>JAVLUX010000016.1:9654760-10929760 GCA_032164185.1 Moxostoma hubbsi | reverse complement strand
GCTGAACACAAACAAATATTTTTAGGAGAATATCTCAGCTCCGTGGGTCCATACAATGCAAGTCAACAATTTGTAGCTCAAAAAGTATATATATGTAGCATATAAAAAAATCAATACGACTACAGTGATTAAATCCATGTCTTTAGAAGTGATATGATAGGTTTTGGTGAGAAACCGATCAATGTTTAAGTCTTTTTTAAATACATTTTTATTACAATGAATCAAATATAAAATAAATAGATCTGTTTCTCACCTGTCTGGGATGGCATGAGGGTGAATAAATAATTAGAGAATTTTCTTTTTTCAATATGGCTAGTTATTTTGAATATTTTTCCCCCAACAAAAATAGTTCCAAACAAAGCCAAAGCAGGATCAACCGCTGCATGTCTGCAAGCAACGTGCAGTCTGACAGCCTGTTTGGAATACCGCAATCAAGATGAGCAGAGTGATTCAACAGTGATAATAAATACTAAATATCAGCAGCTGGTTGCTGATAGAATGCCCATAATTTGTGGAAATACACTCACAAATACATCTAAGGGTTTTCTTGGAATGCTGCTTGTTCAGTCAGATTAGAGAACCACAAAACTTTGTATAATGTTCTTTTTTTTTACAGTTTGAATGCATCTTATGGGTTAAGTATAGTTAATATTAGCGTTCTCTTGACATGGTTGCTTACCAATTTATCAGTTCTGGTAAACTATTTTCTTTGATCCAGAACTGACATAAAGTGCCAGTCAATATATTAAAAGTGTGCCATCATTGAGTGTCATCAACCACAGATATAATCTACACAGCCTTAAAACATAAGACCCTCAGCGCAGTTTATTTTCTTATGTACCTGGATTGCACTTGTAAAGTAATCTACAATGCTGCTCTGTTTCTACACTGGGCTGGAGTGAACGTGATGGCTAGGCTAGGAAGGTTGTTTTTTTGTTAGGGAGGTGTGGAGACCCTGCAGAAGAGGGAATGGTGGTTGCAAATGATCTGTAAACATTGAGGAACAAATGAAGCACAGTGTAAAGCCTAATTTGGGCCCCTAAATCATTACCCCTCAGTGTGACAACCCTGCCAGATGCTCGCCAGCACTCTTCAAAAAAGTGGGTGTTCTGCTAGCCCAAGAGCATTCAATGCATCTGGCCAAACACAACACTGGAATCATGCCTTCCCCGTTTGCTGTGCTGGCACAAGCCCACATTCAGAGCTGCCTTGGTGATCGTCAAGGAACCTGGCCCTATGGGCACATTGGGAAAGATTGGCAGATTGCAGGTACTTTAAACCCATGAGCACTATATACCAATCACACAAAGTATTCTAAGATGAAACACTAGCAGGAATCTAAAGAGAAAGACATCTTGTCATGCAGAACCTATTTTTTGTCAAAGATAAATAAAAATCAGTTGGTAAAATTGAACTGAGGACAGAAATAGCATTTATGATAACCCATCAGTGGTTATTTAAGTGATAACATTTGCATAAACTAGAATATTCTGCTTGTCCAACCAGATCAGAGAACCAGAACTAACTTTTACAGAGCGGAACAGTCGGGCTCCAATAGTTGAAATCCCATTTCTTTTTTCTATAGGCGAATTAATTTTTTAATGATAATAACTCCTAAACCTGTAAACCCAAATATACTATGAGCTCAAAGGTTGTTAATCGATGGTATATGTTTCTGTTGAAGCCATCAGGTCAAGTTATTTTAACTTCATTTTTTAGAAATCAAATTCAATAGTGGAATTTCTAGTGAGAAACTACGCTACCCGTGATCCTGAAGAGAAAGGCTCCACCAATCATAGAATTAAGTCTAAAAAACACAACCGAAGATGTTTAGAAGAATATCTCAGCTCTGTAGGTCCATACAATGTAAGTGAATGTGATCAGCACTTTAGAGCTCCAAAAAGGACAGATAATTGTAGTAAGAGTAATCCATACGACTCCAGTGGCTAAATTAATGTATTCAAAAGTGATACGATCACTTTGGGTGAGAAACAGATCAATATTTAAGTCCTTTTCTCTATAGCTGTTCATGCTGCCTCTCGCATGACGTTAGCAAGAGAATTTTCATTTTTAAGTGAACTTTTCCTATTATGCTGTGATTCCCATTGGAGCTGGCTGGTCATGTCAGACCTTTTTTTTAAGCATTTTCATAAATACCTATGGGGGACAAAAAATGGCTGAAAAATGGACAGGCACTGTTGCACTCTGTTTCTTAATTGGTTGCGTTTGTGACCTTTTGACATTTTTGTATCATGTTATTGTAGGTAATTATAGATTGAGCCTAACCTAATGGTTGATTGCAACATGGACCTCACAAGTGTGCTTCATAGGTTTTCACATTAAACCTTACAGACCAATTTCATTGTTTACAAACATTGCAGCACATGCACATAAGTAGTGGCAGAAAGCAGCAAACTGTTGTTATATTTTACATATTATACAGCTAGCGCTAGCTAGATAATATAGAATACAGTTAGCCTTCAGGTTCAAAGCTAGCTAGGTTAGGGTAAACTATTGCTAGATACACAGCTAGATATAATCATCGAAAGTAATAAAGACAAATGAAAGTATGACACAAAGTCATCATAAATACAGAAATATTCTTTGCTATGCTATAATTATAATGAAATGAGTTAATAACATACCTGTAATAAAATGTTCGCTGCAAAGCCTTGAGTTGGAAATGATCTCCTCAGTTCAGTCAGCTCTGTTGGTAGCTCGAAGCCACAGTCATCTATGAGAGGCCTCAATTTAAATTTTCAACTACTGAATACAAGTAAAGTCCTCTGGTTTTGCCATTGCGATTTTGACAGCCAACCAAGCTTAACTAGACAATTTAAACATGACAGCTAACTTTCTTGGGACTGTTGAGTGAGCTAACTAGAGATTTTTGGTTTACTGTTCGCAAATTATTGGTCAATAGACAACACTGCTTTGCAATCTGTGATCTGTTGCTGTGTGACATCAGTCTTGACCAGCTAATGTCAGCATCAACACTGAATGAAACAGCTACAGTTATGTTACTAAATGCACGCCAATGTCATGATGACCGTTGGCAGTGAAAAGTCTTGTTTTTCTGCAAAATTGGCCTGTGCAATTTCAAATTTATTTTGGACACAGTCGGGGTTTTGGCTTGTTTTTGCTTTATATCACAGCAGATCTTAATCTCCTGTGTTGGGTACTTGTAACAAGCTAATCTTAGAGCTGCATGGAATATATTAAAATGTATATGTGTGTGTGTTTTCATTAATATGCACAGTCATGGCACACCTTTCTCCCAGTGCCCTTTACCACACTTGGACTAAGATGGTCTTCTTGAAAAAACTTACTACTGGTCCCAATACTAAGTGCATATTTAGACCAGGAGCACTGGCAGGATGACAGATCAGTGTTGTGTGTCAGCAAAAAGTTGAGGGGTACACTTGAGGTTTCGGCATACCTTTCAATCAGTGAGCTCTGTGCTGTTTGGCACATTCCAGGGAAACGTATAGAGGGCATTTCAGTATATGACCTGAGATAACTTCAAAATGAAAGCGCTTGCCCAGTAACGTTTGGAAGGGAACGAATGGTGATAGCATAGGCCAGTTCTTTTTAGGGATAATTCAACAGTGGTTGATTTATTAAGGACAGCAGCATTATATTTGGAACATTCCATGGAGTCTGGGATGAATTGTGGAGGCCAAATTCAAAGCATATATCTCTTAACTCACTGAGTGTTTTAGATTCATATTCATTAAGGGCTGTGTGTTGATGAATGATTCAGGGAGGCTATGTTGGGCAGAAACTTGAGACTAACATGAAAACAGACTTGGCAAAAGCTTCAGAAATACCACATAAGGATTTTGAAAACCATAATTGTGGGTTACATTTTTCAGCATTGTTTATTTCTGAGTCTGGGGTTATAGTTAAGGGAATTTGCCTTGCAATTAGTATGTTAAAAATAATAAAACAATTTACCTAAAATACCTGCATTCTGTGTAATGATTTGGACCAGCAAATTGAAATTACATTGCAGAGTTCGTTTAGATGTTTAAGTGAAGGTACTACATTTCTGCAGATCAGAAGCAAATTGAGAAAGACAAGCCAATGCCATCTGATGGAACTTTATTCAGACCATGCAGAAATCTGACTAGAGCATTGACAGTCAGATGATTTATTATTTTAAATTGGTCCTCCTTCAGTCTGTGTGATGATGTCATTTTAAGGTAGACAGTTGTGAGAGTAAGAGAGGCAGAGAGAAAGAGCAGCAGTCTTGGTATAAATCATAACCCAGATTCATTTTAATAGGTGTACACAACATATGTTGTTTAGTACAAACTGTATAGTATTCTGTTTTTTGTCACAATTAGAGAAGTGCCTTAATATTCAGCAGGGAGTTAGAATGATTTTTGCATCAAAGTAACCCAGGGGTACGAAATTTTAATGGTTGACAGGCCCCCACTGTAGCATACTTTAATGGAGATGAAGAAACTTTTGATATCACCTTTAAACCATTAAAGCTTTTTACACTCCTGCTTAGTTTGACCATAAAACAGCTATGGATGAATGCGTATGAGGCTGTGTTAGGCTGCTGTGGACTCAAGTCACATATTAGTATACCTATCTTTATATTTTTTTGTAACTGTTTTTTTAACTGTGAAAAAAGATTTTGCCCCTAATTAAATAAATTGTACTTTTTGAAAAATGTGTTTAAAATTATGTACACTCACAGTAAAAGCTGTTTTAGACATTTCTGGTTGTGGATTACATACCACAAATAAGATACTTCTCAAAAAAAAATTCCATCCACACAGATAGGGGGCAGTATACAGTCAGACCACTGTATCTGTCAGCTATACAAATAAAATATTACAAAGTGCCCATTTAAGTCCTTTTGACTGATATAACCCGGATAAATGAAAGCCATTTAAGGCATTTACATGACCTTACCCTGTAGCCTGTTGCGCACCTCTTCAAAATGTTCAAAACGCATGCGTCAACAGAGACCAAAACTGGATTACCTGTATTAACCTGCAAATGTTCGTGCTTCTCATAAGTGTCCATGCATGTTGATATCAGACACACTGAAGAAGATCTGAAGTTCTCACACTTGTGTATATATACGCTTTTTAAATTTTTCAGATTGGACGGTTATTTCCTTTGAAAGCTGCTCGTAACTGGAAACGCTTTAACTCTTGTTTTAGCGCAGCAGTTGATTGACAGGCGAGGGGTGATGCTTCGTGGCTTCCGGGACACATACAGGATGGATTAGCGTCAGGGCTGGACTGGCAATCTGGTATACCGGGCATTTTCCCGGTGGGTCGACGCACTTTGGGGCCAATCATGGGAGGACTGGCCAGCGGGAGAACCGAGCGGGCCGGTGGTGTGTCCGCGAAACGTGCCGAATGGGCCACAAAAAGCAAAAATGAGCCGTCGCATTATGCAGAACAGACCACAAAACGGAGCCGCGATATGCAGAACAGCGACCCCCAACCCCCCCTCATTTTGGGCCAGTTGCCATATAAAATCCCATGTATAATGATTCATTCAGGTGCATTTTTGACCACAGACGTATTTGGTTTTTGTGATCCAATCACAAAATGTTTTAGACCCCGTTTAGATATTTAGTGCAAACCACATGTGCTCCGATATCTTAATACCAGGTGGAAACGGGGTCTAAAATTGTGCATGTAATCATGCTCAAACGTCCTTGTTACAATCAATATAATTTCCACGAGCATTTAAGCATTCAAGATTATTTTCTGATAGATAGTTTCGATTATTAATAGATCGATCATTAGATTATTTAGGCAACTTTCATTGTACGGAAAAGAGCATGTGAGTTCTATAAGAGGCTATAAATCATTTAGTGTTCCATCATGCATATTTGAAACTACACAAGAGTGAGTAAATGTTGGCAGAATTTCCAATTTAAGATGAACTAGCTTTTCAATATATTTGAAAATAGAGGCCACGATTTATAATACAAAAATAAACCAATAAACAGTTTTTCTCTTCCACATGCCTTTGCTTTCTGAGGTCCCGATATAGCTATATTTGGTCAAAGCCAAGTGTCTAGTCATCTGTGTGTGTCTATAGAATCTGCTCTTTTTCCATGGAGCGTGACACATGTGCTTTGAGGAGAGCAGAGTGAACCATAAACAACTGCTGCTGGTCCCACGCAACCCACGCGTGCTGGAGGGGGACGGACTGAGGTCTGGACCTGTCGTGCAGGGCTGCAGCTCTCGGCTCTTGGAAAGCTCTGTCTCTCATCGAGGCTTCTTTTGCTTAAGACTCGTCCGCCGTAATTAGATGTGATATATCGAGTCCAAATGATGCAATTAAATGCATGCAACAGTGGCAGAGGCAGATGTGCACAGGCGATGGCTCGCGCTGTACGAAAGGGACGTTTGCCGGTTCCAAATTCACCCGTGCATAAACACCCGCCGAGAGCTTTAGAAATGACTGGCATTCAACAGGCAGCGTGTGCCAACGTGTGCCTCCCGCTGTGCGCTTCGAATGTTTGCGCTGAATCCCGCGCGCGTGGAATTACAGCTCAAATGCCTCTCTCTCTCTCTCTCTCTCTCTCTCTCTCTCTCTCTCTCTCTCTCTCTCTCTCTCTCTCTCTCTCTCTCTCTCTCTCTCTCTCCTCCCACTCTCCCCCCAGCAGCGCTGAATTGCTGTAATAACGTTTGATTTCCCACATGTATGCGTTTGGCTCGTCATGAGAATTGCTATGGCGAATTCCAGCGTATATTTAACTGTCCCTAAAAATAACTTGTAATATTTAACACGTTTCAGGATGTTATAACGTTTTATTGTCAGATGCAATCGGGTCATAATGTAAACAGCTGGTAATAGATATGGATATAAGATACAGGAGACAGGCCTGTGCACTTTCTATGTCTATATGAAGTAGGGATGTATTTAAATTTAAAATAAAATAAATTTAAAATGTGGGTTATATAGTGTAAATATCTAGCAAAAGGTATGGAAATAAAAGTCATGAATATTGATGAACATTCTATTACTATATAGGCTATATACACACTTTCATGTAGTCAATACTAGGTAGGATGCGTCCTTTAAAGGCTGCAGTCCTCATTTAAACAAGCCTCGTTTGAACGAGACGGTCTTCGTACACAAACGGAAACGGAATGTAACATGGTTGCTATGACAGCACGCCACTCTTTAACAAGCGCGAGCGCTTTGAGTGAGAAAGGTATGCATGAGGTACATTTTAGGAGAGTTATAATGATGTAAACACAAAAGACAATAGATTTACAGGTGTACTTTTAGTCTAATACTTTATTTTAATTATATATTAATATAGTTATACATAATATGTACTCTGCACCCATCTTCTGAGGTACTTTTGAACATCATATTTACGGGCAAATTGGTGTCGTTTTTTAGACATTTCCATTTAAGCAAAGAATTGTGGGTTGTGAGTACCCACAAAGGATACACCTCATGCATCCTCCGAATTCCTGTGAAAGAAGGTCGCATTCGAGAAAGCATCGATGACATCTGCGGCTGACAAATGTGACATCCGGAGGACGCAGCCTTCCAAACAAGACACACAGCCATTATCTTTTAGAAGTAAAAAATATCTTACACCAAGAAAGGGGATAGTTGTCACAGTTTTGTTTTAAGATATACAGCGAACACCCGATTGGAGGCTCTAAAATAAAAAAGCACTTTACCTGCAAGAGTGCCTTTTACTTGCAAAGAGATAAATATAGTCAATCAATATCAATGTATTGCCATTTAGATATTTAAACCAGTTCTTTTGTTCAGGTACCCTCAGGCCTCCATTTGAATTTCCATATGGACATTTCTACTTATAGCACACTTTGACGCTTATATTTGGTTTATTTGCCATTGTTTACTCACTCCACTTGAAAGCAATGTTCTAATGCAATAATTTTTTAATAATAGACAGACAGACAGATAGATAGATAGATGGATAGATAGATAGATAGATAGATAGACAGACAGACAGACAGACAGACAGACAGACAGATAGATAGATAGATAGATAGATAGATAGATAGATAGATAGATAGATAAGCTAGCGAGTAACATTGTGACAAAATTAGTTTTTATGAGATTTTTGAAGGAAAGGACAGAAGATTTTTCAAGGATATGCTTTCCAGTCTGGGAGCGCCAACACTAAGAGACTTAGCGCCCATAGTGACTAATCTAAATTTATGAACCATAACTAATCCTGCATTAGAAGACCTCAGGGAGCAAACAGGGGAGTATGGTTGGAGTAATTCAGATAAGTAACGAGGAGCAATGTTGTGAAGAGCTTTGTTGGTGAGTGATAATATCTTGAACTGTATGCGAGAAGAGACAGGGAGCCAGTGAAGGTGCTGAAGAATTGGAGTGATGTGTTCATTCTTTTTTGTGAGAGTGATAAGATCGGCTGCAGAGCTTTGCACATATTGTAGTAATTTAAAACATTTCTTTGAGGAGTGAGTAACAATAATCAAGGTGCGATGTGACAAAGGCATGTATAACAGTTTCAGCATCCTGGAAATCTGTCTTCACAACCGTACTCATGTGAGCATCAAATGAAAATGTGGAATAAAAAATTACACCTAGGCAAACATTTTGACCATATTTGACCATATACAACAAATTGTAAACAGAAGCAAGTGACATGTTAATGAAATGGGTGAAGACAAGCATTTTTTTTATTAGGGAGGTGGGTACTTGATCAAGAAGACTAGTTGAAGAATTAGACTTTTTGATTATCTCATCCTCAACAGAGGGAACAGCTGGAGTAAAACTTGAAAGATTGTAAACCAGGCACGAAGTAAAGTAAATATATCTTATTACATAGTGAGATTATTGATTTTGTAATTATTCTACTTTAATTGAGTTCACATGTGGTGCAATGACATATTAAATATTATGGAACTATTTAGGCATGTGTGAAATAATGAGGACATAAGATCTCGGCTTTAATATATGTCAATACCATGCATTAGAAACACTCACTCCATTTGAAGTCTCTGCACTTCAATGCTATCACTGGGATCAAAGCATTATTTAGAGCTTTATCAGAGGGTCTGTTTTTTGCTAGGGTTGTCAGATGTGCCGATGTGCCTGCAGCTATAGTGTTGAGGATCACATCTGTGATCAAAATCTTGGTGGTATGCAGCACTTTATGTCTTTGTTGCAAGAATTGCCCATGCCATTATATTTGTCAGGCTTAATAGGTTTAAATACTTTTTTTTTCTCAAGCAAGTCCATATCATACAGATGAAAAGAATCAAGCCCAATATGTGTCATAATGGCTGAAGAATGGAAAGGAGCTGGTGTTGAATTTAAGGCCTTTAAATTCATGTCCTCTCAATCCTACAAAACCCAGACAAGATGTGATATTTATTTAAATATCACTCTATATTGGTATACTTACATTCCCAGTGCATGCGTGCATATAAATACATGTGCACAGCCACATACACATGAGAAACTTTGCCTCAATTTCTGCTGCAAAACATTCCCATAAGCCTGAAAAACAGAAGCAGGCCTTGTGAAATCTTTCTCTCTTCTGCATAGACAGAGTCACTTTTCTAAAAAAGAGACAGAATTTCTGAGCAAAAGGAAAAAGGGTGAGCAAATAACAGCTTTGAGAATGTTTGGATTTTAAAACCAGAACATTACTACAAACCATAATAGCTGGCTCGGGGACCGTCGGGTAACTCCAGAGTCTCTCACACACAGGCAGTGATGTAATGACAAACATTTCTGATGAAGCATTTGCTTGTTGTGCTCTGAGAGAGATCTATTTATACTTTGTTCATCCCCTCCAAAAGGCACACTGTGTTTTGTTAATTGCCTGTCATACCCATTGGTACTAGCATTTCAGCTTGTTTGATTTCGAATGGGTTGGCTTATCTGTCAGTTATTTTCAGTGGCATTATCACATGTGATAACAAAATATTCACTATTAGGTGAGAAGACTTCAAAATAGATACAGTCAATGGAGTAAATGAAACAAAATATTAGCCTAATAACTGAATTCATTAATGAAAAAACAAAAACAAATGATGTAATAAATTATTGAATAAGTAGTCTGATAATGTGTGCTTGTTCAAGACAGCGGCTCGCCAACTATTTGAATTTTGAGGCCTATCTAGCTGAGGTTAGACTGGAGCATTGTGGTATTTAAAGGGGTAGTTCACAAAAAATAAATAAATGAAATTGTTATCATTTACTCACCCTCATTTTGTTCCAAACACATCTGAATTTCTTTCATTAAACACCAAAGGGGATTCCAGGCAGAATGACAGCCTCATTCACCATTCTCTTTAAAGGTATAGGTCACCCAAATATGAATATTCTCTCATTGTTCACTTACCCTGATGCCATCCCAGATGTGTTTGACTGTCTTTCTTCAGCAGAATGCAAATAACGATTTTTAGAAGAAGCTGGAACTCTTTCAGGTCCTTATAATGCAAGTAAATGGGTGCCAGCACTTTAACGGTCCAAAAGTCACATTTAGGCAGCATAAAAGTACTCCACATGACTCCAGTCAATCAGAAAGAGCTTTATTGCCAAGTATGCTTGCACAAACAAGGAATTTTTCTTGGTGACAGAAGTTTCAAGTGCACAAGCAATACAACAATAAGTCAGAGATATTAATAAAAAATAATTTTAAAAAAGCAAATAGAAAATAATTATATATAGAAATACACAATAAGACAAAAATAATTATATAGTATGTAGAAATAAAGATCTGCTACACACAGTGCAAGGGAATGTAATGCAGGAGAGGTAAGATATGTCAAATAATATTATTGACTAGGCTGTGTATTGCATGTAATTATAGTATAGCTTTAACTTTTCATGAGATGGATAGCCTGAGGGAAAAAACTGTTTTTGTGCCTGACAGTTCTGGTGCTCAGTGCTCTGCAGCGTCGACCAGAAGGCAACAGTTCAAAACAGTAGTGGGCTGAGTGGTAGTGGGTGAGTGGGGTCCAGAGTGATTTTGCCAGCCCTTTTCCTCACTCTGGAAGTGTACAGTTCTTTAAGGGAGGGCAATCAATAATCCGCTCAGCAGTTCGAACTGTCCTTTGTAGTCTTCTGATGTACGATTTCATAGCTGAGCTGTTACAAACCAGGCTGTTACTGACGTGCAGAGGACAGACTCAATGTCTGCTGAGTAGAACTGAAATAGCAGCGCCTATGGCTGGCTGAACTTCCTCAACTGGCAAAGGAACTACAACCTCTGCTGGGCCTATTTCACAATAGAGTAAATGTGGGTCTCCCACTACAGGTCCAGTGAGATGGTAGTGCCCAGGATCCTGAATCCACTGCTGCCAGAGTGCTTTTTAGAATGGTGAGTGGGGTCAGTGTTGGGGTGTCCCTCCTAAAGTCCACAGTCATCTCCACTCTTTTGAGCGTGTTGAGCTCCAGGTTGTTATGACTGCATCAGGGAGACAGCCGTTTAACCTCCCTTCTGTATCCTGACTCATCGTCATCTTGGATGAGGCCAATGACAGTAGTGTTGTCTGCAAACTTCAGGAGCTTGACAGAGGGATCCTTGATGATGCCGTCATTGGTATACACGGAGAAGAGTATGGGGAGAGCCCACATCCCTGGGGGGGTACTGTGCTGATCATACATGTGCTGGAAGTGAATTTCCCCAGTCTCAATATTTGCTGCCTGTCCATCAGAAAGCAGGTGATCCACTGACAGATAGATGTGGAAACAGAGAGCTGGGTCAATTTATTCCATAGGAGACCTGGCATGATGGTGTTGAAAGCCGAATTGAAGACCACAAAAAGGATCTTTGCATATGTCCCTGGTCTGTCCAGATGTTGCAGGATATGATGCAATCCCATGTTGACTGCATCATCCGCAGACCTCTTTGCTGTATATGCAAATTGAAGGGATCTAGAAAGGGTCCAGTGGTGTCCTTCAGGTGGGCCATCACCAGTCTCTCAAATTACTTCATGACCACAGACGTCAGAGCGACGGTCTGCAGTAATTAAATCCTTTGATCTTTGGTTTCTTTGGGACAGGGATGATAGTGGAGCATTTGAGGCAGCAGGGAACTTCACACTGTTCCAGTGATCTGTTGAAGATCTGTGTGAAGATGTGGGCCAGCTGGTCAGCACAGGAGTTTAGACAAGGGCCAGTGATAGCTCAGCGGTTAAGGCTCTGGGTTACTGACCGAAAGGTCGGGGTTCAAGCCCCAGCACCGTCAAGATACCACTGTTGGGCCCTTAAGCAAGGCCCTTGACCCTATCTGCTCCAGGGGCACTGTTTCATGGCTGTCCCTGCGCTCTGACCCCAGCTTAGTTGGGATATGTGAAAAAAATGCATTTCATTGGCTCTGTACCTGTACTCCTCACAATGACGATAAAGATGAATCTTAAGTGGTTGAAACACCATCTGGCCCCTGTCTTTTGTTTCCGGAAGCCCGGCACACCTCCTCTTCACAGATCTTAAAGGAATAGTTCACCCAAAAATGAAAATTTGCTGATAATTTACTCACCCTCAGGCCATCCAAGATCCCTTTCTTCATCAAAACAGAAATTAAGATTTTTAGGATATAATTTCAGGCTTCCTCCTTTAAACAATGCAAGTAAATGTACTCCATTTTTATGACAGTCCAAAATGGGTGCATCAAAATAATCCACACAACTCCAGTCGACAAATAATGTTCTTCTGAACCCAAACGATTGATTATTTTAAGAAACAAAACAACACTTATATACTTTTTTGCTACAAATGCTCAAACGTGTGGAGGAGGCAGGAAGCACATCATTTTTTACAAGAGAAACTTGAACAGAACAAGCGCCATTTACAAACCAAAACAATTTCAAAACAATATAAAATAAATATAAAAAATAACTTCCAAATAATAATAAAAAAAAAACATTACTGCAGTAATAACCATCCTATTTTTTGGAGCAGTGCCGTTGCATATCTACTTGTGCTTTTTCTTTAGCAGAAACATATGGGCTATATGACTGTCAGGAATTCAAGCCACACATGTTGTAGTTAGTGATACTTTGTGCGAGAGAATTTACTGAGATTCACAGGTTTTACTGGGTTTACACAGTGACATCAGTGGTACAGTATATATCACAGAAGAGAATCTTCACAAACTGAAGAAGAGGTAACAGGCGAAACAGTAGGATAAGCACTAAACAGATATCGACGTAGATCAAGAGCAAATAGAGACAGGTAAATAAACACTGTGTGACAGCAGCGCGGACAAACTAGAGTCCTTTGTGTGAGACTTGACAGTGAGGTGGCATGAAGGTGAGTTATTTATGCAGGCAGGGATGAGTGAGTGAATTGAGTGCAGGTGCGGTAAATTAGAAATTGGGTGATGAGGAGCGTAGCTCCGAGGGAGGTGCAGAGAACGAGGGAGGTGTGACAATGACAAAGTTTTCACACATACCAGAGTTTTCTGGAAAAACAGCACGGGCACAGCTGATGAATTCAGATATTGACCCTTTGTTTCTTTCGATGGTCTGAAATCCTCAAGGGTAAAATTTTCACTGCACACCCTCCAATATTTGTGAGAATGTAGGGGTGTACTGATATCCAGGTTCAGCGTGATAAGCCAGAGCTTCAATAGCTCATAAGCATGTATAGGCAATCAATGAAAAGTTCATACTTTTCCCAGTATGCATTTTCTTTGGGGTTTATGAAGGGTAAAGCATCCAGGATGCACACACCAATTAACTATTTTGAATATACTTATACAAATACAAATCTACAGCTAAGACACTTTTTGTACAGCGCCCCTTCTCTTGTATACAATGACGCGCTTCCTGCCTCCTCCTCCACGTGTGACGTTGCCAACAAGCTTGCGTCAGCCCTCTCATGAGCGCGCATCATAGAGATGTACGGAAGCAAACATTTGTAGTTAATTTACAGGATGTGTTGGTGTTTGTGTGAAGTGAAGTTCAGGACGGGTGTGGGGCATGAGACTGGGCTTTTCAAATCTACAGTGAAACAGATTAAAGTTGTCAGCCAGTTGTTGGCTCCCTACAGTGTTGGGTGATGATGTCTTAAAGTTAGTAATGTTTTTTAGGCCTCTCCACACTGATGCAGAGTCGTTAGCTGAACACTTTTTTTTTCAGCTTCTCAGAGTAGCTTCTGTTAGCCATTTTAATTTCCTTGGTGTGGTTTTGGCCTGATTACAAAAGATTGCATCCCCACTTCTGAAAAAATCCTCATTGGCATGACAAAGCTGTCTGAGGTTTCCTGTAAACCATGGTTTGTTGTTGTTGAACATTAAATAAGTCCTAATAGGAATGTGCATATCCTCACAGAAACTGATATATGATGTCACAGTATCTGTGAGCTTGTCCAGATTGGTGTCTGCAGCTTCAAAAACACTCCGATCAGTGCTGTCAAATCAGGCTTTCAGTTCCATTTCTGCTTCATTGGTCCATCTTTACAGTCTTTACTACAGGTTTAGCTGATTTATGTTTCTGCCTGTAGGTTGGAAGAAGATGAACCAGACAGTGATCAGACAGTCCCAAAGCTGCTCTAGCAACAGAACGATATGCATCCTTTAATGTTGCAGAGCAGTGGTCCAGTATATAGGTTGGCTTTGATAAAATCACAGAGAATAATAATAAGTGAGTTTGGGTATTGTTGTTCTGTGTCTGTGATCTGATCAGCCAGCAGTTGCAGCGCTGAATTCACGCACGTGTGTGGAGGAATATAAACACACACCAGAACAAACAAGGAAAACACCCAGGGTGAATAGAAAGGCTAATAAATAGCACTTCCAAATTTGGACAGCACATCTTATTTAACGTTGTTACATCTGTATGCCAACTTTCATTGATGTAAAAGCATGTTCTACCACCTCTCGTTTTCCCCATTAACTTTGAACAGCTGAAAACCCGGCAGATGTAATGCACTGTCTGGAATGGCTTCACTCAGCCAGGTTTCTGTAAAGCACAAGGCATCAGAGTTGGAAAGTCCTTGTTTGGATGGGTGAGGAGATGTAGTTTGTCCGTTTTGTTAGGGAGAGAGCAGAGATTCACTAGATGAATACTCGGCAGCGCTGTTTGAAAGCGAAGCTGTTGGAGCTTGACCAGCGTGCCGGCTCGCTTACCTTGCCTGCGTCTCATAGTGCACTTAAACAGCTCAGCTGCAACTGTTCAGCAGTTCGTCCCTGGTAAAGCTGATTGGAAAATTACTAAACACAGGACAAACATACAAAAACAACAAAAGAATTGGAGAGCTCCACACCAAGGTGGCCATCTGCATGAATTAATGCAAAGTGATAGGTTTACATAAGAAACAAGTCGATAATAAAAAAATTTAACTTTAAATTGGCGCTTCCATCCAGGGCACTAATACTGTTTGAAATGGCCAAACTCTCCCATCATGTTCGTTCTTATGTTATAAATAAGTGCCGCTTCCAAATTCTAGCATGAACACATTACATCAAGCAACAGCTTTGAGCTTTTTAAAAGTTAATAACATTTTAATTATCTGTTTATTTTTTTACACAAACGCACCGGTTTGCTTCAGAAGACATTCATTGATCAACTGGAGTGATTGAATTTTATGCTGCCTAAATGCAGCGCTGGGTGGATTATTTGTAAATTGTAATCAAGTACTGATTATAAATTACATGACAAAAATTTAATCAGTAGCGTAATCTCATAGATTACATTTTTGGGGAAATATAATCAGATTGCTTTTGGATTACTTTTAACCTAATTCTGCATGGTTTAAACGTTTGAGTGGTGCATATGTACACATTTCAGAAAATGATTGCAAATGTAAGATTTAATGTTACATGTAAAAAAGTTTTCATATTTTAATGTTTCCCCTGGGATGCTGATAGAGGTCTAGGACTTTTATCAAAGAAAGTCTCAAATATGTTTGAATTTAACAGGCATTTCTTATTGGAGTTTCGAAAATTATGGGCAGGTTCACTAGGACACGTTAACACAAACGTGGTCCTGAAATTTCTATATCAAATCAAAATCAAATCAAATCAAATCACTTTATTGTCACACTACTGTGTACACGAGTGCAACAGCAGGTGAAATTCTTGTGTGCAGTTCCGTGCAACAATGCAGTAATGACAGTGACAATAACAACATATTTACACAAAACAATTTACATAACAAATGTACACATACCTACACAACAATTTACATAACAAATGTACACAATACACACAATGTAGAATACACATACACTAGATACAGGTATAAATATATATAAACACTAATTGAATGGGAGAATATATTGACAGAATGAGGATTAATAAAGTGCAGTGCTGATTGTTGATCATGAGGGATCATGTGTTCAAAAGTCTTATTGCTTGTGGGAAGAAGCTGTCATGTAGTCGGGTGGTACGGGTCCTGATGATGCGATACCGCCTGCCTGATGGAAGCAGTGAGAGCAGCCAATGACTCGGGTGGCTGGAGTCTTTGATAATCCTCCGAGCTTTCTTCACACACTGTCTGTTATATATATCCTGGAGGGAGGGAAGCTCACCTCCGATGATATTTCTGGCCGTTCGCACCACCCTTTGCAGGTCTTTGCGGTTGTGGGCGGTGATATTGCCATACCAGGCGGTGATGCAGCCAGTCAGGATGCTCTCTACGGTACTGGTGTAGAACCGTGTGAGGATGTGGTGGTTCATTCCAAACTTCCTCAGCCGTCTCAGGAAGAAGAGGCGCTGGTGAGCCTTCTTCACAACGGCCTCAGTGTGGACGGACCATGTGAGTTCCTCAGTAATGTGGACACCGAGGAACTTGAAGCTGCTGACTCTCTCCACCGGTGCTCCATTAATGGTGATGGGGCTGTGTTCTCTGTCTTTCTTCCTGAAGTCCACCACAAGCTCCTTGGTTTTACTGACGTTGAGGGAGAGGTTGTGCTCCTGACACCAGCGCGTCAGAGTGTGCACCTCCTCTCTGTAGGCTGTTTCATCATTGTCAGTGATCAGACCTACAACCGTCGTATCGTCAGCAAACTTAATGATGGCATTGGAGCTATGTGTCGCCACACAGTCATGTGTGTAAAGGGAATACAGGAGTGGGCTGAGAACACAGCCCTGCGGGGCTCCAGTGTTGAGGGTCAGTGATGAGGAGATGTTGCTGCCCATTCTAACCACCTGACGTCTGCCTGACAGGAAATCCAGGATCCAGCTGCACAGCGAGCTGTTTAAGCCCAGAGCCCGGAGTTTCTCATCAAGCTTGGAGGGCACTATGGTGTTAAATGCTGAGCTGTAGTCTACAAACAGCATTCTCACATATGTGTTCCTTTTTTCCAGGTGGGATAGAGCAGTGTGTATTGTAGATGCAATGGCATCATCAGTGGAGCGGTTGTTGCGGTAGGCAAACTGCAATGGGTCCAAAGAGGTGGGCAGAACAGAGCAGATGTGATCTCTGATCAACCTCTCAAAGCATTTGCTGATGATGGGGGTGAGGGCAACAGGACGCCAGTCATTTAAGCAGGTGATTTTGGCTTGCTTCGGTACAGGCACAATGGTTGATGTTTTGAAGCATGTGGGGACTACAGACAGGGAGAGGGACAGGTTGAAAATGTCCGTAAAAACACCAGCCAGTTGGTTCGCGCATGCTCTGATGACGCGGCCCGGAATGCCGTCTGGACCCGCGGCTTTACGGATGTTCACCCGTCGAAAGGATCGGGTTACATCCGCAACAGAGACGGAGAGTGAACCATCATCTGTAGTATCGGCCGCGAGTGCTCTCTCCGTGAGGGCGGTGAGGGCGGTGTTGTTGTTGTCCTCGAAACGAGCATAAAATGTATTAAGCTCGTCCGGGAGAGAGGCAGCGGTGATCATGGCGGAGTTTTTATTCTGTTTATAGTCCGTAATGATGTTAATTCCCTTCCACATACTTCTGGAGTCAGTGGTGTTGAACTGACCTTCAATTTTGTGCCTGTACTGGCGTTTGGCTGTGCTGATGGATTTACGGAGGGCATAACTGGCTTGTTTACGCTCCTCCGCGTTCCCGGAATTAAAAGCGGTGGTCCGAACATCGCCGTTAACCCAGGGTTTCTGGTTGGGGAAGATCCGTATTGTTTTGGTTGGAACAACATCCTCTGCACACTTCCTGATGAAACACGTTACGCTATCAGCGTAAACCTCGATGTCGTCATCGGAGGCAGACCGGAACATCTCCCAGTCCGCGTGATCAAAACAGTCCTGTAGCGCAGAGTCTGATTGGTCCGACCAGCACTGGATCATTCTGAGGGCGGGTGCTTCCCGTTTCAGTTTCTGCCTGTAAGCGGGCAGAAGCAGAACGGAAGAGTGGTCAGATTTGCCAAATGGTGGGCGGGGGAGGGATTTGTAGCCATCCCGGAAAGGAGAATAGCAATGATCCAAAACCCGGTCCCCTCGTGTGTTGAAGTTGATGTGTTGGTGGAATTTTGGAGCTATTGTTTTAAAATTGGCTTTGTTGAAGTCCCCGGCAACAATGAACGCGGCCTCAGGGTGCGCGGTTTCCTGCTCACTTATACTGCCATACAGTTCCCTGAGTGCCCGGTCTGTGTCGGCTTGTGGGGGGATGTACACAGCTGTGATGATGACCGCTGTGAATTCCCTCGGTAGCCAAAATGGTCGACACAGAAGCATGAGAAATTCCAGATCAGGAGAGCAGAAAGACCTGATAAAATGTACATTCCTCTGATCACACCATGATTTGTTGATCATAAAACATACACCACCTCCTCTGCTTTTACCAGAGAGGTCTTTCGCTCTGTCCGCTCGGTGCACGGAGAAACCCGTGGGTTCGATGGCCGAGTCTGGAATCTCCGCGGACAACCAGGTTTCCGTAAAACAGATAACACAGCATTCTCTCGTCTCTCGTTGGAAAGAGATCCGCGCTCTCAGCTCGCATAGCTTGTTGTCCAGAGACTGAACATTTGCGAGTAGTATACTGGGTAGCGGGGGGCGATTTGCGCGACGTCTTAATCTGATGAGAACGCCGGCTCTTTTTCCTCTTTTCCGTCTGCGTCTCTGCGGCCGGGCAGCCCAAACAAAGGGCTCCGCTGGCGTGTTTGTAAACCGCGGGTCGGCGTTGAGGAATGTGAAGTCCGGTTTTCGGTGTGTGATTGCCGAACCAATGTCCAAAAGCGTTTGTCTGTCGTACACAATAAGGCAGACAGCATCCAAGACAAAAAAACACAGAACTGTAAACAAAACAAACAATAAACTGCAGTGTTTTGACGGAGCTCGCGACGCAGCAGCCATACTCGGCGCCATCTTGAGTCTAATAGTGTTGTAAAAAACTGACCAGTTATATTTGTGAATCAGCATCACAAAAATGGCTAAAAGTTATCACTACAGCAAAAGTGCATTCATATACATTTGTGAAGCTGACTACAAAAGCAATTTAAGTAACAAAAAGTAACTTTACGGCGTTAATCCAACTGAATATGAAATGCTTACCTGAATATATATCAGCGGTGTGCTGATTTATAAAGAAAAATGTAAAAGATTAAAAAAGAGAATGATTAGGATGATCAATAAATTAACATTTTACTGCCGTTGCCTTTTAAATATGTAATCATGTAATCTTTAAAAAAGTAACTGTTGTCCGATGAGTATTTTAAAATGCAATTGAATCAAATTACAAGCACTAATTTTTTTAATCTGTTTATGTAATCCAGATTACATTCAATCCGTTACTACCAGCATTGCCTAAACATGACTTTTGGTCTGTCAAAGTGCTGGCACCCGTTTACTTGCATTATAAGGACCTGATAGATCTCTATCTTCTTCTAAAAATATTTATTTGTTTATTTGCTGAAGAAAGACCTCAGGGTAAGGGAATAATTAGTTAATTTACATTTTCGAGAGAATTATTCCTTTAATTTCTTCTTTTTTGCCATACAATGAAAGTGAATGGTGATTGAGGATGTCATTCTGCCTAACATCTCCTTTTGTGTTATACAAAGGAGGGTAAGGAGGCTAAATGATGACAGAATTTTTTTTTTGGGGGGGTAAACTATCCATTTAAGGGGGTAAAAATTTAGTAGGAAAGTGTATCTGAAATAAGTTTGCCCCCTGGTGGTGACATTTAAAATTATTTCCCTCATTCACATACTCTTCCTTTAAAACCAAACTTCTGTCAGGCCTTAATTTGTCTCATGAGAATTGAATGGTTTGAGAGATCATTCATTAAATATGAAAATACATCATCAAACTAATACAAACAATTTCAAATTCAGGACTTTACACTGGATTAATGTTTCAGCTAAAGACTCACCACTACAAAATAAAAGTTTGCAGTAGACATGTAGTAACAGAGACAGTTAAGCAGAGACTGCTTTTTTTTTTTTTTACATAATCTGAGCCCAAGAAGCACAATTAATGATACCATTGTTGTCAGATTTTACTGCTGATTTTAAATATGTTCTTTAAGTGTAATCTTGACCAACCATTTTGGAGATTTCGGTTTTCCCCATTCAAGTAGATAGGAGCTGCTCTTTCATGCCGCTTGTTCGCATAGACCATAGCTACCCAGTCTGCCCGTGGCATTCAAAAGATGGCCCTGAAGTTTTCCAGGTGTATTTTAGAGCCTGTCTTGCTCATTTTTTAGGGAAAAGGTTCAGTTCTCTTAACATTTTGTGAGAAAATACCTAACATGTTTAAAATTGAACAAGACATTGCTACCTTGAACATCAAATGGCAAATGTATCTAAAACATTACCTTTATCAGGTCTTTCTCAGCAGAGCTGTAGGTTAGTGGCTGTGGCAGGTAATCATTATGGCAGAGTGCTTCCTCAGCCTTAGGCAAGACTTTTTATTGTCTACGGTGTTGGGTGGTGTACATATGGTGTACAGGAAGCCATGCAGCATTTCAATAATTTTTGGAAATATGGATGCCTATGAATTATGAGACAATGTTTTGAGAAGCCATAAATGTGAAGGACTTGGGATAATCACGTGTTCCTCTCTTGAAGCAAGCTGAAAAGAAGAGTGACTGGTTAGGGCAATTGGAGAGCAATGTCCTGGACTTAAGTTCCCATTCTTTGTCAGTCACACAGTGAAATTTGGACAAGCCCCAAAGTGACAGGCCAGAACCACTTACCGTGACCATGTTTAGTCCCACGCAGTTCCCATGCTCTCTCACACCAAACAGTGAGGTTTACCACAACTCACGCTTTCTCCTTTCCAGACTTCCTCCACTGGTCCATGTACTTGCTTTGTGCCATTGCACAAAACCCCCATTCTCAAGCCCAAGGATTTTAAACATGGGAAATCATTATCAAATGAGGACACTGTGTCTTAGGGTCCTCTTTTTTGCCTGTTCGTTTGTCTATTGTCATCTTTTTGCCTGCTTTCTTTTTTCTAGACTCTTCCGTACAATGGTTTTGTGCTGGGCCCTTGGCGTACAGTATGTACATATACTGCTCTCAGCCCCGTTGTCCCCTAATTATGCCTATTGTGTGTGAACCATGTTTTCACATAAAATGGCATGATCTCACACACAGAGCAGAGAGCAACTAATTAGTGCCTGCTCCTCACACACAAGGACCTCTCTGTGAGTGTGGTCCTGACCTCTGGCCTTCTTAATTGCAGCATCATAGAATCATGGATGAGTACTCAATCAGCCAGAAAACCACACACCGCAGAGACCCCCCAAGAGTATAGGAAAGACTGCCTGTGCCTGCCAATCTAGAGAATCCAAAGAAAACGTCTGTTGTATTCTCATGCTGAAATGAATATGTGGCAAAATGGGTGAAACACGTACAGATATAAAACTATTTTTATATTTTCTGAAGAAAATTGACACTTTCTTTGGATTGTCTTTTTCTGGTAAATGGACCAAATTTTCTATTCACGCATACAACGGCTTTCGTCTTTTATCCATTTTGTTACCATTCACATAGCAGAACCAAAATGCTCTGTGATGTAATTTGCCGGAAAGTCTTTTGGTCTTGTGTATACCTCTTTCCTGAATGAGGCTAGTTATTTTAAGTTGTAACCTGTCAATTTGGGGACATTTTTTGGAGGGGTTAAAGACAGAAATGTGAAGCATTCTGTTAAAACTCATGTATTATTTGAGCTGTAAAGTTGTTTAAATAGTTGTCTTTTAATCGTTTTAGGGTTTACAGTGTTCTATCATCATGGCAACAAAGTTGTAAAATTGGATATAACTTTACACAGAAAAGATTGTCCCCATTTATTTCCATTATCGGTGCCTCATTTTAACATTTATTATCATGAATAAATTATCATTATTTTTGCTTTTTTTACGTCTTTTTTTCCAAGTCGAAATTATTTTTGGTGGAAATCAACATTATGCCACAAATGCTGTTGGTTGAACTTAGCTTGTATTGAACCTGGAATGATCCTTTAAATGGTGTGGAGAATTTTGTGATTGGCCCAAAGCATTCTTCTTATGTCAACATGTCCTAACCTCGTACGTGCTCAAACAAATAATCTTACGACATAACACTTTTTTTGGTAACGTTACAACTTCTCATTCCGAGAATTAATGTTTGGATGGACGGCTTTCCCAAAGCTCTCTGATTGCCCTATCTACTGTATATTACCCCAGTGCACACATAGTGTCATAAATCAGAGCTCTGCAGGTGGAGTTTACACTATGTTTGTGTAGATGACAACATAGTTAGTGTATGAAAACTGGTCATTCTGGGGCCAGCACAGGATCAGCACTGTCAAGCACAGTGCTGGTATTTCACTCACCTGGCTGTGGAGAATTTTGTGTATGGAGGTAAGGTGAGGATCCAACACACTTCAGCCTGAAGCAATAAATCCTTGTTCCTCCTGGGCATATTTCAAATAGCTGAGCCCATTCTTTACTCGCTGCAATGAAGTCTGCACTATGCCTTTGGGAGTGAAACAGCTCTTAAGTAGGTGTACGTGTTCAGTGGCCACTCACAGAAATGAGGCATGTATGTGCAAAAACACAAGCCTCTCCACCAAACACTGGGGTGGCGCACAGCTCCGGCCAGAGGAATGCGTTGTCCATCTGTCAGCAGGAGAGTTTTTACACCCTGGCAGTAGCCGAGGATTTCATAACCTGTTGATTTTATTATGCACACCTTTGGTGCCATGGGCTCAGCACTCTGTTCCATTCTGCACTGGAACATTAGGATCATTATGCAAAAAGAAAATAAGTAAATAAAAACATGCACAGCCATGCTCTACCCAAAGAGGAAGACCACTCTCACAACCTAAACAGTGAATAAAGTGTCAAATACACAAATACAGTGGTGGATCATGGCATAAGTCGACTAGAGCAGCAGTGTTCACTATGAGTCCAAGGGTTCAGGGTTTGGCTGGTTTGTATGGCTGAATTAGCCCCTGCTGGTTAATGCTGTAACTACACCATTCAGCTGGCAAAAACATCTCCATTAACAACCATTCAAAAGTAGCTGAAGTACTTTTTTGCAAGCCACATATAAATCAAAAATATTGAATTATATTACAGTTTATATTTTCCATTGATTTTTTGGAGGGCTCCTAAAAGCTTGAAATGAACTATTGAAATATCTGCTGCCTTTCATTTTACAGCTCAAGATAGTCAACAGTGAAGGGCTTCATTCTCATAGTTTTGTGCAGAGTTTAGCCAAATGGTTTAGTCATGACGTCACTTTCCTACAGTGTCAAAGTGATTTATTCCATGGCATTTATGGATCAGATTGACTGGCTCTAAAACTTTCATGTCCAGAACTGAGTGTCCAAGAGCAAAGATGGCATAATTCATACGTGAATATGAAAATGTGAAAATGTACAGGTTTAATGAATAGGGGTTACTATGTTAAACTACTCTACATAATACTGAATGTAATGTATAATAATGCTATGGTCCTGACCAGTTGTAAAGTCTGATTTCACCAGTAAATTTAAACAGAGCCTACAAAAAATATTTTTCTGGATAAGCATGCAGTGTGATAAGTGGTAAGCATACATATCCAAAATAATTCTTTATTTTCAGTATAAATTTTCACTATGTGACTATATACATATAATTATGTATGATGAACTTGACCTATATATACTGTATATATATATATATATATATGTACTATCACCACATTATCACTGACAATCACACTTTTTTAACCGATAATCTATGTGATGTCACTAATGTTTTACTCAGTATAAATTCATTTGATTGTATTATTGTCTTAAAATCTTCTTTTTCAGTTAAATATTTATTCATTTCATTTCATATCATATATTTTATTTTATAGCAAATTTCAGTACGTTGTGTTTTCAGGGACATGACACAGACATGCATGCTCTTGGGCAACCTCAGGACACTCAAAAGTCTGTTTGGTGTTTTCTGGCATGTCCTCTTTCAGCATCACATATGGTCTCCTCCTCTTTCTGCTCCTCCCCAGAAGCCAAAAGCTGATGAATGCTGTGCTCTATGTGGGGCCGTTGAATGTGGCCTAGGCCCGGCCTGCACCACCTGAGTGATGATTCTGTCTTCGACAGAGCGTCTCCAGCATGCCTGACCTGCTGGGAACACAGACGCACTCTGTGCTGCCCCTTCTGTCACAGTGGCAATTAGAAAGTTGGGCACAGGAAGCACAAGCCCTGCTCTCATGCTGTCAGGCTGCATTAGGGAGAAGTGCTGGATTCAGGGACACTAGCTCCCCTGTGGATGCATGCGAGTGCAACACTTTACTGTACAGGACGTGCTACCCCAAAAACCCCTGGTGACTCCACGGCACTCTCCGAACACAACGGCTACTCTCAGCCTCAAGTTTATTATTAGCCAAATTAATTTTGCATGCTTCATCTTGGCTAACTGTTTTTGCAGCATTCAGTCATCACGTTCTTACATTCTGTTCTCTCAGCTTTAAAAATAATTGTATGTACGTGTTTTTTCTCACAGAATTGACAGTTTTACCATGATAATCACAGTGTGCACCAAAATACAAGACTTTAGTTGTTTCAAGTGTGAAACCATGATAAATTAATATGGAATCACCTCCAAAACATTCATTCATTTATTATATTTTTCCTCTTTATTTACGCTTTACCCTCTTTATTTTATTTACTTATTTACAACAGTGATGGCTAATATAAAATGCTCACAATTTTGTTGTACACTGTAAAAAATTATCTTTATCACCTCCCAAAATGGAGTTTTCAAAGTTTATCTTAAATTTCCTCATCATTAAATAAAGCAAAGTGATACAAAGTCAGGCAGAATGTTAGCTGCAGTCTTTGCATCTTTTTTTCTACACAATGAAAGTTAATTATTATTTTTTATTGCATGGAAGAAAGAAAGTCTTGAGGGCTTTTGGCACCTCATAGGGGTGAGTAAATGATGACAGAATTGATCAGTTTTGGGCGAACTCTCCATTGAAAACTTGCAGGCAGCAATTTGCACTTTTATTTTTTCATTTTAGTGTTGTGAATTTTGTGTAGCAACAATGAATGCATTATTATGATGTTTTGGGTGACACTGGGTGGTGCAGTGGTTAGCACTGTCGCCTCACAGCAAGAAGGTTGTGGGTTCAAACCCCGGTTGCCCCGGCCTTTCTGTGTGGAGTTTGCATGTTCTCCCCGTGTCTGTGTGGGTTCTCTCTGGGTGCTCTGGCTTCCTCCCACCATCCAAAGACATGCAGGCTAGGTAATTGACGTCTCCAAAAAATTGTCCTAGGTGTGGATGTGAGTGGTTGTCTGTCTATGTGTGACCCTGCGATGGACTGGCGACCTGTCCAGGGTGTACCCTGCCTTTTACCCAATGTTAGCTGTGATAGGCTTCAGCCCCCCTGCGACCCTGTACACAGGATAAGCGGTTGACGATGGATGGATGGGTGACACTGTGGCTATAAATGAAAATGCATTTTTTAAGGGTAAACTGAACCTGCATACTCTTACTCTGATTAAGGATATTGAGCAAAGATGACAGTGATTTTTTCTATACCCAAAGTTAGAATTTTTCAAGAATTTCTACCAGAAAGTCTTCAAGTAAATAAAAATTAGCGTGAATATATTGATAAAATAGTTTCCCTTTCAGCTTGGATTCTCACTTGAACCGTCAGATCCTGCTGGAAGACATTGCCGGAAGGGGAGAGGAGCTTACCCTTGAGTAGGATGGGACCTAAACTGGTGGTAGTGGGCTGGTGGGGTGAAAACAAATGGCAGCATATAGAGTGATGCGCGACAGCTGGCCAGAAAATGTAAAGCAGAGGTTGGAATATAATTGGATGAGATGCCTTAATTAAATTAATTATGTAATGCTACTGCGAGTCTTCCTGAAGAACTATCGCTTACGCTGCCATTTTCTTCAGTTTGGAGGACAACTCTTTTAACAGGCAGCATAAAAGCATAGCTTTGCCTTGATGTAGTGCGCAAAGCAGGGGATTATAAATCCTGTACAATTTTTTTCACAGAACGTAAATGAGAAACTCTGAAAACACCCGTGTGACCGCGGCAAGGCTGGTGTCACACACAGAACTAGAACTTTGGACAGGAACTCAAATAAAAGTGCCAAGGACTTGACGTCTACACAAAGAGAGAGGGTTGTGGTTAACAATGCCCTGTGTGGCACTGCTGGGCAGTTAGGGACCCAAAACAGAGACGTGCTCAAAGTCCAGTGCTCTCTTCAAGCCTTCTTTTGTCTCCTTATGAATAATCTAGTCAAATGTGGTAATCAGAACTTCTAGGCAAGCCTAGTTACAATGCTCATCGTTTACCGCCATTAGCAATGCCGTTACCTAATTTCTTGGTTAACTTAAATTGCATGGAAACAAGTCAGCATAGTAAATGGCCTGCCAGCAGTCTGGACTAGATCTTCAGCAGTGCATTATGACGGGGGCAATTACTGTTGGATAGGTGGACTTTGCCATTGTATACTTCCTGATTGGTCTGTGTGGCACTGAGAAACATAAAGAGAAGATGATGAGGTCATTATTATGCAAACCCACATTTATTGGATATGACAAACAGCAACACGATCCTCTATATTAACGCACAATTAATCTTGCTTATGCAGGCAATCACACAAAACCACACATACACACTAGACGGAAACACACATCAATCAGTCTGCATATAGAGTGGTTTCTGCTTACTGTATTTGAAAGTCATAAATACTTGTCATTGGTTGTGCCAGCATATTTTGCCTCAATGCTGGTTCATATACCAGACCCACACATAAACGATTTACAGTGATGCAGTTATTATGTCATTTCTGAGATAAAGTAACAGCATATGAGAAAATATATACTGTTTCTATCTATCTATCTATCTATCTATCTATCTATCTATCTGTCTGTCTGTCTGTCTGTCATCTATCTACCTTTCTTTTTTATCTGTCTGTCTGTCTGTCTGTCATCCATCTACCTTTCTTTTCTATCTGTCTGTCTGTCTGTCTATCTATCTGTCTGTCTGCCATCCATCTACCTTTCTTTTCTATCTGTCTGTCTGTCTGTCTGTCTGTCTATCTATCTATCTATCTGTCTGTCTGTCATCCATCTACCTTTCTTTTTTATCTGTCTGTCATCCATCTACCTTTCTTTTCTATCTATCTGTCTGTCTATCTATCTATCTGTCTGTCTATCTATCTGTCTGTCTGCCATCCATCTACCTTTCTTTTCTATCTGTCTGTCTGTCTGTCTGTCTGTCTATCTATCTATCTATCTGTCTGTCTGTCATCCATCTACCTATCTTTTTTATCTGTCTGTCATCCATCTACCTTTCTTTTCTATCTGTCTGTCTGTCTGTCTATCTATCTATCTATCTGTCTGTCTGTCATCCATCTACCTTTTTTTCTATCTGTCTGTCTGTCTGTCTGTCTATCTATCTATCTATCTATCTGTCTGTCTGTCATCCATCTACCTATCTTTTTTATCTGTCTGTCATCCATCTACCTTTCTTTTCTATCTATCTGTCTGTCTATCTATCTATCTGTCTGTCTATCTATCTGTCTGTCTGCCATCCATCCATCTATCCATCTATCTATCTATCTGTCTGTCTGTCTGTCTGTCATTCATCTTTCTTTTCTATCAGTCTTTTTTCTGTCTGTCTGTCTGTCTGTCTGTCTGCCATCCATCCATCTATCTATCTATCTATCTATCTGTCTGTCTGTCTGTCATCCATCTTTCTTTTCTATCAGTCTTTTTTCTGTCTGTCTGTCTGCCTGTCTGTCTGCCATCCATCCATCTATCTGTCTGTCTCTCTGTCTGTTTGTCTGTCTGTCTGTCTGTCATCCATCTTTCTTTTCTATCAGTCTTTTTTTCTGTCTGTCTGTTTGTCTATCTATCATCCATCTACCTTTCTTTTCTGTATGTCTTTCTTTTCTATCTGTCTGTCTGTTTGTCATCTATCTGTCTATTGCCTTATTAATCTATGAAATTATTTCTACCACATGCAACACTGAACAGCTCGAAAAACATATATAAGAATTACTTCAATAATTCTCAAGTATAGTAATCTTATATACCACTAGAGGGCAATATATTACTAGTCTATACTAGAAAAGACGAGTCAAAGGTTTAGTTTGAGATTGCATAGTACCAAACTAATACAGAAGTAGTAAGAGAAGTATTGCCATTCTGCACTCAGCCTATACCTCAGAATCGATTCTATCCTTCAGTCTTATATAACTATATGTGTGACCTAAGCATTTTGTGAACTAATTATCTGTTCGGAAGAAAGTTTTGGACAAAATTGTACTTATAGATGATGCAATTTTTTTTTTGTGCCATTTTTTAAAATCTCACAGTATTTAAAGTTATCTCTGTCAGGGATGCAATGACTCAATAAGTTGTTTGAGTTTTAATTGGCATTTGGCATAGCTTAAGGCCCATGAAGGCCTTTTTTTTTTTTTTTTTTTACAGATATAGTGGTGAAAGGAATAGTTCACCCAAGAATAAAAACTGTCTTTATTTAGCCATTTTTTTTTTGTCATTGTGTGTGTCGTAATGATCAAAGTGTTTATATATTTTTTTCACCATGGCAGTCAACCCTGGAAAGGCTTGTTATATACAAATTTTATTTTTGTCCTACATATTTCTTGACACTGACTGCTTACTGTACTATACAATAATGTCAGTTTTGTCTAGCTGAATGCTATTGTGTATCACACTGAGCTTTTTAGATACCGATTTTAACAGTAGGTAAACGTTTACTGGGAATAAGTAGGTAAAAGTCAATACTGTACAATATTTTATTACACAGAAGAAGTGACAGCAGCTGCATGCCAATGCTGAGGCTGCAGTGAGGGGTTGTGTGGTCCATGGGCTTGAAGCTACCTGGCAGCTTATCAGCTTTGGTCTCCAGTTGCCATTCTGGATAAGATGGAACAACGTTGCCATGGCAGCCACAGTCCCATCAGGCACAACAGATTCACAGTTCTGATACAGGTGATAATAAGGTGTGAGTTAGTAGCAAATTTTGAAATGAAATGTGGTTGTGATTTATTAATGGGAGTGGATGTCAGTATCAGTGCTTTTGTGTTATTTGTTAAAGCAGACTGTGCTTTTTTGTGACATTAGAAAATCAAATAACATTTTTAATACTAAAGTAGCCTAAATCTCTCTCTGGGTCCTCCTTATCTCTCTCTCCCACTGATTGAGGCCACTCAGAGTCAGGCGTGCATCTTCAAGGCCCGGCCACGTCCTCCTCCTCGTCACAGAGCGTAGCACTTGCAATGAAATGAACAACGGTTCATTTCCTAAAGAGCCTAAAGAAGAAACGTGAGCAACAGTGTCACTGGTTGCTTCAGCAATTTCATTTTTCATCTCGTACTCAATTTAATGACACCTTTTTCAATTTAAATGACCTTTTAGTTAGGTTTAGGATTGGGAGGTTTTATGATGCCTTTATGTCCTTTTGGGAACTTCTGAGTTCTGGACACCATTTACTTGCATTAAATAGACCTAAAGAGCTGAGATATTCCTCTAAAAATCTTTATTTTGTTTATTATGTTTATTTTCTGCAGAAGAAAACCCTACACATCTGGCATGGCATGAGAGTAAGTAAATTATGATAATTTAATTTTTTGGGTGAATTATTCCTTTAACTCTCATTTTGCACAACATAATGGACATTTTACCTTGGAACTGCGACAATACAATTAATGAACCATGTGATTTTTGTTTTTTTAAATGTTGCCACAGTAAATTATTTTTCATGAGATCAAACTAAAAATATAAAAGAATCTTAGTTGCTCATATACAGTATGTTAGATACTTTATGAGCTACAGTTTTCAGATGTGATGAGTTTCAGAGAGACAGCTTGGTAAAATTAGCTAGAGTATATTAAATGTTGCTATTATTATTTGTTGTCAGGTTTGTTGTTTTCATTGCTATTAGTTTTCTCCCAAATAGCTGAAGTGATAAGGGTCAATCTTGTCAGTTACAGCTCGGTCAAACGAATTTCTTCACAGCAAGTGTGCTTTCAGCAGTTATGAAATCAAACATGCTTTCTAAATCACCCCGATAGCCCCCATCCCTTGTGTACGTCTGTGAAAAGCAGTACACTGGGATACTATTTTAGAGTACAGATGTTCCCTGCAAGAGAACTAGAAGCTTAATACTTGCCCTGGTTTGCTCAAAATATCCCTTCATTTATGCTACAAACTAGGGATCTATGTCATACGGAGTATAATATATTACATTATTCTCAATGTTAAGATGTGACTGAGCACAAAGGTAGCAGACCAGGAATAATACACATGGTTTCCAAGGAAACAGTTTCATCTTGCACTTGACAAACCTCTCTTTGTCTCTTTTTCTTCCTCTGGTTACCCTTACAAAAAGGGCTATAGTGTTATCATGTTACAGTGATGGTAGAGTGGCATCACATGTTTGGGCACCCCTGGTCAAACTGTATGCTGCTGTGATTAGTTAAGTGTGTAGAATATGAACAGATCTCCAAAAGGGATACAGTTAAAGATGAAACATTCTTTTCAACATTTTAAGCAATATTAGTGTATTATTTTTATTTTGTACAATTTTAGAGTGGAAAAAAAAGGAAAGGAGCACCATGCAAAAGTTTGGACACCCCAAAAGATTTGAGCTCTCAGATGACTTTTACCACGGTCTCAGACCTTAATTAGCTTGTTAGGGCTATGGCACGTTCACAATCATCGTTTGGAAAGGCCAGGTGATTCAAATTTCAAATCTTTACATATACTCTGAATCCTCAAACCTTGTCCCAACAATCAGCAGCCATGGGCTCTTCTAAGCAGCTGGCTAGCACTCTGAAAATGTAAGTAATTGATGCCCACAAAGCAGGAGAAGGCTATAAGTTAGCAACGTGTTTTCAGGTAGCTGTTTCCTCAGTTTGTAATGTAATTAAGAAATGGCAGTTAACAGGAATGGTGGAGTTCAAGTTGAGGTCTGGAAGACCAAGAAAACTTTCACAGAGACGTCCTCGTAGAATTGCTAGAAAGGCAAATCAAAACCCCTGTTTGACTGCAATAGACCTTAAGGAAGATTTAGCAGACTCTGGAGTAGTGGTGCACTGTTCTACTGTGTAGCGACACCTGCACAAATATGACCTTCATGGAAGAGTCCTGAGAAGAAAACCTTTCCTGTGGCCACACAAGAAATTTCATTGTCAGAAGTTTGCAAATGAACATCTAAACAAGCCTGATGCATTTAGAAAGTTAAAATATAACTTTTTTTGGCCACAATGAGCAAAGGTATGTTTGGAGAAAAAAAGAACACCTCTCCAACTGTTAAGCACGGGGTGGATTGATCATGCTTTGGGCATGTGTTGATGCCAGTGGCACAGGGGAACATTTCACTGGTAGAGGGAAGAATGGATTCAATTAAATACCAGCAAATTCTGGAAGCAAACATCACACCATCTATAAAAAAGCTGAAGAACACAACTCAAAATCCACAATGGATGACCTCAAGAGGTGCATGCTGAAAGTTTTGCCATGGCCCTCACAGTCCCCAGATCTAAACATCATCAAAAATATGTGGATAGACCTCAAAAAGAGCAGTGCATGCAAGACGGCCCAAGAATCTCACAGAACTAGAAGCCATTTGCAAGGAAGAATGGGCGAAAATCCCGCAAACAAGAACTGAATGACATTTAGCTGGCTACAAAAAGCTTTCACAAGCTGGGATACTTTCCAGGGGGTGTTACTAAGTACTGATCATGCAGGGTGCCCAAACTTTTACTTCTGGCACTTTTCCTTTTTTGTTATTTTGAAACTGTAAAAGATGTATATAAAAAAGTAAAATTGATTAAAATATTAAAGAAATGTCATCTTAAATTTTATGCCTTTTGGAAATCAGGGCATCTTTTGGTCGCTTAGCTATTCACAGCAACAGAAATTTTTATCAGGGGTGCCCAAACCTTTGCATGCCACTGCAGATGGTAATACCATGGTACTTTGATATACTGAATTCCATGGATCTGAATGCTTAACATATTCATATACATTACAATGATTTTTACATGATACTCCATGAGTACCATGGTATTATCTGGGTACATGTCCAAAAGGAATGGTATTACCATGTCACCATGTCCAAAAAAGACAGAAGAAAAAAATATATGTGGAACTTTGTTAAAGCGTTCTGAAAAACCAATGCATATTTTACTATTTTTATTAATTATTATTATTATCTTGATAACTTTTTTAAAGTATTTACATCATTTTCTTTTAATATGATGCAGCTAAAAAACATATAATGATAGCCTGCTAGGTGCAGTATCTAGAGTACATGAAAGAAAAAATAATTACCTGCACATAGTGATATTTTATTTTATATTTTATATTTTAGTATGGCCATGACAGTACTACGTAGAAGCACGTTTGACAGTCACCTCCATGCAACTATGTTCATTCGAATCATACGGATACAGCAATCAGAATTGTTTGTTACATGTACAGTAAGTGAAACATAAAGTGGTCTGGAAAAAGACAGACACATTATAAATCAAAGGCATCTTTAAAGAGAGAAACTGATGCTCCTTGGTTCTATGTGAGCCATGAATAAGTGATTACGAAAAGCTGATGAATAATGAAAGTGGTTTAGAGATAAAGGAGGCCACAGCTGTAATCCCACTGCTTTCAGAACTGAGGGTCAAAGGTTCATAATTTGCATCCCTTTTCACCTCAAGGTATGCATGATGTGTTTGTTTGTGCATGCAAAATCATTACTCACTACCTTAATACTCTTAAAGATGTCAGGCCTAGACAAGTCGAAACCAGTTCCTGACAAGATCAAGACTAAGACCTTTGACCAAGGCAGCTACTTAAGCACAGCAGATTATGCACCAACACTCAAACAATATGTTACATTTAAAAAAATAAAAGAAGATAAATAAAAGCAGTTGTTTTTTCCAGAAAGTAGCACTGTGCTTCCACTGAGTTATACCAATCCCAAACAGCACACACTGTCTGGTTTATGCTCCCTCAATCTGCATGTTAACTGCCTAGAATCATGTGCATCTTTGTGTTGGTTTTCCATCATTAGCAGATATAAATAGTATATAAATAATCATTTAAAATAATTCTACAATTGGTTTACATAAAATGAAGAATTTGAGTTTAGAACATGCTACCATAATTCTTGTTATAAAGTTTCTTTTTAAGTTTCAGTTCTAATTAACTTGACACTGTGTTTAAAAACTAAGGCACTGTCACCGTCACACCGTCTTTGCACACACAGCAAAGATGCCCGTCTTAGCATGGGGACTCAAATATGCATTCGGTGTAAACTGCCCCTTACTGTAGCACAAATTACACTAGCAATACCTAGGTCATAGGTTTGATTCCCAGAAAGCACATACACTGAAAAATATGTATCGTAAATGCGCTGTAGATTGCTTTGGATTAAAGTGTCTGCCATATGTATTAAGTTTGGTATGAATGGCAAGCCATCTTCATTCAGATTTTTGAGAGCACTTCTCATTCAGCACTTTCTCTTGTGCCTGTCATATTTTAATCTGAAATTTGCTGAGTGTGTTCCCAATCTCAGACTCTCTTTACAATATTTCATACAAGAACACTAGTCTTAGCAAGACTGGAAATACATATGAACGCATGCCAATTTGGGAGCCCCAGGCTTAGGTGTGTGGCTAAGAGAACACTGAGAAATCGTTGTGTTCCACTTAAATGAATTTGAAAATATCAGCACTTTCTGAGGCAAGCTGAAACAGTACAACACGCATCTCTCACTAACGATGTCACTTCCTCACACATTCACATAAACTTGCATACAGAGTTTTATCTAAGAGTTTTATCAGAGTTTTATCAAATCTGCTGTCTCATGTAACTCTTGGACTGAATTTTCTCTCTCTGCTGTGTTTAATACATTGCTGATATCATTGCATCCAGCCTGATGTCTGGGAAAGCCACTCAGGTGTAAAGAATGGGAAAATGGCCTGTCTCAACTGATTAGAATATGTACCCACATTCAAGAGAACACCCAGAAGGATAATAAGACATTCCAGGTCTGTCAAGGTTGATTAGCCTCTACAACAGTTTATATGTTTTGCCTGTAATTGTTAACTATTTATGCAAGTATTTTTTGTAACTTAGAGGAAAAATTTTATCTCTAGATTTCGAAGACCCCTAGAAATGGCTTGACGAGCGCAGCTTCATTTCCTTTGCTGACATACATATTTTCAATCCTCAATTCAATCCTTCAATTCCTTGCCAACCACTGGACTGTGCCATGATGATTCTAATTGCCGCTGGACTGTTTTCTGGTTCCAGACTCTATAAGAAGCATCTCTATAAAATGAAAAAGCCATTTTAAGTGTTAGTTGGAGTAAAAATCAGGCTCAATTTTTGCAGTTGCTCTGCACAACTTGAAGTTTATGATATCAGTGTAATTAACCTTGGACCAGTGCTTACTGTCATCTTCCCACTCAAAAAAAAAAAAAAAAAACATTTGACAGGTGGGTTATTGTCATAAGAATATCATTATGACTATAAGTATTGGCACTTTAGAGTGACATTTATATATATATATATATATATATATGATTTTTTTTTGTGGCTTTTTTAAAAATGTAATACACTAAACATTATCTGCACAATGTAGACCAGAAAACAAAAAGAGGCTTCCGTTATGAATCATGAACTTTTTATTCTTTAATTGCCAAAAACCCTAAGATTAAGTCAATTTGCTGCTTGCTATTGATAATCAGGTGAGGAGGGAACGTTTATATTTTAGAGAGTATTTAATTGAACAATTATTTAAACACCACTGTGTGCAGTGACTGCACATTTTACAGTAAATGTGTACAAAGTGCTTATGTTTCCTGTTGTTCAGAATTGACTGATGTGTATCTTATGCAGTGTTCGTATTGAGTCAGAGCTCTGTGGGTCCCCTTACACCAACCCCGATGCCGTGGTCGCTGGTGTCATGGTAGGAAGAATTTGAGACAGCAAAAAAAAAATTGGTAGAGCATGAGACTGTCAACCCCTTTTGAACTGAAACCACATGCATGACTCCCCAAGAGTCACTCTACCAAAAATTCACAAATGAATTCAATATATTTAATTAAAACAAGTCATTTTTATATTTTAATGAGTTGTAAAACAAGAGTAAGAGGCTAGGCTCAACAATATACTATAATTTTTAGAATTTAAATTGGTCACCGTGGCCGAATATGGTAGAGCTATAAATAAGAAATAGCTCCTTATCCTGATATATCATGACTTGTTGAATTGTTTTCTCTATTGACACTGTCATTTATCAGCATGGTTTGCATATTTAAGGGAGGCCCACTCGTCACGAGCATAACATAATAAATAGACAAAGATATTCCTCCACATAGCATCCATGTAATAACTTTACAAGTTTTTGACTATTCCCACCCTAAATTTGAATAGTGATCATATGAATTCAACATTACAAAAAATCTGATGCTAGTGTTGAAGGAGACTTGAGTCGGCAGATCAATTCAAAGTAAATAAAACCTATTCAGGATTCATATCAACACATTCAGAAATTTTTGTGCACATTTAGTGTATCAATTTAAGCTAAGTTGCTTGGAGGTTTTTAGTATGAAAGCTTTGTTTCTTTGTGCATGACTTCTAAAGTGAATACAGTTTGAGAACAAAACTGTCATTGTACTCTTGCACTGTGTGTCTTGTTGGATTGCACTCGTGTGTGTGTGTGTGTGTGTGTGTGTGTGTGTGTGTGTTCTCATACTCTTGCATTGTGACTCTCATCTTTGCTGCCAGGCCAAAGCAGAAGTTCTCACATGGCCAAAGCACTTAGTCACATGGCCTGGGCATGTGCCACATAGCACTAGCAGTCAATGCACACCAACACTAAACCTTCTAGCCTTTAACATGGATAAAGGACAGTTTAAAAAAAACAACTAGGAGAGAAAGAAAGACACCTGAGGCCAAGAACTTGAAGATTTTAATTGAAACTGAGAGCCTGAAAAAGAACTGCAAGGGAATCGATGTGAGAAACCAAAGAAGGTCAGAGAGAAAGGGAGAGAGAGTCCTGTCACACTGGCTGCTGAATTGCATGGTCATCCTCCCAGCTGTCCCTGTGCATTCACTGACATCAGCTTAGCTTTAAGCCACACACCAAGCCCCAATCAGTGGCTGAGATAGAGATAAGGAGGAGCCGGAGATACCAAAGAGAGAGAGAGAGAGAGAGAGAGAGAGAGATAGAGAGAGAGCTTTTCCACACTGGCTGCTGAATTGCATGGTCATCTTTCCTGCTGTCCCTGTGCGTACACTGACATTAGCTTAGCTTTAAGACACACATTGAGAAAGGGAGAGAGGAAGAGGTTGTGTGGAGTGTTCTTTCCTGGCTGTTGTGGTGTTTGCAAATGGTTTATGACACTGCAGTAAGTGTAGTGCAATCGCTCTTCTAACACAGCTCATGGTTCACCCATCAGTCATGTATAAGGCAGGGCCTAATATGTGGCAATGGTCTGCTGCGGGTCAAATGGAATCTTTGGCAGAAATAGGTAGAAGAGCTTCTGAAGGCTGGAAGCTTTCTGCTTTATACAGTATGCTTTTGTCAAACTATCCTAAAGATTCTTCTTAACTTCCTTTGACGTGACCAATCAAACCCTGTCTCAGGGTCGGAATAATAGCATAAGATGGCAAAATTGTAAGAAATCATAACCCCTAACCTAAACCTAGCTGTAAATTGTAACTCTTTACCCAAACCCTTAAACCTGAACATGATTTTAATAATGGAAAATCATGGGCCAGGGTAGCTCAGCAAGTAAAGACGCTGACTACCACACATGGAGTCGCAAGTTCAAATCCAGGCATGCTGAGTCACTCCAGTCAGGTTTCCTAAGCAACCAATTGGCCTGGTTGCTAGGTTGGGTAGAGTCACATTGGGGTAACCTCCTTGTGGTCGCTATAATCTGGTTCTCATTCTCAGTGGGGCAAGTAGTGAGTTGTGCGTGGATGTCGTGGAGAATAGTGTGAAGCCTCCACACACTCTAGGTCTCTGCAGTAATGTGCTCAACAAGCCACATGATAAGAGGCATGGATTGATGTCTCAGATGTTGGGACAACTGAGATTTGTCCTCCGCCACCTGGATTGAGGTGTGTCACTAAGCCATCATTAGGATTAAAGCGCATTTGGAATTGGACATTCCAAATTGGGAAGAAAAGGGGAGAAAAATCCCCCCAAAAATAATAATGGAAAATCACTGTTGTGTTCCACAACAGAAGGAAAACATCAGGGTTTGGAACGAATCTAGGGAAGCATTTTACAGGTTATTGACAATACATCACTCATTTGTATTGCATGAATACATTTGGAATGTGTAAACAAACCTGTACCCAAGTGTTGGATAGGAGGCGAGCTAAAATGTGATGCTTTTATTTAATTTATTTGACATTTGGTTTGGTTTGTCTCTATGGGAGTAAAAGTTTCACCTTTTCATATAAGCCAAGTCGTACGATAACTTACGATTTTGCCATCTCATACAAATTATTAGTTGTCGTTAGACTATGTTGGACCAACCATAGACCATTTTTAAATTCCTTGGCTTTATTTACATTTTCTGAAATTACATTTTAAAACTTTTAAATTGTTAATGAAATCATGTCCTTCACTTCTTTACCCTTGAGGGCTACTGCATACAGCGTGCTATTCTCTGCAACCATCACTTCAAACCAACAGCATTATCAGTCATACTGTTGCCATCGAGAGATGAGATATGAATTGCTTTATTTCAGAAGCATCCAGCAAGCATTGAGAATATATTACAATACCATTTGAAGATTATTTGACATCTTAAGCTTGCAAATCTTTTCAAAAATTAAATAAAGGCTACACTGAACGGCACTCCAAATAGCATAAAACTTGCAAGTCTTGCAACCAAACACAACATGGATGTATCAGACAGAAAGATAAACTACAAATGAAGATTGCTGTCTTTCTTATCCTCTGAGCAACCCCCTCGCTGTACTCGTCTTTCTTCTAGATGACCTTGCGCTTCGGATCTTGTGACAGACCCACTGACAGACTGATTAAAGCAAAGACCACAAATGGTTATGGTACAGGCTCTGCCTGGTTTCTCGGAAACAGCAAGTGAGTGAGTGATGTCAGTGATGGATAGATTTTAAACACAGGCTGATTCATATGTGGCTGTTCTTGGATGCTCTGATATGCATATTTCGTTTTTTAATACATGTCATGAAAGCCAGAAGCCTTGCATGCAAGAAGAATCATTATACTGAATATTGTGAAAACTTGTTGTGACCTTTGTGCCTTTTAATGGAGAAAAGATTAATTTATATGTTCCAAGGAAATCCAGATCTTTTCTTATATTTTATTAGAGAAAGCAAACTATCCTATTCTGAAACTGTTCTATTATTTCTTCTTTTAAAGAACAAAAAGAAAAAGGTTAAATCTTCAATTGTATATAAGGCCTTATATTGACACATATTACCATACACATTTTAGAAATACTCATACGGATAATCATTTCCCTATGCATCAACCACTGTACAGTTTTTCATGTTTCGTGATTTGCTGATCCAACAAGCTAGCTAATGCTGCACAGACCTGGTTATTTTGGACCGTACTTACAACAAACAGTATATTAAAATATTGATTGAATCACCCATTTCAGTAGATAGATTCACATCAATTCTTCTAGAAAGTGAATTCACATTGATTTCTGAACTTCACATAAAATATAAGTCGCTGCATAACAATGCAAACTGTATAAACACTGAACCTGCCAAATGCAAAAAAAAAAAAAACCATATATTACTTGGATTAATCCGATGTATGTCGCATACATTTTAATCCAGTGCTGAGGAGAAATGGATTGATTTTGATCTGGTCCAGGCATGAATAATCAAGAGCTAAAGCTCAATTACAGGCTGAAAATAGTAGCAGCTTATTTTAATGGGATTGCAGGCTGCAGTGAGCGCTAGAACTGGTCTACTGAAGGCATCACTGAGCCTCTAAACCCATCATTAAAAAGATATAGACTGCTGTGAGCAGACCAAATGAATGTGAATAAAATACAAGGCTGGAATCTGTGTTCCATCATCAGATATTTCTCTTTGAAACTTAAGAGGAAATGTTTCTTACACTGTCAAAGGAAGCTGTGAAGCATGTATTTTACAGATCATGATGCATTTCTCTCTCAACATATTTTGTTTCAGACCTACCAAATGTGACCATCAGTAAACCAAAGGAGCACGTGTCGGTCGAGTACAGGCACTAGCTGAGATGTATAAGATATCTTAATACTTTATTCGGCATTATTTTTATTATAATATATTTTTTTTATATAGAGGAATTTAACAAATGTGGATAAAAATTATCAATTTTAAATAACACTAGACGGTACTAGATAGTAAACATTTAAAAAACGGTCACATATTATAAGGTATTTACATTCTAGGCAGGTACAGTTCACCCTTCTCTGTAATGTAACTGGTTGAGAAAAGGGTGTGGTTTGGAATCTCTGGTCCAATCAAATACAAGTTATACTTGCCTGGGCGGAGATTCTACTATACAAGGGCGGGGTTAAAGACGGAAGTTTATCTGGATTGGTTGGCCGGTTGCAACACTCGCAAACCATGGTCAATCGCAGCCTATCCTTGCAACTTGGAAACGTAAGAAAACCTGTATCAAGTCTCCGTTTTGGGTTTGATAAATTTGTAGCAACGGCTGCCAAAATGTGTTGAGGGTGAATTATTGTCCGTCGATGGCGCGTAATCGTTCGTAACATCTGTCTTGTTTATTATAGCGCCGAATGTGATACACAGTATCAGCAAACAGAACACGAACATCTGAACAAGCCTATCGTTGGATATTGGGCAGATGTATCGGGAATGTATTTGGACTCTGAACTGTAGGATTTAATCGGCACGTCAATGTGTATTGGAGAAGTTATTAGATATAAGGTAGAATAAGGGGCCGTTCACAACAAACACGTCCTTGTGCTTAGACGTAGCGCCACGAACGCAGATGTCTCGAGACGCGTTTTTAACAGTTGACTGTGTTTTAACTGCACGTGCGTCTAAAGATGCGGCGGTCAAAGACGTCCTTCTAGCGCATGTTTAACTAGGAATACAACTGGAAACAGCACGAACAGACGCAAAACAGAGTTCGGCGTGAACTGCCCCTAAGACTTGCACGCTGATTTGGACCGATAGGGCCACTACCCCTATCGCACATAGTCTGAAACGTCATCAACATTTTCCTGTATTTAAATAGTCGAGAGAGGAGGTCATTGCTGAAATAAAAAAAGAACGCCGGTAGGTCAATTACATTTCCTTTGAGAACATTTGTGATGAGTCCAAGCGCTTTTGAAAATGTATGCGTGAAAATATCAGCTGGCGTGCTGGATTATTAGATAGGGTGGCCTGTGTCATGATGACATGCCGTTTTGTCTTAAAATACGATCCGGTCTTGCTTATCAGAAACAGTGCCGATGATGTATCGTACAAATACGGTGAACTCCCTTTGGTTATCATGGCGTTTCTCGTTGCAGCGTTTTGCCTCATGATTTCATTAGAGATCAAGAGAGCATAAAATTCACAATATAGATCATTCTTGTGTGTGACTCAGTGATGGACATAGATTTAAGTGTAAAATTAATAGAGGATTGCATATATGAATGAATGGAATAATAGAAAATACATTTTTGGATGGATTGGATGTTTTATTATTTTAAGATCTAAGTATTTTTCCTCTCTCTCGAAGGGCTATTAAGAGAAACTGAGGGAATTACAGACAAGTGAAGATTTACTAGATTAGGCTACATAAATGGGGGATTACGGCTTTGGAGTCCTGGTTAAAAACAACGCTGCAAACAAATCAGTTTTCCCAGTAAGAATTCATCCACACTTGCAGCATACAGTCCACCACCAGACAGCTCCTCCAAGCCCCCCAGCCTTCATCAGCAACAACAACACTATCGATGGTGGAAGTGTAGGGTCCACTTGGCTCTTCTCTGCTGTGGCGACCCACTCTAACATGCAAGATGATATTTTAGAGTCTGAGAAGTCCAAAGCTCAGCAGCAAGGGAGCCAAGAAGGACAAGACAAGCAGACACACTCTCCACCAGGTCACCAAGAAACACCAGGAACCGAGTTGGACAACACCATGCCAGAGGAGATTCAGCTGGAGAAAGGGACCATGGAGAACGGTAACGGAAAGGAGGGTCTGCTTCTTGAATCTCCAGTGCTATCAGTGTTTGATTATCAGGAGTCATCAGGCATTGGTACTTTAGCCCAGTCCAGTAGCACTTCCTCATCGTCCCTTACTGGCTTCAGCAGCTGGTCCACTGCTATCCCACCCAACCCCTCCACCTTAATCGAAGAGGTTGGCTTTTTCAATCAGGCTGCTACTACTAACAATGCTCCTCCACCACTGCTATTTCAAAGTTTCTCTCACCACACCAGTACAGGATTTGGTGGTAGTTTCTCCCACCAGATAGGGCCTCTATCTCAGCACCATCCATCTCATCCTCACTTCCAGCACCCTCATAATCCGCACCGGAGGTCCTCGGCCAGCCCCCACCCACCCCACTTCTCCCACCGCAGTGCTGCTTTCAATCAGCTTCCCCATTTGGGGAATAACCTAAGCAAGCCTCCCTCCCCTTGGGGAAGCTATCAGAGCCCGTCCTCCACCCCTTCTTCAACTTCTTGGGGCCCAAGTGGAGGGTATGGAGGTTGGGGAGGCTCTCAGGGCCGGGAGTATCGTAGGGGGCTGAATGGAGGGGGGAATCCTCTCAACTCAAACTCTCCTTTAAATAAGTCTTTCCCAAATAACCAGACCCACACACAGAAGTATCCCCGCAACAACTCCAGTTTCAACACTAAACCCTGGATGGAGGATACCATTAACCGCAATGATAGCATCTTTCCATTTCAGGTAACAATAACTAAATATCGGTGTTGAATATTGGCTGTCTATGACTTGATTGAAGGACATATTGTTCAGAGATAATGTTTTGTTGCAAAAATATGCATTTGTGGGTGGCGATGAGATGAAAACAAATCTGCTGCATGAGTAGTTGTTTTTTTTTTTCTGCCTTTGCTCCCTTTGGCCCAACTTAATCTGATAGTGACAAAGTGCTCACATGGACTGTTTGTTAGATAAATGTGTTAGATCAAAGCTCAGATGAGTAATGTGGTGCTATCGCTCCACTTCTGCAAGCTGTTAATATCACAATGCACAAGTTTACCCACAATTATCTGTGGGTAATTTTGATGATTTACCTGTTACCAGTGAGTCAGAACTGTATTATATGCTGTATGTGTTCTTGTTTGATAGTGGTAACTGTGAAACTCATGGTTGTTTCACATGGGTAGTTTGTTCTCCCCTGTTTGGTTTGTAGCTTAATACCAAAAACAGTCCTTGTATTGTGTATGGAAGGCTTCTTTTTTTTTTCTCGCTAAGCACAAGCCTGTTGTGCAGAAACGGCCAAGGGAAATAGTGCATTTCATCAAAATAAAATTATTTGGTTCAATTCAGGATATGAAGGCATCCTAAATCAGGAGACAACAGACTCTTTAGTGTTCATTTTTGAATTGAGAAGCATGGTAAATTTGGCAAGCAAACATATTTTTTACAATAAAGAATTATATCTTTATCCTTCAGAAGCCTTGATTTTGTTCTTCTTTCCAGTTATATTTGTGGACATAAGTGCACAACTGTGTCTGTCTCTGTACAGAAAATTAATTGGGGAGGGCAAATATTATTTGCCTTTTTACTTGTTCCTGTGTGTTGCCATCATTTCACAATTCCATGTATTACTACTTAGACAAAATGACAGGGTCTAATCATGGGACTTGCCTGTCCTTTTTGCAGGAGCGCAGTCGATCCTTTGATGGTTTCAGCATGCACTCTCTTGAGAACTCCCTGATTGACATCATGAGAGCTGAGCAGGATTCCTTTAAAGGTACATTACTTATTGCCATCTTTACAGATTCCACCCCACAATAAAGTCTAAAATGAAACCAACAAATTAGATAATCAGTCATTTAGAATGTGTAAGAATTGGGAAAGCGCACTCACACACACACACACACACACCCACATAATTCAATTGTCAAGTTTATCTACCAGTCTGTACTAAAGTTTGTCTCTGTTATTTAAGACAAATACATTTAAATGCATTTGCATTTATTTAAGAAAATCTTTCCCATAATAACCCTAAACTTTGTTTGCTTGGCTATGATGCTTATATATGCTACAGTATGAATAATGCATATTAAGTTTTGTTGCATGCTCTTTTGTTTTCCTTTGATATTTTGAGCTCTGTTGAATTTATTTATTAAACCCTGGTCTCTCTGACCAGAATTTTGTAATCTCATTTCAAACAGATAAGTTTCAGTGTGTTATATTGGGTTGCTTATACAGTGCAATATATAGATTTTGTATTACATCTGCTGTTCTGCTTTGGTTGGGAATGCAGTATTTTTTTTCAACAGTACAGGAAAAATAATTGTCCAGACTTTTTTTTTTTTCTTTGTTCCGTTAATGCAGATGATTAGGCCTACGTATACATATCAGTTTTAGGCATGATTGATTACATTTTTACATTTTCGTGGGAACAAACATGACTAATATATCCCTCATACTTGCCTTTTCCTGCATTCAGGTAAAATCTGCTTTAGCTTTGTGCTTTATCGATGCCATGGGACAAGTGTTTTAAGAAGCATGACTACTGAAGTTTGACAGAAATGCTCTTTTAATACATCACCTAATATCCTTTCAGGATTTGAAGACTAATCTAGGCCAAACACTGTAGAGATTGAAATGTGGTTCTACACCAACATTGTTATTTTATGTATGATACTTTTTCTTATCAAGAAGATGCATGACAAAATAATGCAAGATTTAATTAATAGGCTAGTAGAGTGCAGACTTGGTTAACCTTCAATGATCTTTCACTGTTTGCTTGTGAAGATATTTTATATTTGGGTGTAGTTTGCCTTATGCTTTCTGATACTGTACTTGGACCTGTCTGCTAATCATGTGATTTTGTGCATGGCTGCATTTAATACAAACATTATTCCATTATAACAACAGTGTTTTATACTGTTTGAAAAGCATTTTGAACATTTTAAAACTGTCATCATTGCTCAAGTGTATTCTGTTTTATTTCACATGCAGCAAGGAATTACGGGAGACGACGAGGTAAAGATCTTGAAAGTGTTCATGTCATTTCTTAAAAGTTACAGCATGCCTTTTTTGGAATTGTGTTGTTTTCCAGGCAAGTTTTTTGTTTAGAAATGTTGCTTTCATTGTATTCAAATGAAGAAGGATGCTAATTGCTACTTTACCAGGTGATAGCAGCTTGTCTTACATTCCGCTAGTCTTGAGGCTTAATTTTAGTAGAAGTTATAGTGTATTAAATGACTTCAGCATAATTTATTAAATGACCTTTGGTGCAATTGTGTGGTAGGTCACTCATCCTTGTTTCCCATGGAGGATGAGCGGAATTTTGGAGAGGATGAGAGGTCTGATCAGAGCCTGAGTGGTCTGGGCTCACCACATAGTTTCCCTCACCAGAATGGTGAACGCATTGAGCGCTATTCTCGCAAGGTCTTTGTTGGTGGTCTTCCTCCAGATATAGATGAAGGTACTAAGTGATCAATTAAGAATTTTTGCTCTTTTCATCCATAATTTCATTCAGAATTGTTTTAATATGCAGCAATAACAATAAACATTGTATCATGTATACAAATTCAGATGAGATCACTGCAAGTTTCCGACGTTTTGGACATTTGTTTGTTGACTGGCCACACAAAGCAGAAAGTAAATCTTACTTCCCACCGAAAGGTGAGTCTCGGAGCCATTTGCAAGGAGACTATGATGATTATGAATCATGCATATGTTAGCTTCTCTGATTTCAGATGCTGATGTTTTTTTTTTATATTCTATACTAAGTGTGTGCATAGACTGCTAACACATTTGATAAAGCTGAGCTTATATGCAACTTGTACATCATCTGTTGGTCTGAATGAAGGCTATAGGTCAAAGTTAATGAAAGTGCTAGTTGCATTTTGCATACATGCCCTCAACAAACCTGTTCTGTTCCAGGGTATGCGTTTCTTTTGTTCCAAGATGAGAGCTCTGTCCAGGCACTGATTGATGCCTGTATGGAAGAGGATGGGAAGTTTTATCTTTGTGTCTCTAGTCCTACAATCAAAGACAAGCCAGTAAGATATTTAAAGACTGTCGTACCTGTCTGCTGTATCTGACTAATTTATTTTTAACCTCCTATGCAAGTCATATAAGAGCAGTAGAGCACTTGAAATTCAGGTGCTGTTAAATATAGTCCCAAAAGTTCTTACCTGCTGCAACACTGCTTCACCTGCTCACCTGGATGAGTTGAATTTTGTAGAAAAGAAATGTTATACTTGTTGTATATAGCATATGACAAACCATTAGTTATGTTCTTCATCAATGTTCTGTCTCTAGGTCCAGATACGACCCTGGAATCTGAATAACAGTGACTTTGTGATGGATGGCTCTCAGCCCCTTGACCCCAGGAAGACCATCTTTGTTGGGGGAGTTCCACGGCCTCTACGAGCTGGTTGGTTTGGCTTTCACATATTACGATGAAATGTCAAATTTAGTTTGCAGTAAGTAAAGTTTGGTTTGATAGATTATTTGCAATGAGTAGCAGCAATCATCTAATAAATTGTCTCTTTGGCTGTTTTCACACTTGATTGACTGACCAACCAACCGCCCCCGCCCCGCTTTTCTCTTTTCACTTTCCGTTTTTGGGGATGAAATGTGGTATGTTTGCATCAACTAGTGGCAGATGTTTACAGGGTTCCCACCATTTTTGATTGAGTTTTCATACATTTTCTATGACCTTTCCAGGCATTTGTAATAACTGGATAGAGGTTTGAAAAGTATGAGAAGATTTTTTTTTTTTATTATATAAATAAAATTATATCCATTTTATATCTTAAAATAGATATAATATGTAAATAACAAAAGCTTCACTGCATTATTCTCTGATGTGAAGTGGACTCACCAAAACTACTAGTGTGAAAGCACCCTTAGACTTGGATGCTACAGAAATACAGGCATGTTGCATTATCATTTCTTTTTCCTTTTCTTGTTTCATTGGTATGAGCTTTATTAAGAGCAATCAATAAACAATAGTAATATCTCTCTCTCTCTCTCTCTCTCTCTCTCTCTCTTGCTCTCCTCGTTTGTTTGTGTCCCCCCCCCCCCCCCCCCTCATGTATTTGTTATTCCATGGCAGTGGAGCTGGCAATGATAATGGACCGACTCTACGGCGGAGTGTGCTATGCTGGCATTGACACTGACCCTGAGCTGAAGTATCCTAAAGGGGCTGGACGGGTGGCCTTTTCCAATCAGCAGAGCTACATTGCTGCTATCAGTGCTCGCTTTGTGCAACTGCAACATGGAGAGATCGATAAACGGGTGAGAGTGGGGGATAGAGGCTTTGAGTAATCTGGTTAACTCTTGGTGGTTACAGGTCTGAGATTGGCTCAGTCAACTCTGGTCTCCCACAGGGTTAAATTTTGGGCCCTTTTACTTTTTAGTATTTATATTTTTCTTATTGGTCCGCTTTTAAGATCACTGGGTCTTAATTATCATTTCTATGCAGACGACACACAGATATACATTCATTCTAAAAGTGGTGAAAATATGGCGATGCCTTTTTTCAAATTGAATTTCTGAAATAACTTGGATGGCTCAATTTTCTTTCTTAACAGTAATAAGACCGAGGTTATGCTTATTGGACCTCCTCACAAGCTTTGAATGGCTGGCTCCTTAACTCTGTCCATTGAAGTCTCAGTTTTGGAGCTTCAAACAAAAATGAATAATCTGAGTTTTATAATTAATGCAAATTTGTCATTTGATCCACATGCCCAAAATACTGTTAAAACATAATTTTATCATCTCAGAAACATTGGAAGGCTCCTCCCTATGTTATCATTCTCTATGGCTGAAAAGCTGATCAATACTTGCGTTTTCTCTTGCATTGATCGTTGCAATGCTCTCCTTGCCGGAGTCTCAAAATCTACATTAAATAAATTGCAGTATGTGCAAAACTCGGCTGCCAGAATCCTGACTATGGCCAGGGCAAGTGATCACATCACTCTTCTCGGAATCCTTGCATTGGCTCCCTGTCAGGTTTCGTGTTGATTTATAAAATGATTATGCTTCCCTACAAGGCTTTACTTGGTTCGGTGCCCCAATATTTGTCTGAGCTTTTACACTCCAAATCATGATCTCCGCTCTTCTAAATCTGGGTTTTTAACTGATCTCAGACTTGTTTATGCTCTATGGGTGACAGTGCATTCTCTTCTTATGCTCTGGAACTCTCTACCCTCAGAACTTGGAGAAGTTCAGTCTTTGAGTGAATTTAAATCATATCTTAAAACTTAATTTTTTGCGGGAGGCTTTTGATACTATTGTATTCAATTAATTTAATACTATCTCTTTATTTACTGTTTTATCATTAGTTGTTTTAAGATGCATGTTTAATCCATTTGTATTAAGCTCTGTATTTTTATATTTTTCCATTCTATGTAAAGTGCCTTGAGAGACCTCTTTAACGGCGCTATGTAAAGTAAAGTTTATTATTAATGCAGATTACTAAAAGGCACATTTAGTCAAGCCAATTTTGGGTTCTTGAGTTCAAGTTCTTTGGCACTTCCATGAATCAATATCAGAATCATAGGTACAAATCATTGGCCCTAATTCTTTTGGTGTTCACAGTCAAGGCAAGTCTACCATTAGGGGTGTTAAAATAAGTCTCTACTGTTTCAGGTGGAAGTGAAGCCATATGTACTGGATGACCAGCTTTGTGATGAGTGTCAGGGTACACGTTGTGGGGGAAAGTTTGCTCCTTTCTTCTGTGCTAACGTCACCTGTCTCCAGTACTACTGTGAATACTGCTGGGCAGCCATTCACTCGCGTGCTGGACGGGAGTTCCACAAGCCTCTAGTGAAGGAGGGAGGGGACCGGCCTCGTCACATCTCTTTCCGCTGGAACTGATCCTGGAGGTCAAGGCTGTGCTATTTATATAAATGCACTTTTTTCATTTTGCTAAGTCCTTTTTATTTAGAGTTCTTTTTAAGTCTAAATTGTATTTATATTAAGTTTTTAATTTTTTTTTGCAGAAGAGAATGCTTAAAGAAAATTGTTATCCTGATTTTTGTTGAAAAGCTATATTGGTGCGCATGAAGACTTGAATGTGTTAGATTTAAAAATATAGATATATAGCCTGACTTGACTCTGGATTACTGTTATCTTTATTCTTCTGGCACCTCATCATCTGTTTGTAATGGATCACATTTTCACTTAGAAGACCATGCACAAAGAGGAGGTAGGAAATTAAAAGGCTCATACATCCATTGAATGACTTAAATATTTACTATTTCAGTCTAGTCTTAAATGGTTGCATGGCAAATGTGGAATTGTTACATCTTTAAAAAAAAAGTGCCATGACAGGACATGTGCAGGACACCACAACCTATTGTTGGTTTCGGCTGGATGAATTACATGGAATGGTTCTAGCATGTGAGGCAGTTCTTCTACAGAAGGCATCTGTGTCAAATTCTCATACTAACAACACTCAAGACACTTTAAGATACAGGCTTGCATGTTTTAAAGCATTAAAGCAAAGTAATAGCTAACTTTGGTGAAATCGATCATAGCCACCACAAGACCTGAGGCTAAAGAACTAAGAAGAGTAGAAATAGTCATATGGTTTGTGAGTTGTGTCTTGCCTTGTTACACAAGTTTTAGTCGGCAAACCAAAGATGAGCTTTAGAGATGTCTGATATCATGGAGGTTATAAATATGGTAGAAAGCATAAAGGCTTCATTGGATTGGTAGACAAGAAAGAAAAACATTTAATTCTTGTAGTGGTTTTGGCAGTAACTGAGTCATTGGGATTGTGTGCTAAAAGCTAGCTGATATTGTAGAATTTACTAACAGGAAATTTCCATGTGTTGCATTGATAGTGTTTTAATGCATGGGTTTTGCCATGAATTTATTGGTGTTCTAACTGAGCATTGCAGTAGCTGAGCAGCACATTTCAAAGAATTTGACATATTATTTTATACATCGTCTGCTGATTTTTGTACTGTGTTTTATAGCTGATTTTGTCATGGTGTAAAAAAAAAACATTATGCACTACTTTTCTAATTATTGTTTTTCAAATCACCTTTTTTTTTCCACAAATGGTTGTGATAACTTGTTTTGTTTTTCACTTGTTGGATATAGATTTGTATCTTTTGTTACTAAGTGATATGATTATTACAAACATACCTTAAGGAAAAGAAGAAAAGCCTAATATAATTTTTTGGTTGAAGATTTTATGTATTTGCGTGCTGAAAACCCTAATATATATATATATAGTTGACTTTATTGTTAAAACAAATATCTAATACTTGCAAAATGCAGTGTTGTTTTTTTTTTTTAATTTTATGTGTCTTAATGGACAAAGTAAATATTGAATCTAGTATGAAAACAAAATCCTTAAAATGTTTGGTACATGTAGAATTATATACGTATCCAGTACCTGCTATCACGATACTTCCCTCATTACTGGGTATTGAAAATAAATAATGAAACACTTAAATTAGGGTAATGTTAGGTTGCACCTTGTATCACAATGATGAATGTTCCACGCTGAAATGTCAGTGTTTATTATCATGTATATTTCTGAGAGGCCAACAAGGTTAATTTAGTTTTTAGATTTGTATTAGCTAAATTAAGTAAAGATGTTTATGATTTTGACATTAATAGTCGTTTTGTTTCAGCCCTTTTTCCCCAGATTGTGGTCTATACATTACATTTTTCAGTTATGTACCTTGCCCATGCACAAGCTGTGCATGCTCCTCACTTTAAAGTGTGTACTAGTTAGGAAAGGAAAAGCATTCAGGAACACTGATGGAAAGACTTGGGTGATTAATCACGTATTGATTCAGGGTTTACATGAATACACTTTCAAAATATTGACAGCGAGATCTGTGCAATACATTTTTTTCCCCTGAGATATTTGCAGTGGACTTCTTATATCATCACATACTGTACTGTATGTGCAAATCCAAGAATTCTAACCTCACCTCACAATATCGCCTTTTAGCTATTAAAACCTTTACCATTCCTGATTTATATAGTAAACTGTACCACTGAAATTGCAGATGTTTTTACTTTTATGTATTCACATATTTTCCTACTTGATTTCATGCTACTGTGATTACAATGTAAATATTAAGTGAATACTGTTTTAACCATTTACTGATATATTTTTTATTGGAATGTAATACTTGTCATTTTAATTTTTGATCAGTAAATCGGTACACTTCATAGATTTTCTAGTTTAATAATCTCTGTGCTTCATGTCTACAGAAGGATAAGAAAAATGTCTGAATATTCTCTATGTACCTGGTTATTTAAATTTAACATGGTTTATATCTGTGTATGGGAAGGTGTATTTATCAATAGATTTTTATAAGAGGAATAATTTCTTTGCTATGTCATTTATAAGTTTTAATTTTATATATTTTAAATCCATAAATGGTTATTTAAAGAAAAATATTATTTTATTGTCGGGTTAGTCATACATGTGCTTTTGGTAGTTTTGTCAATTATTTGCGGTTAAATATTTATAACAGAATGCGTAAATTAAAGTATTTGTAATGTGAAATGTTGAATGAATAAACTTGATTGCAGGAAGTGCAGGTCTTTTCCTGTCTAAACAAAACGTCAATCAGAAATATCACTGACAAGTTTGTTGGAAATTGTTCCTTTATTCTGTACTGGATGTTGCATGTTAGATTTAACACAACATACATAATAACAGTGTTATGTGTCCATCTCATGATAGAACACAAAAGGAAATGCAGCAGGCTTCTGGCACACTGACTGAGAATGGGGTCAAATCTATGTTTAGCCTGTCTGATACAACATGCTGCCTATAAGAGTTGTATGATTAAGCAGGACATCAATGTGAGACCTTCATTATTCTGAGAGATTACTGAAATCGATTGCTGCTACTCTTACTTTAAACTCCATAGGTGTATTTCCAAAGGGTATGTCCGTCTAAACTGTATAGTTTACATTTTCATTACTTTCACACCCCACAACTGCAATGAGGCACACATCACCCTCTGGTGGTACTTCAATGTTCAAACTTAACATAAAATTCGAATTTAATTTTATTTAATGTAGTACAAGTCAAGTGTCTATGTTTCTATCACAGTTAGAATACATTTGAGGTTTCGATTTTACATAATCGGTTACTTTATTTTGTCTTGGTAGCATGTGTTTTTAAACAAAATATATGACTCATTTGCCTATTGCATTCATCAATAAGCCCCCTTGAAAAAAAAAAATCTCCAAAAATCCTTGGATGGAAATGTAGTTACTGTCAAGGACAGAAGTGACCACAGAGCGTGAAGGGGATCTCATTAATTCAGTTTAATTGGTCACGTCCGCTTTGTTTTATCACATTAATAAACCAGTAGTGTACGCCATATGCCCACCTATCTTTCTAAGGATTCTGCCTGTGCCAACCTAACATAAGTGATGATAGGTACTGCCGCCAGAACAACGAGAAGTCTTTTGACCCGGAGTTTATTCAATCTACTAGTGCGGGAGGCGGGAGCGCAACTGATGGAACTGACAGACAGTTTGACTAAGCTGATCCACCAATCAGAACGTTAATTTCAAACGTTATTGGACATTTGCTAACCAATCATATTTTCCGTTTCAGTTAGGGGCGGGACATTTCCAGTTTGACGCACAAGCAACCCTTGAGTAACCATAATTTGCTCTGTAAATTTATTTCCTTGTTAAACATAAACGTTTTTTATGCTCTTCGCTAGATGACAGTAAACTGTGTCCCATAATTAGAACATTTTTTTTCCTTTTGTGCCTTTTACTGCTGTCTGTGCTGCCTTTCTCTCGTGATATCAAAACATTTCAATTTATATTTCTAAGTAGGAAATCAATTTCACTATACACAGAAAAGCACATTTAAGTACACAACTAAAACAAATAACCATTCATTCTTACTGTATATAAGCTATACTGTATATGCTGTACTGTACAAGATAACGTGTTAACGTGAACATTACTCATATTAGCTATACAATGCTTAACAGTTTATTGCGTAATACGGTTTTTTTAATTAGAGTAATTGTAAATATTAACCATTTTCATAGTAGCCTAATAAAAGGAACATTAATGACACCAATTAATTAAAATACATATTTAACATCAAGTCACCGTCTAAATTAGTAGTTTACTCTACACCATGCCAGCAAGAAACTTACCCTGATTTACACTGTGATGACGTGAGAGAAAAAAATGCTACCCATAGTTTGTGACATTTTCGAAACTCGCGGGTTTTTTACGCGATTCTCCATTTCAAATCTGAAGTGACCGTTGACCGCCGGTGCTGAAGATTCACCGAGGTTAAACTTTGTGGATACACTTGAACCAAATTTCGCCTATAGAGACTGTTCGTAGTGTGTTGTATCGTGTGTCGTCGTTGATAATGGAAATTCACAGTAAATACGTACCGCAGTTCGGCTCTCAGTCCTCCCAAACTGACGAAAAATCAGGACCTACTGGACATTATACCAAGCGCCATAAACTACATAGAAATATGAATATTTTGACTAGTGAGGCGACTTCATTTTGCACGCAAGACAGCAAAAGTCCCGAAATAACGACATGTTTTCCAAGAAAGGTTAAACCAAAACTGCTTGTGAGGTTTTATTCCTCAGCAAAGGCGGCACAGGAATCAACCTTCAGGGCATCTAAAGGCGGGAAATCAGAAGATGCCACTCAAAATACAGGTGCACGTGGAGGCCACTCAAGCTATAATTTAAAACGCACTTGTTTACATGTTATGATCTGTTGTGTAGTGTAGGATTATGGAGTTGTTGCTGCTTTGTGTTTCTTTATAGCGTCATCTGATGTTTTTGGATTACCATCAAGAGACACTGAAGTAACAGAAATTGTGAGTTTGGTACAGTCTGAGCTTTTATGGCAACGGTGTAGGCCTAAATTTCATTCCCATAATTATGACCTGATGCATTTTGACATTGCTATTGCAGTCCCAAACAGCACATGATGTATTGAGGACAATCAAGAGAATGGTGGAGGAGAACAAGGCCATCAGAGAGAGGTTGAGTCAGCTTAATCAAAGCAAATGAGGTTGGCCCATAATAACAATTGTTATTAATTTGGTTGAATGTGTTGGTTTCTAAAATCCTTAGAATTTATTTTAAGAATAGGTCCACATACTTTACCTACTCATCAAGCCAGCACACTTAAGGTGCAATATTACTTTCATGTCCATTTTTAAGTCTGAAAGGGATAGTTCACCCAAAAATGAAAAATTATCTAATTATTTACTCACCCTCATCTCAGATGTGTATGACTTTCTTCTGTAGAATACAAACGAAGATATTTAAAAGAGTATCTCAACCATATAGGTCCATACAATGCAAAAACCAATCCAAAAAGCACATAAAGGCAGCATAAATGTAATCCATAAATCTCCAGTGGTTTAATCCATGTCTTCTGAAGCAATCAGTTTTGGGTGAGAACAGACCAAATAACTCCTTTTTCACTATAAATCTTGACATCAACAGTCCGCTTGGCGATCATGATTTAAAGCTTGATTACAATTCCTAGCGCTCTGTGTATTAGTCAAGCAGTTGGAAATATAATCAAACTTGAAATCATGATTGTGCCAAGAGACTGCAATGACAAGATGTACAGTGAAAAAGGAGTTAAATTTCTGCACCATAGTGTCCCCAAAATAGATTAGATCGCTTAAGACATGGATTAAACCACTGGAGTCATATGGATTACTTTTGTGCTGCCTTATGTGCATTTTGGAGCTTTAAAGTTTTAGTCACCATTCACTTGCATTGTATGGACCTACAGAGCTGAAATATTCTTCTAAAAATCTTCATTTGTGTGCTGCAGAAGAAAGAAAGTCATACATATCTCGGACGGCATAAGGATGAGTAAATTATGAGACTTTTCCTTTTTGAACTTTTCCTTTAAAATCTGACAAGTTAGGACTTTGAAATAACATTTTTTACTAAATAGAAATTATAGGTAAAACTGAATTTTAGAGTTAGGATATTTCTGTAAATTGTCCATTCTGACTTACTTTTAAACTTAAATTTCAGGTGGTGCCAGGCAGTTCTGTGCAGTCAAAGAGAAACAAAATGCTCTTCACATGGAACACGTTTGTTTAAGGCAGTAGCAAATCCCATAAGTCATTCAGAAGCTAAAGGAATTTCTTATGCGTTTCACAGGTAATGACATAAGGGCATGGGCTGGATCTTACATTATGGACATGGTTCCTTGTTATTGTTTATAAATAGTTAATAATAAGCTAATATTAGAATTCTGTACTCATGTCAAAAGCCTCTCTTTCTGGTAAAACAGTTTTGGAGGACACGCAGTTACAAATGTCCACTAGATGGTGATATTGTCATAATTGAGAGCAGCTGCATTTGGATGGAGCATAGGAATGGAGCATACATGCTATATTCATGTGTATATATATATATATATATATATATATATATATATATATATATATATATATACGTATATATATATATATATATATATATATATATATATATATATATATATATATATATATATATATATATATATATATATATGACCCTCCAATGTGTGTGGCAGTTAAGAGAGTGCGACTTCACGCACAATTTTGTAAACAGAAAGCCAAGGCTGTTTATTTATGTTAATAATTTGGTATACAGTTAGCAAATTAACTTTAAATGACTGTTTCGGTCATTACTAAAAGGCTGTTCCTCCTCTTACTGTGTTGCCATCTCAGCTTGTTGAAGTGAAATAAAAGTTAAAGCATTGTAGTTACAGCACATAAATGACACATTTTTGTAATTTCTTGTAAACCCATTTGTTAAAGACTTTAATTAAAATGTTTGATGGTTGGCCATTAACATGATAGCTGAACACTGAATCTAACGATTCTCAACAGATTCATGTCATTCTGGGGGATTTGAGTTGACAGTCATTTATAGACATTCAGAGAATTTGTTGTTTAGTTCCTTTTAAGTGTGTAACATTTTATGAAGCTTATTTGAAATCGCTAGCTTTATTTTACCAATCAAACTAATGCGGAGAATATCTGTTTTTAAATGAATGAATGGTCATTTCATAAAGGTTGCAATCTGAACATTGACATTACAGAGTGTGATATCATTATTTGAGTTTTGTTTAGATGGTTGGTTGGTTGAATCACTCAGCACACTTGTTGCTTATAATCTGGAAGTTTGAGCTACTCTTAAACAGCAAGGTTTTGTAGTCTTGGTTTCTCCTTGAAACAGCAAGTCACAGACTCACACCATGAGTAAATTGCCCTTAGTTGTTGCGAGTCCTCTCAGTTATAATGTTAATGCAATCACAATACATTTATTTCAAAATTATAAAAAAAATAAAAGTATGGTTAAGACAAATTCATTCAAAAGGGTCACTCACACATCCCAAAATGAAACTCTCGTAACTAAAGAGAAAAATATTTTCTTGCTTATGCCAGTTGTGGGTTTGTGGCAAAAGTCATCAAATAGAGAAGTTATTGTTAAGAATATAACGTCACAGACATTTAAATTAGATGTATAAATCATGTTGTCAAATCAACTCTTTTACTGGAGCAATAAACCCAAGGCTTGATTACAGACAATGATGCTTGTAGTTTAGGCCCCTTTCCTGGATGCCTGGTGATTATGTTTTCCTTGTGTATCAGCTAAATGTCAGTGGGAAGATCTCCAGCTTAAATGCAGGTTGAATGTAACATATTTATTTGTGGATAAATGATAGATCTCAAGTAAAATAGGAACTGTTGCTCAGGGTTGTTTTGATCTCTGACAAAACAACCAGCTAATCATATTTCACAATAGATTTAACATCCTTACAATGTGTTTAATTCTGTATATTTGAAGTTAAAGATGCCACAAGTCATGCAAATCGGCAATTAATTGACAGGAGTGTGATAAATGTGAACTTAACTGCCAGCTTCAACATAGATCAGAACCAAGCAGCAAGCCAAGAACAATGCACTGCAGTCCTTTGTGAATGCGCGACAATTGAGGCCTCATGTACATTTAATATGAATACCACCACTGAATTAAGCTCTAATTATTTTAACCACTAGGCTTATTTAAGTTTATCTGTAGAAACATTCAAAGAAAGTAGAACCACACCTTCCCTTTAGCCACAAGCAGGCGTTGCTTAATGTAATTGTCATAATGGTGTGTAGATAAACAGGGAAAACCCAAATCTCTCAGGGGGATATCATGGTTATATTAGACCACACTACATCATTATACACACTTTCCAAGCACACTATGATAATTACAATTGTTTTGCACATTCATTTTGTTTTGCAGATCCAATTACTTTAACCCTTAAGCAGAATATGAGGCAAATGGCTGGAACGTTCTGGCTGGACAGTACTTCAATCATTTCGATAAGCAGTCTTAAAATGACAAAAAAATAAAATAAATATTTGCACCTTTTAAAGCCTTTTTTAAAATAGTAAGCTACACTATACAATCTACTAACATAAAGTAGATAACTACATTGAAGCTAAATAAAGAAGAAAATATTTCTTATATAAAATAGCTGGAAGATATTATTCCAGAATTTAATTATCTTACCTGAAGTTCAAAAGGTTGATGTTCCCTCTTGAAATTTTGTTTATTTATTTATTTTGTATTTTCTCCCCAATTTGGACTGCCCAATTCCCAATGCGCTCTAAGTCCTCATGGTGGCGTAGTGACTTGCCTCAATCCGGGTAGCGGAGGACGAATCTCAGTTGCCGCAGCATTTGAGACCATCAATCCACACATTTTATCATGCGGCTTGTTGAGCGTGTTACCGCAGAACTCACCACAAGCCCAACCGAGAGCAAGAACCACACATTACAGACCACCAGGAGGTTACCCCATGTAACTCTATCCTCCCTAGCAACCGGGCCAATTTGGTTACTTAGGAGTCCTGGCTGGAGTCACTCAGGATGCCCTGGATTATAACTCGCAACACCAGGGGTTGTAGTCAGCGTCAATACTCGCTGAGCTACCCAGGACCTTCATGAAAATTAAGCATTTTTGAAAACTAAAATTTTACTAACTGTAGGTAATCCATGGTAGTTGCATTAAAGCATGGTTACTATACACACACACACATATATATATATATATATATATATATATATATATATATATATAATAATAAAAAAAAGATACACTTTCAAACAACATCAATAACACACATAACCAACTAAACTACAAATCCTTCTCCAAAGCCCCTCCCCAAGAACCCTCAAAAAAGCTAAATAACCCCCCCACTTCCTTACAAACACATCCCATTTCCCCAGCCTTCTAAAAATCACCTCCTCAAACAGCGCCACCCCGCACATCATCACGCACCACTCCCTAAATGAGGGTGCCCCAGCCGACTTCCATCCCCTGAGGATGACTTTCCTGGCAATCATGACTCCAGCTAGGATCAACTGTGTAAATATCTATACCCAATTTTGACAACCGTGCCATCACCCAGGATACAGAGTCTGGGGCAAAATGAACATTGAGTGTCTAATACCTCACACATAAAGCTCTGAACCCTCAAACAAAATTCTTGGATTTTAACACATCCCCAAAAAACACATGTTGTGTCCCCATCTTCTGATTGGCACCGCCAGCAGGTGGGTCTGTCTTTAAGACACAAACAATACAATCTAGTAAGAGTCCAATAGAATCAATGCAAAATCTTAAATTGCATCAGACAGACCCTTGCATCTGTAGATGTAGACTTGATAGTTTTTAGAATCAAAGCCCACACTCACTTCTCCACTGCCAAATTGAAGTCTTTCTCCCAAAATCTCTTGAGAGAAGACAAAGCTCTATCCCCCAAACTCTAAATTAACATGGAGTAATTCACTGATGCCTCATGACCTTTTCCAAAAGCAGTAATCACCACTTCCAGAGTATCTGCCGCTTTCGGTGGGTGTATACAACTACCAAAAATAGTACAGAACAGGTAGCATATCTGTAAATACCTAAAGAACTGAGATCTAGGAATCTTAAAATGTTGAACCAAATTTTCAAACGATCTCAACACTCTACTCACATATAGGTCACAGAGTTAAGTAACCCCCTCACAATTCACTCTGACCAACAGAATGAGCAGGTAATTGAATTTTTGGAATACATTTAATTGTAATAACATTAACCTTCCCAATCATAGATAAATGAAATGAAGCCCACCTACTCACATCATCAAAAAAAACTTTTTATTAAAGGTTCAAAATGAACTAACTAAATCGCACAAATTTGATGGGAATAAAATGCCCAAATACTTAATGCCCTGTTTGGGCCACTGGAATGCACCCGGTTGAAAAAAATGTTACTGGGCAATACGCTGTCAGAGCCAAAGCTTCGGATTTAGACTAATTGATCTGTATCCTAAGAATTTAGAGAAGGCATTAATAATCCTGTGGAGGCAAGGCATTTATCTAATGGGGTCAGGGATGAATAATAAAATATCATCTGTGTAAAGCAAAAGCTTATGCGCCACACCTCCCGCCATCACCCCTGGAAAATCCTCCTCCGTGGCTGCTAATGGTTCCAGGGCAAGACAGAACAAAAATGGGGAAAGAGGGCAACCCTGGCAGGTGCCCCATTCCAGAGTAAAATAATCTGAAATTAATTCATTCGCTATCGGGTGTCTATAAAGTAACTTAACACATTCAATAAAAGTATTTCCGAACCTGTACATTTCCAAAAGCTTGCGTCATGGTTGGCATAAGCTTTCCATTCTTTAATGATTCCATATAAACTTCTATCAAATGTGGAGCCATTTCTCTATCATAAGATCTTAAAAATTCAGCTGTAAAACTATCTGGCCCTGAAGCCTTTCCGATTGGTAAGGAAGCCTTAATTACCTCGTCAAGCTCCTCCAAAGTTCTCAGAATCAAGATAATTATTTTGCTCAGTCATCAGTTTAGGGAGATCTAATGGTTCCACAAAGTTTCTAATATCTTCATCAGTAGACAAAGACGTGGAACTATAAAGAACAAGATAGAGTACTTTAAAAGTATTATTAATATAAATGGCTGAGGTAATTATTTCACCACTTGCCGTTTTCACTGATGGAATGGTAGAAAAAGACTCTCTGCTTTATATATCTAGCCAAAAGCTTCCCTGCTTTATACCCCGAATCAAAGTATGACTGTCTTTCCCTGAACAGTCAAAAATATCTGTTTTTCAGTCGGGCCAATTCTCTGAGGCCATCAGACGACATTCAGCACTTCAGCTCTGCCTCGGCACATTTAATATTTCTTTCCAACTCCACGAGTTCTCGTGCTTTAGATCGTTTGATGAATGAGGCATACTATATGATCTGGCCCCTAATAACCACCTTAAGTGCCTCGCAAGCCATGGCCACAGAGGATACCTAGGACCAGTTGGTCTCCATATAAACATTGATTTCAGCCTTTAACATTTGTTGGAATTCAGGATTTTGCAAAAGGGATACATTAAAGCACCAACTATATGATTTCCATTTTTTGGCAACACAAACCAGGGCGTGATCTGAGACTAAGATGTTTCCAATTGAGCAATCAACAACAAAGGAAATGAGGGACTTACATATCAGAAAGAAATATATTCTAGAATAAATCTTATGGACTGATGAAAGAAATGTATAGTCCCTAACAGATGGGTTCAAAAGTCTACAAATATCTGTAAGACCAGAATTTTTACACATCTTATGAAGCATCAGTGTTGCTCTAGGGGGCTTACACACTTTTGATTCACTAAAAGATTAGAGTCCATCAAAAGATTAGAGTCTTCTCCCAATATTATATCATGAGGGGTGCCAGCAGTTTGCAAAATCCCTTCAAGATCTATAAAAAAAAGCCCTGATCACCGACGTTAGGAATTAATTAGCCAAAATCAACCTTTGCTCCTGAATTTCTGCTAAAACAATAATGACTCTTCCTAATTTATCTTTACTTTGTTTGAGACATTTGAATTGTAGATGCTTACTTATCAATGTAATGACTCCCCTACTCTTACTAGAGCCAACACTAAAGAAAAAATGTCCACCCCATATCTTCCCAAATTTTTCCGCTTCCTATGGGGAAAGATGCGTTTCTTGAAGAAACACTATATCATATTTCTTACATTTAAGAAAATTAATAACCTTTCTTCATTTTATGGGGTGCCCCAACCCATTCACATTCCACGTGGAGAGAGACAGTTATCTCATATTAATATTTGACATTTGACATTTTAGAAAAAATTGATTGTGTGGCAAAAATAAGATTATAAAGACCACATTCCAACATAAGTGCAACAAACAAACCCCGAACATCCCCCCCAAACAAACAAACAAAACAAAAAACAGAAAAAAGAAAAATTTGCGAGTTTAGTTAGCTTCTTCTGTTCTCATGCCTAGAATAGATCACCATAAATGTATTTATCTCTTCTTTGACATTCAGATTTAGTATCTTCTGTTTAATTACACATTACGTTATAACAAGTCTTTGGCTTGCACCTTTGCACAGGTTTGATGTGGTTGGAAGCACATTGGGCATGGCAATGACAATGACTTAGAAGACACTTTTACAGCACATGCAATGCAACTAACAATTCTTTCCCTCAAAGCTTATTTCCATTAACAACAGAATCCATAATTAATGAAAAAGCACCCCTTGAACAGTTGGAATTAGTTCTGAGGTTAAAAAGTTTTGTGTTTGTGGCACATGGGTGGAATTATTGTGAAAGCTTTAGGCACTTTGTATTTGTTGCTAGAACACTGTTATACCTCCTATAAAAATGGGCTGCTGCAACTTTTTCAGATTGCGCCTTTAAATATATTGCATTTACTCATGAAAAGCACCACAGGGGAAAAAAGGCAGGACATTCAGCTTAGCTGTGCTTTGGTGGGGCCAACGGAGTTGTGGGAAAAAGTCCAATAGGATCAAATTCCTGATTGTGAATGATATACAACTACAATTTAAGACATAACTGAGACTATAAGGCTTCATTTAATAGATGTTAACCACTGACCCTGGAATCTCATTTACCAATGTTTTATGGGCTTTAATTCACAATGTGACAGAGAGCCATAAAATTCTGTCTACCTCTTGAATTATAAAGCATGTTGTAAAAATAAGTCCTTGGTAGAAGCACCCAAGGTGGGGTTGACTGTGTAAAATGTGAGGAAAAGGATGGCCAATACCGTAAATCTATGAGACATCCCTCAAAATGTGATGCTCAGAAGCCACACCATAATGAATCATAGGGAAATCATCATCATAACACCTTATGTTTTGCAGAAATGGTTTGTTATCTTAACTGTCAGCATACAGGTATAATTGCATATTGCCATGAGGAAATGGAATGCTGTCAGGGAGAAGCCTTCAAGCGCTTTACATTGTGCGAGAGCTGATGAGGGTGTAATAAGAATGTGGATCCATATAGCCAAGAGGGACACAGACAGGCAGTCCAGCTGTGTCAGAAACATTAGACTTGTCTCAGTTTTCTATTGGTATGTGAACTCACACTCAAATGGTCACAACCTCAGTTCCAAGTTAAGTTCAGTCACAGTATAGTGGCTCCCTTCCTGACTGGCACTGCAGATTTCACCATATGGGGTCTAATGGAAAGAGCTATCAAACATATGCTATCAGCGTGCAATTGTCCTGAACATCATTCTTGGTAACCATATGTTGTTATAGTGTGGCAAAGGGCCTCATCTGTTGGTCTGTTGTTTTTTCCATCAACAAAAAAATGGGGTCAAATTTCATTCTGTAACAGTTATGAGCTGAATGTTCCCAAAGTGCAATTCAACCCTAAAAGTGGGTTGCCTGCTGCATCAAATGCTCCATCTCTGGGGACCTGGATTGAACATAATGGCCTGTTTACATTTAAGTGTAGCTTAACGAAGAGAAATGAACTCTTTTAGGGCAGTGAAGAGTGAAATTGTTATGAATTTCAGATTTCATTTTGCAAATATTCATCACAATCAAATATTTAATTCTGTATATTTGAAGAATTAATAGAAAAGTGTAGTTTTTCTTTTTGTTTCAATTATAAAATTATTCTAATGTAAATTTGAAGCTTTTGTCATTTTTTTATTTTAGGAAATGGTGTTTTAAACCATGTTTTTAAACCAGTTTAATTAAACAAAGTAGTACAAATTTACCCTTAATTGCTTTATCATTACATACCAGCAGAGGTAATTTTGTGGTTGTATGCAATTTAAAGATATATTATTTCACAAATCTAAACTTCACCTTCACCATGGACACAAAGCCATTTTAAAAGCAGTTTGATTTTGTTTTTACAGCTGTAGATGTTTTTGGTCTCCATTATTTGGTAATATTTTCTAAAATGTATTTGTTAATTATTTGTTATTATCCATAATCCAATATTGTATATTAGACATTTAAGAGGTTTAATAAATAAAAATAAATAAATAAAAAACAATCAGTATGGTTTAAAGACTTTTGTTTTGCATTTATTTGGCATGGTAGTTGTGCCTTTGTTTAAGTGCTTTAGTCTATATTAGGGCTGTCAATCAATTAAAATTTGTAATCAAATTAATTACATGGTGTCCTGATTAATCACATATACAAATATTTGCTGAGAAAGCCCCTCATATAACAATAAATCAATATATAATGATTATACATATTTATATCAATATATAATTATACATAGTTATCTTTAAATATTAAAAAATTATATATATATATATATATATATATATATATATATATATATATATATATATATATATATATATATATAAAAATATTCAGATAAATAAAATGCATTATTCTTGTAGCACATTGATAAGGCCATACAAAAAGTGGCTTTAGAATACAATGTATTGTTTACTACCATATTATTGATCATAAGTCATTGGCATACAGTTCACAGCAATCCATTTCACAAGTGAATTTGTCAATCAGTTGGAGATTTATTATGATTTTTTTTTAATTAATGCTTACAAAACATTTACATCTAGAGCCAAGAGGTATATTAAAACAAACAACAACAAAAAGGAAAATAAATAAACAGTTTAAATAAAAATAGCAAACTGTTTACATATTTCAATACACGTTACAGCTTTCTTGTTACTCAAATTGGAAATTGTTCTTAGGTATTCCTGAACCTCTGAATTAAAAATTAAAACTAATGGCTTATAACCACCATACTTACATTTATGAATATTAAACTTTGCCAACAAAAGCAGAACATTAATCAAATAATATTCCTTATGAAGAGACATGTCATAGCTAAAAAAAAAACGAATAAAATATTTTCAAAACAAAGTTGAATACTGGGAATAATATGATCTCTAACAATCTTTCAGAAATCAGACCAAAAACTAGTGAAGTAGGGACAACTCTAAAATAAATGAAAAAATGTTTCCGCCTGCAGACCACAAAATGTACAGAATATATTGACATCACAATTAAATCTCTCTACAAAAAAATAATTAGTGGGGTAGTACTTATAAATAAGTTTGAAAGAAATTTCTTTGATTTTATTTGTGATTAGATGTTTATGGGGTAAGGGTTTTTTTGCACCATCTCAATCCAGCCACACCCTGCACCAGACATGCTTGTGTAGCGTCTCGGGTGCGTTGCATCATAAACATAAAACATTTAGGACACTGTGTCAAGTTAAATATAGTTTAATACTCAATCTTTAAACACATCTTGGGATCCCTTAGAACGCAATTGCGCTCCTTCGAGTGTTTTGAACGCAAGAACGTAACGCATGTTTGTGTTGTTCTGCCTACTGAAGAGTTTTCTTCACTGTATAAACTGCGTGTTGCTCATACAGCAGAAATTTCACTTACTGCCCTCTGGAGTAAACAGGTGGTACTACAAGCTTGCATTTCTCAGGAATCTTCCTTATTATGGTCTGGGGGAACAGCCCTAGTCTATATGTTACATTTTTATGCAAAATTTAAAAGGGCAAATTGAGTGGTGTTTGAGGCTTTTGGGAGCATTACTTTTAAATTAAAAAGCTGTAGCAAGGCTTGTTCATGTAGACATTTGTGACTTTCCAAGCTGGTTCTCATCAATGTATTTTTTTTATAGAAGTATGACTTGACCTAATCAATTCTGCCACTTTAATCAAGACTTTTCTCCCATTATCTGAATAAATTCTTCTCATGCACCCACAATCCACCTCGTCTACCTTCTTAAGCTCTTTGTAGTTGTCCGCTGGTGCTGTCTACAGTTCTCATGGGCCACAGCAGGCAAGTCAAGATTATCTGTTCAAACTTCCCTCCGTATATATTGTTTGTGTTGCATTATGTGTGTATTGATTGTTCTAAAAGGAATTATGCAATTCTGCCTTTTCACCTTGAGAACTAATTAGCAATACATGCTGAACTCTCTTGTCTTAATTACATTTTTTTCATCCACTTATTTTCACTTATTTAAAAGTATCAATAACTTAAAGAAATCACGGAACAGAAATTACTCTCACTGTTATTCCCAAGATTGCCCACTAATCACTGCTATTACAGAGGGGAATATGTAAAGGTCAATGCAAAGCATTTAAGCAAAGAACACAAGTGATGCGAACACAGTGATTCATGAAGCTCAATGAAGCCATAAGCCAAGGCCTTTGCCACAGAATTAAACCTGTCATGATTACAGAGCACAACTGCTCTGGAGAGCTGTAATAATGGTGCAGGAGCCCAGACTTGGTGGAGACACTTAAGTGTTAGTCTTAACAGGACTGACTTGTTGTGCTGCATTCTCTAGGAATGAAATAAAAACCGCAGTGTGATGCAAATCCTGCAATGGAGAAAAGGGAGTTTCACGTTAAGTTGGTTTGGCATTTCATTTGTTTAAATTTCTTTGATAAACAGAGGTGTCTGAAGTGTGCAAGAATCCTTACTTTTAATATGGGTAGTTGACTTTAAATAGTTCTGGAAAGCTGACATGTCCTATGGTGTTACATTCTGTGCACCAGCTAAAACTGTTTTAAACAACATTTTCCCAATTCATTTGTATTAATTATGTATGTTGTGTATGCTCAATTTAATATAAATTAATATACTGTACACACTGCCTTGAATACTCTAAAAACTATCTATTTGGCTGAACTTGATTTAGTCAAGGACAGTGAATCCACATGTTAAAATAAAAATTGTTCATGTTGTCCAAACACAAATGGATTAATTATTGCTGACAAGACACAATTTTTTTTTTTTAGATGAATCAACTCAGTTCATTTAAGTTCCCTTGGATTTCATTTGAGTTATATGAAAATGGGAGGACTGAGTAAAATTGACAATAGTGAAAGTTATTATTTATTTTCTTTTTTTTTGAACGTACAATCATATACAGTACATGTTAACTTACAATCCTTGTTATGTAAAAAAAATAATCATGGACATGTGATGCCTCCAACCCATTTCACAAAGTGTTTCATTATTACACTCTTCATCATTCAACTCCTACAAGAGTAGGAGTAACAAATCGTTTTCACTTATACTTTAATTTCAGTGCATTCTGTGGCATATCACTTGACAGCATGCAACTGTCAGAACTTGTGAACTGTGAATCCGACATGACTAAACAGAGCAGAGTTCATAGCCTTTAAATTGACAGTCTCGGGCTGATATGAGTGGGCGCCATACACCATGAGAGGGTAGCAATTTTCCAGTATTACAGTTAAATCCTGTTAAAAAAGAACCGGATTCTAGGGGCCTAATTACAAGGTGTTAATAGTAACAACAATATAATTACTGTAATTTACATGCTAGCCTGAAACCTTCTTTCCCTTCAAATTTTATGTCACATTCAGTTTGTAAAGATCATATCATGTATTAAACCTTTATCAATAATACAATAATACATGTTTTGTTCTGATAATTATGTTCTGATACATTTTTATACTTAATAACATATTTAGATTACTAGCCAACTTTTGAGTGAGTCAGTTGTTTTCAGACAATAAAATATTGAATGAAACAAACAACCAAAAAACAATTAAATTATGGAATAGTTTACCCAATTTAACCATTCACTCATGCCATCCCCGATGTGTATGACTTTCTTCTGCTGATCACAAATTAAGATTTTAGAGGAATATCTCAGCTCTGTTGACCGATTCATTGCAAGTAATTGGTGGCCAGAACTTTGAAGCTCCAAATAGCACATACAGGCAGCATAAAAGTAATGCATACTACTCCAGTGTTTTAATCAATGTCTTCTGAAGTGATATCATAGGTGTGGGTGAGAAACAGATAAATATTTAAACAATATATATTGTTCACCCAAAAATAAAAATTCACTCATTATTTAATGATCCCATGTGCGCATGTCTTTCTTTCTTCGGCAGAACAAATTTGTAGAAAAATATAACAAAATCTCAGCTCAGTAGGTTCTTAAAATGCAAGTGAATGATGACCAGACCTTTGAAGCTCCAAACAGCACAGACAGTCAGCAAAAACGTCATCCATATGATTCCAATGGTTAAATTCGAAAAAGATAAATATTTACAGTAAATACTTCTTAACTATAAATCATGGCTTCCGGTCAGCAACAGTAAGTGCGTGTGACATATTTGTGTTGGCATGTTCACACGAGAAGTGACACACCAGGATGACCAGGATGATTTTGGAGTCTGATTACCATCTACTTTTTAAGGACCTACTGAGCTAAGATATTTTTTATATTTTTCTTAATCCGAATTTTCATTTTTGGGTGTACTATCCCTTTAAGTCCTTTTTTTATTTACAATAAATTCTCCTCCCTTCCTAGTAGGTGGCGATATGCATGTGTAACCAGTCCTGCTCGACCTGCTACAAATGGGATATGAACTGGAGTCTCCAGCATGGGAGGTGGGCGCGCTAACGAGGAGGCTAAAGGCTACAGCCTCTAGCATCAGTCGCTAGTGCCTCTTGAGGCCAGGGGAGTAAGGTTTTACACATACACACACAGCTTTCAAGTGCCAGCTTGCTCCCGTTATACAAAAACAAAAGAAGATAAACTCTTAGGAGAGGGAAGCGCTAAGGAGGGCTGGCAAGTTAAAAAAAATAGTTAAAAAATTACTTATATTGATCTGTTTCTCCCCCACATCAATCATATCACTTCTGATGACATGGATTAAACCACTGCTATCATATGGATTACTTTTATGCTTCCTTTATGTGCTTTTGGAACTTCAAAGTTCTACCCACCACTCACTTGCATTTGTATGGACCTATCAAGCTGAGATATTCCTCTAAAAATCTTTGTTTGTGTTCAGCAGAAGAAAGAAAGTCACACATTTGGGATGGCACAAGGGCAAGTAAATGATGAGAGCATTTTCAATGAAATATTTCTTTAAAAATGGTTATTTTAAACTAAATAATTACAATAATCACATGTTTAATACATTAAAGAGATTAACTGTACATATGTACTCTAAAAAAAATTGTCGAAATGAGGGTATATGGACAATATTGGAAGTCTTAGAACAAATTTGAAGAAGAAAAATTCTAATTTTAGCATATTACCCCAGTAGGCCTATACAAACACAATATTATGCTCTAAATATAATTTCCGTTTATCCTTTAAGAGTATAATTTAACAGCTCAGGATCTCAAACAGCAGATCTCTTGATGAGGCAATCACAAGCCCTCAACCGCCCTAAACACTCTGTCTGTGTGTCAAAACCTAGTCAGCTGCCTACCTAGACAGCATTTGTGAGATTCATCTTCAGTCCATCTCAGGTGACTCGTAACGCGCCCAAATATGCTGCACGCGCCTGAAACCGACCAATTTTCGCCACACAATACTCAGAAATTCTGCCAAAGTAGGCAGCCCACTAGGATTTGAGGCACAACCTCCGTCTGAAAGATGATTGGCTCAAACTTTAAATGGTCTTGTAACTTTTTAGGCAAGTTATTTTTGTAAGTCAGTGTAAAAGTTAAGCAGCAAAGCGCGCGCACCCATGCAGTTACATGACTCTTCTCAAAGTCTCCAGTATCTTTAATGTTATATGTGGAATGATTTCATCTCATCATAAAGGTACATTTTCCTCCGACGATGATGATGAAGGTTCACGGTCATCTACGACGGAGCGTTCAGTCCGGACTCCAAGTCTCTCATTCAGCGTTGAGGCTCTCATGTCGAAGAACCGAACAAAAAGTGAATCAACTTCCCCGGGGTCGATTCGGATGCCATGCAAAATAAATCGGGATGATCGATCAGTGATAGGCAAATATGTAAAAGCGCCAGATTCTATGGATTTTCCCAAAGATTGTTTCTCCGTCAATAAAGATTCCTCATCCTTAATCAGTAAACCCCGGTCATCAACACCACCACGTAAGTTTACAAATGCTTTCTGATTCTTTGTTTATTCCTTATGTGTCCCTTATTATTTAAGTATTTTACATTAAAAAATAAAATAATAATAATTTAATGTGTATAAACACATAATCAGTATGTAAAAGTTTTGAAGTCAGCCTTTAGCCATGCTAATTGATTTAACCTTATTAAACAGCTAGTGAGTTGTTTGCTGTGCCAGTACATATACATGCACAATATATTGCAGGTGGGATGTATTTGCAGTCTGTCTGCACTTTAAAAAGTGCAAATGTGCATTAGTTACCTTAACAGCTATTTCTACCTGATCTGAAACTTAAAATTATATTTGTTGGCACAACCCAAGGTTGATTTAGTCATATTAATATTTTTGACTTTAATAAAAATGGTTAATTAAGATGTTAGCACATTAATAAAAATTTTTAGGTCACTTTATCAAATATATGAGTGTGCCTGTTAAAACTATAGTAGTAATTTCCCCTGCAGTAGCTGTTTATTACTGAATGAGTGAACTAATTTATTAACTTATTTTACAGGACCACAGAGTCCTGCTACATGCGCTCTCCGAAAACACAAGACCAACCGTAAACCTCGAACCCCTTTCACCACCACTCAGCTCCTTGCCCTCGAGCGGAAGTTCAGACAGAAGCAATACCTGTCTATTGCAGAGAGGGCCGAATTTTCAAGCTCTCTCAGCCTGACTGAGACTCAGGTGAAGATCTGGTTCCAGAACCGGAGGGCGAAGGCCAAACGACTTCAGGAAGCAGAACTGGAGAGGCTTAAAATGACCACCAAACCTATTTTACATCCTGGCCTCAATCTTTCATTTCCACTCTGTACCCAACCCCAGACAGCAGCACTAATCTGCGGACAGTCTTTCCCCTTCCACAGACATATACTGCCCATTCCACCTGTTGGAATATATTCAACCACAATGGGCTACAGTATGTGTCCTCTCTCCAAAGACGGGTACTCTGTGGAGTCAGTCTAGAGGATCTTATCAGAACTATTGCATTAATATTAATTATTGTCATGGAAATACCTGGTTAATCTGCTGGACATATTGGCATTGCTTAAATGTTAAAAGGTGGTAATTGAGGTGTGATCATCATTTCATATAATCTTAAAATTAGTTTTATTTTTATTTTGTAAATGCAATATTTACATTGGAATATGCCAAGGATGCACTCAAGAAGACAATTATATGTATTTCAATTTTGTTACAAGATTCAACTAAATTGAACTGAGTAATCTTTAATAAAATAAAAAATGTGTTTTAATTGTTTATTTTGTTATATATTACACAATTCAATTTGATGACATTTTTTTGTTATGAAATTAAAATGCGTTAATGTAAAAAATATGTTAAGATATTTTTGTGATTTAAAACTATTTATCAGCACAAACTTTATGGTAAAATATTAATATGATAAAATATTACCCAATATTTTGCATTGAAAAATAGAGTCAGTGTGACATATTTTTACATATATCTTTAAATTTACACATATAATTAATTGCCTTTGTGAATGAAAATAAGTGTAATTTAAAAAGTAAAATCACACACACAGAGACACACACACATACACACCGATCAGCCACAACATCAAAACCACCTGCCTAATATTGTGTAGGTCCCCCTTGTGCTGCCAAAACAGCGCCAACCTGCATCACATCAACAAGCTGTTTCCATCACAGGATGTTTTTTGGTTTTGTTTTTTTGCACCATTCTGAGTAAATTCTAGAGACTGTTGTGCATGTAAGATTAGCAGTAACAGAAACACTCAAACCAGCCCATCTGGCACCAATAGTCATCCATGAGATTTTCTAATCAGTCAATCGTGTGGCAGCAGTGTTGTGCATAAAATCATGCATCAGTTAATGTTCACATCAACCATCAGAATGGGGAAAAAAATTAGCTCTCAATGATTTGGACAGTGGCATGACTGTTGGCGCCAGATAGGCTGGGTTGCGTATTTCTGTAACTGCTGATCTCCTGGGATTTTTCCGCACAACAGACTCCAGAATTTACTCAGAATGGAGCCAAAAACATCCAGTGAGGAGCAGTTATGTGGACAGAGATGCCTTGTTGATGAGAGAGGTCAACCGAGAATGGCCAGACAGGTTCAAACTGACAAAGTCAATGGAAACTCAGATAACTGCTGCGCCGTTTTGAAACACTCACTCATTCTTTATTATAATTTTTTTTTCACATTTTAGAATAATAGTAAAGTCATCAAAGTGAGGGAATAACGTAAATTAACTATGGGAATTATCCAAAATATATAAAAACTGTGTTATATTTTAACATCTTCAATGTTGTCACCCTTTGCCTAGAATTTGCAGACATGTACTCTTGACATTTTCTCAACCAACTTCTTGAGGTATCACCCTGGGATGCTTTTTAACCAGTATTGAAGGAGTTCCCATCTATGTTGGGCACTTATTGGCTACTTTTCTTTATTATTTGGTCCAAGTCATCAATTTCAAAAACTTTTTTTTTTTTTTATTATAAAATTTTAGTTTTATAATGAAATAAATGTATATGGTGGCACAATTATATTTTTGTCTACAAAACTAATTTCAAACATTTAAGCATATGCCTTCAGATCAAACGGTTTTTAAGATCATGGGAAACATTTCAGTGAACTTTTGACCAGTAGTGTGTATACATACAGTACTGTGCAGAAGTCTTGGGCACATAAGGTGTTTCACAAAAGCATTTGTCTTAAGATGGTTATTTATATCTTCAGCTTTAGTGTGACAATAGGAAATATAAATGTTAGACTCCCAAACATTACTTCTGCAAATAGAAACGATTACAATAGATGAACAGGGAGCCCTGCAACATATGTCATGGCCCCCACAAAGCACCCCCACTGGATATCGTGTCAGTATGATAAATAGATAGAAGATCTGTGGCAAATTCTCCAAGAAGCTTGGAACATCCTATCTGCCAACAACCAAGAAAAACTGTGTCCAGCTGTACCTAGGAGAATCGGTGCTGTTTTAAAGGCAAAGGTGGCAACACCAAATATTGATTTAGCTTTTTAGGTTTACTGAACTTTGTATGACATTAAGTGATAAATTTAAATTATTTGTCATTATTTTTGAAGACATCCTCTCTATGCAACATTTTTCACAAGTGCCTAAAATTTGCACAGTACTATATATATATATAAATTTAGCTCCGAGGAGGTGTGAGTGTTATAGGAAAGCTTTGGTGAAGGAGTTCAGCTCACCCTTCAAGCCTCAGGATTGCTAATGCTTTTTAAATTGAGCTGCCGAAAAGAGGCTTTTAAGAACCTATAATCAGTGGAAATGTTGAGGTTGACCTGTGCAGCTCTCTTCATGCTGGTGGTCCCAGGAAAGTTAATTAAATGGTGTCATTACACAGCGTGATAAAACACTCGCTCAGCCATGTTGGTATTTTTGTTCGTAAATCTCCTAGTGTGCAGCAACAGTGGAATGTGTTGACCTATCACATTTCTACAATGATCTTAATCCCCTTCATGTATAATTCAAGATGGATATATTTCCTTTTTCGTACAGCTGGCTTTCCATTAAATAATCTATAATCTTATATTGGTGTAATTATATTTTTCCTAATTTAAAATCTGTCTGAGCTATTTTAGTCACAGCACATTCCCAAGGGTGAATTGGTCTTATGTACTTATTCTCTATTCTCCATAGACAACCGGCTGTCTTAGCATGCCTCATGATACCAATGAATAGAAAAGTCAACCCTGTCTGGTCCACCCTTTTGAAAATATCCTTGCCTTTTTGTATTGTGATTTAACTCAGTGTCCTAACTGATTTCGAATGTTGACCTCTACATCAACCAACCCTTTCGTAATTGCCCTTAGCCTTGAAGTCTAACTGCTCCAGTGTGAAATGGTGTATGCTAGTGATAAAGAGCAAATAACATTACATGATTGGGTTCACCTACTTTTGCTCGCTTAACTGTGGCATTGTCTGGCACCAACTTAATGTTACTGGTCCCCTAGAAACATGTTAGAATTAGCAGTTATTTCACAGCCCATTTCTATTGCTTTGTTTTTAAACCAAGCTGCAATATTAGTATGATAACAGATCTTTCTGTGGTACAAAATGTACTTTTGGCCCTAGAGGGTAGTTTTGCTACTTTTCGGGTTGAAACTCAAAGATCTTCGGGCCAGGATCTTCTAAATGTTCCAGTCCACTTAGTGGAAGGCTTTGATCCTAGTGACTATGACAAGGGAGGTCTATATTTGATTCATTTTAATTGTTTTATTAATCCAAATGTGGCACTACAGACTATTTGAACAACTGAGCCAATCTCAAAGGAAATATTTAGCTAAAAAAATAACCATTTAGGAAATAAAAGCCTCCAAATGACCCCAATTATTCTTTTACAATTTAACTTACTCAAGTAGCCTTCAAATGAGAAGCAACTGATTTCTTTCAACTACTCACATCATTTTATTTTTTACAATAGAATCTCCCAGATACTCCTAAAAAAGCTGTTTTTAAGTCCTTTTAGGCCACGGTCCTAACAAATTGCACTAATGACAGAAGTAAATAATCTGTGACTAAAGGCTTTTTTACACCAAACGTGAACCTTCGCCATGATTCATTTTTTTTACGGAAACAAATTAAACTTTAATAACGATAAAGTAACATTTTGTCCCGCATTTGAAATCTTTTGAAACTGGCTTTAAAACAGTTATAGATTTATTTTATTTATCTAACTGGTATATAAGCATCTTTATCTACCTGGTGTCATAAAAACACCTAACTTTTCTTTTTAGGGCTACATACTGCTGATATAATCCTGTAGTGCCATGTGCTGATTTTAACCATGCCCACTAGATATAGCAATTTCTTTGAGAAAATAATGATAAAGTAGCACATTTACAATGCACATGACAAAAACAATAAAATCAAACTACATTAAAAAAAATTGTGTGCTTACAGTTAAATATTTTTTAAGCATTTGATTTTAAAAACATTAACCACAGTATTGAAAAAAATCCCTTTTGTCTGCTTGCACATGTGATTTCTGTTTCTGACATAACATCTGATATATTATATATATCATATAAGTAGATCTTGTGAAATGCTGCCTTTTACCTGCTCAAGGTTGTATCTGTGAACAAATCTCTTATATCTGTCATTCTTTTATAGATACATCAATATGACTTCCATCTTTAGAGGAACAAACAGTTTGTCTGCCATGTTGACTGAGAATATGCAAGGTGCATCTGGGGTGGAATAAACAAGGGTTATTGTTCAAAGGTATGCACAAATGATTGACAAAGAGCAAAATGGCTCTGATGGGGAGCAAAAGAAGCCAACTGATGCCGCTGTGCTGAGATCCACACACCTGCCAACATGACCAGTGGCTCATGCATCTCTCTGCTCAGTAGAGCATGCAACAAAACTTCAGACATTGTGTTTTCCTTTTCACTAAGCTTTGAAGAAACTTGTTAACTCGAAATGAGAGGCTGTCTGAATTTAGATTATGGGTTACATTGAATGATGAAAATACATTTAAGAACTTTTTGCTTAATGAATAGTGATAATAACAATAAATATTGACAGTATTCCTGCCATTTGTTTCCATATTCTCCTGGTCTTTGGAACAATGCATTTGCACATTAATAGTTAATATACTGATTTTTTCCCATCTGTTTATATACATCAATGTACAGTAAACGGACCACACAGCTCAATATGTGTATATAAGATTAAAGGTGCACCTGTGACAAGTGGTATGTGAAAGTATAGTTCAGTTTGATACCAAGTAATTTATTTGAAAAGTTAATAATTTTGAAGACTATTACAGTGCTATAATATTCCATTTTCAGGACATTTCATTTACAATAGTCTGTTATATTAATGTGTATTAAGTTTTGTTACTGTTTAAAACTAGACAACGAATAATAGTAACAAGTGGAATGCAGAGAATGCTGATCCTTGCCTGTATGGGTCGATTATTCGTCGATGTGTTGGTAATGCCTTGGGTCTCCAGTAGGGGGAACGCGCTTCTCTCCCTCATTCAATACAGACGAGTGAAGGCGAGAGTTGCGTGTGTGCTTCTTCAACCTTCTCCTGTTACTTTTCCCCTTTTTAAGGTAATTGCCACTCACAAAGCAATGTAAACTTTAACATATGTTGATAGTATATGTCGTTATGTTACTGTTTTTATGAGTAAAAGAGCCGTTTTGTATGAGTATGTTGTTAAAGAGTTTCATGCTAACTGAGATGTGTAACATTATGATAGCAGCCGGAGACCTCGTGGCTTCGTCGTGTTCGAGTCCCACCATACACAAGCGTTGTCTGTGTTTAAACTAGCTACTCCTACGTTCACATATTTTTGCTGTAAGGTTTATTGTGTATTTATCACTATAAGGATGAGTTCATGTCATGCTGAGACAATGAATACTGTTAAAAATATAATTCATTTTAGTTTTATGTGAGAATTCATTTGAAAAGGACTATTGAAATGTCATTTGATAACTTTGGTTAAAACAATTAACATTTCATATGGTAATTTAGTTAAAAAGATAACTTAGAATGCATTAGATACTTGTGACTGGGGTCCTGAATCTTATGAGTGCATGAATATTGAAATGTATGTTTTTTTTTGTATACATTGTTCAAAAGCTCATTCAATACAGACGAGTGAAGGCGAGAGTTGCGTGTGTGCTTCTTCAACCTTCTCCTGTTACTTTTCCCCTTTTTAAGGGCACAACATTTGGAGGCACCGCTGGGATGTTTGGTTTGAGGATCACCCCTGTGCTGTAAGTGGAGTCCTTGAGTCGATCATCCCTTCAAACAACCCAGTTATAAAAAAAAAAAAAAAAAGAAGAGTTCAGCAGGGCGGTGGAAGTGGTTTTCAGACGAACCTGGCACCTTGTATCCTGAAGTGAGCAAAACTGACCACTAGGGAGCAGAAAAAAACCAATTAAGTCAGATTATCCTTCATTTTACTGCCTATGCCCTCTCTGATAAAATGGAGTCTGAATTAGAGAAGCTGCAACTGGAGATAAAAGGAGCGTTGTACAAATTGACTGGCGAACAGCTGATTAAAGTATGCAACGCCCTGCAGATTTCAGGACCAGGGGAAGAACATGTAACTGGTAAAACTCGCAGTCAAGTGATTTCACATGTAATAAAGTATCTTGAACGGGAAGAATTGGCCGACCTAGAGGATGAGGGGATGTCAGACCTCCTTAGTGTACACGACATAATAGACGAAATCGATACGGCAACAAAATCAAGTGAATGTGAAATCTCCAGTCAAACTGAGATACAGGAAAACCTCCAGAAAGAGGTAGAGGCGCTAAGGCTGTCATTGAAAGAAAAAGAGAACGCAATGTATGACCTCATGAAAACAAGCATGAACCCCCCTGCTAGTTTCAGCAAGCCAGAAAAGAATATGGCCCCAGCACCCCCTAACGGCGCCATGTGGCGCAAAGATTTTAAGATATCTGGCCAGATAGGCGAGCCAGGGCAAAAAGATAAGCTAACATTTTCTAGCCTGGCCAAACAAATTGAAAGCGGGCTCAGCAAAGGCTACCCAGTGTCAGAGATTATTGATGCTGTAATCCGTGCTATCACACCAGGCCTGCAGTTACGAAGTTACCTTGAAGGAAAAGACAAACTAACACTGCCTGCCCTTCGTAGGATCCTTAGGTGTCATTACCAGGAGAGAGGCGCCACGGAGTTATATAAACAACTCACTTCTGAGGTTCAGAACAGTAAAGAGACCCCTCAAAATTTCCTGATAAGGGCAATGGACCTAAGACAAAAAATCCTGTTTGCTTCTCAGGAAGCTGATTCAAGTCTAAAATATGACCCAGTACTAGTCCAGAGTCTGTTTATGCATACTGTCCTAACTGGCCTCCAGAGTGACAATATTAAAGGTGACTTGCAGCCCTACCTCCTACAGACAGATACCTCTGATGAGCTGCTGCTAGAGAAACTGAACATTTCATGTGCCAATGAAAAAGAGAGGCAGGACAAAAAGAAACATGCTGCCCCATCACGTGTTACTAGTGTGAATACAGTCCAGTCAAGTGAATCCCCGGTGGAAAAGAAAAGCGGCACCTCACAAAATCCAGCTACACTTCCCCCTGATCTGCTCGCTGAAATCAAAGAAATGCGCTCTGACATGGTGCTATTGAAAGACTTGAAAGCTGAGATCTGCCAAATCAGGGAAACCATCCAAAAACCCACACCCGCACCGCCACAGTACCTCCCATCAAGCAGAGAACCAGCAACTGTGCCTTCCCCTTACCCAGTGTTTTCACCCCCACAATCCTCACCTTATAAGACTGAGTCAAATGACATGCCATTTTACCACCAGCAGTTGCCAACAGCAGTGCAGGAATATCGACCAGCATACGGCCCTGGGCGAATGAGAGAGACTGCCCAGTTCCAGCTGAGGTCTGCACCGCAGAGGTTTTACCCGGCACGACGCCCTCAACCAAGATGTTTCTCATGTACTCAAGCAGGTGAGGAGTACTGTCAACATTGCTTTAGGTGTGGAAGCAGTGAACACTTCAGAGCAGGTTGTAAAGCACAGAGACCAGTAGAGCCTGTCCGGAGAATCCCTTTAAACTAAAAGGGGTTGCTCCCACTGGGCATGGAGCAACCAGTGATATTGATAAGTCCCAATTTTGTGCAGGTTGTGAAGAAGAGAAAGGAAGTGAGGAATTAAAATGTTGTTCAGTTTGTAAAATCACTCTATACTGCTCAAAGGAGTGTCAGGGAAAGCATTGGCCTTCACACAAAAGACTTTGTAAGCCATATGCATGTTCCGGTATCAAGAAGCAGGCAACTCCGCCACGTGTTAAAGTCAAGTGCAAAGAAAATGGTGCTCCAGAGAAAACACCTACTGTAAGTGAGTTAGTGGGAAAGAAGTGTGTCATCAGGTGTTTCCTGCACAAACAGAAAATCCAGGCACTTTGGGATACAGGTTCACAAGTTTGTGCTATAGATGAGGTATGGAAACAAAATAATTTACCCGGTGTTCCTCTCAGAGATGTATCAGAGCTAGTTGACCCACTTGACCCTTTGCAACTCGAAGCAGCCAATGGAACAGAAATACCATACGTCGGATGGCTCGAAGTGTCTTTTAAACTTACTGCCAGTGATGATGAGCTGCTAATACCCATGTTAGTGCTAAAAGGCAAACAACAACAATGTCCTATTATTGGCTTTAATGTCATTGAGCGCCTTGTGCTAGATAGCCTGCAAGTCCAAACAAAACATGTGAATAGAGACAAACTTGTGAAGGCAGTAAAAATGGCTTTTCCTCATCTCAGGAAAAACAAAGCAAAAACCTTTATTAATGCAGTGAGTGTGGGACAGATATGTGACCATAATGTGAGGACAGCAAATGAGAGAGTCAACCTGCCTAAACGTACCACCATCCAAATCGAGTGTCGAGTACAGGCCCCACCTTTCAGAGAGGACAAGACTCTTGTCTTTGAACCGGGCGAGAACCCACATTGGCCCGAAGGACTAGAGTTTTGTGACACACTTGTGTCGGTGAAGGCAGGGATGACCCCAAAAATTATCGTCAGTGTGCAAAATCCTACAAGTCATGACATTATGCTGCCAGGAAGGACTGTTATTGGAACTGTACAGTCAGTCAGATCAGTGTATCCTGCCAATATATTTAAAACAGATCACCTACCAACTGCATCCATTCACCATGTCCAGGCTCAGCACTCTAGTGGAAGCACTCCTACCCAAGAACAATGGGAACCTCCTGTTGATTTGACTCACCTTAATGAACACCAGAGGCAGACAGTCAGTCGAATGTTAAGAGAAGAGTCAGAGTCATTCTCCAGGTCTGATAATGACATAGGCTGTGTGGAAAACCTGCAAATGGACATTTCACTAAAAGATGGTGAGCCAGTGTCAAAAACGTACCTCTCCGTTCCAAAACCTTTATACAGAGAGATGAAAGACTATTTACAGGACTTGATAGCACAAGGATGGGTTGAAAAGTCAACCTCTTCCTACTCCTCTCCAGTTGTTTGCGTACGGAAAAAAGACGGTACTCTGCGCTTATGCATTGACTACAGAGAGCTCAACAAGAAAACTCATCCAGATCGACACCCCATCCCCAGAGTGCAGGACATTATGGACACCCTGGGAGGAAACACCCTCTTTTCACTGTTGGATCAGGGTAAGGCGTACCACCAGGGATTCATGGCAAAGGGAAGTAGACATTTGACAGCTTTTGTGACTCCATGGGGTCTATATGAGTGGGCCCGGATCCCGTTTGGGCTCATGAATGCACCTGCAGCATTTCAGCGTTGCATGGAACAGTGTTTAGAAGGCTTAAGGGATGAAATATGTGTGCCGTATCTCGACGATGTTCTTGTGTTTAGCAGAACGTTTGAGGATCATGTCAGTGACGTCAGAAAGGTGCTGCAACGACTGAGGGAGCATGGGATAAAACTGAAACCCAGAAAATGTGACCTGTTTAAGACAGAAGTGCGGTACCTTGGGAGAATTGTGTCGGCTGAGGGAAACAGGATGGACCCTGCCGATACTGCGGCAGTAAGAGCCCTGACAGACAAGCAGCCAGGTACTGTTGGTGAGTTGAGAGCAATTTTAGGACTGTTGAGTTATTACCGGCAGTATATCAAGGATTTTTCACGTATTGCCAGCCCCTTGTATGACCTGCTTAAAGCACCTTTCGAGACTGAGACCCTGCAAAACAAAAAGAGAAAGTGGCAAACAAAACGAAACAGTAGAGGAGTCCCAGCCAACACACACATTGAGTGGCATGACGTGCATCAGACAATATTGGAACGGTTGATAGACTGTCTCATTCAGCCTCCTGTTCTAGGTTTCCCAGAGTTTTCACAGCCCTTCATCCTCCATACTGACGCTTCCAACCAGGGGCTAGGAGCGGTATTATATCAAAGGCAGAATGGAAAGCTACGTGTGATTGCTTATGGCTCCCGTACGTTGACTGCAGCAGAGAAGAATTACCACTTGCACTCAGGCAAGTTAGAGTTTCTAGCCCTTAAGTGGGCAATCACAGAGAAATTTCGTGATTACCTATACTATGCACCATTCTTCACTGTCTACAGTGACAATAACCCACTTACCTATGTGCTGTCCACTGCTAAATTGAATGCAACAGGTTTCCGCTGGGTAGCAGAACTGGCAGATTTCCATTTCACAATAAAATACCGCCCTGGCAAAGAAAATATTGATGCAGACAGTCTGTCCAGAATGCCTTTGGATGTGGAGACGTTTATGGAAGAGTGTTCAGAGGAAATGTCATATGATGTGATTGGAGCAGCGACACAAGCAGTGGAAAGTCAGGATGAGTCCAGTGTATCTTGGTCCATGGGTATCTCAGCTAAATGTGCAACGTTAGCTACAGACACATTACTCATTCCACTAACAACAGGACAAGTTAAACATGACCAGAGGAATGACCCCACTGTTGGACCCGTGGTTCGGTTCAAACTGGCAGGAGATAAACCATCAGGTCACGAACTGAGACAGCTCAGTCCACAGGTCACATGCCTTCTTAGAGAGTGGGACAAGCTGGAAATTAATGAAAATGGAGTATTGTACAGGAAAACTACAAGCAGAAAGCAACTGGTTCTTCCAGAAAAACATAAAAGTACTGTGTTAAAGGAGCTTCACGACGAAATGGGTCACCAAGGGGTAGACAGGACTATGTCACTGATACGAGACCGGTTTTACTGGCCCTATATGCAACGAGAGATAGAAGATTATGTGGCAAGAAAGTGTGTATGTCTCAAACACAAGAAACCAAGTCATGAGACAAGAGCCCCGCTGACGAGCATTGTCACCACTCAACCGTTCGAACTTGTCTCAATGGATTTCTTGCACCTTGACAAATGTCAAGGTGGCTATGAATATATTCTTGTAATCATTGACCACTTTACACGTTTTGCCCAGGCATACGCCACAACTTCAAAATCAGGAAAAACAGCTGCAGACAAAATCTTTAATGACTATGCACTGAGGTTTGGCTTCCCAACAAGAATACACCACGATCAGGGTGGTGAATTTGAAAACCAACTGTTCACACAACTGAAAAAGTATTGTGGAGTTGCTGGGTCGAGAACTACTCCCTACCACCCCCAAGGGAACGGACAGGTAGAGAGGTTTAACCGAACACTACTTCAGATGTTAAAGACGCTCACAGAGAGACAAAAGAGTAACTGGAAAGACTCACTAAACAAACTGATCTACGCGTACAATTGTACTCGCAGCGAAGTGACTGGGTTTTCCCCCTTCCATTTGCTGTACGGACGCTCCCCACGGTTGCCAGTTGACATGTTATTCAACTTGACCTCAGAACAAGGGAACAGTAATCACCATCACTACATGGAAAAGTGGAAGCAGGGCATGGAAGAAGCCTATGAGATCACAAGAGAGAATGCTCACAAAGCTACGATCAGAAGTAAGAGACATTATGACAGAAAAGTTAAAAGCTCAGTGTTACAGCCTGGAGATCGTGTCTTAATCAGGAACATGACACCCCGTGGTGGTCCAGGAAAACTGAGAAACCACTGGGAGGATACTATCCACACAGTTGTGCACCAAGTGAGTCCAGATATTCCTGTTTACGAACTCAGACCTGAGAAAGGAAAAGGGAGATCGAGGATTTTACATCGTAATCTTCTCCTCCCATGTGATCACCTGCCACTTGAAACGTCAGTGCAGCCACGAGCAAGAAAAAGAAATGTGGAGCAAATTGAGGAAGCAGAGCAGTCAGAAGAAGAGGACGATGAAGATGAGTATTATACAGTGCCACTTCAGCAGCAATCTGAACCCTGCCCACCTGAGACATTGAACCCTGTGTGTAGTACACCTCCGGAGCTCGAATGCATACAGTCTGAGGAAAACATGCCACCTGAGCCAGATAGAGAGCAAGGAGTGTCAAACCAAATGGAAAACTCACTGGAGAGAGAGGACAGCTCTGTCGAGGATATGCCTTTGGAGGAAGCTATCCCCTTGCTTGTTTCAAGTAACCCCAGTGGTGAGGAGCTTCAGCGGTCCAGACGACAGCACAGACGGCCCAAGGTTTTCACATATGATAGGCTTGGCTCACCAGTTTGCCACAACATTAGGACATTACAACAACAAAACTGGATGTTGCCATGGACATACACTGTGCAGCCACATCACTTCCCATACTTCCGGCATTAAGGACATTGAAACTGGAAAATTGAACTGAGTAAATGCATACACATTACACTCAAAATGGAGTGTTCAGCACAGAATGCACATTCAAATGGACTGTTGAACATAAGATGGACTGTGGTTACACTCTACATACACATTTATATGACACTGTTGCAGTTAATCACACCACGCTCATGGACCTTTGTTAAAGGAGAGTATAATTGACTTGAATATGTTCCACAAACAGAACTGTTAACAAGGCAGTAATGTGTCTAAGTGGATACCAAACAAAGACCAAAAGAGGAAACAAAGACATTAAAGTATATTGAGTATTTACCTGTGCTTGAACGAATGTATGAAAAGAGTTCCAGTCTGTAATACTGCACTATATAGGATGAAATGTAGCAGAAGTGTTAAGTGTATGGCTTAACCCCTTATTTGCACTAAAGGTCAGAGGTTACATTAGGATGTTGGGGACAACATCTATTTTGAGGGGGAGTATGTGACAAGTGGTATGTGAAAGTATAGTTCAGTTTGATACCAAGTAATTTATTTGAAAAGTTAATAATTTTGAAGACTATTACAGTGCTATAATATTCCATTTTCAGGACATTTCATTTACAATAGTCTGTTATATTAATGTGTATTAAGTTTTGTTACTGTTTAAAACTAGACAACGAATAATAGTAACAAGTGGAATGCAGAGAATGCTGATCCTTGCCTGTATGGGTCGATTATTCGTCGATGTGTTGGTAATGCCTTGGGTCTCCAGTAGGGGGAACGCGCTTCTCTCCCTCATTCAATACAGACGAGTGAAGGCGAGAGTTGCGTGTGTGCTTCTTCAACCTTCTCCTGTTACTTTTCCCCTTTTTAAGGTAATTGCCACTCACAAAGCAATGTAAACTTTAACATATGTTGATAGTATATGTCGTTATGTTACTGTTTTTATGAGTAAAAGAGCCGTTTTGTATGAGTATGTTGTTAAAGAGTTTCATGCTAACTGAGATGTGTAACATTATGATAGCAGCCGGAGACCTCGTGGCTTCGTCGTGTTCGAGTCCCACCATACACAAGCGTTGTCTGTGTTTAAACTAGCTACTCCTACGTTCACATATTTTTGCTGTAAGGTTTATTGTGTATTTATCACTATAAGGATGAGTTCATGTCATGCTGAGACAATGAATACTGTTAAAAATATAATTCATTTTAGTTTTATGTGAGAATTCATTTGAAAAGGACTATTGAAATGTCATTTGATAACTTTGGTTAAAACAATTAACATTTCATATGGTAATTTAGTTAAAAAGATAACTTAGAATGCATTAGATACTTGTGACTGGGGTCCTGAATCTTATGAGTGCATGAATATTGAAATGTATGTTTTTTTTTGTATACATTGTTCAAAAGCTCATTCAATACAGACGAGTGAAGGCGAGAGTTGCGTGTGTGCTTCTTCAACCTTCTCCTGTTACTTTTCCCCTTTTTAAGGGCACAACACACCAAGTCATTTTTTTCTCATTAAAATAAGATGTAATCCTTAAGAAATTAATTATAATTTTGAAAAATATGTAGGAAATGTTGACCACTTACAATAAAATGAAGACTCCAGTAATATCTGTAACCTTATTAAAGCTGTTTTATTCTACTTGGAGAGGGTCCACACATGGGCGCCGCCATGTTAGAATCACATGACCAGCCAAGTACTACTGGCTTAATCTCAGTAACCATCCTGTTATTTGACACTTTTACTCATTGATAAAAGTAATCATGGCTTAACTGTGAATTGTGAATTTCTACATTGGCATCAGTAACTGATGATGCTGCATCCAGGCCACAATGTGTCTAAGACGACATGAACAAGAACTTACTTAGTGCACCTTTAAATAACACATTTAGATGGAGGAGGGCTTGTTTACACCAATGAAATCCATATTTCTGCCGAAACTCAACACAAAATAAGTCATATTTGAACATAAGGCGACTCTCTGGAGGCTGGAATGAAACACTCAGTGTTTTTATTTCAGATGCTGTCATTATAAAAAATCCCTTTATCTTGCCTTCAAAGCCCTTGAGCAGGTGTGTTTTATGAAACAATCACTTTATCCAGGCTCTTAATGGCTGGGGAATGAGTCTTGTCTAAAAGCAGTCCATCTAGTTACACAAGTGATGTTGATGTTTATGTTATGAATGTTGTGTTTATTTGCATTTTTTAAATGTTTTAACACAATTTAAATTATTATTAAATAATACTCATATACTGTATATTCTTAAGGAAATAGGCTAGGAAATATTTTTGTTTCCCTAAGGCAGAAATGTGTCAGATTTGAAGACATTCACATAGAGTGAGTACTACCTCCCCCTGTCCAACACTTTGTGGATCACAGCTCTACCCCCATGGCTATTTCTGTCTGTGAATGTTATATCTCTGTCCCTGCAACTCTCCATCACAGGATGTAGAACAACCCAGTTATGGGCCTCTGATGCCAATGGTGTGGACATTGTTGTGCTGAATGAGTGCTTGCACTTCATTGACTTTGATCTCTGGGCTAGAAGCATTCTCATGTGTTGCTATTTTTCTGTATGTGCAAGGTTGAGAGGTCTTTGCTTGGAGGTTGGCAGCATTATAAATATTTCACTGGCAATGCAAATGTACTAAAAAGAAAAAAACATTTGGTGAACTAAAAATACTACAGCTTGAAATAACCATGACTGTGAACTATGAATGTAATACCTTTATTATACCTCAGCACTACAGGAAAAAGTCATCTGTATAAATGACACATTTTGCTGCCTTGATTCAACAAAAAACCTCTTGGGTCAGGACTATTTTTAGGAGAGATGCAATACAATATACAGCCCCAAAGGATGTGTTCTGTACATGCTTTGCACTGCATGTTTTGTCTTATCTATTTATGCTGAATATGATGACTGTGGGAATCTCAGAATCAAATGTGTGTATAAGGGTTTCAATCTGATGGGATAAAACTGGATTGATCAAATGTATATTTGGAGAAATTTATGAACATTTCTGCAAATGCAAATTTAAATATAACATGTTATGGCAGAGGTTTCAACACGTTTAGGGGAGGTGCAAGATAATCCAACTGACTCGAGACTTAAGTATCCATTCACCGAAGAGATTATATATATATATGCAATGCATATTTGGCGGTACTCTGACGAGGAGACAGGAGGCCGTTTTTTAAATGGATGTTTAACAAGGTGATGCTTCAGTGTGCTGTATAAACTGCTTCTGTGGGGAAAGAGCTTGCCACTTAATTGATTGACCATATGTTCGTTACTCTTCAAACATGTTTTACACTAAAAAAAATAATTTTGGAATTAACTATGTCTGTTGTTTACTACGATAAATCGTTGTTTTATAAGCGAAGACGCGGACAATTTTGCGACCGGCAGGTGTCAGTTTACGGCTCTCTCCATTCATTTGAAAAGAATCCGAAGACGGCGACTTACTGTCGTAACACGCTAGTTTCCCGTTACGATCTTACCTATGGTAAAACGCGCCGTTGTTACAAGTATAGAATATCTCTGCTCATTAAAATTCCAAGGGGATCTCAAATTGACTTCAAATTATCAAAAATAAGATAATTATCTATCAAATAATAATCTAACTTACTATAAAAAAAACTAAAAAAAAAAAAAAAAACAGTTTAAAATCAAGATGTAAACATATAAAATTACATCATAGTTCTTATTTTAATTCAACGAATCCATTCAAAAACTGTTTTTATTGAAGAATATATAGATTTTGAAACTTCAGGAGGAATCATTGTATAAATCACAATTAATAATTTATCTACTGACATTCCATGTCGAGAACAAATGTGTTAGCCTGCAACTTTAGGCTAACAGGTGGCAACAATGGCTGTGTGTCTCGTTTGGAAGGCTGCATGCTAGGTAGGAGAAGGCTAATTTAAACGAGACGGCCTTCGTAGGACAAACGGAAACGGAACGTAACATGGTTGCTATGACAGCACGCCACACTTTAACAAGCGCGAGCGCTTTGAGTGAGAAGGGAACAAAGTCCGTCTGGAGCAGTGGCGGATCTAGAGATTTTTCCCTGGGGTGGCAAAGGGGTGGCATGAGGTTTCAGGAGGGGGGCCATGGACATTATTCATAATTTAAAATGCTACGGTTTTCATTACATTTTGTTCTCTACACTACATTACACAGAGTGGGAGTCAAATGAGAGATGTAGCTGGGTTTTTGGATGGCGTGGGTCTTAATTTGTGAATTGTGGACCCTTTCTCTGTGTAATCACTATCCACAGTCTGTGCAGTCTATACTTAAATTGTACTTTGTGAAAAAGCAATTATTAGGGGGTTTGGGGGTATGCTCCCCAGGAGATAAAAAAACAAAACTCAAATGATGTCTTCTAGTGAGTTTTGAGGAAATATGGACAGATTGAATCACTCACCATAAACCATCAATACATTTAGGTTATCTGGATTGAAACAAGATTATAATGCAGGATTGTTGCAATGATAACCATGACTGTCAAAACATACTACCCTGCCCCTCGTCCTGCTCATGACCCTCAGTCTGCTCTAGTCTCTCATGCTGCTCCTGCCCCTCACACTGCTTCTGGCCCTCGGTCTGCCTTAGTGTCTCCTGCTGCTCCTGAACCTTGGTCTGCTTCTGGCCCTCGGTCTGCTCCAGTCTCTTGTGCTGCTCATCTTTGTCGAACTTCTCTCCAGTCTCCCTTCTCTCCCTGTCTTCTCCACCTGTGTCTAGTTCCCCCCTTTTTTTCTTGGGTTGAAAGAACTTGGCTATGCCAAACCTTTTCATTTTGCATCCTAATCTGACCTGCAGTTTGTCAAACGTAAAAATAGCATGTTGGTTAAAACCATGTCATACAATTCTAATTAATCTATCCATGTCAATTGAATCTTAATCCTTAGTAAAATGTAAATACTTTTAGATTCATACTATTGTGTATTACCATGAGAAGTTTTTAACTAACAATGCTGCAGAGCCATGAACAGCTGTTAACAATGTTACTGTTTATTTTCTCTCTAGTTGATCATGATTTTTGCATGTTTGGTCATGGCACTTATACATTGTATGAAATACCAGTCTTCAATAAACCGACAGTCTTGTACCAAGTCTGCCAAATTTCTGTAAATTAGGGGTGGAACAGTACACAGAAATCACGGTTCGGTTCATACCTCAGTTCAGACATCACGGTTCGGTACAATGGAGTGAAAAGCAAAACCAAAATGCAGAAGGCATTTTTATAAATGTCTTAAGCCTTGTATTTTTAAAATAAGTTTTATTAATAAAGGCATAGAACCAGTTTATTTGTAGTGAACTGACAATAGTTTTATATAATTAGTTTATTAATTAAATTAATAAAAAGACAAAAAGTCCTTGCAATATTTTTGGTAATTGTACCTGTCCTGAATGAATTTAAAATTAATTTGCTATATTTCAGATCAATATATTTGTTTTCCTTAAAGGAGAACTCCGGTCAATTTTAACATTGTGCTAATTTTTTTGTAAATTTGGAGAGCTGTCAGTACAGAGAACAACGACAAAAATCGGTGTTGCCTACATCATGTTATCCTCTTTTTAAAATTTGCACCATGTTGACTTAAACGGGGCAAGTTTTAAACCTGCTTTTAGCCTCTTTAGATCCTTGATGTGTAATTTTAGGTGAACAGCCATGTGAGTGATTTTATTCAGAGTGAACACAATTGTCGATTTCGCGCCCGCGATCATTAGTTATATTAGTTACCAATGATCGCGCGCGCAAACTCGACAGTCGACTACTGTGGACTTCGACCGAAAATAGATAGTAAATACAGGTATGTAAGTTGTCTGAATAAACATAATTTTTATTCATATGCGTTCACACCAAACGCGAATAGAGCGAAATTTATCGCTATTTAGAGTTTTATTTATTTATACCGTGTATTCTCCCTCCTTATAAAATTGTGCACCAAACCGTGACGCCCCATACCGTTTTAGTTCAATACGAATATGTACCGTTTCACCCCTATTTGAAAGTAGTGGGCTACTTTTACTTGTTGTGAATGTGATTGAGAAGAATTTCAGTCATGCAACTTAGGGCTAACTGCAAAATGCGTCAACCACAGAGAAAACGGTCATGTTGTTGATAACAGGTGTCCATGTGAGTCACACGTGCAGTGCTTGTGCATCACCGCTTAGATATCTCAGTTTAATTTGGCATGTCGACCATTTTTCAAAATTGGATAGTCATAGATGCTGGGAAAGTGGATGCATGCCAATTTTGTGACAGCAGTAACGTTAGTTTAAACACACACACAAAGCTAGACTAACGTTAGACCCTTATCTGACCTGACGATCATGGAAAACTTGCGGATGTAAATAACGTAACAATGTGGTTGTTGGGTTGGGTTAGCTGTCTGCTATGGACTTTTTTGACTTGGTGTCAAAAACTTACCTCAAAACTCACTGCTCACTCCGATGTACTGTCCAAGCTGTCCTGGTGACTGACTGATCAAATTTCACGGGGGTCGCCTCGCTGTCGTGCTGGTGATGGGTGAAACCATTGTGAGGGGGAGGGGATTCTAAATCGGCGATTTCTGTTTGAGAGGAGTTTGGTGCAGGTCTCATTGGCCTTCAACGTGTAGGCTATGAACATAAATTATACTTAAAAAATATTATCTGATTTATAAATGGGGTGGCAACAGGGGTGGCAAGACTGTATCCCAGGGGTGGCAGCTGCCACCCTTTGCCACCCCGTAGATCCGCCCCTGGTCTGGAGGGGAACGCATGAGGTACATTTTAGGAGAGTTTTAATGATTTAAAGAGAAAAGAAAATATATTTTACAGGTGTGCTTTTAGTCTAATACATTATTTTAATTAAGGCCTTCAGAATTTCTTCAGAATCCCTCAACAGTGCAAATGTACGAGCAACCGGAGCCATTGAAAAAGGTGTAGAAACACTTTAGAAACCTATTTGAATTTTTATTTACTACAGCAGATGCTAATTGACATGAGCAAATGTCAGACAATCAGTGCTGATTTACATTCAAAGTAACACAAAACCAGTACTCACTGAAATGTATAGTATTTTACAGTAAAATATAAGAACATAATAAATAGAAAGTGGAAATAAATGGACAGTGAAAGTATAAAAACATTAAAAAGAAGATGGTAACATTTGAAACCATTAAGTAATAACATTTTGGAAACATTTTACTGAAATATCTTTACAGTGTGAATAATGTTTATTACAGTTTATGCAAAAGGAGATTAAAGAGTTAGAGCACAAAAATGCAGAAGGTGGGTTCACATTGGTCTGATGTGTTATCACTGTGATCAGCAAGTCTGTAGATCCAAGGACTCTACGAGAAGTATATTTTGGCAGCATATCAATTATGAATCCTGGAGGAAAGTACATCACTTAAAGACAGATATTAAGATCTTAAAATAGGCTATATACTCAGAATAACTGGAAGCCAAAGCAATAACATCATACAGAACTAGTGTGTGCTCTTATTCCTGTTTTATCCTAACTGTAATACACATAACAGCAAGGCCTAAAGCCTCTGACACCTTGTCATTTTGCATACTTTATCTAATGTACCTGTAGATGGTGTTGCAGGTTGTGGCCTTAGACCTGCTGGTGTTGAGCTGATCAGGGTCTGAAAAGAAACATTTATAATGTTAAGATTGAAAAAGTAAAGGGCATAGCATTAATGTAGATCCCCTAATATGATAATGTTTTTAACACTGAGAAGTAAAAGCATTTCAAAGACAGTAATATAACACTGCATATTTTATTAAAAAGATATCCGCCTATTCATAGAATGCACGATTTATTGGCAGCTGCCCCAAACAGAGGCAGGTCAGTGGCTGACAGTCATCACAATTAGACTCAAACCATGGGCAGAATATAAACGGATGTCCAGAAGCACAAGTACAGCAGGCTTAGCTTTTATAGCTGTATATTTGTACTTTTCTTATTTAACTTTTTCCCAAGAAAATGTGAGTATCAGAGGTACGTCCTGCATTCAGGTGTATTTTGAATGCATTTTAATCATAATGTAACCAATGAACAGCAAATAAAATTTTAGGACAAATAATCTTGGGGAAAAAGGTAGCTCTCCTTGAATTGGTTGTGGTTATGAAGCTGTATGTAATGTTTTGATCATAATTGCTTGATAGTCAATCAACTTACAGTGAGTTCTTAAAATTAATGTATCACAGACGTTATTCTCTCATCACTGGGAATACCGGATTGAAAATCTATTGAAATGAACTGATCCAATTGAATAAAATCTACAAATCTTCCAAAAGATTTCCCAAAATCTTAATAGGCTATTGAGTTTCACAATGTAGCTAAACAAACATCCTTTCTGTATTACCACCTGCTCATTTTGAAAAAAAAAAAACATTTACCTTTCATAAAATCAGTAGGATAATCCCTTATTGTGAGCAAATATGTTTCTTTTATGGACATGAATTGGTTAAAAGTACTGTGGTCAGAGGTGAACGACCCTTTAAATAAGAGTCCAAGAGAAGATGCCTCGTAAATTCAGTGGCATCATTCATAAACAGTGGCATATGCCGTGTAAATTCACTGGCATCATTCATAAACAGTGGCATATGCCGTGTAAATTCACTGGAATCATTCATAAACAGCGGCATCTGCCTCGTAAATGCAGCGGCATCATCCATAAACAGCGGCATATGCCGTTTAAATTCAGTGGCACCAGCCACAAACAGCAGCACATGCCGTTAACCCAGCGGCATCTGAGCATGACACCAGAAGTGCCGCTGCTAGATGCCGCTGCCGAGATTTGAGCCTGCAGTCTCTCTAGATTCATATGAAAAATTATGATTTTTGACGTTTATTTCACAAAACAGTCATGCGGCATTTAAAATCAGGTTTGCTTGAGCATTAAGTGTCCTTTCAAGTTCTGGCTTTTGTGCGTGAACGTGCATTTAAAATGTTAATTGGTATTACTATTTGACTACCACATAATGGATGATTATTCATTGATTGTGAAACTGTGTTTTCTTAATGGCATCAATTGAAGGCCTAGTATTAAAATGCATGACCCGCGGCTGCTGTAGGCATATATACGCTCAAGTGAAAAAAAGATAAAGAACTAATGAACCACGTCCACAATGTTGTGAAGTGGTTGCAAATGATAGTTAAAATCTTGTGAAACTAATTTAAACACACCCAACTTTCAAGACAAGCTGGTTAACTTTTTGCTCTTCAAGTGTAAGTGTTAACCAGCCAAAAATTAACAATGACCAGACAGACCATTCTGTGAACCATACTTGCATTAAAAACAAATAATGCTCACGTTATTGACTGAGGAGGTTGATTTGCGACTACCTGTGTCAAGCATTGAATCACAGATTGGCATGATGTGTTTTCAGAAACAGGCAACCTTCACACTGAAAAGTGATTAATGTATTGTGTGTGTTTAGCATGCAGAACATTAGTTATATTATTTAAAGGTGCACAAAGTATTTTTTCCTCATTAAAAAAAGTGTGACATGAATTGTAACTTTGCAATTTATGTAGGAAATCATGAGCACTCACAATAAAATGAAGACTCAGTCATATCAGTAAGTAACCTTATAAAAGCTGTTTTATTCTACATGGGGCAGGCACTCATTGATTAAAGTAATCATGGCTGACTGTAAATACTACATTTCTGCAATGGCATCTTAACCTGAAAACTATTGATTTTAAATGATGCTGCATCCAAGCTGCTATGTGTCAATGTCAGTCCAAGGTGACATAAAGACAAACGTTTCTGAGTGCACCTTTAAATATGATGTTCTGAAAGGTTGAAAACCCCTGTGTTATAGAATCTCTTAGATGTTTGCTTCACTCTTGCATGTGGTGTGGGGTGAATATGTGCAGCTGCTCCCTCTCCCTATTCTTCTTCTTCTTCTTCTGGAAGCTGTTGTGGTTGCTCCCTATATTCAGTGAGTCATCAATTCCTCCATTGGACTGTGGGGCGCATGTGACGTGTAAAGGTACAGCTCATCTTCATCCTTTTTATCAAAGAGAACAGGCTTTCACAAGAATGTCATTTCATTGCTGAATGTTGTGGAGCAACAATAAAATTGTTCTAGATGAGAGTGTCTCTGATGACCACAGTCAGTCATTTAAAGACTTTTGTCTGAAGCAGTAGTTTGTTGATCACTATATTAGTTACAAGAACAGAGACTTAATGGCTTCTAAACAGTTCTTTTAAATAAGGTTACATAATGTTGTCAGTACAGAGCAGAGTTTAGTTCAGGGTTATTGTAGTTTTGGACTATTTATTTTTTATTTCTGTTTTGTAATATATTATCATTCATTTATTTTTCAAAGTTTAGTTTTCATTAGATTTCACGCTTTGCCTTTTTGTCTTGAAAATCAATGGTAAAGAAAATGACAGAAATTGTAGGCAAAACATTTTAAGGTGATAAAAAGTAAAAGTTGGCTTAATGTTTGTAAATGTTACATACAGTATGATGTATTTTGATCTGAAAGTGTATAAGAAAATTAAAAAAAAATGATGTGATTCAAATAATTTGCAGACACTTATTTTTTAATCTGCCCCACTTTACCAATACTGCCAAAAAAAATCTGGGATTTTGACAAAAGAAGGTCTTCAAAGGATCTTCTACCCAGTATTGAGTTTTTTTTTGCTTTTGAATAAGGTAAGAGACATCCTAAGCATTCTTTGATGGTGTAATGTCAGGTTACGTATCATTTGGATCATTATTAAAATTGTGAAGATAGTAAAATTTCACAAAGTGTCCCACTTTTCCCATATTAACCTTACTGTGTATTAAAAAACTAAAACTTAAATTATACAACATTGTTGAAAAGGTATTTTTTAGTAATTTTTTTTCCAATAATTTCCATATTTATTTTTATTTCTGTTAACAATTTTTTTTAGTTTTCATTAATAACACTGATTTAGGATTGTGATAATTTGAAGTTACATTGTTATTGCCAATATTATTTTTGCAGTTTGAGATCTCGTATGAATTGAGAGACTACAGAATCTTTGTCACACTGCAGGACAGTTTAAATTATTTGCAAAATAGAAAGAAAAAATTATAAATATATAAATGAATAAAGAAATGGTGATCAGTTACAGAATCTTACACAGAAGCGTGTACTTTTTCCTCATAGATTCATATACATTTACACCTAAAACTTTTGTTTTTGCAGTATTTCATGATGTAAATTCTTAAAATGCTTCTCAGCACAATACAAAATGTCCTACATTCATTGTTCTGTACCACAGCACAGTTGCAACATCACTTTCGAGAAGGTCACAAATGCATTCAGTGTGTAAATAATGACTAGAGACTAGACTTGCTAATTTGGCAAATTGTATTGCTTGCCGAAGTGTCTTTTGAAAGGGTAGGCCTAAACTGAGAGACTAAAAAGCCCTTGTTCATGATGTCACTGCAGCCATATTTTCTAGATTACATTGCAAATGAAATATTCAGGATGCAAAGAGCAACTCAAACTCTACATGGTTGCAGTTTATTTGACTCTTCCTATTCAGAGGGGGTCGACTTTCTCCCACGAACTCATCTGACATGAGCATTTTTCCAACAGAGCCATATTTACCCTGCTATTTGCTGGTACCATTGTGAATCTGGATTTTCAAGAGAGGTAATTGTATATTAGGGCACCAGTCCAATATTCTTTAAGTCTGTTTTTTGTTGTTGAAATGTTTGTGCAGCTTGTTTTCCATTGTTATTTAAATTGTTGTGTATGACTCATGCAGCTGGGTATTTAAATTCAGGTGTTCCCTAAGGTGAGCCTGATGCAACGGAAGTGCTTTAACATAATTTGAGTTCTGGATGCCCTTGTTAGAAATCCAAATGTTGGCAGAAAGCAGGTATCTCAGTTATGCTTGATTGTGCTTATCTTTTGAATGCCATCCAAATGGCACAAGAGGTAACATTGTCTTTCACGATCTGGGAATTAGCACCTCCAATTTCAATTTCTTGCCAAGGTATTTGTGTTTTTCAGGACGGAACGCTAAGAAAAAAAAATGTCTCCATCACTTTCATCTAGTGCGAGCCAAGTGTTCTGTTTTGTTGATAGAGGGCATCTGTCTGGGAATGACAGTGATTTGATGAGATTAGTCAGATTGGACAGGCCTCACTTCAAAAACAGGCCTACAGGGCAGTGCATTAGCATCGCATCCATTCAAACATGACACAGCTTCCCCTGACTCTGTCCTTCAATGGGAACACGATTCCTATTTTTTGAAAGGCCAAACAATCAGCCTCTAATCTGTTACATTCATTATGCTCGGCTTCATTCTACATTTCTCAAGTATAACATGTTGCTGGCACAAATTGTATCATCGATCACAGTTCAACAAGGGATGCTGTTGTTTAATTTAGACAATATAACATTACTCTTATGCATGCTTACATTGCAAAGTATATAAGTATGATCATACAATTGATTGAATGATTTTTCCCTGCAGAAGGAAATTACATGAAATAAATAATAATTACAAAATAGGTGTCATTTTAAAGCTTAGAATCTGGACTTTACCGTTCATATAGCTGATTCTACCAATTCTTAAATAATGCTTTTTAATAGGCTGACAAATAAGAACAGTTTCATTCTCATTATTTGCTCATTTGTCATCACAACAATTATATTATATAATTACACTGGCAGCCAAAAGTTTGGAATAAATGTACAGATTTTGCTGTTTCAGAAGGAAATTGGTACTTTAATTCACCAAAGTGGCATTCAACTGATCACAAAGTATATTCAGGATATAACTGATGTAAAAAAACAACACCATCACTTTTTTTTATTTTTTTTTTATATTTTTGATCAAATCTAGACAGGCTCCATTTCCAGCAGCCATCATTCCAACACCTCATCCTTGGAAAAAAAACAAAAAAAAAAAAAAACAAAGGTGTACACTACAGTTTTCAAAGACAAAGGGCAGCTGGCTCTAACAAGGACATAATGTACAACTAAACAAGAGGATAAGCACATCAGAGTCTCTAGTTTGAGAAATAGATGCCTCACATGTCCTCAGCTGACAGCTTCATTGAATTCTACCCGCTCAACAACAGTTTCATGTGCAACAGTAAAGAGAAGACTCAGTGGTGCAGGCCTTATGGGAAGAATTGCAAAGAATAAGCCACTTTTAAAACACAAAAACAAAAAGTAAAGACTAGAGTGGGCAAGGAAAGAGTTCAGTTTTGTGGGATCAGCTAGACTGTAAGGTGCGTGAGAAGTGCCCGACAAGACACGTCTACGGCAAGTGCTACAGGAAGTGTGGGGTGTTGTCACCTGAGTATCTGTACAAACTGACAGCTAGAATGTCATGGATCTGCAAAGCTGTCGTTGCTGCACTTGGAGGATTTTGTTAATGAGAACACTTTGCTGTAGTTTAAGAAGTTATATGCAAGTGTAAATATGCAACATTTTTTTTTCGAATTGTAACAGTAATTTTTCACATTATTAATGTCCTGACTATACATTTTGATCAGTTGAATGGGACTTTGGTGAATAAAAGTACCAATATCTTTCAAAAGAGCAAAATCTGTACATTATTCCAAACCTCTGGCTAGAGAATATCAGAGTTAGTAAAACCATAAAAAAGATAATAGCCATGTGTTATATATCTTTGGAATGGTCTCAATATGTAGAATGCAATGAGTAAATTTGTTCACTCAGAGGCCCAACTACAGTGAGTGTTAGTACATTGTTTCCCAACCCTTTTTCTGCCACAGCACACTTTTTATGACTAAAAAATTATTTGGCACACCAACCATCCCACATAGGCTAACCATCGTCAATATTTTTTCTATTCAAGAACTTCATGTCCATGTTTTCTGTCCATAGTGTATTCTTGTAATGTTTAAAATTCGTATATGCAAAAAAAAAAAAAAAATAGTAGGCTACGCTGTGTGTGGACACAGGTGGCTAGAGCACTAAATGGGTAATGAAAAAACAACAAATTTGCTTCTTTTCTAATTTGTAGATTTGTTCTAGCAATGCCACAACAAATGACAGGGATGCAAACTAAAAATAGTAAGGGGCGAAAATAGTAAGACAATCACTGGTCCACGTAAAATTTTTCTAGGTATATTTTTTATTAAAGATTAAGTTAAAAGCATCAATTCCAGCTATTTTAGTGATTCAAGTTTATTCAAGTTTACAGTTGTGTAGAATTAGCTGCAAAATAAAGAGTATTTTTATGAGGCTTGCTTCTGTTTTGTTACATTTTATTAACTAATTAGTTCAGTGACCCAATCTGGAAATGTCACTAGGTGGTGACAAATGAGCATTTTATGTGCCATGAGTGAGTCAGTGAATCATTTTGAGTCATTCATGACCGAAATCTTTATTGTAGACTTTATAGTGTTTAAGCATTAAAAGAACAAAGCAGATAGAAAAAATTTAATCTGGGTCAAAATGACAAGAGCACAACATAAAGGTTAATTTGGTGGAGAACAAATGAACAAAATATCTGATCATCTCTGCACTTCTCTCAATACTCTCTTTTGAACTAGTGGTGTTCAAATAGTTGGGAATCCTTTAAGTGAACAAATCCCTTTCATTCACTTCCATTGTTTCAGCAGTGAACGGCTGTGTTTCCTTAACAAATCATTTGATTCAATGAATGAACGACTTTCTCCTAACATATAAGACTCCCACTTTTCACCACCTACTGGAGTAAATATGCAATCTCCAGGAGTGGTCACTTTACAACCCAGTTGAATGATAAATCCAAATCCCCAACACTATATGGAAAGATAAGGAAAACACAAAAAAACAGAGTTCTACAAATAGTGAAGCATCCCAATGCTGTTATCAGCACTTTTGGACCGCTACTTGCCCAGTCAAATTTGAGGACCAGGAACTAGCCTAGATATTAACTTCTTGCTATCACAAGGGTGATAAATACAACAGCACTCTTGCTCATGTAATACTGCTGTAACTAAAAAGCATTGATATACAATCAGGTCTGTGACAGCATGTGTACCCTGAAGTGGAGGGTTTATTCTAAGCTCACTGCCCTGTTTCAATCATTGTCAACACAGTTTATTCAACTGTTTTATTTTTATTTTTGTCGATCAATTTTGCATAATCCTGCTAACACAACTCAAACATGTTTTCATTTTTGGAGAGGAATGGGCTCATCGTTGTTAAGTCCCACTCAGAGGCTTCTTTTGGCAAAATATGTGCAGCATTTGGGCCTGACAAGTGAATGGACTGCAAAGATTAGGATGGATTTGTAGGGAAAATTGCCTGATGGCTGCAGAGATTATTTTAGTGGTACAATGTGTTATTGCTTTCAAAATGTTGAACCCACCTGTCTTCATGTAATGCCGGGCGCAGGTACAGTTGATACCTATTTCCGACTGAAGAATTCAACGCTGCTCATCGGTGTACACCATTATTATTAGAAAATATAATCGAGATTACCATTCTTACGTGGGCTGTAATGAAGAGTGCCATTTTACAGCATATTTATCTGATATTTTTGTCAAACAAATTGTTTAAATTACTCGGTAATTTGATTGAAAACTGTAGAGACTGTGATGTTTTTGTACAATTTTTTTTTATTTTTTTGTAATTTCTTTAAAACTCTGCTTAAAACTACTCAAACACACATTGCTCCCGTAGACTCTCATTGGGAAAAAAGAAAACGCTTGTAAGAGAAATGGCGGACGGCAACAGTTGCTAAGATAGGATTGGTCAGAAATGCTTTTAAGGCAAGACTTAGTATTGGGTCAGTTGCAGCTGGAAGATTGAACTAACCATTAAAATGATAAATTAAATTATAATTATGGTAAAATTATAGTAAATTATAGTAATCCAGGGCTACTCATATTTGATCCAAATTGTCTATTTCATTCTCTATTTATCGTGTGTTTTGAAGTGGTTTAACATTGTAACATCACAGACAAGTTTGTTGCTTGCTTCTGTGTATTTATTCTATTTATTCCAAATTAATATAACAATTAAATTTGTTATGATTCTAAGAGAGCCAATTTGAAGTTGACCGTTTAGAAAACAAGTCTTGATTTACTGATAAAACAGCTCTAAAGTGATTCAAGAACACGGTTCTTTGAGAGTTCTGGATGTACAGCCTACATAAAGAATGTGAAATGCAGTTAATCCACCTAAAATTTGTATTTAATTGTCATTTGTATTCATTGTAATTATTCACAATTACAAAATCAAGGAAGTAATCGTCAATTAGGATTTCTGTCATAGACATACAGCCCTAGCTCATTTAGGGTACAATGGGGCTGTACTGTACATTTTGATTTATTATGCATCCTTTTCTGAAGTGGTTATTTTGAATAAGCATTATCTTAATTTGTTATGCAAAAAAGCATCTTGCTGTCTCAAAAGTATTTGCATAAGTCGACAAGTTGTGCCCTATAACTAGGTATTGCCCCTGTATCTATATTATATCAATATAACCCCCCTGGGGGATTTTACCAGGTGTGGCCCCCCTTGCCTTTTTTCTTTTTTAAGAATTTAATTCAAAACAACCTCCTGTTGTAATTTATATTCACACAAATGATGTTGCTCCAACAATCTTCTATAAAAAGAAATGTATTGCTTGAATATTGATATACTTTGTAAACAGAAAAAAAGCTAGTTTTACTTAAGGTGTGCCTATTGCCCCATCGTACCCTACAGAAACAAAGCTGGGGAAAGTGTCTGAAGGTTGATTGACAGCATCACTGACAAGTTAAACGGCTGTGCAAAAACAAACACATCGCTCACCCATGCCGTAGCATTAAGACATCAGTATGTACAGCAGTCACTGCACCCTATGACATCGAACGTGCAGTGCTGTCAGTCGACATGAGGATCTGTTGATGCATTCCCGCTGCGTCCCTCGCAGTTCCTGACCTTTTACTTATTAATTTGTCACAGCAATTGTATGGAAGCCATTAGAAATGCATTAGTTCTGGAAATACATTACGGTATCAGTTGTGATTTAGCCTATACATTTTAAATGAGAATCTAAAGTGGTTGATTGCACTTCCATCATGCTCCTTTCATGCCAAGACTTTGCATACAGCAGAGAATGGACATTCTAATATCTCAATTTTTTTCCCACTAGTATATATAGGCAGCTTTGGGGCAGTCCCAGAAGACATAGTTAAGCACAGATATGGTTCTGCTGCATTTTGCCCAGAACTGACATTGCTGGAAGATTGCTGTAATAGACCGGTTATGCAAGTCTTTCTCGAAGGGGCCTTGTCCTGTCTCTCTCTCTGAGGTCACTAGTAGTCAGTTACTTTTCAAGACTACCTCAGTGGCCACACAGTGTATTTGGACATTTAAGCCACACTTAAAAATGTATGAATGTCATGGCATTAGATAACAAAATATACAACCAAGTGGCTTTTATTTTAAAGAATGGTAGCAAAACAGTTCACAAAATAAGTTTGTTAGTTTTAAAGGATAAAAAAAATATACTGTTTAAAATGAAGACAAAAAGTATTTAGACACTCTTTGGTTGCGAACAGATAGTGGAACATGTCCATAGCTAATGTGATGAACTACATCTGTGGTTCCAACAACAGTGTGAACTTGAGGGGGACTAACTTCATACATCTACTAAAATGCAAGTGGGACAGTTTGGTTACAAAAAAAATAGCTAAGAAAATTCAAATAAGTTCTGACAAAAGATCTGGAATCATTTGTTTGCTAATGTCACTTTATTTGATATTTTGTTCCCAATGCAATGAAATTCATGCATATTTAAATGCAGCTTAAGTGTTTAAATACTTTTTTTAGGGGCCACTGTTTATCTGAACATTACATGATTGTAGTAGTGAAGCAAAGTCTGCTTTGATAGTTTGTCATATGGCATTATTTCCAGAGGGTTTGGTAAATCTAATTTCCACTCCTCTGGTATCCGTCCATTACAAATGTACATGCATGCTGTACAATTTTAATGCTCTTCATTAGGCTAATTACCCAGTGTCCCCACTGTTTCCTGTCTGCTGACATGGACCAAACACAATATAGCGTATAGCATCAAATGACATTGATGACTCACGCACTGCTGTTTCTGGATCTTAAGTACAGCATCTCCTGTTTAATAACTCATCCAATATGCTTCCTATTTCACCTCATCTGAGAGTTTGGAATTTGACGCTGAGTGATAATGCCAGCTTTGAGGGCCCTGCTGTGAGAGGCTGGCTTTTACACATTCATAAAGGCAGGTAAACAAAAACAATTTGACTCCCCAGTTCCTCTGAGCTGGGCCTGAGCTTATTATCTCTATTTATGCCAGCTTTGCACTGTGTCAAGACAGCTTGACGATAACAAATGGAACTTTAAAGGGTTGAGAGGCATATCCTCCTGCCTGCTATTGTTTCCTATTCAAGTTTTTTAAATGGAAAAATAAGAGCATGAGTCCCAAGGAATTATGAATCCAGGGATATTTGTATGAATTGTTTAGACAGAAAGCATTGACACTGATAGAGAAATCTTGCTACTGTAGATTGAAGCTGAAAGCCAAACAAGCACAATAATCACAAGGAGAAAATGAACACATCTTTTAATTCACCAAAAGCCAATAGAATGAGTAACACTGTGAATCCTGATGTTTGCATATACAGCATTCACTTTCTCATCAGATGTAAATTATTAGGCAATTTAAAGGTGAAGTGTGTAATTTCTGTGCCACTTGTGTCACCAAACGGTATTGAAAAATGAATGTGTTAATGTGTGTTCAAATAGTTCTCCCCATCTGCCATTGGTTGATTAAACAGATAGTCCGCCCCAAACTCAGACCATTGGTTGAACCAGTGTTGAACCACAGCCAATGTTTACACTTTTTGGGAAATTACTTCCTTATATGGGTCACTGCATATTGAGTTGGTACAGCATTTTAACCTAAAAAAATCACACACTTCAGCTTTTACTATGTTTATGACATAACTCTAATTCAACATTGTATTGGTAGATCACAGACTCAATCTTTCTAAACACCACAACAGTAAATGCACTGTGTAAAAACAAGTAACATCCCCAAGTAGAGTTGTGAAATCACGACACAATTCTCTGCCAAGGAAATACCATAAATTGTTTATAACATAATTAGACATTACAGACTCATCACAATTAATTACATTCAATTTGCAGCAGACTTTCTGCGGTTCTCGCCCATGTAGCACTTGGGCGCAATGTATAATTTTCCACATTACCACATGGCACATTGCATCACATCCACTCGCACAGTAACAATTTTGTACTTTGTATTTTGTACTGTTGCCGAGGATCCCATTCTCATTTAGAACATAATTACAATCTTAACAACAATAGATCTATTACTTGTTAACCATAACTGAGACTTCATTGCTCACCGCCACATCTGCATTTTTATTTTATGGCCATCTGTTCTTTTAGTCTTAGTGTTTATATTTCACAGTTTAATAATGGATCAGAGGCTTTGAAGAGAATAAGAACCAGAGAACAATATACATGTTCATTACAGCAATAATGGGATGGAATTCTCATGACTGACCATCTGCCCACTTGTTTTGGAAAAACAAATGCAAAGTCTCATGAATAAGGCAAAGATGTAAAGAAAATGTAATGAGAGTGAAAAGGATGAGGATTTTCAAGCAGTGGTGTATTAGACACTGATTGCACTGAAATTTACTAGAAATGGCTGAAATGGTTCATAATTCAATGATATTTCAAATACCAATGGAATAAGTATACATTAGGAAGAACACATAAGGAAAATTCTGGGTTCAATACAAGTTAAGGTCTATTGACAGCATTTGTGGCATAATTTTGATTAACGCAAAAATTTGTGAAAAAGACTTGTCCCTCCTTTTCTTTAAAAAAAAGCAAAAATCTGAGTTACAGTGAGACACTTACAATGGATGTGGCCAAAAGTATTGCCACAAGACATAAACAAAGGATTTTTGTGGGAATAAAATCACTTCCTAACAATTTCTATGTAAAATGATATCCATTGTTACAACTTTGTTGTCATGAAGACGTAACAGCATATAACCTAAAACGACTGTAAAAAAAAAACAACAACAGTTATACCTTCACAATTAGAATAATACACAATCTTAACCTAATAATTAATGTGAGTGCTTTAAGAAAATTACAAGCTTCACATTTTGCCTTTTAACCCTATAAAAACTGGCCCGATTTATTTATATTCTAATTGCCTCATTGTAACCTCAACTTTTGCTTTTTTTTTTTTTTTTTGGTGGTGATAAATATTATGACACAATTGCTGTCGATTGAGCTGTATTAAAGCTGGAATATTCCTTGAAGAACATTTTATCCACGCTTGTCATTTACAGTAACAACATTTGTTCCATTGTATTGCAGTTTTGCCCGGCAGTTCAGCTTCACATATATTATTATTTTATAGTTTCTTCAAATGTCTGTAAATGTAATAATCATTCTTTGCTTTGCATATCATTGTGAAGGACATTAAATAAGTGCTTGTATAATTTTTGCAAGTCACTTCAATAACTGAAATAGCCTGTGAACCACCTGGAACCCACAGGCCACCCATGCGTCATTGTTTGAGAAAGTATAGCTTACATAGAGATTGGCTTTGCTTTAGGAACGTCAGAGATGCTGTCCTTGCTCTCCAGCACAGCAGGAGGGCTTTCTTCCCAGAGTCTTTAATTCCATATCTATTTCCTCATGATTTCCAACAGCCTTCCTTGGCAAAGGATTGGTGTGACACAGGCTCACATAGCCAATCTGTCTACACATTGAGGGTTCCCTCTGATCTAACACAGAGGAGAATGATGCTTTTCAGTTTTTGTTCAGGCTATGTGTCTCCATGCTATTGCCTCCTGGACAGAGTCTTTGGCACCCCAATAGGATAGCAAAAGCTCTGCGAAAGTCGGCATTGAAGGCGTATATGATTGGGTTAAGAGATGAATTTGCCCATCCAAACCAGACAAAAACATTGAATGTTGTTGGACTGATGCAGGGCAGATGGGTGTCTCTACTGGCCAGACTGTGCTTACAAAACGGCACCATACAGTTCAGGATGAAAAAGGGCATCCAGCAGCAAACAAATACCCCCATTATAACAGACAGAGTTTTTAGCACTTTTGTTTCCCTTTTGAACGACAGTCTGAACAAGCTCTCAGAATCCACATTAGAGCTGCTGCCCATGCTGTCATGGCGGATCTTCGCACTCTCTGCTGCCCTTTCCAGTGCTGAGATCCTTCTAATCTGTTTGTGGGCGATTCTGTAAATCTGAGTGTACGTCACAATCATGATGGCAACGGGAATATAGAAGCTGATGAGAGAGGAGGATATAGCATATGTTCTGTTAAGGCTAGAGTCACAGTTATCCATCAGTAGGGCGCCGTGTGAAGTGTTGACATCGGGGAAATTCACTGGCTGTGCCTTGTGCCATTTCAGCTGCACTGGGATGAAGGAGATGAGCACAGACAGTGTCCAAGCCATGCTGATCATCACAAAGGCCACCCTGGGAGTCATTTTCCTCTCATAGCGAAATGGGCTGGATATGGCCCAGTATCGGTCCACACTGATAACGCAGAGGTTCAGGATGGAAGCTGTAGAGCACATGATATCAAAAGCCACCCAAATGTCACAGAATGAACCGAAGGGCCAGAAGCCAGCTACCTCTGTAACAGCCTTCCAGGGCATGACCAGAATGGCCACTAGCAGGTCTGACACCGCCAGAGAGATGACAAAAAAGTTGGTGACTTTCGAGCGCAGGTGGCGGAACTTTGTGACAGCTGCACAAACCATTGTGTTCCCCAGTAAGGTGGACAGAATTAGGATGGAAAGAAAGCAACCGGTGAGAACTCTGGTTGATTGGTCACTTTCCATCAAATCACTGTCAATGATGGTTGTCAAGTTCAAATCCACAACTGCCATTTTGTGGGTCAAATGAATGTCATGAAAAATAAATGCCTACTAAGAAAGAAAAAAAGCAGTGGAGGTATTTATCTCACTGGTTACATGACCCATTTCAGAAGAGTATGTTGATATGTTGATCGTGGTTTCTTCTTACCACACGTACCTACCCCAAGATATTTGTTTTTGACAAGAAAACCACCAAAGGCCATGGTTTCATGCTTCCAGTTTGTGGTTCCATTGCAAATCTAAATTCAGTTTAGATCAGTTAGACTGACATGACTTTGGACGTTAGAGACTTAAGTAACAATATCATAGAAAAATAACAATAATCACAATGAATCAAAATAAGGTCAATGGGTTACTTTCCATAACTTTAATTATTACTCACCCAATCAGCGTTCCATTATAATTTCGGTTGATATGGGTGTCATAGGTGTCCATATGCGATAAGACGGTTGTGGATTCAAGGGCACAATATAATTTAGGTTATGCATAACCTGTTTCTGCATTTTTGTTTTACAAACAAAGGATAAAAGTAATGTTAAGAGTATATATAGGCTAAACGAAACTGCAATGTTAGCACTGAGGGTTTCTACCTCTTAGAAGGCTAGATGTTAACACTGTAAATAACCCGTTTTTACCTCACCTAACAAATGTTAGATACTACTAAAAATACTAGATACTACTATCAATACAAAAATATTGCTGTGTTTTCGCTTCGTACCATCCCGTCCGATGGTAAAAGCACGAAAATCGCGAAACCACGATTAATTAAAACAACTAGAAGAAAAACTTTAGAAATCAGTCCATATTCAGTTTTGTTGCATGTCCTCCTCCTGATTATTTGCACGTCATTGGTAAATGACTCTTCTTCGAATCTCCTTCTGACAAACGCTGTTATTCCATCAGGATTCACGAGCGTTGATATTATGGCAGCATGAACTGCACGCGACTAATGCGCATCGTTTGCTCGTTGCGCGCGCGGCGCGAGTTTGAAGACATCCACACCAGGTGACATGACAAATGCACTTCACACACTGAGACGTATCGTGTCCGAGGGGCTTCATGAGAAATTGCACTAGCAGCAGGTCGTCCAGTCTGAGAATCGGTGCAGTAAACTACAATAAGAAAAAATAACACGGGGTCACACTTGAGTGCTCAACCAGTGCACGAGCACGATGTACTCACAAAGCCTGTGATTCAACTACGAGCTATCGCAATTCAAAATCCGTTATTTTTATTTAATTTGAATGTTAAGGCTATCAATTCCACGATTACATTTGATTATCTGCGGAATTATTACAGTTACCTTTTATATGATTCTCTGCTGCCTTCTCTAGAATGTAGAATTTAAATGTAAATTCAGGAAAAAAAGAGTCCAGGCAGAATTTTCACAACTAATATACACCTTACCACGTAGTCTATAATAAAAGGTATTTTAAGAAGGAGATGACACATAGCCCATATATTTGGATGGTCAGCCTGTAGCCTACTGTAAATCAAGTCGATGAGGCCACCTAATGGGGAGTTTCATACTGAGCAAATGTTTTTTTTAGTCTTCATTTGATATCCAGGTGTGTCACATATTTTATGTGGAAAGTACTCAATGGAAGCCTTAGGATAAAACAAAAATGTGTGTGTGTGTGTGTGTGTGTGTGTGTGTGTATATATATATATATATATATATATATATATATATATATACACACACACACATATATATACACACACACACACACACACACACACACACACACATATATATATATATATATATATATATATATATATATATATATATATATATATATATATACACACACACACACACACACACATATATATTCCATCTGCTGTCTCTATTGAACTGGCTCTCCTCTTGAAATGCTCAAACATGCACTTTGGTGAAATGAAGACACATTGAAGACACACAAATTCAATCCCTATTTTTATTGGTGCGTGTGATGCAGCATAGTTTTAAATGAGCAAACATTAGAGTGAACTGATAGATAAAGCCATCAATGCCATATAGAACAGATGAATGCAGCTTGATTTTTCAAAGTCATTGAGAGTAAAGAAATCTATTAGAGCTAGATTAAATAAAGTGAACTAATTTCTTAGTCTGCAACATCTTGCATATTTCAGTGCTTTGAAAGTTAACTTGATTGCCAGCAATGCGTTGGGAAATCAGAACATTCTATCATTAAAAAGGAACAGTGCATAGAGTAACATTTTTGCGTTTATGCACACAAATGAACAATTTTACTTATAACTCCTTAAATACAAAATCAATTTGTTGTTTAATGGTTTGCACATTCATTGAATACTTTAGGATAATACTTCCGCTGTCTGAATGCTGGTTATAAATGCTCTTATGCAATTGGCACATACAGGAGTTTGCTACTGACCATAAAAGTTGAACTTGTATAATTTCCTTCTATGGTCCTTTCCTGATTAAGTTCATTCAGTTTGTGTCAAGATCAGATTCAGATCAATGCAGACATGGCTACCGATTTCTTATGCTGGAGTAATGCATGTGGACACCTTTAAATCATCAAAGACACCATGGTTTAGACCAGCAGCACATAAATCACAGCTTAAAAAAAAACGATCTCTCTGGCCACGAAAGCCTCAGATAAGAGCTTACACAACCTGCAGACACTCTTGCATTCATGGACTATTTCTTTCAAAATACAAATGATTGTTATCTTGCAAATTGTTCCTTAACGTTTATCTCAAGCACATTTGAAAGAATATTATTGGTTCATTACTGTGTGCAGTACCTTTTGAAAAAATGACTGCTTGTGTTCTATATACAATATATATACAGTATATATATATATATATATATAGGGTTGTGAGGGTTACTTTTAAAATGTATTCCACTACAGATTACAGAATGCATGCTGTAAAATGTCATTTGTAACGGATTCCGTTGATTACTCAATGTCAGTAACATTCTAATTACTTTGGATTACTTCTTCAGCACTGGAAGATTTTTTCACTTGTTTTGACTATAAAAACTCTGCCAGTACAGTAAGACAAAATACACATGTTAAAAATACATTCTCTGAAAAACCTAAATATCTTATGCAGTGTTGTTTCTAAAACAAGATAAATCTAATTTATCTTGTTTTAAGGATTTTTAGATATTTTTACAGGAAAACATTACAAAAATTATTATCAAGAATATGATTTTTGCCCTAATATCAAAGGTCTTACTAGAAAGAATAAAAATGATCTAACATGAATTTTCTTGATAAAAAAAATATGATCGTGTCTGGTAACATGTGCATGTAAAATGGTTAGAAATAGCATTTTAGCTTAGCATAAAGCTGACAATTTACACAAGGTTTATTTCTATTTCTTCTGCTCCAAACTTACTTCAAACTTACTTCTCTGTCTGCTCGTATGAATGTAACACAACATAAGAAAGTGTTTCACCGCTGATCAAAAATGCACTTTGGATCACATCATTTATATGTATACATTTTAAATATTAAATGAAACAAATGACAATAAAATGCAAAGTAATCTCTTCAGTAATCAAAATGCCTTATAAATGTAACTATTCTAAATACCAATTATTTAAATTGTAACTGTAGTGGAATACAGTTACTTATATTTTGTATTTTATATATATATAGGCTATATTAAATATTTCATCTAGTGTATTATGACATATTTATAGAGGAACATCATCAGTTTGCCTACAGTTTTGGATACAGGAAACCAACAAAAAACATCTCTTACCCAACACTGACATGATTCTTAAGATTGCTTCTTATAAAAAGTTTTAGCAATTTTTGTCCATAATATATTGTAATTTTGTGAGAAAAACATTACCTAAACACATTACCTGAGACGCATGATATACCTGAACATGAACTTTTGAATTTAGGATAAGTGTCAACAGATAAATAAAAAAGAGAAGTGTCTAGCTAAATGGTAAAATGTATTGATTGTGTCATTTATGGATTTTCTATAGAATATGTCAGTCACAGTATTGCAAAAACACCCACAAAATATGAGAGTCTGTGGTGTATCGTGTGAGCATATCCTGTATTGTCTCATGTCTTTGGACAGTCCTAACCAGATGGGGTTTGTAAATAAAATAATAGCAGTTCAGATGATGGCTCTATGTTGCAAGCGACTGAGTCCATATAAAGTGACTGTATTTTTAACTTGTCCTAGAATTATCCCCATTCAAAATTTTTGAAACTTTGGTATGTTATCAACTACTGGGTAAGTTGTAACCTGTCACAAAATAGCCATTATGGGATGTAAATGTTTGTATGGAATTGTGTAAATTCTTGCCCAATTAAACTGTGACAACTTGCCCCAACCAGACTTTTATGAAAAATGGCCTTCAGTGTTCACTTCTTTATCAAACAGCTATAACAAATATATAATCATATTGGAATTTTATTTTGGAGGATAGAATGAATTCAAATTATTCTAAATTAAGACAACAAGGTGTTTGATACAAACTTACAAAACCATTGCTAGAAAAAAACACACATTTGTGTAGGTTTCACTTTTGACTACTATTATACAGCCCTTGTGAAATCTTCCCCATGTGTCCACCTGTCTCCTAATTATAAGGAGTCTATGGAAAAGACAAAAATCCCATAATTTAATTGTGCATTAAAATGTTAATGTAATCAATTTATGAAAGTTTTGTTATTAATTAAACACTATGCAAGTCTGAGGAAGCACAATCTGTTCCATGTTTATGCAACACTCTTTTGGAGGCTGGATATTCAAAGTCATTGTCTGTTTTACTGACAGTTGAATATTCTGTTCTTTTGTTGTTAGGAATGTTCCATCTCATCAGGACCGCCAACAGCTGCAGGTCTGTCTGTTTGTATTCATCAGACTTAATTTGTATTGAGTTCAAGGCCTCCTTCCAGATGCACCACATCCCATCAGTACAATCAAGGGAATACCATACACAGCTGTGTCAGGTACAGGTACGTTTTTGGTTATTTGTATGTGTCTAGAAGTGGCGAATTTTCAGGGCCAGCAAAGCCTTCTCTGCTGGCCTAACATGCCAAATAAATAAATATTTTTCATCCTTTCATTCTCAATCACCTTTTTGCTTTCCACTCTTATTTAATCTACAAACAAATAGAGAAAAGTGAAAAGTTTATCCAGTCAGAAATTATTCCTTGATGCTTAAAAAGCAAAGAATAACAACGGTTACACAAATCGCATGCTTGAAGCCAATCTCTTTACCTGAAGCAGCGTGTGTGTCTGAGCTCCACCCTGTCAGGCCTTCAGAATTTCTTCAGAATCCCTCAACAGTGCAAATGAATGAGCAACTAAAGTCAAATTGTCAGATCAGTGGGTGTGATTTTTATGATATGTCCCGGTCGAGGCCTTCTAGCTGGCCATGAGGGATGCAATCACACTTTAAGTGATGCACGTAATTTGAAAGCAAAGAGTGCAAGATCTTGCTGAGCATTCGGCTGTCATCACTGCTGTTATTGCCATTGAGAAAGAGATCCTTATGGATTTAAAAACACGAGATGTTCTGCATGACCGTGTGATTGCGTAATTTATTAAACAGGAAAGAAGGACTGATTTTCACCTCAAGTAAATTGGTAAGTGCTTTTTGCATTGTTATAGCAACATCAAGTGTAAATTAGGCTGCTTCAGCATTCAGTGTCGGATCAAGTTTTGAAAAGTAGTGCTGCGTTCCATTCAACTCGGATAGTCGGATTTTACAACTTCCTACTAGGAAAAGTGCAATGGAATGCATCTTGAGGTCAGAATTACAACTTGTAGGCTTGTGCAGAAAATCTCAACTCTGATTTCTCAGAGATGCAGGTGCATGATGTCACACAAACATGTCGACACTCAGGGAGATATGATAAACTTTCACTTTATTAAGTAATATAGATAAACAAGTTTGTTTCCACATTAGATGATATTAAAGCTTGTTTAACAAACGCCTACTGAAACAGGCATATAAAACAGCAGTTTTGTTTCCTTAAACGTCATCTTCAAAATATTGTGGCATGTAATGCATTTATGGTCGGAGATATCAAGTAGGAATATCCCACATCCAACTTGAATGGAACGCAGCATAAGCGGGTACCCTGACGAAACGAAATTTATTGCAAGCAACATTTAAATCGCAAATATTATTAGATAGATTTTTCCAGGTATTATAGACCTCCTTGGTAGATTCATATGAAACATTATTATTTTTGAATGTCTGTTTGAGAGACGTTCACTTCACAAAACAGTCATGCTGCAGTTAAAATTAGGCTTGCTTGAGCATTAAGTGTCGTTTCAAGTTCTGGCTTTCGTGCGTGGGAGTGTTTTTTAAATGTCAGTTTGTATTATTAGTTGACTGCCACATAATGTATGATGACAGCGTCTTATTCATTGATAAACTTTTTTCTTAATGGAATGAATCGCACTGAAGGCCTAGACTTAAAATGCACGGCCCGCGACTGGTGTCTAGTACATATAACTATCATGCGCTGAATTATATGAAACCCATTTTGCTGAATCAGATGCATAGCAAGTCAAAATGAAGCAGAAAAAACATTGTCTTCAAAATATATTATTTATTCAGAATAAAATGAAATCATATGGACCATTCAATATGTAACATGATGTTTGTATTGTTACAATACAAGTCATAACCTTTCAAATTAAGTGTAGCATTGATATTTTTTCTTCCAGTGATGATAATAACTTTAACTTAGTCCAGACTTGCATCCATTGCATTGCACAAACATGTGCAGGAATAGAGAGTATGGCAAACAACACAATATTCTACATTTACTAGTCATTTAAATTAAATAAATAGCTTAATAAATAAATCTATAAATAAATAAAGTACAAAAAACAACCATCATCTCATTTAAATAAATACATGTCATTCACATAACATCTCCATAATATGATGTCGATTTCATCACTATGCATCATTGCCTTTCAGTGTGGTTCTTCTTTTCACAGTTCAAATGGTTCCAATTTCTGATGAAACGAATGCTGGGCTGAATCAAGGTCTGGTTGATTTTTGTTGATCTTGTTATATTATGAGTTTCCAAAATACATGTGGTTTTATGCTTAGTCTAGAAAAGTCAAAAGAAAAAAAACATCCGTTAGTGAAAGTTAAACCTATCTGATTATAAAGGACTGCTTGGCCCATCTTTTTAAGATGTAATCTGCATTCTGTTTCAGGCCCAGAATTTGTTCTTTAATTGAACAGAAGTGTAAAAAAAAATGACTGATGTCGTTTTAAATGAGAATAAGCACAAAGAGCATCAAAGTTTGTCTTTAGGCCTTTTGGCTGTCCTAAACTCTTTCAAGTGTGATGAGGGATTAAACATCACAGCCCAACAGTTGGTCTAAATCTTGATATGATGAGAAAAACTGATAATATTAAAAGTAAAATATTTGGAGGCAAATGTCTTACCATGTGATTAGGCTTAAAATGATCCAGAATGTCCATAATGTTGCTCAAAAATTCATTTTCGTATGAACTGTTAACAATCTCCAGAGCTTCTTTCAGGCCTTTTAAAAATGTTTCCTCACACAAACACTGTGGTTGAAATATAAAAAAAAAAAAAAAAATTTTAAAAAAGAATACATTTAATCAAACATTATTAAGATTTAAATTGTTTCAATGGAGAGAATAGCTCAAAATTCTCACCGCATGTGCAATCATCTTCCGAGATGCTGACTGAAATACTAGGGGATAACTGGATATCTAAAAAATGTATATAAAGACAATTAATGTCAATGAATCAGAAATACTAATTCAGTGTATTTTCCCATAAGTTCAAAACTATAAACTTTAAAACTTGAAAAAGTATGATAAATATGGCTAACAACTGCTATGAAAGCAATGAAAGTCCATCCGATGTACCTTGCTATTATGTAAAAATAACATTTTATGTAAATGTACTTACCAAATGAAGATGCGAAATGGATTTATTAAGATGTTGTAGAATTTCAGGTAAAACGCTCCTATTTGCAGCACTAAGTGTTAGCAGTGTGGCGAGAAGAATAAGTACTTTCATGTTGTCTTTCAGAGGGATGCTTTCTAGAGATGTAATCTGCACTCTAGCCTTTATATATGTCTTACAGCAGAAAGATCATACCACATACGCTCACGCAATGATGTAAGTTTCACTTTAAAATTTTCAAAGGGGAACATACTGGGTTTCATTAAACATGTTGCTGCCCACGGGGAAATAAACACCCTTAAATTGTGTTGTATATATGCAATATTGCCTGTGTCATGTATAGATGCCCAAGTTCTTTTCATTCCTTTCTTTCTTTCTTTGTTTGAGTAAATAAAGCTGGAGGCAGTCATTAAGAAGGGTAATGAAAAGAAGAGCAGTTACCAAATGTTAGTAATTGTTGTCATTAACTTTCATTAACTTTATGCCATATTAAAATCATGTTGAAAAAACAATCTGGGATACTCTTTAAGAATGATTGTAAAAGACTCATTAAAACCTCTAATTATCAATGGTGCCACATTCCACAATGTGAACTTTAGAATTATAAGAAATCGGGGGGGACCCACCGGCCCGCTCGGTTCTCCCAATGGCCAGTCCGACCCTGATCGGCCCCAAAGTGCATCGGCACACCGGGAAAATGCACGGTATGCCAGATTACCAGCCCTGACTAAACACCAGTTTGCTCCATGCACTGATATAGAGTAGGCCTATATTAGGGTTGTCAGTTAATGTGTGACTTAAGTGCAATTAAAAATAAACTATAAAAAACACTATAAAAAAATAAACACAATTAATCATGCCCCCAGACCCATACATAAATGATGTAATAAAAGGACATACTCATCAATTCAAGCTTGTACATTTAACTTCATGTTCTTACAAGCTGTGTCAACAGACAGCAGCACACCTCAACAAACCTCACAAAAAGCGCAGCCACAGCATGAGAGCCAGGATGCGTTCTTGGCAGTTGGACGAAGCGCAACATAATTCAGCGGACTTGAGACGCAATTTTCATAGTTTCAATTTCTTTAAAACGCTGCGTTTATGATGCATTTAACTAATGAGGCACTCCAAAAGCATATGTCTGATGCATGTACATAGACCAACAATATAAGTAAATATAGCTCAGATGGAATGAAATAACACATCCAGTGAGAACAAGGCAGACTGACGAACTCAATAGCAAAAAGTTTTCGCACTGCAGACCATCACCAATCCGAAAAATCCCACCGACAGAATGTTCAAACTGGCCAATGGAATGCTTGTTAATTTAAACCAGAGACTATTTAGCAGAGATGGGCCACTTCTATTTTAAATTAATAGGAGAAATTGGAATGCCAAACCAAAAAAGCTCAAGCGCCCAACGGTCATGGGCTGTAGAAAGGAAGTCCCGCCTAACAGGTAAAACAGCCAATCACCTTTTAGAGTCAATCATTGCCTGTCAATCAGCTCAAGAATGCACTTGCTCATTAGTTATACAAGCTGGGAAAATTGGGTTTTTCACATAATATGAGGTAAAGAAGCACAATTTATGATTCCAATATTATCAAATTTTATTGCTGTTTTGAAATATATTCTTTGATCGTAATCTTTACCAACCATTTTTGAGATTTTGGTCTTTCCCCAAGTAGATAGGAGCTGCACTGGCATGACTGGCCATATATATATAATATTTATATTGAATTATTTAAAGGTGCAGATTCACAAAATATTCAGAAACCCTTGTTATTAATGACACTTGTGGCCATTAAGTGAACTGCAGCCAGCTACCTGTTGCTCGTGATTACACAAACACTCCATAGGAACATGAGCATCGACCAAAACAATGGCGTAATGTATAAAGAGACAACGCGATTCACCGGCATCATGCTGACAGATGAGGTAGCATAATTAAAATTACACAGTTATGATATTTTTACTACAAACTTTGAGACTGCATATTATATTTGACTCTCCAGAGCTGGAACAGGGCTAAAACAAAGTGTGGCTATTTCTGACTATACGAGACTGTAGTTTGAGTTAATCACTTTTCTTTGCATGATACATTAACTGCATTTATAAGATAGCCTGTGTCGGCGTTAGCTAGCTAGCCACCTTCATCAATAGCTGTTAGCTAAATTTGGTGGATGATGACAGTAGCTGTTTAGCTGTTTGTCTATAAAATAGACTCTTATCTATCTTTATTTTGGCGCCTTTCTTTGCAAATATTTAAAATTATGTTTAAAAATGACCCTTACACTATTTTTTATATATGTGACTAAATGCGATAAATTCACTCAATTTATTGGCATTTCATGTAATTAATTAGACAAAAATTTTAATCAATTTACAGCTCTGTATATATACTGTATATATACACAAGCATATAGTGTATTAGTATTAGTATAATACATAAAACATGCCCTTCATAGCAAACTCCATATGTTTTTGATTTGCATTTATAGATATAGGAGAAGAGGAGAAGAGGTGTTGTGAGTCCTGCAGGGGGTGCTCTCCCTGTGGTCTGTGTGGGTCGTAACGCCCCAGTATAGTGACAGGGACACTATACTGTAAAAGAGCACCGTCTTTCGGATGAGACGTTAAACCGAGGCCCTGACTCTCTGTGGTCATTAAAAATCCCAGGATGTCCTTCGAAAAAGAGTAGGGGTGTAACCCCGGTGTCCTGGACAAATTTGCCCCTTGGCCTCTGTCCATCATGGCCTCCTAATCATCCCTGTATACTGATTGGCTTCATCACTCTGTCTCCTCTCCACCAGTAAGCTGGTGTGTGGTGGGCGTACTGGCGCAATATGGCTGCCGTCGCATCATCCAAGTGGATGCTGCACATTGGTGGTGGTTGAGGAGATTCCCCCCTTCCTTGTAAAGCGCTTTGAGGTTACTGATAAAGCGCTATATAAATGTAACTAATTATTAATTATTATAGGCTCCAAGGAACATATAGCAAAACAGATGCATAATTTTTGAACACCGAAGCTAGACTTTGCAAGACTCACTTGTTTGCCTCTTAATTTCAGTAATTTGTAGACCCAAGAACAACAGCACCTTGAGAATTGTATCAAACTTTACATTAAAACACCAGATTTAGTTTAGTATTACCACATGTTATGGACAGTGGTGGGGACTTCACAAATTAGGTTTTGAATTTTTTAGTCCAATGTAAATGCATGCTCCAGTTTCATCTGATGTTTACAAATTACCCTTACACTATCAACAAGCAACCAATATTATAATATTTTTAAATGTTTATTAACATGTTATTATATTAAAACAAGTTCCATTAAAGTCTCATCAAATGATGCATGTTAAACATGCTTCAAAACTGATAGCAACAATAAAAGAGCAACAAGCTAATATTATGTTTCTTTTCTTAGTCACTATTAGCTATCATTATTAATACTCGCCTTTTTGCACCATTAATAAACAAATCCTTGGTGAACACTGCTGATGTCATGAAGAGTGCAGGCAAGGAGGTGCACCATTACGGTAACAGAGATTAGTGCTCTTTTAAAATTGGCTCACACATTGATTATATTGTTTTATCTATCATTTAAAGGGTTATGAAACACTAAAACATTTCTAGATGTGAACAGATTTGTATGCATTGCCCATTATGTAATACAGTGATAGTAAGCATTAAAATTAAATTAGATTTTTTGGGACTTTGTTTCCTGCCTTGTTTAAAATTAACACTGAGAAAATGTCACATGGGTGCAGGGCTGGATTGGTAATCTGGCATACCGGGCATTTTCCCGGTGGGCCGTTGCACTTTGGAGCTGATCAGATGCGGACTGGCCATCGGGAGAACTGGGCAGGCCATGAAATGGGCCGAATGGGCAGTGATAAGATGAATTAACGCCCCCAACAACTTTTGGGCCAGTTTCTATGTAAATTCCCAGGCCAATTTCTATTCCCAGTCCACCCTTGCATGGCTGTGATGTGTATGCGTGAGATTTACACAAGATATGAGCACATACAATTATTGGTTTCTCTCAATATTATTCATGAAACAGGTGCTTTCTTAGCCAGTCAGAAGCGTTGGTTGCATGATTCAATAGTCTGAGAGAGTTGCATATTTTCCACTGCAAAGCTGACAGTGACGAGCTCACTTTTGAAATGCTCACGTACACAAGGAATTTTTTTGGTGATAGGAGAAACAAGCAAGTGCACACAGAACATTAGAGTGAGACAGAATATAAAACAAGGTAAGAATATAAATATACATACAAAAAAATAAAAAATAAATAGGACAAGGTAACAAGTTCGAGGAACGAGTCACAAATTGTCATTTTGTTCTTCACACAAACACGTTCGCTTGACTGTGTAACGCTAAAGCTTCATACACACACTCAAATGCTATATTTAGTGGGACTGGCAACTGCCAACACAATTGAAGCTTCCGCTGGGCTCTCACTCCCTCACTCTGAGGTCTGGCCCCTTTTTATCACCCTTTTTTAGTTGTGAACAAAGAAACAGCAATTACCAGAAATTCAACTCAGGTTAAAACCCTTACCGCTTCATGTCTCCCCAGACGAATGCTCGACCACAGCCTCGCCTCCACATACACCCACTTCCCAACTCAGGCCGGGGGAACTGTCCGGCCTGCTCATTCCCCACCCCTTTATGGAGAGGAAGTCTGCATATTTAGATCAAATCTTGGCCTGAAACACATTGCTTCACATTGTCTGGCTATATTGATGGCAATGATTCTGTGTATCTGTCATAAGCAGGCAAGCACTCAATACTGGACTTGTATCTTTGAGGAACTAATAGCAGCTCAAAAATAGCTGACCAGGAAGAGGTAGGCTTGCTATTACAGTATTGCCCCACTGAGGGAAATCCAATGATGATGTAGTAATAATAATAATTCAGTCAGGCCCCACCTCCACAAGACATGTCAACATCTTCCACTTACGATTAAATGCAAACATAGACCTCCAATTAATAATGACTCATCATAGTGTAATCATTGACCTTTGAAACATATTTTATCTCATGAGCGCATGTAGTATTATCTATCTATCTATCTATCTATCTATCTATCTATCTATCTAGAGAGAGAGAGAGAGAGAGAGAGAGAGAGAGATTATATTAATGTAGATAATATAGATAAAGATTGTTTGTTTTATGTTCAGGACCCTTGTTCTGTGGAATTGTATGAATTTTGATGATTTATTATGCCCAATGATGGCTTATGGATATGTATGTTTTTATGTACAGTGGCCAACTACAGATCAACACTGTAAATATGTTGCAATATTAAGTGATTTATTATACACAAAGCGCAAAGTGATGAGGAAGGTATTAAAAAAAAAAAATACTGTAGTATTTTTAAAAGTGATTTGCATTAGGTACAGATCAGATTAGGTACACATTAGGGAAGAAATGATGAAGAGTTTTTGAGAAAAATAAAATAAAAAAAATCTTTCTGTAAGAAGTTGAGCAGCAGCTAGTAATGAAACAAGTTGGTAGGTAGTTGATGCCTTTACGTGTCTTGGACGTTCTTATTTTACGAACCATGAGATTTTAGGTTAAAATGTATATGACTGGCTCACGGTAAATTATCCCTTGTAGTTGTTAAATAGGGAATTGCTTAATGTGAATTTATGTTTTCAGATCAAAATTTTATATTTCACATAAACTGATATATTTTTGTTTATGTTGCAAAAATGCACATTTGTGTGCCTTATATGACAATAGGAAAGAGCACTGACTCATTTCAGGTGATCAGTGTGATGACTCTACATTTCTACCACTTGTCTTGTCTTGACACCATCAGATGAGAAAAAGAGGCATAGCTGTTTTCAGCCCACTGTCTCTATGCTGTGGAATTTACCCTATTGGGTTTTTTATGGCTTGAATTTTATGTCCATATATCTATGACGCTGCAATAGAATGTAAGGATTTTAATGTATATGCTTAGCCAATGCTTCCCTACTAGAGTGACTTATTATAATGTTACAGCTACTGGATAGTTGTACTAGTTTGTCAGGCTTGCATCATTCAGTGCATCTGACTCATGAGTTTGATTTTATCGAAACCATAAATCTTCCATATCTGTCATGGAGATTTGATGAAGTCAGTGGCCTTCTTAACACATTTTTGATATTAATAGTTAGTGAGTTTGTCTGGGAAATCCATGCCATTGTATCCGTCCATATTGTCCTTCCATTTAAAAAGGAATAAAAGCACTCTTCTGTGCCTGATGAACTACCCCAGCTTAATTTCTCCAGCATGTAGACTTTGTAAGCAATGTCAACGGAAGCATGAGTCGCCCCAGTCACTGGAGTATATGGTTGACAGAATGTGTATTTCTGCATACATAAGAGAGATTGTGTGTTGATATGAGAAATGGAGGAAATTACAACCCCAGATTCTACCACTGCGTTGCTTCTTTGCATTTGGGTTGTCACACGAAGGAGAAAAATAGCTTACCATGAGGCACTTAACACATACACTGAGATATGACTCATGTGATAAAAAATGTATTTACTTTTCTAAATGACAGTTTATCTTTTTACACACTGTGTGTGCCTGCTTTCCCGTGGCAAACAACAATGCCCACCATGTTGCAGTTTTTAAAATATGGAATACCCACTAAGATGATAGCAGTGTTTCAAGGTCATGACATTTTTTTCTGGAATGTCCAAGCTGTGGACATTCCAGCACACTGATTAGTACTCTCTATTTATTGCTTAATTATTTGTGTTTTAAATAATTTCTCTGTATTATTATTTGGAAAAACAATTAACTTTTTAAAAACTATGATGTCAGAGAGTAACAAAAGCCCCATAAAACTCTAAGAGGTCAGTAAATATATTGTTTGGTTTAATGTGTCAAGTAGGCTACTGTATGTAAAGTTGTTTCCAAGTTCTCATCTGAATCGTGTAAGACAGTGGATCTATTTAGCATGTCAGAATATATGAATGCAAACCTAAAAATGTTTTGTATCCTGGGAGATACAAACATTTGAGAGGCTGGGGAAAGGAGCACTGAGTGAGTGGGCCACATTTCTGTGAAAATGATTCAAAAGGGGGTCCCTGCAAATACTGAGGCCATGTGACTTTGTAAAAAATCTCTGGCATCAACTCACAATCTTTATTTAAATGTGACATGATATCGTTTACATGTTAACTATATTTCGAGGGACATTCTCTGCTTAAAATATTGTTGCTAGGAATTGTATTATGTTCATGTTAAAAATGTAGGGATAAAATGTTTACATTTTCATAATCTGACACCGAACGTTTGTATTTCAGGGGATCCATTGCCCTTTTAGGGGTAAAAAATAAATGGTTCAGTATAGGATTGGAGAGTGAATGGAGAATGGTTTACTGTGTTTTACAGAAAACCAGTACATTTTAACATTACCTTTTAATGTAAAAGTTGAAATAATTAGTACAAAGGTTGGATCATGGTCCCACCAGACACTGGTTATGTGTCTTTGGACACATATCCTGCAGTATAACAGTAATCCATACTCCAGTGGTTAAATCCATGTCTTCAGAAATGATATGATAGGTGTGGCTGAGAAACAGATCAATATTTAAGTACTTTGTTACTATAAATCTGTTTTCAAACAACCCTCCAATGCACGTTATCAAGAATTAATCAACTTCTATTATTGGTTGATTTGCATTCTTCGTTCATATCATCACCTACTGGGCTGTTGTGCAAAGATGATTTGTTTATTCTTTTTCTTTGCTTTATCCCTCCCTTTTTTTCTTCTCCTGGCCCAGTATGTGGCAATATGCACAAAGAAAGCAAATCGCTAAATACAGAAGATGGTCAGTCCTCTTGTGAATGCGCATAAGAGGGCTGGTGAAAGTGTAGATTTATAGTAAAAAAAGACTGAATGTTGATTTGTTTCGCAACCGCACTGTGGCAGGGCGGAGGGTGGGGCCGGGTCGTGATCCTATACACCCGGTCCCGTATTAAGCTAATCAAGCCTCCGTGAGGGATAAAGGCCGATGGCAGAGGATGGTGCAGGAGATAGAGGTCATTTACGGACATGTCCGTCATGTGTATTTTGTTTTAAGTTGATTATTAAACTATTATTTATTGTCAAGCCGGTTCTCGTCTCCTCCTTGCCCATCGAAATTCCTTGTTACACACACACCTATTATATTGCTGCTAAAGACATGGTTTTAACCACTGAAGTCATATGGATTACTTTCATGCTGCTTTTATATGCTTTTTGGATCATCAAATTTCAGGCCACCATTCTCTTGCTTTGAATGGACCAACAGAGCTGAAGAATTTTTCTAAAGAATTCTTTGTTTGTGTAGAAGAAATACTGTCATACATATCTGGGATGGCATGAGGGTGAGTGAGTGAGTGAGTGAGACACCTGAGAGAGGATGAGAGAATTTTAATTTTGGGGTAAACTATCCCTTTAAGCTATGCTAATAAACACAACATGAAGTCCATTATAACATCTATAAAGACAGACTTTCAATTTGGAACTGGGTACAGCTAGGCAGACTTTCTTCTCAAACTTTATATACAGCAAGATATATTGAGACTAACAAAACCCCAACACAGGTTCCCTGTGAAATGCTCTCTGACAGTAAATGCAACAAATTTGCATAATTTTCATGAAGAAGATCAATGATCTTAAAATAACAATCAGTTCATCCACATTTTGCACTGTGGTCAGATAGTGACTAATTTCTGACATTTTGTGGTGTGCTGTGGGTTGCTGTGTCTGAACAGATGGCAAGACCCTTGAAGAATTAGTACAGCATCTTAAAACATTGTTACAATCTAGAAAACTCTACATGTAAAAACTACAGATCTTCCTTTCATAGGCAAGATCATTTAAAGGTTATTTTCAATCAGCTGAAAAAATTCTTAAACTCAAATGACTACTTGGTCAATTTCCAGTCTGGTTTCCGACCGCATTACAGCACAGAGACGTTTCAGCTAAACACTGATTCAGGCAAAATATCAGTGCTGGAATTACTGGATCTTAGTGCTGGTATTGAAACTGTTGACCACAACATTCTCCTAGACAGATTGGACAACTGGGTAGAGCTCTCTGAGATGGTCCTCAAATTGTTCAGGACTTATATAGAAGGGAGGGGTTACTATGTGTACATAGTTAACTATGAATCTGAGTCTGAATCTGAGAATCTGAGGCTCAATTCTTGCACCAATCTTGTTCAACCTGTATATGCTCCCACTAGGCCAAATTTTGAAAACAAACCAAATTGCATGACTACAGTCCCATAGACTCTCTGTGCCAGTGCATTGACAAAATTAACAGTTGGAAGTACCGAAACCTAACTTACTTCAGTTAATCAATAACAAGACACAGGTCATTGTATTTGGCAACAAAGGTGAAATTCCCATGTTGAACACATACCTTGTCTCCAAGGGTCTACAGACAAAAAAAAATAAGTTAGGGATCTTGGTGCCATTCTGGAGTTTGACCTTAGTTTCAGTTGTCACATCAAAGCAACAACTAAATAAGACTAATACTATCTAAAAAAATAGAGCGAAAATTTGTTGTTTGTCAAGACATGGGATTTGTCCAGTCAAGAATTGGCCTTCCACCAAAAAAACATCAGACACCTGCTGGTCATTCAGAATGCCGCTGCCAGGATTCGGACCCGAATCAAAAAATCTGAGCATGTTACTGTAGTTCTCAGGGGTCTTTACACTGGCTGTCAGTTACATTTAGAATGGATTTAAAGTACTATTGCCCATTTATAAATCACTTGGACTTGTTTAAAATAACCTAATAGACCTCTCAGCTCATTAGGATCAAGTCAGTTAGAAATTCTAAAGGTTCACACAAAACAAGGTGAGACAGCGTTTAGCTATTATGCCACCTGCAGCTGGAACCAGCTTCCAGAAGAGATCAGGTGTGCTCCAACATTAGCCACATTCAAGTCCAGACTGAAAGCACATCTGTTCAGCTATGCGTTTATACATTGAGCATTGTGCTGCATTTACTGATTGCACTCCATCATTATATTTCTTAATTGGTCTTAAAATTTATTTTACCTTTATCAGTTGTATGTGAAGCGATATTAATTGCCACTGTGGATGAAATGTGCTATATTATGAATAAACTGCCTCGCCATGCCTAAGTGACAATTGCATTATAGTTGGCTAACATTAGATGGCTGTTAAATGTAGCCTATGATCTGAGAGTCCCCCTCTTGCTACAGTACTTATTGACCTTTTTTGAACAAACTATTGTAAATGCACCAAATGGTTAGGCCCAGAGCCACATGCCAAAACATGGTAATACCATAGAACTTTTATAAGCATTATAAAAGACTAATTGGAGAGTCAGGGGGCTTTGGAAGATAGTTTTTTTCTTTTTTGAGGGAGAGGGGGGCACTTTCATATGAGCGGAGTCTATTCAAACTTTAATACCTCCATAATGCAAAACAACATTACACTTATTTACATTGTATGTCTCCTCTAAATTATATGCTTTCTTTGTGAGCATGTGCTATTCTGTTGCATGCATGTGTGGGAGGTTGTGATACTGTTTTCAATATGTGTCTAAACTGTAAGCACTAGCTCTTTTCTCGCTAGACATCATAATTTTTAGACTGCATTTATATTCATTCTGATTAAGCCTGGATCATTTCACGTACATGCAGCTTTATCTATGTCTAAGTTTCTGATAAAGTAACATTTATTTTCAGATTTTTGGCCAAAATTTTGTTGTATCCCTACTCTTTTAACTTCTTGTGATAAGTCAATTGTTCAGGTAGGAAGGAGGAAGCAAGAGCCAGATAAACAATCCAAGTTTCTTTATTTTCAATACTTTTCAGTATAACTCGTATGGTTTGCTTTTCCGCATAAAACACTTTTCAGCATACACACTCAGGTCGGTCTCTCTCTCTCTTCTCTTGTGGTCTGGACTGCCCTTTTATCCCTCTCCAGCTCTCTCTGTAACAGAGATAATTTATCACAGGTGTCAATCCTTACCATTCTTCCTCTGCCGGCGCTCTACTTATGTTGCTCGTCCACGCCCCCATCACCACACTTGCATTAAGTAACGTCTTCATCTGAGGCACTGTGTGAGAGTGCACTGCTAATGATGCATTCCCACTGGCTGCATGAATACTAGCCATTTACAAAAGTCAAGATTGCTCAACCACAGTCACAGAAGATCCTGCTACATTTATGTGCAGAACTTGCATAGCTTTCGTAGGCTATTGTGTGGATAAAAGATCCTCTTCGTTCCCCCAAAAAACTGGAATCCCTCACCAGACTCAATTCCCGCATAAGCTAGTACAGAGACGCAAGTGCAAAAAGTGGAGAGGGAAAGAGAGTAATTTTTGCATATCAGGAATATGTACTTGTAGAGGGTTATGAATTTGTGATGTAAATCAGGTGGAGTTTAGAATTTTTCATCACCCAGTGAGAGTTCTGGAAAGTGACCTCATTGTGATGGTACCACTAAGTGACACCAGAGACTATTTATGGTGCCCGAGATGGAGCATTTGTATTTAAATGAGTGGGAGACATTGGAACGGCCAATAAGGTGGATGTAGAAAAGGAAGTCCTGCCTTACAGGTAAAAGATCCAGTCACTTTTTAGATGCAAAAATCACCTGTCAGTCAACTCAAGAATGCACATGTGCATTAGCTGGACCAGCCTGGAAATATGTTTTTTTGGCGTGATCTGAGCTCAAAAAGCACAATTTATGATATCATTGTTGTCAGATTTTACTACTGATTTTAAATATGTTCTTTGATCATAATCTTGATCAACCATTTTGGAGATTTCAGTCTTTCTCCATTCAAATAGAAGCTGTAATTTCATGGTGCTTACATCCTTAGAAAATAACTTCACAAAGATGGTGGCGTATGCTGTTGGAGATGCGGTGCAAATCAGCGGCTTTTCTCTTCTCTGCACCCAGTGCAGACTACACCCCTGGGCGCTTCGACAGCCATCTAAAAAAGTATATAGAGTTAAAAGAGTACAACACTTGGACATTGAATGTCTTTTTGAAGACGCATCTTTTTCAAGATGCCCTTCCGTCTTTGTGTTATTCCTTGATGTGGTCATTATCTCTCCACTTCAGACAGCCACGGGCGCTGCCTCACGTGTCTGGGCAGAGAACACACTGAGGCAGCATTTGTGGATGGTTCATGTTCTTACTGCGAGAACACGACCATGGCAACGTTGCGTATTTTCTTCCGGGGGAAAGCCACTCTGGCTCTGGTTTTCTGGCTCTGGCGCTGGAGGCGATTTCGGGAGTTCAACAGGCTCAGTTTCACTGGGTAAATCTCCACGGACCAACCGTTCCCCAACACGCTCGTCTGCCCCAGTCCGGGTCCGATATGCTGAGATGAGTTGTCCGATATGCTTGCCCGGGCCGCCACGAGTGTTGGGCTGGACGTGAACCAGCCCTTGTGGCTAGACGATTGGTTCCTGGGCACGGAACTTGTTCTCCCGTACCTGGAAGGCTCCCAAGCGCTCCTGAGATGGGCAACCCAGGGAGAGATACATCTGCCATGGAGCGGGTGTCCAGACCACTCCATCCCCCTGTGGAGGGCCAGGTGGAGAATCTTTTGTTCCTTTTCTTTGTTTGCCGTACCCCCAATGGGCTGCGGTATCCACATTGTCAAAAAAAAAAAAAGTAGTTTCCTCACTTCCTGGGTCACTTAGCCGGTGCCCACAACCGCCATTCTCATGGCGATCCAACACTGAGCACTCGCAGTCGGGCCCCCATGAATACGGACCCTCCGCATTCACATGCCCAACTGCGCCACACCCACATCTCAAGCCGGCAGGTGGTGACAAGTCTAGAGGTCGTCGCTACAGAACCTCCTCCTCAGTCGCCAATCCGCCCCAGGCCGGGTACACAGATCAAGGTAAGTGCTTCGAGTCTCCCATCAGCACAACCACTTTGGGACGAAGCAACGCTCCCCGACATGACGTCGCCTGCTTCCCTCACCGCGAGGCCCCACCTCCATGTACATCATCATCATCCCCTTAGTGCCCCTTGCCCGGAGCTTGGACGCATGGCTTACACTTTCCAACCCATTGCGGTGGCTGGCCAGGACCATCCGACTTGGCTATGCGATTCAGTTCGCCAGGCACCTGCCCATTTCAGCTGCGTCCACTTTACCTCGGTGCAGGGCAAAAACGCCTCCAACCCGCATGCGGAGATCGCAAGGACGCGATAGAAAGGCGGTGGGTTACGGCCAATCTTGGACCTGTGAGTTCTGAACCGGGCCTTACACAGACTCCTGGTCAAGATGCTGATGCAGAAACGTATTCTGACATGTGTGTAGCATCAAAATTGTTTGCGGCGGTAGACCTGAAGGACGCATACTTTCACGTCTCAATATTACCCTGTCACAGACCCTTTCTATGGTTAGCTTTCGACAGCCAGGCATATCAGTACAAGGTCCTCCCCTTTGGTCTGTCCCTATCCCCTTACGTCTTCACGAAAGTTGCAGAGGTAGCTCTTGCTCCGTTAAGGGAAGTGGGCATTCTCATACTCAACTACCTCGAGGACTGGCTAATCTTTGCGCACTCTTGAGAGTTGCTCTGTGCACACAGGAACCTGGTGCTCACACACCTCAGCCGTTTAGGGCTTCAGGTCAACTGGGAAAAGAGCAAGCTCTCCCCTGTTAAGAGCATCTCTTTTCTCTGCATGGAGTTGGACTCAGTCTCAATGACAGCGCGCCTCACAAGCAAGCGCACGCAGTCGGTGCTGACCTGCCTGAGTACGTTCAGACAGGGAACAGCGGCACATGCTCCTGGGGCATATGGCACCCTCAACCTCTGGCATCCGCGCCCAGACCTCTGAAACCTCCATGTTGTTTTCTTTGTTATTTTGGGTGAAATATTCCTTTAATGCGTTCAGATACACAGTATACTGCCTGCTATTTTTTTTAGAGCATGTGAGTGTCATCCAGTTGTTATCCTTGAATAATATGGTTACTTTGCTTTTTAAATTCAATTGTGTGTAAAATTATGTGATTATCTACTTTTTGCAGTCAGATCAAAAAAGGAATTGTTAGTAGTCATGGCTAAAATTACTTGTGGTTCATTCCTCTGAATGCGGGAAATAGTTGCCAGTGTAGTGTGCTCTGTTGTTTACTGCATATTTTGGCAAATGTAGTAGGTCAGTGAGTTTAGATGGAAGGATGTAGATCCAATAGTTGTTCAAAGTTTTTGCTTTTTATTTAGATGAACCAATCAGGTAGTTGTGCTTTTAGCAGTTCAACCAATTGCAGCAAAATCTGAGAGCATTTTTCAGGCAATGACCTACCTCAAGCACTAGGCTAACTGAAGCTACAATCAGCACAGCACCTCTTCAAGGGCTCCACCAGAGAGCACTGTGTAGCCAAGAAAACTAACCGCCAGTTTCTTCCCACTACCTAGTTCTGAAAAACAATTAATATTAAGTCATATGTATTAGAGTGGCCCTGAAAACTATTTGAACACTTAAAAATGAAAGTGTGTCATTAACTTTTCAAAGAGAATTTAACCAAGTGCTTATAACAAACTCGTGCCAAGGTCATCATGGTCAGTTCCCCTCAAGTTAACATCTGTGTTCTAACAGAGTATCGACAGGTGGGTCAACACATTAACCATGGACATATTTCACTAAGTTTGAGGACCAGAAAGTGTCCAAATACCTTTAATCTTTGTATATTAATTCAATCATTTTGTCTTTGTTATAATTTCTTTTAATCCTTCATCTAGGAAAAAAGTTTGGGATCTCATCCAATTTTTTAAATGTCTTTAACCTTATCCTTGAATTGTAATCATGTGTGCTTTAGATAAAGAGGTGTTTTACATTAATAAATAAACATTACCAGTTATGTTAATGGTTATTAGGCTGAGAGCAAAGCCAACAGAACACTTTGATCACACAGGAAACTGCACGGTGCATTTCTTGAAACAGATAAAATCGCAAAGCAAAGCCACATATGAGCAAGAGCTGTACTACACATGGGTGCAAATCATGTGAAACACAATTTGCATCGACAGTTATTAGATATATGACTATTTTTTTCAGACTAACACACTTCTCATGGGAGTAGATCAAAATGTTATGTTTTTGAATGGTAATAAACTGGCTTCTGTTATTTAATACTATTGGATGTAGCACATGCATGTCTTCTGACATCCATTTTTACTGATATGATCTTTAGTTTTCTCCTGAAGTAGTTTTTCTCATGCCTTGTTTGTTTGTCAAGGCCAATTTACCTCCAAATCATTTCATTTGATCAGAATGACACATTCTATGAGATTATATTGAAGATGACAGTTTCTCTTTTTAGAAATGCCTGATGAGACAACTCTTCCGTTAGTACACCTGACTCTCTTTACCAAGTTCTCTTAACTACTTTTTATTTCTTAACTAATGTAGTGCTATGAACTTTTCTGGGAAACTTTGAAGCTTACTCTCGCAGCACATGTAACGTTGTTGTTGCCTTAAATGAATAATGATTAATACACTCTCATGGCGAAATCGTCAGAATTTTTACGACTTTTCTAAATACGGCTAAATTCGTATGAAATTGTACGACTGCACTCATTTGAATTCCTACGACTTCACTACAGCCAATGACATTCGCTGGACATTGTTTCCATCTAATACATGACAATTAATTGCTTCTGTCGCTCACAACAGCTTCCTATTATGTTTACACACTCTACTGATTGGTTAAATTTAGATTAGGGGTTTAGGTAAGGGCATAATATTAATAAGTATGTCCTTAATGCCTTCCGCATTACACATCCGGAAATTTGATGAAGTTGTACGAGTTTATGCGAACAACATTGTGAGAGACAATATGAAAAAGCCAACTTGTAAATTATGTACTAATTTTCATGAGATCGGGTTGTTTATTCCTCACTGTTAAGTTGCTGTGGATAAAAAGCTTCTTCAAAATAAATACGTTCGCAGTAAATACATTTAAATGCATGTTTAATCCCCTTTTGTCATCATGGATAAACATAAAATGGATTTACAAAAAGTCCAGTTTTGAAGGAGCCTGGAACCTTATTCTGGGAATTATATCTCTCAAAGTTTAAAATGGGAAGTTATGTGATATTTACCTACTTAATTACAAATTCCAAGAGCAATTCATGTAAAATAAACTACAGGTTTATGGTTTAAACTTTCAACTATAAGTTTGAGCCAAACTGATAATGTAGCTTGATAGTAGATAGATAGCACCCCCTGCAGATAAAAGATCAACTTGATGATTACTCTTTAAAGGCATCATCTCTATTTTATTTCCCCCTCCGAAGTACATGGAAACAGCAAAAAAAAAGTCAGTCATCATTTCGTTATACAAACTATATTCCCACCATCTCTCTGAGCTATAAAAATTAAACAGACTGCTACTGTACCTTTAAGAGATTTACCTTTAAATTACCTGTTATGATTAGCCACCCTCAAAACAAGCGCAACTAGAATTCACAAATCATTCCACACAGAAATATGCAGCATTTTTAAGCATAATTTAATAGAGATGATTGGGCTGGATTTTGCCAAAGGATGGTGGTGCCCAAGGGGTAAAGATTTGGCTGGTTAGCATGACCCCATAAGCCCCTGCTTGGAAATGTGGTTACTACACCATAAGGTTGGAAAAAGCATCTTCTCCATTGACGGTCATTCAAAATTGTATGTGTATTCTGATTTAGTTTAATGTAAGTGAAGGCCTTGGGATGGTATGCATTCTTGTAATGCCATCAGCCAATAAGTGTTGTCATGAACATCTAGCATCGCTTACAGCACCCTCAAGCAACTTCAAAAAGTTTCAAATAAATATCCTCTTTGAATTGGAGAGGTTCAGAAAGTTTGCATACTACATTAAAAACTCTACTAAGGAAAACTTATGATTATGTTTATCTGATTAATGAATGCTCTAATGAATATGACACACTCAATCTCATTTTACTTTCTGACAGAGCTAAATGTGACCTTGATTAGGGTACATAATCACGTTTTGCACTGGGCTTTTTAGTGGTGCAGTGTGATACAACATTTGGTGCATAGTTGAGTTCAGTCATCTGTTGTGGTTTTGTATCGTCTTCCTAATGAAAACCCAAACTTACCACTGTCACAGCACGTACAAAAGTACTTAATTATAGCCAAATTAAAGAAAGTTAGAAGTGATGTGAAAAACAGCATAAACTATGATAATGACTTCAGAAAGACGATGAGCGAAGCTGCATGGCAAAAACAATCGGAGATTGAATTAGTGCACTAAGGACAAACACTCTGCAGCTGTTATATAACTTATATTCATATTAAACATGATTTCAGTATTCTCCTTTGTCTTCAAACACAATGAACACTCATTACTTTTTGTCAACCATCCATTAACTAATATTATCTTCCTATCCATCTTAAGGGGATTTTCTTCTTTCATCAAACTTGTACAATTCTCTGGGTTTTTTAAAATATTTTTTTACATGTAATCAATCGATCTTTAAAGGAGTCCCCAGAAGACATCCTCTCACAGAACTATAAGTAGGTTGACCTGCATCTCATTTGGACACCTCATTAGGAATCAATAGGGCTAAAGCCATGAGAACTTTCTTGTTATTAGTCCTAACATTTGTAATTAGCATTGAATCAAAACATCTTAACCCAGGGCGGAATCTCTTGAAGGAAATCATAGAGAGTGCACACCAAATACTACATAATAGTTCAGATGAGGTAAGAATATTTTACATTGTACTTTAAAAATGTATTGAAATAATTTAAAGAGTTGTGACAAGACTATTTACCACTGTTTTAAGTTAATGCATGGAACTTACTCTAACAACATTTTAACTTATTTTCATAGGTTCTCAACCAACATGTAAAAGATTTATTTGGGACAGGGGGCTGCTCAGTAAGTTTATTTTTTGTTTTTTTTAATCAAACTGTAATGGAACTAATTTGTGATGTTAAAAGCTCCTTTTCAAATTTCTCCAATTGTAATACAATTTAATACAGTTATAATACAGTAAAGTAATACAATATTTTTTTATATGGCTACATAGGACAACACCCTTTGCCAAACAGAAACGGTTCTGAAAAACACCTATCTGAAAAGCAGCATGCTACACCGACAGCTATATTCCTATGCAGTCTATACAAAGGTAAGTGTTCAAGTCTTAAATTCTCACATGAGTTAGAGGATAAGCAACATGTTATTGTAAGTCTCATTGTAAACATCATTAGAATCACATCTGTGTGTGCAGATAATCCAGGCATGATTCTCCCACCTTCTCTTCGGACCTTAGTCAGGGTGGACGCCATATATACTTAGACTTGAAGGAAAATGTGGCTGTGAGGGATAGACGTAAAATCGATGGGTCTTTTTTTTTTGTCTACTGAAATATTTTATATCTACTAAAAAATCCTGAAAGATGTATTTTCAATGTTTTGCCAACTGAACATTATTAGACATTATTGCATTTCTTGCTAAAGGCTTTCATTATCATCAGTACTATTACTGTTCTTTTAAGCATTAAGTTATGAGATGCAGAGCTGTATTTGTATGTACTGTATAAGAGCAACATCTGGCATGATGTACAGCGGATTGCCTGTAAGCCATTCAGCCATGACTGTATTCACAACATGGCACAGTTCTCTCAAGAGCCTTTTTAAAAAATATGGTTACCACATAATAAAAATATTAAGGACACAAATGTTTAAAATACTATCCTTCCCTTAGAAGATATAGTCCCTGACAGTAACAGTAACACAACACTGCTATGCATCAAAAAGAACAATAAAAGAAGAGGTCACAGCTGTGCTTAATTGAGAATAAAGCATGACTATTGACCAATCAGCATTCAGGAACTTTCCATCTTATAATCATCGATCAACGATCATAACCGCAACTGCTTTCGGGTTTTTGAATTACGTATAACGTGTGAGAAAGGGCAGCTCAGGTGGACACCTAGGGTAAGATGGTGCCACCCTAGGGAGTTGGTGCCCTACGCAGTCTGCATCGTCTGCTTATAGGGAGAAGTGGTACCGATACAGCATGTCTGCCCTCTACAGTTACATCATATATTGTTAAAGAAATGAGGTTAGGTTTTAAAGTTTAATGTAAACTAACATGGCTCAATGTGTTTTTCCCTACAGCTCCAGCATAAATGCAACGTCACAGCTACAGCGGAAATCACAATGCGGAAGCTCCTGCAATTCATCATAAATTGTTGCCAAAGAAAATTCTCCAATCTCTTAACTCACATGGCCAAAATAAAAAAACATAAGAAATAATTCTAGACTTGCCGTTTATCAGGACAATGAGATTTTCTACAATAATTGTATTGTCTAGTATATGTATTTTTATATTTATAAAATATTTACAGTATTCAATAAAACATACTAAACTGATTTTGTTTTTGGAATTATTGTACCATAAAATGCAGAACTACATTTTACCTTGCAAAATAATTTAATAATTTAAGCAGAATACAGGATAAAACACAGTAAAATGTAAACGTTTTTACATAAGACTAATGTAGGTTTTCCTACAGTGCACACTTGAAATACATTACAGTTAAAATAAACTGAGAAAATGTTTACATGGCACTAAAGCCAGGGAAATATGGCATGCGATTTCTTACTATATAAAAACAAAACACAAGCTTAGCTCACACATAGCTTGTGTACATTAAGTTTAAGTAATTGCACACTGCCAATTGTATAAAACAGAGATTGATTCAGTTCTCAATAGCATATTCCCTGATGCCAAGTTATTATTTTGGGTCTAGAATTCACAATACCAGTGTTTGTTTAAAGTTTGAAGGTGAAATGTGTCTTTTATAGTTCTATCATTCGAGACATTTTAGTGCGAACTATCCTCACCTTTGGAGTAGCTTTTGAAATAACTGCACATACCCATGTGATTTATTTTTCAACTCCTCTTACATAAAAGTGCTCTTAAGTCACAAGAATCAATATTTCCTAATACATATACTGGACTGGCCTTGCAAATGCACAAAATATGGAGGATGTCATTTGATGAGAGGCTCACTGCAGTAGAGCTTCAATCACAGCCTCTGGTTTGGAGGAACGTTTCCTGAAAAACAATGGAAAAAACATATATATTGTATGAATTTTAGATTATCTAAGTAATTATAGAACTTTGCATTTACAACTGTGTTCTGTAAGCCAATGACAACACCACCTGAGAAACACATCCAACTGAATGGATTTCTTATGCTCTTATGCAAATTATTTTGATATAAAGGCTTATGTTTAAAATTGTGCCTAAACATTTCTTTACTAAATCAAAATTTCAATATTTGTAATTATTTTTTTTTAATACTTCCATTTGTGTTCTTCATATTTTTGGTGACTTTACTTTTGGTAAAAATGCGGAAAATAGTACAAAAAGTGTCCAAGTAGTAGTCTTAAACTGTTCACTTGTACTGTATGTTACTGTTATGTTACAAACACAAATATACATGGTTTGCAATGTACTATCAATTACAGACAATACCCTTAAACAAAATGAAAAATCGTACAGCTTTGTCACAATCAAACAGATACTATACAGTATGTAATGTATATATATATATATATATATATATATATATATATATATATACACATACATACATACATATACATACATACACATATACATACATGCATAGAGCTCTAGAAAAAAAGAGACCACTGCAAAATTATCAGTTTCTCTGGATTTACTATTCATAGGTATGTTTGAGTAAAATATTAATTTATGTTTTATTCTATAAAGTACTGACAGACCTCGAATAATGCAAAGACAACACAACACAATACAATACTAATGTTTTAACAAAGATTAATCTACCTGATTCCAGTCTTGCTGAAGCACCCCCAGATCATCACAGATCCTCCACCAAATTTCACAGTGGTTGCGAGACTCTGTGGCTTGAAGGGCTCTCTAGGTCTCTGTCTAACCATTGGACGATCAGGTGGAGGATCGGTGATGATCTGTGGGTGCTGCAGCAAGGCTGAAATCAAGCCACGTTTATCCTGGAAGAAAACTTGCTTCCTTCTCCTTTGACAATGTTCCCCAACTCTGAGGATTGTTTTTTTCAGCAGGATGATGCTCCATACCACACAGCCAGGTCAATCAAGGTGTGGATGGAGGACCAAGGGATCAAAACCTGAACCACATTGGAAACCTCTGGAATGTGATCAAGAGGAAGATGGATGGCCACAAGCCATCAAACAAAGCTGAGCTGCTTGAATTTTTGGTGAACTTGTTTTCTTTGCATTATTCGAGGTCTGAAAACACTGCATCTTTTTTGTTATTTTGACCAGTTGTCATTATCTGCACATAAATGCTCTAAATGACCATATTTTTATTTGGAATTTGGGAAATGTTGTCAGTACTTAAACACATATGTATAAATAGTAAATCCAGAGAAACTGATAATATTGGAGTGGCCTTAATTTTATCCAGAGCTGTATATATTTAAAATGTTGCTACATGCTCTGATCTTATTAGCCCGAATAAACTGACAGATTATAGCTTTATTTAAAGGGATAGTTCACCCACAAATGAAAATTCTCTTATCACTGACTCCTCCTCATGCTATCCCAGACATATATGACTTTCTTTCTTCAGCAGAACAAAAAAGATTTTTTGAAAATGTCTCAGCCCTGTAGGTCCATACAATTCAAGTGAATAGTGTTCAGACCTTTGTAGCTCCAAAAATCACATAAAGGAAACATAAAAGTAATCCAGTGTTTAAATAAAGTGTTGTGTTCTGCTGAAGAAAGTCATACACATCTGATATAGGAGTCTTCGCTGTCGCAACAGTGAACAATATTTTAATTTTTTTATTAATTTTTATATATATATATATATATATATATATATATATATATATATATATATATATATATATTTATTTATTTATTTATTTTCTTTGCACATTCCCTTGCACATTTCTTGCACATAACTTCTACCTCATGGTGCCGCTTGCACTGTTTTGGTCACCGGCCAAGTAAATATATTTACACATTTACATATTTATACCTCATTCTGTACAATGCACCTTCGGTTTTATGCTTCTTCATTTGCACCTTGTACTGTATTCTTAGACTTTTGCATTGAGCGGGCTCTGCTTCTCTACATCATAACTTTGCACTCAAAAAACCCATATTGTATATACTTACATATTTGTATACAGGTGCTGGTCATATAATTAGAATATCATCAAAAAGTTGATTTATTTCAGTAATTCCATTCAAAAAGTGAAACTTGGACATTATATTCATTCATTACACACAGACTGATATATTTCAAATGTTTATTTCATTTAATTGTGATGGTTAAAACTGACAAATTATGAAAATCCCAAATTCAGTATCTCTGAAAATTAGAATATTAATTAAGACCAACACAAAAAAAGGATTTTTAGAAATGTTGGCCAACTGAAAAGTTTGAACATGAAAAGTATGAGCATGTACAGCACTCAATACTTAGTTGGGGCTCCTTTTGCCTGAATTACTGCAGCAATGCGGCGTGGCATGGAGTCGATCAGTCTGTGGCACTGCTCAGGTGTTATGAGAGCCCAGGTTGCTCTGATAGTGGCCTTCAGCTCTTCTGCATTGTTGGGTCTGGTGTATCGCATCTTCCTCTTCACAATACCCCATAGATTTTCTATAGGGTTAAGGTCAGGTGCGTTTGCTGGCCAATTAAGAACAGGGATACCATGGTCCTTTAACCAGGTACTGGTAGCTTTGGCACTGTGTGCAGGTGCCAAGTCCTGTTGGAAAATGAAATCTGAATCTGCATAAAATTGGTCAGCAGCAGGAAGCATGAAATGCTCTAAAACTTCCTGGTAGATGGCTGCGTTGACCTTGAACTTCAGAAAATACATGGCACCTCAAACCATCACTGACTGTGGAAACTTTACACTGGACTTCAAGCAACGTGGATTCTGTGCCTCTCCTCTCTTCCTCCAGACTCTGGGACCTTGATTTCCAAAGGAAATGCAAAATTTACTTTCATCAGAGAACATAACTTTGGACCACTCAGCAGCAGTCCAATCCTTTTTGTCTTTAGCCCAGGCGAGATGCTTCTGACGCTGTGTCTTGTTCAAGATTGGCTTGACACAAGGAATGCGACAGCTGAAACCCATGTCTTGCATACGTCTGTGCGTGGTGTTCTTGAAGCACTGACTCCAGCTGCAGTCCACTCTTTGTGAATCTCCCCCACATTTTTGAATGGGTTTTGTTACACAATCCTCTCCAGGTTGCGGTTATCCCTATTGCTTTTACACTTTTTTCTACCACATCTTTTTCTTCCCTTCGCCTCTCTATTAATGTGCTTGGACACAGAGCTCTGTGAACAGCCAGCCTCTTTAGCAATGACCTTTTGTGTCTTGCCCTCCTTGTGCAAGATGTCAATGGTCGTCTTTTCGACAGCTGTCAAGTCAGCAGTCTTTCCCATGATTGTGTAGCCTACAGAACTAGACTGAGAGACCATTTAAAGGCCTTTGCAGGTGTTTTGAGTTAATTAGCTGATTAGAGTGTGGCACCAGGTGTCTTCAATATTGAACCTTTTCACAATATTCTAATTTTCTGAGATACTGATTTTGGGGTTTTCATTAGTTGTCAGTTATAATCATCAAAATTAAAAGGAATGAACACTTGAAATATATCAGTCTGTGTGGAATGAATGTATACATTATACAAGTTTCACTTTTTTAACGGAATTACTGAAATAAATCAACTTTTTGATGATATTCTGATTATATGACCAGCACCTGTATACACATATATATATATATATATATATTGCTATTTGCACTTCTGGTTAGATGCTAACTGCATTTCATTGGCTCTGTACTTGTATTTTGCACAATGACAATAAAGTTGAATCTAATCTAAAAAAAAATAAAAAAATATATGGCATGAGAGTGAGTAAATTGATGAGATGATTTTCATTTTTGGGTGAACTATCCCTTTAATCATTGTATAGATTCAAATCCAGTAAACCAGTATCTGCAAAGGTACAAATCAAAAAGTCCAAGACTTAACTAAAGCACAACACCTCACCTACGACCAGTTTTAGGCCTGGACTTTCCACTCTTTGACGTCCGAGGCCTTTCTAGTTTCATTAACGACTGTCTCATGCTCTCCTCAGTGTAGGCCAGGTAAACGTGGGAAAGGTCCACTTCAAACGGCTGTGCAATAAGAGGGAAAGTGCATGGAAGATTAAACAAATTGAAAAAGCAGAATATGCTGTGCGTGGCTATGAAAAAATGATGCAAACTGTCTGACACTTACATCTTTTTCCTTCTTGTCTGGCACGGGTGTTTGTTTTCTCATGTTGTTGCCAGTGTAGGCCACACATTTCTGGAAACAGTAATCAAATCAGTTGTATTGTCCAGTAGTCTTTAATTGCATCCAAACACAGTAAGATTTGGAAGATTTGAAGCAGGTAATATGTGAAATATTCTCACCAGCTGCCATTCTCCAATGTCCTCATTCCAGTGCACATAGTTCTCAATCATCTCCTGAGGAAGACAAAAGGAGACAGATGTTGATAAAGCATCAAAGTACAAGTGCTGTTCCTTAACTTAACATTGTTAACAAAATTAAATGAACATGCTCAATAGTGCACCAATAAGATGCTAAGGCACAACTAAGGCACATGTTGCAGATATTTTAGGTTTAAACTTTGAGGATCTAAGCCAATGAGTATGTTAATTTGTGTTTACTTTTAATAGACTCGAAATACATATTTGTCTTTTTTTGGCAATACAGGGTACCCAAAATTGTATTCTTTCTACAAATTTCCATGACTATTACTGTTTCTTGTTTTTTTTTTTTTTACTTTCCATGACTTTCACAGACCTGAAAAACACAATTTTAAAGGTTCCTGAACATGGGAACCCTGATGATAAATACATGTAGCTAATTAATATAACTGCTGTTTTGAGGACTTCCTTTTTTTAAGAATTTGTGCAACTTAGACCATTTCATTGCCAGTCATTTTTACTTTGCGAGTTCAGCGATTCACACTACATTTCATCAGCCAAAATATCAGATTGATCAAAGTCTGATAAGCGGGAAGAAGACAAAGAAAAAAATTATTTGCAGGCTTATTATGCACATACTGAAGCCTAAAGCATGACATGCTGTTTTTGCATAGTTGGTGTTTGAAGTAATGCTGCCTTGTATGGAATAGTTTGAAGCAAGAAATAAACCCAATTTATTTGCAGTGAGATTGCAGTGCTGCAGCAGCAGAAACTAAATGATCAGAGAAAAATATGTTTGTCCAAGTGCACAGGCACACTTTGGCTTTGTTCACACAGACTTTTTAGACTGACTGTAAAAAACTGCAGTTTATATGTAGATCTGATCAGATTTTCTTCCGTTCAGACTGTCAATGTTTTTTATGAGAGCAGTATCCAAATATTAACACATTTGTCACAGACAATTGCTTAAAATCTAGAGAGGTGGCATATGCAATGTTTGTTGTTGCTAGGGTTTACATCTGTCCCGTTTAAGCAAGGACATCCTGTATTTTAGCCAAAATTACAATGTACCAAATTGCCATGTATATCCCATATTGAAGCACTCAAAAAGATAAAGCATCCCGTATTTGCGTGAGACATTCAATACCTTATTGCGTTGTGGTGGCTCGCAGCCAATATGTATTATCGCATCTTAGTGCACCTTTTTGGGTGGGTTAAGCCATTATCTGTATTATTTAAAAATAGGTTTGCACTGCTTTGGCTGCCCTGTACATATATATATGACATATGCTGTGTTTCATTCAGAAATGCCCTATGCCCTATTCCCCTCATAGATTTCTCCTTCCACTGTTGGAGGGATGAATGGTGTAATAAAACGACAATTCAGAACTCATTTTTTAAGTAATTCTTTACTGAAAAGTCTCTTGTAACAAGCCTACAGCGTGGCCATCATTACTGTTTTCCCTTCAAAGTGCCCTGTGAAGGCACCATTTATGTCATTTGGAACACAGTATGTGTCTTCTCGTCACAACAGCTGACAAAACAACCCGTCGTGCACAACGAATGACAAAAAACACATGAAATCCGATCTAACCACCAACAAACATGGTTTGGATCAGGCTTTTAAAAATCGAATTTTATATGTTTTTGTCCCATTCAGACTACAAAAACCTAAATGGATTTGCCTGTGTGAACACAGCCATACAGACCTGATATTCCTGAGGAATAAAATTATCAATGATGAGCATCTGCAGACGGAGCTCTCTGCTCAGCTGCCGGATGTTTTCCAGGAGACCTTCAATCTCCCTGTGATGCTCTTGCTGCAGATCAGCCATCTGAAACACAAGAGAGACATCTGAATAAATACACTGATGTGATTTTGTTGTGACCTTGAAACATGACCTCATGTGGTTCAGGTGAATGGCAGTTTGAAATCACAAGCAGTATACACTTCACTTCATCGCACCTCAGATTTTGCCGCCATCAACATGGTCCACACTTTCTTCAGTTTCTTGGTCTTGCCTTGAGCCTCTTCCTGTAAACTGGTGTATTTCTCCTCAATGTCCAACCGCTCTTGCTGTTTTGGAGACATTTAAAAACATTCTTGGGTAGTGATACAAAGGGGGATCTAATGATACAAGAGGTTCAATCAAGCTTAATAATCACCCCCTCATATGAGAGTTAAAATATTCATGGAGCAGTTATTAGTGTATTATCAGAGGTTGTCATTCATCCATTTTTTTAAAACATTGACATATAATTCCAAATGCTGTCCATCATTTTGACAAATAAAAAAGAAGATAAGATAAAAACAGACCATGTCAGAAATGTTACATCTTAGTCAGAGTGATGAATAATGCATTTTTTAGTGCACACTTTGTATGTTACATATGCCTCTTTAGAGTGCAATGAGGAGTCTTGTTCTGTCTCTACCTCCTTTTCTTCCAGTTCCTTACGGAGCTGCTCAGCCCTCTTCCTCCGCTCTTCAAGCTCATTGTTCGATTCATCCAGAAGTTTCTCTTGCTCCTCAGCCTTTGCCAGTAAATCAACACCACCAACAATGACCCTCTTCTCCAGAGCAGACAGCTTATCTAGTAATAAGTGGTGTTCCTGTCTGAGATGGAGATAATCTTTATAGTAAATTCTACCATCATTTGTGCTTCAGATTTATTGTCTCTTTCATTATTTCATAATATATTGTATCTCACTGGGCTTTAAGAAGGTCCTTCTCCCTCTTCTCAAGTTCTGCGCGTGCTTTGTTCCTCTCTTCCTCTTCCATGTCCAGTTTGGCCTCCAAGGCCTTCCGTTCCTCCTCAATCTTTGCCTGCATCTCCACCATCTTATCTGCGGACACCTTCTTCCTACCTGAGCAGGACACATTTTGAAAACAGACATCCAAATAAATGCAAATACACACTTGTGCATGGTGCACAGGTTAGCAAGAGAACATCTCTAAGCTTTCTGTGATCTTCTGGAGAGCTTACTGGCTTACAATGTTCACCTGGGCACTACAAACCAGCTCTTTTTCCAGAGCCAGACTGATCATCTCACTCAATGATGTTTTTGCATGATAAACTTATTGCTACCAGGAGGCTCAGTCATTTTTCATACAATGTGTCCATATGCCATTGTGGTCCAAGATAAACCAAGTCTTTTAAACACACTGTTTTATTAACATTCTAATACATTTCTGGTAGTAAATAATTTTGAGAAAACTCAATATTATATGAAAAATATAAATAAAGTTTTTTTGACGCATATAAAATGTTGATAAAAATGTAAAAAAAAATAATGTGGTGGGGCCATTGAAAAAGGTATCAGGGACTTGTCACCCTAAATGGCTTTATGGTTGAGCCCTGTGAATTCTTTTTAAAATAAAAGTTACAGAATAGAAAATCTAAAACCAACCTCAATACATCAGAAATGACAAACTATTGACTCATTATTTGTAATTTTTACATACTTGATTTGCAAATTTTGGAAAGCCTGTCTTTCTATGTTATGGTGACCTTCTCAGCTGTGGGACAGTATAACACCCATGTGATACAAATAAATAGGGTTTAAAGATTACAATTTATTACAATGAATGCACAACAGCCAAACAAAGTCTTACATTTGATGTTTGTTTACTTTGCAATACTCAGGGTAAAAGCGAACTCATTTCTACAAATGTCAGTTCGGAGGTGACAGGAGGTTGGGCCGCTGAAGAAATCATAACACGAACCTCTTTGGTCTTGAATTTAGAGCAGAAAATTCACATGGGGCAGCACATTGGATCAGAGGAGAGAAAACAGAAGCATATCATATCATAATTTTGCCAAAACAAGATAACACCCAAACAGATGATGGTAATTGGTTCAGAGTGAGATGAGACAGCACACATTGAAAAGGGGGCTGAAGGAAAATCTCCAAAAATGATAAACATGAATGTGATAATGAAAGTGTTATCAGTGATGCCTGAGAGCCATTTAAAGAGTTCCTCTTAGAAGATTGTGTGAGTTTTCATTCATCGGCTTCAGCTGCTACCTACTGATTCAAATTATTAAACATCGGTTTCAAGTTGAGTAAAATAAAGGCTTGATTGTTGAGTAATTACATTTTTATTTCATTTGTAAAATGATATTAGATGGGCAGATTTTGTGATTAGCAGCATGTATTGCACTCACCAACAGTAACAGCTGTGTCATGCAGGGCTGATAGGTTCTTGTGAAAAAAGTAAAACCGAAGGCGTGAGTGTTTTTGTCGGTCTACTTGAACTGTGGTGGTATGAATCACTTTCTGGTATAACACTGCAAGCTACATATTGAAGTCTAGGGCTGGACTGGTAATCTGGCATACTGGGCATTTTCCCAGTGGGTCGACGCTCTTTTGGGGTGATCAGGGGCGTAATGGCCATCAAACAGCATAAAAAAAATGCTATTTTTAGGCCAAAGAGAAAAAAAAGAGTCTAAAATTACTGGCCGAAAATTTGAAGCGAAACCGACCGTTACTTTAAAACCAGGAAACAGAAACACTGACATGGAGAAAAAGCAATGTTTATGTAAAAAGATCCTGATTTAATTTCATTTAATGTAAACGGCATCTGATTATTGATGATGATGATACAGTATATTCACTGTAACCAGGTCATGCTTACAGTTGAGACACACATCTCTATCATGGAGAAATCCACCTGAACAAATGCAACAACACAAAACAATTTAAAAAATTGGTAATATTCAAATTTGTATTTTGTAGTTGGACATTAAAATCCAAAAAATTATGAAGCGATCACGCTCCAAGTTATTAGCTCAAAATTGAGAGTGTTTTCCCATGCTTGTGCAGGGGCTGTTCAAGATGACCCACCACTAAATGTAGTGGTCAGATATCTCCACCTAAGCGCTCTACATCAATGGTGTCATACACACAGGGTACAAACCAACCCGCTCAACTAAAACTGGATATGTGTGACACTTTCACAGAGAAGCCCAGTCCGTTTCTCCTCATTCACGGCAATAATGACAACATGGATGATGGATAGATCCAAGGAAAACTATAAGAAATGATAAATATGCATTTGTCCTTTGTTGTAGCACTTTGTAGAACAGGTAAAGATGTGGGTTATATTAGCCAAAATCAGTTTTTGTATATATAGAGAGTTAATAAATAATAAATGTAAAAAAATAAGAAATATTAATAAATAAATATTTTAAAAGTGTTATCATATCTATAAAAATCATATATTTATACTATTCTATATTACTTAACTATTATATACACTCACCTAAAGGATTATTAGGAACACCTGTTCAATTTCTCATTAATGCAATTATCTAATCAACCAATCACATGGCAGTTGCTTCAATGCATTTAGGGGTGTGGTCCTGGTCAAGACAATCTCCTGAACTCCAAACTGAATGTCAGAATGGGAAAGAAAGGTGATTTAAGCAATTTTGAGCGTGGCATGGTTGTTGGTGCCAGACGGGCCGGTCTGAGTATTTCACAATCTGCTCAGTTACTGGGATTTTCACGCACAACCATTTCTAGGGTTTACAAAGAATGGTGTGAAAAGGGAAAAACATCCAGTATGCGGCAGTCCTGTGGGCGAAAATGCCTTGTTGATGCTAGAGGTCAGAGGAGAATGGGCCAACTGATTCAAGCTGATAGAAGAGCAACTTTGACTGAAATAAACACTCGTTACAACCGAGGTATGCAGCAAAGCATTTGTGAAGCCACAACACGCACACGGCCTACCTGAGCATTGTTTCTGACCATGTCCATCCCTTTATGGCCACCATGTACCCATCCTCTGATGGCTACTTCCAGCAGGATAATGCACAATGTCACAAAGCTTGAATCATTTCAAATTGGTTTCTTGAACATGACAATGAGTTCACTGTACTAAAATGGCCCCCACAGTCACCAGATCTCAACCCAATAGAGCATCTTTGGGATGTGGTGGAACGGGAGCTTCGTGCCCTGGATGTGCATCCCACAAATCTCCATCAACTGCAAGATGCTATCCTATCAATATGGGCCAACATTTCTAAAGAATGCTTTCAGCACCTTGTTGAATCAATGCCACGTAGAATTAAGGCAGTTCTGAAGGCGAAAGGGGGTCAAACACAGTATTAGTATGGTGTTCCTAATAATCCTTTAGGTGAGTGTATACACAGATATATTGTATTTTATAATAATATTATTAGTGCTGTCAATCGATTAATATATAATATAATTTGAATCGCTATTAATCGCATAATTTTTCACAGTTAATTGTGATTAATCACAGATTTTGAAAGTGTTGAAATTTTACTCTAAATATACTTCTTTTTCAGTCAAAATACATTTATTTCCTTAGGAAAGAAAACAAAACAATATGTAACAATGTAATGCTTTATTTATTTACATTTTTTCTCCCCAATTCCCACTACTTACTAGGTGCTCGTGGTGGCACGGTTACTCGCCTCAATCCGGGTGGCGGAGGACAAGTCTCTGTTCCCTCCGCTTCTGAGACCGTCAATCCGCACATCTTATCACGTGGCTTGCTGTGCATGACACCGCGGAGACTCACAGCATGTGGAGGCTCATGCTACTTTCCGCGATCCACGCACAACTTACCACATTGAGAGTGAGAACGCCTTATCGCAACCACGAGGAGGTTACTCCATGTTACTCTACCCCCCTAGCAATTGGCCCAAATTGTTTGCTTAAGAGACCTGACTGGTAGTCACTCAGAACGCCCAGGACTTGAACTTGCGACTCCAGGGGTAGTCAGTGTCAATACTCGCTGAGCTACCCAAGCCCCAGCATAATGCTTTATTAACATTGTCCAAACAAACCCTTCAACAGTATAAAGATGGAAATGCACTAAAATATCACTAAGTAACATTAAACTTTTCCCAAATAGAGAGGTTGACTAATTGAAAGAACTTGTCCTTACAAAGGTTACATATTCATTGCAATTCATCTTAAACCCTAATCCTTCACAATTTTATTCCGCCTGCAGACTGTGGCTATCCACTTTGTTACATCAATTGTGAAGTCGCATTTATGATTCCCATCAGAGCCAGCATCAATTGCCACATGAAAAGCGCTTGCAGTCAAAATCATCTCATTCTGCATTTTGGTGAGAGTTAAGTCCCATCTAGGCTTGAATTGCACAACAAATAGAGTTAAGAGCTATTTTCCCTTTCATATTATCATTGACACAGAATCACTGTTGTGTGTTTGTGGTGTGTGCATCAGTGTAATGAGTCCAAGCATCCACATTTCAAAGGTTACATCCTTCCAACCAGTGTTTATGCTGGTTTATTCAGGATTAATGATAAATTGTAATCACAAAAAATTTATTAGTTAATTAATCGCACACGTTAACGCAATAATTTTGACAGCTCTAAATATTATATATTATTATACATTTAATATAATAACATTTAGAATTTGTTTGGATTAATTAATCATTTTTGGTTTTGGCCCAGTGTGTTCAGAATGCTTGGTTTCGGCCAAGAATTTTCATTTCGGTGCATCACTACCACTCACTAGTCTGGGATCTATCTCTCTTCAAAGTGCTGTGCTACATAGCAGGCAGAAACTGAACTACTGTTGATGCAACCATCTGCAAAAAAAAAGAGAGAGACTGCAGGACAACCAGCCAACCACACCACAACAATCTGTGGCAGAGAAAGAAAGAAAAGAGAGCTTCAATCTTGGAAAGCAAAGGTCAGCAAGCCAAGCCAGGGAGTTTTGCTTTAAAGATACCCTTAAAAGCAGGTGTTTGCTTGCATGTTAGATGTATTTGGGCACAGAGACATAAGAGAGTATTTGTCAGGCATTAACTGTTAAACAAATGACACATAATGAAACTATGACTGTTTGACCTGATAGCACAGAGAAGTAAACCAAAACCACAATGTTCCTTCCTAGATAAGAAGTGTCAGTACATTCAGGAAGATGTAGTCTTATAACGAAATAAACTTAATTGATGGTACAATGATTTAATATGTTTTTAATTGTTTTGCATGATTTACATTATCTAATGAAGTCAATGGTAAAAGGAAAAAAAACTGAATTCCACTGAAATTTCACAACCTGTTTAGATGTCTCTGTGAAGAAGTTTGTTTAAAGCAATATTTCCGGACCGTAGAAAACCACTTACTACATTATTTTAAAATAGCTCTCTGACTAATGTTGTCCAATGATGAAACGGTAGTCAAGGGAAGATTCATACCTCTTCGTTTCCTGCGTCTCTCTCCTCCATTGCCAACCTCATCTTCACCTTCATCCATTTCATCCGATCCACTGCCATCAGAGCCAGATATCTCCTCACCTGAGCAGGAACAAAAACAGATAAAGCTCAATACTGCATCTCTTAGGAGATATCCATACTGCCTATTAAGTTGCCTCCAGTATTTTTAGGCATAATAGGCCCACTACCCATATGAAGGCCATTTTAACAATAGGTAGCAAAATAGTCCTACCTGTTAAGACAACAAACAGTGAAAATTTTAGTCCAATATGGCAGATTTGAAGAAAACATCAATTTGATATAACTAAAAAAAGAAACTTAAAAATGTATACAAAACTAATAACATTTCAGCAAGTGATGTTGAAAGACCATCTTGAAGGATACATTATTTTTAAATAAAGTAATTTCTTTCATATGGAGCTATTTAATTATCAGAGAGTAATATTACTTAACACACCAGTGAAACACCATAAAATCAAAAAAAATAAATGAATGCATTAAATGAATATTCCGGGTTCAATACAAGTTAAGCTCAATTGACAGCATTTGTGGCACAATATTGATTATCACAAAAATTAATTTTGACTTGCCCCTAAAATCTGCGCAACAGTGAGGCACTTACAATGGAAGTGAATGGGGGGGCCAATGTTTTTAACATTAAAATACTCACTTTTTCAGAAGTATAGCCACATGACAAACACTATTTGTGTAAGTCTTTTCTGTGTAAAGTTATAGCCAATTGTACAACTTCGCTGCCATGGCAATGTCAACAAACCCTAAAACCATAATATGGCTGAAACAATGACGATTTAAACAACTTTACAGCTAAAATAATACATGAGTTTTATCAGAAGAGTTCATGTCAGTGCTTTTATAAAATTATAAGCTTCAAATTTCTGCCTTTAACCCTTTCAAAAATTGGCCCCATTCACACACTAACAATTCCATTGTAAGTGCCTCACTATAACCTAGATTTTTGCTTTTTTTTTAAAGAAGTAGAAATTAATTTTAATGTAATTATTCATTTTAATTATGTCACAAATGCTGTTGATTGACCTTAACTTGTATTGAACCCAAAATAGTGCTTTAACTAGAAAATATATAACTTCCAATTAAAAGTTTTAAACCATAACATGCCAATATATGCCGGAAATAGTGCACAAATTAAAGATTTCGAGTTAGATTGATGTAAAAATCACATTAAATCTGACCTGGCTGTTCACACTGAATGCACATCAGAAAAAAACAGATGCGAATCCGATTTATTTCAACATATGCAAGTGGCCCAGATCAGAATTGAAAATGTCAGATTCAACGTCTATCATGCACTACACAAGAGGAGCAATATTTGCATGGTATGTGTGAGTGATCGTGAATGGAGTAGCTGCCTTTGAAAAGCATTTACAAATCAGCTACATTTAGGTTTGGAGCAAAGCTAATCAGTCACATCCTGCAGACCACACCCCACATTACGGCATTAGATAAAAATGATGAGTTCTACCTTCTTCCAGCTTTTTCTTGAGCTCTTCAATTTCCTTCTGAAACTGCCGCATCAATGCATCCTTAGGGTCCTCATTAATTCTGGCTGTATTCTTGATGTTTTTAGCACGGTTGGCATAACGAAGAGTACTAATGGTCTCATCATAGTTGTAATCTGCTGGGCCTATGTTTGCACACTGCAAAGTCAGAGATGATTGAAACAGTTGTACCATGCGTAGCATTGTTCACTTAAAATGATTTGATGATGTTTTGATCGATACACATACCATCATGGTTTTGGAGTTCCCCCCCAAGGAGTCCTGTAACAGTCGGGTGAGTTTTGAGTTCCTGTAGGGCACATGGGTGCTCTTCCCATCCACTAGTGCAGAAATAACATTTCCCAGGGTGGACAGGGAAAGGTTGATCTTTGTGGCCTCTTTAAGACGTTGACCTGTAGCACCTGTTTTTCCTTGCCTCTCAGAACCCTGAGCAACAAATCATTACACTCAATAATAATAAAAAAAGATGTTATGAATGTTATACTCTACCACATGATTTGGCCTGCTTACCGCAAGATCAACCAGGTGTAGTTTGCCCATGCGCACATGTTGATTGCCATCTATACCCTTCTCACTGCACTCAATAGTTATGGTGAAGATAGCATGAGAGCGAGAACTGTGTTCGTTCATATTAGTCGCACCAACAGAACCTGGAATAGGAGAAATTACACGTTTCCAAGCATTTTCTTTTGTTGCCACAGCATTACAAATTCAGCTTTTAAGGAGATATTGTATTCTCCCTTATTCAAATGTAACTGTAATCCATAACAACATTATTAGTAGCAAATACTCTGGTAAAGTCAACAAATTCCTGAGAAATACATAAAAAACCACATCTAATATTGTTGAGATTATCATCTCTATTTCAAAACCAGCAAACTAGTGATTGAGTCAGCGCCTGCAGAAGCAGAAATATTACATATCTTCATACCAAGATACAAGGTGCATCTTGATAGACTTTATAACTCATAATTTTGCTTTCAGATCCAAATCAACCTGATTTCTAAGGTGATAGAGTGGGGAATGGGCTAAAAAGATGAAAAAATATATTTACGGTTTTTATGTCCGAGGGTCATTATCCTATCCATATCATCAGCATTGTTTACCACATATCCAGAAAGGTCCTTAATATAAACTCCTACATCTGGTCTCTCCTTCACCTATTTATAACAAAAGAAAGGGGAAAAATAGGATGCAAGGTAAATAAATGGAGACTTTGCAAATCTCTGTAATGTTACCGGTTGTTTGTGCATCATTTGCATTTCTGGGGTTTACAAAACAGAATTCATATTGCACAGTAAATTACGTGAGTGCCTCATTTCAGTGATTTAAGCTGCGGTCAAGTTAGACTTCCTCAATAACAATGAATCTAAACTGTGGTCTAAAATTCATTCAGTTAGATTATGTTGTAATCTACACAAGCCAGTGTTTGTGGATCTGTTTAGAGGTATCTTTATTCAGGATTAGTGTTTCTCAATCTGGCTCCTGGGCACCCAAGCAGTTCTGCACAGTTTTGATCTACTACACTTGATTCATTCATTCTTTAGCTTGTTTCATGAGCATGCAAGAAACGAGGTGGGTGTTTAACTTTGCGAATAATGGACAGTTAAATTCTAATCAGGTCTAAATTTGTTGTGACGCCTAAACTGTGCAGTGCTGGGGAACCCCCAGTAGCCAAATTCCCCTCTCACGGAAATATGTTGGTTTCTCACCTCCAGCCTCTGCATCTGGTCCTTTCCTAACAGGTCCCTCACCTCTTCATTGTAAATTTCCAAATATGAAACTCTAACTAGAAACCTGCAGTTAGATAAAAAAAATGTCATCACATCACTTTATCTTAAAGGAAAAGTTCACCCAAAAATGAAAATGTCCTCATCATCTTTCTTCTGCAGAATAGAAAACAAAGATTTTTAGAACAATATCACAGCTCTGCAGGTCCACTCATTGGGCTTTTCCACCAAAAATGCGATGGTTCGCCTTCCTTCTTATGGTCCTTGAACTTATGTTTTGTTTTTTTTCCCCTTTGCGATCTTTGTAGTTTATCTCGGATCACATTATAAGACCATATAGCAAGTAGAACACTCTTGTTTCTTGAAAACTTTTTTCTGGATTTTGTATTGTTGTTATAGAGTAAAAAGTAGGCTACTCCTTGCTGCAGATGGTCACTACTGTTGTTGTTTGTAAAGCTTTACCTGGTGACAAAACATTATCCGGCCCTCCGCCCCTGCGAAGAGACCAGCAAGCATTAGTGGCCAGTGCAGAACCAGCTTTTCGGGCCCGGAATGGCCATTACTGTGGTGGAAACATGCAGGACAGTTTGAGAATTTGCATTCTGCGCATGCGTCCAGCACTGGGAAGTCAAGCTTGAAATCATGATCGTGCCTAAAGACTGCAATGGCAAGATGTACAGTGAAAAAAAAGTTACTTTGGTCTGTTCTCACCTTAAAAAAAGGTTGGATTGCTTTTTAAAGACATGACAAAACACAAGTCTCATGGATTACTTTTACACTGCATTTATGTGCTTTTTAGAGCTTCAAAGATTTGGTCACCATTTACTTGCATTGTATGCACCAACAGAGCTGAAACATTCTTCGAAATATCTTCATTTGTGTTCTGCAGAAGAAAGTCATACACATCTGGGATGGCATGAGGGTGAGTAAATAATGAGAACTATTGAACTATACCTTTAATAATCGTAAACTATTCCTTTAATAATGTGCATGATAAATCAACATCAAATCACTCAAAACAGTCCAAGTTCTTACCTTCTGTCTCCTTCTGCTTTTGCAATGTGACCAAATATATGAGCAAATGAATTAGGAATGATGCCTCTGAGTTCAGGCACTGCCCTTACACCCTCCATGGTAAACGTTTTCCCTGTGCCTGTTTGACCGTATGCAAATATGGTTCCTGAGAGAAAAACAAAAAACAAAAAAACAAGTAAATTATATTTAACATCATTTAATGCTTGTAAAAACAGTCAAACATACAATATAGTGGATCATATTATGGATGTGATTAAGCATTTACATATTACCAAACACATACTTATTTTATACATATCTACAAAGAAGTTGCAACTCTTAGACAAAAACTTTTGTTTGCCTGACTTACCATTATAACCCTCTAAAACTGAGTCAATAATGGGCCGTGCTGTTAAATTATACACATCAAGCTGTTTACTGTCTGGGCCAAACACTGTGTCGAAGGTGAACGTCTTTGGTGGTTCACTGGTTATATCAAGTTTGTTCACAGTAATGGTCCCTCTGATCTCATCCACAGTCACAGACATTTTGTGTCCCATCACCTTCTCCTTTTCATTGAGGGGTCGACATCTTACCACCACCTTGACATTATCACTCACCTCCACCTTCTCTGGTTTATCCATCTTATTACTCTGTTAAAAATGTAAGCATATTAGAGTTACAAGTGAACAGTTGAGATAACATGGTTTGTCAAGAACAAAATTGTAGGCAGTGTTTCAAACCCTAATGAGCTGGGTATCATAGGCATGTATGCCACATCCATGTTTTTTGTCGATGCTGTCTACAACCCCAATTCTGAAAAAGTTTAGTATGGAAAACAGTTATGAAAACAAAAAGGAGTGATTTGTCAATTCTAAACATCCTATGCTATATTAAAAGCTCTACAACACATAATTTGATGTTTTATCTTGTAAATGTATCATTTCTTTTAATATACATTCATTTCAAATCAGATGATTGCAGCACATACACACTCCAAAAAAAGTCAAATGTTTACCACTGTGTAACATTATTTCTTCTAATAACACTTTTTTTTTATCCCCTTTTCTCTCAATTTGGAATGCCCAATTCACACTACTTACTCCGCTTCTGAGACAATCCACTAATTTTATCACGTGGCTCGCTGACACCGCAGAGACTCAGCACGGGAGGTTCATGCTACTCTCCGCGATCCACACACGGATTACCACGTGCCACATTGAGAGCGAGAACCCATAATCACGACCACGAGGAGGTTACCCCATGTGACTCTACCCTCCCTAGCAACCGGGCCAATTTGGTTGCATAGGAGACCTGGCTGTAGTCACTCAGCACGCCCTTTATTCGAACTCGCAACTCCAGGGGTGGTAGTCAGCGTCAATACTCGCTGAGCTACCCAGGCCCCCTTCTAATAACACTTATTAAGTGTTAAGGCACTGAAGACACAAGTTTGTTAGGTTTAGCAAGCTGAATTTTCCCACATTCATCAATTTTATGGGTCAAAAGTGTCCCTTCAGCTGCGCAAATCATAAGGGCCTTCGTTGCCATATTTTGTGCTTCATATTGCACCACGCATTCTCAGTTGGAGACAGATCAGGATTGCAGGCAGGCCTTTCTAGCACCTGCACTCTGCTTAAACAGCAATGCACGTGTAATCCGGGCAGTATGTGTTTTGGCATTGTCCTGCTGGAAAACAGGGACGTCCCTGGAAAAGATGTCATCTGGATGGCAGTATATGATACTCCAAAATTTGTACAGATCTTTCTGCATTAATGGTGCCCTCACAGATTACACATGCCATGGGCACTGACACACCAACATACCTTGACAGGAACTGGCTTTTGGGCCTGACACTGATTACAGCTTGGATTGTCCTTTTCCTTTTTGGCCCAGAGGAAACGACAGCTGTTTTTTTCCAAAAACTATTTGAAATGCGGACTCGTCACCACTAAACACGATTTACCTGTTCTACTTTCCATCTCAGATGAGACCTAGCCCAGATATGTCAGCAGAAGTTTTGGACAGTGTTGATGTATGGCTTCTGCTTTGCACAGTAAAGCCTTGACTTGCATCTGTGGATGAAGACGTGAATGGTGTTGTTGACTGACAAAGGTTTACCGAAGTATTACCGAGTGTGTTGCACTCATCTGAATTGAAATGAGTGTACATTTATAAAAAAATAAAAATACAATTCAATTTACAAAGTAAAACATCAAATAATGCGTTGTTGTAGTGCTTTCAATATAACACAGGGTGAATAGAATTTACAAATCACTCCTTTTAAGTTTATGCCGAAATATCATTGATACTACAGTTATTACTGTAATAAAACCATAACGCATTAATATGGGACCCCATTCAAACACTGCATTCAGAATTTTCTGTCATTTTCTTTCTTTTTGATAAGAATAGTGACTGAAGTTAAATGTAGTAACTGTGGCTAACAAAGTAGTTTTCTTGTAAGGGTTGTTGATTATGTATTTTATAGGCGTGGATGGGAACTGAAAGTTGTTGCTAAGCAGCCAATACGAGCACTCAAGCTAACAGCTAGCCTAATTAACAAACAACGCAAAACATATGAATTTTTCCATGCAGAACGCGACTCGTTATCTATTTTAAGTGGTTTTCAAATTATTTACGATTTATCTTAACATGAAAATGGCTTGTTTTGAGATCTAAATATTGTTAAACCCGCGAGGTTTCTGACTGTGGTAAAGTTGGTTTCATATTCACATATCCGGATTTCTTCTCTCAATAGCTTTCTTACGGTGGAAGCAAAAATGATGTTATCAGTAAATTATCAATATTGGCAAGTATGGCAATGAGCTACAATAGGCCTGTCATGATAATTACATTATCGAATTATCCTACGATATATGGACATGACCTCGATAATTTTTGCTAACCTCGATATTGCACATTGTGCTTACAGTACATGCGTGTTTGTTTAAATAAGAATGATTGTTACCAACATTTTAGCCAGTCGCACTGTATCTGTGCTCTCGTTTGCTCTTTTTTGTCTGAGGTTTTTTTTTTTTTTCCTCCCCAATTTGGAATGCCCAATTTCAAACATGCTCTAAGTCCTCATGGTGGTGTAGTGACTCGCCTCAATCCGGGTGGCGGAGGACAAATCTCAGTTGCCTCCACATCTGAGACCGTCAATCCGCGCATCTTATCACGTGGCTTGTTGAACGCATTACCGCGGAGACAAAGAACGTGTGGAGGCTTCACGCTCTTCTCTGCGGCATCCACAAACAACTCACTACGCACTCCACCGAGATCGAGAACCACATTATAGCAACCACAACGAGGTTACCCATGTGACTCTACCCTCCCTAGCAACCGGGCCAATTTGGTTGCTTAGGAGACCCGGCTGGAGTCACTCAGCATGCCCTGAATTCGAACTCGTGACTCCAAGGGTGGTAGTCAGCATCTTTACTCACTGAGCTACCCAGGCCCAACCCAGAAGGTTTTTAAGCTTGTTTTAGAGTATTCAACCGTTTAGAAAGTATTAAACTCTTATTAGTACATCCCAAGAAGACATTGCAATTATCAAACTAAAGTGTGTAGTGTATATCCTGTAGAGGATCCTTCAAATGGTTCAGTTTGTTTTGAAGAACTGTGTCCAACCATTAAAAAGGTATTGAAATTTTGGGGTGACTGGTGCAAAATAAAAGTTCTAGTAACCTATGCTCTGAAGGAAACATTCATAATTTGTTCATTCTTTTTGATCATTCAAAGTGTATTGACCATCATATCTTGACAGACACGGTTGGCAAAAGATGTACTGTGTCTTTTAAAGGGTGTTTCATAATGTATTCAGTCTTTTTCAACATTGTCCAATGACTTTTAAAAGTATTGAAATTATAATTATACAAAAGATTGTTTAAATATACAAACATTTTGATGAGTATAATGAAGTGAATTGTTTTTTAAATATTAGTAGTTATTAGTACCAATTAACCTGTACAACAATGGAGAAGCTACTCACTTTTAATTTTATAAAATAAGAAAAATCAATAAAGGTTTATAATTCTAAAGCTGACTAATACACACAAATTAGCCACAACATTAAAACCAACTGCCTAATATTGTGTAGGTCAACCGTGTGCCGCCAAACAACACCAACCTGCATCTCAGAATTGCATTCTAAGATGCAATTCTTCTCACCACAGTTATACAGTGCAGTTATCGAAGTTACCATAGACTTTGTCAGTTCGAACCAGTTTGGCCATTCTCTGTTGACCTCTCTCCTCAACAAGGCATTTCCTTCTGCATAACTGCCACTCAAACCAGCCCATCTGGCACCAACAATCATGCCACGGTCCAAATCATAGAGATCAAATTTTTTCCCCCATTCTTATAGTTGATGTGAACATTAACTGAAGCTCCTCCTGACCCTTATCTTCATGATTGTATGCACTGCATGGCTGCCACATGATGGCCTGATTAGATAATCGCATGGATGATTGCTAGTCCCAGATGAGCTGGTTTGATTATTTCTGTAACTGCTGATCTCCAGAGATTTTCACACACAACAGTCTCTAGAATTTACTCTGAATGGTGCCAAATACAAAAAACATCCAGTGAGGGGCAGTTGTTTATGAGAATGGTCAACAGAGAATGGCCAGACAGGGATACACTGAAAGAGTACTGAAAACAAATACTCAAGTAAAAGTACCGTTACTTCTTAAAAATTTTTGTTTGAGTAGAGTAAAAGTACCTGTCCTAAAATCTACTCAAGTAAGAGTGCAAGAGTAGCTCATTTAAAAGTACTCATGAGTAGTGAGTATTACGTACTGAGTCAACTCGATGCTGCAATTTAAAAATGTTGTACATACTGTAATTTACATTCTCTTCTATGGCTGTTTGCCAGAATGAATAAAAAATATAGGCATTTTATAGGTGTTTGTGATTGACAACTTTTAAAATACATCACTTATCTATGATACTGTAAACACTACATGAATCTGATCCAAAAAAAATAAAAGGCTGACATGATTACAGAAATTGAAAGATGAAAAAGTTATTTTCAATATCTTAATGAACCAATTACATTAAAATCGGTTTATGTGTAGGGTCTCATTTTCCTTAATGCCGACTGAGAGAGTTATTGTTGAGAATAAAACATTCAAAACAATGCAAGGAATGCAAAAAATAAATACATAAAGTCTCTCCTCATTTAGTCACCCTTATGCCATCCCAGCTGTGTATGACTTTCTTCAGCAGAACACAAGTTTTAAGATTTTTTAGAAGAATATCTCAGCTCTTTTTGCCCATACAATGAAAGTGATTCGGTGCCAAAATTATGAAGCTCCAAAAATCACATAAATCAGCATAAAAGTAGCCTAATACATGTGACTCCAGTGGATAAATCCGTGTCTTCAGAAGTTATATGATAGATGTGGGTGAGAAACCGATCAATATTTAAGTACATTTTTACTATAAATTCTCCTCCCTGCTCATTCAATCTCCACTTTAACGTTCTTCTTTCTTTTGATTTTGGTGATTCACATTTTTCATGCATATCGCTATCTACTGGGCAGGGAGAACAATGAATAGACTTAAATATTGATTTTTTTTTTTCTCACCCACACCTATAATATCACTTCTAAAGTCATGGATTTAACCACTGGAGTCATATGGATTACTTTTGTGCTGCCTTTATGTACTTTTTTAGTGTCAACATTTTGGCATCGATTCACTTGCATTGTATGGACCTACAGAGCAGAAATATTCTTCTGAAAATATTAATTTGTGTTCTGAAGAAAGAGAGTCATACACATCTGGGATGGCATGAGTGTGAGTAAATGATAAGAGATTTTCCTTTTTGAGTGAACTATTTTTTAAGTAGCACATGGAGGGGCACACTGTCCTCCTTTTGAGATACAATGTTCAACATTGATTTAGTCATTGTATCTTTTCAGTCCAGAAATCGTTGTGTTCTCATTCTAATGCATGATGCACATTTTTCTGAAGTTTGTGACTGGTGGAACTTAGTTCTACTGAAGTATCGCTCTGCAAATGTTGATACTTTTCTATCAGGTATTAGAAACAAATTGATAAAGGCTAAACATAATTATACATTATATTATCATCTACTTTCCTGGTAATTTATTATACCAATTAACACACAGGGGTCAGTATTATTAAAAAACAACCTAAAAAAGTATTCAAAAATATTATTATTAAAATTGTCGCTGTTTTATTCTATTACATTAATACTTTTAAAGCTACTCAAGTTCTTTAGCCAAAAGTAGTGAGTGGTTTTCTCGTTTCCTTGTTAATGTTGTTTGATTAATAGACTTCATATGACATAGGCTACTAGACAGTGCTCAATTCTGTTACATGCACACTTCAAGTCCAACATTTTGATGCAAATACGCTTTTTGTCCCACTGTTTACATTCACTTTAGACTAAACTGACTGCGTTTATATTAATGCCTCACCAAGACTGGCATTGGCGGAATTATAAAGTGTATTTGACCATTTAGTCACGTATCCGCATTAGCGCACAAACATTAGCCACCTATCAATCAAATATCACATAGCTACAGACGTCAGGAAATAAAAAGTAAATCTTTAATATTTTATCTAGATCAACCAACCAGTGGTGCTCTTGCTATTGCGATTGATGTAATGAACACCCCTGGTCTAGATGTGGAACATAGGCAAAGTATAGAAAATTACTCCAAATATTATCATCGATATCGAGGACTTATTTTATTGTCATTTTTTTTTTCAGATAAACATCACGGTTGTTTTATTGCCCAGCCCTATTTATAACATTGCCTTAATCTCTCAATAATCTCAGTGATAGAAAGCTAATTTACAGAATCTAGTAAGCAGAAATATAAAATTTACCTCGATATGTTTCTTCAAATTAGAGGCAGGATTAATGCTGATATATGGCTTGAGCAAGTTAAATTCACATGACACACTCAAGCAATTGGCCTTTTTCATTGCAAAAAGCCCTTCCAGGTGCGGTCGTGATGTTCAGGTGTTGAACTGTGCTCGAGGCATCCTCCACATCCATAACAGTTGGCGCCAATCTGCAGCTTAGTGATGGGTCACTCATGAATCAAAGATTCAAGTCAGTAAAATGATCCGATCTTCCTATCACTACTGCAGCTGCCATTACATTTTTTTAAGTGTGATTTCATTTGACGGGAGTCACAAGTCTCTCCATAGCCAATAATGTTGATGGATATAAATAAAATCAGGACAGGGAAGTAGCAAACACAGACGGTGGGAAAATAGTGCATTAATAATGCAGTTACAGCACTTAAAATGTACTCAAGTAAAAGTAAAATTATACAATTTTAAAACTACTTCTCCTGGGAAAAACTACTTAATTACAGTAACGCGAGTATTTGTAATTAATTACTTTACACCCCTGTGGCTAGACTGTTTATAACTGACAAAGTTTACAGCAGGGTTCCCCAATTAGTTTTCACCAAGGGACAAATTCTGTCAAAAAGGGCCACCGTCTTCGATGTTATGACAAAGTGTATGTGATAATGCTATTATTATTAGTAGTAGTAGTATTATTATTAGTGGTGCTTGCAGAACAAAGCATCACTATTATAATCTCTCACACGTATTATTATTATTATTATTATTGTTATTATTAGTGGTGCTTGCAGAACAAAGCATCACTATTATAATCTCTCACACGTATTATTATTATTATTATTATTAGTGGTGCTTGCGGAGCAAAGCATCACTATTATAATCTCACATACTTATTATTATTATTTTGCTACTTCTTCCGTACAAAGCTTCGGCACCTACAGTAACTCGTCCCGCACCATTTGTCATAGACCCACGAATTAGGTGTCAAATCGACCAGCCTATTGAGGACACCTGCTATGAATTTTGACAGATCATATCTCACAGAGACATGTGGGTGGACTCCTTTCATACAGCCTTGCAAGCAGTTTTGGAGCGTTACAAGAGATTGGGGGTAAAATGTACCCCTGGGGGGTAAAACCAGGCCAAATATGCCCCATAGGCATACTATGGCAAGGGTCTCACCCATGAAAATAATTGGGGGTTTTTTTCCTACTATGACAAGACATTGAATTTTGTGGGATCATATCTCCCAATCAGAATGTTGTAGAGACATGGGGCATGTCATTTCACTCAAGCTACCAATCAGTCTTTAAGTATCATCTTGTAAATGGTGTAGCCACGCCCTAGCAACCATTTACAGCACCCTAGCAACCGCCTCCATAGAATTCCATCCAAAATGGCTCAGAAGGATATCTTCAGAACAGAATGTCTTACACACCTGGCGATTGGATCTTTTTAGTAAGGTTAAAAAAATCAGCCAATAAGAATCTCTCTGGTCACTGGTTAGCCACTCCCTAGAAATCATTTTGAGAACCCTAGCAACCAGCCCCATTGACTTCCATTCAAAATGGCTGAGTGGGATATCTTCGGATCACAATGTCCAAGAGATATGATAGTTGGCTTGTTTTACTTGGGTGAGCAATCATTCTTCAAGTATCATCATGGAAACTACTTAGCTACACCCTAGCAACCATTTAGAATGCCCTAGCAATCAAACAAACCCCTTTGACTTCCATTTGAATTGCTTAAATGGGAATCTCAGGATAAAAATATTGTAAAGACTTCATTGTTGGCATGTATGACTCAAGACAGCAAGCAGCCTTCTTAGTATCAACCTGGCAACTGCCTAGCAACCACATGGGCTCACCCTAGCAACCAAGATACAAAACACATATCTCTGCACCAGAACATAGTAGACTTCCAAGTTGACTTATTTCACTCAGAATAGCAAGGAGCCTTGTTAAGTATCACTCTGGTAACTGCCTAGCAACCAGATGGGGTTATCCTAGCAACCAAGTTACAAATTACATATCTCTACACCAGAACATTGTTGAGATCTCTGGATTGACTTATTTCACTCAGGATAGCAATGAGCAATGTTAAGTATCACCTTGGTAACTGCCTAGCAACCAGATGGTGTTACTCTAGCAACCAATTAACAAATCACATATCTCTGCACCAGATTATCGTATAGAATTCTGGGTTGACTTATTGCACTCATGATAACAAGGAGCCTTGTTAAGTATCACGCTGGGAACTCCCTAGCAAGCAGATGGAATACCCTAGCAACCATGGAACAACACCAATATCTCTGAACCAGAACACCCTACTGTCATGGGGGTGGCTTCTTTCAACTTGGGGCAGTTGGTGGGACATTGTGTTGAGAAACTTTACCACTGCAAGCACCATGCACATTTTCTTCAATAACTTGTAGTTATTACTATTATTGTGTTTATAGTTTTTTTTTGTTAAAAGAATCGCAACAGAAATATAATTTTTTCAAAGTATTAGTAGCCTGTTTTATTTATTCAAACAATTATGAACCTTTTGTTTATATACAGACCAAAAAAACTACACAACCTGTTGAAAATGTAAAAACTAAGCAAAAAAAAAAAAAAACTTTAAATGAACAACTCCATGTCGACCATGCGAGTCAACTGTTCCTGCTCATCTCCAAATGGGATCTTCTCCCTGCATTTTCCCTAACTGCAGATTAAATTTTTAGATTAAACAATTAGCATTAATATTGCTATTGTTCTTAAGGATAATATATCATTCGCATCAACCCCCCTTGATATGCCAGCTCCGGTAACAGGATAGCGCAGAATGGATCACATGCATGATTAAACTGGTATTCCCTCAATATAAGCATAACAAACCTCAAGTGACCCATTTTAATTCTACATGAGGATTTTCTATTTTAAAGTGTTATGTTGTGACAGTTGAACCATTTCAATTTGGTTTGAACAAGCCTTTAGTGCGGGCCAAACACTTGTCTCTCCTGGGCAGGGTTCTCTTATACCCTGGTCTACAATTGTGGTGAGAAGAATATCATCTCAGAATAGCAGGTTTGCTGCTGTTTTGGTGACATGAGGGGGACCTACACAATATTAGGCAGGAAGTTTTAATGTTGTGGCTGATCAGTGTATGTTTGAGGTAACCCAACTAGTATTACAATGGTTGAAAAAATAGAAAACTGCATTAAGGTTGCATGAAAAACATGTTTTAATATAAACATGTTACAATAATTGAAATGTATCGATTATCAGTACAGGAAAGGCATACGATAAAGAAATAATTCAAATTAAGTTGGTTTCATTACATCCTGGTCGCAAACAAATAAAAAATACTTTATAGATGGTCGCTAACTTCTCCCACACATGTTAGGTGGAGATGCGGAGAAAATATGACAAAATCCACGATCGCGTCTTTTGTTTGATTAAATTAGTTGTAGTTGATTGTCATGCCAGTTATTATAATTTGCAAACACTGATCGTACTACTTACGTTATTAGAAAACTATTGATACAATAATTCCGAATGTGTTGATATGAAACCAATGTTTCTGTGAAGCTAATAACTAGCAGGCGGCTAGCTGTATGTGCACAAAATAACTTGTGGTCGTTTAAAGGACACAATCAACACTAAAATATACAATTATCAAATATAAACATTTATAATTAAAAAAAAAGCAGTGATGAAAATCCTGTCAAATAACAGTCCTACAATATTTGCATGCGAGTCGGGTTGTGAAGGTGGGGCATAACAACACACATTATTACACTGACAGATGAATAAAGGAAGACATTGCAATCAGTCTTACCGGCATTTTTAGATTTGGATATATATCTCTTATTTGGACCTAAATAAACTAATCTTCGCCTCTGATGTGAGGGGGATGAGGTCATTCGGGTAGATGTATTCTCAAAGCCCAGTCGCCCATCCCAAACAATCAGCTGCTGGCTTTACTGGACATGCGCGTCAGTGCTTTTAGTTGTGTATTTCCATATTTGTGGAAATAATATAATTTTTTAACACGTAAAATAATGGAATGCAAAGTATTCCCTTTCGAATGTCGGATAAAATGTGAAAAAATAAATAGAAAATTGCATTGCATTGAAAAGAGAAAGGTCATATTTAAAGTATTTTATTAAATGCTAAAAAGCCCATAAAAAAAATCAAGAGAAGATACTGAAAATTTTCAAGTACTTTATTTCTGACTGTCATCGGTTTATTAATAATAATTCTCCCCAAATAATAAAACAAAAGAAACTAAAATAGCAAGCATTGAGAACACAAATTTTGCCGAATTTCATTTTCAGGATGGACCTGTTGAGGTTTAACACAACAAAACAATTCCACCATTACTGCATTGATACAACAGGATTTTGTGTGAATAAGACCACCTTGAGTGCTTCATGTCATCATTAGGCCTTCATTTACCCAACAGTCATGGATACTTAATTTTCAATCTGAGGATTAACAACCTCCTCCTCACCCCATTCAAAAAGTGATTCCACATACAAAAAGGCACAGTCATCTGTCAGAGCTGACTAATGCTGATGGAAAACCTTGATCAAACTCTAGTTTTTGTGTAGCTGTGCACAAAAAATTTGATCTGTCATACACTGCAATATGTTACCCACTGCAATATGTTACCAATAATTATACCCTACAAGTACACAGGATATTGCATTGGATTTTGGTTTATTACATAATAGCTCAACATTGTGTGACTAAACACAGCACTGGACATGTAAACAATAACACGTTCACAACAGAAAGAAAAATGTGGCACACTCAAATGACCCTATCCAGAATTTCCAGAATGCTGCTGTGTAAAAGGCCTGTTTTTCCACTGATCTCTTGGGTCACGAGAAGCCTTCCATCCGGTCGTGGCCTTTGAACAACCACTATTTCGCCTTCCGTCAGTGTGAGTTCTGCATCTGTCTTAGCGTTATATCCCTTTAGCACCCTGTGTCTGGGGAAAATAGCATTGTTCAGTCAGAATGTGCCAAACACAAAGTGCCAGGATGTGCAAAATTCATATATAGTGTCAGAATGTTTCTTCGCATTATGACTTGTTTTTCTGAATCTGTTCGTACATTTTCATGATAAATATCTGCTAGCACATTGTCTGACGGAAAAAAAGATCTGGTTGATAAGATATTATGCAACACTTCCTCTTTAAGGCCCCACCTCACCTATTAGGACTGAACTGGTTGTTGATCAGCATTGGTTTCATATTTAGTGAGAGGCAGTCAATAGTGGCATGATCTTGTCCTGTACTCCTTCTGGGTAGAGTTGTTTTTGTGTCTTTAAGTACTAAGGAACTTCCATCGCGACCCAAGATGGCTGATGGGTTCCAGTGGTCCAAGGATGAGAGACCAGGCTGGGAACTTGTGGCGAAATGTCCTGCAGATGCGGGGGGTGCCATTTTTGTTGTCTGAGGCTCGTCCTGAGTCAGGAACCGTACTGACTTTAATGTCTAGAAGAACAAATACAAACCACAGCCATTTTTAATCATTCCCAGTTAAACCAGGCAGATGAACGATTTTAGGATTTAATTCACCTGAATACAAAAAAAGGAACAAATTTAAATATCTGATCTGTACAATGAGATCTGTATAACTCATATTCCAGAAACACATGCTGGTGATTTTTTTTTTTTTTATACCTTCTCTACATTGTGCTTATTAGCATCTGGTTTAACCAGAATGGACGGAGGAGTTGTGCTGGCCTCTTTCAGGGCAGGGTCCCTGTTTCCTGTTTGATATCCACCAGTAGAGAGTGCTGAGGTTTCATATGTGCGATATTGGGTCTGGATGGGGTTAGAGAATAAACCATTTCTCTTTTTGGGCAGAACAGGTGAGCGACCGAAAGTATAGATCAGCCCCAAATCCTGAGGAGGAGGCTGAATGCTGAGGGTGGAACTTGAACTGTAGCTTCCATTGAGGAACCCTGAAAAAGGGCAAAGCAGAAGTCATCAGAACATCAGACTGAACACATACTGTATACATGCTGGTGCCTTTTCCATTTTGAAAAGGTGATTTAAAGTGACACTTCAAAGTGTTTATTTAAAAATTAATTTAATACTGATATTTGTATGAAATAAACTCTACAATGCAAAGCACAATTATCCTTTGGTTTTACAATTTAAAGGGATAGTTCACCCAAAAATTTAAATTCTCTCATTGTTTACTCACCCTCATGCCATCCCAGATGTGTATGACTTTCTTTCTTTAGCAGAACACAAATGAAGATTTTAAAAAGAATATTTCAGCTCTGTTGATCCTCACAATGCAAGTGAATGGTTACCAGAACTCAGAGGATCCAAAAATGACAGAGGCACACAAGTAATCTATAAGACTCTAGAGTTTTAATCCATGTCTTCAGAAGCAAGATAATAAGTGAGGGTGAGAAACAGATCAATATTTAAGTTATTTTTACTCCACCTTTGACCAGTCTCAACCAGTAGGTGGCTGAATATGAAAAAGTGTAGATTTACAGTTAAAAAAGGACTTAAATATTGATCGGTTTCTCACCCACACCTATATATCACTTCAGAAGGTATGGATTTAACCACTGGTGTCTTTTGGATTACTTTTATTCTGTCACCATTCACTTGCATTTTGAGGACCAACAGAGCTGAAATATTCTTCTAAAAATCTTCATATGTGTTCTGCAGAAGAAAGTCATACACATCTGGAAAGGCATGAGGGTGAGTAAATGATGAGAGAATCTTCATTTTTGGGTGAACTATCCCTTTAAGACTGACCCCTTTGGACAAACAGAACAAAATATAAGATAAAGAGATAAAATAAGAATAAATTGGTATTGTTTTTTCACAGAGATCCTTTGATCAAACAAGGATGTCATAATGAGTTATGATTGTAAGGGATCACACATCACCTAAACTTTAAAAAGATACATGACGTCAAATAAAATGAGAAAATAAAACTTATGCCCACATACATATATACACACACACATACGTATACACACACACACACACACACACAGCTATGTGTTATGTGTGTAAGGGATATGTCCATCAAAATGCCCAAATACACATTTCAAATGCACAATGTAAAATTTGTTTTAGTTTCGTGAATTGCGTTTGTACTTGTAAATGTAATTAAATGGACTTTTGCTTTAGTGATATCATTGAGGCTATTTTTGTTCTGGCTTTCATGCGTGGATGTGTTTTTAAAATGTCAATTGGTATTACTAGTTAGCTTCAACATAATATATGACGCACAAAGGCATAGGGTGTCTTATTCATTGTGAAACTGTGTTTTCTTAAATCGCATGAATCACAATGAAGGCCTGGACATTTAATGCACGGCCCACCACTGAACAACACAAAATATTGTATAACAGACAGACCTTTAGTGTTTTTGGTGTGTGAGCACATAACGGAATGCATACATTAATTTCAACCCACAATAAGAAATTGCAAGCATTTGTGTGGCCCGCAAATAATTTTGTAAATACTCAAATGGCCCTTAAATGGAAAAAAGTGTCCCCACGCCTGGCCTACACTATATGTGTTCAAATTCATCCCAAAGGTGTCCAGTGAAGTGCCATTGCATTAAAATTTGTCCTCAGAGAAATTACTGAAACAGCAAAACCTGTTAATTAGAATGGGGTGTCCACATACAGTATATTTGGCCATATAGTGCATGTTGATTTCCTCCCATAAACCAAACAGATGCTGCAAGTTATGGCTTGTTGTTTCTCACCCCTGTGTGAAGCATGCAGGGTGTGTCTCACTGTGCCCCTTCCCTGCTGCGGTGCTCTTCCAGGCCCGGCAGATGACATCATGGGCATTGTAGCTGATGGGGCGTCGGCGTTTACTCTGTCTAGGGCCAAGACAACAGCCTGGGGCTTGTGTTGGGTGTGTCTTTTTGTTGATAAAGTGCTTGTGCTATGAATGGCAGGTTTGGTTTGTTCATGAAATCTTGCAGATGTTCTGTGAGAAAGACAATATTTTACTGTAACCATGAAATTGAATAGGCCTGCTCTCTTAAAGATAAAGGTTCTATTAAATAATGTGGCACTCCTGAGTGAGATGCTATAAACATAGTGAGGCACAGCACAATGGTGAAAGATGTCCATCTAGTGCATATTTACAAATAATTATATAAATGAATGAGGATTAAAAAAAAATGCATTCTTTGTGAACAGCCCCTAATGATGAAGTTTCTAACTTTCTAACTAAATTTCTAAAAAATAACTCTTTAGAAAATGATCTATGCACTGGTGCTTAAAGGTGCTACAAGCGATTTTTTCAAGGAAAAGTATGCAAAAAAAAAAATCTTACTCCCTTAAAAGATATTTGAATGAAATAAGTGTCCTGAGATATCTCTTCAGCCTCTGTGACAGCTGTAGACTTTGTAAAACAGCAAACAATAATGTGTCTGCGGATCGCAGACATTGACGCTTTTCACCTGTCAGTCATTTTGCCCGTTCTCATTGTGTTGTATTTGAAGCAGATCACTGAGGCTATGATTCATAATTTTTGTCAGTTAAGGGCACTATTGTTCCACTGTTGAATTTGACAGCCACAGGAACAAACAATGCTGCTCTTTTGCACGGTTCATGTCTCAAAATTATCTTTAGAGGGCGGGGTTTAAAATGGAGGGCATGGCTAATTCAACGGCTCAGTCACGAGAAAGCTTCAGAATGCTGAAATCGCTTACAGCACCTTTAAAAGAACCCAGAAAGTAATAAACTGATCTGAAGAACCTATAATGTAATATACAAATTATATAGTATTCATTAACATTAGTTAACTATATTAGTTTACATGAAATAAAAAAGTAATTTTACAGCACTTTTTAATCATGGTTAATGTTAATTTCAATATACAGTATATGAAAATGTTTAAAATTAAAAGATGTTAACAGAAATTAATGCATTATGAACTAACAGTTCAACAACATTTGTTTAAAAAAAAAATGTGGTGACACTACAATAAGGTTAAATTTGTTAACATTAGTTAATGCATTAGGTATCATGAACAAGCAATTAACAATATTTTTTTACACCATTATTAATCTTTGTTAAAGTGCATTAACTAATGTTAACAAATACAACTTTTTTTTTTATTGTATTTGTACATGTTGAAATTAACATTAATGAAGATTAATAAATGCTTTAAAATTATCATGTTAACTAATGTTAACAAATGTAACATTATATATCTTATTTAAGAACCAAACAGCCACATCCTTGTTGTTGCTTAACCTAAGGTGTTACAAAGAACAACTGAAGAACCTTTATTTTTATGGGTGTAACAGAAACACTACAAAAAATTCCAATATATTAACATTAATAAATGCATTAGGTCAACAAAATGTAAATTTATAAATATATAGTTTTTCTTTGCTAAATCATAAAACATTAGATACGGTTTAATGTAAAATTTAATGTAAAACATTTATTAGTGTATGAAACAAATTGTCATTCACCAATAATAATAAATGTTCATTGTTAATTCATGTAAATATTGCATCAACTAAAGTTCATGTATACAACCCTATTCAAAAGTGTCACCAGTGTAACATACATGTATTTGAACAATATTGTTACAATACATGTTTAAAGGAGGTGGAGAAGAGGTGCTGCAAAGATGTTGTATTGTAACTCAACAGTTTTAACTGTACATCTCCTCACCTGAGCACAGGTGTGACATAGTTGGCTGGCAGGATGCCCACTTTGCCTGTTCTGAGAGACAGTCCACGCAGCCAGCCCTCTTTAAACTTCCCATAAACCCCCACCATTTCACCTTTCCTAAGTTCCAGCTCCTCCGAGCGATGTGGTGTATAGGAATATAGTGCTGCACACCTAAAGATCAAGGTAAAAGATCTCTGATGAAAGAACAGTTTCTAATCAATGTTTCTAGGACACAAGAGCAAGTACATAACATGCAACACTCTCTAATGTTAGAAAATTGTAGCATTAGGTTGTACATCTTTATGACACATCTCAATGAGTGAGATAGGTATGCTGTACACTCACACACTGATGGAGAGCTGTTGGGTTGTAGACATCTTGCTCTCTGAGGGTAAGGGGGGCGCCTGAGGGTTAATCAGTGCCATGGTGATGGTTGGTGGACATTCACCATTCATTTTTTGGTTCCTCTGCTATGGTGAGAAAATTATTTTTTTAATAATTGTTTTCTCTTTAAAAGGACACAAAACAACAGATAATCTTGAGTACAAGTGTTTGGAAATAGAAATCATATATTAGCATTGTTGAACTCACAAGATTCACAGTTATTTTGCCTCTTATGTAAAACTGGTAACATTTTACAATAAGGTTACATTTGTTAACATTAACAATGAACGATTGTTTTACAGCATTTATTAATTTTAGTTAATTTCAACATATACTACAGTTTTAAAATCAAAAGTTGTATTTGTTAACATTAGTAATTTCACTATGAACTAAGCACTGATATATAATATAGAACTGGTTTGCTTATGCAATCAAAAAAATGAAGCCACTGTGCTGCCATATTGCTATGCTAACAGTCTGGTTCCGGAAGTAAAAATTCCATTCATTCATCCCATTGTTTAATTGATTTTCAACCATAACTTAAACCTTTAAAGAGAGAGACCATCCACCTGCATTATTTCAACTTCATTGTGTAAAAATTGTGATTGATTGTGGAATTCATGGTAAACGGCAAAATTACCCATGGTACAGCAGCGAAATATCCACAAATCAGAGAACTGTGTCCAACGAAACGGCTCGCGAGTGACAACATTTTTTACAATTCCAGAATTTCTGAAGGTACCGGAGTACCGAATCTACCCGGTTCCCAATCAGAGTTTTCCCGGTTTTACCCGGTTATAACTTTCCAACGCTCACAACAAGCAAGCCAGCTGCTGCGGAGTCTCAAATGAATCTTGTCGACAAGAAAAGTGGAAAAAGCCAGGTTTGGAAATTCTTTGGATTTGAGGCTGATGAAAAGGGAAACATCATAGATCAGCAAAAACCTATTTGTAAACGCTGCTTTCACAATTTTCTGACGAAAGGAGGAAACACATCAAACTTAATAAAGCACCTGAAAGACAGACACCCGGATTTATTCAAGCAAATAAAGCAGGTGAGTTTAAAAGCATATTATCATTTGTATTAGGGCTGAAACGTTTAGTCGACATTATCGACAATGTCGAAAATAAAAATTGTCGAGAAAAATGTTCGTTGTCTAATAGTCGTTTGATCTCATTTAACGTAACACGAAATCACTTTAAACTAATGGTGACGCGCGAGAGCAGCACTGCAGTTCACGCCTGACGGAGGATGAAGAATTACACAGATCAGTCCAGATGCACTCTAATCTTTCACAGCTTCATCTTATGTACTATTAAAAAAATTATAATAATTCAGAAGCACATTCGTTGTGGAATAAGCAGAGCGGAGCTCTTTAATGCAGTTATATTTAATGCGTTATAGCTTTATTAAAGTTCAAATAAGACAGAAGCAGATCATGTTAATAACTATAAACTCAGAAACTGGCATTTCTCTGTGTGGTCGGTGCCTCTTCTATGAGTTGCGCGAATGTCCCGAAGATTGAAACAGCACCCGGTTGAGAGAGACTCTGGCTCGGGGACGCTCATCCCTCGAGCGCACACGCTTAATGCAGCTCGATTAGAACGTGCTTGCTTTTACTTATTTAACCATAATATATGTAACTGCATTTCTTATCGTGAAGAAAATTCGCAATATGCAGCTTTATTAATATGAGAGCGCTTTGCACATTAGTTTGGAAATTGTTTTTTATTCATTTCTATTGTATGCTTGTTTATTTAGTTTATTTTTTAGTACTTGGTAAAAACTTAAAAGTAAAAGTTGCAGAAGTTGAAGCACATCTTATATAAATGTTCAAAAATACTTTTAAGCATACTTTGTAGTTTTGTTTTAATTCAAAAATAATATATTTAACTTGAAGTGTTGCTCAATGGCATATTTTTGTTCTTAGTTCTGCTGCTAATGATTTGCTAAATTTGTTAATTAAAGAGTGTTGTTTTGTAACCTGTTTTTGTGTTTTGCTTTGGTACTGAAAATGGTAGAGTACCGTGAAATTTCACTGGTATTGGTACCGACTACTGAAATTTTGGTACCTAGACAACACTAGTTGGGATGGTGTACTTCGGCTTGCAAGCCTCACCCTTTTTCCTCCAAACATAACAATGGTCATTATGGCCCAAAAGTTCCATATTTGTTTCATCGGACCAGAGGACATTTCCCCAAAAAGTAAGATCTTTGTCCCCATGTGCACTTGTAAACTGTAGTCTGGCTTTTTTATGGCAGATTTAGAGCACTGGCTTCTTCCTTGCTGAGCAGCCTTTCAGGTTATGTCAATATAGGACTTGTTTTCCTGTGGATATAGATACTTGCACCGGTTTCATCCAGCGTCTTCACAAGGTGCTTTGCTGTTGTTCTGGGATTGATTTGCACTAAAATTGAAAAATTACTCATGTCATGCACAAAGTAGATGTCCTAAGCAACTTGCCAAAACTATAGTATGTAAATATTAAATCTGTGGAGTTTTAAGGACTTCAACCTAAATGTACGTAAAATTCTGACTTCAATTGTAGATGTAAAAGCATGCAACTTCTGATCTTCGAGAGTGCCTGAGATAAAAGTTATTGGGACTTCATAAATGGCACATCATAGTTTTATTATAAATTGTATTGTAAAGTATACTTTGATATTTCATCAATGGATGGCCCCATATCCTCAGAGGTCTGGGCTAATGTCTACTGAAGCTAGCACAGCCCCTGCTTGTACCTGTGTCTTTAAATCCGAATTTCAAAAAAATGTTTGCCACAAAACAAAGTTTGTGATGTGATTCACATAGGAGCTGATGGTGTGGTTCATGACGCAACTCTTTTATGACGTCTATGAAATAAATGAATCGAGGAAATACTTACAGAACCCAGACGGCTGGAAAAGTGGGCAGTCACTGTTGCACTCTATTGACTTAATAGTAAATCGTAAAATTTCAGCGAGTAATCATAATGATTCAGACAGTAACCGATTTTATATCTGAAATCTGCACGTACAACGCAAGTGTCTCTCCCCTCCTTTTCACACGCGCAGCAGATACGCAGTGAGGGAGACACTGATATGCTAGGTTTAAATGGCAAATGAACACGTATTTATGACAAGTATCAATTAATGTTTACAGAGAGCACTTCATTATGAAAACAAGCAAATCCCAGGCATTTATGGCGATTTATAAATCCCGGTCTGATTTTTTTAAAGTCACGTTCGGGGGTTAGGACGTATTTTCACCGTAAACAAGCAGATGTACTGCTTTTCCTACCTTTGGTGATCGTTGTGCTGCATGGATAGGCTGAACACCGGGGCAGGTGAATGCTCGGACATCGCGATCCGCATATATCTTATCCCTAGTAACGAATATTATCCAGAATTAGCTTAAACACGTTTGTCACTAAGGCGACATGCGAATGTTGTATCCAGAGATCAGAGGCGGTCAGACGTCAACTGATTGGGCGAAAGTTGTCTTACGTCACCAGCTTGACGACGCCTTCTGATTGGATGGTTATCTTACGCGGTTTAGATCGAAAACATTTGGAAGAAGATGCAAAACTTACGATCAAAACAACTGGCACAAATCTAATTCCATAGATGCAGGGGAAAGACGTGCTAGTTAGTAAAGTTGTTGCTGTTGTTTGTCAGTTTTAGAATTTCATAATTGTGTTTCTTAATATTGCTCCTGGGGCCCATTAGTTGTGTTGTGAGTTGAGGATCCCCCCAGGGCTTATGGATTATATTTATTTATTTATTTATTGTTGCTTTGGTAACACTGGGTTAAAGGGATAGTTCCCAAAAATGAAAATTCTCTCATCATTTACTCACCCTCATGCCATCCCAGATGTGTATGACTTTCTTCTGCAGAACACATGAAGATTTTTAGAAGAATATTTCTGCTCTGTAGGTCCATACAATGCAAATGAATGGTGACCAGGACTTTGAGGGTCCAAAAAGCACATAAGCACAGCATAAAAGTAATCCACGAGACTCCAGTGGTTTAATCCATGTCTTCAGAAGAGAAATGATAGGTGTGGGTGAGAAACCGATACATTTTAAATCAGTTTTCTACCGTTAATCTACACTTTCACATCCACGATCTGGTGTTGGAAGTGACTTTCACTTTCAGCCACCTACTGGTTGGAGCTGGTCAAAGGTGGAGATTTATAATAAAATAAAAAAAGGACTTAAATATGGATCCATTTCTCACCCTTCAGAAGATATGGATTTAACCACTGGAGTCTTATGGGTTACTTTTGTGTTGCCATATTTGCTTTTTGAACGTTCTGATTTCTGTTAACCATTCACTTATATTGTAAGGACCAACAGATCTGATATATTCTTCTAAAATCTTAATTTGTGTTCTGCATAAGAAAGAAAGTCATACACATCTGGGATGGCATGAGGGTGAGTAAATGATTAGAGAATTGTCATGTGTCATTTTCACAATTATTATGGCAGTAAAGTGTTCCTACATTTTAATCAATCTCTAAAATCAGCTACATGCAGAAAGCCTCTAGTTGATGTGCATTTACTGTTTGACAGTCGCATAAATCATAAGGAAGTTTTGAAGTTAATTCAGCAATGAATTCTACTTTTCTTACATAACAGAACAGAAAATAAAATATTCTGACATCAGACACAGAGCTGACTCAGATTGAGACATTTCCTTGCTCCGATAACATACTACTAAGATTAAGAGCATGGGCTCAGGGAAGAGAGTCATCTGGGATGGAGTCATGAGTCTTTCTCTTAAACTTAAATCCATTCTAATATTAGCCAGTTATGACAGCACAATGAAATAAAAGACTTACAAACTGTAAGTCCTTTACAGTTTCTGTAACATTGACAATCTCCACGCCTCTCTAAAATGCTTAAACCTTTGTCCCATAATTATATCAGAGGGAGCGGGTGATTACGGCTTACAGTAGTTAGATCAGCACTTGAAAACAGAAGGCCATGGGAGTTTCACATACTGTAAAATCTATGATGCTGATTTCGTAATCTCTTAAAAGTGCAACGCAAGTACAACAGAGCATTAACTTAGGACACTTAGGTCTCCCTGTCTTGAAAACAGCTACAGTACATTCAAAGACATGTTCAATGATTAAAAAAAAAAAATTCTACACTAAGAAAAGGTGTAAAGGGTTTCCTTATTTATTGATTACAGTTTGATCTGGGTGGTGACCAGACTTTTGCATTATTAGGAGACGTGTCAAGCAATAATTTGACTGACCAAGGCCACAGCAACCATGGAGGATGTGGGGGACACGTCACTCGTCAAAATGGTGGATTTGTATACAGTATCCTTAGCATTTTGTTACTTTGGCTGATTGAGCAACCATCCAGCCAATCACAGGTGAGTTTCATGAGCCAATAGGTCTTACATAATAGGTCGTCAGTCAGAGAGTCTAATCAACCGTTTATTTCTGCAAAGATGCTTTCAATAATGCTTATTTATCCATGCTTTTTTATCTGCATTGATGTTGATCTAAATTAATAATCTAGAGATGAGGAACACACTAATGAGAGTAATTTATCAGCATATCATTCTTGATTGGCAGACAATCCTTCGTTTAAGCACACATTGTAAATGGAGTTTATATTAGTGCCAGATTCTTCATTAAGTTATGCTTTGTACATTATGTTTGTGAGGTAAATGTTTGATTAGTTATTTTTGCCAATTAAAGCAGATTACTAGATCTGTGTTAAATATGTAAACTGTTTATAATATCAGTCATGTGTTTTACCTCTCTGTTAGTGTTACATGAAAACGTAAGGACGAAATTGAAACTCATAATTATTTTAAGACTATTATTGTTGTCTTTTGATAAAAATCATGCTCAACAACTTTATTCCCACAATGCACAAGCACAGAGTAAAAAATAAAATTGTGCACATGCACAATTGTCATTATTGTAATTGATTAAATAATTTAATCAGGAGCAGCTTGTGCTCAGTCTTTTATTGTCATGTATGAAACAGAAGCAATGCTCCACAAGATGCCCTTTATTTTTGCAGCTAATTTAGCAACATTTTGCAATTCATTTGCAATACTTGAATCTTTAAAATACTACAAATAAGAATATATTACTTATATATTAATATAACACTTATATCTTACTAATATAATAATATATACTGTAATATATTAATACTGCACTGTAAGTGTTGGGTCTGTGCGAGCCAGCTACTGACAGCTATGTGACACCCCCCCCCCCCCCCACACACACACACACACACACACACACACACACACACTTTTCAAATGAATGCTACGCCCTTAACCCAAGCTCGTCCGTCAGTTTCCGATTACATCTTTGGTTACCTATTTGTTTGGCTACTTATTTTGCATTCTGGTGAAGTTCAGATTCAAAGTCTGCTCTGAAAGCTGGGTCACTGGTCATTCATTACAGTACATAAAAACTAACCATGCACTATCATACAGCAAAAGCATTCAAAAGCAGATAGAAGCAATCTCCTTAATAGACAAGTTCACCCAAAAATTTTAATTAATTCATCCTTTACTCAACCTGATGACATCCCAGATGTAAATGACTTTCTTCTGCAGAACACAAATTAAGATTTTTAGAAAAATATCTAAGCTCTGTGATCAAAACTTAGGCAGCATAAAAGTAATCCGTATTACTCCAGTGGTTTTATCCTTGCCTTCTAAGCGATCTAATACATTTTGGATTAGACTATAAATCTTGACTTCATCAGTCATTTTGGCAATCATGATTTCAAGCTTGATTACACTTCCTAACACCAACTAGTGCTCTGCGCATGCGTCAAGCTTGAAATCATGATTGCCAAGATTTATAGTAAAAAAGGAGTTATATTTTGATCTGTTCTCACCTAAAACCAATTGGACCGCTTCAGAAGACATGGATTAAACCACAGGAGTTGTGTGGATTACATTTATGCTGTCTGTATGTGCTTTTTGGATCTTCAAAGTTTTTGTATGGACCTACAGAGCTGAGACATTCTTCTTAAAATCTTAATTTGTGTTCTGCAGAAGACAGAAATTCGTACACATCAGGGTGAGTAAATGATGAGAGTGAATTTCCATTTTTGGCAACTAGTTTACATTACATTAATGCTGCCTTTATGTGCTTTTTGGATCTTCAAAGTTTTGGTCACCATTCACTTTCACTGCATGGACCTACAGACCTGAGATCATCTTTGTTTGGGTTAAGCAGAAGAAAGTCATACAGTACACATATGTATGGCATGAAGGTGAGTAAATGATGAGAACTTTTTCATTTTTGAGTGAACTATTCCTTTAAATTACATTATTTAAAAGAAACGTTCACTCAAAAATGTACATTTTGTCATAATTTTCTAACCCTCATGTTTTTCATAACCCCTTTCATTCTTCCATGAACACAAAAGGAAATGTAAATAAAAATGACTGGGGACTGAGACAGTCAAGCTCCAAAGATGACAAAAAGCAATATAATTACTATAAATGTAATCCATGTGAATTGTGTGCTATACACATTACCCCCATGTTTGATGTCAATGAATTTAAATGTCATTGATTTGCTACTTGCATAGCACAAATGAGATTTGAGAGCAACGAAAGAGCGGAATGATTTAACTTAAGTCTGTTCTTCACTGAAAGCTTTTGTATGGCTTCAAAAAACTCATATGGACTTCTATTATGATAGATTTATGGTGAATTTTGTGTCATTTTTGGAGCTTGATAGCCCCAGTCTTCATTCACATTCATGGAAACGAGCGACCAGGACATTCTGCTAAATATCATCTTTTGTGTCTCATGGATGAAAGAAAGTCAGACATGTTTGAAAGAACGTAATGTGAGTAAATAATGACAGAATTTGACAGAGTATTTTCCAGGCAATCAAAAGAACACTGCTAAGTCAGAAACAGTAGGCATGTTTTCTGTGACTGCACACAGTGTTGTACAACCTGAAGAAAAACACAAATCATAATCTCTGCAGGTCATAATGTAAAGCAGAGTGACTCCTCTCCCCATGCTGTGATGATCTTCTCGCTTTCTATTAATGACACAGCTGATAACAGGGGGAGAGAGAGTCACTGCACACTGAGAGAAAGGAGCCTTTCAACTAGATAAGAGGAAAGTGTTATGTAACCCAATATGAGTCATGAGCTTGCAAAGCGGCAATAGAGAAAGGGGCATTTTTAGCTCGAGAGCATATTGGCTTCCACCGATGCAGGAAAGAATCTTACACTGACAGAGGGGAGAATTATTTTTTAACTATTTTAAAGAAAAGATGAGAATATGTAGGAAAGCAGCATTCATTTTTCATACTTTAGATGCCACATCAAATAAATAAATAATGAATTCAAAGCTTCATGTTTGTGATTTGGCTCCCGTATAATACACATCAATACTTTTCCCCCGGTTTTAAACTTCTGGTGTATAATTGTGAGGTTAAGTTGTGTTTGTGTTTTAACAAAGAGATTATAATTATTGTTCCTGTTTTTCAGGAAAGATCACAGCCAGCAAAAACAAACATTGCCTCACTCTACCAAAATTAACTTCTCTGACAGATCAACTCTGTTTCAACATTAACAAATCTGACCATTTGATCATGAAGGTGAGCTTGTGATTCATCATCAAAAAAACACCCTGTGAAGCCAAATCACAGCATTGCGTGAAAAAAAACAGGCATGGCAAGGTAGTCACAACAATCATCATTCCGATACAAATGAATCAATGTGAGGCACAAATGTGAGTTCTCACCTTAGGCAAGCTTTTGTGAGAGCTCCTCAAACGTGGTCTGTTAAATGTTGCAAGTTGTGGCGTCTTGCTGTAGGCAGTGTGTGCATTGGAGCTGATAAGAGGTGGCTGCAGGCTCTGGCTGAGAGGAGGGTAGTTCAGGCTTTTGTGGAGACTGGCATTTGGAGGCCTGGCTGGTTTAGTAGATGTGCCAGAGAGCCGCCTGTGGGCGAGAGCATCCGTGTTAACCTTAGTGCCGCTCTGTGGGTGTGATTCCACAGACTCCCTCCTTTTGCGTTTTTCTAGAAGCTTGTGTGCAGCTGGATTTGGCTGTAGTAGGAAGACACAAAGTGCATTAAAGGAAAATGAAAACATTGAGTCTCTCCAGCCTAAACCACTTTACATGATGCAAATCCAGCCCTGAGACTGTCAGTAAGGAAAAGTGGCAGCACAAAGCTATTAGTCCCACCTGCTCGCCTGAAACTTCCTGTTCAGCCTTGTCAGGCGCAGCTGCCAGGATCTTAAAATGGACTAGTGCTGCACACGTGGGCAGCACCTGTACGGACACTCCCCCTCCCCTTCCCCATGATGTGTTGCTCTGTCACCACAGTAAAAGAAATCATTACTATGCCTTCACACCTGGCTGGTCACTATCGAGATGCCAGATTGAATGAGGCTAGTGCAACATTGAGTGTTGAGAGGAGGGCCGGCTGTTTTATCTCACTTAAGTCAGATATAATCCAGCACACGGATAAGGAATGGCATTCCTATCTGAAGTTTAATTATCCAGCCGCACATGCAGTTCAGTGAGGCAGCAGCATCTGAACAATGCACACATCAGTCACTGCACTGCAGTGTAAGAGATAGCAGGCTCACTATTGACATCTAAAAGCTCGTTATCATGCTCCATAAGTAGCTGCTGACACCACGAGAGCTAAAAGATGAGTTCCTTTTGTTTCAGATTTAATTGCAGCATTAAACAGGGAAAAGATAACAGGACATTGAATGGACGCCCAAATAATGACGAAGAATTCACGTCACAAAGCAATAACTGTATTAAATGAGTGATTTCATCAATTATTATTGCATAAACCCTTAAGCCAGTCCTACATGTAAATCTACTGGCAAATACTTAAGCAACTTGCATTAAAAGTTGAAGTTGGGTGAATCTAATGAAAACTGTCAAATGTCAAAGTCACATTTCATCCAAAAATCAAAAGATTGGAAAAAAAAAAATGGCTACATTTTGTTTATGCAAAATATGATTAAGAAGTGTTTGTTACATTATTGTCATGACAATTAGGCATCCCCTCATAATACTTTCAAATCAGGTTCTTGGGACCCCCAGGGGGCCTGAAGGGGGTGCTTGGAATCTGCTGTAAATTTTTCTTTTTTGTCATTACTGAATTTAACATTATTACAATGTTATTCTGCTTTCTAAAACTGGTTGGAAATAATGTAATCACAGTTTGTAATAAAAACAATTCCGCATATAGTTTTGTGTTCAAATATATATAAATCTACTGCATATTTCTAGAACATTTGACTGTTACCTTTAGCTTGCTTAGGGGGAGATCTAAGGCCATCATCTCTAAATGCTTTGGAACAACATTTCTTGTGAAAACCCCTGAACTACTGTTTTGCAAAAAACTGTAAATTTGTAAAGTACAATTTTAGAATCATGTTAGTATTTGTTGTACTGTCTTAAATGTATGTAGTATGGTGTTTATTTTAACATCATACAACATCAAACAACATAAATTAACTTTAAATTTATCACAGTTAAAGTCGGTACTGTATTATTGTAATGACAATGTGATTATTTCACATTTCAGTAATAAAATTGTTTTAATTATTAAAGTTTTGTAAGTTTTAACCAAGATTTTGTACTGGCTAGGGGTTTATACAATAAAAAAAAGCTGTTGACCTCTGTGAGCTGCAAAGGAAATTTTACCCTCAACCCAGTTTTCATCCACTTGTTTAATAAGAGTAATGCAGTCTCCCTGTGGGGGAAAGAGAAATAACCATGTGTTGGCAGCTGAGGGTGTATGGGCATCCATTAAGAGCTGTACTTGGCTTGAATCATTCTTAGCTGAAGGCATCACTTTTTATTCTTTAGGCCCATTACACCCTTAATTCGGCTCCAGACCCATTTGGACCATCTGCTCATAAAAAATAAAAAAATACTCTTTAGAGTCAAAACTGTTATATAATTCAAGTCCTGCAGTCTAACTAACAATAGTGCAACATTAGAGAGCCCAAACTAAGCAAAGTTCATTTCTTTGCTCTCCATTTTGTAATTGCATAAAAGGGGTGATTTAAAATGATTAATGTCAATATTTCTACTACTTTATTTTAGAAATACTCAAAAGGTTGTGCTCTGAATGTATACATTTAACATACAGTTGCCCCAAATTATTTACACACTTAAGTCACACTTAAATTGTGAAGCATTTACATAATCAAATATAAAACCAAGTGACATTTATTTTTAATAAAGATACCACAGCTGCCAGATTTTTTTTTTACAGTGTACACCTGTGGGAAACAGATCAATATTCGTGTCCTTTTTAAATCTCCACTTTCTTCTTTTGTTTTTTGGCGATTCGCATTCTTTGTGCATATCGCCACCTACTGGTCGGGGTTGGTCAAAGGTGGAGATTTATAGTAAAAAAATGACTTAAATATTTATCTGTTTCTCATCCACACCTATCAGAAGACATGGATTTAACCACTGGAGTCTTTTGGGATACTTTTATGCTGCCTTTACACGATTTGTGAAGATTCAAAAACCATTCTGGCCACCATTCACTTGCATTGTGTGGACCTACAGAACTTAGATATTCTTCTAAAAATCTTCATTTGTGTTCAGCAGAAGAAAGTCATACACATCTGGGATGGCATGAGGGTGAGTAGATGATGAGAGAATTTTCATTTTTGAGTGAACTATCCCTTTAACCCAGTGTTACCAAAGCAACAATAAATTAATTAAATAATAAAAATCATAAACCCACAGGGGATCGTCAACTCATAACACAACTCATGGGAAAGAAAGATATTCAATGGCATGAGAGTGGATTGATTTTTTTATATATATATATGTATGTATATGTATATGTATGTGTGTGTGTGTGTGTGTGTGTATATATGTGTGTGTGTGTGTGTGTGTGTGTGTGTTTCAAATGATTATTCACAGTATAATGCAAAAGTACATGATGTACTCCTTACCCCCTGTGTGTTCTGCCCTTGTCTGGGCAGCTGAAATTGCAGATCTTGAATGTAACTGCTTAAAAGGTCCTCCTGATCCGTAGAGCACATATATCTCCCTGATCTGTCCCTCGGTGTACCCAGCTGACCCCACTCTCGCTCCTGGAGGCTCTCTAGCAACCTCACAAGCAGCAGGTTGGTGGGGAGCTCCTCCATTGATCCTGGAACAGGAGCTCTGAACTCTGGGAAGCACATCTGATAAGGGTGTGATGCCTCCTGCTGTTGAATGCATGGCTTACAAAACGTGTGCTGGCATGGTACGACATTGGCAGACACGTCTAAGTGCTCCATACACAAAGGACACTCCAACAAGTCCAACACAGCCAGATCCTCCATATTACAAGACTCAATCACGAGATCTCAGAACACCTGACAAACATGATTAAAGTGTTTTATATAACCTAGTTATTACATACATTTATAAACTCAACTATTTCACCACGATTACTTTAAACATGCTATTATAATAGACAAGAGCTCGAGTTTTGTACTTCCGTCAACACCTGCAAATCACGACACTGTAATATTGCAGACAGGTGTGAACACCGGTGGACTACAATTGTAAATACAGACACGGTATATGCTTACTTTTAGTTTATTCAAAAATCAGTTACCTCAATTACACATACATGATGAGAACAGCTGTGTTATTGTGATCTCGTAGAAATTAGAAGAATGTTTTCAATTAAAAATATCGGACGAGATGGCGCGTGACGTCACATCCGCCTGGGTCACGTAAATAAAAAAAAACTTACACAGAAAACGAGTTAGATTCGACGAAGAACATTGTCGTTTTAGTTATACACAGTTAGACATTTACACACCTCTTGGTCACATAAGTATAGATAAATAGAAAGAAGTACTGACGATGGAGCGAGAAGCTTAAAACTTGACAATCGCATGCAGGCGTCATTTTACACCTTCATATCACTGCGCTATAGATGGACAAAATAGTGTCACGCGGAAGACTGCAAAAATAATTATTAAATGATTGCAAATGGACACGTACTTATATAATATAGGTCTATAATATAATATATAACTTAATATTACATTTAATATACAGAAGCCTATGCATATTTCTGACACATTGAGTAAATATTAATATTTTGTTAAAAGATTGTCTATTCAGTGAGAAGTGTTTTTCCATATCGTAAGATAGATAGATAGATGGTCACTAGGCTATTGTTGGGTGTTTGCTATGGTTTTCTCTTGGTCGCTAGGGTGTTACTAGGTGGTTGCTTGGGTGGTCTTTAGGGTGTTGCTGTATGCTATGTGGTAGAATAATGTATGTATACATATGTATTATGTATCAATATAGCCACTGAGTATACTGTACATGACCTTTAGTTCAAAAAGCGAACAGGATGTAAAGGCACAGAGGATGGATGGATGGATGGGTGATAGATAGATAGATAGATAGATAGATAGATAGATCAGAAATCAGAGTTTTTGTTGGATAATTTCCATAAAAAGTTTCATGATCATTTTTGTGTAATACTGATGCCCTCTAGTGGCGAGTAAAGACTAGAGATTAAAGAATTATTCAGCCTTGCTTTACAATTTCGTGTCACACAAGCTTTTAATGAAAATAACCAAAACTTCTTTTTTTTTTTTTATCCTGAGGTAATTTCATTTTTTTTTTTACTTCTATAAATTCTACTCAATTTATTCTGCAGATCTTTTGATAAAGAACATGACTAGCCCAATGATGATGGAAACTCGGGTGGTGGTGACTGCAGTCTTAGTCAAAGCATAAATCATTGCCTAATTTACTCCACCAAGAAACAAATCAGACATCTGCTTTGGATCTATGGGATTTCAATTTCACACATTCCTTGAAACCCAAAGTCCCGTTAAAATCTCAGTGATCTCACAGTTAAATTATTCATGGATATTGGCTCTGCGTTCTATACAAGTTCAGGACATTCACTTAAATTTTTAAGGGAGTGCATTAATCATTTATCTATTTTGTGAGTTTGAAGAGTTTTGGAGTTTTTATTTTTAAGAATTATTTTAAAAGGACGGCGTTTTCTCTATTTTTGATTTGATGTGTTTTCATGTGAAGAATAGATCTCTGTTCTCACTGAAGTGCTTAATGTCTGATTCATGCATGCGTTGAAGTGCTTTTTATAATCAATGAATGTTGACAACCCAACAAAACTCAGAATAACACTTTGGTTTGCTGTAAGGTTGAGTGTTTGTGATTCACTGGAGAGTAACAACAAAAGCTTTAATGGGTCCCCTACAGGGTATTTGTTATTATTTGTCCCTTTATCTGCTAGAATGGACAGTGAATTTGCCAGCAGGGGGAGCAGTATGTACAAAAATATATAACCAACTGATGATAAAGCTTGGCTTTCATCTCAAATATGATGTTAGGTTTCTTCCTTACACAAAGACTATCATTGGCTCATGATAAATGTATTCTAATCTTTTCCCCCAATTTCGAGGGTTTTATTTTGTCATTCAGATTTGTGCTTTCTCTGCAGTTTGATGTAATCAGAAAGCCATTGAATTCTGAGACAATGGGTTTATGGGTGTTTATAGGCTCCCATTACAGTCTATCAATTATTCATGGACTGATTATATGGCTATTGTTTCCTGCCATTATTTCTGAGAGTTTATATTTATCAAAATCATCCTCCCAAACGTGAACACTCTTTCTTTGCCGAGCTGAATCCAGAATTTACTTAAACAAGACTTATCATACATCATTCTATAACATTTAAAAATGGAATATGCCTGTTTTGTAATGTAAGGAAGTGTTTCTATAAAAGGGTATACCAGACTTTAAAAAGCATGTTCTCAAGTTGGTCAGTCTCAAGGCTTGATTATTCACAAGGCAAGAAAGAAACAGAATGCCTAAAGGATGGAACATAACAGGACCAAAATAAATAAATGAACAGGATGAAAATAAAAAGCTAAATTGTAAAATGAATTTGCCATAGCAAATTAACCTGTGCAGTATTTTCTATTTTTTAAATAATATTACAGATTTCTTTAATGATATGGTATGGAATGTTAAACCAACTAATACTTAAAAACATCACATCATTACTGTAATAGAATCCATTACTAATACATATTACTTACTAATGTTTGTGGCTAACTTACTAATGTTACTAATGTTGGTTCCTTCGTGGAGGATGATGTCATTAAAGACCTGTCTTTTTAAGGGATATAACAGGATGGAAATTGAGGAAAGGAAAGGAAAACCCTATAAATTAATTACCAAAACAATGTGTTTGTTTGTTTTTTTTTTGTTGGGGGGAACCTATAATATATTTTTTCATTTTAGAAGCTAGTGCGTAGCACCTTTGGACATTTCCACTCAAGCTAAATAGTGAAAATAATTAAATTTCACCCCATGTTCACTTAACTGTGATATTATGAGAAAAGAAAACAAACTAATATACAGTACTGCATAACAGGAATGACTCATTCAGACTGCATCAGCATTATGCAGACCAAAGAGAGATCAACAGTAAATCTAATAGCAGTTTAAGTACTTTAAAGCAATATAATTCTTGTTTTTTAATTAGGGAAAATCAATCTTGTGTATTGTATGTTTCATTGGGTTGCAGTGTCTAGGATACTAATATCTTCTGTTCATCCATCTGTCATGCCTCAAATGTCTCTTTAATTATGGTTATATCCATATGTGCATCATTTGTGGTTATGCAGCACTCTGAGTGTTTAACAAAAAACCTGCTACACAAGAAAAACCTGAAAATCAACATTTTGTGTTTGCCTTGAAAATCCACCCTTTTAATTGTTAAAGAAAGGTTTAAAAAGTTCAGATGGATGAACAGATCAAAGGATTCAAACTGGCCTGATATTGTAGAGCATATTGCTGGGCATGTCCATTAAGAAATGTTTGCCATCAATGTGGCATCTCTGATTTTGTGACATTCTGCCTGGCGTCTAGGCAAGCCATCTAAGGTCCTGTTTGTCTTCTGGACTTGGCAGGCCATCATCAGAAATAAAGGATATTACGTTTATTTGCATGATAATTATCTAATATGTCCTCTGTGTGTGGTGGTGGTGGGATGGGTGGGTGGTGATGGGGGGATTTAGCCATGAATTGTAAAAAATTGGTCTATTGGTGTATATGCAAAAGGCTAAGTTAGTTTATAATGATGCCACCATTTAATTGAGGAATACACAAACAGCTGTCAGAACAAGTACCTAAATATAGAACACAGCACACACAGAGAATCATGTATCCCAGCCAGCTGCCTCCCTGTTTGTCCTCTCTCAGAACACTCTATTTTCACTGACTCTTAAAAAAAATATGGATGAGAGAGGGGGGATTGAATACAAGATAAAATCCAAACTCCCTTTTTCCATGCCTTGAGTTAAGGCTGATTAACTAGCAAAATTAGAAAGCAAACCACAATGGCCTCACACACCCCAAACACATTTTTGAAATAATCGATCTCCTCCAATAACCATATGCTTTATTCCGATTGATTTCCAATGAGTGCTATTAGCCCACAAGGAAAATTCCATCACTGTTGAATGAGAATGCAAAAAGGGAAATGAGGCCACACTTAATATCAGAGCACACAAAAAAGCCTGGACTCTAAATATTTACTGAACTGATCTTTAGAACTTTTTAGTGGCAAGCATCACTATTACTATACTTATTATAAGGTTAGTGATCTGAACAAACCTCTCACCTTAAGTAATACACTTTGGTGTGGTAAAGTGTAATGAAATGAATGATACCCTAAATTGTGCAGCTTGTTAAAAAAATATGTGCTAATATTTTTTAATAATATAAGCAATCAGAAATGTGATTTTTGCCTGGCTGATGAAAAAATAGGTGAAAAATCTAATAGACTTACACAGAATGAGGGACATAAGACATTTCTAGGAACCAGAATAGACACTTAAAGTTAGTCTCTTTAGACTTGGGCCAGAATGCAACCACCTGGCTGCCTTTCCAACATTCCAGTTCCATACAAAGATGTCTAATTATTTAACAGTGCTCGCTCTGGGGAGTCAGACACAGTTGTTTGCTTGAAATTGTATGTTGTAAGGCTCTTGAGATAAAAAAATAAATAAATGAAACACTTTTAATAAGCACACTTTCTGATACTTGCTGTATGTGATCTGTCTGTGCATGGTACTAAAACAGATGATCAAATCTACAGATTTTTTTTGTCTAGCAGAAAATAAAACAGCACAAAAATCCCATATACTGACATTGCAGGAGAAAAACAAGCCATTAGTACCAGAATAATACAGAGGCTTGTGAGTACTTTAATTTTTTTTTTACTTGGGCCAGTAAGCAACCAACTAGTAACCACCCAGAACACCATTTTGCACTGGCTTGCTTTTTAGTTGGACTGAAATGTAAAAATTATTTATAAAGATAATTACATCGTTCTTCAGTAAAGGTCCTAAAATCTTTTCTTAAATCTATTCAAATAATGTCTTTCTATTTTATTAAATATTGTACATATATGGTACAAAATTATAAAATTGTACATCAATTGAAACCATCTAGTTGCCATACAGATGTCGTTCCTTTAGTACTTTTCAAGGAAGTTATATACCTTTATATAGTAAATACCTGGCTTGTGTCAGGATGTGTCCCAGAGGAATTAAACACTGCGATAGTTCAGACGCCTCTGAAGAATTCCTCATTACATCCTTCGGTTGCTAATAACTACAGACCAATCTCAATATTACCTTTCATCTCTAAAATAACAGAGAAAGCAGTAGCTAAGCAACTGCTGGAGGTAGTGCAGGATAACAATAATTTTTAAATATTTCAGTCAGGTTTTAGAGAAAATCACAGTAAAGTAACTACCCTTCTTAGGGTTACCAATGACTTATTGATGGTGGAGGATGCTGGAGAGTGCTTCATTTTAGTGTTGCTTGATTTAACTGCAGCTTTTGACACAGTTGATCATTCAGTTTTACTTGATACATTGAAGAGATGGGTGGGAATATCTGGGGTGGCTTTAGACTGGTTTGTTTCCTATTTGCCAAATAGGAAATTTGTAGTGTCTGTTGGAGATGAGATGTCCTCCTCTTCAACAATAAATTGTGGTGTTCCACAAGGATCCCTGTTAGGACCAGTTTTGTTTTCATTATACACGTTACAGCTTGGTTCAGTGATTCGAAAATACATTCAAACATATATTTTCATTGCTACGCAGATGACCTACAGTTGTATTTGTTATTGAATACCAATGATCTGACTAATTTAAGTGTTCTTCAAGCTTATTTTGCAGATATACAATATGACCACCTTTGGCTTCAAAACAGCACCAGTTTTCCTAGATATACCTGCACAGTTTTGATTTTGGTTGTTGGAAGATAGGATGTTCCAAATTCTTGCTATTAACTTTTTATTAACTCTTTAGGCAGTCTCAATTGCTTCTGTCTCTGCATTTAATCCCAGACTGACTCGATGTTCAGTGGGGGGCAATATGAGGGCCATGCCATCTTTTACAGGGCTCTCTGTTCTTCTAATCCATTTTATTTGCAAAAGTAATGTTTAGAAGTCTAAAATGTATATTTCCTATTGACACACTAAAGCTAAAGATATAAATAACCAACTTTAAGACAAACATTGCTGTGAAACATCTTGTGTGCCTAAGACTTTTGCGCAGTACTATATTTATATGTATATGTATATATACTGTATATATACACACATACATACATACACTGGTGGCCAAAAGTTTGGAATAATGTGGAGATTTTACTGTTTCGGAAGGAAATTGGTACTTTAATCACCAAAGTGGCATTCAACTGATCACAAAGTATAGTCAGGGCATTACTGATGTAAAAAAAACATCACTATTTGAAAAATGTAATTTTTGATCAAATCTAGACAGGCCTTATTTCCAGCCGCCATCACTCCAACACCTTATCCTTGAGTAATCATGCTAAATTGCTAAACTGGCACTAGAAAATCACTTGCCATTATATCAATCATAGTTGAAAGCTATTTGATCATTACATGAACTTAACATTGTCTTTGGGTTTGTTTTTGTTTTTTGTTTTTTTTTTTGTTGCCAAAGTATGCAATTGACTGGCATGTCTTAAAGTCAATATTAGGTCAAAAATTGCACAAAGAAACAGCTTTCTCTAGAAACTAGTCAGTCAATATTTTGAGGCATGAAGGCTATACAATCCTTGACATTGCCAAAAAACTAAAGATTTCATACAACACAGTCTTCAAAGACAAAGAACAACTGGCTCTAACAAGGACAGAAAGAGATGTGGAAGGCCAGATGTACAACTAAACAAGAGGATATGTACGTCAGAGTCTCACATGTCCTCAGCTGACAGCTTCATTGAATTCTATCCACTCAACACCATTTTCATGTACAACAGTAAAGAGAAGACTCGGGGGTGCAGGCCTTATGGGAAGAATTGCAAAGAAAAAGCCACTTTTAAAACACAAAATCAAAAAGTAAAAGTTAGGGCAAAGAAACACATTAGACATTGGACAACAGATAATTGGAAAAGAGTGTTATGGATCTGAACTCCATTGAGCTTTTGTGGGATCAGCTAGACTGTAAGGTGTGTTAGAAGTGCCCAACAAGACACATCTATGGCAAGTGCTACATGAAGTGTGGGGTGAAATGTCACCTGAGTATCTGGACAAACTGACAGCTAGATCTGCAATGCTGTCATTGCTGCACATGGAGGATTTTTTTGATGAGAACTCTTTGAAGTAGATTAAGAAGTTCTGAACATTATTTTTAAATTGTAATAGTAATTTTTCACCTAATTAGTGCCCTGACTGTACATTTTGATCAATTGAATGCCACTTTGGTGAATGAAAGTATCAATTTCTTTCCATAAGAGCAAAATCTGTACATTATTCCAAACTTTTGGCCACCAGTGAAAATAGTTTTTATTTTATTAAGGTTGTAGAGATTCTCTCTTAACGTGTACAGAGCCACAGGAGCGCAACTGATTGCACAGACAGAAAGTTAGACAAAGCCGATCCAACAATCAGAACGTTCATTTCAGATGCGATTGGATATTTGTTAACCAATAATATTTTTCAGTTTCAGTAAGCGGAGGGACATTTCCTGTGTCTGATGCACAAGCATTCCTGGAGTAACCAACAAACACGCCATGGTCCAAATAACTGAGATAAAAAAAATTCCCCATGATGTGGAAATTAACTGAAGCTCCTGACCCATATCTGCACTGTACTGCTGCCACATGATTGGCTGATTAGATAATCGCATGGATGATTGTTGGTGCCTGATGGGCTGGTTTGAGTATTTCTGTAACTGCTGATCTCCTGGGATTTTCACACACAACAGTCTCTAGAATTTACTCTGACTGTTTCCAGAAACAACAAACATCCAGTGAGCAGCAGTTCTGCAGATGAAAATTCCTTTGTATATGAGAGAGGACAACAGAGAATGGCCAGAATGGTTCGAACTGACAAAGTCTGCGGTAACTCAGATAACCACTCTGTACAATTGTGGTGAGAAGAATATCATCTCAGAATGTTATAAAATATATATATATATATATAATCTCAGCAAAAAAAGAAATGTCCCTTTTTCAGGATACTGTATAAAATTATACTGTATTAAAGATAATTTTGTAAAATCCAAATAAACTCTACAGATATTTATTGGAAAGGGTTTAAACAAAGTTTCCCATGCTTGTTCAATGAACCATAAACAATTAATGAACATGCACCTGTGGAACGTTCATTAAGACACTAACAGTGTGCAGACAGAATGGAATTAAGGTCACAGTTAAAAGAATTTAAGACACTAAAGAGACCTTTCTACTGACTCTGAAAAACACCAGAACAAAGAAGCATAAGGTGCCTGCTCACCTGCGTGAATGTGCCATAATTAAAATGCAGGGAGGCATGAGGACTGTAGATGTGGCCAGGGCAATAAACTGCAATGTCGGTAATGTGAGATGCCTAAGACAGTGCTACAGGGAGACATGAAGGACAGCAGACCACGTGTAACAACACCTGTACAAGATCAGTTTGTTTCTAACAAGTTATTGGATAAACAAGGATGAATGTGTGTGTGTGTGTGCGTGTGAGAAAGAGAGAGACGGAGCGTGTGTAATTACCTGTTGCCACACCCAAGCAGAGATGCTGTTAGCTTTCTGAAGATCAGCTCTCTTTGTGGAAATATAGCCATCCAAGAGGGGGTATTTCTCCCTATTTCGTGGTAGCCGGTGCACAAAAGTCATTCACTATAGAAACCACAATCTCCTCCGCCATTTTGAACAGCACCCATTGTGTAATTAATTAGTCTGTTGTGTCTATCATCTGTTGTATGTAAATACTGGCTGATGTGAATTCACTTCACATCACCTAACTAACTCATATTACACACAAAAACTTTTGCCACCTCCTGCTGGCTAATATATGTAATGTAAAAAAAAAAGATACATGTAAGAGACACACATACAGTAGCTCTTAACACATATGCATAACACTTACACTTTAGATTAGAACAGCTCAAGCGGAGTGATACACACAGCGAAGCGTCCGAGTGCTGATGCTGTCAGAACATCGGTGCTCATGGAATGTCCCTCGTCCAATCAGATTCGAGGACCGGAACTAACTGTTGTGTATATATTTTGTTATATATTATGTTTTTTTTTTTTATACTCTTTTTTTATTCCTTTTACTGCAGTTGGTGGTGACTTTTTTCTCATGATATCAAATCATCTCAGAAGGAAAACAATTTCACTATACACAGAAAAGCACATTATAGTATACAAATAAAACAAAAAACATAATTTTATATAGGCTATAAATGTTAATAGAGGATAATTTGTTAACGTGAACATTACTACACTCAAATTAGCATCAATGCTTAACAGTTTAATGCATATTATGAATTTGTTTATTAGTTAGAGTAATAATAAAGTTTTAACAATTTTCATAGTAGCCTAATAAAAGGAACATTAATGACACCTATTATTTGAAATACATATTTAACATCAAGTTACCATACCATGGTTCTTAGCAGTGTACTGTATATAGCATGCCAGCAAGTAACTTACCCTGATATACATTTTGTAAGTTTATGTGGGACTATAATTACACGCCTTGGGTCTTTCATAAATCCACAGTATGCCCACCTCTTCAGACACTACTACACCACTGTGCTGTTCAAGATTCAGTTTTAGGGATATATAGAAGCTTATTCATGGTTTTATTTAATCTCACCCGGTTTTCAATAAATGAACTTTAGAATGGCTTCAATCAGTGAAAAATGCTGCAGCTAGACTTTTGACATGGACTAGGTCTTTTAATCATATTACCCCAGTTTTAGCTTCCATGCATTGGCAAGCAATTAATTTTAGGGTTGATTTTAAGATCTGATTAATTACTTATAAGGCATCACATGGTTTGGCACCAGATTATTTAACAGAACATTCAAAACTTAAAGAAACAATTAGACCTCTTACTTCGATCATCTTGCCGTGAACTGTTGGCTGTTCCAAGATCAAGATGTAAAACTAAAGGTGATACAGGACTGGTAAAAGTGAACACCCTGCCCAGAGAGATTAGATATGCTGAACCTGTGTTTTTAAGTCTCATTTTAAAATGTGTATAGACTAGCTTTTATTACTTTATGAATTTCAGTTTTTACCTTGTGTTTTACTGAGAGTGTTTTGATTTTACGTGTTGTGAAGCACTTTGTGCTTGTTTTACTGAGTGTGCTTTTATTTTATGTTTTACAAATCACTTTGTGCTAAATTGCTAAAAGGTCCAATAAAAAAATAAAGTTATTTTTACATCGAGGCTAAAGGACATCAGGATAAAACCATTTTTTTTTTATATAAAATTTAATAACTTTTAAAATGTTGAAAATGTATCCCTGAAATTATCAAATACAATAGACAAAATAATTAGTACTCATTTGAAGTTTTGTTCAAGGTGATTATAATCAAAGCTATTTCATTACTCATCCAACAAATGAAAGGATAGTATTTAGGGTCCCCTTGTTGGAGGGGCTAAAGGCCCTCCATAAAAAACACACTCTTGAGTTGGGGGAATTTATTTGTTATGAAGATTGTTTAAAGTCTGCTCACATTGACTGATCCAATCATAATCATTAATTTGTCTATAGAATATTTCAGATCTTATAAAATGCCAAATGTGTTTGAAATTAACAGTAAACGCTGCACCCTTTTCTGAAGAGGTTATTTTGAATATGCATTACCTTAATTTGTTACTCAATAAAAAAAAAGCATCATTGAGTCTCAAAAGTATTTGCATAAGTTAACACATTTTGCACTATTGCCCCTATATCTATACTATATCATTGTAACCCAAGTATAGGTACAAGGCCCCCCCCCCCAAAAACATTGTTGAAGCATTTTTTTTTTTTAAATCAAAACAGACCTTTCGTTATTATTTATTTTCTCTCAAAATATGTTGCTCCATCAATATCCCATAAAATGAAACATATTTCTTTCAGTCTTTGACACAGAAAAACGGTTTCCTTTTAGACATGTTGTACCTTAAGCATTGGATGCTGCACTTTTATTACAGTAAAGCCCAGACTTTCACATTTTCATGATGCTACAGTGTGGTGACACCTTTCCATTGAGAGTGGCTGAGGAAGCCAGGCCTAACTCTGGTGATATGCACTTCACAGAGGTGAAGTGACAGAGAGAGAGCCAGGCCCAGGCCACGTATTCACAGTGTGACAAAATAGAATGAATAAAATGTCGACGGCACCCTCAGGCATTCGTGAGCATCTCTCATGGGTCACAAAGTACCCCTTCAACACGAGACATACCCCAAGCCAAGCCAGGCAATCCTACTGTATGTGTTCATTTTTCATTACTGACAGCTTGCCCTCTCTGGAACACGTTAGACAAATAGTCTGGTGCCATTTAGAAGCCTGATTTCATTTTGAGGTCATGTATATTTGTTCTTCCCTCTTAAACGTTGTAGTTGAGTAATCAGTTTTCCTCTTGTTTACCATCAGCACCCTGCGGCTCACTTCTCTGTTTACCTGTACTTTGCAGTGGGGCCTTTGAGAAATATCTGCAGCTGGGAAACAACTTTGACCTGGGTCAAAACAAGTCAACCAGTTTTCGGCACAGGCTGTAGATTTAACTTGTGTTCATTAAGTCCAGCAAGGCTCATAGACTTCCTCAAGGCTCACCTTGCACCATAATGACTGTGGTGCCTCAATCTGATGAGTCAGCGAATCTTTGAACAGGCAAGCCAGCCTTTATGTGACCCGTATCCACAGATTAAAGGACAAAGTAATCATCGTCAAGTCTTTGCCGTGGACTGTATTGACATAACAGAAGCATACATTTGAACAACACAGTACCATCCACCTCTACTTAGAACCTGATTTTTAACCTTTCTAAAGAGAAATTGCTGCTACACTTGAAAACATTTCAACCCACAACAATTGAAAACATAAGTTAAAGTGGTCCCAAAGTGACACACTGCAATTATATTCTAAGTTCCTTGAACTTTTTGCCCCATTTTGAACTTAACAAATGAAGATAATCAAGGCAAAACTCTGTAAACTCATGAAACTGAATAATGATAACAAGAAATGGTGCTATTTTGATATGTGTGGCTGCCAGGCCATCGCTATGAAGTTGCTAAGTTGTTCTGGGTGGTTGCTAGGGCATTGCTAGGGTGCTCTGGGTGGTTGTTTACAGGCAAAAAGAGCACCCAAGTCTCTATGATATTCTGGTCCCTATGGTGCTTGTCCCGCTGTGACAGGGCGGAGGCCGGGGCCGGGTCGTGATGCTACACACCCGGACTCTAATCAGGCTATTCAAGCCTCAGAGAGGGATAAAGGGCGACTGGAGACTGCAGTGGAACAGAGAGAGAGATTCACGGGCAGCTGTCCCACACCTTTGTTTGTTTGTCTTTTTGGTTTCAGTTCTTCATTAAAACATTATTTATATTATCAAGCCGATTCTCGCCTCCTCCTTTTCCTTAATCCCTTTACACCCGGCTTCAGTGAAAGTCTATGGGATTTTTTTGCCTGTTTCATCCTCCAAGCAACAATCATAAGATAAATGGCTTAAAAATATAATATCACACCTCTCTACAATAAGATCATACTTGTAGCACAAACAGTGTGGGACCAGGTGCATGCCAAAGTTTAATTCTTAAAAGTATTTGCAATAATATTAGTGATTCTTACCTTAGCAAATAAATAAAACCAATAAATAAAATGTTGACATTTTGTCATCTCTAAGCGCTCTCAGTCAGACTGTGAGTTTGTGTGGCTCCTCCTTCTAATGAGTGGGCTGAATAGATCACTTGAGGAGGAAAGTGCAAGCTTTTATGACAAATGATCTCTCCCTCTGCCCCCCACCACACCGTCAAAGAGGTAAACATCATCTGTTCTTGGCCTGTTTTCTGATAGGTAGATAATAACTCACATCAGGAGGCTAAATGAAACTCACAGAGAAAAAGGAGGAGTAGATTACTCTGCCTTTCTCCCCCTTGACACTTATACCAATAGAGATAAATGTGAGGGTGTTTATGAACCACCTGACCACAAATATTCTCACCTGATTATGTGCCACCAACTGCGGATTCCTTGTGATAAACTCAAGCCATCAAGCATTTCATATCTCACAGTGTCTACGTTTATATACATTTGAAGGTAAAATATTAGTGGTGCTTTTAAGGCAAGCAACACTATTATAATTCCTTACACTTAGGGTTAAAATTATTGCAAAACACCAAAACTCATAGTTTTCTAAGCAATCTGACTTACTATTTATACAGGCCAGACATTACAACAGGCAAAAGAATCCCATAAATTTACATTGAAGGAGGGACCGCCATATTTGGGCTGTTTTGACTTGAAACAGTAAGAAACCACATAGCAACCAAAGGTGGTTGAAAAAAAATAGAACACCTTAGCAACAAGGTATCAATGACCTAACTTGCTTGGGCAAGCACAACTCACATTTTGTTCAGAAAGAGTAAAAATCTTGAAATTTTACCTGAAGAGGAACATCATTGGGAAATGTTGGTGAACAGAACAGTATTTAGAGCAGAGGTTTCCACCTGTGGGACAAGGGGGTGTAAGCACCGGTCAAGGAGGGCACAAATTATATGGACATTAGGGACTTCTATAGGGACTTCCCTCTGATTTGTGTATTTTGAAACTGTTCACCAAAGAGATTAGTTCAGATATGATCTCTGATGCCCTCAGTAACCATTACAGGATTTTTTTTTTTAAACTAGTAGGTGGCAACACATGTCTGGAAAACTAAAATGTTTCAATTGTTAACATTAGATAATGCATTAGGTATCATAACAATAACACAATTTTTGAAAAAGCTTTACAGTTTAAATCTTATAGTTAATTTTAGTTGTTCATTGTTAGTTCATTGTGCTTTAACTAATGTTAACATACAACTTTTAATTAAAAAAAATATTATTAAATGTTGAAATGAACATTTACCAAGGTGAACAAATGTTTTAAAAGCATTGTTGAGTGTTATTCATGTTAACAAATGTAGTTGACTAATGCTAAGAAATGAAACCTTTTGTAAAGGGTAACACTTCACAATAAGGTTAAATTAGTTAACATTAGTTAATGCATTAGGTATCATGAACACACAATAAACAATATATTTTTTACAGCATTTTTTATTCTTAGTTCATTTTAGTTGTGTACTGTTAGTTCACGGTGCATTAACTAATGTTAACAAATACAACTGATGATTTTAAAAATATATTAGTATATGTTGAAATGAACATGAACTATTATTAATAAATCCTGTAAAATGATTATTCATTGTTAGTTCATGTTAACTAATGTTACCGTTAAGTGTTACCTTGTAAAGTATTACCGATATGGGTTATGTAATGTGTAATGAGTGAGTCACTGAATAATTTAGTTGCTCACGACCTAAACAATGGAAGTGAACTACAATGATTCGTTCACTTAAAAGATTTGTTTAAAAAACGATTCATTCACAAATGTTTTAGGCATACACTAAATTGAAAAAGTTTGGACAAATCAATGGAAGTATAATTGACAGAACACAAAATACGGATTCATGTGCATCACATTACATACACACACAATGTTAAAAGCGGACTTTTCCCGCAGTAAAGAGTCAGAAACTAATAATGACCAGTCAAGCCACAATGCAAAGCCATTTTCCGTATTTACAGGTTTTCCATTCAATACATCAGAACAAGTGCTGTGGCATATCTAACTATGTCATAGGACTACTGTAGCTGGGTAGTGAACCACGGATTGGTATGGTGTGCTACAGATTTCAGAAACAGGCTCAACTCTCACACTGAAGACGGTATAAGCAAATGTTTTAGCTGCACTTTACAGTACGGTAGAGTACATGTACTTTCAGTATATTTACAGTGCAATTACCCTTTTTTTTATAAAAAAGAGTAATATTAGGTAACTACATGTACTTAATATGGGTTAAGTTTAGGGTTGAGGTTAGGTTTAGGGTTAGTACTAGTAATTACTGCACTGTAAAAAATGTCTGCAATTTTAACGGTAATAGACTGTAAAATGCTACAGAAAAGTATTAACTGTAAAATATACAGTAACATTTTTTGATATATTTTAAAAGACAATACAGTAGTTTTTACAATAAAATGTTACATTTGTTAGATGTAAAAAAAAATGAATTTCCTGTATAATTAATGGTAAAATTGACATTATTTTTAACAAGAGATTACATGTACTTTTTACAGTTAATTATTGTTAAAATTACAGTAAAAACAAAAATCGGGCATTCCCACAATTCCTGCATAACCCATCATATTTCATTATATTTTATGGGAATAGTTATGATTCTTCTTATTTTTAATATCAGTTACGTACATTGGGGTGTTCTGTGTTATATTTGATGTAGTTAAGTTAATGTTTACTGCATTATTTAAATTTCACATGTCACACTGATGGTGTTTAGTGTTTGTGTGTGACACTGAGAACTGTCTCTACATGTTAATTTGTCATTGTTTTAGGAAAAGCCATTGGTGCACTTCATGTCATCATGTCAAAACGTTTTTTCTGTAAATGTAGCTTTTTTTTACAGTGTCACGTGGTCATGTAAATTACAACAGTTTTAAACTGTAAAATATACAGGTTGTTCTGTAAAGTTGTTTACATTTTTACTGTATTTTTTTACATAATTATTCTGGCAACCACAGCTGCCAGTTTATTTATTTTATTATTTTTTTAAAAAACAAGAGTATTTTTTCACAGTGTGTAGTTGTTGTAATTATAGTAAGTAAATGTACAATAGTACTGTAAAATGAAGTGCTACCAATGTTTATATATTTTATGTATCTGTATGCATATAGCGTGCATATCTTTAGTTATATAAGTTAAATATGGTTGGAAGGTCATTAGACAAGTGGAGGGGGGTGCATGTCCTGAAAGTTTGAAAACCCCTGGATTAGAGCAATGTTTTTGATTAAGCATTACAGTATTTTTAGGCTAAATAATGCAGTCTAATAGTCAGCATTTCTCCTCAAATTAGCTTGCTGTGCTCAACATTAAACCAATTTCCTTCCCACCCTCAAATACTAATAATAGCATTCTTTCTGGCTGCATAATGTTCAGCTGCATTGATGTACACATGCACAGAAGGTAATGAACCCATATGTTGCTGTGGATGATGGTGACAGCTTGAGTATTCTTTAAAAAAAGAGAAGCGATTCGGGACGTCAGCTGCCACATTGCTTCCTGGACTGACGCATTAGTATCCGAAATACTAATGCAATATAAATGTCAAGTTAAAATAAAAATAAATGGTTATTTAAATTGTCTTATGTCATCTGAGATGACTAAAGTGCTTGTCAGCATGATCAGCAGTTCCACTGTAAACAACTTACAGCAAAACAATTTGGTTTTGTGCAGCACAAAAGAGATGTGAAAAGAGGGATTTATTTAATTAAACCAGTCGCTAAATGCTCTAAAGGCCAATAGTGGTCAATATCCAGATGTTGAAAACTATTCTCATTTAGGAGTTGTTTGAATATACTGGCAGCATGTACATTGTTTCTCTGATTGCCCCATTTAAAAAGCATGGAAAAATTTGCCTCCAAACCCAACGTTTATATTCACACATTCTGAAGGGGTAAAATTGGGGAAATTCCCCAAAACTAATTAGGAATAATTTAAGAATTAGGCATTTTCACCTTTAGCTATAATTCCAGTGTGCATCTTTAATCACAGCAGGGGAATTGCTCACATAGTGAAAAATCTGCTCTCATCATATAAAGAAGTGTTGTGCACTTGCATGGGCAAAATGCATGGGCTCATTTGAAAACATTTTAGCAAAGATGTATAAGGGAATGCACATACTATTGCGATAAATTAGTTCATTTAACAGTGCTCTGCAAAGAAAATGTTTTGCTTTTTGGGGGGGGGGGCGGGGGGGATTCTAAGATTCCTAATTAGTGAAAAACCATAAGCTAGTGAAGCTAAGCAGACAAGGGTGTGATTTTTTTTAAAAATGTTCCAAGTTCAATACAATTAAAGTTCGATCGATAGCATCTGTAACATGCTGTCCATTAGACCAGAAAATAATCCCCTTTAAATAAAGGGGGGGGGACAGCTGTTTATAAACACGTAATGTCTTGTCTCATGGACTTCCATTGTAAAACCATTACTGCCATTACTGCAAACTCAATTTCAGTCCAAATTATTGTCCTTTAAAACTATGAAGAACGATGGGGGACTGACATGGTCCATAAAATATTAAGACACAATGACTCCAGAGTTGTCCGACGGTTATTGCTTGTGACTCGCTATGCTTGTCCATATGACACATGTGATCTTGGCGCAAAATGACAAGGTGATGACATTTGCCCCAATGTCCACTTAAGCTAATGAGACCTAATGATGTATGAACAGATTATGCTAATTATGACTGAGAACCACATTGTGCAACACACTGGGATGTTGCTACCCAAATCCATCTCTTCTCTTATACAGAGCATCATCCAACCACAAGGATATAAAAGATAAAAATGCCTAGGATTCTAAAATTCAATTCCCAGGTGCTGATACAGCCGCAGATGACTGTGCTGATAACCCTCACCTCTGTCCGTGAAATCAGTCTTTCAGCAGCAAACTGATGAATGTGTCACACATGGGCTGGTCATGATGAGAGCTTCTCAGAGACAGCACAGCTCAAGAATACATATTAACTCTCAGTCAGACTCAAAATGATAAAACACAGGGAGGCACACTTTAGCGTTAGTTTCAGTTTTCACAACAAAACTCACTGTCTCCATGTATATTTTTGGTGTACATTAGTGGTGCTTGCTAAACCACACATAACTGTTACCTTTGCTAATATTTAGGGTTAGGGATTTGAACAAATCTAGGCAATCTAGGCACTTTTGATTTGGGCAAGTAAGCAACCACCCCTAGCAACCCCCATAACATCTATAGTAATCGGATTATAGCGACGTGCTAAAAACCATTCAACACCCTTGCAACCATCAACAAAACCCTCATTGCTGGGTGTAATCTGATTACAACGTAATAATTAGTAACTGAAATCTGCTTTTTTCTGTGGTGCAGTGTAAATTGTAACAATTTAAGTTTGTGCATTACAGATACTGATTTTTAATTAACTTAATTACTTCATTTATTCTATTTGGGTTACACATATGTCTAAAGCAAAACCATTTATGTAGATAGAATACATTTAAAACATGAATTATGTGCATATGTTCATCTGTTTGCATTTCTGTGACAGCTAAAGAATCACTAACGAGTCATTGTAAGGGAGAAACATGCTTTTTCAAACAATTTACCCAACACTGAACACCCTAGCATCATAGAGATGCATTTTGCAGGCAAGCACCATGGAAATTTAAGAATAGAATTTTGAAATTACCATCCTTGCGTAGCTCAAGGTACAGAGTACAGTGTTTTAATTTTACCAGAAAGACTAATTCAACATTTTTCAAACCTATACCAAAGTGATCTGGTATGAATATGTGCACATTCTAAGTACTAACTTGGTATTTTAGTCATGCACAAAATGTGAAAACGTGTAGTTTGTCAATTTAGCCACAAGTGTTTGTATTACAAGACACCGGGTCCTGAGGGTGCCCTGATTATATCTAGATATATGGCCTGTTGTATATAGACATATTTCATTTGTCTCTCCAAATCTCTTTATGGTGCACCATAAATTTCACTGTATCTTGTACCTCTCAGTTGAATGTAGGCCCTGTTTGTTCAGCTCCATGGCAGAGCTGATAAGTAACTCTGAGAAATGATTAATAGCCAGTGGGAATGCTGGTCAGAATGGCTTAATTGACTTTCTGTAAATTCAGAGGCATTCATAGATAATGAGGGGGAAAATGACAAGCCACTGCAGTAAATAATTCCTCCTCCAGCGATACACAGAAACAGCATGAATGAAAATGTTAGCTACACATGTAACTGTGGTTCTGTGAATTCCGGATGACCGCAAGAGTTCTTGGTCACTTGAAATGCTCGAGAAAGGCGTACCGAAGCAGAGTGCTGAGCGACTGTGGTTTATAACCCCCAGGGCTCAGCATACGACACTACGTGACTTTGTTGGTATATTCTCTCGACCTATCTGGCTGGCGCAGCGATAATCCAGTAGTGTTTACACTGCCTCTGGCGGTCAGTAGGAATGAAACAGAACACGGTTGCGCAGCTGTTTAAGACGGCATAGCTCGCTGACTCCAGCGCAGGCTGTTTAAAAGCATCCGTGTACCTTTCTATCTGTCTATCTTTCTCTCTCTCTCTCTCTCAGCATTAATCTATAGGAAGAGGCTTGCCTCTAAGGGGGGAAACAGATAAGCATCAGAATTTTACACGCCCCGATTCCTTTCCCCTTGTCCCTTTTGCTGGGACCAAAGGCACCTCTCTCACTAAGGGCAGCTCACCTGTAGCGTTGGCACCCCACGCTGCTGAGAGCAAGTCTATGGGGACGACACTGAGAGTAATGGACAAGTCAGGGCCTGCACTGCTGAGCACAGAGGAAATATTAAGCGCATATAGAAGAGTTTGGAAGTGCTCTTAGGATGGAATAATGGTCAGCACTCTCTCTTAGAGCACTAGCCAACTGATGGACATTTTCTCTGCCCAGTTATTCTATTCAATTCAATTCTATTCTTTTCTATTCTATTCTATTCTATTGCTCTGTTTTAAAAGTTTATGAGATGCCTTGTTGCCTACCTGCCTAGACAGCAGCCTTCTGAGGCACCATCCCAACCAGCATGAACCATCATGTTGTTGTTGTTATAATTACTGATTTGTAACACTCTACTTAAGCTGCAACTCTGCACACATTGCAAATATTGCTCTGCACCAGAGCCTCAACTCACAATTGATTTCAAGAGAGTTTGACAAGGGCATGTTGCCAATACCATGATACTCTACCATAAAAATACATTGCATGCACAATCTGGGTAAAATAAATATTTTTTTAGTTACACTGAACAAATTTTTTATGTGGTAATTACTGAATTATATGTTGATTAGCAATTAGCATTTATTGCAACTGCCATCTTGGATTTATTATTATGGTACTGTCAATCCTGAAGTAAGTCAAGCTTTATTTATACAGCACCTTTTAAAATATTGTTTACAAAGTGCTTTACAGAAGATATATATATCACATAAATAGAATAAAATAAATATAAAATAAGAAACTAAAACCAGAAATAAAAGAATAAGAAAATAAAATGCATGAAACACACAGAACTGTAAAAATAATTAAATTGTTGTTTTGAGATACTTTTTAAAGGATATGTGATTCTGTATTAGAGTTTGGCTAAAATTAGGAGTTTGTGTTTGTTAACATTAGTTAATTCATTGGGTATCATTATGTTTTAAAGCATTTATTACTCTTGGCTGATGTTGAATATATCAAAATATTATTGTTCAGTTTTGTTCGTCAACATATAAGTTTTATATGTAAACAAAATATTAGTTTATGTAGAAAATTAATCAAAGATGAATTAAACGAGATGAATTAATGCTGTAAAAGTATTGTTCATTGTTCATTGTTCATGTTCATAGTTCATGTTAACTGTTACGTTAACAAATGTTAACGAATACAACCTTATTGTAAAGTGCTACCAATGAGGCTAATCACAGCCATTGTGGAGCCTCTTTGGTGGAAAAGTGATGTGCTGTTCCATGTGACAAGAATTGCTGTCCTCAACTAAATGGATAGTTATTGAGCTGCATTTTTATAACCTGATTATCAACTTGCTTTCTCTCACTTTCTCACACACACTTCTACAGACGTAGGCTATATGAGATCAAGGACATAGGAAAACAGTTTTAGGTCAGGAAAGAAACCTTAACCTAAATCTGCCCGTTTGATCCCGTTCCAGAGACCGTAAGTAGAAGCCTGAGTTCTGCAATAAACCATTAAAGGGATAGTTCACACAAAAATATAATTCTGTCATAATTTACTCACCCACATGTTTTACTGAACCAGTATGACTTACTTTCTTTAATTGAAACGAGTTATCTAGCAGAATGTCCTAGCTGTTCATTTTCATCAACTGGTTCTTCTATTGTTTGAAAAAGACCAGCTTTGACATTTATTTTATTTTTGTGAACTATCCCTTTAAAAACAAGAGTCTTGTTGGAATTAGTTTAATTATTGAGGGAGTACTGTGAACACAAACATAGTTTCTCAATTAAGACCTGAAGGGGAGATGATAATACAGCTCAGTCTGAGAAATCAGCACAACTGTGAATCTCAACAGCACCCAAAAGACCTCTGAGGGCACATTTCTGCAAAACCATATCATTTATTCTGTTACTCTATGAGTCGCTATAAGGCACAATCTTCTACTGTGCTTCTGTGTGGTGCTGCAGCTAAAATAAATACATTACATAACATACTTTTTTCATGCTAGAATAGAACTTGAAGTCCTCGTAATACTATCATCCTAGACAGCACATCATTAAATTCTGGAAAAATATTGATACTATTTTAGAGAAACTATGAAACATTGATACCATGAAAATTTATTTTTTATAATTCTTTGTTACATTTTTTGTCAAAAAGTGGAGGCCTATTTCAGTTATATCTATCAGGTAGCAGTGTTGGATAAGTCTCTTGAAAGTAATCAATTACAAATGACTAATTACTCTTCTAAAATTTGTAATTTGATTGCACTACTGATTGATGGGAAAAGTAATCATATTACTAATTAATTTCGCTTTTCACAGAAAAGTTTTGGTGTTCAAATTCAAAATAATGTCTATATTTCTTGTTTATTGTCACACTCGCAGAACATAATTCATGTTTAAAATGTATTCTACATAATATTATATTGTTTTACAAATATGTGCAACCCAAGAAATGTACCTAAAAGTAATTAACAGAAATGTCAGTAACTGTAATTTGATTACACAAACTTTTCAAATAAATTGTAATTAAATTACAGTAACTAAATGCTTGGCAATAAGATTACACCCAAAACTGTTGGGTTGTACAGACAAACTATGTTTGGTATTAAAATATATACTATATATAATATATACACTGTATACTGTATATACACTCACCTAAAGGATTATTAGGAACACCATACTAATACTGTGTTTGACCCCCTTTCGCCTTCAGAACTGCCTTAATTCTACGTGGCATTGATTCAACAAGGTGCTGAAAGCATTCTTTAGAAATGTTGGCCCATATTGATAGGATAGCATCTTGCAGTTGATGGAGATTTGTGGGATGCACATCCAGGGCACGAAGCTCCCGTTCCACCACATCCCAAAGATGCTCTATTGGGTTGAGATCTGGTGACTGTGGGGGCCATTTTAGTACAGTGAACTCATTGTCATGTTCAAGAAACCAATTTGAAATGATTCGAGCTTTGTGACATGGTGCATTATCCTGCTGGAAGTAGCCATCAGAAGATGGGTACATGGTGGCCATAAAGGGATGGACATGGTCAGAAACAATGCTCAGGTAGGCCGTGGCATTTAAACAATGCCCAGTTGGCACTAAGGGGACTAAAGTGTGCCAAGAAAACATCCCCCACACATTACACCACCACCACCAGCCCGCACAGTGGTAACAAGGCATGATGGATCCATGTTCTCATTCTGTTTACGCCAAATTCTGACTCTACCATCTGAATGTGTCAACAGAAATCGAGACTCATCAGACCAGGCAACATTTTTCCAGTCTTCAACTGTCCAATTTTGGTGAGCTCTTGCAAATTGTAGCCTCTTTTTCCTATTTGTAGTGGAGATGAGTGGTACACGGTGGGGTCTTCTGCTGTTGTAGCCCATCCGCCTCAAGGTTGTGCGTGTTGTGGCTTCACAAATGCTTTGCTGCATACCTCGGTTGTAACGAGTGGTTATTTCAGTCAAAGTTGCTCTTCTATCAGCTTGAATCAGTCGGCCCATTCTCCTCTGACCTCTAGCATCAACAAGGCATTTTCGTCCACAGGACTGCCGCATACTGGATGTTTTTCCCTTTTCACACCATTCTTTGTAAACCCTAGAAATGGTTGTGCGTGAAAATCCCAGTAACTGAGCAGATTGTGAAATACTCAGACCGGCCCGTCTGGCACCAACAACCATGCCACGCTCAAAATTGCTTAAATCACCTTTCTTTCCCATTCTGACATTCAGTTTGGAGTTCAGGAGATTGTCTTGACCAGGACCACACCCCTAAATGCATTGAAGCAACTGCCATGTGATTGGTTGATTAGATAATTGCATTAATGAGAAATTGAACAGGTGTTCCTAATAATCCTTTAGGTGAGTGTACATATATATATATATACTCACACTGGCAGCCAATAATTTGGAAAAATTTACAGATTTTGCTCTTATGGATAGAAAACACCAAAGTGGCATTGAATTGATCACAATGTATAGTCAGGACAATAATAATGTGAAAAATTACTATAACAATTAAAAAAAAAAAATAATCAGAAAATCAGAAAATATTTCAAAGTGTTCTCATCAAAAAATCCTCCATGTGTAGCAGTGACAGCATTGCAGATCCTTGGCATTCTAGCTGTCAGTTTGTCCAGATACTCAGGTGACAACACCCCACACCTCCTGTAACACTTGCCATAGATGTGGTTGTCTTGTCGGGCACTTCTCACACACCTTACAGTCTAGCTGATCCCACAAAAACTCAATGGGGTTAAGATCCATAACACTCTTTTCCAATTATCTGTTGTCCAATTTCTGTGTTTCTTTGCCCACTCTAACCTTTTAATTTTCTTTTTCCTTTTTCAAAAGTGGCTTTTTCTTTGCAATTCTTCCCATAATGTCTGCACTATTTACATTTTACATTTATGTATTTGGCAGACGCTTTTATCCAAAGTGACTTACAGAGCCCTTATTACAGGGACAATCCCCCCGGAGCAACCTGGATTTAAGTGCCTTGCTCAAGGACACAATGGTGGTGACCGTGGGGATCGAACCAGCGACCTTCTGATTAACAGTTATGTGCTTTAGCCCATTACACCACCACCACTCCTGAGTCTTCTCTTTACTGTTGTACAAGAAGCTGTCAGCTGAGAACATGTGAGACTCTGACGTACATATCCTCTTGTTTAGTTGTGCATCTGGCATTCCACATCTCTTTCTGTCCTTGCTAGAGCCAGTTGTTCTTTGTCTTTGAAGACTGTAGTGTACACATTTGTATGAAATGCTTTTCAAGCATTGTGTAGCCTTCATTCCTCAAAACAATGATTGACTGATGAGTTTCTAGAGAAAGCTGTTTCTTTTTTTGCCATTTTTGACCTAATATTGACCTTAAGACATGCCAGTCTATTGCATACTGTGGCAACTCAAAAACAAACACAAAGACAATGTTAAGCTTCATTTAATGAGCTAAATAGCTTTCAGCTGTGTTTAATATAATGGCAAGTGATTTTCTAGTACCAAATTAGCAATTTAGCATGATTACTCAAGGATAATGTGTTGGAGTGATGGCTACTGGAAATGTGGCCTGTATTTGATCAAAAATTACTTTTTTCAAATAGTGATGGTGCTGTTTTTTTTTACATCAGTAATGTCCTGACTGTACTTTGTGATCAGTTCAATGCCACTTTGTTGAATTAAAGTAACAGTTTCCTTCTGAAACAGTACATTATTCCAACCGTTTGGCTGCGAGTGTGTGTGTGTGTGTGTGTGTGTGTATATATATATATATATATATATATATATATATATAAAAATATGTGTGTCTGTGAAACAAAGATGGCAGCATCAAGGTCAAATACAAATATAAATGCCATGTGACTGTTCACCCTATATTATAACTTTCTGAAGCAGTGAGGGGTAAACACATGTTTTTACACCGCTAAGAGCTCTTCAAAAATTACATAAATATACAGCTAAAGCTTGACACCATGGTGGAATACTACATTCAGATTTAATACTAGTTCAGTTGTTGTAATATGTCTTTGTAGCAATGCGCTATAGATGCTTCTCAAACTATGAACAATCTGATGAATCCAAGCGAGGGTTGATTCAGCCTGACCAGGGCCTATTACTCATGCTGAACTTCCCTTAGGAGTTTCTGCTATTGTTTCTCACTGAGAGCAGTGTGTCAGTGCACAGGGCAAAATTCTGGATCCTTCCCATGCCCTTTATATTGATTTCTATGGTAGTAGCCTATATTATAGACACAATAAGAAATACGCACAGGGTTCATTTTGGTTTGTGGGATTGTGGCACATGACTGAGACGGCATCAAAAGAGGATGGAGATGACAAAAGCCATTGATGCTGCTTGAATTATTTCAAAAACAATATCAATTTAGTGGATCTTGAAGTTGAAACATAAGTATGCATGTTGCGGGGTTATCCAACCACAAAGACTATACTTTGAATCTCCCGCAATCAAAATATTGACTCAAAAACTGTGGAGAGCACCTGATGAAATAATATAGTTAGTAATCCCTGAACAACTGTAATCTTCACTCTAGTGATTTAAACTACTGATAGACTGATACTAAATATGCACCAATATATACAGGCCCATAAATTAGCCGATATTTGGTCATTTTGAGATTATTGGCAAATGCCCAATAGGTCAATTAACATAAATATGATATTTCCCCTTTAGTGTCAGTTCCAAAATCTAACGACAGCCTTGTTAATGAATAGCAAGGATTTGATGTTTTTAAATATTTATATTTTATGTAGACTTAACACTTATTTCAAGTATCCTATATTCATATGTCATCATACATTTTCATTATTTATAATATTGTATATAGATATTTTATTAGCCATCGGCCAGCCTGTACTGACAACATAGGCCATTTAAAACCCAAATCGGTTGACCACTAATCTGAGCCTCCAGGTTTCCCTGAAATATAGTATGAATCCCATTTCTCGGGTATAAGTATATCCAACATTTGAAATGCCTTTAGCTTCACCAGTGTAATACTGAGAGAAAATTGCTATGCTTTCTAGCAGATTTGTGATTCATTTTTGCTACCTCTGCTCGTCTCCAAGTCTGCAATGCTTAATGTGTCTGTTTTCTGCAGTCCCAAATCCCTTCTGTTGTGGATGAGATGTAGCAACACTGCAGAATCTTTTGGCAAAAAATTGTCAGTTAAAAATGGCACTTGCGATGCATGTATTTATCAACACATTTCCTTCGCAGGAAAAGAGAAAACTATTATATCAGGCAGCAAAAAGCGGAATTACACAGTGTTGCATCTGAAATCAGCTGAATTTTGAAAGCGGTGTGGGAAAGAGATTTGTTTGGCGGTTTAGCATTAGATTCAAGCAAAGCTTATAATCTGTCGAAATTCAGAGAGAAGGTTAAGGTCACCTGGCACATTGTTCGCGAGGAGACAATTTACTTTTTTGCATCTTCTGTCTGATTTGCATGCATATTATCATTTGACACAAACAAGAAACAACCAGCTCTTGCTTTATCTGTCGAGGAACCTTTTAAATGCCTATTCTAATGTGGAACTGTTAGAGGTGCAACATTGTGCTTTACAACATGTCAACTCAAATGAACAAATTGTATTTAAAGCCAGTTCATTTAATGATTCGTTGCACATTCAGAACAAAAAACATCCTCATATACTCACAGGCAAAAACAAATAACATTCTTGGCAAAAAAGTTCACAATGCTAAACAGAAACAGCCTAATATTTCAATCCAACCTTCTCTGATGCATTTCGGCTGGGTGATGTTTGATGTTTGGTGAACAAGGAAGATCACACCACAAATTACATGGAGCTAATTGATATGAGTGATTATTCTATAAGTAAAATAACATGCATTGTAATCTGTCTACTGCAGGAAACGTACTCCTTTTTGCTGTTTTAAACTCTTTAATAAAGGATAGATTTGTGGTGGTAGGCTGCTGTCCATCGATTGAACACAATACCAGATAATGCAAAACACATTCACATACAAGTCCCACAGTACTCATAATGTTGAATTCATTGTTGGAATACTGTACAAAAGTGCTGTCCTTGTGCCAACTTTGAACATTAACAGGCAATAAGAGTGATTATTTTGTAGAGTATATACGCAATCTATTTTCTTTTGAGAGGTCTGCTTTGTCTAGGTTCTGCGAAATTGGAGTTAAATGTCATTGTGCTTTGTGGCAAAACAGGACTGGTCCTTTTAGGAGTCACTTGAGGTACACTGAATTGTTATTTGTGCATCTCGCTGGATGATTGCACAGACGAGCCAATTAAACCGAAGCAAAAGCATATGATGTCATCTTATGCACTGAGAGCTTGATTGTGTTGAACTAATAGGCTCAGTGAGTCCGCAGGAACTCATTTCAGAGCTTGTATTTTTTTAAGAGCTCTGACTGCCACATGTACTTCCTCTCCGGAAAGTATTCAGGAATTTTAATGCGTCGGAAGTCCTGGATGCATTTCTCTAACTCCTGCTCTGGGGTCAGCTTCTCCTTGGTCGGTTTTCTTTTCCCTGCCATGATATCACGTGGCCCAGTGGTCCGGACGCGAAGCAGATCAGTTCTCCTGGGAATTGGGGTCGGACCCTTTTTGACTGGCCGGTCCAAGGTCTGGATATTGGGTTGGCGGGTGACAGGACGCACAATGACGGTTTCCTGGGGAGAGCTGGCTTCTGATTGGGTCTCGGAACAGGAAGTGGAGAGCTCGTTGAAGGAAGTGCCGCTTTCACCTTCACGTTCGCTCTTGTGACTCTTACAGCAGCAGTCGCAGTGAGTTGAAGACCATCCAGATGGGCCACCTTCAAAATATAAATCCACAAAAAACCACAAATGTCATCAATACATATCATAACACAAATCTACTCCAAAACAGCCAAAATGATATGAGATGTTTCAGAAGATAAATGGGAAGTCATTGTAGGTATCAGATCACAGAGGAATCAGTTTCTGTGACGTTGAGAGGATGCATGCAACCTGATAACAAAGGTTAAAGAACTGGGAATTAAATATATTTTCCATTTCCCCTTACAGTATATTACTGTAGTTCAACCAGCATAGACAATGCTTCTCTAATGGCATGGATATTTCTCATTTTACCCAGTCAATGCTCAAGCCAGCATTTAAGAAGAGCATTTAGCATGCACCATTTACTCAGAAGAATGAAACTCATAAACCTGAAAAAGAGCATCACAAACACATTGCACAATGCATCACATTAATATCTACAGCTGTAACACGGCAAGGAACAGTTTTCAAAGATATTAAGGATCCACATTTAAATTGCTGTGTGAACTATAGTATGTATTGATCTGTTTTGTTTTTTGGACAAAGAGATTTTCTAAAACCACAGAGGACTGAATCCTTGACTCAAACAGATAGCAGTGTGAATCAAGGCCTGTGAGCCCAGGTGGCTCCTTTAGTTTATGAAGACAGTTATATATTATTATTTTCCAGGCAATTAAAGGTGCTCAGTATTTTTTTCACCGCTAAAAACATTTTACTCCTAAAGAGATTAACTGTATTTTGAAGCATATGTATAAAAGCATGACCACTAACATAAGATGAGGACTCCTGTCATATCAGTAACCTTGTAAAAGCTGTTTTATTCTACATGAGGCAGGGGCACCATCAAGGGGGCTGCCATTTTAGAATCACATGACCAGCTGAATTCTACTCGCTTAATCTCAGTAACTGTCTTGTTATTGGACTTTCACTCTTGGATTAAATGAATCATGGCTGATTGTGAATAGTGAATTTCTACAATGGCATCTTTAACTGAAAACTGCTGATTTTGTATGATGCTGCATCTACACCACTACATCTACATCACTGTAAACCCAAGATGACACAAACAGAAAGTTACTGAATGCACCTTTAAGTACATTTTACTCCTGAATTCTCATTACTGTAATGCAGTAAACAACAGTAAATTTTATTATGTAAAAGTATTTATTTATTTATTATAGTAGTATTTGTTATACTTAATTCAATTTATTCTGAATTTAATGGGGAAAAAATATCTAGAAAGGATGATTTTTATTACTGTATTACAGTAATGAGAATTACCAGGAAAATGCTTAATGTAGATGAAAATAATTACACAACGCTAAACTTCTTAATGGTCATAAAATCAGGCATACTTTTATTTATGCTAAATATAATATAATTTTTTCTTTTGATTTGAGGGTAAAATGTGACATGCTTTTGACAGGCTTTGTTAGATTCACCCTTATACTTGATAAAGGCCCTAAAATCTCACCTTAAATGTTTATTTCTCTTTTAAAAAATTATATATATGTAATATATGGAGGCTCCTTTTTCTCATCCCAGTCTTGAATATTAACACCCTGATTAGCTGGGTTTCGATCCCTGTTTTTATGCTAATTTCGGGATATATTTTTATTCAATAAGAAGACATGCATAAACTATGATGTAAACACGTGGAATTTATCATATATTCCTATAGAATGTATTCAAAAGTGTCATATGGCTTTGCCTCAACTAGCCACGTGACTGTGAACACATACTGTGATTTGAACAGAAAATATCATCAATATCATCTTAATGTTGCTCTAGTTATTCTAAAATAACTAATAACATAGCCTGCCCATCAAAATTATTGGCTTCTACTGAATGCAAGCAAACATGAAGATTGTGCTTTGTCTGTGTGCTCTAAACTGCAAGTATCACATTTGATAAATGATCCACAGTGGCTTCAACTTCTATTTACATATCTATTCCATGACAATTTTCCCAGAAGTGACGATTTTGTTCTCTTAAACACATTGGATGGAAGTGCAACTTTATTTGCAAATTATTGTATGATTTTCTGATTTTTTTTTTTTTTTTTACATAAATTTAATTTGTAACTTGAATGGAAACATGACTTTTGAAATTTTATTGTGATGCTATTTAGCGCTGACATAGAGGTGACACCTTTCCATTGAGAGTGGCTGAAGAAGAAAGGTTGAACCGGTTTTAGTTTTCTTTTGATTTGGGGCTAAAATATGACCCAGAAATTTCTTTGTGATATGCACCCATACAGAACAAAGACCCCATCAAAGCCAGTGTGTGTGTGTGTGTGTGTGTGTGTGTGTGTGTGCGCGCATGTGTGTGTGTGTGTGCGTGCGTGTGTGGGCCGGTTTGGGTGGTTTATGAGGACAAACTGGTAATTACAAGGGTATTACAAGGGTATTATTAAACTATGTTTTTTGGAAAATGAAAAAATTTTGAATGTTTTTTTGTGAGGGTTAGGTTTAGGGGATATAATCTATAGTTCATACAGTATAAAAATCATTATGTCTATGTTCTCATAAGGTTAGCCGCACCAATGTGTGTGTGTGTGTGTGTGTGTGTGTGTGTGTGTGTGTGTGTGTGTGTGTGTGTGTGTGTGTGTGTGTGTGTGAGTGTGTGTGAGCGTGTGTGAGCTTCCATATTTTGTACGTTTATAAATGTATTTTAAATTATTGTATAATTGTAGTTTAAATAGTTGCTGCATTTTCTCATCCCAACCACCATGAATCCCTATTGACATACTATTAAAAAGAGTTATCACCTATGAGCCTTCATCTCATAGAAGGGTCATTTGAGTTTGTTATTAGTTAATGATGATAACAAATTTCTAATCTAGCTCACTGTGTGTTTTTTGTCTTCCTAAAAGCAATAATTTGTGTTTGTTCCCAAAAGCAGCTTGTTTACACTGATTAATAACAACAACAAAAAAAGAAAATCATTCTGCTGAATGTAATAGCAAGCTAATCGGAGGCAGTGTGATTGCACTGGGTTGACAGAGTAAGTTAAGAGGCCTTCTAATGGGAATTCATGAATCTGACACCAAAAGAGGCAGCACATTTCCTGCATTCAAATTAAATCAGTTTCCCTCACATTCTCTTCTCTTCTCTTCTCGTCTCGTCTCGTCTCTTCTCTTCTCTTCTCTTCTCTTCTCTTCTCTTCTCTTCTCTTCTCTTCTCGTCTCTTCTCTTCTCTTCTCTTCTCTTCTCTTCTCTTCTCTTCTAGTCTTCTCCCCCACAGCATATAAAGGGGAAGAGGGGCCTAATGGTGAAGCTCTTAGATTGTTTCAAAATAGATGGTACAGTCCAATGGGACCTCAAGTAAAATACTGGAGCAAAGCACAATAACAATATCATTAAAAGATATAAGCTGGACTAAAGTGCTCCTCAACTCGCTGTGATCCTCAGATGCCCCATCCACATAAAAAAATTCACATTTGCCAAATTGAAATAAGGCATTATCTGTCAGACTGTAATGAAGTGTAGCTTGGGTATAGAACTGGAGGCAGTAGATTCCTCAACAGTGGCTAATCAAGATTACTGTAAGAGGTAAATATCAAATAGCCTTGGTCAGCAGGACATTAGGCTAATCTTGTGTTGTTAACCACTAATACTCACTAAGCTCATTGCTGCAGTATCTGTCAGACAAGAAATGTATTGCATTTTGCTTTATCCACCCTTCCGCTGACCGTATTCCCGTCTGAAAGAGTCTACAGAGCGGCATACAGCTGCTGGGATCATATTGCAGGCCCATTATGGCCGCAGCTTGTCTGCAGAGCTAAATCAGTTATCGTATGTGAGTGCATTCTCATGAATTACACAAGCTTAGGAGGTACATTTGGCACCGGGCTTCAGACAATCTCATCACAAGGGGCACCCACCCACCTACCCATAATGCAATGAGTCTAAATGCCTGAGAGTGCTTCAGATCCAGATTCTCCTGAGCAGTATGCTTTATATGTAATATGCTCTAACTACAGTGGAGCTTTGGCATGAGCCCTTTTTCAAATCCTAAAAATAGTGTGTCACAATTGTATGCATTTTTTATTAACACTCAAACCTGTAATGCTCACATTGTGCAACTAATGTGAATATGGAATATTGCAAGGGCAGCAAGTATTTTTCCATTAAGACCTGCATTGAGCTGGTGCAACTAATGAGTGCTTGCTGTGGATCTGTGCATTAAAGGTTGGAGAGAAGTTTAATTTATAAAAACAATGGTATCAATTATGGATTACGTCAAATGGAAATCAGTAACAAGGGTTAGTGTTTAATGTTGCAGTTAGATAGCAGTTAGTTTAATTGCTCTTAGATAGCAATTAGATTAAAAGAAGAAAAGAAATAGACTTTTGCTTAAGTATGCTGTTTCTCCGAATTTTTTCCACGAAAAAGACCTCAGTAATATGAAGTTGTAACATAGTTCAAGGGAAAGGAGGCGGCGAGAACCGGCTTGACGACATAAATAATATTTTAATAGTAAACTTAAAAGACACAAACACACACATGACGGACATGTCTGTAAATGATCTCTCTCTTGTCGCACCACCGTCTGCCATCGGCCTTTATCCCTCTCGGAGGCTTGATTAGCCCGATACGGGACCGGGTGTGTATCATCACGACCCGGCCCAGCCCTCCGCCCTTCCACACAAGTGTCTCCACAAAAAAAGGGGTAAGCTGCAATTGTTACTTCAAGGATCTATTTACTTGATTGAATGCATACAAATTACTTTCTTGCCGAATCCAGATTAAATAACATTTTTGTCTTAAAGCCAGTAATTTAGATGTTTCTATGAAGCACATTTTTTAAGTAAGCTGACGCGAAATTTGTACAGTGCTGAGATCAGAAGAGATCTCAGCAACGTCACAAACTGTGCTCAGAATTGCCAAGATACCAAAGTCTAAAACATTAAGTCAAAAACGTCAATATGAATTCAAACACTTCTCATCATATTTTGGACTTGCTATCCAAATTCATTTTATATCTCAATGCCATTAATGTACAGTATGCCAACATTTGTCCCATGTCAGATCCTCCTGAAGAATTCTAGATTAAAAATCTGTGATAAAATCTGAGTTACGTTGAGGCACTTACAATGGAAGTGAAAGGGGCCAATCTGGAAACATTAAAATACTCACCGTTTAAATAGTATAGCCACAAGACGTAAACAGTATGCATGTTAACAGGATTTTAGTGTGATGGAATCGCTTAATAACCTTTTCTGTGTAAAGTTATACCCAAATTACTATATACCCAAACTATGTTGCCATGACAACATAATGCCTTAAACCATGTAATTCCGCAAAAACTGTGATTTAAACAGCTTTACAGCTCAACTAATATACAAATTTAAACATATGAATTAATGTAAATGCTTTTATAGTATTAAAAACTTCACATTTCAGCAATGAACACCTCCAAAAATTGTCCCCATTTACTTCCATTGTAAGTGCCTCACGGTAACCTCCAATTCAAAAAAAAAAGAAAGAAAAAAAATATTTATTTTTATTATTTTTGTGGTAATCAACATTATGCAAAATGTAGTCTACTGAGCTTAACTTGTATTGAATGTTCCTTTAATTGACACTTTAATTGATATCTGAGTCTCCTGAGCTGCAAGGAGCAACATCTGAGCTGTATGGATACAAGACTGTCCAGCTTCAAATATAAGATGTATGTATGTATCTACAAACACCAAAGGAAAATAATAAATATCTCAGCTCTTGAAAAATGAGTCAAGCCTTCCAATTTGATTTGCAAGGAAATATATCCAAACACGCTCACCACAACCCCTGTAGGCATTTGTGGATTGGAGCTATTTTCACAAAGTCAGGGCACACAGGTCTCTGTCTTTGTCACACTACAATGACAACCATCAATTTTACTAAAATAAAAATACAATTCCTTCTGCAGGTATACCGTGTGACCACTCTGCTTTTGTGGCTCTTGCGTCAGACCATAAATCCGTTTTTTTTTTTATATCTCCAAATTTGTAACAGATTGGTTGGATATGGGAAATTAGTGTAGGCATCTCTCTGCACTGTAGAGGAAATTTAATGACTAGGGCAGGGAACTGGCACTAATTTCCCCATTTAATTCAATTCAAATTCACAATACATTTTCAAAATTACTTTTGTTGGTGTAACCTAACGTAGCCAGGTTGATTCATTCATATGAAATCATATTTCTGGCCGATTCATTTAGATGTTACCAATAAAGCACATTTAAGGTTGCCTGACAAATGTATTCTTTAATTCTTTACAGTCATATCAGTTCCCATGTCAACAGGCCTATTTAGAGTATTACATAACTGCCTTATTGGGACAATGCATTGCTCCGGGTTCACTTTATATTCACATTCTACTGATCCTGATTTCTTAAAGACTGTGCCATATTTTTATCCTTTGAAAAACGACAGACAACATGATAAAGATGAAATCAATGCCACATGAATGCTGTTGATAAGTTGTATTTTCCTCTAAGGTTTAGCTAAGGGGCCTTATTATAAGAGGCCTGTGTAAATATACAGAGTGTCTATGTCTGATTAAAGTCTAAATTGAGATACAAGACCCTCCATTATGGATCTGACACAGTCTGAGGTTTGGTAATGTTTATCTCCTTGTTAATAGGTCAATTTTGTCCTAGCGGGGAAAAAGTCATATAGATAAATCGTCTTTGTAGACCCTGTTTTCAAGTAATGTAGTGAGCCACATGTGTGAAAAGTCAATACCAACCTTGACTTGACATCACCGTAATCACCATATGTTCAAGAAGTCAGAATTTAAATCGTGCCACTCCTAGCCTGATCGCAATTCTAATGAGGTGTCCTAATGTAAAAAGAGCTGACAAATCATAGATGAGCTGATCTGAAATAAGGCGGGGTGCCAGAAGGGTTTGACATGGTTGGCTTTAATAAGCACTCATTGTCCTTATCCAAGGACATGTCATGCCAGTCCCAGTCTCTCTGCAATCCAGATGCTTTGTGCTGGAAGTTTACACGCAATATGCCAGTATTATCCCCTGACTGATGTTGAAATGAGCTGCAATCTCTTTTCTTTTGTTAAAGGCGGCCAAATGCGTTTGTGGTGCAGAAGTGCCAAATGGACAGATTGGAGAGCCCAGACCATCTCAATGCAGTCATGACCCCTCTTAAAGAACTGATGAGGTGTAATCAGACCACCACAATGAGATGACAGAAGCCCTGCCATCACTACAGTGGTCCCTTTTAAGAAGTGGAGAAGGAAATAGTGGACAAGGGAGGACGTTGGGAGAGCAGGTATTATCTAATACTAAAGAAGAGCCATTGCTGCAAGAATCTAGGAACAGTTGACATTGTCTTATGAAAAAGACTGGCTCAAGTCTGACTTTATACATCCAAAAGTTGGTACCAGCTGGTTAAAAGTCATTGGGGAAAAATGGCTCAGAAATTGAAGATAGATTTAAGAAACGGTCTAGCATCATTTGTTTGCAGATGCCACTTGGTTTGATATTTTGTTTTCTAGGTGAGGCTTACGTGTTCAAAGTGTCCACTGGTTATGGTAGCAACTGAATATCTGAATCACATTAACACCAAATAAATGAAACAATTTTTAGTGATGAAATCTGTTGTTCCCTACTACGTCGGGATTGTATGTATGTCTAATTGTGCAGCAGAATTTCCTACATGCTTGATGCAGCATGTCTTGTGTTTTTCTAATTGTGCAGCAGCAGCATATTCACATGCTTAACTCAATATGTCTGTTTATATTTAAGCAGTAGCAACTAGCAAGTACTTGATCTGCAACAGCAGCAGCAGCAGCAGTGTAGAAGATCTAGTCCACCAAGACCTAATAATATCCTATTAATATGTCATACACACATTAACATACTACATCTTTCAGAGAGTTGTCATGACTGAATAGAATTCACTGAACAGTACTCATTGAACAGATGATTTAAGACACTTTTCCACCATCGGGTTGAATGCTGATCTGGGTTGGCATGGTTTCTGTTTCTTTTTCCACTGTGCTGTGGTGAAATCAGGAGAATGTACATAACAGATCCATCTTTTGGCCATGGCGTGAGAGGTAAATATTGGAGCAGGCGTGATGGAGGATGATCGCATGTTCCAGATTTTAGGACTGCTTTTTTCCTTGGATTTATTCTGCTAATACACGGCAGAAAAGCAACGGCCCATGACGCAAAAAGGAAAATAAAGAGGAAAAAGGCGAGAGGTTTATTATCATTTGCTGAGGGCTTGTGTATGCCACAAGACTGAACACACAAAGGTAAAAGTTCCCAGACTGGCTGATAAGAATATTTATTGACAAAATACTAAATAAGTATTATGTGAAAATATTATATGAGAATAATGAGTTTTAATGAGCAAGAAAAATATGAAGGTACACTAAACATACACTATTTTATCTTAACTTTTATTAACTTCACCCAAATATTAGCAAACTTGGCAAGCTAGAAACAACTAAAAGGGCTATAAGTTACCATGCCATTGTTAAATTGACAATTGTGAGTTGCCACGTAATAAAGCCATTCCACAAGCACGCTTAAGAACGATTGAGTACAGATAGCTAACGTGAATTCCATTCTGATAACTTTTTCTAATTATGCTCTGCCGAACTGTGCTCAAGTAAAAGTGCTATTGTAATCGTTCCGTACCAAGCTCAGCACCAAGTAGCTTGATGGTGGAAAAGAGGCTTTAAACAACTTTAAATTGTCTCAGCTTAAATATATATCAAATAACACACATATTTAGACACAAAAATATATATTCATGTTTTAAAAATCTGCTTTTAAACCATATAGAAGGTTTTCCCCATAGACTTCCGTTGAAGTTCATTACTCTAAACACAATTTTGCTTGGTTTTACGGCTGCTGTCATAGCTGCTATCAATAGAGCTGAAGTTGCATTTAACCTGGAACATTCAAAGAAGTTAATTCATTGCGATTAATTTTATTAAAAATAATGCGCAATGCCCCCGGATTGTAATAAGGAAGATTCCTGAGAAATGCAAGCTTGTAGTACCATCTGTTTACTCCAGAGATTTCAGCTGTGTGGCAACACGCAGTTTATACAGTGAAGAAAACAACCAGACAGCACAAAACAGACATTTGTTACGTTCTTGCGTTCAGAACACTTGATGGAGCGCAAATCCGAACTAAGGGATCTCAAGATGTGTTCTAAGTATTAAACTATATTTAACTTGACACAGTGACCTAAAAATGTATGTTTATGATGCAACGCACCCGAGACACTACATAAGCATCCGTCTGACACAGGTGTACATTGACGTGCTCTTAAACAAGCCCTCATAATAAATCTCCAACTGATTGATAAATTCACTTGTGAAATGGATTACTGTGAACTGTATGCCAATGATTGACTTATGATCAATAATATGGTAGTAAACAATACATTTAAATTTTTTGTATTGTCTTCTCAATGATTAACTCTTCTGCCACAAGAATGCAATGCATTTTAATTATCTATATAATTGTATTTAATATATCTATTATAATTAGATTAAAAATTGTAATCGATTGACAGCCCTAATATGTACATAAAGTAATCTAATAGATACATAGGATCTTTTCTTGCTCTTTATCTATACAGTACGTATATTGCAAGATTTTTTCTAAACTTCCATTAATAAGTTCAGAATAACCTGGATAACTTATTCATATAAAGTGAGTTACAACGAAACTCAACAGCAATTGCAGCAGGATTTTTCTAATTCAGGCAAAGCATCAATGCCATGCTCAGAGCCTCAGCTCAGTGCCTCAGTGTAATTTTTCTTGAGCATGGAAACTGTGTACATGCTGGTAGGGCTGGGACTGCTGGGTGAATCTCTTTCTGTTCTTGATTCGCCTTCCATCTCTGGTGGATTGTGGCTCTGTCCATTCAGAAGTCTGGATCTGCCCCGTCTTAAATCCCCTAGCGGTGACAGGATTGATTTCCTTTACCCAACTGTCATCTCTGTGCCAGTTCAATAATGATGGTATATTACTTGCATTCACAGGCATAATAGAAACGACATATTCACATGAGGTTCTGGGAGGATATAGTCAAAATAAGATTTCTTTGTCTTACTCTCTCTCTCTCTTTCGATCTCTCTCTCTCTTTGTCTTACGCTCTCTCACCATGGCATATTTTGACAAGCTTAGTTGCCCAGCTTGGAAACTGTGTGCTGTGGGCCTAATACAATCCATGAACCACACTTGACTCTCCCCTAGTAATGTGAAAGCTGCACTGGTCTGGAAACAATGTGACAGGCTGTGTCATGATGTTGTGTTACACGAAATACAAAATCGTGTAGTGTGAGACTGAATCTAAACTAGAATCTAGGTTTTGAATTTAGAGACAATTTTTCACGCAGCATCAACTTCAGTTGATGATTCTGATTTAAGACTACAAAACATTTAATCGATTATCAATCGAAAGTAGCAGAGAAGGTGACCTTAAGAAATTTTTGGCAGCGTTTTAATTTTAAAGCTTGCAAGCAGGATTGAGAAGTAAATAATTAGCTACTCTGTTTTGGTCCTTAATGGTTAAAAGAATAAGGAAAGACCCATCAACTTGATGATGAATTGTTATTGTACTGATAATCTAAACACCAAAATGTCATGCTTTCGTGAAAAAAACCCCAAAATTATTCACTTTTATCATCATCTACATGCATGATAAAAGGCCAAATATTTCATTATTTATTCTTGTGTTGTATTAACTTTGCACATTGAAGATGAAAAGTCCAGATTATGTAAAATATGTAAAAAATAACGTTTCTTCCACTGAAATGTGTTTGGAATTTAAACTATTTACATCTCTGAGCCTTACAACAAGGGTCACAATTTAAGGTCAAAATTGAATGCCACGTTTGATGCATGCAATAAATAAAGAGAAGTAAAAAAACAAACAGTAAAAAAGTTCCATCTGAATGCAGCTTTGAAATCTGAACATGCGTGAGAGGTTTGTGCATTGCATAATGCTTAGGCAGTTTATTCCTCTGCTTAGCAGAAATCATGGTGGCTGTGATCTTTTGCCATTTATCATGAATATTAATTAATGCAGAGACAAAACTGAGCAGTTGTATAAATAATGTAGAAAACAAATGTCAACAACCTGCAGAAGGCATGCTAAATGATAGTCAAGTCATTTTTATTTGTATATCGCTTTTCACAACACACATCGTTTCAAAGCAGCTTTATAGAAAATCATGCATTAACAAAAAATTAAACTGTAAAATCTATAAAGTCTTAGAGTCATCATTGTGCAGTTTCACTAAATATGATTGTAAAATGTGTATAAAAATCAAATAATTAAATAATAATTCTATTTAGAACCCCTGTGAGCAAGCTGAAAGTGACTGGCAAGGAACACAAAACTCCATAAGATGCTGTTTAATGGAGAAAATAACCTTGGGAGAAACCAGGCTCACAGTGGGGCCCAGTTCCCCTCTGGCTAACAAGCATGAATATAATGTCAATATTAGTTATTTATGAGCAGTGCGGGTCATGGTTTAAGATTAGTAAACTAAGTAAGTGTTAAAGTAATGGATCACCCAAAAATGAAAATTTACTAAGAATTTTCTCACACTCAGGCCATCCAAAATGTATCTGAGTTTCTTTCTTCATAAAAACAGAATTTAAGATTTTTAGGATTTCATTTCAGGCCTCCTCCATTAAACAATGCAAGCGAATGTACTCCATTTTTTGACAGTCCAAAATGCATATTTAGAGTGCACCAAATAAACCACATGACTCCAGTCATCAAATAAAGTTCCTCTGAACCCAAACGATTGATTATTTTTAGAAACAAAACAATATATACTTTTAACCACAAATGTTCACTTCCGTACATCTCTGACGCACGCTCATGAGAAGGATGATGTAAGCTCGTTGGTATGGTCATGCTTCTCGAGGAGGAGGAGGCAGGAAGTGCGTCATTGTTTACAAGAGAAACTTGCACAGACCACAGACCAAGTGCCGTTCACAAACCAAAACAGTCCAAAACAAACAAGCATGATGTTGGAGGAAGAGAAGAGGAGATGGAGTTTTTCGCCCAACCCTACCTATTTGAGCCCGAATACACCTCTCATCAGCGTGCATCACAGACATGCACGGAAGCAAACATTTGTAGTTAAAAAGTATATAAGTATTATTTTGATTCTAAAAATAATCAATCGTTTGGGTTCAGAAGAACTTTATTTGTAGACTGGAGTTGTGTGGATTATTTTGATGCATGCTAAATATGCATTTTGGACCGTCAAAAAATTTAATACATTCACATCTTAAATTCTGTTTTGATGAAGAAAGAAACTCAGATACAACTTGGATGGCCTGAGGGTGAGTAAATTATGAGCAAATGTTTAATTTTTGGTGAACTATTCCTTTAAATTACAGAGTTTAAAAAATTTTTTTTATGAACTGTAAGATTAATGAACAATGTCTTTGAAGTCCATCCTGGATTAACTGCAGAAGATCACATAGATGCAATGTCCTTTGTTAGTTGGCTAATGAAGGCTTTTGTTGGCAATTAAATGATGATCAATGTATTCCATTTCAAGAGTGCCCGCATTACCTAACTACAGATGGACTACAGAGATCAATTAGGTGCATCGCAGTTCAACCGGCAGGTAATTTCAGTGAGGTTTGGTGGAGTCAAACCTAAATCCAAGGTTCAGGCAGAGGCATATGAAGTATCTGATGTCTTAGAGTTGGAATTGGCATCAGTTTATCCTCTGATGTCCATCATAAAAGACTGAAGTGATGTCTGGCACCATCTGCATTTAGTCGTCATCACTCAGAGACACATAGCATTGGAGTCCGACACCAAGCAGGAATGGAAATGGATCTGGCCGGCTCTGGTAACTTTGGAAACAAATACAATAATATTAGCGTGGATGTAATTTAATTTTATGCAGAGTTATAGATCATGATAGATGTTTCTGGTTCCGGCAGACCTAACTAAAGCAGCCTAATTGTTAGCTGATGGATAAATTAGGTGTATACCTGGCTAAATACTAGCTGAATCTTTAGTCTAGACTTAAACTGAGTGAGTGTGTCTGCATCCAGGAACAGTGTTATGGAGACTATTCCATAGTTTAGGAGCCAACTAAAGGATTTACCTCCTTTTGTGGATTTTGATATTCTAGAAACTATTAACATGCCAGAATTTTGTGATTGTAATGAATGTCAAGGAATATAGCATGTGAGAAGGTCACTTAAGTACTGTGGTGCTAGACCATTCAAAGCTTTGTATGTAGTTAACAGAAATTTAACAGGTAGCCAATGTAACAATGATAAAATGGGGCTGACATGATCATATTTCTATATTTGTTAGCTGCTTATTTTTAGAGGTTTTACCTCTATTTTGTCAGAATAGAGTAGAAGAAAATTTCTGGCTATCCAATCTTTGATTTCATTGATACACTGTTAATTTAGAGAATTGTGAATTTTCAATGGGATTAGAAGAACTTTAAAGTTGGGTATGGTCGGCATTACAGTGGAAACTTATTTCATGATTCCTGATAATATCTCCCAGGGGAAGGCCCTAAAACTGATCCTTGTGGCACTGCATACTTAACTTTTGTTTGATTTGACAATTCCTCGATTACACATACAAAGTGGAAGCATTTTGATAAATAGGACCTAAACCATGCTAATGCAAGTCCACTAATGCCAACATTATTCTCCAGCCTATTCAAGAGAATGTTGTGATCTATCGTGTCATAGGCAGCACTAAGATCTAAAAGCACTAGAAAAGATATGCAGCCACAATCAGATGATACGAGCAAGTCAGTTGTAACTCTGAGATGTGCAGTCTCTGTACTGTGATGAGGCCTAAATCCTGACTGAAATTGTTCATATATATATATATATATAATTTCTCTGTGGAAATGTACATAGTTTGGGAGACACTACCTTTTCTAGTATCTTCGACATAGATTTGGAATCAGTCTGTAATTAGCCATTTCTTCAGGATCAAGCTGTGGCTTCTTAATAAGTGGTCGGGGAACAGGCACAGTCTCTATATGACATCTGTGTCTCTAAAAAAGTTTATGTGACCTGTGTGATGTCTCAAGGCAGTTAGCAGACGTTCGGCTTAACCAGTTTTTAAACAAAAGACACAAACACATATGGCGGTCAGCTGACCGTAAACGATCTCTCTCTCATCGTACCACCTTCCGCAGTCGGCCTTTATCCCTCTCAGAGGCTTAATTAGCCTGATAAGGGACCGGGTGTGTATAATCATAACCCGGCCCCGCCCTCCGCCCTGTCACAGCCCCATTTAGTACTATCACTATTAAGACAAGACTATGAGCCAAATTACTAGAGAGGACAGCGGCACCTTCCCTGTAGGGATGGAGTCTGTCTCTCTTTAGCAGCTCAGGTCTACCCCAAAAACTCTTCCAGTTGTGTATAAATCCTATGCTATTCTCCGGACACCACTCAGACATCCAGCCGTTCAGTGACACTAATCTACTATAATCCTCATCACCATGACGAGCAGGGAGGGGGCTAGAGCATATTCAAGTATCTGACATAGTTTTTGCAAGTTCACACACCTCCTTAACATTATCTTTAGTGATCTCTGACTGGCGAAGCTGGACATCTTTAGTGCTGACATGAATAACAATTTTATAAAATCTATGTTTAGCATTAGCCAGCACTTTTGATCTGATATCAGACACTTGAACCCCGGAAATGTATTTAACAATGGTGTCTGGTGTCTCTATTTCCACATTCCTTACAATAGAATCACACATTATTAAGCTTCTTTCAACATGATTCTCAGTGGGTGCATCACTGAGTGGGGAGTATCGATTGGAAACCCTAACAGGAACGGTAGAGTGGTGTCGCTTTGCTGAGCGAGTATGCTGAGGACGTCACCCAAATGCCCTGCTGCAGAGGCACTACAGCCGGAACCAAAGTGTGTGTGTTGCTCGCTGTACTACCTGCATCTGAAACAGTATCTACCAGCTTCTCTTTCTCGTTGGCCTCCACTAGTGTTCGGATGCATGTCTCTAACTCCTCTAATCTTCTCTGTCAGCCTGACTAATTCCTTACATTTATCACATGTGAATCCCTCACTGCTGATGGAAGAAGCTATAGTAAACATGTGGCATGCAATGCAGGAAGAAATAAAAAGAGCGGATACCATGACTTACCACAATTGTTTGTTGTTTTTGTTGTTAAGGTTGTTCTTACGCAGCTAGGGTTTGAGATCGATGTGGTTCAATGTGGTTCCTGATCATCAGATATTTGAGGTTGATGCAATAATCCATGTAAAACACAGTGGAGAAAACGAATGCACGCAGTCGAGATGCGAGATGTAGACAAGCGGGAAAAGAAAAAAGAGAGAGAACGGGTGCACGTGGTAAAATACACACATTTGAAACAGTAGAAAAGAGGAACAACCCAAAGTATGTGGTAAAATGGCAAAGGATAAAATGATGAACATATAAGAATAAGAATAAGTAATGATAAGCAGCCTACAAACACTCATGCAGCATTCCATCAGCAACCGGAACAGAAATTGCTTATAAAGTAAATAAGCATGGAGAATGATGATAAAGGAGCAAGTGAGAGAGAGCGTAAAATAAGTGAGTGAGAGAAAAAATAATCAAGGAGCTGTATGAAAGTGTAAAAAAGAGAATGAGAGCGAACCCTTTGACCACAAATTATATATTACAAATCTCTTGGGCCGTCTAAATTGGTAAAATGTGTCATGTTTGTGATGTTCTGAGAAGTAACAGCACAGGAGATGGCATTCAGGCCTGTAAAAAGCAACTGATTCAAGAGCTAACAAACTCAGAAGAGAAACAAGAACCTACCAGTCCTGCTGTAAACAGAACTGTACAGGTTGAAGCACAAATATGTCATTTGTATAATTTTGTGAAATGTAAATTGATACAAAAATACATGATCTGATAAGAATACATCATGATTATGGAAACCAAGGCATGTAAGAGAACATTTTTTCTGAACTTTATGCCTTATGGTTGCTCTTAGTGTTTTTTTTATACCACATATAAAATGTCTGTAATGCATGACACATACAGTATCATTGAAATGGTGTGCTGAGAACTTGGTGTCATTGACTCTTTAAAGAGCTAAAAAGAATCAGGAAAGTGGCCCAGCCTTTTTCATTTATTTATTATTATTTTTTAGTGGTAGCATGCAATGGAGCACAACAGTCAGCTTCCAGAAGTAAAACTCCCATTAGATTTTTCCATATGCAAATTAATTTTGAATGATAAATTAAACCTTTAAAAACAGACATGTGAGTGTTATCCCATCTTAATTTTTAGAAATCATGTTTAATAGCAGAATTCCTGGTGAAGAACTACACTAGCCATTATCCTAAAGAGAAACTCCATCAATCAGAGAAATGTGGCCAACAATGTGTACCAAACAAGCTCTGCAATGCACTGTGAATGATGAAATTGAGTCGGTCTTCCTACTCTCTGAAACTGCTAGTATATGTGCAAATATCAGAATATTTTCAATAAAATTAAAATATAAAATATCTGTACTGATTAACAACAATTTTATATAAAAAGTTGTATATTTTTTTGAATTTGTGGAACTTGTGACCTCACAAGGGCCAAATATATCTGCATATGAATTCCTCTTCAGCAAGACATCAATGCCTATTTTTCATAATTGCACCCTTGGCCCTGCCCACTGGTGCTTACAGTCAGTCACATGTGAGGGACAGTCATGGGAGATTCATCTACTGCAAAGGGGACTTATACAGGACACCTTCATGTGCCTGCCTGTTTTTGTACACTAGATGAACGGCTTTTACTTTTATCATGTTTCTCGTGGCTCTTTTAAAATGTACAATGTCACGTTATATCTCTAAAAAGGAGACCTCCATTCTATTTCATTCAGCTGTGCTGTGTCTTGCTGTTTTGAAGGCAATCTGGACCGTATTTATGTTTTAATTGATAGTCTTTTGTAAACATACACTATATGCATGTCTTTGATCATTTGTATGCATTTCCAGCAACGTGGACCACATTTTAACAGCAGTGAAAGTGCACGCACTCCTAGGGTATATTTTTTACCCATTTTAATTTTGTTTCTTTAATACAATTTGTATTCTTAATCTGAGTGGTACAAGACTTGATGACTTTTAATCCACTGAACACAGTGGTTGTAAAAAAAATAAAAAAAATAAGTAACACTTGTACTCTTCGGGTCAATTTTGACCCAACATAGGAAATTAATGGGAAATGCTAAAACCTTGAGATTTGTTTTTTTTATTTACCAAATACAAATCTATAAATCGGACACAATGCAGAACACAATCACACATACAGCCAATTAATGGGTGAGACTATAAATCACCCATAATGCAGAAAACACATGCATGCACACACACATACATGTTTATTTGACACTATTAGTGATCTATCATAGCCTTCCACTGATTTCATATCAGGCTAATTATATTTTCTATTTCCAAACTCTACCCCTAAACCTACCCATCAAACAAACATGTGCACATCACTAAATTTGAAGATCATCATCATCTGGCCCATTCAAGATTTTGACTGATGAGGACATTTAGTCCCCTGTCCACACATACCAAACGTACTACACTAGTCTAAGTCTGAGGCTGACCCCTGAGTTTATGCAAGAATTCTGATGTTTGATGTGTGAAATAAATGACAGGTAACAACATAATTACTGTCTTTTCTTTGTAGTACAATCATTTTGGTCAAGCAAGTTTGGCAGCATATTGTAGCATCATTGCAAAATCTTGAGGTGATCTTGACACTTCAACCCAAGTGGTTTAAAAAAAAATTACAATTTGAAAAATAATTATTTTATAATAAAATAATATATATACTTAATTTATAGACATTATCACAAGTTATGCATTGGATATATATATATATATATATATCCAATGCATAACTTGTGATAATGTCTATAAATTAAGTTTGTAACAACATTGGCCGATAGAGTTCAGCCAATGCATGGAGTACTAAAGCATCTACTGGACATAGTTGTCATTTCATGCAATTGTTATTTTTATTTCAGCAGATGTCACCAGAGACCCCCAATAAATATTTTGATGATTTAACACTCTTTAAATTTAACACTCTTTGAAATTAAGGTTTTTATTAAAGTGAAGACAACATATAATGTGCTTATATACAACATATAAGTGTTATTACATTTCTTTCATAAAAATGAAAAAAAATTATTGTTTATTGTTTTCGGGTCAAAAGGGGTACAAGTGTGATTCTATAACTATAAGTGTACAAGGATTAAAAACTGCTGCTGCCACTCTCTGGGAGAAACACATGCTGTTCTTTGTGTAAAACAACATGGAAGTTGTGATATGTGAAGACCAATGTCTCTGCTTCGGCCTGTTGAAGCGGGTTGAAGCACCAGTGAACATCAACATCATCGTTGGCGTATTCAGAACATTTAATTGTGGATTGTATGTTTTCGGCTCATCCTGTTGTGGTTCGTGCCATCTCTATGAAAAATCACTCTCAAAGACTTGGAGTTTTTGATTTCAGAAGAATAGACTTTATTATCAGACAATAGAGCCGAGTTGCCTGCAGAACAACTGAAGCATCTCTGGGTTTTTGTTCACTTAAATACATGTCCTCTAAAAAGGTGGGGCTAATACATTCCAAACGTGTCACCATTATCCATCATCCTATTCTTTGACTCTGGTCTAATTATTTTAAGAAGTGGACAGGAGACACCTGTGGAAGAGCCTCACCATATATTTTCTCAGCAGTCATGGGAGCACATATGTGAGGGTATTCCTGCTCCTGCACAGGCCTCTAAAACCATACACTCACATAGTAAAAGACCTGCTTGACCATCAGAAATAATTGTAGAATAAAATGGCATTGATTATACTTGATTAATGTATACTTAACTTGATAAAAATACACCACAATACCAGCGAGTATTGCTTGTGAGCCAGTCACAATATGATTCAAGCTTTGCAAAGGAACTGTTATTGAAAGATGGGGCAGTTAAAAACTACCGGACCTGTGAGTATACGTTTTCATTCACGATTGTTTCAAATGTCCTGTTTGATAGTTTAATATTTGCTGTGCTTGAGTGAACATTTTGATACATTCAGATGAAATGTGTTGGGTGTATGCTATGTGTTAACCCTGAAATGTAGTTTTATGGATTATAATTTGAAGCTTGTTTATTTCTTTGGATTGGCTGTATTAGAGGTGCTGCTTGATATTAGCCAATCAGTGGCCGTTTACAATTAAGTATTAAAGGGCCAGATAGCTTAAAACCAAGCATTTCAGACAGAGGGCCAGAGACAGGGTGGAGAATGATCATATATTATTAAATTATGACTGTTTTGGTGCAAAAAAATTAAAAAACTTTACTGACATTATAAGTGGACCTCAAGGAAGATAATAAACTGATTAAAAAAAAGAGTATGTCATGACCTCTTTAAGTACAACATTTTGTACCTTTATCTTTTTGTCTGATTTCCAAATACTTTTTAGCTTGAAATAAAAGTTTGTAATGTGTTTCACATCACATCACACATGCTGGTTGGTTTGGTTCATTCTTATGAAGGATTTTATTAAATCTCTATGGAAAAATGAATGGGAAAATACTTCCGGAACCAAGATGGCTGAAAAAGTATGCCGGTGGCGATCCACTCTGTTGTTACCTTAACAATCTATTTGAACTTGATCTTTACCCCATAACAATGGCTTTTGTAGGTGTAATTAAACCTAATGTAGACATGTTAAATAATACTTTTTTACTTGAATAAAACCAATTCATTTAGATGTTATCACATGAAGCACATTTTTACTTTAGGTTCCCTGTCAATCAGAGAGCACTCTCTGCCTGTGAATGATTTGCATGTTCAAAGGCAGCGTTTTAGAGAGAGGGGGTGTAGATGTAAAAAAAAATGAAATCGCATACAGCACCTTCAATTATAGCAAGACATTTACATAAACATTCAGTGGCAGCTATATGGTGTAGTTATACTAGCAGGCTTACTGGATATACATTACACTAAGTCCTAGATTCAATTGTACTGTTAGTGGCAGGAACATACAGGAAGTGCTTTCCACTGATTCACGCCACAATGTGTCAACCCCACTTTTCAAAATATTCCTGCTTAAAGATCAGACTCAATCTACATACAAATACAGGCATCACGTGGGAAAAAAAACAGTTAAACTGTGAATTTGTCATAAAATTCTGCTTAGATGTATGGATTTAATTTCCTACAAGAACCTGGCTATCGCATGCTTTCTCAATAAAATGCAACATAACGCTCTTGATGTGTTAGAAGTTTACTCATTATGTGTAGGTTATGGGAGGGGCTGAAAGCTGCAGTAATTATACTGATGACAGTGAACAAATCATTAAGCAGCCATATGTCCTTTCGCCCCAAATCTCCCAACTGTCCAACAGATGCACCCCTGTCCCGCCAGACCCACTCTTTTTAGGTTTCTCCAAGGGGACTCTTTCGGAATTAAGAAAAAAGTTATTTTTAATTGGCCATATGCTGCAACATCTCACACGTTTAAGACAACTGCGAGCCAAATGAACCCCTAATGAAGGCATGTGCATGAAAACAACTGTATATCTAAATGAGATGAAGCACATGCACTTAGATAAAGGAAAAAGAGAGAGGCATGGCCATCACTATGGTAGATTACTAAAATATTCACACTCTGCTTATCTCCCTGAGATCTTTACTTGAGGGAATTTTCAACATCTGCAATGGCTCAAAAGCCTCTCTCTCTCTCTCTCTCTCTCTCTCTCTCTCTCTCTAACAGATTAATGGATTCTACTGAACCTTCTCTGAGAAGTAAGGAAGAGTGGGAAAACTCCATACAATCTACGATTTTGCACGATTTAATCGCGTAAGACGTACAAACTTATCGTTAAAAAAAGAATGCAGCTTGAGACCGATTACTATATAGAGTTATTATAGAATTGAACTGAATAGAACTGAGCGATTTATATGAATACGCCGCCTAGTGGTGGCTGAAAAAAAAGCGTTGACACCTACAGTTTGTGTCTTTGAATTAAATGCACTTTAACCATGTAATTTATAACTTATTTATTATATTTAAACACTGAAAACTGTACTTACGGTAAAAGACATATTCTGTATTATTGGACAAGAATCTGTCATCTGTTGGTCTGTTGTGACGAGATGTCGTGATTGATGAATTGCACGCGACAACGCGGAATCCGCTCTCCGCGAGCATATCAAACGCGCGCTCCAGGTGGCGAAATTTGAAGTAAAACTGAGATGTGTATCGTTCAGGTGGCCGTTCGGGATCCTTGTTCTCATTTAAAGTGTCTCCGAAAACTTCTTTAGCCAGACCAACCCTTCCGCAAATGAAGATTTTGTGTATTCCTCTAGTTTTGGTATCGATGTCCCTCCCGCACGAGCTCTTGTATCCCACCGTGAGGAAGCCATAGCGCCTGTCGCGCGCCTCCAGGTAAGACGAAGGGAACAATCTCTGGTCGCTTCCCTGGGACGCGTCGTCAAAATCACTATGCATATAATCATCTGGTGTGAGGATTTTGACGAGTTCGGGCAGCTGGAAGAACTCAGCCTCCCTTTTCAGTCTCTCTTTCTCTGGAAAATAGTCCGGCAGGACGACGTTCTTATCTCGGAGATAGTCCAACACGTATCGAAATAGAAATCCGTCCCTGTCGATAAAGTAGCGACCCTTGATGTCCTGGGACAGGTCGTTGGAGATGTCTTTTTTATTGGCGAATAATTTCCCCAGCAGTGAGTTCGGCACACTAGTGAGGGTGGCATAGCGAGTGTAGTACACCTGTCCACCCACATTGAGCTCAACCACATCCGAAGAGCAACTCTGAGCACATCCAGTGTCCTTGGGCGATTGATAAGTCCTGCAATTTTCTGTCAGTGCCATATTGGTGTAGCACACTTCAAAAAATACAAAAGCAAATATAGAAAAGTTTTGTATTTGTATTTAGTGAGCAAAAAGTCAAGAGGAACATAAGCCCACTCTTAGATGTCCACGGTCCATCTAAGGCAATATCGTGTTGTGCACATTTTTGAGACCTGCTTAAAATTATGAGGACATCAAAACGATTCCATCAGATTTTTAGTCCTCACCCATACATTTATATGGGCCAGATGATCTATAGTGCCTAACGAACCAACATAGCTTCTGTCATTAATAAAAAGGTAGAAATAGAAAAGCTCTCACCCAAGAGGACAAAACTGTGCATCTCATGTAACCTCCAGTTCTTCAGTCCAAGTTCTGGTGATAAAGGTTAAAACTGCACCAACCAGACAGCTTCAACTTCCTTATGAGGAAATTTCCTCTGATCAGCAGTGTCAACTGTTAGTGAACACATACATGGCACCCAGCATACGGCATTTCAAAGAACATTCCAGTAAAAGGATCTCCAGTTGGAAATGAGGGTGCATTAGGAAGTTTGTGCATCCTTGCACTCCAGAGCATCAGCAGTGTAGAGTGCGAATGAATGCAGCGTGCAGTGAGAGGCTTGGAGTGACGGGGGAGGGAGACCATTCTTAGGGAGATGAGCCTTACATCATCTTAAAGGAAAATGACAGCTGGAAACAAACAAGCATTGCACTCAGGTACTTCAGATTTCCAAATATACTCATGCAGTTAATGTGCTAGACATATGAATATGAAGTGGTTAGGCTCCAACATAAATATACAGAAGACATTTATGGACTTTTGTAAAAATGCTAAAGACATTATTTATGTTGAAATTTGGATCCAACATGACTAGCCAGAGATTAGATTGGAGGATCCTCAAGAGTGCATCATTGTTTCAGCACCACGGACAGATCCTCAAACTTGGCTCCATTGAGTTTACAAGGCAGCATTTCCATGGATATTATTCTGTTTAACAATGTTAATATATTTAACAGTAATTTGAGCAATACATGATATCCGATCTGACTTGGTTTATATTTCTTTCGCTGTAAAACTGAAGATGTGCCATTATTACTGTCTACCTGACATAACCTTTAAAAATGTCTTTCAACTGTATGTTGACATTACTAATGTTGTTAGGGTTGGTTAATTAATGTAGTAACTGGTTAATTCAGTCAAACTGGACATTATTTTAGACTTGAATAAAACCAGTTAAATTATGTTACCGCATAATGCAAATAATTGCACTGAAAATAAAATTTTAACCTAAACAATGTGCTTCATGAGGTAACATTTATAGAAGAATGGGTTTGATTCAAGTAAGACATATTATTTAACATGTCTGAATCAACTTGACTACATTAGGTTACACCAACAAAACAAATTTGAAAGGTTATATCAGGTAGGAATCGCTTCTTAAGGTAACAGTTGCAGGTTACAATTTTTTACAGTGTGCATTACATTGCAAAATCTACTCTGAATTTACAGATTATTACTTGGCATGACTGATTTGACATTCAGGTAGTAACCCTCACAAAATTGTCTACACTGAGAAGATTTGCTGTACTAGTAGAGAGAACATGCTTATTTTAGTATGCAAACCTTTGCATTATGTGCTGATCTTGTTTCAAGGAATTTGTGGGCTCGGCTCAACTGAGCAGTGGCTTTGAGGCTATGACCACACTTACCCTGCTAATACTGTGTATTCTGCTGAAAAAGTGTTGCTAGGCACCGACTGGAGAAAATTTGTGTGGGATTCATTTTTTTTCATCTGCAACAACATTTCATAATGAATCAATCACAATTGGTTGCATTAAAGCATTCAATAATACAGGAATGTTATGTATTGAGTGATAATGCAGTTTGTGAAATATGTTTTCTTGTGAATTTAAGCTGATGTCTGTTACCTCTGAGGGGCCGCTAAAAATACACACTTCTCGGCAGTTGTTATGAATCATTTTACTATCCTAGACTTGGAGCACTTCAGCTCTTAGACGAATAATGCGAACATGTACTTTGTCTATTCTGATTTGATTCAGTCAGGAAGAGCTGGTGACATGTAAAGATGAATACATGCCTGCACCAACTGCCATTAAAAGACTTAATGCAGGGAAACTCTTCAGGAACATGTCTACTACTCTCCTCTTTCAGTCTGGTATGTATGAGTATTTCAAAACACGGCAATACTTGCAGAATGTAAATGTAGAAAGTAAGTGCAATTAATCAAATCGAATGAATTAAAAATCAGCACTATCCAATTCATCCAGTCTAGAATAAATTTACAGGTTTCGTGCTACCATTTTAACACCCAGTGTCTTTTCATTACTATGATTACTGGTCAATCGGTGTGTGTTTTTCATCTATCCATCCATACGTGCTACACAGCCACTTCGGAAGAGGGAGCCATTATAGCTGTGCAGCATTCCATTGACCTAGATTTTTAGTATTCTCTGGATTTAAGCCACCCCTGCCTCGGAGAGGAGCCATTTAAGTGAATATGGATGGTTCTGCATATGAAGGGCTGTGGGGCTGCATTAATGGAACCAATAGATTGCTATTATTACAGTTATTAATTTTTCTGCTTCAGATTTGTATGTTTTTGATTGAGTGAACGTGATCCTGTTCCCTTTGTTAAACATACTGGTGGGTACCATTTTCAATGATATGATTATTCCAGATAGCTTACAGAACCAAGCGTAACACAATAATAGATTACAATGCAATCTTACTGTATATAGACCAATTTCTATAGCGGCTGTTCCTCCATTGATGCAAATCTTAGAGGTCTATCTACAATCCAAGTCTTAAGGTAAAAAACTGAAAATCAAAGACATCCCTATAATAGTTATTTGCTTTAATGCACTTTGTAGTGAGATGAATTGATTTTTAAGAACAACTTTTAATGATTCTGCTTAATCTGCTTATAAACAGTTATCTGCCAATTGTGATGCACCAGTGATGAATACATGCTATCCATGGTGCTGCATTTTGATTGGATATATACAAAGACAATCCGTCATCAAATTTAATAAAGTAAAAAAGTGTAGAGATATCAAGATTGCTTTCAATGCATGAAAGCTGATCTAAATAGTTGTTTTTGTACCACACAAAATCTACAGATGTCACAAGAAACATCCACTAGGTAGAAGTGTTCAATTGTCACCTAGAACCAAATTTGGTGTTTTTTGTTTTGTTTTGTTTTTTCTCTCAATAATTTCTCCAGGTTTAGCATCAATTAAGTTGAACAGCCAAGTCATGATACACTGTAAATGTGAACATTGTTACCATAAATAACAGTTGTTACTGTACCTTTGTATAGTTAAATTGTTACTATTTTCTGATTTCTGATACTTTTATTGTATAAACCCAATCAGGTGAGGTTCATACAAGAATATTAAATAAAACCAGTTAATTTAGTTGGTAATGAAGTACATTTTAATTTAACTAAAACAAATTACAGTTTGCATTACATTTTAATTAATGATAAGGTACAACTAACTTAATTCCTAAATTAAGTTTTGTTTAGGTTTTTTACTACAGATCTCCATCTTTGTCCGGCCCTGACCTGTAGGTGGCGATATGTATGAAGAATGTGAATTGCCAAAAAACAAAAGAAGACGAATATGAAAGTGAAAGTGGATATTTTTGTTTCTCACCCACAACTATTATTTCACTTCAGAAGACATGGATTTAACCACTGGATTACCATATGAAACCATATGGATTACTTTTATGCTGACTTTATGTGATTTTTGGCCATCATTCACTTGTATCGTATGGACCAACAGAGCTAAAAATCTTAATTTGTGTTCTGCAGAATAAAGAAAGTCAAACACATCTGGGATGGCATGATGGTTAGTAAATAATGAGAAACTTTTAATTTTTTGGTTAACATTCCCTTTAAAAGGAAAAAAATTGCTTGACTGTTGTCACCTTTTCATCTGAAAGGCATAATATTAAAGTGCTAGCCTATCTATTCTGAACACCCACTCTCTTTGTGTTTGTAATGGAATTGAACCTCTATCTCTGAACTCAAAGGATATATATATATATATATATATATATATATATATATATATATATATATATATATATATATATATATATATTTTTTTTTAACATATATTTGTTCCATAATGCATGTCTTAAAAAAATATTTTATTATTGTCTGCAAGTATAATGCAACTTCAGTGTGTTTCTGGTAGTATCGAGTAAACATTGAGAACGTACATAAGAACATATCTGATCAATGTTTAACACACAGGACCTTTCAGTGCAGTATCAAAATAATGCACATCCTAAACTTATATGAGACGTTAAAGGGGAAGAGATGCTTCAAATACAAACTTAATTAAAAATCTTTTGACAAACTTTGCAATGCTTAACAGATCATAGTTTGTTTGTGTGTGTGTGTGTGTGTGATATGTAAATCATGTCAATTTGTTAGCTTTATAAAGAAAAGTTATTCTGGTGTTACCAATTTTAGGGGCTTGTGTGGGAGAAAGAGACAGAATAAGGAGAGACAAACAACAATAAAGCATAGTAACAGAGACAGAAAAGTGAATTTGCTTTTATAGTGATTTGTATCATCGAGACCATATCACACTCTCACTGTAAAAGAGAAAAGATGTCATAACTCTGTGCTGCCAATAGGTCGCACTACATGTTGTAAACAGGGTCGCCACGGATCTTCATACTGTAATCTCCATTTTGAATGTTTTTATCGTGTATGGTTTTATGGCACGCCTCTTTTCTCATGGTCAAAAACGAGTAAATTGACTGGATTACCTCGATGGTGTGAGGAATCCGGACTAAAAGGCTGGACGACATTTGGCCTGTGTTATTTTTCCACGCAGCTTGCGATTTCTATTCTTGTGACGCTACCTCAGACTTGTATCTACAGTGAATGCTTTGATGTTGTTGCTAATCGCTAACAGCAGAAACCTCTAATCAAAACAATGTCATATGATGCAACAAATCAAAACAGGAACGTAAATATCAAACGGTACGTATTGTCCTGCAACCTTTGTTGTCCTAACCAGATTTTTCTTCTTAACTGTGCACATGAATACACAACTTATTGATAAGTAGCTGTCGTTTATATTTTAAGTCACTGTTCGAATGTCGTTATATAAATATATATGTCATGGTTTGGCATGTTGCTGTTCTTGCTGAGCCGTGCGCGCTAATTTAGGAGCTTCACGCTCTTTTAGTAGTATTGCGTGTTGTTTAAGCGTTCCGATTTTAAATATGAAATAACTTGCTCGTCATTCTGGTGTGGATTAGCAGTTTGAGTGAGTAGGCCTCATTGCGTGTCACACCGAACAACGCACAGCCTGCTGCTGCAGTGAGCGCGCGAGTGTGTATGGCGGCAAGGGCGCGAGAGTTCAGAAAAATTGCTTTTTGCCGTTTTTAATCGTCTGAGTTTATTAGTCGAGAAATGTATGGCGAGAAAAAAGTCCATCAATCCTAATTTCGTTTGATAATAAATTGCGTTCATTACGTTAAAGATAACAGCATTTGTTTCACAGAATTCATCGGTAGTTAAATGTGCGCACTCTTCAATTTTAATACAATATATCTGAAGTTTTGAAAAGTTAAAAACTGCGTAGTTTTATGTGCATACTGACCGTTCCAACTTTCCTGCATTAATAAGTTATATTTATAATTTCTGTTTTGCAACCCTTACTAAGATTACCATGGTAAATGTAGTTTCTGCTTCAAAATACCATAGTTATATTTCAGGTTTCTGTAAACTAACCAGAATTACGGTTTTCATACAGCAGGTAATCAGAAATTTAGAAAATCCAATAGACTTATATTACAGGATTTCCAAACGGGTCAAGACTATTTAAACTCCCAACAGTCAAAAAATTCAAACATATACATTTAAACAAGACCTTTAATCTACTTTAACTCACTCTCCTTCTCTCTCAATTTCTTTCCTTGTTTTTATCTAATCTATCTATCTATCTATCTATCTATCTATCTATCTATCTATCTATAACCTACAAACTTTCAGACAAGGCTTTGTTAAGCCAACATCAAAATTTGTCTTGACAAATCTAAATGTTATTGTTACTATAGTCATAGTAATCATAATCACTTAATGTGGGATCTACTTTCTCAGTGTAAGAAGTTTTCACAATTTTTCATTGATTTAATTTATTTTACTGATAATAGTGGCTAATGACCAGTTACTACCACTTATTTTTTTTATTTTTTTTTGGCCCTCATCAATAACTTGTAACTATGGTATATTTGTGGAAAATGTTCATATCATTGTAAATTTATGTTACATTTATCAGTATTTCAATTATTTTTTTTTTTGTTTCTTTGTATTATCAGTATCATGATATTTACAGTAAATAATACTTATTAGGTGTTTTTCAGTTATGTTGGTAAGCCCATTGTTTTGAGAAACTTTGCTTGTGTTCTACCACAGTAATGAGAGATGGATCAAGGAGGACTGAAGAACAGCACAAAGAGAAATGAGCACTTGAATATATTAGATTGCAGTAACAGTTCAGCTGAGGGGATTTTACGAAGTGGAGTACAAAGCACCATGTCAGTCGCCCCAACCTCTATGGTTCCTCAATCCAATCCATTGATGCAGCCAGTTTCTGGGGACCTTCCAAATGGCCTCAGTAATTCACCCACTCTAAAGGAGCACACTACCTCTGTATCCTCCACACTCGGATTCTTTATGGAGGATTCAGAACTTAAAATGGGGAAGGACCAGAGGGCCCAGCAAAACCAGACTCTGGCCCCTTTCACTATGGGGGACAACTTCTCAGGTCTGGATGCCAGCATTGCAGACCTCAATAGCGCCTCTTCTTCAATGGACTCCCTGATTGGTGGAGTGGATCCCAATCTCTTTCCTTTAAAAACAGAGGGCTACTCTCCCATGGATAAAGGTGATATGGACTTTGAACAAGATTCCTTCGGGCCCATCGGGAAGGATGTTGACGTTGGTAATAAGCTCTTTAGTGACAACACTCTTGACCTCTTGCAGGACTTTGAGTTAGAAGGCTCGCCCTCAGATTTCTACATGGGAGATGATGCGTTCCTCTCCACCATTGGAGATGATGCTCTGCTTGGAGACTTGCCAACAAATTCAGAGAGGGACTCGAAGCTGGTGGTCTCAATGAGCAGCGTTGTTAATGGCTCAACTGGTTCCAGCCCCTCCAGCACCAACATTGTCATCAGCACCAGCTTACCCAGTGTAAAGGTGGAGAAGGACTCCATAATTCAACTGTGTACTCCTGGGGTCATCAAGCAGGAGAACACTGGGACTAACTATTGTCAGACAAGTCTCCATAGCACACCCATTTCTATTTGCGGTGTCACCACTTCAAGTGGACAGAGCTTCCTCTTTGGAACCAGCTCATCCATGGCTAGTGTCAGTCAGCAAAAAGATCAGAAGCCTGTCTTCAATGTGTACACCCCTCTGGCTTCTTCAGAAGACAGTTGGAGCAGGGGCCAGGGCTATGGAAATGCAAATGGGATTTCCAAAACCTTCACAACCTCCTATGTCAGGTAAGCCATGAATTATGTCATCAGGATGGTCAGTGTTTCAGTTATGGACCATGTCATGGTGTATTCAAGATTTGAAAAAAATGCCCATTGCCTAACAACAGAGTATATCAAGCATTTTTAGAAATTGTGATTGCCAGGCTTGGAATATCTAGTTTTGCTTAGCTCTAAAATATTTAGAAATTACTCTTTGTTAAGGAATTGTTCTTTGAGTGCTATAAATTAATAGTAGTAATAAAAAAAACCTAATTAATCCAGTAATCACGAACAATGAAAAAGTCATGGAAATGATTTGATAAAAAGGTGTGGGCACTAGGAACCCTGTTTACATAAAACCTGTATCTGTGAAATAAGTCACATTCTAACATATTTTAGCAGTTCTGGCTCCTCAAAATATTACAATTCAGAGAGAGATAGAGTGCACCACGTTAAAATGTGAGTCCCTGAATGTCCTGTATGGGATTTTGAAGCTAATGAATAAACATGCAGGGTATTTCTTTCTTATCCTTCTAATAGAACAGTCAGGAAATGGAGGTTGGACCAGACAAAATTAGTCTCAGAGACAGCTCTGCCCCCTGAATGACTGAAATTAGCCTTTCATTAAAATGACCATGCTATATCACAGTTGTTTTGTTGCACTTTTTAGGCCAGTGAAAGAATACATTTTCTTTCTCGGAACAAAAAGTTAGTAGTGCACAATTGTCTTCTTACCATTCATGTTCCATCATGTTGCCATTGCTATATTTCCTCACCTATTTGGAATCACTGATGTGTTTGAGCAGAAAACTCAATCATAAATGAATCAATGAAATATGCTCGGAGGGCATGATGGCAGAGCAAGACCACTGCAGAAAAGTAGGCCAATATAGTAGAAGTAGGTAATTTGTTTTATGTGCACCCAGGCTTCTTTTGTTAATGCAAAAACCTTTTTGTGTTTAGTGTAAGTTTTACAAGGAAGTCTGCATTGCATTTTTGAGGGAGTTATATAACTGACACACTTTGTGGAGTCAACTGAGCAGGGCCCTGCAACTTGACTCAAAACCTGCTTGTCCAAACTTCTTGTGAGGTATACAGCCTGCAGCATTTTGTTTGATCGATTAACATCATGTCATGAGTATACAGGCTTTGAGGAGGTGTCTGCAATTTTTTGTGTCATGTGAACAAACCATTAGTAACACCCAATTTGTCTAATGTTTGCTAGATACTTAAAATAAATACAACAAATTTTCCTCTAATGACAGAGGCATTGAGGTAATTTTGTAAATATCAAAAGACTGATTATAAAGATAACTGATTACAGTCTGGTATCTTACCCACTGCGTTTGGCTTGCTTACTGGCTTAATAAAAAAACATTTATAATGAAACGCACTATACAAATAATGTTGAATTGTCTTGACTCTGTTTACTTTCTTAATACACGTGTCTGGTTTTATTGTGCACAATACATCAGTAAATATTTGTTTTTCATAATCTTCTATTAAATTGTTATAACTCTCTCCACCTCTAAAACATTTTTCTTTTCAGCAGACGTCACATTGTGGGAGGCGAAATAATACTAACCGATAGCCAAATGGTTATGTAGGTATTGTTTTAAGCTACAGTAGTCAATGTAGTCTTTTTAATGTCTGGCTAATAACACAATAATGTTAAGCCAAGTCAAGAAAAAACAATAATAATGGGGTTGAAAAAGATTATTATTGGGATATGCCAAGATGCTCTCAAGGGTGAACTTGGCCTTCAGCCTACACATCCTGGTCACATCTCGGTTCTCAGCAGGGAGAAACCCAGATAAATATGGCTTAATTCCTTGGCCAAGATTTTCATCTTTTCCGCAATTTAATGCAAACTCCCATTCTGGTATGGATAGTGTTGTCACGGTACCAAAATTTCAGTAGTCGGTACCAATACCAGTGAAATTTCACGGTACACAATACCATTTTCGGTACCAAAGCACAAAACACAAAAACAGGTTACTAAACAACACTCTTTAATTAGTAGCAGAACTAAGAACAAAAATATGCCAATGAGCAACACTTCAAGTTAAATATATTATTTTTGAATTATAACAAAACTGTATTTTTGGACATTTATATAAGATTTGCTTCAACTTTGGCAACTTTTACTTTGAAGTTTTTACCAAGTACTAAAAAATAAACTAAATAAACAAGCATACAATACAAATGAATAAAAAACCATTTCCAAACTAATGTGCAAAGTGCTCTCGTATTAATAAAGCTGCATATTGCCAATTATGATTAAATAAGTCGCGAGCAATCATGTTCTAATCGAGCTGCATTAAGCATCCGCACTCGTGGGATGAGCGTCCCCGAGGCAGTCTCTCTCTCAGCCGGATGTAGTTTCAGTCTCTCCCCCTTAGATCGGGACATTCGCGCAACTCATAGAAGAGGCACCGACCACACAGAGAAATGCAAGTTTCTGAGTTTATAGTTATTAACATGATCTGCTTCTGTATTATTTGAACTTTAATAAAGCTATAACGCATTAAATATAACTGCATTAAAGATGTAACGCATGTTTCCTTTAAAGAGCTCCTGCTCTGCTTATTCCACAACGAATGTGCTTCTGAATTGTTTTTTTGTTTTTTTAATAGTACATAAGATGAAGCTGTGAAAGATTAGAGTGCATCTGGACTGATCTGTGTAATTCTTCATCCTCCGTCAGGCGTGAACTGCAGTGCTGCTCTCGTGTGTCACCATTAGTTTAAAGTGATTTTGTGTTACGTTAAATGAGATCAAACGACTATTAGACAACGAACATTTTTCTCGACAATTTTTATTTTCGACATTGTCGATAATGTCGACTAAACGTTTCAGCCCTAATACAAATGATAATATGCTTTTAAACTCAACTTCTTTATTTGCTTGAATAAATCCGGGTGTCTGTCTTTCAGGTGCTTTAAGTTTGATGTGTTTCCTCCTTTCGTCAGAAAATTGTGAAAGCAGCGTTTACAAATAGGTTTTTGCTGATCTATGATGTTTCCCTTTTCATCAGCCTCAAATCCAAAGAATTTCCAAACCTGGCTTTTTCCACTTTTCTTGTCGACAAGATTCATTTGAGACTCCGCAGCAGCTGGCTTTTCGTCATCTTTTGCTTGTTGTGAGCATTCGAAAGTTCTGATTGTGGTTGGGAACCGGGTAGACTCGGTACTCCGGTACCTTCAGAAATTCTGGTTTCGTAAAAAAAATAAAAAATGTTTGAGTACTGACTTGGTACCGGAGTACCGGTATTTTTGACAACACTAGTATGGAATGCCCACTTCACAACACAAGTCCTTATGGATAACATCAAGTCCCACACTATTTTTCTGAAATATTTGATAACGGAATTTTTCGATAACGTGTTTGGCAATTAATTCAGACCAACGTATAGTTACATTTTCTGCATGCCGGTATGCCTCCATCTGTCATCAAATCTGTCATCAGCACAGTACATGTCTTTTTGCGTGTTGTCGGCACATGTGCAAAAATATCACAAAGCATTTGTATTGTGCATGCGTTGAACGTGTCCTCATGGGCTTGTGCACAAAAGTAGGGATGTGCACGAGTAATCAACTAATTGTCCTCCACCAACTAGTCGACTATTAAAAGCACTACTCGAATATTGAATTGATTTTCCTTTGTGCATTTGCCAGCTGTGAGAATGCTGAATTATACTGTACTTTCCCTCTGAAACTCTTACCAGATCTCACTGTTACAATTGAGTCTACTGCTGGGTTCTGTGGCTGTGTCTTCAAGGTGTTGGAAGAAAGAAGGAATTAGGATGGTGTCTTTGGCCAAGTGTGGCATTACTTATAATTTTTTTTTATACTTATTGAGTTATGCTATATAGGGCTGGGTGATATGTAAAAAATATTTTTGCTATAATTACCTTAAAAAATATCGCAATATCCGATTACATCGTCACTCCCCCCTGCTGAGGGTTGGTGAACTTTTTTACCTTAATTTAATTCATTTATTGAAAAAAAAACAAAGGCATTTTTTTAATTCTAAACAAAAAGCAATATAATAACGAAGTGATAAAAAAATATTATTTAACCACCTCCCCAAATCTAAACATTTACCATCTACAACGGCTCCATTTGCATCACGGAATCCGCAATGCATGCCAACCTCGAGGAACTAAAGGGTATTAAACTCACAGCACCTCCTCACAGCACAAATGATCTCTGATCAGCTCGATCTGAGATAATTTGTTGCATTATCATAGATTACATTATTCTTGCAAACAGTTTTCAGATGAACCAAACTGAGAATACGCTTGTTCCACGAGACTGGCTTGCGCAGCATGCCGACATGCATGTGTTCCCCAAGACAGGCTCGTGCTGCACGGCTCTGAACAAACAGCGAATCAGACACAAGCATTGACGACTTTTCTTTTGTCTGTTTTTAAAAATATAGTAAAGCATGTTTCTTCAAGCGCATGTCTTTGTGACTAACAGCATTTCTTGTCATGTGTCATTCCGAGACAGGTTGCCCACCTGTTGCAGATTGATGAGCATAATTACCCACGCATGAAATGCATTTGTACGAGGAGCTTAAGAACTGTTTTCAGCCTCGTCGCATTTGGCAGGTGCCGGGTACTAGTTTCACACCCTGGACTACTGTTTAATGTATTTGGTGACTTCCCAGATCCATGGTTTTGCCATTTTTTGATATTGTCGATCATCATCTGCTCGTGTAACCGTTTGCTTCTTCACTCTGCGTTGTGTTGGTTTACATGCAAATGTAGTGCTGAAAGAAGGAGGCTGGACCACGGCACTCTGGGTCTGCATAAAGAATATATTTTTGTACAAATCGTATGCAGCTTCAGCTTACATCAGTTTATACTCTTCATTTCGGGAGAGAGAAGAGCAAAAGAAAAAAGAAAAGTACATGCAAACGTATACACCGCAACATACACTAAAGAGCAAAATACTGTATGTATGTATGTTAAACATATGGTGATCAACTACCATTAGCACAATCAAGAAAGAGAGTAAAACAATTTAAACCACCAATCCATACCTGCATAAAGAATATATATATATATATATATACACACACACATACACACATATATATATATATATATATATATATATGTATATATATATATGGCTGAACTCAGGGCAGGACTGGTAATCTGCCATACCGGGCATTTTCCTGGTTGGCCGACACACTTTGGGGACGATCAGGGGCGGACTGGCCATCGGCAGAACCGTGTGGGCCAGAAGGTCGGCTGTGAAACGGGCCAAGATAAGCTCAAATGAGCCGCCATGTTATGCAGAACGGACCACAAAATGGCGCCGCTATATGCAGAAAAGGACAGCGCTAGTAAGGGAGATTAAAACGAGGTTATCAAATTAACAAGTATTTTATATTGTATCGATCCAAAATTGTATGTATTTAGACTTATATTTATGTTGACAGTATAAACTGATGTGAGCTGAAGATGCAGACGATTTGTACAAAAATATATTCTTTATGCAGGTATGGATTGGATACAATCAGAGGCAATGGTAACTGACAGTTAAGCGTTTTCGTGTTAAAAATTCAAAATAAAATCATAGCTCTGGTGTCCGAGAATACAATCAGAGACAATGGTAACTTTAGCTGCATTAGCCGTGGAATCAGCTAACCAGCACATTTGGAAAGGTGATTTGCAAACATTCACAAAATATAAAGTGCAATACATACATCTTCAATGAATCTACACGAGATCAGTAAAATTAGCTGTTTTAACTACTCGATTATGATTTAAAGGTGCATTTAATATATATCCAGTAAATAATGTCATTTGTGGTGTTTACCTTGTGCAGTTATGGCTCTAATGCACTAACATGCTATATGCAGCCATAATATGTGCCGATTGCACTTTTGTTTTTGTAATTTTATTACACTGTTTACACATATATAAAAAGAATATTTATGGGCAGAATACAACCAAAAGAATCTTTCTTTGGGCAGATGTGTGCATACAGTAGCTTTTGGCTGCAGATGGCACAAGAGTGAATGGGCACTTGTGAGTTTGAGCAGATTTGATTACATTTGTAGGCTAATTAAATAAACAAAAAAATTGCATGACAAACTCTAGTAAACATATCCACTTATATGTAATTAAATTTTCACCAGCTCGCCAATAACTTCTAAATGTCTTCACACTTGTTCATTCTTCGATTTCGTAGGGAGTGTGCTGGGACCTTTAATGTGGATATACACCCTGTTTACACTGGTTGTGTCCATTTATGCGATGCTCCTCAAATGCTTGAGGCTGTCTACACTGGAGATGTTGAAGCAAACGTTTTAAACCATTTGTTTGTCTTGTCGGCAGGAGTAGTGCCAGTGTGCGCAGCACAAATGGAACATCAGTTTACTGTTGGCGTGGCAACGGAGGCTTCCAGTGTAGACCGTGCCAATGGGAGTTTGTACAGTTGAAGTCAGAAGTTTACATGCACTTAGGTTTAAGACATTAAACCTAATTTAACCACTCCACAGATTTAATATTAGCAAACTGTAGTTTTGGCAAATTGTTTAGGGCATCTGCTTTGTGCATGACATGAGTAATTTTTCCAACAATTGTTTACAGACAGATTGTTTCACTTTTAATTGACTATATTACAATTCCTGTGGGTCAGAAGTTTACATACACATAGTCAACTGTGCCTTTAAGCAGCTTGGGTCTGCCTTGAACCTTTAAGTCAAGCCTTTATGTACATATTTTAAAAAAAAAATTGCAGTCCTTAAGGATTGTTCCTTTTTAACGCTTGGTACAACCAGATGTTTGTACATTTTTAGGTAATCAAACATTTTTTCAATATTTCAATGTTTGTGTTCTATTTTAATTATAAGCCAATTTGCTTCTTATAGGCTAATTGGAGTCAATTGGAGGTGTACCTGTTGATGTATTTTCAGGCCTACCTTCAAACTCGGTGCCTCTTTGCTTGACATCATGGGAAAATCAAAAGAAATCAGCCAAGACCTCAGAAACAAATTTGGTTCACCCGTGGGAACAATTTCCAAACACCTGAAGGTACCACGTTCATCTGTACAAACAATGGTACGCAATTATAAATACCATGGGACCACGCAACCATCATACCGCTCAGGAAGGAGACGCATTCTGTCTCCTAGAGATGAACATAGTTTCATAGTTCGTAGTTTCGAAAAGTGCAAATTAATCTCAGAACAACAGCAAAGGACCTTGAGAAGATGCTAGAGGAAACGGGTAGACAAGCATCTATATCCACAGTAAAACGATTCACTGCTCAAAACCGACATAAAAAAGCCAGACTACAGTTTGCAAGGGCACATGGGGACAAAGATATTTTTTGGAGGATAGATTTACCATCTCCTATGGCTCCATTTGCCATCACAGAAACATCCGTCAACGACACCAGGTGGAAAATTACTTATAGTAAGACAATAATAATCAGAATAAAAGACAATAATAATCAGAATAAATAAACCTAATAAATTCCCTTGTGTTCCCAAAATAATGCTGCCATATGTGTGTTCTTATCAAATATGTGTTTATATTGCATTTTAGTAATAGAGTTAATGCTGCCTAAATAAAATAGAACTCAATTTTAGGTTCAAGGTGAACGTGTCTTGCATAATGTTGAACCTGCAGAGTTGCATTCACAATGCATGCCAACTGTGTGGAAATAAAGTTAACTAAACTCAAAGCACCTCCCGGGATAATTTGCAGCATTCTCAAAGATAAAAGTATTCTTGCACATTTTTCAGATGAATGAAACGGAGAAAAAAGTGTGATGCATTTTTACATGCGCGTGTTCCACATGACAGGGTCCTGTTGCACGCCCCTGAACAAACAGCTAATCGACACAAGCATTGACCGATTTTCTTTTGTCTGTTCTTAAAAATATATTAAATATAATAAGTATGTTTCTTCAAGCGCATGTCTTTGTGATTAACAGCATTTCTTGTCATGTGTCACTCCGAGACGTCTTACAGGTCGCCACATGTTGCAGGTAGATGAGCAAAATTACCCATGTATGAAATACATTTGGTCGAGGAGCTTGCAGGTACAATACAATTTTGTGGGTGGTGGCAGGTACTAGTCTCACACCCTTCCCACTGTTTATTATATTTGGCAGTTTCCCAGATCCATGGTTTTGCCATTTCCTCATATTGTCGATCATCGTCTGTTCGCAGTCGGCATCAGGATCTTTGTAAGATATCATCGATATCCGATTACATCGTCCTATCACCCAGCCCTAATTGAATATTTTTTTTCGTGCTGAGTGCTCGATCATATGTGAGATGGAACGGCATGATAACGTCGCAATAACCCTAAAGCTGAATAGTTGGTGGTTGTGGGAAAAACAGTCAGTCAGTTGTTTAGTCACAGAGAGCAGGAACAGATGGTGAAACAGAAGAGAGCTTTCATCTTCAATTTACATGTAGGCTCAATTATCAGGCCTTTGTGGTCTACAGGTTTTTATTAGGAGTAGGATTTGTTTGTGATTGTATCCCAACCTATGTGACATTTAGTGCCTTGCTGCTAGCTTAGAAGGTAGCTGTTTCTCACCCTCTCTCTCTTGTGTGCACACTATGCAGCAAACACGGTTGGCCTCATGTCAGTGGTGCCACTTCATTTCGCACGCGACATGGAATCAGTCCATGGCCCTTTTGTTTTTTTTTGTTTTGTCTCTTCTTCAGTGTGTCTGTCTCTCCATAATGAATGTGGGCTTTAATTGAGCCAAACCCTCTGATTTATACTAACTCTGACTCAGACATTCTTCCCAAAAACTTTACTGAAATCATTCTTGGTCTCATACAAGTCAAGATGGAATAAGCAGCTTGTTTTATCTTTCTCTTCCTTGTCTCTCTCTCTCCTCTCCTGTTCCAGCACACACCCACCAAGTATTTTTAACTCTGCATAACCAGTGCCACAATGAGGACCTTTGGACTAGTGAAAATATAGTTTTCTGGCAAAAAAAAACTGTTAGCCCCAAGAGCCTATCTTGGAAATGTATGGATACTGCAACAGTGTTCTGGAAACACTGGATAAACTGTTAAAAATGAGGACAGACTTTTCTGGTCATTAAGGGAAGTAATTATACCCTGAAATCTTCATGCGCTAATTTAAACTGCTCTGAACCTGATGAAAGCAGCTTTTTATTTCTATGATGCAAACAAAGGACTCCTTTGATTTTCATTGGCCAGATGGATGCAGTAAATAGGCAATGACATATTCATAATCATTTACACAAACAGTGAAAGTGAAGTTTGCAATATGGACATGGAATGTCATCTGGTTTATGGTTCTTATTCTCCAGATGGACACTGAGCCAGGATAAAATCGAAAATAAATTTGATCACAAAATTTTGTTTAACTGCACTGTTTTTATTTGCACTTGACAAAATGTGGGTGGAATATGGTAAAAAAAAAAAAAAAAACTATATTTGTTTTGTTTTTTTAATCATGGTTATGACTGAAATTGTTGGGTCTCTTAACCTTGTGAAACAAAAGCCTGAATTGGAACTACAGTAGCTTTAGCATTGGCTGGTGGTTTCTGCTAAAAAGCAATTTAAAGTAACATGTTAACATAACTGATAAACCAATGGCAATGGGGCTGCACAATATAGAGGAAAAATGCAATATCCTATGCCATAATCCTATGATGATATCATTGGTGCACGCAAAACATCGGAACCCCCACTGCCCGAAATACTGAAGTTTATTGGGGCAAAAGAATCTGTCTATCCCAGAAATTACAAGCGTAGTTGTTTTTTGGTCCAAAATACATATTAAATGCACATAATATATATGATTTTAACATTAGCTTCATAAATCCACTAATGTCACTTTCCATTAGAGAAACATGATTTTAGTTTAAGATTGTTTCATGAAATTCAAACAACAGATGTTGTGTTGATGCTCTTGAATCCTGTATGTGACAGATTGCAGTAGCTGCCCCACAATGCGGGGGCACAATGCTGGGCACAATGCTCTCTCTTCGACTTATAGCACGAATAAAACATGAATGAACAGCTGAATGAATCTGTTGATGTTGAAATGACAATGGAGAAAATGAAGGGGGAATACCTCGTGCTTCTTTGTGGATGCTTGAGCCCACTGGATTGGCGCCTATGCACACTGCACATGCACACTCACACACGTAATTATAAAGTACAGTGTCCCTTAAAAGTTTTGGGAAATCGTCAGCAAGAAATGGTAATATCATTCAAAAAAGAAAGCCGTATAGGTGGCAAAAATGGTTAAGAAAACCAATCTTAGTTTGTAGAATAAGTCCAAAATCATTTGTTTGAAGATGAAAGCCTTCTACATTGTGAGTAAAACACTCACATTTGCAAACAAATTTTGTGCTATGCGACTTAAATATGCCTGTTATTAGCCACTGGCTGGTAAATATTCAGATTTTTCTTGCTGGCGATTAAGATGCTGTATTCAGCCACATCTTTTACTGCTTGTGTCTCGTGAGCACGCGCCCTGAAGTTTAATGACCTTATTTGGCTGCAGTTGGTCCTGTGGTGGCGTTGATTGCAGTGTCACCATCGCTTTAGTTGAGCAGTGATATGTAATAATTACATTTAAATTACATTAACAACATCAATCCTGAACTTTTGTTTAAATGTTTTCACAACATTCTCCATTTTAAAGCATGATTAGAGACTTGGGATGCAACGGTATGAGATTTTCACCGTACGATAACGTTTCAGAAAATATCACTGTTTCACGGTATTATACAATTATTATTATCAGTTACAATGACAGTAGTGAAAACAAGAGGTTTTTTTTTTTTTTTTTTTGGCTGAACAAACACTTAATTATAAGTGAAACTTGAAAAAAAAATGTTTATTGAAATATGTGTAAAAAAAAAAAAAAGTCTCCCTTTAGAAAAAAAATAAATAAATAAGCTAACAGAATTATAATAATAAACCGAATTATAAACATGATAAAAAAAATAGCATGTAACTATATGTTATATAACTAAAGCAGGTTAGTTTACATGTTAGCATAGCTTGTTAAATTAACTACTAAATGAAAAATAACATCAGCTGTGTGAGCTTTTAAAGTAATGTCCTACAATTATTAACAATTAACATACTGTAGGTGCACGACAGCTCAGCCAGACTGCTCCTGTCTGAACCTTTAACTCAGTGGTTCTTAAATGGTTTTGCTTCAGGACCCAGACTTTACATTGGAACTCAAGTATCGACCCACCGTAGTAAAAACATAACATGTATTTAATGCATCCTGGGTCGCATTTCCTTTTATGTTGCATAGATTTGGTCATGGTTTTCAAGTACAAGGACATACATCAAGTGACATTATTTTTGTTGTTGATGTTAACAACAAAAGCGACAGGAAGGTATTCATTAATTCGAACGCAGTAATTTGTTTTTTAGCACCAGAAACAGAAAGCATGTGTCGCAATATTTGTGCAATCTTCAAACTTCTGCAAACTATAATCTTGAATACTATATTGTGTGAAATCATACAGGATATGAAAACTATATATATATAGTATATGTAAAGATGCCCCCTTTTAATTTAGCTTAATATCTTTTTCAGTTTTCAGTTGTATTATGCTTACATTTGTCAAAAGTCTAGCAAGTAAAAACAAAAATGTACATGGCGATTCTTTCTCCAATGTTTCCGAAGAGGGTTGAGATGTCACTTGTTTCTATTATAATCATATGCACACATTTGAAGCGTGACTTAAGCATCCACATTTTACACTCTGTGGTACCACTGTATTTTTTAATTATAATATTACTCTTAAAGGCACCGTGATTTATTGCAATCCAGGAGAATGGCAACTCTACAATATTATATTTTTGGTGGAGTTCAGTAGATTTCCAAACACAGCAAAATCTTGAAAACCAACTTGCTGATGTTTACACAGAATTAAAATTTTTTTGTAAATCACAGCTTAACTGTGAATTCTCCACATCGGTAAGCTTTATCACAGTATCTCTGCTTTGGGAATATCATGCTGGTTTGTCATTGCATGTTTGACAGTGACCAGCACAAGTACAACAGTCATTAAGGAGGGCATTCTCTCTTTATTTTTCTTCTCTCTCTCTGTCATGGTTTGGTTCCTGTAGAGCAGAAATCTTGACTGTCAGCAGAATTGGTTAATTGATGTAAATCACCTTTGTGTTATAAGTGCATGAGGGGCACAGCATGCAAGCAGCCTGAAACACTGAGTGCCATTGGCTTGACCTACTTTCACTTTTGCATCACAGCTGGGATGAGCAGAGCTTACACTGTGCCTACATTGCAAGCCAACGGCGCGACACAACAAAACTAGTTGTCTGCAAGTATGCAAATTCTTGGACTGTGTGCAGGAATCCTTAAGTGGCCATCACTCTAGGCTTAAGCACACACTTTTTTTTTCTGAATGCGCATCAGACCAGGATATGATGTCATGTGGGAGGGCTTCTTATTATATTTAATAATACATTAATACAAATAATTTACATTATACAAATAAATTACAAATAATACTACATTCTTAATATTTTTTATAACTTGTCTTCTCACTTTCCAGAAACAATAAAACACGCAGCTTTTAAATATATATTCTTTGTATTGAGCCAAGAGGTCAGCCTGTGACATGTCAATCTTCTACTGCTAATGTGTTCTCTCATCATATGGATTTGCACTAAACTTGAACGCTCGTCCATGGCAGAACACAATATTTCTACACATGAATCTCCCCACGTTCAGGCACATGGTAAGCCGTAAGGAACCATGTGTGAAAGTGATTTTACCATGACTAGGGGGTGTTGCGAGACACCATATCCTTTATTATAATAAAATCTCTCTAATGCTTGTTCTCAAAAGGCTTTTTGCTTTTAGAAAATGGCTGCAACAGAAATAAAATTAAAAGATATGTGGTTTTGAACTTTTTGCTAACCTCTGTTTCACTTTTACTCTGAATTAGACTGCCACCATTTGATTCAGTTCAAAACCCTATCCCCGCAAAAACATGTTCGCCAATCCGCTGTCAGCAAAACCAAACACTTAAAAGGCACAGAGGCTTTCTCTGATTGGCTCAAAAGTGGGGGCCACTCCCTTGACTCATCCGCTGTGTCCGGATATCCATACCTTCCTACTATATACTATGCTAATGGAGTATGTGCAAGAAATACCCGAATGACCTACTATTCTGAGATTCTGAAGTGCAAATCGACTCATTTCAAAATGCTATATTTAAATGAACTGCGGTGAACTGCAATCAGGTTCTCGTTTCTAGGGCTGTAATCAACCAAAGAAACTCTTGGTCGACTGAAGTCCTGAAATTTTCGACTAAAAATCGACTAAAATGACGTTAGGAAAAAAAAAGTTACATTAATTAGCTGCGCACTTTGCGCAGTACTTGGTAGCCTTGTTGTCCGCCTAAAAGAATTATAAATAAACATAAAAAACTAGTAGGCTATTTTCAGTGTATTAAATCGTTTTTGACCTAATTATTTTGCACTGAAATGAGACACACGAGTCAGACACACGAGTCTGTCGGCTCTGACAGCGTTGCATCACGTGCACCTGCGCAATATCATAGCCTATGATTTCCGAAAATAGTACTATGTTGTCAACTAGTGATATCATCACGAGAACTGTTGAGGAATATGCAACATAATTTAGACAATTCTTTTTGTCATATGTTATAATAAGAAGTTATAACTGTCACTGTCATTTCAGCCGCTCTGTGCATGTCCTCGCACAACCTGCTGAACATGAGCTCAGCTTCGCGGCTGAGACACACACGAATAGACTATTAACTTAAAGCTTTTACTCTTAATAAACACAAAAGGCACGTCCACTTTAATAAAAAAAGAATATTTATTAAACAAACCAGATCAAGAGCAGAAACGAAATAAAGTGCATAACTGAAAAATAAAGCATCTTAGGCTCAAAACTAACACAAACAGTGGGCAAATAAAAAAAAATAAAGTGCCCAAATCCAATAAATAATACTAGAAATAAATTTGATCTAAAAAAATAAAGTTTGCACAATAATAAAAGGGAACCATAAAAGGAAAGTAGGCTACCTACAACATGTTATTCAGCCAAATTTTAAACGAAACTAAATAAAGTGATTTTATTTTTCCGTTTGGATGATAAAGGAGGCTTAAAATCCAGCGTGGTCTGGGTGTGTCTGGGGGATGCTACCGTCATTGCGGAGGGGTGCGTCTAAAACGATTATTACACTAAAACATTGAAATATGCCAATTCTGATATGTTCATATAGTTTACTCAAAACAGACAGGGCAACCTAACGCAGACAAGTTAGCTTACCGCTTTTAGATGATATGTCATGTTTGTCGTCGAGCTGTGGAAGGCAAAGTGTTGCTTGCAAACTTTGCATTCAACCTTTTTCCCATTATCAATTTTAACAAAATGCTGCCACACTGTCGATGTCTTTGTTGTTGACATGTTAGAAGAGGACTGACTATTAAATTCTCTCACAATTAAATAAATAATATTCAGCATCAAACTTTCTATAGCCTATCACTCTTCTCCAGTGGGTTGGGCTAATCCAAAAAAAGTGAAAACAAGGGGGGTATTCTGAAGACAGACTGTTACCTGTGAAACAGGGGTGTCCTGAAAACACCCCCATTAGCAATTAGTGCTTTCCACCTGATGAAATGACCGCGGCAAAACTGATGAAATGAACGCGGCAAAAAATCGACCAATCAGAATTTTGGTCGAACCAGAACGTATCGACCAATTAATCGACTAATCGACTGGGACGTTACAGCCTTACTCATTTCATATGTAAGGGATATATACAAAGAAAGTTATGGGACTTGTTTAACAAAACTAGAGTAGATTATTTTCACTGTTGTTGTTCTTACGTAATAAATGCAGGTCATGGGTCAATACCCACCCAAGCATGTTCTGAGTTTATTCATACTACTTGCATGCATACCTAAAAGAACATAGTGTTTTACCAAGTAAGAAGTGCATCCTTCATCAAATACAGTGCAAACTGTAACAGTATGCTATTTCAGATGCAGATATTGTTTACTTTTAGTGCTTTTCCAAGCACAAGTGACATGGTCATTTGCAAAATCAGATTTCAAGCTCTACAATGTAAAAGATACCATGACCATCATCGAGTCTGGATCAGTATGGAACGGCCCTGCAAAGTGAACTGTTCGTTCTGGAGGTGGAACAGCTCTCTCAGGACAACATTTTCAATAATAGTGTATTAGGCATATTTTACTTGTGCTATTACCAGAGGTGTAAATTAATGAATTACAAATACTCATGTTACTGTAATTAACTACTTTTTCTCAAGAATTGTACTTTTTTTTTTTTTTTTTTTGTAGTTTAAAAATTGTATACTGTTACTTGAGTATATTTTAAGTGCTGTAACTGTTATTTTACTGCGCTATATTCCCACCGTCTGTGTTCGCCACTTCCCTGTCCTGATTTTATTTTTATCTATCAACATGATTGGGTAGGGAGAGTCTCATGACTCCCGTCATATCACATGTAAAAAACGCCAGCTGCAGATCTGGCGCCAACTGTTATGGATGTTGAGAATGCCTCAAGCACTGTTTAGAGCTGAACATCACGACCGCACCTGGAAGGGCTTTTTTCAATTAAAAAGGCCAATTGCTTGATCATGTCATGTGAGTTTAACTTGCTTAAGCCATATATCTGCATTAATCCTGCCATATATCAGCATTAATCCTGCCTCTAATTTGAAGACACATATCAAGGTAAATTTCAGATTTCTGCTTACTAGATTCTATGTGTGTATAACGCAGTCTGTAAATTAGCTTTCTATCACTGAGATTGTTGGGCTGCTGTGAGAGATTAATGCAATCTTATCAACAGGGCTGGGCAATAAAATTATCTAGATGTTTAACGGAAAAAAAGAGAGATATCCTCGATCAAATTTTTGAGTAGTTTTCTACAGCCATGGCCAAAAGTATTGGCAGTGACATATATTTTGTGTTTCACAATGTTTTCTGCTTGAGTTGTTGTGGTGATGATTTACATTGTTTCTAGATTATTGTGCAGAGTGATCGGATGCATTTTAAATAATTGCAAAAAGCTTCATTGGCTAAAAAAATGTACTTTATCACAAAAACCCAAATTTCACTGTTTTTTGGCACAATAGAAGACTGATTACTTTAAACATCCTTTAAACATCATTACTTTTTAAAAGGAGGGAATCACTGTGTTCTTGTTTAAAATGGTTACCTCTAAAGAAAGACATGCAGCTATCATTGCTTTGCATCAAAATGCCCTAACATGCAAGGAAATTGCTGCAAAGAATATTGCACCTGAAAGAACCATTTATCGGATCATCAAGAACTTCAAGGAGAGAGGTTCAACCGCAGTGAAGAAAACTTCAGGACGTCCCATAGTGTCCAGCAAGCGCCAGGACCGTCTCCTCCTGAGGAGTCCGCTACGGAATCGTGTCGCCACCAGTGCAGAGCTTGCTCAATATTGGCAGCAGGTTGGTGTGAGTGCATCTGCATGCACAGTGAGGCGAAGACTTTTGGGCAATGGCCTGGTTTCAAGAAGGGCAGCAAAGAAGCCTCTTCTCTCCAAGAAAAACATCAAGGGCAGACTGAAATTCTGCAGGAAGTACAAGGATTGGACAGCAGAAGACTGGTGCAAAGTTATTTTCTCTGATGAAGCCCCCTTCCGACTGTTTGGGACATCTGGAAAATCGATAGTCTGGAGAAGAAAAGGTGAACGCTACCATGAGTCCTGTGTTGTGCCAACAGTGAAGCATCCTGAGACCATCCATGTGTGGGGTTTCTTTTCATCCAAGGGAGTGGGCTCTCTCACAATTCTGCCCCAAACACTGTCATGAATAAAGAATGGTATCAAAACATCCTGCAAGAGCAATTTCTCCCAACGATCCAGGAGCAATTTGGTGATGATCCGTGCATTTTCCATCATGATGGAGCACCATGTCACAAGGCACGAGTGATTATGAAGTTGCTCGGAGATCATTACATTGAAATTTTGGATCCTGTGGTCAATCCTCAAAAGGTGAGTGGACAAGCAGAAGCCCACAAATTGTGATCAACTCTGAGTACTAATAAGGCAAGAATGGATCGCCATCAGTCAGGATTTGGCTCAGAAGCTGAAATCCAGCATGCCAGAGCGAATTGCAAAGGTTATGAAGTAAAAGGGTCAACACTGTAAATATTGACTCTTTGCATATATTTAATGTTTTTTCCAATAAAAGCCTTTAAAACTCATGAAATCTTATCATTGTTTTCCAGTAAACCATAGAAACATGTGAAAAAATATTCTACAAATACTGAAGCAGCAAACTTTGCAAAACCCAAAATGTATGTCACTGCCAATAATTTTGACCACAGCTGTATATTTAGCCTATGTTATACATCTAAAACAGGGGTGTTCATTACATCAATCACGACAGCAAGACAACCACTGGTTGGTTGATCTAGATGAAATATAAAATATTGACTTTTTATTTCCTGCCGTCTCTAGTTGCGTGTTGTTTGATTGACAGGCGGCTAATGTTTGAGTGCTAATGCGGTTACACGACTAAATGGTCAAATACACTTTATAATTCCGCCAATCCCCATCTTGACTACTAGCACTGTCTAGTAGGCTATGTCATATAAAGGATATTAATCAAACAACAATAACAAGGAAATGAGAAAACCACTCACTACTTTTGACTGAATAACTTTAGTAGCTTTAAAAGTATTAATGTAATAGAATAAAACTGTGATATTTTTAATAATAATATTGTTTGAAAATATTGTTCGTTTTTTAGTAATTCTGATCCCTGATGTAGAGAGAGTGTTAATTGGAATAATAAATTACCAGGAAAGTAGAGATGATACAATTATAATTATGCTTAGCATTTATTAATATAGAAAAGTATCAGCATTTGCAGAGCGATACTTCAGCAGAACATTCCACCAGTCACAAACTTCAGAAAATTGAGAAAACAATTATTTCTGGGCATAAACGATACAAGAACTAAATCAATGTGGGACATTGTATCTCAAAAGGAGGACAATGTGTCCCCCCATATACTACTTAAAGAAATAAATCACACAAAAATGAAAATTCTCTTATCATTTACTCATGCTGTGTAGGTCCATTCAATGTAAGTGAATGGGTGCCAAAATGTTGACGCTCCAAAAAGCACATAAAAGTAATACAACTCAGAATTACAACTTCAGTATTGATATGACAGGTGTAGGTGAGAAACTGATCAATATTTATATCCATTTTTGCTAGAAATTCTTCTCTTTGCCCAGTAGATGGCGATATGCATGAAGAATGTGAATCACTAAAAACACAAGAAGAAATTGAATGTGGAGATTGACTGAGCAGAGAGGAGAATTAGTATAAAAGGAATTCAATATTGAACTGTTTCTCACCACATCTCACATATCGCTTCTGAAGACATGGATTAAACCACTGGAGGGACATAGATTAGTCTAATTTTATGCTAATTTATGTGATTTGTGTATGGATCTTAATATGTGTTCTGCAGTAGAAAGTCATACACATCAAGGATGGCATGAGGGTGAGTAAATGATGAGAGAATTTTCATTTTTGGGTGAATTATTCCTTTTTAAGCATGATGTAGCCCCTGTACCAAACAACTTTTCCCATGCCTGCTCTACCTCCTCTATTGTGCAGGACATGACGTGCCAAGTGATCCTGATTATTTAGCATTTTTTGCATTCCTTGCTTTGTTTGAACATGTTTTATGCACAACAATAATGCTCTGACAGCATTAAGGGAAATTTAGGTCCTACACATAAATTGATTTTACTGTAATTGTTACATACATTACGATATAAAATGGTGATCAGTGTATTGAAAATAACTTTTTAATCTTTTAATTTCTGTTATCATGTCTCCCTTTTATTTTTTTTGGAATCAGATTAATGTAGTGTTTTGTAGTGTATTTTTGGGAAGTAACAGTACTTCCCATACAATACTTCTACTTGAGTATGATTTTTCAGTACTCTTTCCACCACTGGGTATTACAAAACAGAATCACTTGCAGCATTTTAAACAATTACCAATTTATTTAATTCATCATCCTAACTATCAACTGCTGACAGTTGCCAAACAACATAGCAACTGGGTGCAGAAAAGTTGCTGTAAGCAATTTGAACAATTCTGGCACTTCCACCAGACTTGTCGATAAATTAGCCTCTCCCCCTTTTTCCAAAACCCGCTCTCCAAAGACATGCACACACACTTGAAGACCATTGATTTAGAGCATATGGAGGGCATGGGGTTGCCCCGAGCTTTCGCAGGAACAAGACACCATACCGGCATTTGTACAAGTATATATGTGCTGTCCTGTAAACGTGCACAATAATTGACAGGCGGAAAGTCTTCTAATTTGCTTAACAAACAATCTGACCACAGACATCTTTTTCTCCACTGTTACAGAGACAGGTGTGATATTTCATAGCACCTATTTCAGTGATATCTGATAGGTAAGAAGGATGTGTTCTGTATATAATGTAATCCAAAAATCACTGACAGCACCTTTAATATGGAATTAAATTGATGTGTGGTAATTGATAATGCAGAAGATACCTATTTTTAATTAATGCAATTATCAGTTTACAAAACGTTCCTCTTTGGGCACACATGGTTTATTTCTGAAAAAAAAAAATTATTGTGAAGAGTACATATACTCTAACTGTATTTCAGGTTGAGTAACCTGAATGTAGAATAACTGGTTGCAGAGTGACCTACATTTTTGATTATTTTTTTGTTGTTTGTTTGTTTGTTTTTTGTTAACTTGATGAGTCATCTTGGCAAAAAGGGAATGAAAAAAGCTTTCCAGTTTAGATTATGTATTCATGAAACAGTTATTGCACATTGCTAGTTTTATTTTAAGAACGATTGTGTTATAAAGTGCAAAAGCGTTGGACAGCCTGATTCACAATGGCAGTTTTCTTATCAAATGTATTCAAGCCTTCGAAAAGCATTTCACAGGCAACGATGTCATGCCTTACTTCCTTTTTTGTTTTCATGTGTTTTTTCCTCAGGGTAAGAGCCATTTCCTTTTTTAAAAGCTGCTTTTGCACTCACTCTGATTCTGGGAGACACAAGAATGAGGCATTTCTGTCAAATAAACCAGTGATTTATACTCCTGAGCAAAATGTTGTTTGGGCCATTTATTGTACAACAACCAAATAAGCTAATACAAAGTCTGACAGTGAAAATGTTGTCCCTAAAACAGATTGAATGTGAGTTTTCCAGACCTCTGTGTAGTGTTCAGAGAGCTCTTTTTCTGTGATTAGTAGGTAGCAGGATGGGGGCCATTGAATGCACACTGTACTGATTAATACTAGGATATATGTAATGTAGAGGAAGTCACGTGTGTTTTGTGGTCATCACTGCGGTCTGTTAATGAGTAAAAAGCAAACCGAGAGAGTGTGATTTTAGTTATTTTCCTGCCATTAGCTAATTTTTTACCTATCATAGGTCAGGTTGTTGCTTTCTATTTGATAATAAAAAGTGTACTGCAGCTAAATTAATTTATAGAGAACATTGGCATAACTTTATGCTATTAAATTTAACAGCTAGCATGTTTGCAGCAAGTCACTTGGATTATAGTTCTTTAAACACACCCCCTCTCACACATGCCACTCGAAGAGTATGTAAGACTGCCTGTCATTGGAAGATGGTACGAGCAGTTTACGTGATATTATTGGATTTGTGAATCCCGACTTGCCAAATTCTTTTTAAAACACAATTTGAAAGGTGCATTTAAATATGATTTATTAATGTACAATGTTATTGTTAAATATGACATTTTTCACATTTTTATTTTCAAATTAATAGATTGATAATTTATTTCTTCATTCTTTTGTAAATGGCACTCCTGGGCTTCCTTACCAGTGCACCGTCAAAACAAGTAGTAGGTAATTCTGAAGTTGTCAAGTCAACGTCTATATTTTAACATGGGTTAAAATGAAAATTCTTTCATAATTCACTTACCCACATGCTGTTCCAAACCCATATGACTTTCTTCTGTTGAACACTAAAAGGAGATGTTAGACAGAATGAAAGCCTCAGTCACCATTCACTTTAATTGTATAGAAAAAAAGGATGCAATAAAAGTGAATGGTGACTGAGACGAACATACTGCCTAACATCTATTTTTGTGTCATACAGATTTGGAACTACATGAGGGTGAGTACCTGTCATTTACAAATGTACAGAGTTAAATCTCAAAACATGACTACCCAGGATTAATTACTAACCCAGGGTAATGTATGAAACATGTTGAAGCATGGAACAAGATTACTTAGAATTACGTTAGCCCCGGGTGAAAATCCCAATACTTTCAATATTTCAGACAGCATGTCAATGATACCACACTAGTCTACTGCTCTTCTTCTTAATTGCCTCTGCCAAATCCAGTATATTGTTCTGTATGCAGTATACTAATATTTCTCCACCATATTTCATTTTACCCAGTTCTGATTTGCCCAGCCATATTTTGCACATAGAAGCCTGACTCATATGTGTCCAGGAAATACATTTCTTCGTTTTAATTGTCTGGTTTAACTGACAAACAGGCTCAAAAACGCAAGGCAACGCATTCATGCACTGCACAGCATATTAAATTACACTGCCGGCTACTGAATGAAAGTTCTTAAAGCAGATCTTATTTGTTATTGGAGTTCAACAGAATCGTGCTGTCTAAAGAGGATGTGCAACTGCTCTTTCCTCCTTTTTGTGCTGCCTATCTTGATGGATTTGCATGCAAGCCATTGTTTTATTTTTTCTGTTTCACTCTAAAGGCCCTCTTGTGTGTCCCCCCTCCCCCTCTCTCTTTTCTCTCATGCTGAATGCATATGTAGGCGTTGCAAATGTGGCATCTTGCAGAATGGCGATGGATTGGTGCTCAATGCCCAGGTTGCATTCAGCAGTCGCCCCCTGGTGGCCAGTCTCTCATCTTCTATTTTGTTTCGGAATGGTGTAGGAGCATGAAAACTGTGGTGAAGATAGATGAATTCCATTTAAATGAAATGAGAACCAGCCCCGCAGCTATTGTGGATTAGTTTGAACTTCTGGACCCTGAGCAACTCGCGTAGAAGGAAATACGTTCCTGTGTTTTGATGTATCTTTTCTGTGTGTTTCAGTCCTGCATTGAGACCTGATAATTGCACACCCTCAACCGGGGGAAAGTCCGGCACCACCACGCACAAGATTTGTCTGGTGTGCTCCGATGAAGCTTCAGGCTGCCATTATGGAGTCCTCACCTGCGGAAGCTGCAAGGTCTTCTTTAAAAGAGCAGTTGAAGGTGAGGAAATTTTAGCATGCCAATTCACCCAAAAATGAAAATTGTCATCATATACGCATCCTCTTGTCATTTCAAATCTGTATGACTTGCAATATTATGTGAAAAACAACTAGATTTTAAGTAAGATTCCTCCTGTCTTTTCACTCCAAAGTTTAATAAAAGTAGTTTAAAAGTAGTCCATGCAACTTGTGTGTCATTTTCCAAGTCTTCTAAAAGACAAAAGAAACAACCCATAATTCAAGTGGTTTTTCAGCAAAATACTTGACGTCTGTTGCACGTTCATGAGAGAAGCTTGCTCACTCTTACTCAAGCTTGTGGCTTATTAGCATACAAAAGTTACAATTGTGTTTTGTTGGTTTTTTTTCGCAACAAAACCTAGCATATGCCTTCAGCAGACTTACTGTACAGGAATATAATGCACAAGTCTAATTAAAATATGTTATCTGTTTGTGCCTGATATTATACTCACTGCCCATCTTTACCTGATTCGTTAAAAATCAGGGACCAGATGCTTCATTCATGATCTTCTCACTGCATGTCTCTATTCCTGCAACTCATTGAGTCATTTGTCTGTCAAAATGCTTTTTTTCCCTGTAGGCATTCAAAAGAAGTTATCCCTGCAATATTTCTCTAGTGCATACAGATATCTTAAATATGATTTTAAAATAACAAGTGTATATTTTTGAGTGTCTCCCACAGTGGAAGGAAAACGTCTAGTTACGGATGTAACCTCTGTTCCCTGATGGAGGGAACGATACGTTGTGTTGAAGAAGCGACACTAGGGGTCTCTCTTGAGCACCGAATATGCCTCTGGTCTATGAAAAAAGGCCAATGAGAAGTTGGCAGATAGTATTTGCATACCCCGCCCCGGACATACGGGTATAAAAGCGGGGAAATGTGTCGAGTACATTCAGGATTTTTCTGAGGAGCAGGAAATGGTCCGGCCACTGCAGTGGCTCGGCTCAGCGACGTGGCCGGGAGGACACAACGTCTTGTTCCCTCCATCAGGGAACGGAGGTTACATCCGTAACCTAGACGTTCCCCGTCTGTCGCTCACTTCGGCGTTGTGTCGAAGAAGCGACACTAGGGATCCAATTTATATCAAGCCATTTGCTGAGCCGTGTACGTGTACTGCTGACACAGGAGCGGGCAGGTCATTTTACGTGCACAAGCGACCAATTACGTGCATTTTACGTCAGACTGCGCGTACCCTTCCCCAATGCCCCCAAAAAGTTTTCGGAATCCTTCTGGTTACCCTAGGCAGGGAAACAAGGTGACGCTTGCCAACCTGGGAACAGGCCAAGCCCGGCTGGGCCTCTTTTCTCTCTATGTTTCTCTGCATAGAGCAAGAACAGCCGGGGCCCTTACACGCATCAAGGGAAGGCTGTCTTACCCAGTTTCCTATTCTTTCAGGGGGAAAAGACCCTGCGGAAGCCACACCTGCCGAAAAGGGGAGGTAAAGGTGGCAAACATCACATGGGTTTTTTTAGGCAACATGTGGAATGTGGCGCAGTGGTAGATCCAACCTCAAGGAGGGGGGAGTTGCTACAGCATAGCGACTGGAGGGCAGCTAAAACTGTCTAAGGGAGACGCAGGTCCACTTTGTAAGGGGACCGTACCATGGAAAATACACACGGGGGAGTCCATGTAGGAGTCCCGATCTGTGGAGCACCTATTCCAGTACAGGGTAGTTTAAGTACCCGTAGTGGACTGGGTCGGCAAGTTCCTCCACTTAACTGTGGACCCAAAAGGGCTAGGGAGGAATCAACCAGCTTATCAAACGCCATTTCAGGGCGTAAAGTTGCCTGGTATAAGGGGCTCTGGCTTGGTTGATCGTGGCTACGACCGTGGGTGGTAGACCAGCTAGATCTTCCACTGCCGCGGTGCCATGCTTGTCTCGGGACTCGAGTCTGAAGCCAGTGCTGAAGTGGTCTCATATGCATCAACACCAGCGGTGTGACCGCCACGTAGGATGCCATATGCCCCAGGAGCCTCTGGAGAAATGTTTTAAGGGGACCGTCGTGCCTGGCCTGAAAGCGGCGAGGCATCTCAACACTGACTGCGCACGCTCGTTGGTGAGACGTGCTGACATTGAGACTGAGTCTAACTCCATGCCGAGAAAAGAGATGCTCTGGACCGGGGTGAGCTTGCTCTTTTCCCAGTTGACATGAAGTCCTAAACGGCTGAGGTGCCTGAGCACCTGGTCTCTGTGAGCGCATAGTAACTCTCATGAGTGGGCCAGAATAAGCCAGTCATCGAGGTAATGGAGTATGCGAATGCCGGCTTCTCGGAGCGGGGCAAGGGCTGCCTCTGCGACTTTCGTGAAGACGCGAGGGGACAGAGACATGTCGAAGGGGAGGACTTTGTACTGATACGCCTGGCCGTCGAACGCGAACCGTAAGAAGGGTCGGTGTCGATGCAGAATTGAGTTGCGGAAGTACGTGTCCTTTAGGTGTAGATGCCGAACGCAGGTTAGGATGTGTTTCTGCGTGAGCATTTTGAACGGGAGTTTGTGTAAAGCTTGGCCGCCTTTCTTGGGTACAATGAAGGGCTGTAGAGACACTTCTTCATCTCGGTTGGAGGGACAGGCTCTGTCGCGTCTTTGAGTAAGAGAGTAGCGATTTCCGCGCGTAGGGATTTGTCATGTTTGCCGTGTACTGTGGAGAAGCGGACGCCTGTGCAGGGGGGCAGAGGCCTGGCAAACTGAATTGCGTAACCGAGTCGGATGGTCCGGGTCAGCCAGCGAGACGGGTTGGGAAGTGAAAGCCACGCATCCAAACTCCGTGCTAGAGGCACCAAGGGGATGATTATTTTTGACGTACCCGGTGGGGCGGAGCAGGTAGGATGGCATCAGGAGGCGAAGAGGCGTCCCGAGGCTCTGGTGCTGAGAAAAGCCTCAAAGCTCTTACCTTGCTCCGCACACCCAGCAGGGGGCGGGTTAGCGACTGAGGAGGAGTTCCAACGTAGGCATCCTCTAGACTCGTCGGGACCGGCCGGCCAGGGAACAGTCGTGGGGCTGAAGGCGGAAGGTCCGCGTCCAGCGTGCTAGGACTTTTGAAATCTGGCGGTGAGTGAGAACAGCATTTCCGGCCAGGTGACCCAGAGACAAAGGAAATGGCTCTTTTACTGAGAATGTGGGTACGGGCAAATTAAATAAATCCAACAAAAGATTCTCCTCCCGGCCCTCTATCGGGGGACGGAGTGGTCTTACCATCTCCTAACGTCTTGGTCCCTGGGTTGGACGTCTCAGGAGCGCCTGGGAGCCTTATGGGTCCTCGAGGGGGTCCGTGAGACGGGGGGCGTCTGCTTCCTGCGGCGTGGTTGACGCTGGGGTTGAGAGCTGGGCCCGGGTTGAACAGCGAGCAGGGTGTTTCTTTGCTGCAGGAGGACGCCCTCGGCGGGCAGACGGGGCATGGGCCATGGCCCATGGCGGCAGGCTTGCGGCGGGGCAGGATATGTGAGATGGCCTCCGTCTGCTTCTTCACCACGGAGAACTGCTGGGTGAAGTCCTCGACGGTGTTGCCGAAGAGGCTGAACTGGGATACAGGGGAGTTGAGAAAACGAGCCTTGTCGGTCTCATGCATCTCGAACAAGTTCAGCCACAGATGACGTTCCTGGACCACAAGCGTGGCCATCGCCTGCCCGAGTAAATGCGCTGTGACCTTCGTGGTCCTGAGGGCGAGGTCGGTCGTTCCTGCAACACGTCGGGATCAGGGCTACCCTCGTGCAGATCTTTGAGCGCCTTGGCCTGGTGGACTTGCAGGATGGCCATGGCATGCAGGGCGCAAGCGGCCTGTCCAGCGGTGCTGTAGTCTTTGGCCATAAACAAAGATGTCGTCCTGCAGGCCTTAGAAGGGAACAGGCGACCTCGACCTTGCGACGAGTGGAGAGGAGTGCTCTCCACGAAGACGTCAGCTCATCATGCACCTCCGGGAAAAACGGGACGGGACGGGGGGGGGGGGGGGGGTGGGTGTTGCTGTGAGCGACGCGCAGACCCAGGAACCAGTCATCCAACCGCAATGCTGTGGGGAGGAAGGAGGGTTCCAGTCCAACCCCATGCTGGCGGCGGCCCGGGCAAGCATGTCGGACATCAGGAGTGCGGGTGGTCCGAGGGGGCATACCCGGCGGCGCTACACCCGCTACCATCCCCAGATCGCCACCAGTGCCGGCCGCATCGTCCTCAAACCCGTGGGAAGAAGGAGCGATGCGGGGGGCGGCTGGAGTGCTTCCACGACCGCAACGTTGCCATGGTCATGCCCTCACAGTGAGAGCATGAACCATCCACAAACGCTGCCTCGGTGTGATCGCTGGCAGCGATCGGTGTGGCCGTCGCTGCCAGCGAGTGCAGAGAGCACTCTACCGCATCCAGGAACTACACATTTATGAATGAACTCAAAGTATTTCCCCACTTTTATACCCGTATGTCCGGGGCGGGGTATGCAAATACTGTCTGCCAATTTCACATTGGCTTTTTTTCATAGACCAGAGGCATATTAGGGGCTCAAGAGAGACCACTAGTGTCGCTTCTTCGACACAATGTCGAAGTGAGCGACAGACAGGGAACAAGGTTAAATTCATGCATTGTGGTATTTTTAGAGCTGGTGAACTCCTAAAACCACTGCTGCGGTTTAACTTTGAGCTTTAAGTATCAGAATTGACCTAATCAAACTGATATACAGGCAGATGCACAATACATACAACACAGTAAATAGAGACCTCACCAGTACCTGAAATAAACAATGTAATTAAATTATGTACTTCCTTAATGAATGTTATTGGTCTAATTGTGGATGATTCATCAGTGCACATTATTCAAAAGAAAGAAATGTTTTCAAAAATGTAGCAACTTGCTGTAGTTACTATTATTCCATAATTGTATTTATACTATTATAAAGCATATATGAACCAGTACATGATGGTAGACCCCTGAGACATCCTATCTAATTCACACTTAACTTAATTCTCATAGGGCAACACAATTATCTGTGTGCTGGGCGGAACGATTGCATCATTGACAAAATCCGTCGGAAGAACTGCCCTGCGTGTCGTTTCCGCAAATGTCTCATGGCAGGCATGAACCTGGAGGGTAAGTAACTAAAATTTGCAGTTATGTAAATTTACCAGTGTGTCCCCAAATGTCAGTCCATCAGGGCTGAACGATATGATGACAAAAATTAGATCTTGATATTTAAAAAAAAAAATAATCCATATATATCTTGATAATTATATAATTGTTCTGAAATTACTTCTGAAATTATTTTATTATTATTTATTTATTTTTATTAAAGGAACCATAATTGTATCCAAACAGCCATTGAATCCATGTAGATTCAAAATGTTTAATGAATAAAGTAAAAATCTAGTTACAAATAATGAAAGCATGTTTCCCACAGTTTTTCACTGGATTAAAACAAGGAAGAATGATATTTAATAATTTTCTTTCATATGTAATGCACCCATTTGAATATGAAAACATTATTTACCTACATATTTTGCTATTAAAACATGGTTATGAATGAACAGGGTGTTTAAAACTCACTTATTTTTTTGGATCCCTGTTGAATATTATGTTATACTGAATTACTTTTAAAATTATTACTAAGTTGATTGTTATAATATAATTAGGATAAAATTGGATTTGAGTTGTATTCTATTGAAATAGATCTAAGTTGGATTTATTTTACCAAGAGCAGTCAAATGCAGTGTCAGTGTGTATTTGACATGTCAGGGGTTGGCATTTTTTATTTTCCTGGGCAATGGCTGTGCAGCCCCCTGTTAATCATTTATTTTTCAATACAAATTATATTAGCAGCATAACTGTTTGTGTAAATTTTGTCCAATGATATATGATATAATCATGATCCTGCGTGTGAATTTTCACAGAGCATCTTAAGTGCTTTAATGAAAGAAAAACTGTCCATTTGTACAAAATGAGTAAACACAGTTAGTCACAAATTTGCTTATTTGATTACTGATCACGAAATTGTGTGGAATCTTAATGATTTCTTATATTATGTCAAGTTGGGTGTACCTGTATGCTGTGTTGGAAATCTCAAAGATTAATAGTGGTGTTTTCCTTATTACATCACGTGGTGTTCTGATAGCAAAAAGAAACAAATGAAACATGGAATGTAGACTGTCATCTGTGCAGCCTGACTGAAGTAAAGTGTGCGCGTTTACTCGCGTGATTAACCGAAAGTGAAGCGCTGCTGGCTCGTGATGCGTGAATGGCTTGCACGCGTCTGTTGGGTATACTGCAGTCTCGTCACATTTTAACTTATTATTTAGCCTCCCATTCAGCTCATGAAACACCCTGCATGAGGAAGGATTTCATCAAGATGTAGATTGAAATGCAGGTGCGGAATTTATATAAATAAAATAGTCTACTCCTCTCTCGCCGTTACTGGCGTGACAGTTATTACCCCTTCACGTGCCAATGGTTGCCGACCCCTTTTTTTACAGTGTTCCCTGTTAGAAGTCCGGTGAAACACTACCGTTTTCTCCTTTTCTGTGATCCTGCATAATAACTTGTAGCAGTTATACATTTTTTGGAATTGCTCTAATATGTACAACCTGCAGCACTTGTTTTCACAATACGGTTGAACCATTAAAAACACTCTCATGCACACAGAACAGTGTGTCACATGTTCATTCTGCAACAGGGCCGTAGCAAAGGGCAGGCATTAGGGGCAGTTCCCCCCAAGTCTCATACTGTGCCCCCTAAAATGGCTTGTCTCGCATGAGTGGAAAATGGAACTATAAAAAGAGTTTCACTCAGATGTGTCCTATTTCTGCTCTGCCATAAAGCTGCCCATAACTGCTGGTCTAGGATCAGTTTCTCCTACCCAAACCCAAAGTTTAGGCAAGAGTGGGACAGGAAATGCTGACTCTAGATCAGCGGATGAGGTCAACTTTAATCGCTTGCTGCATGCATCCTTAGAGAAAATGCAGTCATGTTTTAAATAATTAGACATTTATAAAACAAATCTTTAATAAAATGTGTAGTTAGTTGAATAAAAATATTTAAGAAATGAATGTATAATTTATTAAATTGAGTTTTCAAGTATCAAGTTACATATCCATATTTACATTCAAATGCGAGAACCCAGATCAATCAACTCAAAACTATCCTGCACAGAGAGATACCAGTACTGCCATCCCATGAAGGCAACACTCTCCCCTTTATTTTGTATTAGCTTCCAAAAACTTTTCAAGTTGCCACTTTCATTGTGTTCTAAACAGTGCAAATAATGCATTCCTTGGGTATTTCAAAAGGAGAACAATTATGGTGGCTATGCAGAGTTGTACCAAACAAAATTTCTAATAAGAATGACTTAAAATGTGATCACTTCTGAATGGAACACACCCATTGACGGCGGGGATGGCATACAGTATGATGCCAGGTTCAAATATACGGGAGGACAGTTCTTTATGTTGGCTGCCATGCCGATGGAAAAAAAACATGCATTACAGCCTTTTACAGTTTAATAATCTCATATGACCATATCAATATTCTGAAGTTATTTTAATTAACTGTGTTGCCCTGAATAATCTTAAAATTAGGCTTATGACACACTCTTTAGGAAACATAGTGGCCAAATGAAAAGCACATTCAAATCATTGCAATATTTAGGGCACTGCTTAATTTTATATCAACATTTCTATAAATCACCTAGCCCTACTCTCCATATTTGTTAAAATTTTTAAATTGCAGCATGGTAGAAAGTGTTTTTAAACAGTTTTTAACTTTCTTTATCCACTTGTAGCCCGTAAGACCAAGAAGCCCCGTCCATCCGGCAAGGTAGTCCTTCAGCAATCGATTCCCGAGCATACACTCCCTCCACTGCCTGAGGCACGGGCACTGGTGCCCAAACCCATGCCTCAGCTGGTGCCAACCATGTTATCTCTACTGAAGGCCATCGAGCCGGACACTATCTACGCCGGATACGACAGCACCCTACCTGACACTTCCACCCGCCTCATGACCACTCTGAACAGGCTGGGGGGCCGGCAAGTCATCTCTGCAGTCAAATGGGCCAAAGCTCTGCCAGGTACAACATGGAATTTCATTCTAAACAAGGGTGCTCTGAAGGGTCATGTTTTCAAGTGTGATGTGGCTCCCTAATGTGCCAGCAGGTCAGGTTTAAAGTGTCATGAACCCACTCCAAACCAATTGTTCAAACCTTAGTCTGAAAAAGGGCTCATAGAGTGGGTGTGTGAAAAGATGTCAAATTTGGGGGGTTCCGGGGGCAGGAAGGAAGGGACGTGAGTATCTCCAGAGCCTCTTCCAAACACATAAACAAGAGAGATGGCTGAACATCACATTATGATTTGAGATAAATCATGGGACAAATGTTTGATGAGTGAAGACGATAGAATAGATTGCAATTCTGCCAAAATATTTGGATGTTTTTTCCCCAGCTTTTGAGAAAGAAGTGAGAACAGAATTCAGAGCAGACATTACCATCAAAACATCTATTCCTACAAAGGATTGTTTCAGGTTAAATACAAGTTAGTCTATTGGCCGCATTTGTGGCATAATGTTGATTACCACAGAAAATTATTTTGACTCATCCCTCTTTTTCTAAAGAGAAAAATCACGCTCCGTAAGGCACATAATGAAAGTAAACGGGTCTAATACACAAAATTTTAAAAACATGCTGTTTTTCAAAAGTATAGCCACAATACTTACACAACGATAATGTAACGCTTACTAACCTTGTCTGTTTTAAGTTATCCAGTATTTCAACTCCATTGTCAATGATACAAAAAAAGAACTGACATGATGTTGAGTTTTCAGTTTTTATCATTGTCTTCTGTTTTTGAATAAACCATTGTGTTATCCTGTTTATGATTAGACACATGGAGAATTAGTGATAAAATCAGCACTCTGTCTAACAGCCTCTCCTCATAAACTCATATGTTTGGAGTGCTTATAGCAGAACTGCAGCCATGCATGCTTGTGTCGGTCCAGTTTTAGACTGTTATCCATTCTGACAAGTGATTTCATTCTCATCACAGTTTTCAGTGTAAAAGTCCCCTCTCGTGTCTGTTTGGCGAGTGCTGTTGCCTCCGTGAGTCTGAATTCTGCTCTGTAATGTGAACACATGACTTAGGCAGTGGCGGAGCTAGGGGGTAGCCGTGGCCACCATGGACCGAAGCCTGGCCAACCCATTTACCACCCCACTCGCAATTGCTGTTTTAGTAATTTTTTTTTTTGTCATTTTTTGGCACAATTTAGTTGTTTAGAGGTGAAATCATCTCTGTACAAACTTAACATGTGCGCACGCCAAGGTCGCCACACCTCTGTCCCGGGTGACATTGTATTCACTCACCCCCCACACACACGGTCCGATAATATAAAAATGCTGCCCGAACATTTCTGTCCCACCACAGACTGATCGCTTGCCCCTGCCTGGCCACCCCTTTGAAAAACTCATGTGTACTGTCCAACCAATCATAACATAAGAGTTTACCTAATTTTTAAACTGGAAGACCAAAATGGCTCATCTGAATGAACAAATAATCACTTTCCCCTTTGCAATAAACTCTCAAAAAATGTGTTTTGTGGTTATATGACCATCAATGCTTATTGTGCTCCCTGTAAGTAAAGGTTCACAGAACGGATATTTGATACTATCTCTTCTGGATAACATCACTAAATCTACAGTAAGAATTAATAGTCAAAATATTTACAGTTGCAGAATCTATTAGAAGTTTAGCATTATAAAAAAAAATTAAATCTATTACTGCCCTGCAGAAGCTACATATCAGATCCCACAAGACAAAATAATAAATGAAATTACCCAAATTGTTCAAAAGTGTTTTTGTTTTTTTCATATGCTACTGTCAGTACTGAAAATGTTCTGCTATTGAGCATGCTATAAGAAAACATCTGTTTTATGCTTCACTTTTAGGCTTCCGAAACCTTCATCTGGATGATCAGATGACCCTCCTACAATGCTCCTGGCTCTTCCTCATGTCTTTTGGATTAGGCTGGAGATCATACCAGCAGTGTAATGGAAATATGCTGTGTTTTGCTCCAGACCTGGTGATTAATCAGTATGTATCTCATTTAGCAGTTTGACTGCCTATATAACTCCAAATAACGACAACAAATGTATGTGTTTCACACATGAATGAGGAAGCTCTGTATGTGTCTACAGAGAGCGGATGAAGCTGCCATACATGACTGATCAGTGTGAACAGATGCTGAAGATCTCCAATGAGTTTGTAAGGCTGCAAGTTTCAAATGAGGAATACCTGTGCATGAAAGTCCTTCTGCTGCTGAGCACAGGTGAGCTCCTTTATTGCTAAAATAATTCCATATACAATGCAAGTTTGATGAGAATCCAGATGAATTGCCTCAATCCAGTTAGATTTCATTTTGTGCATTCTTGGAGCGATGATTGATTGTTTCAAATGAGATTAGTCACAAAGCAATAAAATAGTTTTATGGGAGCAATGTTTTACAGGGAATGATGGAAAAAGCTTTTTATTGTCCTTTTGTGGTTTTTCAGTGCCGAAGGATGGTTTGAAGAGCCAATCAGTGTTCGATGAGCTACGAATGTCCTACATTAAAGAATTGGGCAAGGCCATTGTGAAGAGAGAGGAGAACTCCAGCCAGAACTGGCAACGATTCTATCAGCTAACTAAGCTACTGGACTCCATGCATGATGTAATTTATTATTTACCAAATAATCCACGTATATTTTTGTCTTTTCATAGCATAAATATAAATTTTTGGTTAAAAAGAAAACATCAAAATACAAATTGACCCTGTTTACTTTCTTATTAAATATTCTTTTTATTGTATATTATTCATCAGTCAACGTTCATCCATGGAAACATGTTTGTATTTATTATTTTTCATAAATGTATTCATTTTTCTGCTGATGTTACCAAGTAAATGTATTTGTGAATTCTGTTTCACGTTGTTTACGTTTTAAGTTATTATTTATGTTGTATATTTTATATTTAAAAAAAAAAAAAATATATATATATATATATATATATATATATATATATATATATATATATATATATATATATATATATAAAATATGCTATATTATTATTTATATAAAATATGCTATATTATTATTTATATAATATATTAGTATAACATTTTACGTATATTCTATAAATATATAGATTTAGAACATATATATATATATATATATATATATATATATATATATATATATATAATTAATATAATGTGAATTAGATATATGTTATATATTTATAGATATTAAATCTATTAAAAAAATACTTTCTTCAATTATTGCTTATATAATGTAAAGCAGCAAATTCCTAACATATCATTTTCTCCACAGATGGTGGGTGGACTCCTGAACTTCTGTTTCTACACCTTTGTGAATAAATCCCTGAGCGTGGAGTTTCCCGAAATGCTCGCAGAGATCATCAGCAACCAGTTACCAAAATTCAAAGCTGGGAGTGTCAAACCGCTACTCTTTCACCAGAAGTGAAGCTCCTCCCTGCAGCAGGACATGATGCCTTAAATGCTCACCCCGTTCCCCGTCTCCCCTCTCCACCTGCGACAGCAGACTTAAGTTTGCACTGCAGCATGGGGAGTGTGAATGGCAGGGACTGTATGCAACCCAGCACAGAACTCCATTATTGATGAAAAAAAAAAGTTGAGTCAGAGAAAGAGACGGGTAATTAAAGCAAAGAGGTATAATAAGCTAATGACATAACTATTAAACTTATGGATAGTGACATATTATCCCATACATGTTGTCTCAGGTGTTTGACTTCCAGCATAAACAGTTAATAGAGGAAAGCTAATTCTCTAAGGTGACCATATGTATTTTCAGACGCCTTTTATTTTTGGAGCAGATGCAGAGCCACAGCACTTACAGTACAGTATGCACAGATTATGTAGTACACATATTAACTTTTCAAAACATGGTCTTTTATGTCAAAATATAGACTTTTTTAACTTGATCTGATACAAGTTTGAAATAATAATTTCAATAATATGTACAGAAATAATGGCTTCAGCTTGGTTTGGAAATCAAATACATTTTGTATAACAGCATATCTTTACAGTTTTAAACATCATGTCGCAAACTGCTAAAACATTACATATATATATATATATATATATATATATATATATATATATATATATATATATATACAGAAAAGGGAAAATGTGCCTTTTTTTTTAGCTTATTTTTAGCCTTTTTCTTTACCTGTCCGCACCAGACATTTTGCATCCGCTGTGTTAGGACTTCTTCATAGTTGATTGTACTTTTATACCCAATTGCACTTGTAATTTTACAAATGGCTGTGTTCATTTTTGGCTGCTCGGTGGTCTGTTGTGTGAACTTAAGAAATGTATCCTTATTGATATAGCATAGATATGAGGAGTCTGACGATCAGCATTCTTTCCATGTTGGTTGGACGTCAGTTGAGAAATGCAATTTGAGCACTTTCACTCCTTTTAAATGCTTTAAAAAAGCTGGTTTAGTTTGATTTGCAGAAATATACTATGTGTATTAGTGTAAGAAAGCCATTTCTTGTTAATTTTCACCCGTTAATTCATATAGGAATTATGCAATGTGAATCCTGAGTCTAAAATTTTGTTCATGTTTTTGTGTCGGCTTTGTTCCTTCACTAGTAGTGCAGCAGCATTACACAACCAAAACAATGTATGCATATAACATTACATATAACAATGGTTTAAGGTGAATGTTTTTTTTTTTGTTTTTGTCCCTGATAAAGAATAAAACGCAACACAATACAATCATACATAGATACATCTTGTGACATCACAACTCAGGCCCTATACAATTATATTTTCAGTACTTCTGATGCTCTAGATTGTTTCTAGTATGACAGTGTACAGTATAGTTTTTTTTTTTGTTGTTTTTTCATCAGGTGGAGGCTAATCCATCAAACTAACCATGTTTTTTTCTTTCTGAGTGCTAACGATCTTTGTTGGTTTAATGAGTGATACTGTAGTGCAGGAGCAGGGTTAACTCTGGGAATTTCTACTCACCTGTAATGTTGCAATCTGTTATTTCTGTGCCAAACATAAACTGATTTTAATTTGTACAATCTGAAACTGTGCTTGTCTTAACAGTTGGTATACATTTGAGAGGGGTTAAAAAAAAAAAGATAAAAAGAGAAGATTAATATTTAGAATTTCTTCTGTGAAAGCGTAATACATCGTTCGATACTTACATAAAAAAAAAACAGATGATGACTCCAGCTTCAACCTGCTTTGCATTGCATTGTGTGGTACAGGTTTAGAAATCATTATTCTCAAATTCTAATATCCGAGCAGTACTTTTCACACTATGCTCTTCCGTTCCTACAGATATATATGATACAAATAAACAGATGTATTTACATTAACTTTTTGCAATGTGTTTTCTAAAATGTTCTGTTCGACATTATTGTGTAAACAGCGAAAGATGGGAGGGGAGTGGGTGGGACATGTATTTTGCTGAAGAGGATTTGTAATGCAATGATTCAGACTTCCTTTTCAACAATTGAACATCTGCTGTTTTGTCAAAAATTCATTTATTGAGAGTCAGCAAAGGCAAGATTTTAAATTGTATGAAAGCATATATTTAAATTATCTCTGCCAACGATTTCATTTACATAAACACTTTTGTCTTTTTGTCAGTATTTTAATAAAGCTAATTGATTATTACAAATCTGTCAGTTTTTAACATTAAAACTAAGTACAATTAAAAAAAATTAAAAAAAAGGTTGGGATGGCAAGCTGCAAACTTTCTGTTGCTCCCAAAAAACACATTAACAACCATTCATTGTATAATACAAGGCTTAAAATAAAATTCCTCCACTGCAAAAGAGATTAACAGCTGTTACACGTTACAGTAGTTTTCCATCTCCAGCACAGTGTAGTTGAATTAATGATGTCCTGTTGGGACCCAGCAATTCCTTTTCTTTCTTTTTATTCACTCTAGTAGATATACATGTATGGTTGTTAAAATCTTTGACATAATGAATGCATCCTGGTGTACGGTATTACATGTATAATTTCATATATAATTTAGAGATGTGGACGGGGTCAGTTAAAATGGGTATTTTGCACCCATTTTACCACCATTATATGTAGGGTTATTTGCATGCAATTTAGGGTCTTGAAATATGTGAGCTATGAACTAAATTAAACTGTCCTTATTTTACCTTATTAGGTAATGAAATGTATAACGGAATCAGTCACGTTCGACAACCATTATAAATTAGATAAATGACAAATAACTAGATTATTTGTTTTAATAGATTCTCCACCATTGAAATCGTAATACAACGTCTCGTATATATCTCAACAATTGTCTGTATGAATGATGTTAGCTGTGAAGCGAGGCCTTCTCATGGGCTTGTGAACCGTAGAGAGTGATGAGCTTTCTCGGGACCTCGAGTACCGAACTCCCTTGGACCTCACATGGCGCATGCAGGCAGAAGAGTGAAGAGCCTCAAGAGGATGAAGAGACGAGAAGAGCACATGTTCTTCCTGTTTGGAACTATTTGAACTGAAATTGGCCACATCCCCCAAAGGTGTTATGTGCCAATCAGAAGTGACTTTTCAGAGTCACATGGTCAACTGGGCTGTCTTTTCCAACAGTTGAGTTATGGTCCTTTGTTTCCGACTCTTAAAAATTTCCCACTCAAATATTGTGCATATTTAATCATGAACTTTTATATCTTGAGAATGTTAAAAGAGACATGATATTCGTTTTCATCAGCTTTCTCTTCAGACACCAGCGAACGCGTACGTACTAAACATTAAACGTTTTCATGGAGGTTATACATATAGGTAACAAAACATGAAAATCCCTGGTTACAAAATCATATTGGTTTTACACATCATTGTATTTTATCAAGTTAAGCCTTATAGTTACCATTCTTAGTAGAATGCGATGAATCATACAAAATTAAAGATTATATTTATCAATTATAAGTGATTGCACATCACTACACACATTTTAAAGCAGACCATCAGTCTATAATCATTCATTTGTCAGGTACAAACGTTACCACAGTTCAAAGTGGTTTTCAGCATTATCTAGCAAAGCTAGATTAAGATGAAATGTCTTAGAGTTGCGCAAATCTGATGATCCTTGTAACCCTACACAGAACATCCTGGTGTGTGGGTTCCATATTAAGATCCGTAATTTATGTCGTGGAAACATTCCAAACTGAAAGGCTGGATTTTTCTAGTTTCAAATCATGTTGGTGGAATTCATCTGCATATACACTCACCTAAAGGATTATTAGGAACACCATACTAATACTGTGTTTGACCCCCTTTCACCTTCAGAACTGCCTTAATTCTACGTGGCATTGATTCAACAAGGTGCTGAAAGCATTCTTTAGAAATGTTGGCCCATATTGATAGGATAGCATCTTGCAGTTGATGGAGATTTGTGGGATGCACATCCAGGGCACGAAGCTCCCGTTCCAGCACATCCCAAAGATGCTCTATTGGGTTGAGATCTGGTGACTGTGGGGGCCATTTTAGTACAGTGAACTCATTGTCATGTTCAAGAAACCAATTTGAAATGATTCGAGCTTTGTGACATGGTGCATTATCCTGCTGGAAGTAGCCATCAGAGGATGGGTACATGGTGGCCATAAAGGGATGGACATGGTCAGAAACAATGCTCAGGTAGGCCGTGGCATTTAAACGAAGCCCAATTGGCACTAAGGGGCCTAAAGTGTGCCAAGAAAACATCCCCCACACAATTACTCCACCACCACCAGCCTGCACAGTGGTAACAAGGCATGATGGATCCATGTTCTCATTCTGTTCATGCCAAATTCTGACTCTACCATCTGAATGTGTCAACAGAAATCGAGACTCATCAGACCAGGCAACATTTTTCCAGTCTTCAACTGTCCAATTTTGATGAGCTCTTGCAAATTGTAGCCTCTTTTTCCTATTTGTAGTGGAGATGAGTGGTACCCGGTGGGGTCTTCTGCTGTTGTAGCCCATCCACCTCAAGGTTGTGCGTGTTGTGGCTTCACAAATGCTTTGCTGCATACCTCGGTTGTAACGAGTGGTTATTTCAGTCAAAGTTGCTCTTCTATCAGCTTGAATCAGTCGGCCCATTCTCCTCTGACCTCTAGCATCAACAAGGCATTTTCGCCCACAGGACTGCCGCATACTGGATGTTTTTCCCTTTTCACACCATTCTTTGTAAACCCTAGAAATGGTTGTGCGTGAAAATCCCAGTAACTGAGCAGATTGTGAAATACTCAGACCGGCCCGTCTGGCACCAACAAACATGCCACTCTCAAAATTGCTTAAATCACCTTTCTTTCCCATTCTGACATTCAGTTTGGAGTTCAGGAGATTGTCTTGACCAGGACCACACCCCTAAATGCATTGAAGCAACTGCCATGTGATTGGTTGATTAGATAATTGCATTAATGAGAAATTGAACAGGTGTTCCTAATAATCCTTTAGGTGAGTGTATAATCTTACACTGGGATAATATATTTTATTACATTATGCATCATATACATTTTCTATAACAGTTCTGGTCTTTGAATTTGATTAAAGCATTCCAAGAAAGTTTCTGCAATGTCTGGGACACTTCACTATTTGTATCATTCCGTTTGTCTGTGTTTGCTGCTTACCAACAGTGCTGGGTTGTAACTGATTACATGTAATCTGGAGCAGGTAATCAGATTACAAAAATCAAGAACTTGTAAATGGATTAAATTACATTTTAAAATACTCATCACATTAGAGTTACTTTTTTAAAGATTACATGATTGCATATTAACAAGGCAAAAGCAATAAATTGTTAGTTTATTGATCATCCTAATCATTCTAATTTTTCTCAATATTTTAGACTTTTATTCTAAATCAGCACACTGCTGATACATGTACATCACCTGTTTTCGGAAGGGGGGGGGGTTGTGTGTATTGCACTCAGAACTGATACTACTAGCCAGCCAGGTGAAGATGGAGTAGTCTAAATCAGCATTTTTAATAATTAAATTACACCAATGGTGTGCAGCTCACAAAGTGAACTTAATTACTTCACAGGATCTAGTGGATGCCATCTCTAAAGGTCCAGCCCATAGGGTACACAATAGTTCAACTGCAAAATATGCACCAATATGAAACTAAGCCCATCGCTCTACTGTTGCTGCTGATGCAGTAGAGTCCACTGCATTAAACTTGACACATTTGTTCCTTTTGTGGCTCCTTCGAACTCTGCTGTTTTAAAATAATCTGCTCTTAAGATTATTCTTGCTGTTCAAATGAGTAAAACTTGCACCTCAGTTTTGGAAAGGTGATGGACTATCAGTAAAGGTTAAAAGTGTTTTCATATGAAAGCTGTGACCTAGCACCGTTGTTGCTGTTGGATTTTATGGTCATTACGGTTCTTAATTTTGCTATTGAATTATGCACTTAAAATGAACATGATGTCTCTGTGCTTTGAATTATAAACTGTGGCCATGCACTGTCAGTTCTTCTAGATTTAATGTTCATTTCATTCATGAAATGTTTCATGAACTTTTTTTTTAAATATTTTTTTTGTTAGTAATAAAGAATGGAATACATTTTCTTCCTTTCACGTTAAAATGATAATGTTCCTCAAATGCATGTGACACAAAATAAAATAGAATTAGGCTGAAAGTAATCCAAAAGTAATCAGATTATATGACCCCAAAAATGTAATTTATTAGATTAATTACTGATTGTTATGTAATTTGTAATCAGTACCGGAATACAAAAAAATAAATCTGTGCAGCACTGCTTACCCAATAGTTTCACTCATGCCATTCACCTAAATGAAAACTTCTAAACACATTTTTCTTTAAAAAAAAAAAAAAGGAAAAAAGAAAATAGCCATCATCCTACATCATCATGTATTAATCCATTTCAACCTTTTCAATGATCTATTCAAAAGCCACAGAATAAAAATAGGTTTTTAAAGAAGATTTAAAAATGGCTAGCGATGAAGCTGACCTCATATGGAAAGGTAGACTATTCCATAGATTAGGACCAATCACAGAAAAGGCATGGTCACCCTTAAATCTATTGCAGCAATGAGGAACATTCAATAGAAGTTGATCAGAAGACCGAAGCGCTCTGGTGGTGGAGTAAGGGTGTAGAAGGTCACTGATATATTTGGGCACAAGACCAGATAGTGCCTTGTAGACAAAAATCTGAATTTTAAAATCAACCCTGAAATTCACTTGAAGCAAGTGTAGAGATGCTAAAACCGGAGAAATGTGATCTTGACCCCGTTAAAAGCCTAGCTGCTGCAATTTGAACAAGCTGAAGGTGGGTTAATGCAGTTTGGGGCAGACCAATGTACAATGAGTTGCAATAGTCTACCCTTGAAGAAATAAGTGAGTGGATCACAATTTCCAAGTCTTTATGAGAAATATTTGTATTTTAGCAATAGATCTAAGGTGGAAAAAGCTACCCTTGACAACAGCACTGATCTGCTCATTGAAAAGTAATGAGTCTAAAATCACTCCAAGACTCCTCACGTGATCTTGTACATTCGATGACAGAGGACAAAACTGGGCAACCAGGCCAGGTAAGGAGGACATGGAGGAACCTAAAATCAGAACTTCGGTTTTGCTTTGTAAGAAATTGCTTGCCAGCCAATGTTTAATATCTTTGAAGCAATTTAGGGCATTCACAGATGAACAATTCTTGTCTAGACTCACTGGGAAATAAACTTGGGAACTGTCAGCATAACAGTGATAAGATATGCTGTACTTATTAAAAAGAGCTCAGATGAAGCATATACAGTGAAAATAACAAGGGTCCTAAGATTGACCCTTGAGAGACATCACTGTAATTGAGCCAAGGTAGAAGAAAAGTTACCCCAATTCACAGAGAATGTCTTTTCTTTTAAATAGAATGAAAACCACTGGAGGGTCATTCCCTGGATGCCAACCATACATTCTAGACTATTGAGGAGAATATTATGGTCGATTGTGTCAAACGCGGCACTGAGATCTAATAAAACCAAGACGACAGGTGAACCTGAATCCATGGAGAGTAAAATACCATTCGTGAATTTCAACAATGCAGATTCAGTGCTGTGCAAGGGTCTGAAACCAGACTGAAATGTATCTAAAATGTTAAATGTATTTAGATAGTAGTACAGCTGCGAAAATCAACTCTCTCCAAAATCTTGGAAATAAAAGGCAGTTTGGAGATTGGTCTGTAATTGTTGTGTACTGCCGGATCCCAAAATTTTTTTTTTAACAAAAGGATGTAGAATTGCATGTTTAAAACTACTTGGAACAACTCCACTTGCTAACGAGCTGTTAATTATAACAGTCACACTGGAACTAATAGTCGTGAAAATGTATTTAAGGTGGTGTGGAGAAAGAATATCCAGCTTGTAACTGGAACACTTAATTTTGGAGACTATATCTGCTAACTGTTCTGATGTAACTGGTTGAAAGTGAGTCAGGGAGCAGGATGGGGAAGGTATTAGTGGTTTACCTTTAATCTGCTCAATTTTGTGAGTAAAGAAGTGTAAAAATGTTTCACAGTTCTCTTGGGTGGCATCCAGAAAAGCATTTTTAGTTGGGTTCAAAACAGAATCAATTGTTCATACGTTATGACAGACATAATCAGACATTAACGTAGAGAAAAACTTAGCTTTCGCTTCCTTTACAGCTCTCTAATAGCTTGTTAAACACTCCTTTAAAATGTCATAAGAGACCTGAAGATTGTCTCTTTTCCACTTTTGCTCAGCTTATCTGGACTCTTGTCTGAGCGCGCAGGTGACGTCATTAGCCAAGGTTCTGAAACACCCTTAACTATCCTTGGCTTGAGCGGAGCGACATTATCAAGTGCAAAAGCACACGATTTATTAAAAGCTTCAACTAATGATTCAGTGTCAAGTCCAGCCAAGACATCATCTAAAATGTGTTAGATAAAATTCTGAAAAAAGATTAGCAGCAGATGAGTGAATGGACCAGAAGTGGCGAAGGGGCTGGGAAAAAGTAGGCAGAGGACAAGTAGATACAGACTCAAACATTATTGAATAATGGTCAGATATATCTGTGTCAATATCTAAGACCTCTAATTTGGACAGAGAAAGACCATATGATAACACCAGATCTAAAGTATGACCAATATTGTGAGTAGGACCAGTGACATGTCGTACAAATTTAAAGACTCAGTGTGGGAGATAAATTCCTTTACCAGCGGTTTCCATGGACAGCATACATGAATGTTAAAATCTCCAAGGAGTCTGTCACCACAAGACACCAGTCCAGAGAGAAAGTCAGAAAATTGTTGGATGAAGTCCTTATTCAATTTGGGAGGTCTGTACAGAAGTGCACAGAAGGCAGGGCCCAAAACATCAATCTTTAACAATTGGACCTCAAAACTGGAATATATGTCCATAGACAGCATTTTGCATTTAAAAGAGTTTTTAAAAATGGTGGCAATGCCACTTCCTAGTCCTGAAGTCAGAGGGGGATTTAAAAAGTCACAGCCTGGCGGTGTTAGATACCCAGGGCCATTTGTTTGAGTCTCAGTGATGAATAAAACGTCCAATGATCATGACGTAAAAAATTCAGAAAATAAGTCTTGTTTTATTGAACGTGCATTTATGAGGGCCATCTTAGTAGTGGTGAAATAAAAGATGTATGTTTTAGCAAAGTAAGATTATAAAAAAAATAAAAAATCAGAAGAAAAAAGAATCAGAACTGCCTTATGGGGTTTTTCCACTACACGGTACAACTCGACTCTGCTCGCTTTTTTGAGGTTTTCCACTGTGGATTGTACCTGGTACCTGATAATTTTTTTAGTACCACCTCGGTCGAGGTTCCAAGCAAGCCAAGCCGATACCTAAATGTGATGTCAAAATCCTGCAGATCACTAATTGGTCAGGGAGAATCGTCACTACCAGCGTCACTGGATTTCCGACACACGACATCAACCCGCTTGTTTTAAAGTCAGCAACAGTAATATCATTTAACAAAACAGTATTACTTGTTCACGCGACTTTCAAATTGTGAAAAAAGATATGGCTGTGCGCAAAACAAGAAGCTCACTAGAAATGAGAAATGGCTTGGAGCAGCTTTGTCACAGTGGTTCGGGGTTTCCTGTGCAATCACAAGGCCAAAAACTAGGTGGAGCTGGTTGAGGCTCTGGTGAACTATGGCACAATGGGCTGTAGGATGTGCCTCAAAGTCCATATCCTTGATGCTCATCTTGTTTATTTCAAGGACAACATGGGAGCTTACTCAGAGGAGCAAGGCGAGCACTTCCATCAGGATATACTGGACTTTGAATGCCGCTACAAAGGACAGTATAATGAGAACATTTGGGGCGGATTCATGAAAGTGATTTACAGTATAATCGTACATCTTGAAATACTACTAAATCTTTTGTAGTCATTTTTGTATTATTTTAGTATAAATACATGTTAATTTGGATTCATATGTTGAAGACACCTGTTTCGAATTGGAAAAAGTTATATTTCAAAATATCACTGTCCTGGTCACAAAAGCAAAATTTTAAGGCATAAGCAATTAGGAAATAACACTTACTACCCAGGAACAAAAATTGTGTTACCTAATGTAATTGATTAGTTTAGTGACCCCTTCTGGAGATGCCACTTGTTGGCAACAAATGAAAGTCTATTGTGCAATGAGCGAGTCATTGAATCATTTGAAATGTTCACGACCGAAATCTGCCAAGAGACTTTATAGTGTTTAAGCATTATAAGAACAAAGCAGATCTATAATTTCCACTCAGTTTGTGAACTGCCGAGGATGATTTTTCATCCAAAAAGATAATAGTCTAATAATAATAATAATAATAAATATCATCATTACCTTCTAAATTATTCAAATTTGCATGTAAAATCTACTGACTTCATTAGTATATTTAAGCACTATAAAAACAAAGTAGATGTACTGTATCATTTTCCTACAGTATTTAAACTGCTGAACATGACTTTTAACAGAAAAGACAACAATAATAGCGTAACAATAATTTTGAGTTTCAATGATGTCCCTTTGTCATTGTAAAGTGCATTAATTTCAACCATTTTAAAATATTTAATGTAGCTTTGTACTCTCAAAGACATCATTTGTGAGGCAAAACGTGTGTTCACACTTTGGTGTGAAGTTGGAGTCGAAGTTGTGCTGACGCGTCACTTCATAGACTTCAATGTATTCGGCAGCACTGACATAAGTCACGTGACATCCCATGCAGAAACATCAGTCACTTTTACACATTAATAGCTCTTCTGCACTTTTCTCTCAAAGATGAAAAAGGTAGACTCGCATGCCGATGCTGAAGTAAACGAACATGCCCCTCTTATTCAGTCGGTCGGTACATGTACCAGGTCATTCAGTTTGTTTCACGATGAGAAGTTTCACGAATGGCGCTTCTTACTTTGCATGCGCCGCTGAAGCAAAACACGCGATTGGTCGTAGCTGTAACCAATCAAGAGATCTGCCTCGGTTGCACCACGATTGCCAAGCACACGATTGACCGCTGATGTTGATGCACAGCCACCAGCAGTGAAAAAAAACTATACAAATGTGTATTTGACTCCTATTCCGAGTCAGATCATTACCAGGTTTTTGTGCTTGTAACGGAAACCTTGCTAGCAACACATTCAAATGGTTATATTAATATTTTCCAGGACAAATTATAATTTTTCCAGGACATTTAGGTATTTTTATAATTTTCCATGACTGGAAAACTGCATTGCAAAATTCCAGGTTTTCCAGGATGCGTGGAAACCCTGTATTTTCTTTCTCCCACGACAGGTGGAGCAGGAAAAAAAACAGCCCTAAGAACTGCTAGTTACACAAATGTGGATTCATTCAAAATTACTCAGAATAACAGCACTTACTAATATACTGTATTTATTAATAACTCTTGAATGCAGCCAGGTCAAAGTTCACTATTTAAATATGCACTGAACAAAATGAAAAATTATATTCCTATAATAATAGATTTAATGTTGAATGGACCCTTTTCACACTTCCAGGGTTTGAAAGAAAAATACCTGTTCTGTATATCTTTTCACTAACAATATGCAGAAGGCAAATCATCACTACTCTGCCTTGTGAATGTATCATTCTGGAATGCGTCAAACATGTACAACTTTTCAGTGTAATCAGATCTGTGCACTGGCCGATGTATAAAAACATATTATATTTGAACAATTATATGAACTCCAAATAAAATGTACAAACATTAAAATTAGTATTTGCAAGAGGTGTAACTGAAAGACCTATTTTTAGTTGAATACATCTGCAATCCCCTTTTCAGCCATTAAGATTATTTTATACAGCAAAATAAATGGATTGTACAGTTGTTCTTAACGGTTTAATCAATTAATGTGCAAATAATAGATTTGTTTAGTTGAAGTTTACAATCCAATTCCAATCAATTGAGGATCTAAAAAGGAGTCAATGTTAGTGCTTAAACAAGATATTTTTGACAAACATACAAAGTAACCAGTGGAGTGGCCATAGAAGTTACATTTATTAAAAGTTACTAGACAAGTGTAAAACATATAAATCACAAACACACTGTGAAGCACTATCTCATACTGAATCATCTACCGCTACATTTGGCATCATAAAATATTCCATAACTAACCAGATCATCGATTAAGCGCATTATAATATGTATACTGATGTGCTTGAATGCTGTATTAATTTTCATTATACTGAATTGCTATTAATCTAGGCTTACATGTTACATGATAACTAATATTTTGGTCCTCTTCATGACAGCAGTTTGAAACAAATTGCTTAAGTATACTTGATTAAACTTATAAAGGAACCAACAGTTGTTGTGTTTTTGTTCTGTGTATATATATCTTAAAAGTGCATGTTTATAACGTTTATATCACTATTCTTGAGTACCTTTATATACAGTACATCCTCTTTTGTAATTCACAAAAGAAGTTCAAATACTAGATTTACTCACAAAGTAAAATGACAACTTTCCCACAAATTAAGAGAAAACTTACAGAAACAAACTGTGCGACTGAGAATTTTACAAAACAAACTCTATGATGGCATCACTGCTTATTAAAATTTAAAGGTGCACTCAGATTTTTTTTTAATATGTTAAATTGGATTTACACTGACACCTAGTGGTGTGGAAGCAGCATCAAAAACAATTGTTTTCAGTTAACCATGCATTGTAGAAATTCAGTATTCACAGTCAGCCACGATATTACCATAATTGAATCCATGAGTGAAAGTTTCCAATAACAGGACGGTTACTGAGCTTAAGCAAGTAGTATTTGGCTCGTCATGTGATCCTTACATGGCAGCCACCGTGACAGTACCCTCTCCATGTAGAATAAAACAGTTATTACAAGGTTACTGACATGACTGGAGTCTTCATCTCATGCGAGTGGTCATGATTATTTACATACGTTTCAAAATTACAATTAATTTCTTTAGGAGCAAAATTGAGTGCACCTTTAAAATGCCAAACACATGCACATTAACTGCAGAATGTATGCGTATATTATGACTGCACTTTAAGCACAGATAAATGGCTGGAGAAAAATGCCAATATATAATTAGATGCATTATGTGAACAACAGAAATGTGTATGAATTCATCTTTGCTCTGCCGTTTATGTCCTGAAGATTCAAAAACACGTCGTCAGCTTGCTTTGAGTTTGCCATTTTGTTCATTTTCCAGTAATCCTGAGGTTTAAAATCTATTATCAGATTTTTTTTATTTTTTTTAAATACTTCACCTACATTTTAGAATATAGATTTATATAATCAATCATGAAATTTTATGAAATACTCATTTTTATATTTTAGAACAATCTCTTTTGAATAATCTTTCACATTCTTATCACATACGCTGGCATTACTGCACACACATAAACACGCATGTAAAACCAGTGAATCGATTCTTTTGATTTACCTAATAGATAAAAAGAACTTGGGTTCGAGGAAGGGTCGACATGGAATGATCTGCCATGTTGCGAACCCTGGAGTAGTTGACAAACCCCCGGAAGAATAGCAGGAATCCTGGAGGGATTAAAAAAAAAAACACTTAATACTGTGTACAATTCATTTTTTCCCCCCACCATTTTTAATTTAAAATAAATTCAAGAGTGAACAAAAGCTAAAAATGGAAACCATATGCAGTATTCTTCAAGCAAATGTACACTCACCTACAACAAGGAAAACCCACCACAGCCAGTACTGCCCATCAAAATATCCAGGGAAGTAGGTAGAATACTGTTTCAACCACAGAAACAAACCAAGTGAGTTCTCATTCTCTATTACAATGCAAAAACATCTGATACTACTAAACACATATTCTAACTCCTTACAAACTATCACAGTTTAAAGGGATTTAGCTGAGCCATGAATGCTTAGTATTTAGCAGAATATTACACATTTTTGGGAACTGTATAGAGCAATTATTGGCTCGGTCTAAAAACGCAGCACTGGCATCCTCTCGTACCCTGACAATCAGGACCCATTTAACCAGGGAAAGTCCAAACCCAGAGATGGCACCATAGCGGCCAGCGGCAGAGGTGGTCAGACAGAAGGACAGGAAAAAGCCAATCCAGTTAAAGAGGAATGCCACTGGGAATGCAAAGGAATAAAAATCCATTAGCATATCTGCTGCAGTTGAGTCCATATGTAAATCCCTCAATTCAAAAATTGTGTTACACATCGTTTTTGCTTTCAGTGAGGATAAATAAATGACATGCCGCTAATTAGGACACAGTGTAAAAACTAAACATGTTTAGCATCTTTCGGGAAAATGGAGCATAAAATGTGATGACTCAATGTTTGCATAAAACAAGTTGTCCAATCGTATGCTTTTCAGAATGATAATGCCCCCCCCCACCTAATACCATGTGGTCTTTCAAAGGAAAGATGCCACTGTGTGCACTGTACACTTACTGAAAAACGTCAGCATGAATATCCCATCATTTCCAACCCGCAGTTGATCTGTATCATGAAAGCCATCCCTGGCAATAAAGTCCTCATCCTGTAACAGATGTGCAGGTAAGGATGTGTCAAAAGAGTAATCCCTCGACTATTATTAACCAAATTGAATCTCAGATGTGTCACAAATCTTACCCTGTCAGTGACGAGGGGTACAGTGGATTCTACTTTGCTCCTCTCGGCCTCATCATATGATGGCAATGATGTAGCAACATTGTATGATGGGGGTTTGGGGTACACTTCATCTTCTTTGTACTCAAAAAATGCTGCAGCAAAAAATTTTAATAAATCAAACAGAGTAAAAGGATTATAAAACATGATATCTGTAATTTCAGGCCTGTAGATGTTACCTGCGTTACTTGCTGCAATGGTGCTGTATGGTGGAGGAGCATCAGTGGCTTGTTGGATCACCTCCCCTGTCTCCTCCTCATTATTCAACTACAGACAAGAAGAAAAGAGCTGGTGATATTGGAAAGTTATATTCTTTTAATGCAAGTTAATATTGAACATAATGAAATTATATTTAAATTTTAAATATAATATAAACCTACATATTAAAAATAAATGTCATAATGCATTACGTGTATTTAAAAATATATAAATAATAAAATCAACTTAAATATATTTTTTAAACAAACGTTTCATATAAAATATTCAATATAAAAATAATAAATGTAACTTAATAGTTAAATAAGTAAATACAAGTTGAATAACAATTATATAAAATCATATAAAAATACATATTGCATTTAAAATAAATGTGTTATATAAAATATTAAATATACTTTAAAATATAAAACCTAAACTAAATAAAATACACATAATATTTAAAATAAATGTCTTGTACAAATATTAAATACATGCATTACATAAGCTATTAAATTTGAAATATTAATACATAAAATAAACGAAATTGAATAAAAACACACACACACACACACACACACACACACACACATATATATATATATATATATATATATATATATATAAAAAGTATTATATAAACTATTAAATATCATTTGAAATATTAAAATGTATAAAAATAAACGAAATTGAATGAAAACAGACATGTATTGTATAAAATATAAAATATATGTATCATATAAAAATGTTAATACTAAAAGCAACTTAATAGTTACACAAGTAAAAAAAGTAACAACAATTAAAAATAATATTACCATGGATTTGTTTACGTTTTAGATAAACATTAACGATTACAAAACGACTTAATCAGTAATTTTATCAATCATAAAATAGCGCTGATATTCTATTAATATTAACGTAACAATGAAGAGCGATTTGTCTTTCCGGTTTGGTAAAAGAAGGCCGCAAAAGTAGTAAGGCGGCTAACCAGCTAATTAATCTAATTTAACCGTGTCTGTCCAAAAGTACGTTATCATCCAGAGCCAGTGATCACATTAGTAAGCATGTCCCCAAAATGATCGACGTTCGAGAAAAACAAAAGCCCGATGTGAAAACAAAACAAATGAGCTTCATCGTGCTGTTACCTGCTGATATCCACTCCTCTGATCAGTCATTCTTAGATTTGCGTCGATCTGTTCACTTAATCACTCATACAGAACAAATGATTAAACATTAACCGTTTGCCAATATTACCAGCTGCCCCTCTCTTTAATGGGTTAGATTGATATATTTTCCTATCAAGACAGATTGCCAGTACCAGGCTAATCTGTTGCCCAAACAATGGCGACTGCTCATGCTCAGTCGGGTACAGCGTCAGTCTCTATGACTGCGTTCAAAACACAGTGAGCTGCCAACCTAGAAAGCATTTTTAGACATCATCACTGAGTCTGCTGAGCATCTATGTTGGTCAAAAATGCTATCTAGGTAGATATCTCAGTACACTTTGCAACACAACCCATGTTTGAATGACAGACATCTTGAAGATTTCTCTGTTGTGTAACCAGAACTGTTCCATTAGTGACTTTGACAGACTTTTGAACTAAAAACACACCTTTATAAGTACACTTGTAAACTTGAAATGGCTATGTGATTATAGGAAGAGCTCATCTAAATTATGATTACATTGACGTGTGTGTATAAGCTTACATTTGTATTTGTAATTGACATTTTTAAATCTCCCTGTGATCTCTGTACCTGTCAGCATTAAGCAGTATTATAAAACACACACTGGGAAATACAGATTTCACAGATGAAGCATTATTGGTTTGACCATGGACAGTTGTTGAAGGGGCAATAATATGAAAATAAATAATAACAGAAGGTTGTTTTAATTAAAGTTTAGTTTCAGCGAGGGGGTTTAGATATCGTTATCGTTAGTTATTGTGCAAAATTTGTCAATAATCAAAGAATTTTTGAGAACTAGATGCTTTTTTGAGTAACAAATTAAGATAAAGCTTAGTCAAAATTCCCACTTCAGAAAAGGGTGCAACATTTACTGTTCATTTTTAAACACATTTGGCATTTCATAACATCTCAAGTATTTAATAAACTAATGAATCTCCATTGTGATTGGATCAGTTAATGTGAATCCACTTTGTACATTTTTCATAACAAATCAATTTAAGAAAAAACAACAACAACATGTATTTTATGGGCCATTTAGCCCCTTTTTTTCTTCTTCACATGATGGACAGTTATTTAAAATACATTTAATTTTCATTTTAAAATTAATCACCTTGAACAAAACTGAAAATAACAAATAAGTATTTTGTCTCAAAATAAAAGTGATAATTTCAGGGATTTTCATTAGCAACATACATTTGAATTTAAATATTTAATATATAAAACAATTTATATTTAAAGAATTGCCTCAAAATCAAACTTTGGACATTACATGCAAAGATTTCATGGATCAGGACATTTTTACAGTGCAAAGTGACAAAAAAGGTGTTTAGGAAAGTGCTGTTGTAGTTTTTGTTGCTGTTTAGTATTTTGGGAGAAAATTGAATAAAATGTGCCTTTTACCCCAGGGGGCCTTTAGCCCCGTTGTACCCGGCAAGTGCTATGATGTGCAGACAATTCAAACATATGTCATCTCTGTCAATAAAATCTATCCATACAATGTAATTGCAGCTCATGTTGTTCTAAGTATTACATTTTTATTTATTCTACAGTTTGCTATTTATTTATTTGTGTCACGTTTTAGACCGTGGGATTACAAATTGATTATAATGTAGGCTAAACACATTCTAATTCAATATCAAGTATTTAGAGGTTTCATAAAAATAGTGGAGACAAGATACAATGTATCCGGGACGGAGAGGTTTGGCGACCTTGGTGTGTGCACATGTTAAGTTTGTACATTTGTACGGAGATGATTTCACCTCTAAAGAACTAAACTGTGCCAAAAAATTAACAAAAAAAAGTGACAAAATAAATTACAAACAGCCACGGCCACCAATGGCCACCCCCTTGCTCCGCCACTGCATGCATCATGCCTTAAAAATAAAAAAAGTTATCAAGGAATGGATTATCTAATGTTGTTACATTGAATATTCATGCATTCCCTCCTACATTCCTCCGGGAGGAACAGATCACTGAACTATGTGTGGCATCTTCTTCATACACAAACAAGTTCTGGAGGTGTTGCTGAAATGCAGACACGGTCCACATGTGATTCACTCCCTCTTCTGTGTCTTTAAAGAGGGCAAATGCTTTATGGGCACCGGTGATAAGGATCATGACCTAAAATTGTAACACAATAATATTATTTGTCTCAGATCTGCCTACAACATAAATGTCTGACCTTGGTGATGCTGTTTTGAATTTGTTGCTATTGCCGTTTTCATGGGCAATCAGACCATGAGCAGTTTTAATAGCAGAATAATGTGTTATTTAACACGGGCAACCAGGAACACTGTCCCGGGCCCTGTGATGAGGGGTCTTGACACTGCTAAGTGTATGGGGGCTGCGTTTTTATTTTGTATGCGTTTATTCAAATGTGAAAGTAAAGATTGTATTCAGCTATTTTTGCAAACTACACTGTATAGCCAATAGTATAAGAATTGTTCGAAGCTCAACTTGTAGCAATGACAATAGGCAAGGATGACATTTCTAAATGTAATGAAGGAAAAGTGCATGAATTATGTCATTAAATTAGAGTGTGTGTCCCTCCTGAGTATCCATTACTATGCCAACCCCAACTGAGATCTCCATCAAAGCAGCATGCATTAGCCAGTATTGTGCCCACAGCCAAGGTCTTCACATGTGTTCGGGACACAAGACTTGAGCCAGGCTCATTAAAAGCAATGTGACCGTCAGGTCCAATACCTGCAAAGTGAAATAAGGGGCTAACTGAGAGTGTTATATCAGTGTTGTTTTATAGAGGCTTGCCAAAATGACACAATTTACCTGCTGTGCCATATTCACACACACAGTAGTCCTTTATCAAATAACAACAGGCCAAAGTTCAATCTAATGTCTTACCACCAACAAAAAGTTTGATGCCTCCTGTTGCTTTGATCTTGACTTCAAAGTCCTGACATTCTTTCTCTAGATTGGATGCATTGCCATCTAAGATATGAGCATCCTCTTCTGGCATGTCAATATGCTTGAAGTTATTCAACAGGAATGAATGGTAACTTTCGGGATGGTCTCTAGAACGAATGGTTGTACTTGGTTCAATGTTATACAGCTGCTTCAACCTTTGATCCTGAAATACAGTATAGCTACATACTCATCCATATTCAACATTTTCACATATTGAAAATATATTTGCCACTTTTTGTGACACTCAATCAGTTTCTTGTAACATCCTAGGGAGTATTTCTTGTGATACACATATTTAAAAAAGGATCTTACAATAGATCTTTATTTAAATTGAAAGTGTTTGTGCACTAGTACACTATGCATTACAATGCATTTATATTTTTATAGTAACCCTACCTGTCGGAAGACCCAGCGTGAAGAATCTGTCAAGACCTGGATTACACTTTCTTATTCTGTTCCTGACATATTTGGCAGCCCATTCGCTGACCTGGTCATAGTCATTGAATATGATTAGCTCTATGGTGTCTGGGCAAAGTGAGCAGGTGAAGCGACCTGAAAATGCACAATGCCTCCAGCAGACATTAGCCCCTATTATCGTTAAACTTAGGCAGAAGTGTTATGGATCAACTGGGAATCATGTTAACAGGGGATGTGTGTGTGTGTGTGTGTGCACGTGAATAATTTTACTTTATAATGTGAATTGCCAAGGAGCCAAGAAAGACCGTTTTACACATCATAAAACAGTTAATATCGCTTTGTATGATCAATGCTGTTCCAATGAATTTGACACAATTTAAGAACTATTTTACCCTTTCACAGGGTAACATTGCCCCTGGTAACATGGTTGCCCCTGGTAACATGGGACATTGGTTTGAATGGGGAATTGACGATTACACCTGTCAGAGCAGTAAATCGCACGTGGAAGTTTTTTAATTGCAACACTGAAGCATCATATGCGCATTTGTGTTAACAATGGGCCTATACACTTTAATTACAAGAGAGCAAGTACAAATGCCAAATTGACCAATGGGTAAGAATAAATAGTATTCTGAGAAAGCATGAGAAAGATTTTCAGGAACATAATGATTGTGTTTGTTAGGAAAAATCATAAATAATACAAAAAAAAGAATAAATAATAAAAAAAAAAGAATCTTAAATCTTAAAATTGTTTGACAATTTTAAAAAGCCAGTAAACTTCAGAAAATGTATTTTCAGAATGTATTACTTAAACAGTTTTTCTTCTTGGTTGTTTTGAAAATGTTTTAGCATAGAGTAAGTGCACACACATCCCATGCCGACCCACATAATAATGGCATTTCTTTATTTGAGCAGGCAAGGCATAGAATACATAAATATTAAGCCCCGCCTGGATCCTACCTCCCTCATTATTCTGCATGGATGCCCAAAAAGTCATAAAAATAGCTATGGTGCATTGACACTAGCAGCACTCTATGTCCCATAACAAATGTGATTTTATTGATTGAAACACTTACTATTCAGGGGGGTATTATCTAGGCAGGGCCATTTTTACACCTCTGCCTGGATTCCACCTCCCTTATTATTCTGCATTGATGGTCAAAAAGTCATAAAAATAGGTACAGTGCATTGACCCAAGCAACACTGTATGTCCCATAACACATTTGATTCTATTGACTTAAACACCTATATTATTTAGGGAGGTATTATATAGGCAGGAAAATGTTTTACACCTCTGCATGAATTCTACCTCCCTCATTACTCTGCATGGATGCCCAAGAAGTCATAAAAATAGGTTTGTTGCATTGTGATAAGAAGCACTCTATGTCTCATAACAAATGTGATTTTATTGACTGAAACACTTATTTTATGCCAAAACATTTATCATTATCCCACTATCAGGAGAAAAAAATATTTATAAAAAAAATAAATGATAAACAAATTTCACAGAGAAAAATACAAACAAACACAATTAGCCAATAACAAGGAAGAAGTTATTTTCTGCCCGAGCATTCCAATTAAATAAACATAAGAATAAACAAAATATGTACAAATATCCTAATTTACAAATAGCTTCCAGTGTTTGAACAATGTACAATGTAACTTAATAAATAAATAGATATTTTTATTTTACAGGAAAAAAAACAAGGATATTAAATTAACAAGAGACCACCATCATGTCATTTACACAAGCCTCTTTGTATGTGTTCTTCATGTCAGCAGAATTTTAACAGCCAGCACACAGAAAATACACATTTGATTTCCCCTGGACGCATACCAACGGTTGCAGGAGTCACAGGCAATCTAAAATTAAACAAGAACTTATTATCTTACAGTGATAAAAAGGAATATAACTGACATTATGGTTAACAACTTTGGTATATGTGGCTAGAGTGATACATTTTATTACAACAAGTGTTGAAAATTTGTTGAAAAACCCTTGAGCAGTCCAAAAAAGAATATTATTATTTCACTTGTGGACTTGATAATATCATTGAAGATATAAAAAAAAATCCTTTTGCCTCATCAAATTTGATATATGCATATCAATATACACTACTGGTCAAACGTTTTTAAACACTTACTCATTTTTATTATAATTTCTTCACATTTTAGAATAATATGAAGTCATCAAAACTATGGAATAACATAAATGGAAATATGGGAATTATGTTGTAACTAAACAAAATGCAAAATAAATCAAAACTGTGTTATATTTGATCATCTTCAATGTAGTCACCCTTTGCCTAGAATTTGCAGAAATGTATATATATACACAAGAGGGATTGTTTATTTTAAAGTCTATGTGAAGTGTCTCATCAGCTGGAGGCACTATTCCCTTGACCCACCTTAACCACATTTATGTCATATTTATGCCATGTATTCTCCAGATTAATTTAAACCAACTCTCTGTTCCCACGTCTATCTTTAGGTGGATCACCGGCTTTCTGATGGACAGACAGCAGCTAGTGAGACAGGCGAAATTCACTTCCAGCACCTGTACGATCAGCACTGGTGCCCCCCAGGGATGTGTGCTCTCCCCATACTCTTCTCCCTGTATACAAATGACTGCACTGCCAAGGACCCCTCTGTCAAGTTCCTGAAGTGTGCAGATGACACTACTGTCATCCAAGATGACGATGAGTCTGTATACAAAAGGGAGGTTGAACGCCTGGGCACTACCATCTCACAGGACCTGAAGTGTGAGACCCAAATTGACTCCATTGTGAAAAAGGCCCAGCAGAGGTTGTACTTCCTTCACCACTTGAGGAAGTTCAACCTGCCACAGGTGCTGCTGACACAGTTCTACTCAGTGGTCACTGACTCTGTCCTCTGCATTTCGGAAACTGTCTGGTTTGTTGCAGCTACGAAGACTACAAAGGACAGTTGCTGAGAGGATTATTGATTGCCCCCTGTCCTCCCTTCAAGAACTGCACACTTCCAGAGTGAGGAAAAGGCTGGAAAAATCACTCTGAACCCCACTCACCCTGCCCACTACCTTTTTGAACTGTTGCCTTCTGGCAGGCGATACAGAATACTGAGCACCAGAACTGTCAGTCACAGGAACAGCTTTTTCCCTCAGGCTATCCATCTCATGAACAGTTAAAATTGCCCCATTGAGCAATAATTATTTGCAATACAATGCTTAGTATATTAATATTTATCCAACATGTCATACCTCTTCTGCCATTACATTCCCTTGCTTCTGTATATAACAGATTGTATTTCTATATTGTACATACGTATGTATATATATTGTCCTATTGTGTATTTCAATATATACTTTAATTTCTATTCACTTTTTATTATCTCTGTCTTGCTGTATTGTTTGTGCACTGGAAGCTCCTGTCACCAAGACAAATTCCTTGTTTGTGCAAGCATACTTGGCAATAAAGCTGATTCTGATTCTAACTTTGAAGGGCCCTGAATGTTCATACAAAAAAAAAAAAAAAAAAAAAAAAATGGCCAATTTTGCCAGATTTGTCTATTTTTCAAAGTTATCTTTGAACCATATACAGTTAAAATGTGAGTTTTATTGTATGAAGGTAAAACGAGATTCATGATCAAAGGAATGTTGTGGTATTCCCCAATTTGGAATGCCCAATTCCTAATGCGCTCAAAGTACTCCGGGTGGCGGAGGATCTCAGTTGCCTCTGTGTTTGAGACCGTCAATCCATGCATTTTATAACGTGGCTTGTTTAGCGCATTAACGCGGAGACTTAGCGCATGTAGAGACCCACATTAATCTCCATCCACACGTGCCCCGCAGAGACAACCAACAACACATTATAGTGCCCACAAGGAGGTTACCCAATGCAACTCTACCCTCCCTAGCAACCTGGCCAATTTGTTTGCTTAGCCTTTGGAGACCTGGCTGGAATTACTCAGCATGCCCTGGATTTGAACTCAGGACTCCAGGGGTGGTAGTCAGCGTCAATATTCACTGAGATACCCAGACCCCTGAAATGTTGCAGTGTTTGCAGATTGTATTCTAAATGGCCGTTCACATGCAATGCTGTTTTTCAATGTGAACATGCGCTAGAAGGTTAGACGGACGTCTTTGATCATTGTGTAATGTCTCGCTGTTTTTTAGCATCTCGTGATATAAAAAATAAACATTGAGAAACAGGTTATTAAATCAGAAATTTTAAAAATAAGTCATTTCAAAACTAGTCTTTTTTTTGACATTCTTATATACTCCAAAACATAATTTAGCTTTTTTATTTACACATTTCAATTTCATAAAATTCTATATAATTTAACTGTGTAATGTTCAACATGTTTAATTAAATTAATAAAACTTAAAATATTTAGTTTTTTATATTGTTAAACAATACTCCATTTTTTTTTATTTTTAAATATAGGTAAATCTAACAAAATCACGTGTTTCAACAGAAATGTTGTGGATTTTAAAATGGGGCTCTGACTACAGTATGTTAAAATATAACAGCCAAATGTATAAAATGTTTAGCCTAATGGTCAAAACTGGGCTGTTTTTTTAAAAAAAAATTTTAAACACTTTATTTTCCAATCCGTTGCCCCATATGCTCAAATTACACTCAAGTTATAACAACACGCTTAAATATAATAATATAGGTTTAGAAATCAATAGCTGGAAAGGAAAATACAAAATTAAAGGCCAATTAAAATTAAAGTTCTAGTGAATTGTGATTTATTTTTATATGAAACATGCAGAAAACACCATTACCTGTCAGACATCACTGAAATAGGTACCATAAAATATCACAACTGTCTCTGTAACAGCCCTTAACTCCGTAAACAGGCCAAAAATATGTCTGCATGTCACAGTCAGATCTTTTATTTAGCCAATCAGAAGACCTTTTTCCTACCTGCCAATCATAGTGCACATTCACAGGGTAGCACATACAGTATATGCTCTTACAAGTGTTGGTACAGTGTCCTGCTCCCGTGAAATGCTCAGGGGGACACTCCACCATCCATCTGCTCCAATATAATGGTCTCCAATGTGTGTGTGGGGGGTTTTGGATGGAGGGTGTGGCTAATTCAAATGATGGTGGAAGTTCCAGAATGGCTAAAAATCGCTTGCAGCACCTTTAATTTTTCCATGACTTCAAACAACATAAATGTTTCATTTCATATTTATTGAAACAACCATTGACAGGGAACCAGATACATAATACAGAATGGCAGACCGAATTGTTCTCAATCTGCTTAATGATTTATGAATTTCTTAATATAAAAGGACATGCAAATATAGCCACTGAGTCTATCATTGCTAGAGTCACCCCACTGTGAGGATGATGATTTAGCGGTCACTGGAAACATAACAGTTAACATTCACACAATATTATGTTATATAACAATGTGTAATGTTAACATAACATTACACAGCACACTTAATCAAGGTCCATATCAGGCTTGGCTTCTGTGGTTTCTGCAGGGGGCTGCTGTGTGCCACTGGGCGGGGCTTCAGCACTCTCCTGCGGATTGACTGGTCCATTCGGTTCTGATGGATTTTCTTCTTTTGGCAATTCCACTTTAGGTTTGGGTTTGGTCACAATGGGATTGCAGGTGGAGAACAGCTCCTGTGAAGTTGGAATTGATTTAAAGAAATATTCCCGGTTCAGCACTAACAATAATATTAATAATGTGTTTATTTTTTAACCTTTATTTTGACTTTACCCTCCTTTACAAAACAAAAAAAAAACAAAAACAAAAAAAACACGAGGCATTTACACCAGAAGTGAATGGTGCCAATTTTTGGAGGGTTTAAAAGGGCAGAAATGTGAAGCTCATAATTTTACAAAGCACTTACATTAATTATTTTATTTATTTAATTATTTATATTATTTGAGCTGTAAATTGTTTTTACAGTCATTTTAGGGTTTACGGTGTTATGTTGTCATAGCAACAAAGTTGTAAAATTGCATATAACTTAACACAGGAAAGGTTAGCAAGTGATTTCATCACACTTAAATCATGTTAACACACATTGTTCATGTCTTGTGACTCAACTTTTAAAATAGTATTTTAATGTTTACGGATTGGCCCCATTCACTTCCATTGTAAGTGCCATTGTAAGTAGAGACGAGTCGGAATAATTTTTTATGGTAATCAGAATTATGGCAAAAATGCTTTTCATTGAGTTAACTTGTATTCAAGAAAAGGTATTTTATTAATAACTAAAGTGTTAATTGAAAATAACTGTCAAAAGCTACTGTGTTGGTATCATGGTACAGTGATGGTTTTATTATATATAGAAAACTAAATCTATATTGGTTTAAATTAGATTTTGAGTACCAGAATTTCAATATGGACTCGATTCTATAACATATTATCATATGTACTATGATATTTACATGATTCTCCAAGTTAATTCAATGCTACCATGCTTTTACTAATGGCACGTCAGAAAAAACAAAAAAACAATGGTAACACCATGGCAAATAATTTGTGTGCCATTCCACAACTGAAGTACCATAGTTCAATAGAATGCAAGACCTAATTTGTAGAAACCAAACAAAGACTGACCTTTGTTTTGGCCTGTATCTCTGAAGTTTTCAATACAGGCTCCATGGTGAGACTTTGTTTACTCTGCTGGTTCATTTTACTGTTCATCCAGATCATAACATCATTCACCATCATGTCTACCTTCTGAACATCAGCCTCATCCAAATGATCATACAGCTCTTCCTACATTTGAAAAAGAAATGTGAAGCCCTTGCACGCCGAGGAAGTGTAAATCTGTACATTTGTAATTATTATACAACAAAACCTCACCTTAGTTTTGTAGGCCTCTACAATCTTCATGAACTGTTGCAGCTGTCTGCCCAACTCTTCAAAAGCTTTGGGTCTCTCCTCAAATTCTGTGTATCTGTCTTGGATGGGCTGGCCAAGTTTCTGTAAGAACATTCTCAATATGTTAACAAGCCTAAATTGCTTTACAGAGTGCATAGTTAACATGAAATTGTTGTAGTAAACTTAATCACATTCACATCAACTTGCATCACATGATAAATAATACACATCCAAGACATTTAATACCTTCAGTTCAAGAAGTTTGTCAATGTATACTTGTTTAGGTTGGTCCTCACCATCCTCATACAGCCAAACCTCTGTGTCTTCTAGTTTTAATGAGAGAGCATCTCGGTCCTGTAACAGAGTGGACATAGGAAAAAAACTGATGCATTTTGCATACTGACTCACTCTCATACACTGATCTGAGTTTGCTTCTAAGACGCATCTCAATGCTCTCATAAACATTTTCCCATGTGGTGGTTCTTACACTCTCTCCAACGAACTTCTCATATATCCCGTGAAGTTTGTCTCTCATCTCATACACATACTCCTCCACATTGTTCTTGGCATCGTTACGTTCTTTCTCAAGCTTGTCTTGCATGATCATTTTACCCTGAGGAAAATAAATTTCACAGTTGATTAATCATAATGTTGAAACCATTTCCCCCTTAATCCTGATTTCATCTGGACAGAAAACATACCTCGCTCTCCACAAAGAGATTCAGCATGTCATTGGCTAACTGCCACTGTGGACTGTTTTCTATGGGTAAATCCAGGACCTTTGTTTTCACTTTGGGCTTCTTGGCTTGTGGCGGCTGATCAGATTTCTTCTCCTGTTTGCCTTCCTCAGCAGACGTCTGAACAATCACAACCCATGGAGACACATTATCAGCCAAGTGTTCTTGGGCTGGTTATATATGAGGTCATCAACTGATCAAAAAACACATGCAATTTGGTTGTTGCTATTAATAGATCACATTTACCTCCATTTCCTCCGATCCAGCTTTTTTATCTCCATCTTCATGTTCTCCATTCCCTGGTGATTTCTGTTCATCTTGATCAACCTGCATTTTGTTCTAGGAATGAATCAAAACAAAACATGTTTTGACTTGACCAAAACATTGACCATTAATGCTACGCTTTAAAAGGTGTCCTCAGGAACATTTGCTTGTGTTGCACTTGCCGATATGGCAGTAATGGATGCAGCATCATGCAAATGTTTTCATTAAATAATGCCATTGTAGAACCACGCTGTTCCAGTTAATCATGATTAAAGGAATAGTCACCCAAAAATGAAAATTCTTTCATTTACTCATCCTCATGCCATCCCAGACATGCATGACTTACTTTCTTCTGTACCGGTTACATGAGTGCGAATCTCTCCGCTCGCATGCAAATTTACTATACGCTGCTCTATTAAATCTCCCTGCTCTCTTTCATGTGAATTCACCAATCTATTTTAAAGCCATACAACTCTGCCTTTGTTCATTCATATTCTGCGTATGTAGACGTGTTCGAGATCGAGGAAGAAACAAACCAGAGTTTGAGAAATAAACTTGCCATTTGGCCATTAACGATTATAAGAAATGCAGTACAATACCTGGTTAAATTTGTATTGAATTCTGACGATATTCTGATGAATGCTAATGAGACGTGAGCAAATTAAAACTAAGAACATCTGTTGCGACTCACGTCTTTGGTCACCACAGTGGAAAACATAGCTGCACAAGTTTATCTACCACATAGAAAGTCTGAAAATGTGGAACAAAATCACAACATTCTACATGATATCGGGTTGACGTGTCTTCATGTGTTTGATTAACATATAGTCGGAGATTGGCTCATGTGATTTTATCAGAATTATAGGAGAAAAAAGTTAAACAATCCAATTGTCATAAGGACAAACAGGTAGACTATTAATTTAATTAAAAATAAAAGTCTTGTGAGAGGGGCGGCTTACTGTTTAACACTTTGAAAACCCCTGATTCAATGCAAGTGAATGATGGCCAGAATTTTGAAGATCCAAAAAGCACATGAGGGCAGGATAACAATAATCCATACAACTACAGTGGTTTAATCCATATCTTCAGAAGCAATATGATAAGTGTGGGTGAGAAACAGATACATATTAAAAGGGATAGTTCACCCAAAAATGAAAATTCTTTCATTTACTCACCCTCGTGCCATTGCCAGATGTGTATGACTTTCTTTCTTCTGAAAAACACTTAAGATTTTTAGAGAATATATATATATATATATATATATATATATATATATATATATATATATATATAATACGATCCAATCGTTCTTGGATGCCACCATTCACTTGCATTGTATGGACCTACAGAGCTGAAATATTCTCTAAAAATCTTCATTAGGGTTTTCAGAAGAAAGAAAATCATAAACATCTGGTATGATTGCATAAGGGTGAGAAAATGATAAGTGCATTTTCATTATTGGGTGAACTATCCCTTTTAGTCCCTTTTTTTACTATAAATTATCCTCCTTGCCCAGTAGGTGGCAATATGCACAGAATTAGAATCACCAAAACAAAAAGAACTCTTAAGAGAGAAGAGCACTTAGGACGGCTGTTTGAAAGTGGAGATTTATAGTTAAAAATAAAAAAGACTGATCTGTTTCTCCCTCACATCTATCATATTATTTTTGAAGACAAGGATTTAACCACTGGAGTATGGATTACTATTATACTGCCTTTATGTGCTTTTTGAGATTCAAAGTTTTGAACACTGTTGACTTGTATTGTATGGACAAACAGAGTAGAGGTCTGCATGGGAATGTTCTTTCCATCCCATTCCCACAGGTTTCTACCCCGCACCCGAACACTCCCGGTGAATTTTACTCTGCGTTCACCCAGTCTCTGCCACACTGAGAAATGTGTCTCACATTTCTCAGTGAGAATTCAGACTCAGAAATGTTGATTTCTTCAACTCAGAAATGTAATCCAGCACCGCAAGAAATCCGATCGGGTCCTTTGGGAGTTCTGCGGGAATGCTGACCTCTACAGAGCTGGAATATTCTTCAAAAATTCTTTCTGTTCTGCTGAAGAATCTGGGATAGCATGAGGGTGAGTAATTGAAGAGAAAATTAAAATTTTGAATGAACTATCCCTTTAATAAGGGTAAAACTAGATTAAAAAGTTCGCCGAGACAAACTTTAAGTTTGCTTGTGAAAGTTTGGCCCAGAAAGTTTGAAGTTTAAAGTAGTTTGAAGTTTAAAGTAGTTTGAAGATTAAAGTAGTTTGAAGATTAAAGTAGTTTAAAGTTTAAATTAGTTTAAAGTAGTTTGTCACAGTAACCAGGTGAAGGAAATGAGGAAATTAAATAAAGTCAACCCAGAAGTCTCTACGATTTTCTGTTGCATAGATATGTGATTTGTTACTTGGTTGCTAGGGTCACAATATCTGGTTGCTAGGCAGTTACCAGAGTGATACAGATCAAGGCTACTTTCCATTCTGAGTGAAATAAGTCAAACAGGAAGTCTCTACGATTTTCTTGTGCAGAGATATGTGATTTATTACTTGGTTGCTAGGGTAACCCTGTCTGGTTGCTATGCAGTTACCAGGGTGATACTTGCCAAGCCTCCTTTCCATCCTGAGTGAATAAAGTCAACCCTCAAGTCTGTATGATTTTCTGGTGCAGAGATATGTGATTTGTTATTTGGTTGCTAGGGTAACCCTGTCTGGTTGCTATGCAGTTACCAGGGTGATACTTTTCAAGCCTCCTTTCCATCCTGAGTGAATTAAGTCAACCCAGATGTCTCTACGATTTTCTGGAGCAGAAATATATAATTTGTTACTTGGTTGCTAGGGTAACCCAATCTGGTTGCTAGGCAGTTACCAGAGTGATACATATCAAGCCTACTTTCCATCCTGAGTGAAATAAGTGAAACAGGAAGTCTCTACGATTTTCTGGTGCAAAGATATGTGATTTGTTTCTTGGTTGCTAGGGTAACCCCATCTGTTTGCTAGGCAGTTACCAAAGTGATACTCATAAGGCTCCTTGCAATCCTGAGTGAAATATGTCAACCCCTAAGTCTCTACGATGTTCTGGTTCAAAGATATGTGATTTGTTTTGTGGTTGCTAGGGTAGCCATATCTGGTTGCTATGCAGTTACCAGGGTGATACTCATAAGGCTCCTTGCAATCCTGAGTGAAATATGTCAACCCCTAAGTCTCTACGATGTCCTGGTTCAAAGATATGTGATTTGTTTCGTGGTTGCTAGGGTAACCATATCTGGTTGCTATGCAGTTACCAGGGTGATACTTATCAAGCCTCCTTTCCATCCTGAGTGAATAAAGTCAAACAGGAAGTCTCTATGATTTTCTGTTGCAGAGATATGTGATTTGTTACTTGGTTGCTAGGGTAACCACATCTGGTTGCTAGGCAGTTACCAAAGTGATACTCATAAGGCCCCTTGCAATCCTGTGTGAAATATGTCAACCCCTAAGTCTCTACGATGTTCTGGTTCAAAGATATGTGATTTGTTACTTGGTTGCTAGGGTAACCATATCTGGTTGCTAGGCAGTTACCAGAGTGATACATATCAAGCCTCCTTTCCATCCTGAGTGAAATAAGTCAAACAGGAAGTCTGTATGAATTTCTGGTGCAGAGATATGTGATTTGTTATTTGGTTGCTAGGTTAACCCTGTCTGGTTGCTATGCAGTTACCAGGGTGATACTTGTCAAGCCTCCTTTCCATACTAAGTGAACAAAGTCAACCTGGAAGCTACTGTGGCTATGAAGATTTTAGGTCATTACTTATTGGCTGCTTGATAATATAAATCCTCTGAGGGAGAGAGAGAGGGAGAGACGCAGGGCTGACAGGCCCTTTTTTGTCTGTGTGTGTGAAAACGTCAGTTGGGATTTAAATTTCTGAACGTTCCGCAATGTTAAGTCAATGGGAGTTTTTCCGAGTTTTGATCGTCATTTTTAGGAAAACTGTAAGTCCGATCAGTTAGAAAAGATATAGCAACTAACTTCAGAACAGTCCAAAGGTCTAGTCTGAGTTTGGAGTTTGTAGAGTTAAAGCTCTAGGCTGCATTAAAGTTAACAGTTTTCTAAGATACAATATCAGTAAGTTGGCTCTCACAAGCCAACTTAATTAGTGAGCACAGCTTTAAGGTATGGGGTAACCTACTGTATAACCAAATGACATATGCTTACAGAATATGTGATCTATATATAAATATTATGATCAGCCAGAAGAGAGGGGCATATGGGGAATGTTAGAAAGCAATACCTCATTTTCTATTTCAGTGGTCTGCTCCGTGTCCATAGTCTCCTCTTCCTCCTCAGACTTCTGCACCTCAACTAGTGAGGCACTGGACACACTGAAGATCCCATGGACATTTACTCGCACCTTCACCTTAATTTTTGAACTCTCACCTGTGGCCTGGGGAACCACCTTCTGGATTATGTATTGACCTGAATAACGAACGCAAGACAACTGAAATCAAACATTTTACAAACAGAATTGATGTGACAAATTAAAAAAAGATTCCAGTTAAAATGTATACTTTTAACAGAATAGAGTGAGGAGGGCCCAAAAATAACTTTGTCCCATTACCAATGGGAAAATTATATTTTTACCGGCAATAAGACTCATTTCTCATTCTCATTTTATTTTTCTCAACAAAAAGAAACACTTCCATTTTACTTCCATTTGGCATGTAGTAAATGTAGACACAGTGTATTTGTTTTCATACCTATAGTGGGGTCTGGATAAGGGAGCTCTTTCAGGCAATTGTAGTACGCCTCTAAGGAGAAAGGCTCTCTCCGGTAGAAGGTCAACACTTTGGAGAAAGGTGCTGCATGGTTCTTCGGGAAAACCTCACAGTCACTAGAATAAAAATTAAAAAAAAAAATAAATAAAAAAACACTTCATAAATAAACAATGATTTTGACAATCAAGTGAAACTTGAGATCTAATCCAACAAGATGGTAAAACTTTAAATGTGCCAAACGCTGTACCTGACTCCATCTTCAGCTGCAGAATTCCATTTCAGAGAGATGGGATAAGGAACCACATCAGTTATAGAAAACTCACGAACTTTAAATGCAGGGGAAAGGATAGCACACTGCAAAATAAAAACAGAGTTAATGAGGACATAAAGTATTGAGGTCACAACTGCAAACAAATAAAAGTCTTGTGCATGTCTTGTTCAGCTACTAGCATTGCTTTAGTCAGCAGAGAAAACCTAAACAGAGTGAAATGACTGACCTGAAGGGCACATCCTCTGGCCACGGCCTCATCAGCATTCAGTGTTGTGCTTGGTTCCTTCCCAAAGAATTTACCGATTCTCTCTTTGATGGCCGGCATTCTAGAGGCACCGCCCACTACTTCTACAGCATGAATATCATCTCTCTTTAGATCTGGAGGAATAAAGAGACAGATGGTGAATGAATGTTTCCTATAGTATACATTGTTATTATCCAAGAAAGTGTCAACGCTTACGAGCTTGTTCCATGAGACTGCGCAGTGGAGATTCTGCCCTTGCTAAAATATCAGCACACATCTCTTCAAATTGAGCCCTGTCAAAAACAAACAAACAAACAACAACAAAAAACAATATATGAGCTAAGAAACTGAAGTACTCTTAGTATGACATCTCTGATAAAGGCTCTTTATAATTGTGGTTGATCTGAATTTTTCTCTAGTTGTCAAAATGAATGCATTTAAGAGGTGTGATATAAGTAATGGATAATATTCTGCCAGCGGGTCATTAATACAAAATAAACGCAGACAGCATGATCAGGACTTTATCAGTCATGCATCACCCTGAAATGGGGTTTATTCTACAATTACTGTACATTATCCTGCTTATTACATGGATACTTGCCAAGAAATTTTGATTTGAGTTTAAATGATTATTATACAAGAAGAAAGAGACGAGTGAAACGAGAGACACAACTAGGTATGAAAATGACTGCCTGGGACAACAGCCAATTATACATTCCCATGGTCATCAATGGGATAGTTCACCCAAAAATGATAATTCTCTCATTGCCCTCACCCTCAAGACTTTCTCTCTTCTACTGAACACAAGTGAAGATTTTTAGAAGAATATCTCAGATCATGTGAATGGTGGACACAAATTTAAAGCTCAAAAAAAGCACATAAAGAGCCGAGGTATTCTTTTATAAATCTCTGTTTCTGATATACACATCTGAAAAAAATTATACACATCTGGATTGGCATGAAAGTGAGGAAATGATGAGAGAATTTTCATTTTTGGGAGAACAATTCCTTTAAATAAAAATAATTGACCGCAGTATGTTGCAATTGACCATTCAGAATCAAGTAGTCCATAGAGCCGTGTAAGAAAACATCATGACAGGCAGTGAATTAAATGACTCAACCATTTCAGCTGAAATAATGAACTTTTTACCTGTTGAATCTACTTGAGACGTCAATGTCATTCATGAAACACTCAATATTGAGGGGCAGGTCAGAGGAGTTGGCACTCATTAACTTCTTCAGCTTTTCACATTCCTGGTACAGTCGGACCAGAGCTCTGGGCTTTGACTTCACATCCAGCTTGTACTTCACTGCAAACTCTTCACAGAAATGCTTCACCAGTCTCTCGTCAAAATCTTTGCCACCCATCTCAGGGTCAAATGCTGTGGCAAGAATCTGTATAGACAAATACACTGATTTGACAATACGGTGAACCTTTAACACAATCACAGTTGTAATACAGTTCCAGTTTACGCAGCATGTTCAATAAATACATGTAAACATATTATTAGCTTGGTTTCCATCCACATATTTTTATGCTCATTTTGGGAGATTGCCTAAAAACTGCTGGATGGAAACATCAGAATGCAAATAAAATCCCCAAAATGCACATAAAAGTGTGCAATAAACTAAGATGGAAATACATCTACCGAATACACTCCTTTTGAATTAATTAGGAATACAAGATGCACTACAAAAAAAGTCATGTGACTGAATAACTCTATTAATTGGACTAGCCAATGGACCAATCATTGCATCTTAAATTCTTATCTGGTCATCCTGAAATAATCCAAAGCCTACAAAGTGTTTGTAGAGCAAATAAGTCGAATACAAACTTGAACTTTACCGAAGAACAGGTTAATTAACCCTTTTGAAAATATATTATAGATCCCCACTGTAAAGTCATAAGGGAGGCGGCACACACACACAACAAATTTCTTTAGTTTTTTGTCTGTGTACTCTAAACTGCAAGTATTATAGTAATAAAAGAGTCACAGTGGCTACAATTTCTCCAGAAGTGACAATTTTGTTCTTTTGAACAAGGCTTTATTCGCATAATATTGTTGTGATATGATTTTTTTTGCATAAATTAAATTCGCAACTTTGATGGAAACATAGCCATTTTTTGTGCTATTAGTTTAAGCAGACTGTTTGTCTACTGCTGTGACTTGAATTGAAATTCAGATCACGATCTATGACCAATTCATACAGATATCCTGTTAGATCCAAAGGTTTCACATACATTTTCTGCAATGATATTGTTTCATACTGTAAATGATAAAATGGGTATAAATGTTTTCAGTACATACCTTCAGCTTGCCTTTATTAAAGGCACAGACAGAAACCTGGTAGCCTGAATGGCCAAGATCCACAAACACCACGTTCCTTGGCTTTTCCTCAGGGGCTGGAAGATCCTGCTTGTAAATGCCATATGCCAGAGCCACTGTGAGGAAAAAGCAAAGATGTAATTTAAGAGTGGAAAGTCAGATGTATTGCAGCTCAACAGTGGCATTAAACTATGGAGAAGTCACCTGCTGTTGTTTCATTCATGAGTCTCAGGCAGTTGAGTCCAGCGATCTGTGCTGCATCGATGACAGATCTCCTCTCAGCATCAGTGTAATAGCAGGGGACCTATGAGATTTTAGTATTTACTTAGAAACATAACAGTAGACATGGCTTCTAAGGTGATCTAAATCGGTTTCTTTGTTATTAAAAGACCATAGAATGAAATCTGCAACAATAGCACATGCGTCTTAACCAGATGAGAGCCTCAAAACTAAATCTGCTGCACCCCATGATTATATCCAAATATCACGTGTTAATTGAATCCATATTATTGACTTATTTGTTAAATAACTTACATTACATCTACTCAACTTCATTAAAAATCGGGCCAAATGGAAAAGTTATTTGGGGAAATTGGACCAAGCCAAAATTATTTTGTCAGCAAAATGCTTCTATCTACAGATAACAATCATACGATATAGTATAATATTTCTTCAAATTGAAGAAATGCTGAAAATGTACAGTTAACTTCAAACAAAAACATACAAAACTCAATGAAAAAGTGCGTTCAATAATGGTAAATCAGACTCGTCCCAAAATCATTTGTCCATGAATTTTGTTATTTAATCTTCCCATTCAGTCAAAAAGACAGATTATTATTTATAGTGCTACCTCAGAAAGGTGCCCAACTGATTTTAAAATTGAATTATTAACAGCTGAGACACATATTCTCCGCAGCGTGGGGCAGGTGTTAAGAGTTTGCAGCAAATCATATTGCATGAATTTTTTTTACCATAATGAAAGCAAGAGATATAACTGACAACCTCAAAGGGGCCACTGAAAATTTAAAACATCTGGATTTGGCCAGCTGGCCACCGGTTGAATAGGCCTGTCTTACACAATTACATCAAAGCCAGCTTGTTATGATGTGGATCTAGTCTCCATCTTTGGTGAAGGAAAACGCTGTTGATACATTTTCGTTTATTAGCGGCCGTTCACACTGAATGTGTTTTTGCTTCTGTCCGGGACATTTTTTCAATAGTATCTATGAGAACATCTGCTAGGCGGGTGTCTTTGACTGTTGCACTGGTTTTCAATGTTTTTTGTTGGAATCTTGTGCAAAAGTGCCACATTTTTAGACGCAGTGTCAAGTAAAATAAAAAAAAGTAAATGGTTTAAACGCATTCTGCTCCATTTATGGCATCTACAAGAGTATATTGTAGAGTCATCTTTGTTTGCTTAAAGTTTTATTTTCCAGAGCATTAGCGCACCTTTATCCTGACTGTTGAGGATATTAGTCATTACGACCAACTTTTAAACTCACAGAGATGACACAATCAGCCACAGGTTTCTTGAGGTTACTCTCTGCAGTCTCCTTCAGTTTGGTGAGGAGCATTGCTGTGATCTGTTCAATGCTAAACACCTTCTCCTCCTCCATGTACATAACCTAGGAAATTATCAGAGAACATACTGATTAAAAAAAAACAACACAGCTCATAACATTAAACCATTCTTAACACTTTCATTGCACATAAAAAAAAAATCATTGTTTGGCTATTACAAGGAGGTTTTGCTGCCAAAACCAGACCACTAAACAATGCTGGCAAAATTTGATCAGTCATTTCACAGTCACAACATGTTGCGCTTGAACAGCGATTACAGCTCCGATTTCTTCTGAGCTCAAAATGGCATGTTATCTACTGTTCACTTGAAAATGTTTCACTTTCAGCTATTTACCTTTATGCCAGTTGTTCCTGATGGCATTTGTGAAAGGTCATATACGAGACTGGACTTTATGTTCTGGACAAATGGATCTGAAAAAGCTCGACCGTGGAAACGTTTGAATCCTTGGACAGTGTTTTTGCAGTTGGTGACAACCTGTGTTTGGAGACAAACAACATTAAGTCATATATGATTAGACTGCACATCAGATGCAGCTTTATGGTATAAACATAAAACACTGGCACAATTTCAAGATTAAATTGCATACCTGGCTCTTAGCTGCTGCACCAATGGACCGATTTCGCGGTCCAAAAGACACACAAGCTCTGAAAATAATTTTTTAAACCTGTTATTACATCACACATGTACAGTAATAGTTCAAACACTGTCATTACAATATTAATAATTACCAGGGCACAAATTTTAAAAAGAATACAATTTATTAAAATTACACTTTACATTAGTTACTCCATTCTAGTTTGCAGAAATGTTAACACACAAAAGGGCATCATAAGTATAACTACTGAAATGAACATCCGAATACATGAAAAATTAAAACCAGCTTTTCGATCTGACTTTAACAAGACACATTTAAATTTATTTCTGAAAAGGAGACAAAACGATTTATGATGATGATGTGTTAGCGTAGGTGGTTTAACTAACAGACTTCATCTCAAACACTAAACTATTTTATGTGTGTGTGTGTGTGTGTGTAAATACCATTGCACACGGTGATCTCGGCAATATGGGTTAAGGCAAAATTCCATGGTATTATACTTTACCATGGTATATATCAAAATACGACGGTATGGCTAGAGTTAGAAGCCATGGAATCCCCACATGACTTTTTGTAAAGGTAGATAGCTGCCTACCTAGCTGCCTAGCATTGCCTAAAAATGCTGTCTAGGTAGGCAGCTTAATTGTTTAAGACAAAGCTAGTCAAATTCTTGCCCGTCACAAAGAGAGTCAGTTAACAGTTCAACTACCCACTATTAGAATTATCTAACAAACAAAACATTTCTGATATAAATTATGATAATAAAAGACTTACGGTGTGCATCGGTCGCTGTATTCATTCGCAGCGGTCTCGATTCCTCCAGCTCGAGCTACCGCTACATAGCAGTTCATAAAACCCACGTCAAAACCAACCACTGACATCTTTAAAAACAATGAGATCACTCAAATACTGAAACACGAACTCAAATGTGGACTAGATGGTCGATCCTTAAAAATTCGAGAGTAAATAACAGTGTTTTAAATCATTATTCCACTGACACTTCACGGAGGAATCAGGCTATGGATGATAAACGCCGGTGTCATGAGATGCCTAGACTACTTCCGGTTCAAGTGAGCGCAAAAGCGCAAAAAGAAGCTAAGAAGTTCAGCATTGAACATTTCATTATTTTATTTCATTTCAATTTGTATTCAAGTTGATTAAGAACAATTATTTCTCCGGCTGTGCTCATTTATAATACTACTAATAATAATTATTATTATCATCATCAAATATAAATAAAAACTGGTTTAACACCTGGGAAAATTTTTTTCTTCACCATAGCACACATATATACACATTATCTAGGAAGGCTGGGGATAAACAAAAGTAGATTCTCTTGTAATTAATTCATTCGTTTTATTTATTTATTTAAACATTTTTCAAAATAGAAAGACTGAAGCTTTGTTACTTGATGTCAGAATATATTTTTGTGCAGTCTTTTTTAGCATATTAATACAATATTGTTCCTTGTACATATATATATATATATATATATATATATATATATATATATATATATATATATATATATATATATATATATATACATACATACATACACATACGTTTTCTCAAACAGCTAAATTACTGTTGGACCTTTACTTTGAAAGTTCAAGATTTTCTGACGGCAACGACCCGTATGTTATTCCACACGCGTCACAGCGCAGCTGCCTCAAAATGAAGTTTCCGTGCTGTATTCTCACTAGTAACAGAACTATAATACAAAGATTATCAAATTATGCATTCCACGGAAGACTTCAACACGTCCACCACTCAGTGCCCTCGAAATGTGCCAAGCATTGTCCGGTTTTGCGATGCTTGTGCACGGATAATTCACAGAGAACTAATGCATATTACATCACAACTCCCATCTTCTATGTCAATGCGTCACCTCATATTGGCCATGTTTATACTGCAGTGACTGCTGACTGCCTGCACAGATACAAGCTCTTACAGGGATATCATTCCAGGTTTGCTACAGGTATGTTTTGCACATTTCTGCACAAAAAAAAATCATAACTTATGCTCAGTATGTTGTAGTAAAGTTGGTTGCATGTGCTTTGCAGGAACAGATGAACATGGCCTCAAAATCCAACAGGCTGCTGACAAAGCTGATAAAGACCCTCTGAGCTTCTGCACTGAGGTATCAGGGAGTTTCCGAAATGTATTCCAAAGATGTGGTATATTATACACAGACTACATTCGGACAACAGAGAAAAGACATAGACAGGCAGTTGAACACTTCTGGATGGTTCTCCATAGCAAAGGGTTCATCTACAAAGGAACTTATGAAGGCTGGTACTCCACTCCAGATGAAAGCTTTCTCACGCCGACTCAAGTCACTGATAGCACAGACTCGATGGGACGACCGATCAAAGTATCCACTGAGAGCGGCCACGAGGTATTGTGTACGCAGATAGTGAGGAAAGTCAGTGCTTCCCCTGTATTGGTGGATTCCTTTGTGGTGTCTGTTTGTCCGAAGTTATATATATATAAAAAATCTAGCTTAAAACATGTGTGAAGGTGTGTAAAACGCAGCAATATAATCTTTATGGCCATGTTAGTAAAAAACACACACACAAAACAATGCCTTTAAAAATGTCAAATAGTGTACCATCAAGTAAAAGGTATTAACATACTTTCCTTGTACCTTGAATACACAAGCGTACAGAACTTTATCAGTAAAACTGTACAATTTAAGGAGTCAATATATCTGATTGCAAATGAATACATTTAACATGACGTCAGAATGGCTGCCTGCATGTTGGTTACACCACCTAAATTTGATTTGGTGGACAGAAGTTTTTCCACATATTAATATTTTAAAACATAATTGTTTCGCTGCGTATTAAAATAACAATACAGTATTATTCCTAACTAAAAACATTGTTTTTTTTTTAAATGTCCACTTTTAATTTCTTACTGTCATCTCCTATTTTTTTTAACGATCTCTAGACAGTTGCACCACTTAGACATATTTTAATTTAAGCCCCAGAAAAATATCACAATGACTTTGAAATATGAAATTGAAAACATGTTTATCATATTAGAGATGCATTCAAGCAACTGTTTTGTGAATATTGGATTTTTTTTTTTGTGTTTTTTTTTAAATAACAATTTAGTCCTAACGAAACTCATCCAAAGTTCTTTAACATTGCATCAGTTATGACGCCAACAATAATTCTAGTGTTTTCAATGACAGGTGGAGTGGATGAAGGAAGACAATTACATGTTCCGCCTATCTGAATTCCGAGAGGAATTGCTTCAGTGGTTTCGATCAAACCCAAACATCATCCAGCCTGTAAAGTTTCAGCACTTAGTTCTTCAATTGCTTGAAGACGATCTACCCGATCTGTCGGTGTCTCGCCAGAAAAGCCGCCTTCAGTGGGGTATTTCAGTCCCTGGAGATCCAGAACAAACCATCTATGTGTGGTTGGATGCTCTAGTGAACTACTTAACTGTTGTTGGTTATCCGCAGAATCACTCTCAGTGGTGGAAAGTTGTCCATCATGTCATAGGTAAAGACATTCTTAAATTTCATGCAGTATACTGGCCGGCATTTCTCTTAGCTGCAGGGTTACCCCTACCTCAGAGGATATACGTGCACTCGCACTGGACAGTAGAAGGGAAGAAAATGTCCAAGAGTCTTGGAAATGTGTTCAATCCACAAGAAGCACTGGAGAAGTTCACCATGGATGGACTGCGATACTTTCTTCTGAGACAAGGGGTTCCTGATTCGGACTGCGACTATTACGACGATAAAGTCATTAAGCTATGCAACAGCGAACTGGCTGATGCACTTGGTGGACTTTTAAACCGCTGCACTGCACCATCCCTCAACCCAAAGCAGGTCTATCCCAAATTCTGCAACACTTTCTTCCCAAAGGAAACATCTGAAGGACTTGATGAAAAAGCTGTCTCGGAAGACTACAGAATGGTAGAAGCAGTATCTTTACTTCCTGTCTTAGTAGAGCAACACCTGGACAATCTACAGGTGTACAAAGCACTGGAGGCCATGAGTGCATGTGTACGTTTGACCAATGGATTTATCCAAAGGCATGCACCGTGGAAGCTTGACCAAAATGATACAAAAGACAAGCAATGGCTTGACACTATTCTTCATGTATCTTTAGAGTGCCTCAGGATTTATGGAATACTCCTGCAACCTGTAGTGCCAGGGCTTGCGGACAAAATTTTATCCAGGTTGGGTGTCAAGCCAGAAGAGAGGAGCTGGGATTCTCTCAAGTTCCTGGTGAAACATGATGGAAGAGACTGTCATTTGGAAGGAAGAGCGCTGGGACCTGATATGGGAGTACTGTTTAGTCGCCTTGAGAGGAGCCAAGGGAGGACTCCCAAAATTGGAGCAACCCGCCAAAAGTCAAAACCTCAATGAATTCCATGTGTGTTGAGGTAATTCCAACCATGATTAAAGTAATAGTTCACCCACCAATTAAAATTCATAATTTACACACCCTCATGCCATCCCAGATGTGTATTACTTACTTTATTCTGCAGAACACAAATATTTTTATTAGAATATCTCAGCTCTGTAGGTCAATTGAATGCACATGAAGTCACCAGAACTCAGAAGGTCCATAAAAAGGACATAAAGGCAGTATAAAAGTAATCCATATGACTCTAGTAGTTTAATCCATGTCTTCATAAGTGATATGATGGGTGAGGGTGAAAAACAGATCAATATTTAAGTCCTTTTTTAAATATAAATCTCTACCTTTGACCAGCCCTAACCAGTAGGTGACAATGTGAAAGAGTGTAGATTTACAATAAAAAAATACTTAAATATTGATCTGTTTCTTACCCACACCTATCATATCGCTTCTGAAGATATGGATTTAACCACTGGAGTCTTATGAATGACTTTTATGCTGCCTTTGTCCTTTTTGGACCTTCACAATTTTGGCAACCATTCATTTGTATTGTGTGGACCAACAGAGCTGATATATTCTCCTAAAAATCTTCATATTTGCTCAGCAGAAGAAAGAAATTCATACATATCTAGGATGGCATGAGGGATTTTTCATTTTTGGGTGAACATTCCCTTTAAACAACAATACATGGGGGTGATGAGGTACCTGCAGACAAATGTCACAAAAACATGTCAAGGTCACATTTATACACAAAATTTGTATAAAAAGGAAATTAATCCTATTTTTTGGACCATTAAGACATTTGTCTTGTTCAAATCTTAATATTCCAAAAAATAGGCATAATTTTAAGCAACATATAGAATATAAAATAATATATTATTATTATTATTATTATTATTTTAGGGTACAATATGACCGGACCTGTTCTTGACAGGTTTTGTGAGATTTATCCCTACAAACTATTTATGAACATTGGATGGAGAGAAAGATCATAGAAGCTTCTTGAGCAAACAATAATGTTTCACTTTTTGTGTTTGTACAAGTACGCAAAATGTAAGACAAGGCATAAAAACTGACATGATTTTTTTTTATGAGAAATACAGGAAACTGAAAAATGTACAAAGTGAAATAAAATAAAAAAAATGCATTATTCTTATAATTTCCTGTACTTCTTTTTTTTTTTACATAAATTCTTCCATTGTACACCTCAGTCAATGTCTCACAGAACAAAGCCTCTGTTTTTCAGACATGTATTTCTGAAATCCAATGTTTGATTCTACTTCAGATACAGCCATGTGGGCATCTTTTAGAGAGGTCCATAGCATAGAGAATCTGCTACTGTGTAGACAGACCCAATCTGTGAAATGCATACACACACTCAGAAATACGAGTTGGTGTTCTGTCCAGGTTGTGTATCTGGAGAGAGAGAGAGAAAAAAAAAAAGGTAATTATTGAAAACTACCACAGGCTCTGCCAAATAAATGTTAGCGTACCATGACTGAGATCAGTTATGTAAAGCATGGTAGAGTAGTGAAGATTAAAGCATACTTGAGAGCTGCTGCTGGAGCTGCCTGACAAGTGCTGCAGTCTGCTGCTGCTGCTGGGTTTGCTGCATGACTTGCCTCTGGAACTGAGATAAAAAACAATTCGTTATAAATTATTAAAACAGTAAGCCATGAGAGACTGCTCAAGGGAAAGCATTTGCAGCATAATGTTGACTACCACAAAAATGTATTTTGACTCGTCCCTCCATTTCTTAAAAAAAAAAAAAAAAAAAAAGCAAAAATCTGGATTACAGTGACTCACTTACAATGGAAGTAAATCAGGTGAATTTTTGGAGCGCTTAAAAATTTGAAGCTTATAATTTTATAAAAACACAAATTAATTCTGTTAAAACAAAATAAATTTTGCAAATAAAATGTATTATTTGAGCTGTAAAGTTGTTTAAATGGATGTTTTTACAGTTATTTTAATGTTTTAGGGTTAGTTGAAATTGCATCGTCATGGCAATGTAGTAAAATTGGCTAACTTTACACAGAAAAGGTTAGTAAGCACACTAAAAATCATGTTAACAAACATATTGTTTATGTCTTGTAAACTTTTGAAACAGAGTTTTTTAACATTTAAAAATTGGCCCCTTCACTTCCATTAAGTGCCTCATTGTAACCCAGATTTCTGATTTTTTAAAAGAAAAAAAGCGTGTCAATTAAAAATTTTGTTTTGTGGTAATCCACATTTTGCCACAAATGCTGTCAATTGATCTTAATTTATATTGATCCTGGAATATTCCTTTAAAAACAACAATAGATTATAAAGAACACATTGAGCGTTTGGGGTTCTACCATGGGCTGCTGTGGAGGCAGAGTCTGCATGCCCAGGGCCTGGGTGGGTGGCTGGGCAGATGTCACCTGTTGCTGCTGCACTTGTTGAGATTGGACCTGCTGCTGCTGGACCTGCTGCTGCTGCTGCTGTTGTAACTGCTGCTGAACCTGCTGCTGCTGCTGTTGAACTTGCTGCTGTAGAGGGAAAACACAAAAAATGATAGGTCATTACAGCATACAGATAGGATCCAATTAGAGAAGACACTGAATCACTGAAAAAACTTAGTAATACACATGGGGCAGGGCTCAACAATAATGATGACTGCTGATCCAGGGCCGAGTATGACAGGGTTAAGGGCAAGCTGAAAGAATGTAAGTTTTTATAACTTAAAACTTATATTTGGATTTCTGCAGATTCTGTCCATTTAAATTAGTCACCAAGGAATCTCCAACTGGGCCAGCGGAATAAATCCTTAAGAATGGCATGCTACCTGCTATTTTTGAAAAGAGTATGCATGTTTTCTACATACACTGAATACCCTGACGACCTACTACTATATGCAACAGACAATGCAGTGTCATAACGGATCACATGTAATCTGGACTACGTAATCAGAATACTAAAATAGAGTACGTTTAATTGGATTATGCTACATTTTATAATGTGCATAATCAGATTAGTTACTTTTTATTGATTCAATTCTTGATTACATTGCCAATCAGCCAATACGTCTGATATGTCTAACCAGGTAGCATCACATATACTGATTCCTCACTTTGCCACATACAGAAATAACTTGACATTCAAAGAGACACAAGGGAAAAATAAATGAGCAATACAATCTTTACATTAAGAATTTTAAAGCATTATTTTTTAATTCGGTTTTTAATTTGAACTGCTTAACGGCTCAATTAGGACTTTAAGACATAAGAGACATTACAGCATCATTTCCTGTAACTGCATCATTTTCTGTAAAGCTGCTTTGAAAATGCGTGTTGTGAAATGCACTATTCTATTAAAATGACTTGACTCACAAAAGTTATATCCATTGAAAAAAGTCCACATCCAGTCGTACGCACTTAAGCAAATCAACAACCATTTTATTTGGAACACATGTACACCTAATTATTCATGAGATTATCTAATCAGCCAATTGTTTGGCAGCAGTGGAATGCATAAATTCATGCAGAAATTGGTCAGGAGCGTCAGTTAATGTTCACCATTCTGAGCAAATTCTAGAGATTGTTGTTGGTGAAAATTCCAGGATATCAGCAGTTACAGAAATACTCAAACCAGTCCGACTAGCACCAACAATCATGCCACGGTCCAAATAAAAAAATTGCCCCAATCTGAAGGATGATGTGAACATTAACTGAAGCTCCTGACCCATATCTGCATGATTTTATGCACTGCACTGTTGCCACACGATTGGCTGATTAGATAATCGCATGAATAAGTAGGTGTTCAGGTGTACCTAATAAAGTGGTCGGTGAGTTTATATGATTTATATGAAGTATATGTTTTAATCATCTTTAATGAAATGTGAAATTAATACATATAAAACGAATTATTAGATTTTCATAAAAATTTGCAACATAGAATCCAGAAGTAATCAGATTAGATTAACTAAAATGTGTAATCTAAAAGATTAATTTACTGATCACACTTTGAGTCGTGTAATCTGTAATCAGTACTGGATTACATTTCACAATTCATCTACCCAGCACTGACAACAGAGCACACTGCATGAGATACTTTACACAGCAATGTAATGCACTGACTTAACCCAACATTTCTAGTGTTACGAGTGAACCGACAGCAATATCAACTGTGATTTTAGTCCAACGGTGTGGTCATGTGACAAGAATGTAGCATACTACTGTTTGAAATGAGTAGTGTTGCATACTACATACTAGTTTACACAGGATTTCAAAACAGTAGGTAGTATACATAGTATGCAGTATTCTAGACACATCCATTTAATGTACTGGCTCATCATTATGGCCTCTTCACATCTAATTTATGTAGCCAATGATTAATGACTAAGGTTACAAAATGACAGTGTCTATAATTAGTCATGAAAGTAAAAATTTCACTGAATGGCACTGTTGGTGTATGCAAGTACGAACTCTAAGCACTGGATGCTGTCTGATCATCTGCTGTTGCGGCTGCTGCTGCTGCTGTTGCTGGTCCATCATTTGATTGGGTCTCATGCTGAGATGTATGCCCTGTGCTCCCATGTGACCTTGAGCCAAGCCATGCATCATAGGCGCCTGCTGCATTGACTGATGAGGAAACCTGAGACAGATAGTTTAATCAGTACATCTTGAAACAGAGCTGTGATATACCGGGTTTATACAACATGCGCTTCTGATCAATGGATGTACAAAGGTTTGCTGGGATAGTGGCATCAAACTTTTTACAAAATATATTCTGAGTTTTGTTTGAGGCACTTAGCAAATAAACTAGGAGCAGAACTATATATTCCGATTTGTTTTCCAAAATATGTCTGTGAAATAGTCTGTATTGAGAACTTACGAATGGGTTTTTGCACAAATTTCTAGTTCACATACAGAAACAGTTTTCACACCCACCACATGGAACAGAACTCAAACAGACTGCAGATCAAAAGCATATGTGTGGAACTCACCTTTGTGCGTTTTGGATTGAGTGTGCATATACTCCAGGAGCCTGCTGATGGACGTAGCCACTAGGTCTCTGCTGCATTTGCCTAAGAGGGTCCACCATTCCGGGGTTCGTACCAGGATGTGCTCCCTGGAAGCCCTGGTTACCGTATGAGGTAGGAACTATTCCAGCAGTCTGAGAGGGGTGTGGCTGCATCCCCATGTGTGAGCCATAAGAGGTGTAGCCCTGAGAAATTTGAAGAAAGTTTATGTTACCATAGCAGTCACTACATGTTACAATAGTTATCTCCTGTTTTGAGTGAATGTATAATGCCGTAAATTAACAAATACTTGTGCCTGCTGCATTGATGGATACTGTTGATTGGGGGCCACCTGTCTTATCTGCTGTCCAAGCAAATTATTGTGATTCTGAAAATACAAAACAAAACAATTATGCCTCTCATTTCTGGAGAACACTCATCCAACCCTTTTGAATTAAAATCTAAATTACAAAAATCACCCAGTGGCAGAACATCATCAAATATACATACCAACTTAATACATACAAAAAAATGTGAGTGGTTATTGCCCATGCAAAACTTGCTGACATGATGCTCTAGGTGGTTGTTAACATGTTCTGAGTGGTTATTAGAACATTGCTAGGGTGTTAGTGGTGAATGCTAAAAGGCATTGCTAGGCGGTTGTGAAGGCTCTGTCACATTTACCTTTACACAGTGAGATTCTGCAAGCGTCAACGGATGTTAAAGGGTTAGTTCACCCAAAAAGGAAAATTCTCTCATCATTAACTGACCCTCATGCCATCCCAGATGTGTATGACTTTCTTTCTTCAGCAGAACACAAACAACATTTTTAGAAGAATATCTCAGCTCTGTAGATCCATACAAAGTGAGTGGATGGTGACCAGACCATTGTAGCTCCAAATATTACAAATAGGAAATATAAAAGTAACCCATATGACTTGGATGTTTAAATCCCTATCTTCAGAAGTGATATGATAGGTGAGGGTGAGAAACAGATCAAAATTTAAGTCCTTTTTACATCTGAAAGTCACATGTGGTACCTGTATAGTTTCACCTTCACATCTAAAAGTGAAAGTTAAAGTGGATATTTAGAGTGAAAAGGTGACTTAAATATAGTTCTGTTTCTCAACCACACCTTTCATTTAGCTTCAGAAGATATGGATTTAAGTACTGGAGTCATATTGTGTGATTTTTGGAGCTACAAAAAGGTCTCATCGCCATTCTCTTGCATTGTAACGACAACAGAGAGGAGATATTCTTCTAAAAATCTTCATTTGTGTTCTGCAGAAGAGCGAAAGTCATATACATCTGGAATGGCATGAGGGTGAGAAAATAAAACATTTTGGGTGAACTAATAATATGTTCTGGGTGTTTCTAGGTAGGTGCTTTGTGCATTCAGGGAGGTTGATTATTGGTCAAAAGAGCCAACCCCAAGTCAGACAAAACGGTCTTGATACATGTGGGGCCCATTTTCAATTCAAGCTTGCCTTCACTAATCACTACTGATTACAAGACATCTACCTTAAAATGACAAAGTTGATGTAAAAAAAAAAAAAAAAAAAAAAAAAAAAAAGAAAGACAAACTGTGTGTGATACTTGGTCTGGAGTCTTGATCAGTAAAACCAGACTCACCAGTCTAACCTGTAGCTGCTGACGGATCTGGCCCGGAGGCATGCTGGGTTGGGGTTTATAGCCCATTTGGTTCAGCTTCTCCATCCCCATCATACTGCCCATTCCACCCTGAATATTAGTCATTGCGTATGTGCCGGGACGTGCCGGAATCATTTTGCCCGTGGGAGCCCTGGGACGGAAAGGGAGCTCTAAACCAGGACCTCCTGAGAGAGAGGGAGAGAAAAAAAAAACAGGGAAGAAAAGGAATTTAAGATAGTTTAGGGTGTTCTGCTTGCAACTCGTAAAGCTGAAATTATAAAAAAAAAAAAAAAGAAAGAAAAAAAAAAAGTTGCTTAATGAACACGTTTTTAAAAACTAACAAAAAAGTTATGGAATTAGGGTTAAGAGGTTTAGGTATGCTGGCATATGTGCTAACCTGGTGGTAGAGGCTGGTTCTGGGCATAAATGTTCATCTGAGGAGGGTAACCCATCCTGAAAGACATGTTCGGTTGCCCCATGCCCATAAATTCAGTGGCCATGCCTGACGAGTACTGCATTACTCCTGGATTATGAGTCTTGTAGTCCTGGACAAACAAAAATTCAAACATTGTCATGTATTTAATTCAGAACACCAGAAACAACTAATCTTGACCTCTCCATTAAAACCCTGATTTCCTCACCGGTTTTCAATATATATATATATGAAATAATGTATTGCTTAATTTTTTGCATTATTTGTAATTGTTTTGATCAGTCTAAGTACATCTCACACCATGAGTTTCATGCTTATAAGTCATTGTATCATGTGAAAAATGTGTCTCAAATATTTTTTTTTTTTAAAACGTCTCAAGAACCCTGCTCATTTCCATTCAGTTGTGTTCTGATTGGCTTGAATGTGTCCTGTGTGAATGCCCCAATTCTCTCAAGTGTGTTGCGCTTTTGCTGCCCACGACAGCATGTGATGCAAATTTTGCTGATGAATCGAACTGCAAGGTTAGAAATTAAACCAAAAAATTAGGCCCCTTTTTGACACATCTGTGTATAGTTACTACTAAATTCCAGAGTACACTGGCACTAAATCCCTAATTGATACAGGCTATTCTTAAATTATTATAAAAAATTGTATCTATAAATTAAGATTTTATAGATCAAGATTTTCTATGTAAGACATCAGACAAAGGAGATCCATTTCTTTGCTACTGTTCTCTTCTGTACCTCTTGTTTATTGGCAGATGATGGTTTCTTTTTCTTTTTCTTCTTATTAGGGTCAGGTGCGACACTGGAGACGCACTTTTCCGGCTTCCCTGGATCCACCTTCTTGTCTGGCTCATGTGCTACCGGCGTGGGAGGCTCCTCCTCCTCTGGTGGCAGGGGGAGGGGCTCAAGATAGTAACTGCGTGGTTTGGGCTTCAGATGGGTGTGGTAAAGGAGGAGCCTCTGTTGCTCCTCAAACTTTGTGACCTTGCGGTCCACTCGCACGGTTCCGAACCAACCCCAGGAGAGCGGAGCAGAGTGCTTTAGCCCCTCAAACACATCCCATGGAGAAATCTTCTGCTTGGTTGATACCTGAAGACCCTGTATGTCAGAGATCACAAGAGAAAGCAAAGGTAAGCAACTGACATGACTCTAAGCAGGACTTGTCAACAACACTAAATAAAAAGGGGCAATTTACCTCTTTTTCAAACCCTGCAATCTTGTTGCCCTTGGTGTCAATGAGTGAGCCCTGGGGCTCACAGGTGATGACATCACGAGTCTGTTTGGGTAGAGGCAGCAACTGCCTCACTTTCTCCAAGCTCTCGGACTGACGATCACCAAGTTCTTTCTGCAGGCCAGACAAAACATTCTTGAGTTTTACATTTTATGAAGAAACTCTTGAGTGGTGTAAAACGTGCCGCTACAAGGTATCATTCACATTCATAGCAATGCAGGACGAGTTACACGCCAAGTTTAATACTTTAAGGATAAGTTTACCCAAAAATGAAAATTCTCTCATCATTTACTCACCCTCATGCCATCCCAGATGTGTATGACTTACTTTGGATTTAACCAGAACATTGAAGCTCCAAAAAGAAGAAAATGGAAACATTTAAGTAATCCGTCAAACTCCAGTGGGGTAATCAATGTCATCTGAAGCAATCAAATCAGTTTTGGGTGAGAACAGACCAAAATGTAAATAATTTTCAGAGTTTAAAATTCTGGCCACCATTCACTTGCTTTGTGAGGACCAACAGAGCTGAAACATTCTTCTAAAAACCTTTGTTTGTGTTCTTCAGAAAAAAGAAAGTATACGCATATGGGATGGCATGAGGGTGAGTAAATGATGATAATTTTCATTTTTGGGTGAACTATCATTTTAAGGTTAGGGGTTTGTCCAGATCTCTAACCCCATGCCTCGAATACTAACAATTATTTAACTTTAAAAAGAAGCCAGTTTTACCATTCTAAGAGGTCTCTCATCCCGAGGCAAAGGTATATTGTAAGCTGTATTAATACATGAAAGTCTCACCCTGAGCTTCTTGACCAGATTCATATAGGCCCTCTTATTCTCTTCCATGCTGCCCTGAGAGATGCAAGACATGTCAGCTGCCAGAGTGCCATTAATCAGCACACTCAGCATGTCTAACACTGTTGTGAAGAGCTCACTAATGGAGAGGGAGAAAGGAGCAAGAAATTGGTACAACACAACAGAAACAACATAATCTGAGTGTAGCACAGATCATCAGGGACAATGAATGAGGGGTGCGACAGGTCTCACTTATTTGATTGCATGTCCACTGTGCCACTGCTGATGATGTCCAGCAGAAGCACCGCCCACTCTGTCGTCTGCGGTGTGCTACGCTGCACTGTATCAAACATCCCGCCCACCTAGACCATGAGACGCAAATTAAAAAACAAGAGAAAGAGCTCAGACTTCGAAGACTGAACTAAATTAAAAATGAAAGTCCATGTCGAATAACTTTGAAGCTTAAACTCCTAAAAGTTAACAGCAGATATCCACACTTAAAATATACAGCTTTTCTCCATTAGAAAAGAATTCTAATGACTCCTCACTGATTTTTTCCCAATCAACTGCTCTCTAGAATGACAATGTCCCTCCATACCACATGCAACATACGTAGCAAATCATGGTTCATGGTTGGGACTTAAAGGGTTAGTTCACCCCAAAATTAAAATTTGCTGATAATTTACTCACCATCATGCCATCCCAGATGTGTATGACTTTCTTTCTTCTGCTGAATACAAACAAAGATTTTTAGAAGAATATTTCAGCTTAGATTCCAGTCTTCTGAAGCGATATGATAGGTGTGGGTGAGAAAAAGTTGAATATTTATGTAATTTTTTTTGTGTGTGTGTGTGTGTGTGTGTGTGTTTTGCCTTCTTTGTGCATGTCGCGCCCTACTGGCAGGGAGGAGAATTTATGGTAAAAACTGACTTGAATATTGATGTGTTTCTCACTCACACCTATTATATAGCTTCACAAGGTATTGATTTAACCACTGGAGTCTTATGGATTACATTTATACTGATTTTATTTTGGCACTAAAATTCTGGCATCCTTTCACTTGCATTATATGGAACTACAGAGCTGAGATATTCTTCTAAAAATCTTTGTGTTCTACAGAAGAAAGAAAGTCATTCACATCTGGGATGGCATGAGAGTGAGTTTGGGTGAACTATCCCTACAACTAAGTTGTCCTCTGTCAACTTCCTATTTCAATAGGAAATACATGAACACAGAAAAGAAAACTGCAATTTATTCGAGTGTATCCTTAACCTTGAGGCAGTTTAACCTAGAGAACAAAACATTGTACAAGATTGTACTTGTGTTGTCAGCCACACTTTGAGGTATGAGAGAGATAAAAGTTGCACACCAGATTGAGCCGCAGCTTCAAAGCCTCATGCATCATCTGTTTGGCCTTGCAGTCATCCTGGTACTGATCCTCGCGCCAGTTAGTCACAATCTGATGGGGGATTATGTCACATCAGTCCAAAAGAGACAAGGAGCATAAATGGCACAGAGTGCGTCGAAGAGGTGGAGTTGTTGAGGTACCTGCTGTACTTGGCTGTAAAGGGATGTCAGGAGACCCTCTCTCTGCTCATCTTGTCCCTTGAGACACGTAAGCACCAGAGACAGGAAAGGCTGCTGGCTCAGGAGAGACATACTAAAAGATTAAAGAAAATATGAAGACATTTGAGTTAAAAAGAAGTCCATTACGTTTTGAGTGACAACTCTGCTCTAACGTGACATCCAATACTACAAACCAGAAATTCAAACCTACTGATCTGCCTCCCCTGTATATCATTTAAAAGGCAGGTCTGTGCTTAAAAGTTCAATGCAAACATGCACTAGATGGACGTCTTTGTACATTGCACTGCATCTCGTTGTTTTTCAGCATCTTCAGACACCATGTCAAGTTTAAAGTCTGTAAAGTTAAAATACTTTCTCCTATCCCAGTTTAATATTTAGAGGCAACTATATACAAATAAGCCACTGTAAACTGCATCTCTGGGGCACTACAAAAAAACCCACACAACATTGACTCAAAAATGGTGCAAGTTTGGTGTGGGACTAGGGGTCTGTAACAAAACTTAGTGAGCTGCCTTGCAGGCTCCAGCCTGCATAGTCTTCTATGGCAGCATCCTAAATTAAATATAGCCTCAAAAGAGAACGAATTGGAACACTACATCCACGCATCATTCAAATAGCGCTCCTCAGGCGCAGCGCATGGGAGACTCAACTCGCAACTGATTTAATTACAGGTGACGTGAGAGGAACAACGCAATACTCTGAGCATAACTATGCACAGCACACACACACATTTTGGGTAAAAGAGTCTGTTTTGTATAATATTAAACCATTACTTTCATCAATACTTTTAGTATTAAATGGATTTTCAGTATGTTTATAAGCAAAAATGCTATCACTTTATCTGTCATTTTGGATTTATTTCTCCACAGAGCTAATCAAGGTGCATTCTGGGATCGCCTACCCAGAGAAGTATGCACACGATGGTACCTTAGAATTTGGCCGAAACTACGCATCCAAAGAGGCAGCATAATTAAGATACCTACCTTTTGGGACAGCCTTCGTGTCAGGAGCACGTCTATGATGTCTTAAAATGCTGCCTCCAGAGGAAACTCAATAGGTTTTGGAACAAACCCAATCTATTTATTCAATCTACATCAGACAGGGGGCGTATATGGCAAGCTAAACATGTTTATTCTTGCAAATTACATAAATTACATACTTTAGCTTTAAAAGAACTTCAGCTATTAAAAATCCTTAGGGACACCTTTGTTCTCTTCCATTTGTTGCACTGCATGGAAAAATGTCTTCCAAATGAAATATTTTAAAACATCGCATAACTAGAAAATCTTTCCATGCCTGGAAAAAAATTATAAAAACATAATAATAATAATAATATATGTTTTATATTTCCAGGTTACTAACAATGTGTCTTTGATAAGGCATTATGAATTTACAACCTACTGTTTGGAACAGCCTTTGAATCAGAAGCCAACAAATTAGGCCTAATAATATCGACTAGCTGGGCAAAAGTTTCATACCTTTTCTGTTTCTGCCGATCTCTCTCTTTGCGTGAAGAGGGCCCGAGGTGCTGACCCTTCTCCAGTTCTTCACCTGCGGCCTTCAGCACGTGACCCTGGACTGAGGTGGGCAGCTTAGCAATAAGAGGAGCCACTAACCACACACCTGAACGCTCAGAGGAACTGCAGGAAAAACATACAAACAATATTTAAAAAACATGCAGGGCACCAATAATGAGCTACAAATCCTTTTTCTCATTGAAAGGCAAAATGGTCACTTCAAAAAGAGCCATCAACTATCAAACTCAAATTAAACATGAACTCTGTGACCTTCTGACAAACAGAGCTTGGGGAAAGCATTGATTGAGGTCACCCACCTGAGTACAGGTTTGAGTTTGCTGGCGATGTTGCTATTGGAAACTGAGGTTCCAGAAACAGCAGAGCCATTCCAGGAGGGGTTATTTGAGTTCATCTCCGCAGACTTCTGGAAAACTTCAATGGTAGCCTTGGCTATGTTCTCCAGTAGAGAGTACAGCTCCTGTAAAGAGTAGATTCAAATAACAAATCTAGCAGTTAATGATAAACCTTGAAATATACAGCAACATAACCATTCACAAAGAAAGTGTGGTCTCCAGAGATAATCTCAGAAAACATCTGTGTCAGCAACTTACATTATTTGTGCTTTGCTTGATCATGAGCTGGAGCTCGAGAGAGGACTGTCTCATGGTCCACTGGTCCATGTTCTGTAAGCAGAAGAACAGACGGCATATGTAAAGAATGCTTTTAAACTATTCAAAGTAGAGCTTAAGAGCTCCAGCTAGATATTAATTGCAAAGGAGCCCGTCCTTACAGTCAATGAAGATGAAAACCTATCCAAAATAATGAGCTGCTGTGGGCCCCACGTGAATCATTAATGGCTTAAAGGCTTAAGGAAGTGAAATTAAAAATTAAGGCTGGAAAAATGAGTGCCTGTTCTTTCTCTGCTAGTGCATTGTGCTCATCCATCACTGACAGCAGTAACAGAGCTGCCTGGTGTCTAAAACACAAAACCACCTGTTCGTCTTAATGTACTCTACGTAGTCCTGGTCTTCAAAGCAGCTTTGATACAGTAAAACAGACCCAGGACTCCCCTGGAGCGGTTCAACTAGATGAATGGGACATTGTGTGGGCTGTTTTCACTTAGTTTTAAATTGCTTTGTCGTGTCTGTATTAATTGCCTCCTAACTACGAAACATTAGCGTCATCAATGCAAGTACCACTTTGAGTATTAGCGGCGACTGTTTGCTGCTGTAGCTTGGTAAAAACTGAACTCAGAATGCGAAGGATGCAAGGCATTGTTTGCTTCACTTTATTTTACTCATGTGCTGTTTTACTACAAAAACGTAGCAAGCAGAAGAGCACTTCCATCTGTATGCTGTGAATGCACTGCAAAAGATGTGAAGAATGAATGATGCTCCCCAAATTGTCAAGGCAATTTCTGTGGAGACAACCCATGATTAAAAATGCATTATATTCTAATAATCAAATCATACTTTATAAACTCACTTCAGGTTCACTTACACAAATTAGGACCTATTACATTCATACTAATTTTGAAGCATATTTTAGTTCACATGAACTGTGCCTCATTACCCTTTTTTCCCCAAGCAGACTCAGGTGTGGTTTCTTGGTGAATATTTGAATTTAATAACAACTTTCAGACCAACCAAACAAAAAATTAATTCTGATGTCAAAGGGACTCAAAGTAGAGGTCTGTGCAGGACTGTTTTTCCATCCCGCTCCCTCAAGTTTCTATCCTGCTCCCGAATGTTCCCGCTGAATTTTACTCCAAATTTACTCCTCTGCCCGCATAGATTTTTTTCCCGACCGCTCCCATTCCCGCAATCCCACATTGGTTTTCCACATGGGGCTCGCAAGAAAAATTGTGAATCCTTTGGAATTACCTGCATTTAAAATCTGGTTACAATAATGAAAAAACACAATCTGTTTAAACAAAAAACTAGGGCTATCAATTAGTTAAAATTTTAACTAATCTAATTAATTATCAATCTAATTAAATCTAATTAATTACATGGTGTCCCGATTAATTAAATCGCATATACAAATATTTGCTGAGAAAGCCCCTCATATAACAATAATTCAATAGAACCATGTATAATTATTTCATCATTATATCTTTAAATATATATATATATATATATATATATATATATATATATATATATATATATATATATATATATATATATATATATATATAAAAAATAACAAATATTCAGATAATAAAAATGCATTACATTCTTGTGGCAGAAGAGTTAATCATTGAGAAGACAATACAAAAAATGTAAATGTATTGTTTATTACCATATTATTGATCATAAGTCAATCATTGGCATACAGTTCACAGCAATCCATTTCACAAGTGAATTTATCAATCAGTTGGAGATTTATTATGAGGGCTTGTTTAAGAGCACGTCAATGTACACCTGCATCAGACATGCTTGTGTAGCGTCTCGGGTGCGTTGTGCCATAAAAAACTTTTTAGGTCACTGTGTCAAGTTAAATATAGTTTAATACTTACAACACATCTTGAGATCCCTTAGTTCGGATTTGTGCTCCACGTGTTTTGAATGCAAGAAGAACGTAACGTATGTTTGTGTTGTGCTGTCTGCTGGATGGTTGTTTTGTTCCCTGTATAAACTGCACATTGCCCATACTCAGCTGAAGTTTCACTTACTGCCCTCTGGAGTAAACAGGTGGTACTACAAGCTTGCATTTCTCAGGAATCTTCCTTATTATGGTCCGGGGGCATTGCGATTAATTGCATACATTTTTTTAATGTGAAATTGTTAATAAAATTAAATCACACTTAATTAATGGGTTAAATTGACAGCCAAACTAAAAACACAGATTACTGTATTGTTCTTGTACATATTGAATACATCATTCAAACATTCAAAGTGTATGTTGGAAAAAGTATGTGAACCCCATAGGCTAATGACGTCAATAAAAGCTTATTAGAGTCAGGAGTTGGCAAACTTGGCATCCAATTAATTCAACAAAATTGGAGATGTGGGTTAGAGCTACTTTGTCTTATTAAAAGCATTCAAACATGTTGAGTTTGCTATTCCCAAGAAGCATCTGCTAACATGCCTCGCAAAAAAAAAGAAAAAAAAAAAAAGAAGAGAGATCTCAGAAGACCTACATCAAGAATTTTGCTTTGCATAAAGCTGGAAAGGGTTTCAAAGTTATCTTGAAGAGCTTAGACATTCATCTGTCCACAGTTAGACAAATTGTCTTTAAATTAAGATGATTTAGTACTGTAGCTACTCTCCCTAGAAGTGGCCGTCCAGCCAAGATGACTCAAAGGGCACACCACAGAATGATCAGTGAGGTAAAAAAGAACCCTAGAGTGACAGCAAAAGTCTTCAAGAAATCAATGGAACTGGTTCACGTCTCTGTTCCTGAGTCTACAATATGAATTAAATCCATTCATATAAATACAATAGTTATTAAATCCATGGGTTCACTTTCCTTTTACACAGCACCGTGCAAGTTTAATGGGATGTGTTCAGTAAAGACATGAAAGATTAGAATTGCTTGTGTGATGGTAGCTTAAGTGCATTGTGTTTGTCAATACTTGTGACTTTGATGAAGATGAGATCACATTTTATGACCAATTAATGCAGAAAACCAGCTAATTCCAAAGGGTTCACATAATTTTTCTTGCCACTGTATGTCCTTGTATCCTATTGCACAGACAAACATGACATTTTCTTTATTATTATATAAATAACGAAGGGGATTCATATAAAATTTCTGTATACTACTATCAAAATCTGGGACTGTAGTGAGTAGGTCAGTCAAATCAAGAGCAGATGTGTGATCATGTGAGTGTGTGTTACCTGCAGGATGCGTTTAATGCGCTGTCTCTGAGGATTTTCCCCTTCCTCGCTGTCCAGCTGCCTATGTGGGTAACAGATGAGCTGCAGTAACCGCTGAGCCTGGATGTTCACCAGAACTGGATCCTGCAGGGCACTGCTGTCCTCTGAAAGAGACTTCAGACACCGTTCACCTACCCACTCCTAAAACAAGAGAAGTATAGTTTCGCTTTAGCACAGCAGCCAAATAAAATATGGCAAAACATATGTAACATCATCAAACATCATTGGTTCTAGCGTGTCTTGTGACCAATCATCATCATTACATAGGAAACAATGAAGATTGATGCCATTTACACACAGTAGTCACAATATATTTTTGGGCCGCTGTACACGAGTTGATAAAGGATTTTGAGAACAGTTCAGGAGTCTTATTGAATATCACTTCATAGTGCCCCCCCCCCCCCCATGGAGCTTGCCAGCCAGGATTTACTATTAATATCCATTATACTGCAAAAAGACGCATGATGATTTTTGGGTAATCTATTACTATAAAACCTTGCAGACACATTTATAGATGGGTATAGTAGAAGAGATCAGAATATGATGGGAAGATCAGGGGCGAATGAGAGGATGTGTGCAAACCACTAAGCCATAGCTCCTATTAAATTTAGTAGATCACTCTATAAAGTGTATCTGGGCCAAGGAAATCCTTTTCAAATCTTCAGTCTACATTTATTGTGTAATCATCCTCAGAAAATGTACCTGCTGACAGATGCTCTTCAGCACATACTTGGCGTAAACAACTAGACTGGCCGTTTCTATAGACACGTTACGGCCTCCGGATTTTTTGGAGCCCATATCGTCTTCTCCAATATCATCCAAACCGGCAGGGTGGGAGAAGCCCGAACCCTTCAGCTCTGCATCACCTGGAAAAAAGTGCCACAATTTTCAGCAACACATTAATTTATTCTGCTTCCAGACAAAAATCTAACTCAATATGTCAGCCGAGTCTCTGTCTCCCATTCATCTGGCTTTCTTATTTTCTGGATCAGTTTACCAATAATTTCAAAACACTATTCTATTCCTTAAGGAAATACCGATGCAGGCAAGGCAGAAAATGGAAGTTTGATACTCTTGTTCTGTGTTGTTCTCCGATTACCAGATACAGTTCAAAGCTTATTTATGAATAAAGGTGATGTGTGCAATTTCAAACACTCCCACCTTCTTGAATTGTTTGGATCATCTCACACTCAGGACTCATGTTTGGAACAGTTGGGCTACTCAAACAAACAGATTGCAATTCTGCCTGGTGCCGCTAGTAGTGCAGAAATTACACACTTCACCTTTATGACTACCCCGTTTCCCTGTTTGATTGCTGCTTAATGAATACAACATTTATGCACACCAGCAAGACAACTAAGTCTCACCCAGCATGAAAACAGCCTTCAACACTGCAAACACTGCTCCCACCACTATGCTGTTCTGAGATGCAGCCAGCAGATGGCGATCACAGGATGACCTGATCCCCACTGTGGATTTATCTGTGGACAGAGACAACATTTGCAACTTTGCACATTTACATGAGCCCTTAAACTGTGCATTATTATTAAATAACCATTGTGGATGAAGAGCTTTGTGATAACGTCATGTAATGCTACTTTAATATGTAAACTCTTTCAGGTGGGCTGTGTATGGGAGAGTTTACGGTGTATGCTACCTGATTTGGTGCCATCTTGGGTGCAGGGATTGCGCTGTGGTGTTCTGAACAAATGTAGAAGGATCCTACAGGTCAATCTGGCTCCAGGTTCCGAATCCTGCTCGCTACAGGCTGCACACAAATATTAACATGTCACAAACCATTCATAACCAGTCTCTAGGCGAAAGACTCAGAACATGACCCCATCATTTCTGGCTCACAGTTGCATGAGCACAATATAAACAGAATGTGGTGATCACTCAAATATACCACAGACCGCCAGATATACAAACCACCTGTGACCCAGCCATTTTCCACCAAAATTGCAATGGTTCTCGTTCCACGGGTTCACGGCCGGGGCAATTGGAGTCTATAGTAAACCGGCCATGCTTTTCCATTGACCTGAGAGCCAAATGGTGACTTAATGGGTTACTGTCTAAGTGGTAGTATCACGTGACTACCTCAAACATAAACAAACATGGCGCGTCAGTGTGTTTGTATAGAGCTTTTACTCTTGCTTTTGAGGACATATTTAAACATATGGATTAATACAATCCATCATTATTACATTGCTCAACATGATCTATGCTAAAGATGACAGGTAATGTAATTCCATTATATTATATGAACTATGGCTTAACTTGCTATGTTTTGTAAACTGGAACAGAGGAATCATTATTAACATTGGTGTAGCGGATGGTTGTATGTAGTTGGATGGTTTGGATTTTTGCCATAGCATACAATATTATTGATTGAGAATCCCACCGTTTTACATAAGAGATAGCCGCAACCTTCCAAACTTGGAGAGTAGATGGTCAAAAAAACCCTTACAAAACAAAACAATGCACAAAATAAGAAAAGATAACAAAGTTGGTAAATATAAAAACTTACTGATATCAGCTGCAGAGGACACAAGCGATTCACTGTTTATCATGAGCATTACTGGCGAATTCAAAGCAGTTAGTTAGCAGGCTAGTCGGTGTCCGAGTCCAAAACATCGTTGCTCTGTCCACTGTCGCTTTTGCCCATTTTATGGTCCCTGTACTCCCTTAAATGTTTTTCAGTTTGTTTATGATTTGGACAGTTGTCTGATTGAAGGCAGTGTGCATAATTTTGTGCTATATCTTCATTCTCGTAGAGTATTTTTTTCCTTTGCGGTCTCTCTAGTTTATCTTGGATCTCAAGTAGAGCAGTCATTTGTCATGCTACCTGAATGCTTTTTATGTCTGATTATTTTGTGTTTTTTTTTTATTGTTGTTATAGAGTGAAGAAGTACTCCTTGCTACAGATGGTATCTACTGTTGTTGTTAGGGAAAATGTTACCATGGTGACGAAATATTATCCAACCCTCTGTCCCCTGACAAAATTGTTTCCCGTGTAGAGACCAGCAAGATTTTGTGGCCGGTTTCGAACCCGGTTTTTGGCCCTAGAACAAGCTCCTCTGCGGTGGATATGCACAAAATAGTTCAAGAATTCACATCGGCCCAGGAACCCACACCCAAACCATGTCAGTGGAAAAGGGCTATCGAAGGCGTAGTGAAAGCAAACAACCAGGCAAAAGAAGCCTTGGCGGTTCTCTGAAGAGTTCTCAAACTTTCCATAAAGAGACAGGGAATTTAACAACATGGTGTGGCACATCCACTGAACACTTGAACTGGTAAATAAAAGGCAAAGTGTGTTTCGACACTTTTAGGTAATAGCCATGGCATGTTTATCCCTCTCTTTCTCTTTATAAACTAACAGTCAAAAGTTTGGACACACTTAACTGAAATTATGCTGCTTATTATTTAAAAAAAACTTTTGATCTAAAGGTTTATGCTCAAATGATTTAAATAGTTTTTGTAGATAAATAAAAATTGTCCATGTATATTGTTTTGGACTGGAGAGCAGAGAAAAAGTAGAAACAAGTGGCCAGCATATATGGGAACTCCAATTATATTTTAAATGCATGTTGTGATGGACCTCAAAGTAGTTTGATATAATGACAAGAGTGTGCAGAGCTGTAATTTAGGCAAAGAATGGCTAATTCGAAGAAACAAAGGGATTGTTCACCCAAAATGTACCCTCATGTCATCCCAGGTGTGAATGACTTACTTTCTTCTGCAGAACAGAAATTAAGATTTTTAGAAGAATATCTTTGTCAAAGTCAAAGTCAAGTTTATTTCTATAGCACCTTTCAACAACACGAATGTTGAACCAAAGTGCTTCACAAATATATCAAAAGTACACATACAGTAGCGCACATACAAAAACACAGAGCCGCAACCCCGTAGTATTTCATAAAAGCAAAAAGCATTAGCGAATTGTGCATTTTAATAAGCTTGAGAAAAGAGGTAGGTTTTAATTGATGCTTTAAAAACATTTAAAGTGGGAGAAGCTCTGATCGACAATGGTAGTGTATTCCAAAGTTTTGGATCATAGACTGAGAAGGACCTATCTCCTTTTGTTTTCAATCGAGAATTCGGAATAATTAATAATAACCGAGATGACGATCTAAGTGATCTCTGAGGAGAATAGCAACTTAAAAGTTCTGATATATAAATAGGGGCCATTCCGTGAAGAGCTTTAAACACGTAAGTTAAAACCTTAAAATCAACTCTTTGTTTAACAGGAAGCCAATGGAGAGAGGCCTGGATAGGTGAAATATGTTCCCTCTTTTTTGTCCCGGTCAAGAATCGTGCTACAACATTTTGAACAATCTGTAATCGTGACAGTGATGACTGAGAAATTCCAGCATACAGGGCATTACAGTAATCAAGTCTTGTTGAAATAAAAGCATGCATTACAGTCTCCAAATCTTTAAAAGTCAGAAGATGTTTTAACTTACGAAGACGCTTTAGTTGAAAAAAGCTGGCCCTAACTACAGAATTTATCTGTTTGTCAAACTTCATGTCACAATCAAAAATAACCCCCAGATTTTTGACATAAGAGTGATTTTTGACTGCAAATTCCCCAAGAAAGCACTGTATGTATTCATTTGGGGTTTGGAACCAAATAGGATGACCTCTGTCTTATTATCATTCAATTGAAGGAAATTTTCATCCATCCATTTTCTAACATCATTTAAACATGCTAGCAGGGAAGAAACAGAATCTCTACCAGAGTCTAATGGTAAATAGAGTTGGGTATCATCTGCATAGATGTGATAAGAGATCTTGTGATGCTCAAAGATCAAACGCAATGGAAGCATATAAAGAGAGAACAGAACAGGACCCAGGATCGAGCCCTGTGGCACCCCGCAGGTAATTGGCACTGAGGAAGAGGAAAATTCTCCAATTTCAACAGATAAACTCCTATTAGAAAGATAAGACTCAAACCACTGCAAGGCATTTTCACAGATGCCGACCTCATGATTTAGTCTTTTTAACAGAATGCAATGGTCCACGGTCACTCTTAGTAGGGCAGATTCAGTACTATGCTTAGCTTTGAAAGCAGACTGAAAAGGATCTAAGATGTTATTTAAAATTAAGTATGATGTAAGTTGATTTAACACCACCACTTTTTAGCAAAGGGTGGACCACGGCATGTTTTAAACATGATGGAACAATGCTGCAAGCCAGAGAGGCATTTATAATGGAAAGCACACTAGGGGAAAATCACATCCAATACCTCATTTAAAAGGACAGCAGGAATAGTATCCAGAGAACAAGTGGTTAATTTCATTTTCGATATCACAGCCAGCAGATCAGAGTGAGATATAGTCTGAAAAGCAGACAGACTACAAGAAATCTGTAAGCTATAGCAACTTTTGGATGAAGACGATGAAATCAATGACCTAATACCAATTATCTTATCTATAAAGAAACTACAAAACTTCTCACACAGATCAGTACTTGGAACTAGACCAGTTAGGACTGGTGGATTTAACACAGAGTTTAAAGTGGAAAATAAAGACTTTGGACAATGGGAATTTTTTGCAATCAAACTTGAAAAATAATTCACCCTTGATAAATAAACAGCTTCCTGATATTGAGACAAACTAGCTTTTAAGAGCTGATATGAAATTTGTAGTTTGTCCCGTTTCCATATTCTTTCTGCCCTTCTGCATCTTTTTCTTAAAGCTCTAATATCTTCATTTAGCCAGGGTTGCATATTTCGTTTGGTTTTTTTAGCTTTAAGAGGAGCGACTTCATTCAATACTTCAGTACAAGAAGTATTGAATTTTATCACCAGATTTTCAACATCCGTATCTTGTGATGCGTGATTTGTACAACCAGCTGCCGAAGCTACAAACAAATCCTTAAATTTGGTAGCAGTAGCTGAATTTAAGGGGTGTGCAAGAAAAATAGATGGCTGGTATACAGAACTACAAGAAATAGGCAGCTCACTGTCAAACACAACAGGCCAATGATCTGACAAACCAGTGTCACTTATATAAATGTTATTGATTGAAAAACCTGAGGATAGCACAAGATCAAGTATATGTCCTAGCTTATGTGTAGGGCCATGTACTGATTGCTTAAGGTTAAAAGAGTCAATTAACTGTACAAACTCTTTTACAAGAGACTTTGCAGGACAACACAGATGTATATTAAAATCACCGACAATTAAAAGGTTATCACTTCTCGTGACAATATCAGATAAAAATTCAGAGAAATCTTTTAAAAAGTCACTTTTAAAATTCGGTGGTCTATAAATCACAGCAATGAGCAAAGAGCATGGGGATTCGACTTTGCATAGCATAGCTTCAAAACTATCAAAACTTTCTACTGATACAAGCCTACTCTTAAAACTGTTTTTAAAAATTACAGCAACTCCTCCACCCTTTTTTGACTTTCTAGGGCAGCTGAAAAAAACCACAGTTTATGGGTAGAAGTTCTGAAAAAGGGCTTAGATCATGTTCAGTCAGCCAGGTTTCAGTAATAAACATGAAGTCCAGTTTTTTTTAATAAAAAAGTCATTTAGTAAAAAAGTTTTGTTCACTACTGATCTTGCATTTATCAATGCTGAGTTTATAGACACTGTTTTTTTTTTTCGTCTTTCACTTCCACAGGGGACGTAGACAACTTTGATAGAGAGCGAAGATAGTAGATATTTGTGCCACATCTGGATGTTTCATGACGCCGGATCCATCTTGCAGTAGACCATATAGTAGGTATAGATCCTGGTGTAGTAATAATAGTTTTTCGCGACGGGCGGGCTCCACAGTGAACATATCGCGGGCGCCGTATAATCCCCAAATCGAAGCACGCTGAGTAGATGTCAGGTGCCAGGCTAGTTTTAGAGCGATTGTTCATAAGCAGAAGGTCTGAAATTTTATATTTAATTCGCATATTGCTGTCATGAGATAAATAAACACTGGAATATCGTTCACTATTCCAGGTGACGATTGACCATATGGCAAACAATAATGCAAAAAGAACAAAGAATAAGATCATAGTTCAGTCACTCCCCAATCAGACCTGTCCTTTGATCCGATGAAAACTACGACGGTGGCTCCTTCTGAAGATCTTCTCAGGAGGGAAAACAGCAATATAAAAAACCACGCCGAGAATGATTGGCAAGACTTGGTCCAGAGTTTTAACACAGTGTGATTCAAGAAATAGCCGTCAATTGATCCGATGAAAAACTACGACAGTGGGTATTTATGAAGATCTCCTCAGAGCAGAAAACAGCAGTGGAAAGAACAAAACTACACAGAGAAATACTAATATCTCAGGACAGGGCTTCGTATCATCCAAGTGCACAACCAGGTGCACAACCGGAGAGCAGCGGCAGACAGGAACGCGCAGCGTGCACTCAACCGGAAGTTTGTCCGTGAAAATAGGCCTTTTCTCTTTCCAAATCGCAGAGTTGTTTGCTTTGTAGGTCAATACAAGTGAATGTTGGCCAGAACTTTGAAACACCAAGCAGCACATAAATGCAGCATAAAAGCAATCCATATGACTCCAGTGGTTAAATCCATGTCTTCTGAAGAGATATGATAGGTGTGGGTGAGAAACGGATCAATATTTAAGTCCTTTTTTATTTTTTACTGTAAATCTACACTTTCACATTGAGCCACCTACTGGTTGGGCGTAAATATCGATCTGTTTCTCAACCACACACATCAAATTGCTTCAGGAGATTTGGATTTAACCAATGCAGTTACTTTTATGCTGCATTTAAGCATTTTATGGATTTCTTATGCATTTCATTGACCCTAAAAGTTCTAGACCAACAGAGCTGACACAATCTTAGAAAAAAATCTTAATTTTTGTTCTGCAGAAGAAAGAATGTCATACACATCTGTGAGTAAATTATGAATTTAGATTTTTGGGTGAATTATCCCTTTAAATATAAGATTGTCCAAACATTTGTTGGTAACAACATAATTCCCAAAATCCCATGTGTGTTATTTATAGTTTTGAGGACACTATTATTCTAAAATGTGGAAAACAGTAATAATAAAGAGTGAGTATGTTTGTCCAAACTTTTGACTGGTAGTGTATACCTCATCTGTCTTTCCCTGGCACCCTGAATAGCTCCTTGTGCAATGAGCCAATCAAGAGATCGAGTGACAGATGGTGTTCTGTAGAATCAGATCTATGGCTGCTGAAAACAGACCTGTGATGCTAAAGATAGAGCTACCAAGTATGAAATGTGGAGAGACATCAAACATACAGGCTAATATTGACTTCTATTTGAGTCCCCCCAAACTGTATTAGGCAATTGTGAAAAACGTAACATCTACAATTACAAGAAAAAGAGTGAGGTAGCCAGTGAATGGGTATCTGTCTGGCAGGTGGGTGTGGAATGCTGGCAGCATTGGGATCAACTGAAAATGCAGTACCTGCATTTAGGAGGGAGGGGATGGCCACACAGCGCACCAGATCCTCCAGCAACAAACACTGTCGAGCTATCAGAATGGCAACAAATGTCGCCAGCGAATCATGGAAAGACAGATCACTCACCTGTCAAAGAAAACACATTTAGTCTTCACAAGCCAAGTGTGCCTAGTAGAGTTAGTCTAGGCATTCAGAATACTGATGTAATGAGTGGCGCAAAAAAAAAACCTAGTCATTCTAGTATGGCTTGGAGTATTTTCAGAGAATTAACACAAACCCTGATCTTCCACAATGGAAGTACAAAATATGTTTAAAATACTAAAAGTGATCAAGTTGCAATAGCAGCTAAAACAACCAGTTCTGGGTGTATACAACAGATAATGTAATGTTTCTGATCGGTGATTGAAGCGGAGACACTGAGTGTGGTTGGTGTTGACTCACATCAACGTTGCAGAGCAGATCGTTGAAACCACAGTTGCCATTGTTTGAAGAGCAGCAGAGAGCCTTAAGAACTCCCAACCACTCTGCACTGAGAGAGCGGCAGTACGCTGTCAGCTCCGCACACAGAATACCAATATCATTCACCCTGAAACAAATGACAGTGCATTTACTAACCACACGAGAGCAGATGCAGAATCAATGCGATATAGTGGTTTTATTATTAGTGAAGATTAGTGAACAAATTGCTTGAAGTTCTAAAATCAGATCAGATGAGTTCAAAGTAATTTTAAATATATATATATATATATATATATATATATAAATAAATAATATGCCTTGATATTATAAACCATATAGCAATAAAATAATACACCACTATTCAATAGCTATTTATTATTAATGTATTTAATTATCAAAATTAAAAAGTCTGCCAGTCAATGTAGCGGTCAATATCATTAAAGAGATAGTACCCCCAAAAATTTTAATTCTCATATTATTTACTCACCCTCATGATATCCCAGGTATGTATGACTTTCATTTTTCACCAGAACACAATTTGAAAAAAATGTGAAAAATATCTTACTCAGTGGTCCTTAAAATGCAAGTGGTTGGAGATTTCTCTTTTGAAGCTCCAAAAATCACAGTCAGCATAACGTCATATATTATATATATATATATATATATATATATATATATATATATATATATATATATATATATATATATATATATATATATATATATATATATATATATATTATACACACACACACACACACGCAAACGCACACTGGCGGCCAAAAGATTGGAATAATGTACAGATTTTAGGGTTTCGGAAGAAAATTGGTACTTAAATTCACCAAAGTGGCATTCAACTGATCACAAAGTACTGTCAGGACATTACTGATGTAAAAAAAACAACACCATCACTATTTTAAAAAAAAAAGTCATTTTTGATCAAACCTAGTTAGGCCCCATTGCCAGCAGCCATCACTCCATCGCCATTTGGTTCATTAAATGAAGCTTAACATTGTCTTTGTGTTTGTTTTTGAGTTGCCACAGTATGCAAAAGACTGGCATGTCTTAAGGTCAATATTAGGTCAAAAATGGCAAAAAAATAATAAAAAGAAACAGCTTTCTCTAAAAACTCGTCAGTCAATCATTGTTTTAAGGAATGAAGGCTACACAATGCTTCAATTGCCAAAATCAGAAAATGTCATACAAAATGTGTACACTACAGTCTTCAAAGACAAATAACAACTGGCTCTAGCAAGGACAGGAAGAGATGTGGAATGCCAGATGCACAACTAAACAAGAGGCTAAGTACATCAGAGTCTCACATGTCCTCAGCTGACAGCTTCATTGAATTCTACCCGCTCAACACCAGTTTCATGTACAACAGTAAAGAGAAGACTCAAGGGTGCAAGCATTATGGGAAGCATTGCAAAGAAAAAAGCCAGTTTTGAAACAGAAAAACAAAAGGAAAAGGTTAGAGTGGGCAAAGAAACACAGACATTGGACAACAGATAATTGGAAAAGTGTGTTATGGATCTTAACCCCGTTGAGTTTTTGTGGGATCAGCTAGACTGTAAGGTGTGTGAGAAGTGCCCGACAAGACATCCTCATCTATGTCAAGTGCTACAGGAAGTGTGGGGGTGAAATGTAACCCGAGTACATTTCGGACAAACTGACAGCTAGAATGACAAGGATCTGCAATTTTGTCATTACTGCACATTGTAGTTGTTTAAGTTAAGAAGTTCTGAACATATATTTTTTTAATTGTAATCTGTCACATTATTAATGTCCTGACTATACATTGTGATCAGCTGAATGCCACTTTGGTGAATAAAAGTACCAATATCTTTCAAAAGAGCAAATTCTGTACATTATTCCAAACTTTTGGTATATATATATATAGCACTGTTTCTTTACAATTAATATTATTATTAAAATATTAGGATCATGTGAGCTCTACCATCTTCTCTTGTATTGGCTGTCGCTCACAAAAATCACTCTTCATTTGCATAGAGTTAAACATTTCTCAATTTTGTCACATTGCTGGACATGCCCACATCCGGTCGCCGTCGCTCGTGTTGCCGGAAGTCACCAGCTCTCATTGAAAATGAATGAGATGAGGTGGCTTTTTCACTGCATGTTGCTGCAGTGTGAACGTAGCTTCAGAGGCTAATTGAGATGTTGCTTCAATATATCCTACACAAAGTAGATGTCCTAAACAACTTACCAAAACTATATTTTGCTAATATGAAATATGTGGAGAGGCTATAAAATTAGTTTTAATAAATTCAACCTAAATTAAAAAATAATTTATTATATACTGTATATATTTAATTACTTATCTCGATCGCTACATTGCTTGGCAACTTTAAAAAGCCTAAACAAGTTAAACAAGGCTAATTCACTATATTGCCTGGAAAAAAAGTTTATGCTGATAATAAAATGTATTAATCATAATTATCCATTGAATAGTGGTCTTATTTTTTTGCTATTTGTTTTACAGTAACAAGGCAATTCTGCTTCATGCCTTGTCTAACAAAAGCCCTTTATTATGGTAAAGTAACTTTAACACATAGCCTCTAATAGCTCAAATTTATATACCCAAACATATAATCAACAAGATCAGGCGCAAACCTCTCAGGATCACGGTGGTCTACGCAGACATCCATGAGCACGTTACACACAAAGCTGTAACGGTTGGCTGGGCTGTCGTTAAGGATCTTTCCCACCATGGAGTGGTTGAGGTTGTGGGCGGTGGGGTTAGCGATGGCATCGATCATGAAAATCTGATCCCACAGCATGTTTGAGTCTGACGGGTCAATGTTCCAGTAGATGGAATTCTTCACCTTTGAGCAGAACTCACTGTGGGAATACACACAATACAGGAAACCATTGAATAAAACTTCTAGACCAGGAAGATGGAGATACTGAACCCATATAGGGAACTAGCAACATGTAATCACTGCGATCACCTGAAAATCTCTCCAAACTTGCTCTTCAGGTGACTGCAGGACGTGTAGAGGTCGTACAAATAGGCCAGGATGCAGCGCTCTGCTGAGGAACAGTCTGCAGGGTTCACACCAGACTTCACTACAATCCGCAGCCTGTCACATTACACATTATGCATCTCTGATTAACACATATCAAAAGATGTTTATGGTCTGTCCCATATCATTTAGCCCATAAGATTTAGAGGACGTACCCATCGAAGACCTGTGCTGTCTGGTCAGGGTTGAGGATGAGACAGGAGTGATATCTCCGCAGAACAGCCACGATGCACAAACACAGGCCAGTAGTGTAACTGCCCGCCAGGTTGGAGGATTTCAGCAAGAGTTCTGCTTCCACCAGACTTAATTCATTCAGCAGCTACGAAAAACATATACAGCAGTTAAACATCACTCTTCCATATACACAATATCAGTGTCATCACTGCTACAAAAGCACACAGCACAGTTTATGCAGATGTTAGCATATGGTATTGTATCGAAATGCAAGCCATTACACCAACTTTACCATACTAGTATTATGCACTTTTAAAAAGACAGTTCACCTTCCCAAAAAAATACAACTTATGGCAAAGAACAACCAGGTCATTCTGCTAAACTTCTCCTTTTGTGATCCATGAAGAAAAAAAAAACATTTTGTAAGGATGCTCTTATCAGGATTTTTATTGCCAATACCGATCACTGATCTTTTCGTTACCTGAACGGCCGATACCAATAATTTCACCTTTTATCAGGATCGCTGTCATTACTGGCTATATAAGCTTTCTGCATACTGTCACTATTAATTTAATTTTCCTCCTTCCAGTAATAACTCTTTGCCTATATTTTGATGACAAATAAAGTTTAAAAGGCTTATAAAAAAAAAGCTTTTTTAATAAGACTTTAAAACAAGTATAGGCTATCAAAATGTTCTCTATATTAAGATAGATAGCCCTATAAAAAATTAAGCTTAGAGTCAAACTGAAGACAAACTGATAACCCATAGGTGCAATTACACCTAATGTGACAATTTTTTTTATCCCATTTTTCTCCCCAATTTAGAATCCCCAATTCCCACTACTTAGTAGGTCCTCATGGTGGCGCTGTTACTCACCTCACTCCGGGTGGCAGAGGACATGTCTCTGCTCCCTCCGCTTCTGAGACAGTCAATCCGTGCATCTCATCATGTGGCTCCATGTGCATGACACCGCGGAGACTCACAGCATGTGGAGGCTCATGCTACTCTCCGCGATTCACGCACAGCTTACCACATGCCCCATCGAGAGCGAGAACCACTGATCAAAACCAGGAGGAGGTTACCCAATGTGACTCTACACTCCCTAGCAACCGGGCCAATTTGGTTGCTTAGGAGACATGACTGAAGTCACTATTTATGGATTCGAACTAGTGACACCTTTTCCACTTGTTGCTGCTTGAACTTTAATGAGGGGACCACACACACACTCTCTTGTGTCATGAGGGCAAGAAATGGCAGGAAAGCAGATGTTTCTGGACTCTTCAGGTGCTACTATTCTTAACGCTTATTATTAGGGAGATAATTAATCAAGATGTTTGAATTACACCATTACACCACTATTTTTTAACTCGCGTTATTACCGAAATGCCTATGCCCAGCGGAGACTGAGAAGCTGCCGCCATAAACGCTAATAAGGACAGTTTCACAGCTCGTGCTTTTTTTCCCTTTGCCTTGTCATGTGTGAAATGCCACAATAACAGTATAGTATATAAACTTTTCAAATTCGCCATATCTTTCCCACTGCATCGTTCTTCACTGCTGAATCAAGTTTGTTGCCTTACAACACTATACCAGTATTCCCCAGATTCCGTGATATCATGACAGTGCTGTTGAAGTCTTAAAGGAGCCACGTTTTTTACAACATGAGCGATCGGTTTATGCGATCGGCAAAATTAGCGGTCACTGATTGAGTCATAGGACGTGAATATCTGCTGATATCAAACGGAGGAAGATCGATCGGAGCATCCCTACAATTTTGGAACAACGTTATCATTTTTGGAGAGTTTACAATTTTGGTCCATACAACTATGGCTCACAAGAATCCAAACAGAGCATCAAAGATAATACAGCAGAAAGCAGTTCCACATACCTGTATGGCAAAATCAATGAGGCCACTAATATTGAGAGAGTATTCCATGAGGTCAAAGATGAACTGGATGTGTTGAACCAGTGGGAGGTGATAGGACATCCCTAAGGCAAAGCTGGTGATCTGTTCCAGAACATTCCTGGACACCTGTGAGAACAAAAAACACAGATATTCAGAATCTATGAAAAATATTCAGCAACTTGACCCACCCTGACAGAGGTCAGCTAATCATAACACAAGTCATTTAGATGAATAAGGCACAGTAACAAACAATGTTTTTTAATTGTAAAGATCAGACGGTGGAAAAAAGAAAAATTACAACTGTTTTTAGTAAAGAAACCTTAAATATGGCACCTTTGATGCAAAATTGATCTAAGAAAGCTAATTTGAAAATAAAAAAATAGGGGTGTGAATCTTTTGGTTAAAAGCAAATCGATTCGATTCATGATTCCTAGGCTTTCAATTAGATAAAAAAAAATTAAAAAAATCCCTAATTCAGAGCATTTCGATTAATGATTCAATTCTGTCATTTTTCAAATGCCTTTATAGGATTCTATAAACACTTCCCCTATTGCACCAAAGAGAGCTTGTCAGAAAACACATTTGAAACATGTTTCTTGAAATACAACAGAGTGCAATGTGCTGGTAAAATAATTTAGAGCCAAGCATAACTACAAAATTATTCCATATTTAGCTATAAATATTGCATGATTTTTTTTCAGATTTTATTAATTTGCCTGACTTTCCCTGGCATGGGAAACACAATTTTAAAATTCCCTAATATTTCCACTGTTTTCCATGACCATGGGCAAACAAAATCAGTAAAACCATCCAAATATTACAGCATTAACGTAGCATCTGTCTACATTTAGTTTCGTCAAGGCCTCATATATAGGGAAATGAAAAAAAAAGCAATATTATCTAAATATTTAGTCCTCAACAAAACAATGATGGCATTAATTATCTTTAAGAAAATAACGCTTGTTTCCCCGCAATTTAAGCATTTTATTTCAGTTGTGGTTTTGAGTTGTGTTGAACTGTGATTAATTCGATTTTTTGCATTTTATATTGATTATTGACCAACACGATGCAAATAAATTGGTAGGATTAGTACTAGACAGATCTAAAAATTTTGTGAATCGTTACACCCCTAGTAAAGAATAAAGTATCAGTATTTGATTGATGTGAGCTGGAATGACCTGAGAGGTGACCTGGTGCTGGTCAAAATGTGAGAGGTGCTGGAATTTAGAGAAAATGTCCTCAGCTGTGGGGAAGGCCTCCGGTTTACTCCTTTTCCTCTTCTGTCCCTCCTCACCTCCTGAGAAAATAAAACAAAAATGACAAAAATCAATGTCTTCACTGCAATCAGTGCCATCAATGGGCTCCGAGCCCTAACAGGATTTCTGAAAGATGAAATGCAGAAATTCCTATTAGAGTATAAAAGCACCCTCAACCTGCAGCGATCAATCAACCACTGTGGTCATTGTCTGTCAAACGGCTTTTTAAATGAAAACTGTGCAGATTGGTGACTTATTCATGCACAGAGCTGCCACAGGGTGACAGGTCAGTGTTCTGCACCATGCTTGAAATAGTAATAACCGTGGGTTGAGCCATTTAATGTCAGAACTAAGGCAATGCTCAGTCTGATACGAGTGAAATAATGGGAGGTTCAATTACACCTCCATTAAAAGTTTAAGCAAATGCAGGGCTGCTCTTTCACTGGGGTCGGCAGCAAAGCTTGAATATAATAAGTCAATGATTGCTTTTAGCATCAAAATGGGGCTTTAGCGATGAATATTCAATGATGAATATTCAATGATGGCAACACAGATTGTGAGTCATAAAGGCTGTTATTCGTGGAGGGAAAGAGGAACAGAGAAAGAAAGAAGAAGAAAAAGAGAATAATGAAACTGTGTGTTAATGATAAATAGTCTCGATTCTGTCCTTGGGAAAAAAATAGACAACCAAATATGTCACTCCAGCAGAGCAGAAAGGAGGCAAAACTACACAAACACAGTAAACACTTATGGGTGTCTGTCGCCATTCAGGACAAAATTACTTGCGTTAAATTCTAGGGAAAGTATTAACCAATTGATTAGTTGATCAGTAAGATACACTAGTTTATCTAGATTTTAGCTTTTTATTTTGAGGAAAAGATGCTTTAAATGGGGTGAATTAAAGTGATTGGTCACTCAAAAATGAAAACTCATTTACTCACCCTCATACCACCCCAGATGTGTATGACCTTCTTTCTTCTGCTGAACACAAATGAAGATTTTTAGAAGAACATCACAGCTCTGTAGGTCCATTCTATCCAATTGAATAGTGGCCAGAACTTTGATGCTCCAAAAAGGACATAAAAGCTGCATAAAAGTAAAGACTCCAGTTGTTTAATCCATGTCCCCTGAAGGTATATGATAGGTGTGGGTGAGAATCAGATCAATATTTAAATACTTTTTTATTATAAATTCTCCTCACTGCCCAGAAGAATGTGAAAGTGGAGATTTATACTAAAATAAGGACTTGATTTGTCTCTCAAACACACTTATGTCGCTTCTGAAGTCATGGATTTAACCATTCACGTGTATGGACTTACAGAGCTGAGATATTCTTCTAAAAACCTTTGTTATTCTTCTAAAAATCTTTATTCGTGTTCTGCAGAAGAAAAAGTCATACACATCAGGGATGACATGAGGGTGAGTAAATGATGAGAGAATTTTCACTTTTGGGTGAACTATCCCTTTAAGAGAAGTTTAAAATGCAGATATAGATACAATGTAGATATATCACACAATTTAAAATAGTAAACAACAAACATAAAATTGCTACAAAATGAATAAACTCTTATTTTGCACTATATTTACTCAATTTCACACTAAACTTTAACTTTGTAAAAAATAATATTGCATTTTAAAAACTGTTAGAATATGTACTTCAGAGGAAGATTTACAAGCATTCCACAAGATGCTAGATCTGCTGAAGTTGTGTGAGGTTTATTACATCTGTTTAAATGAGAGATGCACATATTTGCAGACAGTATATGATAATATATGATGAGATAATTGTTACAGGGAACTGTTGAGGAAAGAGAGGGTGAATGAAACAGGGGAGCATTTTAACATTATGAGCTCAAACGCGTCTGCCGCGGCTCTGATATGCGGACCGTTTAAATGACACTGTGTTGCACGCTGGGCTGTTGTAGTAACACGATGGCACGTAACAACAAAACAAACCGTGACTGGTTGTTTACATGTCTCAGTCGCTTCACATGCAAGCAGGCGATTCTCAGCACCCTCAAGAAACAAATCGGCCAAAGGGGGAAATTTATCGCCCAATACACGTCCTATGTTCTTACCCACTAAAAACGTCCCAGATAAGGGTCTGGAAGATCATAATTATATGGCTTCCTTAACCACACATAGTTGTTCTGAGAATCCACAACTAGCCAGTTTTGAAAATAGATCCCTTCTACATACCACAGCAGTGAATGTGGAAGCAACAAGCTATTTTCTTATTAACACAGCTTTGTGACTCAAAGAATAAATTATACAGATAATCAACTAAATATGAGTAATGACTAAATGACTCAAAAACCTAGAATGGTTTGTGCGAGATGATCATTCTGAAAGAGGCGGTTGTCATTTCAGCACCTGTCTCTGCAGTACTTTTGCGGTTGAGAACTTTCAGGATGTCTTTGGTGATCTTCTTGATGGCGTGCCGAGCCTCGTCTCGCTGCTTGCCAACTCCATACAGAACCACCAGACGCTGGTTACACTCATGACTCGCGCTTTCCTCCTGAACAATGACCAGTTTAGTTAGAAACTGACATGTTTTGTTTAATTGTACACAATAACTTTATTATAATCCATAAGTCCTTTCAGAATTTACCTGAGGAATGGGGAAGTGAGTGGCATACTGTATGTGGCGGGGCTGCTCGTAAACCAGGGGGAAGGCAGGGTCCATGCCCTTGGCAGTGTTTTTGCTCTCCTGCTCTGGGGCAGGTTTCTCTGGGGAGGGGCTTCCCTTGGACTCACAGTGCATTGAAGGTGAAAACATCTGCTAAAAGTTTGGAAGAGAGTAGTCAAGTTAAATAATAGCTCAATAACAAAAAGAGCAACAACTGCTATTGATAAAAAACAGGAAAGAATACAAAAATGTATTCTTTTTTTTTTTTTTTACCTCATCAAAATTAGCGCTAGAGTTGTGATCTATCTCCATTGACTCTGACAGGCCGGTATCCTAAAAAAGCAAAGAATGCATACATTCAACCAACCAATCACATTCCATTACATTGTACACTGAAAATGAATATGTCAGAATTTCCATATTTCATACATAAAAACACTAGAATTTTTTTTTTAAAAATGGCCAAGATCCATAAGACTGGTGGGCTCTTTTCAAGTGAGTTCAAGACATACCAAGAAAGTTGTTCCTTGAGGTTAAATTGCACTTATGTAGCAAAACAAGAATAAATTCTATTTAAAGTTGTTGTTAATACATCATATGTTCAGGTCACATTACAATGCCCACGTTCACGGATAAATTATGTCCAGGAATGTGTTCATTCATCAAATGCAGTGCATACGCTAAAATAACACAGATTTTGAAGCAGCAACAGAAATAGTTACCTCCATTTTAATGCTGCTTCCTGCATCCTGTTCTTTGCGCTCTGATTCGTCAGAGGGCTCATCACTGGGGGAGCGTGGGCGAGGCAGATGGGAGTCGGAGGCCAGGTCGCCACGGGAGATGAGAGTACACATGTAGATGTTGTGGGAGAAGACGTCGTGGCGGATGAGCTCGCAGAAGAGGAGTACAAGATTAGAAAATTCCACCCGCTCGCTCTCATTCCCTGGCTCAGCTTCACAGACACACAGAGAAAAGATCCATAAAGATCCAGTTACTCAACATACATCTGCTTTTAAATGTATAAACCATCTACAGGTTTAGTTCACCCGTTACAGGGATAGTTCACCCAAAAATGAAAATTCTCTCATCATTTACTCACCCTCATGCCATCCCAGATGTGTACAACTTTCTTTTGCAGAACACAAAAAAAGATTTTTAAAAGAATATTTCAGCTCTGTTGGTCCTCACAATGCACGTAAATGGTAACCAGTACTTTGAAAGTCCAAAAGAGACACAAAGGCAGTATAAAAGTAATCCGCAAGACTCCAGTGGATAAATTCATGTCTTCTAAAGCGATATGATAGGTGTGGGTGAGAAACAGATCACTATTTAATACCTTTTTACTGAAAATCTTCAAGTGACTGTCACTTTCACATTCAGGCACCTAATGGTTAGGACAGATCAAAGGTGGAGATTGATTGTAAAAAAGAAAAGGACTTAAATATTGATCTATTTCTCACTCACACCCATCGTATTGCTTCAGAAGATATGGATTAAACCACTGGAGTCTTATTGATTACTTTTATGCTGTCTTTGTGTGCTTTTTGATGCTTCAAAGTTCTGGTCACCATTCACTTGCATTGAATGGACCAAAAATTCTGAGATATTCTTCTAAAAATCTTTGTTTGTATTCTGCAGTAGAAATTCATACACATCTTGCATGGCATGGGGTTGAGTAAATGATGCTATCCCTTTAATGATACTGCAACTGCAAAAGAACACTTCGAGATGATGATGATATTGGCTTTCTACAGTTTATAGTTCATATACTAAGTGCTGTATGCACAGAATACCCAGATGTCACACTGCATTTGCATCTCTTCTATGACTCATTGTTTCATCACATTGTCAAAAGACATTTTACACAAAATTGAATTAAAAAAAGAAAAAAACAGTAACCTTTTTTTTCCGAACATGATAACTGGACCCCACTCACATTCAACATGAAGTCATGCAGATATTCATTTTTTTTTTTTGGTAGAACAGCGTCTACTGCTTCACTTACTATTTTAAAACAAATAGTAGGCAGTGTACAATGCATACTGCACAGTATTCAAGAAGTAATATGCTAGTATTCCATTTTAAAAATGGCCATTAACTTACTGAGCACAGGGGCTTGCGTGTCTAAAAACTGCAGTAGAACATCCTGGAATACAGGCAGAGTGGCAGCAGACAGAGAACCGGATGACACAGAGCCTTTCTCATCTACAACCTCTGACTCTCCACACCTCTATAAACACACACACACACAAACACAAACACACACACAAACACACACAAGGTGTCAGAATGTAAACACATTTGCTGTGAAAAATCCACTGTGTAATTAGTGGATATGAAGCTATTTTCTCCGTGATTGCAGTAATTCTGAGGAGAATAAATGTTGTGTCTGTTGCAGCATGACTCCTGTGATTGGGTCTCACCTCTGCCTCTATCTCAGTCTGTCTCTTCTCCAGGAGTTTGGCCACCACCATGGCTCTGTGTGGCCCAGACCTCTTACAGGAAACTGCCCACTCACACAGCAGGGTGACCACTGCATCATCGTCTGGGCTCATCTATGGTTACATCAGCACAAACAAGCACTAGACTTTCAAAAACTGTCTTTGCAATGAAACATTCATTAATGTCATGAGTCTCATTAAGATAACAGAAGCAGACTATACGGTTTCATATCAAGTTGTCTCTGATCCAATGTCTTTTGTAGTTTTACTGCTGGAAAAGAATAAGAACCTCATGTCCATCCTTGCTCTGTCCTGAGCCAAAGATTCGGTTATACAGCGAATCCAGGGAATTGCTGAAGTCTGACTTCTCAAAGCTGTGGTTATCCAAGACCTCCAGCGTATGCAAAACTCGGCTGATAGTAAATCCTATTCCACAGACACACATGCAAAGTTAATTTTCCCATTCTACAAGCCATACTAGCAGAAACATAGGCAGTTTCGGAGGGTGAGAGGGGAGGTATTGTGTTTTCTGTTGGGTGTGCATGAGACTCATTAATCAATATTATAGCCCCTCAGCACATAAGTGAAACTCAAGAGCAAAAACACAATCATTTTCTTGCTAAAATGGTGAAGACATGTATGCCCAGTTGACTCACCAGCTGTCGTTTCCTGACACTTGTCGAAGGACCAGCGGAATTCCACCGCCTGTCCTCTCTCTTTGATCTGCTCTTCAATCTCCCTCACCTTTACCCGAACCTGGAAATTACCACATGCATAAACAGTTGAAGTCAGAAGTTCAAATACACCTTAGCCAAATACATTTAAATATTAATAATCATAGAAAAAAATTCCCTGTTTTAGGTCAGTTAGGATCACTACTTTATTTTAAGAATATGAAATGTCAGAATAATAGTAGAGAGAATTATTTATTTCAGCTTTTATTTCTTTCATCAAATTCCAAGTGGGTCTGAAGTTTACATACAATTTGTTAGTATTAGGTAGCATTGCCTTTAAATTGTTTAACTTGGGCCAAACTTTTTGGATTGCCTTCCATAAGCATCTCACAATAAGTTGCTGGAATTTTGGTCCATTCCTCCAGACAGAACTGGTGTAACTGAATCAGGTTTGTAGGCCTCCTTGCTCACACATGCTTTTTCAGTTCTGCCCACAAATGTACTTTTTAAAATTAACAGACTGAGGTCAGGGCTTTGTCATGGCCACTCCAATACCTTGACTTTGTTGTCCTTAAACCATTTTGCCAAACTTTGGAGGTATGCTTGGGGTCATTGTCCATTTGGAAGACCCATTTGGGACAGAGCTTTAACTTCCCGGCTGATGTTGAGATATTGCTTCAACATATCCCCATCATTTTCCTTCCTCATGATGCCATCTATTTTGTGATGTGCACCAGTCCCTCCTGCAGCAAAGCACCCCCAAAACATGATGCTGCCAGCCCCAAGCTTCACAGTTGGGGTTGTGTTCTTTGACTTGCAAGCCTCACCCTTTTTCCACCAAACATAACAATGGTCATTATGGCCAAACTGTAGTCTGGCTTTTTTATGGAGCATTGGCTTGCTGAGCAGCCTTTCATGTCATGTCGATATAGGACTCGTTTTATAGTGGATATAGATACTTGTCTACCTGTTTACTCCAGCATATTCACAAGGTCCTTTATGGTTGTTCTGGGATTGATTTCCACTTTTTGCACCAAACTACGTTCATGTCTAGGAAACAAAATGAGTCTCCTCCCTGAGCAGTTTGTTGGCTGCGTGGTCCCATGGTGTTTATACTAGCGTCCTATTTTTTGTACAGATGATCAGGCATTTGGAAATTGCTCCAAAGTATGAACCAGGCTTAAGGAGTTCCACAATTCTTTTCTGAGGTCTTGGCTGATTTCTTTTGATTTGCCCATGATGTCAAGCAAAGAGGCACTGAGTTTAAAGGTAGGCCTTAAAATACATCCACAGGTACACCTCCAGTTCAGTACACCTCCTATCAGAAGCTAATTGGCTAATTGTCCAAAGGCTTGACATAATTTTCTGGAATTTTCCAAGCTGCTTAAAAGCACAGTTAACTTGGTGTACGTAAACTTCTGACCCACTGGAATTGTGATATAGTCAATTAAAAGTGAAACAATCTGCCTATAAACAATTGTTGGAAAAATTTACTAAATTAAAGTAAATGTCCTAAATGACTTGTGGAAACTATAGTTTGCTAATATTAAATCAGTGGAGTGGTTAAAAAAATGTGTTTTAAAGACTTTATATCAGTACAATAAAGTGCAATGTAATCAGATCATGAAAAAAAACATGGCAAAGTCAAACCTGCTGGTTAAAGGTGTTGTTGCCCCCTGGCATGGGCAGGTTAGAAGGGGCGATAGGCAGTAGGTCTAACGGTGAGCCTGTTTTATTCCGGCTATCTGTCAGAGAGTAGTGCCAAACCAGAGCACTGGGGCAACACAACACAATACTCTACAGAGGGACAAAAAAAAGAAAATACCAATGTCAAGAAAAACTTAATGTCGAGAATCAAAAGACACCTTGAATACATAAACAAAACATATGACATACCTGCAGCATACAGCTGAGTCCAAACACTACAGGCCTGTGCTGAGGGCAGATGTAGAAGTCAGTGAAGGGGGTCTGGGGCTGGTTGCCTCCTGCAGGCTGGGAGGTGGGGGTAGGGGGAAGAGGGTTCCCTTGCTGTGCTGAAATGCTGTGTGCCGGGTGCCCACCAGGACCAGGTCCGAGACTGCCATCACTCAGCAGCAAATTGAGGCGGCGTGTGCAGAAATAAGCCAGCCGTCTGGACAAATAGGCTGACTGCACAAACTCCCCCGAGTACTGAAGAGACAATGACAGCAGTAAAACTAATAAAACTTCATTCAGAAAATTAGTGTTATTAGCAAGTCCATATGGAATTTTCAAAGTTTTCAAAAGGCAAAGTTTCTTGCCTTTTCTGTACTTATTTGGTGAAAAACATCTCTGGAATTTGGTGGAATGGATTAAGTCCAGGAAATATTTGATAAACAGAGTGAGAGCACTCTTACTGGTAGCTGAAATTTCCCACAAATAAACTATGACACAAGGAATGGGAAATTAATCACAGCCATTCCAATTCTGCAGAAATCTGAAGAGCTTTCTGATGAAATCCAAGGGCAATTTCCATGCAGGCTTGGTTCTAAGCTGTTAGAGTGCTGAATTTAAAAATTCATGACTTGACAGCTCTTCTACAGTCAAACAGAATCATGTAGCATCATCCTGGAGTAACTGACCTGTAACAGGAGTGGCAGCAGCAATCTGAGGAGCTCATCTTCTCCAGCTCTGATCTTCTCAAAGCACTCCAGCACCCAGGTGAGGAACTCATGTCTATCTAACATGCCATCCTGTCCACACAGAAATGAAGTGAAAGTGCTGTAAGCATTTTTTTTGTATGGAATGGTGTGAAGAAAATATTTAGCCAGCTTCAGCACGGAGCTTGTAAGGTTCCCATATCATACATGTGTTTTGAAAGATTCTGTGTCAAATTCGCACGTGACATGCATAGTGTTAATCACTGGACAGCGCGAGCACAAAGTAGGTTCATCAGCACTGAACGGGTGAGTTCCGCACTGTTCTTACGCTGCGGCTGCCAGATGAGCCGCGCGGTTTAATTGGGTAGCACTGTTTTGTCACATTTTTGTGGCCATGTTATTTTTTTTAGTGTATCCCATCCACAACAGTAAATGGCAGATCTTGATAGTTTCACCAATAAGCCCACTATACTTGACCGACGGGCCAACTACTCGACCAGACCACAGGGAAAAATCCCGGTGCACCAGATGGCAAGTCCTTCCCTGGAGTGTATTAGTTGAAGCGGATCATTTTTAATGCAGGTTTAATGCCATATTCAGGTTCATAACAGTCATCAGTTGAGTGCTGTTTTTGCAACAGTTGGGTTTGACCAAGACAAACTGCTCAGTGACACGCAATGATATAAACGCATTGTTGGAGGGTGAGGTTTTGGAAAGAGGGGCATATCTATTTCAACAGCTCAGTCTCCTGGAAGTTCCAGAACAGTTCAAATCAATTACAGCACCATGAATCTCATAAACTGGCAAAACAACATTCCTTTTTGCAACTGAAAAAAATCTTACATCATAATATACGAGTACTTTTATATCCCAGCAATGGTATAAATCATGATAGTTATTTTTATGCAGGAAATACCATGCCCAATTTAGGAAAATCCAGCAAATTTTCCTAGAACATTGTCTTATATGATTATTTTATCTTTTTATATTAAACTCGATAGAAAAAAAACAAACAAAAATATTCCTTACAAATAAATACTAAATCTCAAATTAGAAAAACAAAAGCACTCAAGAGTAAAACACTACAACACAGATAGTTCTGATTGGATGGGTCACATTTAAAGCCGCAGTCAATATAAACACCTGTGAATGCACATCAGTTGTTTTACAATACTTTCTCCTATTCCAGCTTAATAGGCAGAAACAACTCTAAGGGCCCATTTACACTTGGCCACTTCATGCATTTTCACTCATCAGATGTGTGGCATCTGATTGAATAAGCTCATTCCATTTACACCTGACCACATCAACGTGTCTCCGCCAAATGGATAGAAATCCGATCTTCAATTCCCACGCTATATGCAAATAACAATTCTTCACAAAATTCACTTCCATGATTATGCTACTGCCAGGCAGAAAAATGAAAAGATGTGATTTATTATTTGATTCCAACTGATTTTGAACAGTGCACATGTATGTGTCATGCATGTCAGCTGCCCTCAGTATCAGTGTTTCGTTTCAGTTTCTTCAGTGAACTGCATCAAAAACATTATGACAAAAAGTCATGTCTTTCCTACAATGTACATCCTTGTCTTAATTTGTTCTTATTTATTGCACATCGCGAGCATTATGCAAATACTCGGTAGCAGCTGTTATATTTCATGTTTTTTTTACATGTTACCAGTTTCTTCTGGATTGCAATCTGTCTCTAATGCGTTTCATGATCGGATAGCTATCCGATCACTAAAAACGCATGACGTTGCCAAGTGTAAATGGGCCCCAAGTAAGCCATTTGTATATACATTTTCTCAGAAACTGTAAACACTGTGTTTCTGTGGCGTTATAAAAATTGCAGTTTGTTATGAGCAACCTAAATTGATCCTACACAACAACACTGACTCAACCAACTCAACTCAAATTGCGACATTGCTTGACAACCAACAACTCCTGCTTGATGATAACTTTATCATCTAAATAATGTGAAGCAGTCCTGCCAACTAAAATCCGTACATTGCCAACTAAATACCATACATCTACAGCTACATAAACAGCCTACAATAATATACTGACATTTCTATTGTGACGCTTACAAACCGGCATCCTGCCCAGCTCAAATTAACAGCATTTAAATTGAACAGCATTAAAGCATCTTTAAAATAAAATCAGGACCACCAACCTGGAACATGAACATTGCTAGTTTCTCGTTGTACTCCCACTGTTTCATGGCAGTTTCCACCTCCGCAGGAGGAGCAGGCAGAGGAGATCCACAGCCCTGGCTTGGAGATTGTCTGTAAAACTCGGCCACCTTCTGCAGCTGCTCCCAAAGGTATTTGGTAATTATCTGAGTCCATTCTGCAGAACCCAAATAAAACCAGAGAGGCATTTCAGCACAAAGCCCATTACACAGCACAAGAGCAGATTAATTTTTATCTTCATTTAGGGATTAAACAAGGACAGACAAAAGTGTTAAACGGTTTTTTCAAATTATTTATAAAAAATAAATAAATACATTTATATATAAAAAGAAAAGCCAAGTTTTGATAAATAATTGCACTAACCTATGCAAGGGTCAATAACATGCCTCTTCTTCACCTTGGTTTCTGTTATGGCAGCATGATATGCACAAGTCATTTTAATCATCCAAGCAGAACGCATCACTGGCACAAAGTACTTAGCGAGGTAGCCAAACACTTCCTCTTTCTTGCTGAAGATTGGAACCTAGTGCGCAAAAACAACCCAATTAGACTAATAATGCAGAACACAAGATAATAAATACCACTTGACCTTTTACTGTGAAATTAAGTGCTACTTTGGGGTTTGTAAGATATTAAGAGTGCGCTCTGGACCTCTTCCAAAAAACAAGCAATCTGTTCCAAGTTCACAAACAGTAGTATGGGATTTAAAAGGATGAAAGCAAACCTTCTTAGCAAGCTGAGTTAGAGGTTTGGTCCCAGCCAAGTCTGTAAACCAATTATTGATGGAGCTCTGAGACCTCGCCGTGACCAGCCAGAAGTTATCCTTCTGATTGACCTGTGGCTTTCTCTTCCCGGTGTCTGGAAACGTGTTGCAGCGCAACTTCTCCGCAATGATGCTGCTGAAGTTCGAGCTGATCTGAAAAGCAGAAAGTAACAGGAATCCAGCATGTAAATAAACAGGGATTTGACTGTAGTAAACGGCATATGCATCCACTCTGCAGTAGCATGAATAAACTTACCTTTGAAGGGTTAAAATTGACATTTTTAGCACTGCCATGTTCATCGCCTGATACTGCTGGCTGGTTGTTAAATCCTTGCTTGACGTTCAATGCTGTCAACTCATCCTAATCAACAAGAAAGTGAAGGCCTCAGTTACAACATGGCTCGTGCATTGTACGCTAAGAGGTTAGGGAATGCATGCATATCTCTTACTCATAACATTATGCTATTGAGTTAATCAATTGTCAATAAATACACAAAATACAAGTCTATAACATGGAGCACTCATAAATCAATTAGATTCAAAATCAGATCCGTACTTTATATGAAAACTTTACTTGGGATCTTTAAAACCATTTAAATTGTGTATACTCGGACTTGCCCATGAAAAGAACATGTAATGAGATGCATTTTGGGCATCATAGGCGCGTTCATCATGTTTATATGTACAGATCACTGTTGTACAAAGCTGCTTCCCGAGCCTATGATACCCAAAAATGCTGTCTAGGTAGAAAGCTCAGTACGTTTTGAGAAATAACCATGATATCCCCAACAAATCAACGCACAAGCAGTTGTCAACAAACATAAACACACAGGCTCACTCAAAAGAGCTACATTTTTAATATACTAAAACTTCGGAAATATAACCCGTACAGTTAAAATATACAAATTTATATAATAAATCATATCAGTTATGTTTAATATATGGCGCTTTTATTTAATCTACGTTCGTGGGAGTAGTTTTAAATAAATACCACTCAAAAACACGCACCTAAACTTCTTTTTTAGAGCTGAATTTTAGCCTCACAATTAGATTTTCGTCTAACAACTGCATCACTGATTAAGGATAAAAGACTAAACATCGGAGTCATACTTCATGTTTTCCAGTTAGCAAAACGAGCCGTTTGCCTTCAGTTCATTGTTATTGGCCGTTAGCTGAAGGCAGGGCCTGATCTCAAAACAGTCTCCTTTTAAACTATTTAAAGATTAAATGTTCCCACACAGGAAGAGAGAATGCCGACTAACCTCTTTTTGTTTCGGGTCTTGAGGATAAACGTCGGGAGGACCGAGTCTTGGCCGTTTGAGAGGCCTGTGTTCATAGCACAGTATGCCGAAGGCTGCCATCATCCCCGCGGCATGTCAGCCCGGTGTTTGGCCGATCCTGAGCGCTGTTGCTGCGGCTACAGCTCAGCTGCTTCACCGCTGCTTCCGCTCCGGGAGAACGACGCGGAAATACAAAATAAAAGCCCCTCCGCTTGAACCACTGGACCTTCTTTTATTATGTATTTTGTGGTCGTCATGGATTCAGCATATAATGTACTTTCAATATTTATATTAGACAAACGTCAAATTATAATGAAAATCGAGTTTGTCATTTTTAGTATACGAGTCCTTAGTGAGAGCCCTGGCTTGCAGTTAACAAACGATATAAAAAATTTTAAAATATCCCAAAAATTTCTTCGTGATATATATATATATGATATGCAAATACATTGCATGTAGCCTACAATAACTACTGCTCGGTGAAGACTTACATAATGATTGCTAATCGATAATAAATTATTATAAATTATATATAAAGGTTGTTTATTTTAGTTTTCACACAAATGTATCAATTCACTTCAGAAGTCATTATTTGATCGGCTGGAGTCATGTGGGTTACTTTGACGCTGACTAAGTGCGCTTTTTGGACCGTCAAAAATTGGTGTCCATTCACTTGCATTGGATGAAGCTTAAATAGAAAAGCTTAAAAAAAAGATACTTTCCTAAAAATCTTAAATCCTGTTCTGATGAAGAAATAAGGTCATATACATCTCAGATGGCCTAAATGTTAGTAAATTATCAGCAAATTTTCATTTTTGGGTGAACTATTTCTTTAAGATCTGACAGTGAACACCCAATTTTATGACTGGCTCTCTGCTCTTGACTGACCTGACTATTCACCGCATCTGGGAGGGGCTACAGAGGTGATAAGGTAATGTTGGTGTTGATGTGTTGTTGTGGAGGTGGTCAGATACAAATTTCTACCCCATTGTGACATCATGATGTGGAAGAAATAGAGAACAAGTCATTTTGGCAGCTTGGTTTCAACAAATGCTTTTTTGCAGTGAAGGGGAAGTTTTGAGTTCTGAAGCTAACAGGGGGAAAGCACAGGAAGTTAAATGCACAAATATACTTTTTACATTTTTTATAACAATCATAAAATAAGTGTTCATAAAACATCCACAAAACTTTTTGCAACTTTTAAAGATTAACATTATAATTTTAACAAGTGACCGATTAGTTTTCATCTTGGTTCACAAAATTAGTATCTGAATAGATACTGCATAGTGTGGCAGATCGAAAAGGAAATAGAGGTTTCCAAAAAGCATGCAAGTCAAAAGATTGCATAATTCACCTGAACATGTACAATTTTCAGCCGATTATCAGGAACAAAATAACATCCATTACAGGCACTCAACAATAAATGACATAAAAAACAATAATAATAAAGAAAATTGTGCAAACAATGAATGTTTTGGAAAAAATAAACAAAACTATAGACAGAAATATGCATTTTGATAAAAAAAAAAATAGCACTGTCCTGATGATTTTTTTCCTATTTAAATGCAGACATCTCTGGAATGATATTTGTGATTAATCTGAACTTCATCTTTGTTTAGATTTATATGCTTAATAACTTGGGATATAAGACATAATAGTATCTTACCTTACATATCTTACAAACCTTTATAAAGTCCAACAAATAGAAAACTAATAAATTACATTTCTGTGTGCAAAATGTACTTCTACAAGAAATTGGCAGAAGGACGCCCTTTATAAGAAATGCACTCAGTCAACACTTGTACAGCACTGACTCTAAGTGTCAGGACATTTCTGTGGCAGGCAGGATTCTTCTGCCTCAGGAGAGAAATAAAGTGCCATTAATGTGAATGTTCACATTGGAACGCTGTCTTTATTGACATCACATATAAAATCAAAATCTCTGTGTGCTAACTAGAACAGTAGAACATTGTCTTCAAGAACAACATACAACTCAGTTTGCAGTTAGCAGCTTCAATAATCTTTACTCTGCAAATATTCTCAGCTTTGTGTGTCCCTGAATGTTTTGTTGAGTAGAGCATCCATTTGTTCAGAGTATGCTTCGTTCTTATGGGTGACTAAGCATATCTTCGTCAGCTGCCATCATGGCACGAAAGCATGAGTTCTCATTGGCAAGTAAGTTTGAAGGGGTATCAAACTCCAAAATCTGTTTCAAAGAAGACAAGATACCCAATATTTTAAGTAATTTTTGTAACGCTTTACAATAAGGTTTCATTTGTTAACATTAGTTAATGTGTTAGGTGTCAGGAACAAGCAATTAACAATATATGTTTTACAGCATTTTTAATCTTTATTAATGTTAGGTTTTAAAAATAAAAACATTTGTTAGTTTGTAATAGTTCAAGGTGAATTAGGAAATGTTAACAAATGCAACTTTAGATTTCTAAAATGTATTAGGAGTGTAAATAATGTGTAAACTAAAATGAACTAAAATTAATAAATGCTGTAAAAGTATTGTTCATTGTTAGTTCATGATACCTAATGCATTTACTAATGTTAACAAAAGTAACCTTATTATAAAGTGCTACCAAATATTGATTATACTTCAGAAGTTGATATGACATATTATTGGAAAGTTGTTAGAAAATGTGTGGTGAAATCAATTTTAACATAATTTTACATGCTTTTATGACCTCATATTAATTTGGAAACTACATGGAATATTTGTAGTTAAAAACAAATGTGTCACATTATAGGAGCATTTGAACTAATGAAGGCACAAAGGTGATTAAAAACATTGAAAAATTGAGACTGCTCAAAGCACCTAAAAAAAAAAAAAAAGCTCATGGACATTGCCAGCCTCCTTTGTTTATCTTTCAATATTTCAATCAAACAATCCTGGCATTATGATTTTATAGGTAGATTTCTGGTTAGAGTTAGGGTTATTGTTAGGTTCAGGGTTAGTGCTGTGATTGGTTTTGTTAGGAATGTTATTCCAGGAACAACAAAGGATGTTGAGTAGAACATCATGTATCAGTAAAACCTTCCTGAATATCAGATGAAGTTGGAGACCTTCCTGCCCCTGGTCCAGAACCATGATTCTGCTACAGTTCAGCACAGTGTTGAGATGATGGGCAATGACCAGAGTGGTGCAGCCACTGAAAGACTTTTGAATAGTGTTCTGCATAAGCCGGTCTGTCTCTGTGTCAATGGCAGCTGTGGCCTCATCTAAGACCAGGATCTAAAGAGACATCAACATAGTACTTAATGAATAAGTCGGTGAACTCTGTAAGGATGACTTCACAGTTTATATATCTGTGAGTTGGTCATGTGCTTCTCCTGTGCTCTTTCTGAATGCCAATATTTTCTAAAATTGTCTTTCACTTTTAGCCATATGGTGGCAATGTTCCACCATTTTATATCAGCTGAGATTCAACAGAATTAAAGAGAGTTATGAATAAATCACAAAAATCAAGTTTTGTATAATTCATAAATACACCAATACAAAGCAAATGTTCTTGTTAGGACTGAAGCAGCCATACATTCCAATTGGACCTTGAATATTAACAATTTCACTCCCATTTTTTTTTTTTAACCACAAAGATTTAACAATTTTTTTATTAAAGGGTTTTTATACATTCTATTAGATAGGATAGTCAAGAGGAAACAAGAAGAATTGAAGCGAAAGAAAGGAGGAAAGGCACATATGGCCAGTATGGCCAGACTTGAACATGAGTTCCATTGAGCTTTTGAACATTTTGCAAGCAAATGTACTGCGTTTGCACCACGGCTCAGAGCAAAAAATCTATTTTTTACTGAATGTCTTTGAGGCCACAGACCTTGCAGTCTGAGAAGTGCCCTGACCACACACACAGTAGTTGTCTCTCTCCCACCGAGAAGTTTTCTCCATTTTCTGTCACCTCAGAATGCAGTGAATTAGGCAACTGGCTCACCTAAAACAAACATCAAGACACAGCAAGGCATTTTTACTCCAATGTCAAACTAAAGTTATTTGCATTTTAAAGTACTTCCAAAAGCCTCCTGACATTTTACAGCAGTCCTCACCATGTCCTTAATGTGCGTTTTCTCCAGTGCGTCCCAGATCTGTGCATCTGTATACTGATCCCAGGGATCCAGATTTGACCTGTTGATGAAAGAATGATTTACAAGACAGATCTTCCGATTTGAACTAGTTAGTTAAAAATGAAAATGATCTCATAATTTACTCACCCTCATGCAATTCCAAATGTGTATGACTTTCTTTCTTCAGCAGAACACAAAGATTTTTAGAAGAATATCTTCCAAAATTGTGAAGCTCCAAAATCCACATAAGGGCAACATAGAAGTACTCCAGAGTCCAGATGACTCTGGTCATTAAATCCATATCTTCTGAAAGGATTTGATAGTTGTGGGTAAGAAATGGATCAATATTTAAGTTCCTTCAAATTCACATTCTCCTTTTATTTTTGGTGATTCACATACTTCATCCATATCGCCCTCTACTGGGCAGGAAGGAGAATATATGACACAAAATGTCTTAAATATGTATCTTTTTCTCACCCACACCTATTATATATTGTCTGAACGCATGGATTTAAACACCAAAGACCTGGATTACTTTTATGCTCCTTTATGTGCATTTTGGAGCTTCACAATTTTGGCACCCATTCACTTACATTGTGAGGAACTGCAGAGCTTAGATATTCTTCTAAAAATCTTCATTTGTATTCTGCAGAAAAAAGAAAGTCATACACATCTGGGATGCAAGCAGGGTGAGTAAATCGAGAGAACTTTAGTTTTTGGGTTAACTATCCATTCAAATTTAACAAGAAATGGAAATTGACACTTATTTAATTTCAATCGTGTTTTTGTTATGCATGATTCTTTATTTCAAAGACAATAAATATTTCTCTTTGCAGTCTTTAATCAAAATGCAATAACATGCTCTGCCTCTGAAATTACATTCATTGTCAGCTGACATAAATAAACACTTCTATTTTTCAAACCGGTTGGCTCCATTCTGGTATGCAACACCCACTTTTCACAATCCAATTAATTCCATATAATATCAAGCCCCCCGCACTCCATGTTTAATATCCTGTTTCACTTTTAAATTCTGTACATCCGATTACAGAAGTAAAATGACTTATGAATGCTGTACCACGTTGACTTTAAGAACTTCAGCTCATCATGTGTGGCTTAGCTGGAGAAAGTGATGTGGACCATAGCTGACAGTGCCGATAAAAAGAACCGGTTCTTGGGGGATGACTGACAGCTTGCTCCTCAAATCCTCCAGACCGATCTGAGCAATGTTGACACCATCAATTATAATTGATCCCCCGCTGAGCTCCATTAGTCTGAAGAGTGCAACGCCCAGTGAAGATTTCCCTGAAGAAGCAACCAACCCGTGTCACTATCTATTTCTTCCACCTGTAATATCATAGTTGTACAGCCACAACTAAACAACATATGATAGGATAAAGAAAAGAAGTAGACATGTGTACCTGACACTGTTCTGCCCACTATCCCTACAGTCTCTTTTGGGAGGATGCTGAAAGAAAGGATTCTTCAGGACCAGAGGAAGGTCATCTCGATATCGCATTTCTACATTCTGGAAGGCGATTCGTCCTTCTTGGGGCCAACAGGAAGCAGGAGAGGAGGGGCCTGTGATCTGCAGAGGACCTTCACTTTCTAGATTCTATATAAACAAGACCAGAGTGAGACCATAATAATTTTGTGGACATCAAAAAAAAAAAAAAGGCAAAATATAAAATGCAACTAACCATATAATTGTGCATATTTAGGATATAAATAAGTAGGCTTATACACTTTTAATGGGAGGAGAAAAATATTTCCATATCTTTTGTTACTGTTGTCAAAGGCTGTGGGTCCAATTTACCTCCAAGTTATTTTGGTGCTTTATTATTCTGTATCTTATTAACGTGGCTAATACAAATACAATATTTGGCCAGGTGTTTTATCCATGTGTTAGGCTGGTAAATCTCACTTCTGCTGTTGTTTATGCATTTTAAAATTAAATAGTCATTTTTTGTATTCAGCCTATGCCACGTTTTTTGCATATTGCAAAATATGTCTATGTAGTTCAAGGTAATATTAATTAATTTAAATATTTGATTTTAAGGACATTTACTTTTGTACAATTCTGTCATTGTGTCTCTGATTAGATTTAAGAAGCAAATTTGGTGTTAGAGTTTCATTCCTTTCCATGAATCAGTTCAAACTGTCCATTTCAATGAATCAGTTCACTCTGATTCAGATTCAAAACTCTGAATGATTGGAAACATTTTGAATCTAATTGGCTTCCTTGGCTGTTTGGTTGAAATGATGGTTCATCAGCCACAACTAAACAACATATGATAGGATAAAGAAAAGAAGTAGACATGTGTACCTGACCCTGAACGTTATTAACCTTTCTTTTATTTTGTTAAAACCGTTAACCTTTTGGAAAGGAGGCTGCGGAACTTCTGAACCAGAACAGAAAACAGTTTTTGCTCAGAACGAACCAAAATGAAAAACATTTTGTTTTTAGTCCCTAGTAAGATGATCATTTTCGTAATATAAATACCTTACAGAACGCAAACCAGATATGGATTTCAACTGCTACAGGAGACGGTCACTTTCTTCTCACATACTAACACAATTTCAGCTCTTATCATTATAAAATGTGCATTTAATTATTTATTTGGTAAGTAGCCATTTAAGAAGAAGAAAAATCTACAGTCAGCCAGTCGTTATCTTAAAACAAACCCCTTTAGGGCAAAACAAGTCTCACCCTGTTTGAGTTTATTTCGCGATCATGACCGGACGACTGTAGAGTATCCCTTACATATATTGAATATAGTCACAAAACCTACACATTCAAAAAAATATATATATATATATATATATATATATATATATATATATATATATATATATATATATATTTTTTTTTAAGCTGTCATCCAGTCTAATTTTCTATCAGTAAAACCATAATTGCCTTTGGCAATCTTTCTGAAATGCTCTCTGGCTCTTGCCGGCAGTTAAGACAGCTGTGCTGTTCTTCTTTGATGGGAGCCTTGCGAAACAAGCTGTGTTGTTCTGGTTGCCAATAAATGCACTTCATTTGAAGCCCACTGAGCAGGAGTTAACAGGCTCACTATGCAGTGCACATACTGCTGGGCTCAGTGGCCTGTGTAAAGTAAAGAGCTGATGTCCTTTGTGCGCTGTGTCAATTGAATAACAAATGATGTGTCCTTTTCTATTTGCCGCTGACACCTGCAACACATGTGTGACAGATGCCTCTACCTTTATGTAATGATTGATCCGCTCCACTGATGTAAAACGGGCTTCGGTTTCAGACAGGAGCCTCAGGGTGAACTGAAACAACCCAGTCAACTGGATACGACATGAGAAAGAAAACAGACAGTTAATAAGAATAACTACACTAGATCCTTCCTTCAATACAATTCTATGGAATTTATTTCACCCGTTTTGTGCACCAGGTGAAAAACACAAATCTGGTCAATTAGAAATGTAACAGCACATCTTAATAATCTGCCTGATTTGAGATATACTATAATTTATATCAGCAGCACAAATGAAGGAGTTTGTTCAAAACCCTTATTCTAAGTTTATGCAGTAATAATAGTTATGCTTGCCTTAGCAAGCGCCACTAATTAATCACAATCCTGTACTATAAGCTTCTTTTGCAACACAACCCCTTCCCCCTGCAGTGCACTCTTGTGCATGTGAGAGCTCTCGAAGCAGTGCACCTGTACGGCGTAGGAGATGGCGAGTCCGGCGTAGGCGGGAGGAATGTGGCCATGCATGAAAACAATGAGGAGAGCTACAGTGGTAATGAGAGAGATGCTGATAAGGTCCAAACGGACTGCCAGCCAATGCATGCCACAACTGAACAGATAGTGACAAGCTTGGTTTGTGTCTAACAGGGCCTCATACCTTGTGGAATACACAAGAGATATTTAGCAACAGTTCACATTTTGTATTTTTATTCATGACATTCATCACCTGCAACACAGTTCCCACATCTATAATCACAGATATGATTTATTATAATATTTACCTACTGTTTTAATAGTTTAATCTTAAAAGACAACATTAATTTGTTCTATCAAAGTAAGATGAGAATGTTTATTAAGAAACAAAATAAGATACATTTTGATTTCATGTTGACTTCATAAAATATGCCCATAACTATAATGTATTATGTAATTTAAGTATACAAGCATGAATAGATATGTGATGTAATATCTTAAAAATGTGGTTACAATTACTCATGAGAAGGAAGGTGTATTAAAATGCATTATGAATGCATTATAAAAGCATTAAAAGGAATATTCCGGTTCAAGACAAGATACAGTGGATATAAAAAGTCTACACACCCCTGTTAAAATGCCAGGTTTTTGTGATGTAAAAGAATGAGACAAAGATAAATCATGTCAGAACTTTTTCCACTTTTAATGTGACCTATAATGTGAACAATTCAATTGAAAAACAAACTGGGGAAAAATGAAAATGAAAAACCTTACAATAGACTGGTTGCATAAGTGTGCACACCCTCTTATAACTGGGGATGTGGCTGTTTTCAGAATTAACCAATCACATTCAAACTCATGATAAATAGAAGTCATTACACACCTGCCATATCTATAGACATATCTGGGGGGAATGGCACTAGCCCTCACCCTCCGATCCAACAGGTCCCAGACTTGCTTAATGGAACTGAGATCCGGGCTCGTCGCTGGCCATGGCAGAACACTGACATTCCTGTTTTGCAGGAAATCACGCACAGAAAGAGCAGTAGGACTGGTGGCATTGTCATGCTGGAGGGTCATGTCAGGATGAACCTGCAGGAAGGGTACCACATGAGGGAGGAGGATGACTTCCCTGTAATGCATAGCATTGAGATTGCCTGCAATGACAACAAGCTCAGTCCGATGATACTGTGACATACTGCCCCAGACCATGACGGACCTTCCACCTCCAAATCGATCCCGCTCCGGAGTACAGGCCTCGGTCAAGTCAAGTGTCAAGTCAAGAGGTTTTTATTGTCGTTTCAACCATATACAGTTAGTACAGTACACAGTGAAACGAGACAACGTTCCTCCAGGACCATTGTCTCGTTTCACTGTGTACTGTACTAACTGTATATGGTTGAAATGACAAAAAAAAACAAAAAAAAAAAAACACACTTGACTTGACCAAGGCCTGTACTCTGGAGCGGGATCGATTTGGAGGTAGAAGGTCCGTCAAGGTCTGGGGCAGTATGTCACAGCATCATCGGACTGAGCTTGTTGTCATTGTCTCGGTGTAACGCGCATTCCTTCAACGATAAACGCAAGTCTGAACATCAACCCTGGTGAGACAAAACCGCAACTAGTCAGTGAAGAGCACTTTTTGCCAGTCCTGTCTGGTCCAGCGAAGGTGGGTTTGTGCCCATAGGCGATGTTTTGCCAGTGATGTCTGGTAGGACCTGGCTTACAACAGGCCTACAAGCCCTCAGTCCAGCCTATTACGGACAGTCTGACCACTGATGGAGGGATTGTATGTTCCTGGTGTAACTCAGGCAGTTGTTGTAGCCAATCTGTACCTCTTCCGCAGGTGTGATATTCGGATGTACCGATCCTGTGCAGGTGTTGTTACATTTGGTCTGCCACTGCGAGGACAATCAGCTGTCCTTCCTGTCTCCCTGTAGTGCTGTCTTAGGCGTCTCACTGTACGGACATTGCAATTTATTGCCCTGGCCACATCTGCAGTCCTCATGCCTCCATGCAGCATGCCTAAAGCATGTTCATGCAGATGAGCAGGGACCCTGGGCATCTTTCTTTTGGTGTTTTCAGTCAGTAGAAAGGTCTCTTTAATGTCCTAATTTTTTTATAACTGTGACCTTAATTGCCTACTGTCTGTAAGCTGTTAGTGTCTTAACGACCGCTCCACAGGTGCATGTTCATTAATTGTTTATGGTTCAATGAGCAAGCATGGAAAACATTGTTTAAAGCCTTTACAATAAAAGTCTGTAAAGTTATTTGGAGTTTTACAACATTTTTTGCTGAGTTTATATAGGCTTCAATAAAATTTTCACCAAAGTAACATCAGTGCTTGACTGAAAAAGTTTTAGAAAGTTATAAAGGACATGACATTTGTTTGAGTTTTACCTTTGTATGAATTCTGGTCCCCTGCCATAAGCATAGATAGTGGGCAGTCCTTGCAGGCTGCTAGTGATATGAGAGGTGAAAGGGGATTGGCTGATATTTTCCAGTCATTTCAGCTCACGAATCAGAACCCTTTGGGTAAAAAGGACAATTGGAAAAGTATATTTATTTCTCAGTCCTAGACAAAAAGTCATACGGTCATAAAATATAAGAAGCAGTGATATACACAGCTGAGTTTTGTTCAGAGCTCTGGCTCATCTCATCTGCTTATCTGTGTGGCTCACAGAGCTGCCTGTGATGTGACAGGTTAGTGGCTTTTGAGATGGAGGCCCACAGGGGACAATAAAGCTCAGAATGAGCTGCGATCTTTCTGGCTGAGCGGCAGTCATTTCTGCATTTTCATCTGATTTATATGGGCCTTTATGCGGCCTGTCACACATCAGTGCTATAGCAGGCAGGACAGTGGAGTCGGTCTGCAATGTGAGGCAGAGGCAGGCCTTTATTGACAAAAACCTGATTTCTGCTTTTAGGTGCACATATAAAATAGGCACTGCTTGTAAATAAAGTCAGCAATGAATCATAGTTTTCTTAAATAGAGGCCAAATGGAAGGAGGGAGAGCAGAACTGTGCCCAATATCCTTTTCTGTAAAACAGATTCTTTAAAAATACATTTATGAGGGAGGCTCCATTTTAGTTTTGACGTAAACACTGCCTATATTGGTGTTCTAGCTTTGTATTATTGACGTTTGAAGAGGCGTTCACACTGACAGCAATTTGCAGTGTCAAAGAGAAAGAAAATCACAATTTTCAAATGCCAGTTGGCAATTTACGCAACATGCAACAGCGAGCTTTATTTGAACACTTTAGCCACACTTTAAAATGTATGAATGTCTTTGCATTTTTTTGAACAAAATATCTTATTTTAAAGGAATGTAGTACAAGCACATATTTCAAGCAAAATAAATAAATAAATAAATAAATAAATAATAATAATTTAGGTTAATGTTGTTCAAACAAAACAAAAGTACATAAACACTTTCTGCTTGTCAATCTTTAGTGGAACATATCTATAGTTTAAGGAAACTGACTACTAATAATCACTAAAAATTATTATTAGAAAATTACTAAATAAAAAGCTCCTGCATAACTGCATAAATGGCTCATAAGAGTCAGGTTGCCATCATATGTTTACAGGTGCCACTTGCTTTGATATTTTGTTATCTAGTGCAATGACACTCATACATTTTAAACCTGACTTGAGTGTTCCAAAGTGTCCAAATATGTTTTGGGGCAACTGTATGCTCAAACTGTCTGTGGTATCAATCAACTTCAGATACTGGTAAAACTTTGCAAAAAGGTTCCATTTGCTAACATTCGTTAGTGTTAGTTCACCCAAAAATGAAAATTCTCCTATCATTTACTCAACTTCATGCCATCCCAGATGTGTATGCCTTTCTTTCTTCTGCAGAACACAAAAGAAGATTTTTAGAAGAATATCTCTGAAGCTATGAAGGTCATCACAATGCAAGTGAGATAAACTCGGAAGGTCCGAAAAGCACAGAAGGCAGCAAAAATGTTATCCATAAGACTCCAGTGGTTAAATCCATGTCTTCAGAAGTGATTTGATAGGTAAGGGTGAGAAACAGATCAATATTTAAGTTGATTATAAATCTCCACCTTTGACCAGCCCTAACCAGTATGTGGCTGAATATGAATGACGAAGTCTCATCTGGTGTGGAAGTGAAATTGTAGATTTACAGGAAACAAAAGGACTTAAATGTTGATCTGTTTATCACCCACACCCATCATATCGCTTGAAAAGATATTGATTTAACCACTGGACACTTATAGATAATTTATATGCTGCCTTTATGTCCTTTTGGACCTTTTGTATTCTGGTCACCATTCACATGCATTGTGATGACCTAAACCTTTTCATTTGTGTTCTGCAGAAGAAATGAAGTCATACACATCTTGGATGGCATGAGGGTGAGTAAAACATGATCAATCATTTTTGGGTAAATGATCCAATTAACAACATTAGTTAACATGAACTAACAATGAACAATACTTTTTCAGCATTTACTAATTTATTTAATGTTAATTTCAACATATTCTAATAAAAAAATATTTTATCAAAAGATGTATTTGTTAACATTAGTTAATGCCTATGAACTAACATGAACTAACAATGAACAGTAGTATTTTTATTAACTAACTTTAACAAAGATGAATAAATGATAAATAAAAATGAATAAAATACATAAAAAAAATATGTTTTTCATTGTTTGTTCATGATAACTAATGCATTAAGTAATGTTAACGAAAGGAACCTTATTGTAAAGTTTTACCCAGATAATAGACCTTAAGGGATATTTACAGCTTAGCCATTTGTTGTTTGACCAGTCAAACTTTTATTAGATCCATGAAACCATACCTGGAGATTCGGTTGACGATGAAGAGGAACACCGCCAAAGGAATGATGGAGAACAGGAACCACGGAAAAACAGCGCCCACCACTCCCAGACAGAACAGCAATAATGTCATATTCTGAAGCAGCATTTCAGCTTGCATGGCCAAACGCACGTCAACTGTTTAATGAGAGGGAAGTAAAAAAAAGAGAGGGAGATGTTAAACCGATTTGAAACGCCCCCGTCATAATGCAGCTGAAAGCATATATAAACTGAGATAGAGAAAGGTTCCTCACCCTCGTCCATGTACATGGAGAATCGGTTGAGAATGCGTCTCAGGGGTGTTGTGTCAAAAGTGCATAGGGCTCAGAAGTAGTCTTAAATAGTTTATCATGCAGAACCGAGGCTGCCCTCATGGTGCACTGCAGCAGCAGCAGCAACAACAACAAAACAACAACAACAAACACACACACACACACACACACACACACACACACACACACACACTTTTAATAATGCATACAGCCAGACACAACAAAAATGCTAAAAAAAGGTCAGTGATTTTTAAAATCCATTATATGCTTTAGTTAGAGTCCATAATGAAAATAAAGAGGTCAGAGATGCAAACAAAGATTTAAACAGCCATAATGGCTTGACTGAATGGGGCGAAACCTTGGCAAACATATAAGAATCAATTGCCGAAGCTTTGTGAGTTTAGAGGCAGAGTGGAGATTTGCACTGTCTTCATGAAAGCGAGGAGATCGATGTCATTCCACGACAGCTAACAATGGACCAATAAGCTGTAAGATTAAAGCTACACTTCCAAAATTAGAATATGGGGGAATTTCTGTTTCCTTGTTTATCTTCAACAGAAATACATTAACCATATTAAAAAAAATGATAAAACCTGTACGATTTTGTATGGGCTATTTTAAAACTTTAACTCAGTCCATAACGTTGTTAAAAACAAAAGATTATTTAAAACCAAATCTGTTTAAAGTGATATATGTAATTATTCTATCTCAGCTTAACATGCAGCATCAACTATAAGCAGTCCATTTATAGGTTGATTTCACCTGAAGTAAAACACTGTGGTTCTGTGGTGTTTTCGCCATCCGAAATCCCCTGTTTGTTTGAATGGCCTGTCCAGTCCGACACAGCATCATTGGCTCAGCCAATGGTGTGGGTTTGGGGCAGAACTATCTGTTTGTACAACCAATGGAATGGAATCTGTTTGTTTTTATAATTCCATTTGGTTACACTAATGGTGGAGAAATTACACACTTCAGCTTAAAAACGACCTGGTTTTCAAGAATAGAGCATACATGGGTGGGACTTAGGGGAGATATTTATATTTATATTTAATTTTCATAGCAATCAAGTCAAGACATCTGTAAATAAAATTATTTTATTTCACTCGGGCCACTAAATTAAGTCACTGGAGTAGCATATGAAAACTAGAAACAGGCACATTTCAACTGAACTGGAGCTTCCAGAGTATACAGTTTTGTTGATTATAATGTCCTGTCAGAACCAGGGACTGACTGGCCATCAGAAGCACTGAGACTTTACCCTGTGGGCCAGTAGAGTAGTGGGCTGTTGCCACTGTTTTTCCCCACCTGTGTGATTACAAGATTGCCCCACTCTAATTTATCAAGCACAGCCATTTACTGCTGCACACTGCAAACTCCAAATACTTCCCCTCCTCTGTCTTTCCAAAGCTATTTTGTCCCAATGGAGTCCTGGTCACAATGCACCACTTGCATCCAGTTCAGATATGGTGTCACTTTACATGATCTAACACAAATATGACACACCAAAAATGTCTGTTCATGTTCACCTCAGCATACAATATTTATGGTTACATAATCATAAAGATTCTCAAAAGTCAGTCGGATGAGTATTCTGAATATGAAATGTTTTTGCAACAAATCTTGATGTTATGTTCATGAGAACATATTACCATTTGGAATTGATAGTTTCTGACACAAGAGCACAAATTCATTCCATTAATAGAATTTGTGAAGCTCCTGAATTCTTTTATCTTATCTTTGGGTAAAAAGAGATTATTCATCATCAAGGAATTAGTGAATACAAGTGGCACACAATTACACAGACATATAACCTCTCTAATGCGCTGTCGGGTCTGCTTAATGGAGAAGAAGGGGGCAAAAGGACCTAAGAGGACACATACACAACCCCCCACCCACCCACCCACTCACTGGACAGAAATGGATTTAGCCAGCGGGCAATTTCAATTAAAGAGTAGAAAAGAAAGAAAAAAATCTTAAAAGGCATAATGGATAAAAGGAAAAAAGCAGACAATGGACCTTTTCACACACTGTGTTTCTGCCATATTTAGCAGTGTAAATCTAGAAAACTTTTTACATTTGCAATTTTTATATTATTTATTGTTAATTTATAACATTATCATTTGTATTTTATTACCCTGTGTAAAACAGTTCCAAGCTCACGGGCAAGGAAAAGGCAAGAGACCGGCTTGACGTACAAATAAAGTTTTAATGTAAAACTCAAAAGACAAACACATAAGACGACGGACATGTCCGTAAGGATCTCTCTCTCTCCCGCACCGCCCTCTGCGATCGGCCTTTATCCCTCTCGGTGGCTTGATTAGCCTAATACGGGACCGGGCGTGTCGAGTCATGACCCGGCCCCGCCCTCCACCGTGCCACACCCAAAACAAATTTGTTACAACAGATGCGATGAGGTTTCTAATATAGCTGCTAATGTAGAGTGAGAGTAAATTTGACTGTTGAAATCCAATTGCTCTTATTTGTTTTTTTCTTCAATTGGAAAGTTGTGGAAACTTAAGTGACATTTTTTCTTTTGATGTTGGAGCAAATGGGTAATCACTGCCATTCACCTCTATCAAAGTTTACCCTGCAATAGCGTTCCAAAACCCAGAAGTCTCAGGTCGATTCAAGCAATGATGAATAGTACATGAGCAAAGTGGAAATGCATCTGCCTAAGGACCAAAGTGTTTGATGAAAAATTAAAGTGTGTGTAAAGGAGACAGAAGGCCGAGCCAGAGGAATATTGACAATAAACTTCAGATTACCTTGATGAAAACCAGCCCTCATATGGTCTTCAAGAAAAGCGTCACCACCATTGACAGAACGTACACCCAGGAGTAGCAATTCATGTGCGGATTCAGTCGCATGCTGTTGCTCTCGACGGTCTCATTTCCCTGTAACAGCAAGGAATTCTGTGGAGACAAAGGAACATCACCTTGGAAACCTGATCCTTCCAGAGAGAATCCCAACAAGCCAGCTGATCTGTGCGCACGAGTCCCAGCCTCAATTATTTTACAGAATGCCTGTTAACTGCAGCATCTGCTGCCGTGATTCTCCCTCAGAGTAATTCATGTGGAGCCTGGCACTTCTAATTAGTTTCGGGATTGATGTTCATTTCGTCTAAGCATCAAAACTCGCCGGTGCAAGCTGGCTGTTTGTCGTATCAAGAAGCAAAAGCTTCAAAGAAATTCACTTACCCCACTGCCCTGCCTGATCCAGTGACTGAGCCACCAAATGCTGAAGGCGATACTGCCTGTGGTGAAGAGGAAGAGGAGAAGGCTTATGACCAAGACCAGAGGCCCTCCGGCAGCTTTGATGTAAGCAGCATAAACGGCCCAGGCCACAGCACCGGTCCCCTTTTCCTCAGCCTGCATGAGCTGACCTGTGTGATGTACATCATCAAAAAACAGAAAGAAAACTGACTCATCTGCCAATGTTAGCTCAGATTTTAGGTCATTATTTTAAGATTTAAACAGTGGTTCTCAACTGGAGAGTTGTGACCCAAAAATGGACCATCATAGTAGGTCTGTCGCCTGTAAGGTATGGACAACAGGGAAAAATAATGCTAAGTGCAAATAATAAAATGCAACTAACCACATAATCGTGCATAGTTAGGATAGCAAAATAAATAGGCTTTAAAGCTTTAAAATGGAGGGCGAAAACACTCTTTTGTCATCTATTCAAACTCCGCAGCATTTTGGTGGAAGTACTGGAAATCTGCCTTGTCATTGGAACATTTTAGCTCATGTTGGCTAGCCTAAAAAAGAAAATAAGACCCGGTCAATTTGTGCCAACAAACGATGTGTTTTGTTAGGTCAGTTATTGGCTGCTGAAAGCATGAAATCATAGAAATTCAAGAGACACATAGAAATCAAAGAGGTCAATTTTCCTATTCAAAAATCCAAATTTGCATTTATTAACATTAGTTAATGCACTATGAACTAACATGAACTAACAAAGAACAATTGCTTTTTTATTAACTAACATTAACAAAGATTAATTAATGCTGTGAAAATATTTATTGCTCATTGTTTGTTCACGATACCTAATGCATAAACTAATATTAAATGGATTCTTATTGTAAATTGTTACCATAATTTTGCATTTTGTTGGGCTTTTGCAGTTCATGATAACATTAATAAATCCCATCCCAGATGTGAATTACTTTCTTTCTTTAGCAGAACACAAACAAATATTTTAGAAGAATATTTCAGCTCTGTAGGTCCATAAAATGCAAGTGAAACCTTTGTAGCTCCAAAAACCACATCAAGGAAACACAGAAGTAATCCATAAGACTCCAGTGGTTAAATCCATATCTTCAGAAGCATTATAATAGGTGTTGGTGAGAAACAAATCAAAATGTAAGTCCTTTTTTACTCTAAATCTCCACTCTCACTCTCAACTTTTACATCTGCAAATCACATGTGGTGCCTGTTTAGTTTCACTTTCACATCTGAAAGTTAAAATGGAGATTTAGTAAAAAGGACTTAAATATTGTTCTGTTTCTCACCCACACCTATTATATCACTTCTGAAGACATGGATTTAAAAACTGGAGTCATATGGCTTACGCCTATATTTCCTTTATGTGATTTTTGGAGTTACAAAAGGTCTAAATCACCATTCACTAAAATTGTATGGACCTACAGAACGGAGATATTTTTTGAAAAATCTTCGTTTGAGTTTGATACACATCTATGATGGCATGAGGGTGAGTAAATAATAAGATAATTTTCATTTTTGGGTGAACTATCCCTTTAAGAACCACTTGATTAAACAACTCTCACCTCCTTTCTTGCTCTCAACATGCGGCTTAACTGCGATGCTAACTTGAAGAGACAGCAGTCTGCTCTCCTCTGCCCTCTGCTTGTTTTTCAGGTTCATACTCACCAGGTTCTGCAAGAGAAACGGAGAGAAAAAGTGAGAGAACAAGACCTAGTATAGAGCAATTTGCAAATGATAATCAGGACACAGTAGCCATTAGAAAGGCCTTTAAGTCATTAACACAGAGATCAGTGACAAGGTCCCACGCCTGTTACTCCCGCAGATCAATGCACTTAAAAAAATGACAAAAGCATGGTGTGAATTAACATTTCAAACCCCGCGGCTCATTAATTTTACAGTGGGTGATGTAGCAAGTTCTGTGAGCATGTGACCCTGGAAAAGGGGGCAAAGCTACTGCGGATGGCATATCGCACCTCTTGCTGCACGCTGTTGAAAAGGGCGGCGTAATCGCGCTCTTTCTCCATTAGCTGGGTGTGCGTGCCATGTTCTGCTATCTGGCCATCCTTAACTAACACCACATCATCACAATCTGGTAAGTACTGTAGGACAAACACATACATTACTGTGTTACTCCTGATAAGTGGGCTTCTTTGGGAGGTTGCTAGGATCTTCTGGATGGTTGCTAGGGTGTTCTGGGTGTTTGCTGTGTCGATGCATATTGGCCCAAGTCAAAAGGGCCCACCCCAAATCTATGTGATATTCTGGTCTCTACTAAATATGGCTCGAATCCCTGCTTCAGTGCTATGGGTCTATGGGATGTTTTTTGTTTTTCCTAATTTTTTTTCATCCACCAGGTAAATAAAAGTCTGATAGCTTAGAAAAGTAATAGCACACATTATAATAGCACATTCATTATTAAGTGAACATTACAACAGCTGTACAATACTATAATACTTACAATACAAACCACTTGATTTGGGGTCTATAAGACAAACAGTCCAGGATGAGTTGCTAAAGTATAATACTTAGGGTTAGGGGTTTGTTCAAATCCCTAATCCTTAGCAAGTACCACTTATAACCAGAAGAGTAACGTACTATACTTATTACACAAGTATTATGGTGTAACTTTAACACAATTCCAAACATTGTTCATTAATCCTTTCTCATTATCTTTTGAAGCTGTGAATTCATAACCTAAGCACAGCACAGAAAAAAACAGCATCCATAAACAAATGTTCTAGTTTTGTATGTACCATGTTTTATTCACATTCACAAATTCATATATTCTTAATGTAACCTGGTGGATGTGTGCAACATCATCTGCCCAGGGTGTGATCTGTGTTTGTGTTTTGCTTCTGTGCACCAAAATTCATGCATTCAAAAAGACTCTTGCCTGCAGATGGTGCATAACAAAGATGACAGTTCTGCTCCTGGCAGCAGTGCGGATGGCGCTATGGAATAGGTGTGAGCCCACGCATGTGTCTACGGTGCTAAGCGGGCCGTCCAGCAGAAGAATGGGTCTCTCTTGCTGTACAGCGCCCGTGCTAGACTCACTCTCTGCCTCTAGCCGCCGCTGAGGTTAGCTCCCATCTCCCCAATCTGCAGAAGATAATTCAGTTCCAGGTTATTCTATCAAATGTATTTTTCAAGGCTATCTACAATGGAAAAAGTAATACAGATTTCAAACGAGTGAGATTTGTATGACCTCATCTCTTTAGGTCAGGTATTATATTACGAGCATTAAAATCTGTAGATACCTCAGTCATGTCTCCATATGGTAGCTCAATAATATCAGGAACTAAACTGCAGGCTTCCAAAACAGCATTGTACCTGGTGAGAACGCAAAACTAATTTCATTTCAAAGCAGAAAGGCCAAACTGGTTTTGTTGGATTTCATGCTGAACTTATATTATCCATGAATACAGCTTCATACTTTTCCTCAATGTGTTCTTTTCCGAACAGGATGTTCTCCTGCAAGGAACTGTTGTGGATCCAGACTTGTTGAGAATCAAACCTGAACATGTGCTCTAACCCTGCTGAAAAGACTATCTTTTTTATGCTGGTTAAAGGAATAGTTCAATAAAAAAAAATTTATTCTGTCATTATTTACATTTTTAGTATTTTGTTCAAAATCGATATGCTGTTATTTTTTTCCATTGAAAACAAACGGATAAATGCTGAAGAATGTACACCTGGTGCAGGTATTTGACACTAAATGCTATTTCCCTGTTAATTACTGTTTTTTATTGTTATAATTTTACTGTTCAATTTACTGTTTTTAAAAAAAAAATTATTTGAATATGCAGAAGTGGGTATTAGATAAGAGAGCTACAGTGGATAGGAAGATTGTCAGTGAATAATGACTTAAATTTCCTCACATAAAGCTATAGTTTGGCTTCAGAAGGATTAGAATACGGCAGGCAAAAGACATATGGTGTAAGTTGCACTGACTCTTTTTTTTGCTTTTCTGTTTTTTTTTTAATTTAATTTTATTTTTCTGACAGCCATGGTCACTGTCAACTGTTGCTATATGGAAAATAGAAGCATGTACATTCTTCAACATATCTCCTTTTGTGTTCAGTGGAAAAAATAACAGCATAGAGGTTTGGAATGACACAAGTAAATAAAAGACCGAATTTTCATTTTTGGGTGAACTATTTCTCTTAATGCTGGTTTGGTCTCCAAGCCATGCTGCTTGTCCTTTTTAAAGGTGCACTCAGTAATTTTGTCCTCAAAGTTTTACTTCTAAAGAAATTAATAGTAATATTGAAACATGTATTGTATGAAATCATGACCACTCAAGAGATGGAGATTTCAATCATGTCAGTAACCTTATAAAAGTTATTTTATTCTACATGGAGAAGCCATGTTATCATCACATGACCAGCTAAATACTGCTCTCTTAATCTCAGTAACTGCCCTGTTATTGGACACTTTCGTCATGGATTAAATTAATCCTACTCTGCATAGTGAGTTTCTACAATGGCACTGGTAACTGAAAACAACTGTTTTAATAATGTATCATCCAGGCCACTAGGTGTCACTGTAAGCCACTTTGACATTTAAAACAATTACTGTTGAGTGCACCTTTAACTGGGCACTAATACTTATCATGCCATAATTCAAAGCACAACAGCAAACATTTCTCAATACAAACACATAAAAACTGAGCATTATTGACAGAAGATTTGTCTTTTTTTACATGTGCATATTATCTCACCTGTCCCAGCAGAGCAGAAAGCAGCAAACTCTTTCCACTGCCGACTCCACCACAAACACCAACCAGTGAACCCTTTGGTGCACACAGCAGAAAACGGGCTGTTAAATTATGTCATCTAGAGATATAATGGAAGCATAATGAGTTTAATCCATGTTACAAAAGGCTTGGTAAACAGGAACTCTATTCAAATTGTTTTCCTGTAGGCGAGACTTAATGGCACCAATGGAAACAGCATTTTTGCCTGAATAGATTGAGAAATTATTGTCAGTTCTGAAAATTTACAGACTCTATAAACTGTTATGTGCTGTATGGATAACTGCATGTGGAATGGTAAAAATGCTCTGATGATTTATCACAGTAAATGTTGGAGTACCTTCTGTACGCATAGGTCTATGCGGTGCAGGGATTTGTGGAGGGGAGGTCGAATACTCTGGGTGGATGAGATGGTGCTCTGAGGGCTCTCCTGCTCCATCTGTGTGAGGAGGTGTTCTGCGTTGATTTCCTTGGTCTTCCTTTGCTCTCCTCAGTGATGATGTACAAGCTCAGTTTCTCTCCTCAAAACTCTCTTCATACCGCCTCTTTTCTGCTGGGGTCGGCTCGTCTTCCCCTGTGAGCTGCAGGTCTTCTCCCAGGCCAGAGTGGCATCTCTGAATTCAATCAGGATCTTCAATTTTGATGGAGATCAGCTCTCAGTCCTCCATCATGAAGAGCTTCTGTGAGTGAAAGTGGAGGCATTGACCCTGGGAACACTGGATTTATTTGGCAAAAAAATATTTTGAAGGGGCAGTTTACCCAAAAATTAAAGCTCTCTCATTATGTAGTAATCCTCATGTTGTTCAAAACTCAGATGGAACACAAAATAAGATATTTTGCAGAATGTCCATGGTGTTCTTTTCCATTCAATGAAAATAAATGGGGACAAGGGGGCTGTCGAGCTCCAAAGTGACAAAAAAGCACCATAAAAGTAGTCCATATGACAATCAAAGTTTTCTGAAGCCGTATGACAGCTTTGTGTGAGTGTAAGATCTAAAGGAGAGGGCAAGATTGTCAGTGAATAACGCCTTAAATTATGTATCTAAAGTGTAATTTCCTCAAATAACAAACAAACAATAAAGAAAGTCATATAGGTGTGAAACAGCAATGGTGAGTATTTGATGAATGTTCTTGTTGAAATGTTTGTTGTTGACCTTGAATTTTTACGGCAATGGCACCTTCTGATAAAGCAGCACTGCCAAGGGCGTGACCTTTAGGGCAAAGGTCATGGAGTTAAAAAAACGCAACTACTATGAAGGCCTGCGGTTTGCAACAGGAGAAAAAAAAAAAACAACTCACTTTGTTTACCCATTGAATTGCCCTTTAAATTCAACAGCAAAACAGGTAACCAAAGTCAAACTCACAAAAAATGCCTATAACCATGACAGATGACAAATGTTGTGGTGCATTTTTAAGGATATAAAGCCTATGTGTGTTATTTTCAGCACTCCAAACTTATTCTGCAGCTTCGTGAACATAACCATATTGTGTTTCGATCCTATAGTGTGTTCAATCCAGCAACAAAACTAAGAACTATAACTGAAACAGAAAACAGATTGTAATCATAAATGCGATGTTCCGGTAAATGGGAATGGTGAGGTACTGGCTGGCGTCCAATGCCCCATTTTGCCCTCCGTCTGCCACACTAATATTTGTGTCCCGACTGCCCACTAGCTGGCACATTTATTCACTGCTGCTCTCTGGCTCATGCCCAAAGTGTTTTGCTACTGGTCCAGAAGTACTGGATATAATCTCGATTAACATTCCTGGATCTCCATTAATTTCAATATAAAACATGTTAATCTATGCAAGTGGTAATATTTTATTCATAAGTGCATGTAAATTGTGTAAATAGAAGACAGAAGGCCATGCAACCATGCAAAATGTAAATTCGGTCATTATTTAATCACCCTCTTGTTGTTCCAAACCCATATGACTTTCTTCCATGGAACACAAAAGTAAATGTTAGGCAGAATTTTAGTTTTAGTCACCTCTCACTTTAAGAACAGCTTCATCTTTTTCCCATACAATGAAAGTGAATGGTGACTGAGTTTTTCAATTTCCATGAAAAAAATAAATAAAAAAATTCTGGAATGAGAATGTCCCTCTTTCTAATACCACCTACAACCAATCAGCAAATAGCAAATAATAGTTCATGACAGTAATGTAGCAAAAGCCTATTGACTGTTTAAAAAAAAAACAAAAAAAAAACGAACCCTTCAAAATGCCCCATCCAAACATCCTTTATCAACACAGTTAAGATAACAGTGTGATTTAATGAGGTCTTTAACTAGTTACTAATGGATTACTGAACAGTTAATTAGCTTTATCTCACTTTAAAAGTTAAATTACCCCCCCCCCCCCCCCCCCCACATTTAAATTGGCCCACACAAATTGTTTTCATCTAATGCTAAACAAAGTCCCTCTAAAGGCAATATGGATAAGTGAGCATTATATGCTTCATAAATTCATCTTAAAGCTCAAGGACTCTCAGGACATTTAGATGATGGAGGAACGAGGAGGAAAAAAGCCAAAGCCAGTATCTTTTGAAATAGGAGATTGTTCCTTTGACTGCAATGACAAAGCCACAAAGATTATCCCTTGATTTCCAGGGAGAATGAGAGATCTAAGTACTTAGGCAAACAGGAAGTAAGTGTTTAATGATGGTGGCTGACTTAGTGCTATTGCTTATGTGGGCGTAGTGGAGTGGCAAATCACCTTGGATGTTGTTGGCAAACGGCTTCTCCCAGCAGTACATCTTAATGAACTTAATACAGCCTAGAATCTCGTTCATCAGCCGGATGCGCCGGTCCGTAACCACCACACACTTCTTATGGAAATATGCAGCTAGGTGGGAGGCCAGCATCTGTGGGAAATAATTCAATGTGAAGATGAGAGAACATTATGCACTCTCAAAGGGAATTCTCCTGACCTAAAACATTAGTTCAAGGTGCATAAATGACTGAATGTACTCGATCAATACACAGAAATTTTTGTGTATTGAGACACTTTGGCTAGGAGCACAACATGAGCAAGAGTACCCAATTCTGATTAATTGCTCAAATCCGAAGTGTGTTTGAGGTTGTTCACATGATATTTTTAATGTGAACCAATTTGTGGATGGTCTAAAAGCAGACATGTGAAGCTTACAATTTTATAAAAGCACTTACATTGGTTCTTCTGTTGCCACTCATTTATTATTTGTAAAGTTGTTTAAACCATGAATTGCACAGTCTTTTTAGGGTTTTTGTGGATTACGGCATGGTCGAAATGGCAACAAAGTTGCAAAACTGGATATAACTTTACACAAAAACATTTAGTAAGTGATTTTATTCTATTGCAATCATGTTAACAGGCATATATTGTTTACATATTTTGGCTGTACTTTTTAAAACGGGATTAGTTTAATATTTACGGTTTGGCCTCATTTACTTCCATTGTAAGCTTTTTTTTTTTTTTTAAAGAAAACATGGCAAAAGTAGAAATAATTTTTTTTTATACTCAACATTATGCCACAAATGCTGTTGATTGAGCTAACTTGTATTGAACCTAAAATATTCCTTTAATTCTATGCATTAGCATTAACATTGTAATTTATTTTTTTACTGTTAAAGCAAATGTCACAACATTTGTAACCATTGTACATCAATATACTGTATATTTCTGTGTTTTCTTGGTAATACTGCACACAGTGTAATTCATCGATTTTTTTTATGAATCATGTCAAAAGTAAATCAAGAATACATTTATGACAAATGTGAGAATATTGAGTGAAAAATAAAGCATTAAATCGCATGAATCCCATCCAGACTGTTCACAGTAAAGCCACATTTCAACAAAACTAGATACGTATTAGATTTATTTCCACAAATGGAGGTGGCTGATAATGAATTTTAAATGCAAACTTCAATGTGATTTTTGCTGTTCATACTGTCATCCAAAAAACAGATCTCTGTCTCATGTGAATGAAAATTGGGCCACATTCAATGGTTGTAAATATTCAGTTTATTAAGGTTGATTGGGTGTGCTTATCTTACCATAGTGGGATAGAAGATAACAAAGATGGCTGATCCCAAGATTGCAGTTGGTCCTAAGAAATATGTGTTGTATAACAGGCCCAGAATTCCAACAAGCGGCCCACCAACCAGCAGACAACCCACTGAAACTGCCTCATACAGACGCTGCCCATCACTGGAGCAAATGTTCACCAGCTGAAACTAAGGCATGACCTTTCAATGTTCAGTTCACTACATGTGACCTGTGCAAATGACAATAAAAGACAAGCATCACAAGTTAGGTGTGTTGCACGCATCACAAGTTAGGTGTGTTGCAAGCATCACAAGTTAGGTGTGTTGCAAGCATCACAAGTTAGGTAGCACATTAGCACCATGTTATAAAGCACAAAGACCTCGCTAACACAATTACAATTAAATCACAATTCTCACAGGGCAAAGGACACAGGCTAAGGAACTGACCTCTCTTAGATGTCACAATTCATTTAAAATCAACATAACATAGCATTTGCAACCCATTTTACTTCTATATTGTAACATATTTTCAAGTGAAACAGGATATGAAGTGCAGACTTGATTTTATCTTATTGCTTGGATCATGAAAACTGGATATTCCATCCCAGAATGGAGTCAAACCTGAACACAAGTTTGTAGTTGATTGTGGAGGACTACTGTGCTTATGAAACTCCACTTTTGAGGAGGCTTTTTGACTTGTATATGGAGGATGACCATCAAGTTCATCTTCAATAGCACCTTGACATATTTAAAGGGTAATGCTTCTTTTTCAAATCTAGTGTTACAGTATTTGTTACCAGTGTTGAGGGTAATGCGTTACAATTAACGCATGTTACTTAATCAGATACGTTTTTCGAGAAACGTGTAAAGTAACAGAATATTTTTAAAAACATTTTAGACCATAATATCGGAGTTGCTTTTGAACACATCTACTTTCCCCTGTATTGCGAGAAATCAGGAGTAAAAGTGTGCAAACTATAGAGTGAAGTTCTAGAGTTTGAGGCCAGAGACTATTTAGCAGAGACAAGTCACTTCTATGTAAATGAATGGGAGAAACTGGAATGCCCAACCAAAAAGCTCTGGCAACCAATAGTCCATGAATGTAGAAAGTCCCATCTTGCAGGTAAAAGAGCCAATCACCTTTTAGATACAGACATCGCCTGTCAATCAACTAGCTAACGCTCATGCACATTAGCTATACAAGCCATGTTTTAGCGAAATATGAGGTCAACATTCGGTTGAGGGAAACGCTATTGATTCATGCGTTAATACACACTGCATTAAAAAAAAAAAATCAGTAAACATGTTTAGGCAGAGGGATTATAAGACTTGTCTTCCACTGGCCACGATATGATACACAAGGTGAAATACTCGACTTACGCAGCCGAACTGTTCCGTGTTACAGCTCCCCATAACTGGGAGAATGAGATAAGAAAAGCTGACTCTGGATCAGTGGCTACGAGCAACATTATACATCCATTGTGTACGCAGAAATTTTTTTTATAATTTCTAAAAAGATCCTACATGTTTGTTTTATAATAAACAAGTAGTTTGATTTGTGAAACAAACCATTTTCATGACATATTGGTTGCATTAAAAATTATTCCATTTGGGGGGCCTGGGTAGCTCAGTGAGTATTGACACCGTCTACCACCCCTGGAGTCACGAGATCTGGGTGTGGTGAGTGACTCCAGCCAGGTCTCCAAAGCAAACAAATTGGCCCGGTTGCTAGGGAGGGTAGAGTCACATGGGGTAACCTCATTGTGGTCGCGATTAGGGGTTCTCGCTCTCGATGGGGCATGTGGTAATCTGTGCGTGGATCGCGGAGATTAGCATGAGCCTCCACATGCTGTGAGTCTCTGAGGTGTCATGCACAGCGAGCCACGTGATAAGGTGCGTGGATTGACGGTCTCAGAAACGGAGGGAACAGAGACTTGTCCTCTGCTACCCGGATTGAGATGAGAAACCACACCACCATGAGGAACTACTAAGTAGTGGGAATTGGGCATTCCAAATTGGGAGAAAAGGGGATATTACATAAAAAAAGTTAGTTACTAAAAAAAAATAAAAAAATAAAATTAATTGTTCATTTTTAACATAAACAAATTTTTATTTTAATGTATGAAAATGTATTAATATAATGAATGTTGGAATTAAAATTAACCATGATTAATAAAATAAATAAAAGTGGTGTTTATTGTTAGTTCATATTAACTGATGTAGTTAAATAACGTTAACAAATGGAACCTTTTTGTAAAGGGGGGTAGGCCGGATGGCTCCCTGGCCTGAGTCCAGCGGTGGGGGGGTGTGGCGAGGGAGTGGATGAGCATTTGTCCGGGGAGAGGGGAAGCGGTAAAGACTTCCCTGAGTGATAATTATGTCTAACAGCTGTTTCTTGTTGCAGTAATCTGGGGAGAGCAATAAAAGGAGCCCACGGCAGAGGAAAGGGGGAGAGAGAGTGAGCTACACAGCAGTGCAATGCGTTAAGAGTGTTTAAACCCTACCATTGAGTGTTTATTTTGGTGAATAGAGAGTTTGAAGATACCTAAACCATGCTTCCTCATTCCCACAACGAACAGTCCTGTTACATGAGTGTTGTACAGTAGCTAGTATGACCTGTAATGTCTCTTGTATGCATTGCTTGGCTTATTTGTAAGAGATTTGTTTGTGGCTGTGAGAAAAAGTAACACAAAAAAAGTTACATAACACTTTACTTTCCATAAAAAGTAACTTTTTAAAGGAGTAATGCAATATTCTAACGAGTTACCTTTAAAAGTAACATAACCCAACACTGTTTGTTACATTAACACCACTATTAAATTCCTGCAATACCAATTGAGCCTTTGTTCCAGGCTACAACAGCCTAAATAGATATCTGGCTATTGGCTAACATAAATAAATAAAAGCTAAGGTTATGTCAAACAAATAGGAATGCCAAGGTGGAGCATGTTTGATGAATTTTTCAAATGATAATTTTTTGAATTGCCATGAACTGATGAATTATGACCAGAAACATACTGTATGTTATGAAAGTGATAAAGGTCAATTTTGATTTCAAGTTCACTTGAGTTTAATTTTGGTAAGTAAAGCATGACCAGAAGAGCTCTGCCATTATTTAAATTATTTATGGAGTAGTAAATAGTTTATAGAATTTTAACACACAGTTTACCTCTCCTGTGCTGATGTCTCTGGTACTGCAGAGTTGCAGGATTTTCCGGAAGGCAAATGTGAGCGGTAGTTGACAGACCACATGAAAGCTAGAGACCACGAGCGTGTGAGCTCCATGAGAAAGATCCCCATGATCAGAGTCAGGCCGTACAGCAGCTTCACCTCTGAGCACTGAGAATACTCCAGCAGCGCTCGGATCAGCAGAGCCTGAGGACAACATGACACAAACAATGAATGTTTGCTCAGGGAAGAGACAGGTGTACGTGTTTTAAAATTTTTATTTTTTATTTGAACCGAAACAAAATTACATAAGGAGGGAGAGATGGTATCAAAGCATCCTTTAACTGTTTCTGGAGTCAGGGTATCAAGTGCCTCTCATAGGAAAATACAAGCAAATCTTCTATTTCGAAGTATCCAACTTTAGATAACATCTGATTCAACATTAAAGGGATAGTTTACCCCAAAATAGAAATTCTCATCATTTATTCACCCTCATGCCATTCCAGATATGTATGACTTTCTTTCTTCTAAGAGGTAGGGAAAAAATATCAATATGTTAAAGTATCGTGATATTTTTCCTTGTGATATTGCATGCTAAATATCAATATTATTACAAATTTTCCACATTAATATTGTGGTGATGGGAAATTTTTTCTCTAGCCAAATCAATCTAGGAATTCAACAACAGTCCCATAGAAGGTGTATTTGTCATGCTTTACGCATAATCAGCTTTACACACCCTCCCTTACTAAAATGTATTACGATTTTACAGTATTAACATTAACTGAGGTATTTTGACAAATTTTAGTAGCATGTTAAATAGGCTAACCTTATAGGTGAAATCTAACATTGTGTATTGAAACTGTGTAGTAAATAAAATTGTGTGTTTAGGCTACTATTGTATTCATAAATAATATCAATTATTTTTAGAAAGACTAGATGCATTGACACAATCGCAGAAAAAGGGAGCCATTATGTTCTTATATGCCCATGACTTTGCCCTGTACATGGATATTAGGAAATAAACTGGCCTTGTTTTGTAAACTGGCATTTTATTTTAGTTTAACAATGCATCAATGGTGATTTGGAAACTGTTTCCTTAAGTCCGATAAAGACGAATGAGAAACACTGAGTGAAATATCGCAATATATCGTAGTTTTGAATCTCAGTAAAAAAAATAACTGCAATAATATTTTATAGTGACCTATATACCGATACTGTATCATATCTCCAGTTATCTTGTGATTCCCACACCTACTTTCTTCTACAGAACACAAAGGATTTTCTGAAAGATTTTCAGAAGAATATTTCAGATCTGTAGGTCAATACTATGCTAAGTGAATGGTGGTCAAATCTTTGAAGCTCCAAAAAACAACATAAAGGCAGCATAAAATTAATTTAATCTGTCATTCGACGGTTCGTTAAATTTTGGTCCGTTCTTACCCAAAACCGATCGTTCAGACATGGATTAAACCACCGGAGCCGTATAGATTACTTTTATGCGGCCTTTATGTGCTTTTTGGAGCTTCAAAGTTTTGATCACCATTCACTTGCCCAGTACAGACCTACAAAAAAAATATATTTTTCTAAAAATCTTCGTTTTTGTTCTGCAGAAGGAAGAAATTCATACGCATCTGGGATGGCATGAGAGTGAGAAAATGATGAGAATTTTCATTTTTGGGTGAACTATTTCTTTAAGGCTTCAGAAGGCATGGAATATAGCACAGAAGCCATATGAACCACTCTGATATTTTTTGGTGCTTTTCACCGTTGTTGAAGTTTGAAGGCTCTAGTCTCCATACATTGTAATTTCACAGGGAAAAAGTGACCACTACAATTATAAAAATTCCTCCTTTTGTGTTCCATGGAAGATAGAAATTCATATGAGTTTGGAACTACATAAGGGCGAGTAAACAAATACAGAGCAGAAACTATTTCAATTAGTTGGTTACCCCCACTTTAAGACATTTCTACACTTGTCCTCACAGTTTATTTGAGATAATCATTACTCTCAAAGACCCATGCTCACTTTTCCTTCTTATGCCTCTGGTCAAATAAATGTGCCAAATATAACATGAGTATTGCCTCTATCACAATTTCAGGCATACGTGGCAAGAAAACTATATGTTTAATTTATAGTAATCCTTGATATAATTTTATGCACAACTTGGAGCTTTAATGAGGGCTATATTCAAATAATCTTTTTAAATGACTAACAGCATAAGCCACTAACAAACGTTGTAACCTCTTGTAATAAATGTGTGGGTCATTTGAAAGTACTTTGTGCGTGTGTATATATATAAAACATCCCAGGACATGTTTTTGGCCTTCTCTGAAAACTGAGTAATACAGCTCATATTGGAGGGATAGTTCACACAAAAACAAACATTCTGTCATCATTTACTCAACACCTATTCATGTGGAACCAGTCATCTGCACAGCATCTAATTTTGCTTTGCACATAAGAAAGTCATATGGAACATTAAATAAAACAATAAAATAATAACAATAAATATTGACAAAATTTGTATATTTGGGTAAACTGTCCCTTTAAGCATGAGTGGTGAGGAAATGTTTAATTTAGAACATTTACTGCAAATAAATGTACCTAGTGCAGAGACAATAACTGACACAAGCAACACTAAACAAATCAATGAAGGGAAATAAGTGTGCTATTTTGTAACATGTAATCCCTGATAATGCTATTAAGTGAGTGCTGTCAGGGGCATGTGTGGTCTTATGTGGGCAAATAAAATTAACAGCCATGCTTCCCAACAACGGCTCCCAGCCAAAACCAAAAATAAATCCTCTCATAGTGAAACTAATAAGATAAAAAAACTGTTTTCTTGGATTATTTTTTTTAAAATCCTAACTACAAATCACTTTTTGTTGAATACAGATCTAAGCTCATTTGGCAACAGAAATTAAGCAGTAGGCAATAACATGGATAATATGAACAACATGACCCTTGGGCCACAGAGAATCCAGGCACACTCCATAATAAGGTAGATTACTACCAGCTGTAAGTAAAGATTTGTTTTAGATTTGAAGTTTCCGTTACAAAATTAATTTTGATTCAGCATGAGCTGCAATTAGAATCTCAGGATTGATCTATTAATGTAAAACTGTTCATGAATAACTGGTAGTAAGCACAAGAATGCTGAACCATCACGGTGTTCATGTATGATTTTTCATTAAAATGCTGCACAGCATATATATATTAGGATTAAAGCACATATCACACAGTTTGTCTGTAGCATATTGCAATTGGGACAGCAGTATCAAATTGTGCTTTCACACTTACAGCATTTCTGCTGCATAGCAGCGCTGCGGCTCTACACAGATAATAATCATGTGACTTCTGGTAATGATAAGACCCATAAATTATAAGAATTTATTATTAAATGTTATGGTTAAGGTTTGGACAAGGAAAGCAAGTCAAAGGTCAGCATCAAAGGTCAACTCCAACCTAAGTCAGTTATCTGACAATGAAAATGTGACCTACTGAAACTCACAGGTCCAACAAATCCCGCCACCATGGTGATGAGCAGAGAGAAGATTGCCACCAGCATACGGGTCTGACAGAACCTCCAGAACACCAGAGATAAAGACGCCCCATCCTTCTATGGTAGGTATGTATCCTTAGCCATGTAAGCAATCCCAAGGCAAGTCAGTCCACTTGGCGACCATCTTTAGAACACTCCAGGACAGCGATTTTCAAGCAGCATGAAAGTACAGCTCCTATCTACTTGAATGGGGAAAGACCACAATTCCAAAACGGTTGGTCAAGGTATTTAAAATATTCAGTTTAGCAGTAAAATCTGAAACATCATAAATTGAGCCTGTTAGCTCAGGTCAATGTAAAAAAAAATTAAATTCAGGCTGGTTCAGCTAAAGCACATGCGTTGACTGAAAGTTGATATCTGTATCTAAAAGGTGATAGGCTCTTTTACCTGTAAGGCAGGACTTAATTTTCCACATTCAACATATTGGCCGTTTCAAATTCTCCCATTCATTTTAAAACAAACAGTCCGTCTTGGGCTAAACAGTCTTTGCTTGCAAGTCAAGTCTCCCATGCACATATACATACATATATATATATATATATATATATATATACATACACACACACATATATACACATACACACACACACACACACACACACAGTATCTCACAAAAGTGAGTACACCCCTCACATTTTTGTATATTTGATTATGTCTTTTCATGTGACAACACTGAAGAAATTACACTTTGCTACAATGTAAAGTAGTGAGAGTACAGATTGTATAACAGTGTAAATTTGCTGTCCCCTCAAAATAACTCAACACACAGCCATAATGTCTAAACCGCTGGTAACAAAAGTGAGTATACCCCTAAGTGAAAATGTCCAAATTGGGCCCAAAGTGTCAATATTTTGTGTGGCCACCATTATTTTCCAGCACTGCTTTTTCCTTGGGCATGGAGTTCACCAGAGCTTCACAGGTTGCCACTGGAGTCCTCTTCCACTCCTCCATGAGGACATCACGGAGCTGGTGGATGTTAGAGACCTTGTGCTCTTCCACCTTCTATTTGAGGATGCCCCACAGATGCTCAATAGGGTTTAGGTCTGGAGAAATGTTTGGCCAGTTCATCACCTTCACCCTCAGCTTCTTTAGCAAGGCAGTGGTCGTCTTGGAGGTGTGTTTGGGGTCATTATCATGCTGGAATACTGCCCTGCGGCCCAGTCTCCGAAGGGAGGGGATCATGCTCTGCTTCAGTATATCACAGTACATGTTGGCATTCATGGTTCCCCTCAGTGCCGGCAGCACTCATGCAGCCCCAAACCATGACACTCCCACCACCATGATTGACTGTAGGCAAGTCACACTTGTCTCTGTACTCCTCACCTGGTTTCCACCACACACGCTTGACACCATCTGAACCAAATAAGTTTATCTTGGTCTCATCAGACCACAGGACATGGTTCCAGTAATCCACGTCCTTAGTCTGCTTGTCTTCAGCAAACTGTTTACGGGCTTTCTTGTGCATCATCTTTAGAAGAGGCTTCCTTCTGGGACGACAGCCATGCAGACCAATTTGATGCAGTGTGCGGCGTATGGTCTGAGCACTGACAGGCTGACCCCCCCCATCCTTTCAACCTCTGCAGCAATGCTGGCAGCACTCATACGTCTATTTCCCAAAGACAACCTCTGGATATGATGCTGAGCACGTGCACTCAACTTCTTTGGTCGACCATGGCGAGGCCTGTTCTGAGTGGAACCTGTCCTGTTAAACCGCTGTATGGTCTTGGCCACCATGCTGCAACTCAGTGTCAGGGTCTTGGCAATCTTCTTATAGCTTAGGCCATCTTTATGTAGAGCAACAATAATTTTTTTCAGATCCTCAGAGAGTTCTTTGCCATGAGGTGCCATGTTGAACTTCCAGTATGAGGGAGTGTGAGAGCAATGACACCAAATTTAACACACCTGCTCCTCATTCACACTTGAGACCTTGTAACACTAACGAGTCACATGACACCAGGGAGAGAAAATGGCTAATTGGGCCCAATTTGGACATTTTCACGTAGGGGTGTACTCACTTTTGTTGCCAGCGGTTTATTCATGAATGGCTGTGTGTTGAGTTATTTTGAGGGGACAGCAAATTTACACTGTTATACAAGCTGTACACTCACTACTTTACAATTGTAGCAAAGTGTAATTTCAGTGTTGTCACATGAAAAGATATAATCAAATATTTACAAAAATTTAAGGGGTGTACTCACTTTTGTGAGATACTGTGTGTGCATATATATATATATATATATATATATATATATATATATATATATATATATATATATATATATATATATCTATCTATCTCTCACACACACACACACACACACACACACACACACACACACACACACACACACACACACACACACATACACACGAGTGCAAAGGTGAAGCAGAGTGGATATTTTTCTGGGGTCTGGAACAGTTGCGTAACTCTTTTTCATAACAGAGGCTGTTGGGACCCTTAGAAGACTAAAAATAAGATCATATTTACCAATTTATTTGTTCTTTGTGAGATACTGTATAAAAAATTGTGAGTGGAATTTTTTTTATACCAGTCCTTGAAAGGCAGTAGTTGGCTTTGGCATTTAACTGAAATGTCCCTAAAGCAGGCCACACACCTCAAAGCCTTGGCTCTTTAGATTGATTTGTCATTGGGAAGGTGATTCATTTACTGAAGATGTTTTACAAGACTGATGTTTTTACTGTAGATGTATTTTCTTGACTGTTTCAAAATAACACAAGTAGTTTTGCATAGTTTGTGCTATGGACATGAATGAGTCCTAAGAGATCAGAAGAGATCATATTTTTTCCTTCGTTTTCTTTGGCAAATGTCAAATTTAGTATTTCTGCTAAATTGAACACACACACACACACACACACACACACACACACACACACACACACACACACACACACACACACACAATCTCTGGCAAGAATCAGATAACCCAAGACAAAGACCCAGAAGCACAACACTGAAAACTGCCACCCCTTCTTACCGAGCTGATGAGGCATATCTGTCAAGCTATTTGGATGGCAAATACAGAGCATGTATTTAACATATGATCTCCGACAACAACATGCCCACATGAGTGCAAATCAACTAGAAGGTGCAGCCATATGCTACCAAATTCAGAACACTCATCTTCTGAATCTAGATTACACCAAAGAAAATCAAAGTGTATTTGTAAATTTTTTGGAGTGGTGCTTGTCCGTGCGAAGGTTGCTGCACAATGCCAGGGTGTTCTGGGTGGTTGCTGGTACATTGTTATGTGGTTGCGGAGTTATTCTGAGTGGTTGTTAGCATGATGCTATGTAGTTGCTAGGCAGTTCTGGGTGGTAGCTTACTGGCCCAATTCAAAAGAGCAAATCCCTTCATGAAAATGTTTGTAAGTAAAAAGTTCTTAGGATAAATTACAAGAAGTTCTTAAGTAAAATAAATGTATATAAAATAAATAAAATGACAGGCTTTGACATTGTCTGATTATACTTTTCTGCTCACGAGGTTGCCTTGACTGATATAACAAATTCAATACTTCAACACTGGTAAATTGTAATGATAAATTTATCTATTACATTTTTTTTAAAGTAGCAAACTTATAAATTATAGTTCAAAATAATTTTCTTCTTAAAGGGATAGTTCACCCCAAAAAAAGAAAATTCTCTCATCATTTACTCATCCTTATGCCATCCGAGAAGTGTATGACTTTCTTTTTCTGCAGAACATAAATTATAATTTTTAGAATATTATTTCAGCTTTGTAGATCTATACAATGCAAGTGAATGAGTGCTAAATTTTTGATGCTCCAGAGATATTCTTTTAAGAATCTTAATATGAGTTCAGAAGATGAAAGAAAGTCATACACATCTGGGATGGTGTAAGGGTGAGTAAATGATGAGATGATTTTCATTTTTGGGTGAACTATTCCTTTAAGAACGTTTCGTGAATCCGGCCCCTGGTTCAAGCTATTTGGACGACAAGCAAAAAGCCTGTTTTAAGGAATAGTTCACCCAAAAATAAAATTTTGTCATAATTTATTACCTTCATATTTTTACAAACCTGATTGACTTTATTTCTTCCGAAAAACACAAAAGGAGATGCTAGGCAATATGTTAATCTCAGTCACCATTGACTGTCATTGCAATTTTATCCATATAATGAAAATGAACGAAGACTAACGTCCTACTTAAAATCTCTTTTTGTGTTCCACAGATGGAAGTCATGGAACAACATAAGGGTGTGTAAATCATTACAGAATTATAATTTTTGGGTGCACTATTCCTATAACATATGATCACTGATCACAATAAAAGGCGCATGTGAGCAGTGATCAACAGTGTGAAATATTTTTAATTATATTTTCATTCATGAAATATGGGTAATCTCAGATCTGCGAAGGCTGCTAAGGAGAAAGGGCAATTACAGATTATAGGTGCTTTTCCATGTTGCTAATGTCCCCAAGAAACCCTTTGAGCTTGTCTTGACTCTTGACTTTAGTCAATGAGCCAGATTTGTGGAAAGGAACCGTCCTGTGGGAAAGGTGCAGCCTAACTCTCTCCTTCTGATGTCTAATCCCTGCTATTAATAACACCTACCTGCCATAACTCTCTAGGCTGTGTGAAAGTGGGAGGTAAACACCTATCATTTCCCACTGTGACTCCAGGGATTCCCACATCAACAACACAAACCCACCTCTTGTTATCAACTAGTCAACTGTGCGAGACCTTGGCCCAGGTGATGGTTTCTATTGGCTCTGTTTGTTCAAGTATCACCATTGGAAACCATGTCAAGATTCCTGACTTGGGCTTGGCTACAGGTCACTTGCATTCAAACAGAAGTATAAATGAACTCTGCTGCACCATACAAAACAGATTAGCAGGTTTCCAAAAAGGCTGAAGGTTGCTCACCTTTGGCAATTCGTTTCTGATGCCTCATGGCAGGACAGACCCCATACGTCTTCCATTCTGAGACAAGATGCTTTGTGGGCCCTCCATACCAATGGAGAGAGCCATTGTAGAGTCATAAAGGAGAAAAGTCCATCATTGTCCACAGGGTGTTGATATCTGGGAACAGTTTGGCTCGCATCAGTCAACTAGCTGCTATGTGCTTTGTTTGAGATCGGTGCAACTTTGAATGCCAGAGGACAGAGAAAATCTTAAATCGCAGGGGCCAAATGGAAGATGAATTATGCATTTGTGTTTAAACAGCAGTTTGCTCATCTCTCTCAGAACTCTTACGGGGCAGTGAAAAGGTTTAGAGGCCCTTTATCAGTCGTTATGTCAAAAACCATGCTGTCTGTGAGAAAAGGATAAGAGTGTTCTTATCAAGTCCTTCTTCACAGTTGTTTGGATCTGAAAGCCAACATAGCAAACATATTCTAACACATCCTGTATAGTGGGGTCCAAAAGTCTGAGACCACATTGCAAACCTGGGATTCAAAATCTAATTCAAACCTAAGTAAAAAGTTTTGGGATATAAAAAATTGCTATATGACATATACAAGGTTCAGTACTATTTCTAGGTGACTAATTAAAAACAAGAACATTTGTGACTTTGACCATGTTAAAGGAATACTTCACTCAAAAATTAAAATTCTCTCATCATTTACTCTTATACCATCTGAGATGAGTATGACTTTCTTTCTTCTGTTGAACACAAATAAAGATTTTTTTAGAAGAATATCATTCTCAGCTCTGTGGGTCCATACGATGCAAGTGAATGGGTGCCAAAGATTTGAAGCTCCAGAAATCAAATAAATCAGCATAAAAGTAATCCATAAGACTTCAGTGGTTTAATCCATGTCTTCAGATGTGATATAATAGATGTGGGTGAGAAACAGATCAATACTTGTCGTTTTTTTTTGTTTTTACTATAAATACTCCTCCCTGCTCCGTCAATCTCCACTTTAACTTTCACTTTCACATCCTTCTTCTTGTACTTTTGGTGATTCATATTCTTCATGCATACCGCCCCCTAATAGGCAGGGAGAAGAATTTCTAGGGAAAAAATGACTTAAATTTTGATGCGTTTCTCACCCACACCTATCACATCACTTCTGAAGATATGGATTAAAACACTGGAATCATATGGATTACTTTTATGATGCCTTTATGTGCTTAAAAAATTTGGCACCCATTCAATTGCATTGTATGAACCTCCAGAGCTGAAATATTCTTCTAAAAATTATCATTTGTGTTCTGCAAAAGAAAGAAAGGCATACACATCTGGGACAGCATGAGGGTGATTAAATTATGAGACAACTTAAATTTTTGGGTGAACTATCCCTTTAACTTCATGTGCAAAGGGTCAGATTTCTTTGGTTCCATTGAAGCACCCAAGACGTTATTTATCTCTCATATCAAACTGGGATAATATAAATCCACACGTTTTGAAGAAACTTGGTGGACAAACCAAATACTATGAAATTTGTGATAAATTTCAATTCGACTTTGCACTCAATTTGTCATGCCAATAAAATAATTTCTTACAAGATAATTATAATAATTACAAAAGAGCAAATTAGTAAATAGAAACGTGCAAAACAGAAGTATTTTCACTTGTGGTCTCAGACTTTTAGACCTCACAGTACAACCATTTTAACAACCATAACCACGAGAGCTTGTGCGTGATCCTGAAAGGCTTAAATATCTGCAAGCTATGCTGATATCTGCCTCTTTGTTTTGTTTCATATCCCAATTCAGCTCCATCTTTTGGGTCTGGTAAAGTCTGGGGAGGGAAAGGGTCAAACCATCTACCTGTCCTGCAGCATCCAAGGCATCTGGGAACATAACTACCACTAGCAAACACAAAAAGAAAAGCACATTGAATTACTGAATGTGCTGACTAACTCACTTTAAACAATATATGGGTCCCAACTCACTTTATCAATATATGTGTAGATGATGCATAACATGTCCATGAGCTTATATTATCAAAATCAGGATATTAGTTGCTTAAAATGTATGTGAATGTACAGTGTGAAAGTGTAAATTTTGGGTGCTGTGACTGGTCATGAATTCTTTTTGGTCAAGTTTTTCACAATTTCAATTGAAATGGTCCTGTGGTGTGAACAATGACTTACAAAATGTACAAATATTACGTTTCTAAAAGAACCCTTAAATGCATGGGTGTTTCACCAAATGTCACCACATAACTCTGGTCTTTAGCGACCCGTCATGTACACTGGCGGCCAAAGATTTTGCTGTTTCGGAAGGAAATTGGTACTTTAATTCACCAAAGTGGCATTCAACTGATCCCAAAGTATAGTCAGGGCATTACTTATGTAAAAAAAAAACAGCACCATCACTATTTGAAAAAAGTAATTTTTGATGAAATACAGGCCGCATTTCCAGCAGCCATCATTAAAACACCTTATCCTTGAGTAATCATGCTAAATTGCTCATTTGGTATTAGAAAATCACTTGCCATTATATCAAACACAGTTGAAAGCTATTTGGATCATTAAATGAAGCTTAACATTGTCTTTGTGTTTGTTTTTGAATTGCCACAGTATGCAATAGTCTGGCATGTCTTAAGGCATAGTTCATCCAAATATGAACATTTGCTGATAATTTTCTCACACTCAGCCCATCCAAGATGTATCTCAGGCCATCCAAGATGCGTTTTCTTCATCAAAACAGAATTTAAGACTTTCAGGAATTCATTTCAGGCCTCCTCCATTAAACAATGCAAGCGAATGTACTCCATTTTTTGACAGTCCAAAATGCACATTTAGGGTGCATCAAAATAATCCACATGACTCCAGTCAACAAATAATGTTCTTCTGAACCCAAACGATTGATTCATTCGAGAAACAAAACAATACTTATATACGTTTTAACTACAAATGTTCGCTTTCATACATGTGGGCGAACGCTGATGAGAGTGATGATGTAAACTCGTTGGTAAGGTCACGTGGAGGAGGAGGCAGGAAGTGCGTGTTTATTACAAATAGATTTAAATAATCATAAAAATATGATTAATGGAAGTGCAAAATAAAATGAAGCAACACTCTACACTTTAATGACCCTTTACACTTTTGTTAATTTGTTCCCTGTCTGGACAACAAGAACTTTTTGTTCTCACTGCCATTTCTGGAGATGTACCCTACTGGAACACTCATAGACGCATGATGGGCCCCCCCTTAACTCTAATTAACACTGCATCCCATTAAATGATACACAAAATCATTGACTTTTGGTAGTTAAAAGTGACAAAAGTTGTAAAATCAGTAACAAGACAGTGGTTCTGAAAGTTATTAAATATGTTAGTGAGTGAAGGTCACTTACATATGAAAAAACAACGTCGGAATTTTCACCCTCTTTCCTTTCAGGGATGTTCCGACAAGATCGACATGATTTATTTTGAAAGCCAACGTTTGTCAGATCCCTTGCTGCGTGAGACACGTCTTCTCCTTGTAAAATAATTTTTTACACAAATGTACATTGTTCCAGTGTCCACAGTGTTAAAAAAGGTGAAGCGGAAAGTTTTCACTCTCTACATGAGCCCTAGAAACTTCTGCAGCGCTCAACACGGAGCGACGTTTTGAAACGTGCCACCGCACAGCTGACGGGATTCCCTAAAAGCATCTACGTCACGCCTGACCAGCCAATAGCGAATTTGCTTTGATGGTATCCACGGTAACCGGACAAGAAGGGCACGTGGTGATTTTTACAAGCAGCGCGCAGACAGATTAACGGACTTTTTTTGGGCTGATGTGTGGCGGGACATCTGAAGAGCATTGCTAGATATGGAGTCAGATGAGTTATCTAAATAGATACGCTTTTCTTACTTACTTTTTTAAGTAGCTGTCCCAGAACTTGTTTCTGAATGTGTGTGAAATTGTGTCCCCAGTGTGATAAAATACCGTTCGCGCGCTTTAATGTGTGCCTGAAAGTATTACGTAATAATAAGACGGTAAACTTTGCACCGGCTTTCGCTCTTGACACTGAAACTTGTCCAATATCGCGCCAACTCTTTTTAAATGTGAAAATACCATATGTCCGACCAAAAACCCTTATAGAGTTTAGGAGTTATGATTAGAATGCTAGAATTGATGTTTTCATTCATGAAGAAATTGGGCTATGACCTTGGGTTGTGTCAACATGCAAGTAAATATCAATGGCAGCACGTCAGCATGATTTTTATACAACATGACACCGTGCAGTAAAGAATACACATTTAAATGGATAAACAGAAGTCACAATAATGTTTTCTTGCATCTATGGTGTATTATTCACATGAAATGTAAAGTAGTGACACCAGTTTCCTGCAATAGGCCTACTTCATCTAAAAAAAATGTTCTCTCTTATTCTTGTATTATTCGACATGCATGGAATTATAGTGCTTTTAATCATTAATTTGTCACTATACATGACTGTCTTTTAAATGTGATCTTCAACAAAGCGAAAATGTAATTTAACATTCATTTAAATTTCAAACTAACATCTTGATGTTGAAAAAAGTTCATGTCCATGTTATTTTTGAACTATCCATAACCGCCCACCATAATATTGAGTGGCATAATACTTTTCTTTAAAAACAAAAATCTGGCTTACAGTGAGGCATTTACAATGGAAGTAAATGGGGCCCATTAGTAAAAGTTAAAATACTGTTTTAAAAGTATAGTCACAAGATGTAAACATTACACAGAAAATCATGGTAACACGTATAAAGTTATAGCCAATTGTAGCCTTTATGACATAATGCCTAAACCTTAAAACAACTGGGGGAAAACTGTGATTTAACCAGCTTTACGGCTCAAATAATTCACAAGTTAGCAGAAGAATGGATATAAGCACATTTCTGCATTAAAACCATCCAGCCAGGTCTCCTAAGCCACCAAATTGTCCCAGTTGCTAGGGAGGGTAGAGTCACATGGGGTAACCTCCTCGTGGTCGCGATTAGTGGTTCCCGCTCTCAATGGGGCATGTGATTCGTGGAGAATAGCGTGAAGCCTCCACATGCGGAACCTCCGTGGTGACATGCACAGCGAGCCATTCAGTTGCCTCCACTTCTGAGATAGTCAATCCGTGCAACTGGGACTTGTCCTCCGCCACCAGGATTGAGGTGAGTAACCACGCCACCATGAGGACATAAGTAGTGGGAATTGGGCATTCCAAATTGGGAGAAAAGTGGATAAAAATTGAAAAGGCCCAATTCACTTCCATTGTAAGTGCCTTATTGTAATCTAAATGTTTGGGATTTTTAGATTTTTATTAATTTATTTTTGGTAATCAACGTTATAACACAAATGCTTTTGATTGAGCTTAACTTGAATTGGACCCGTAATATTCCTTTAATGCAACAACTAAAGAATAGACAAATACAAATACAGTTTTATAAAACTATGTTCCAGAACTGTGCTGTAGTGACCTCTGTTGGCATACAACACACTCTGGACTGTCCAAGGTCTGAAGAGTCAGAGTCACAACAAGAAATATATAGATGACTTTGGATGTTTGGATGGATGAAAATGACTCCAACATGTCTTCATAATATTCACCTTTAAGTATATTAAGAAGGTCCCATTTATTTATCAGAAGCATTGAATACATTAAGCTAATGCATAGCTGCATGGAGACCTCATGGTTTTGTCTACCATTAAGGTGAGTCATGTATTTCAGACCACTCACTCATTCACCTTAATGTAGTTATCTGAGCTTCTCCACTGCTGTCTGTTAGCCTGCTGAGAGTCATACATTAACTGTCCAGAAATCACTTAGAAGGTTTCACTTTACTGAGCTGGGAAATCTGCTGAACGCAGGCAATCTATGAAGTGGATCCAAACCTCCCTATCAATTTCCATGCAGCTTTATGATATATGCTGGCTAATAGTCAGGAACTCAGCATCCATACCATACACTTTGCCGGATGGATGGATGTATATAAGATCCCTGAGTGGAAGTTAGTAGCACATCAAACATAAAATACATATAAAACATCACTTTACGCATACATAATGAAAGACAAAACAGAGCAAATTGGCATGACATCAGAGTGCAGAATGCATTAGTTGGTAGTCCTGTCGGAGAATACAATAGACTGTCCTTACACAATGTCACTGCTCCTCATTTCAAGTGTACACATATTTAATACAGGCTGGGTTGTATTTTCTTTTACCAAAAATAAATAGTTTGATGTTTTTTGGAGTATCACACAACCTGTCCATGTTGGTATCCGCCTAAATTGTCAGCCTTTAGCAAGTGACAGCTAAACTTGTGCCAAAGTACCATAAAGTTTAATTGGATGCATGGCCTTTAATGCCAACAACAAGAAAAATAGGTAACACGTTAAAATAAGGTTATGTGGCACGGTGGAGGGCGGGGCCGGGTCGTGACTCAACACACCCGGTCCCGTATTAGGCTAATCAAGCCACCGAGAGGGATAAAGGCCGACTGCAGAGGGCGGTGCAAGAGAGATAGATCCTTACGGACATGTCCGTCGTCTTATGTGTTTGTCTTTTGAGTTTACCATTAAACACATAAGACGACCTTTAGCGTGCTACATGTACTGTTAGAGCAAAGTTTTATCCTCTTTAAAAGTTGACAAGCCTACTTATTTTTGGCACATGTTATTAGTTGGACTTCAATTTAATTTAGTATATTTTTTCCTTGTTGTCTGTGACACCTAATGGTGCTCAAGATTAAACATTATAGAAAGCATGTGCAGAATTGTTCTTAATGGCCAATTGAGCCACCATCCTCTTTTCTCCCATTTCTTCTATTGAGAAAGTGTGGAAGACAGCAGTGGAGAGAGGTGCCTACTGATATAAGTGCCACTGTTCAATCACATTATAATGTAAGAGCATGACTATACTTCTCTTTGACCTCTGGTCCAGCACATCGCCCCAGCAGTATGAGGTCACAGAGAATAGAGGTCCGGTACTATCTCACACTCCATAAGGTAGACTAAACCCTTTATCTGTCTATTCCCAGCACAGGGTGCCCGGGCCACAGTCGCTATCAGTGGGCAGCCTGAAATATGCCTCACAGAGTCTAAATCCAGTCTCAACTCTGTCTCAAAATAGATTTCTCTTTCTTGTCTTTCATCCCTGGTTGTACACAACACAGAAAAGATAGTGTGAAAAAATTGAGAGGAAGCCATACAAAATCGACACCAGGGCTGGACAGATTCAACACCACACGGCTGGCTTGACCATTCATCGCAGATAATGCTTCATGTTTTTGTTTTTTAAAGTATTTTCTCCATAAAGGCCATTGAAGGAATTGTCTGGGCTCAATAACTGCATCCGTTGCATGCTGTAAATTATCATCAAAAAACTTAAACTCATCCCTTAGCTGGTGAAAACATGCAAAACAGTAACACACTCACAGTGGAAGTCTATGGGGAAAGCAGTTGCACATTTTAAATGTATAGTCACAAGACAAACATTGAACTTGTTAAAGGAATATTCCGGGTTCATTACAAGTTAAGCTCAATCGACAGCATTTGTGGCATAAAGTTGATTACCACAAAAATGTATTTCGACTCGTCCCTCTCTTTTGTTTAAAAAAAGGCAAAAATGTGGGTTATGGTGAGGCACTTACAATGGAAGTGAATGGGGCCAATCCATAAATGTTAAAATACACACTCTTTCAAAAGAATAGCCATAAGACATAAACAATATGTGTTTTAACATGATTTTAGTGTGATAAAATTGATTACTAACCTTTTCTGTGTAAAGTTATAACAAATTTTACAACTTTGTTGCCATGACGATGTAACACCTAAAACAGCTGTAAAAATGACCATTTAAAGAACTTAACAGCTCAAATAATACACAAGATTTAACAGAAGAATTAATGTAAGTGCTTTAGAAAATGAAAAGCTTCACATTTCTGCTTTAAAGCCATTCAGAATGCCTTGCCACATAGACTGTTTTTAGAAATTTTAGGACGAGTCAAAATTACTTCATGTGGTAATCGACAATACATTTATTTAGAGATCCACACAGAATGCATTTGGAAGATGCGTAACATCATCATACTGTACATGTTGGTCATCATCTGCAAACTGTTTGGAGAAAAACTGATTAACTTGAGGTGAACTTTGTGGACGGAGGCAAGTAACCAGCCCTTCAATCAGCACAACATGGATGGTTACTCAAGCAGAAAGTGGCCGTCACAGACAATTTCATCTTTGCGTATCCTTAAGATCTTTATTGGGCAGTGCAGTCACAAATCATAACCCATTAGAAAAAGATTCTTTTCTCATGTAGATTTAATAAATGTGACCTAAGGGCTATACTTTCAGGATGTGTTAAAATCAGCATGATTTCCCTTATTAAGCAGAGACGACAACATAAGCATTAACACAACTACATATGAACTGCTTTATAATGTGCATCAACGTGACAGTTGGAGACTTGTTTTACACTCCTCAGGTCTCATGGTTGGTAGAATAACCAAGAAGGAACTTTTGTTCTCTCATAAATATGCAGCACTCTGAAACATAGCTTATAGGACCAGTTCGTATCATCTTGACAGAAGCAACAACCGAGTTCCTTTCAAAACGATGAATGAACAGAAATGAGTAAAAGTGAGATGTTCTTTAAGTAATATAGTTGCTACTTGAATAACATTTTGAAGGATTTTAGAGCAGTAGTGCTCAATGTTTTCCCACTGGCTTTTAGAGTGTGCTGGCAGGCTTTTAGCAAAACACTGGTAGATTGCAGAAAACAAGCACACTTTAGTTCATTATTTTGGGGATTCATTTGAAGTTCTGTTTTGTTCAAAGAGTTTATGAAAAAAGATGATGACAAATAAGATCTGTTTTTGAGGCACATAGCTTCCTTTTCCCTGTAAACAAGGAAAATAAATCTTTTGAACACAACATTTATACAAAGCCGATGTTAAATCTCTGAGGTGGAATAAAAACAGGAGTCACTTTAAGGAGCATATCCAGATTAAAAAACAAAGCCGCACCGGTCCTTTTGAACACTAAGTGACTGTTATGTATAAAAATAGAGTTCTCAAAATATCACAGTCTCTTGCACAGAGGTACTTATTTCTCGATCTTTTTCTGAAAGGTCAGAGGCGTAATGAAGATAAGTGTGACTTTATTTCATTATTCAGGCAATGTGTCATCTCAGAGGAATCACGACCACTGGCGTTTTAAATCAAACACGCCAGGGCAACACATCAGGACCTCAGATCAAATTTAGTAAAAGGGCAAGAGGAAATAACGTCATTGCAAGCAAATTATTTTTAACTCTTACACACAAACAATAAATTGCATGTGTGTTATTACACTGTAAATAACTGAAAATGTGCAGCTGGTACCGTGACCCTTTGGTGCATGGACAGACATTTTTAAAGCCGTTTTTAACCATTACATCCAAACCACAATGGCTGATTACCTTTAACCCTTATTCATAATTCTAAATGACTGTCCTCTTCATATGTCATCCTGATTATTTAGTACCTGTGGAATATTTATCATAATTGTCTCTTGCAATGGACAGGTGTGAAAAAACTATTTTGGGGGAAAAAGATTGAGAATTAATATATTTTTGTGTTGAAGATAATGGACATATTAAGAGATTTTTTCCTTTGTGATTTTGTAATTTCATTATTCAGGTATCACATATGTGTTATGAATACAAATCACAAACAGAAATGGTCCATTTTTAGTTATTAGGATTTGTATGAAATATTGTATTATGATGTACTTCTTTATTAATTTAAAATTCTTAGTTCATAGCATGTGTAACGTTTAAGGATTACTCTGTTAAATTTGGTAGAAATTTGTTATGAAATTTAAATGTAGAAATCTTAAAAATAGTCTTAAATATTTTTTTATAACTATATATATATATATATATATACAGCCAGGTTGATTCTGTCATATTAAATATACAATATATACTCAAAAAATATTTAAGCCTATGTTTAAGATTTACACTTTTCAATTTCACAACAAATTTCCATCAACTTTAATTCACGGATAATCTTTAACAAAAACTGGTAATTTGTAATCTTTAACAGAATTAAATGTACGAAATTATTAAAGTTAAGAAGTTATAAAGTTTTGTTTTTTTATTTAATATTCTTAAATGCTACTCAAGTCAATTTGAAATGAAGAAAATAAAATGCATAAATCTTGATAAAATATTTTGTGGCGATTATAACAAAACCAATAAATTTAGATGTTAACAGCACATGAAGCTTTTTTTTTCATTATTATTATTTAAAATGAACATTAGAAGCCCATCAATAGAACATTCTTGTACTCTGCATGAGCAGTGGGTCTATCCACATTTCAATGCATTTTAAATGACTACTGATTTTAAAAAAAAAAAGAAAGAAAGTGTTGCGCATATTTCAAATGAATTAGCATAACAGTGGTCCTTAATTGAAAGGATAATTGTGTTTGTGCAGGTGAATTTGAGCTGCCTTTCTGTCTCACCACTCAGGAGCCAGATGTCTGCCAGAACTGATCTCTTAATACCGTGGTCATATTACCACTCAACTCACTAAAATATGCTCTCTGAAGGAATTATTACAGCAACACCTCTCTTTCTCCTTCCAGAAGGGGGAGCTCACAAACCACCATATTTAGTATATTATTTCTGAAATATCATTCATAAACCATTATTATAGAAGTGGTGACCCTCTGTAACCTCCACGGGTTACTCCTTAAACAGATGGATGATTTCAGTCATAGGCTGTGACTACTTGGGAGTAATGAGGATCTTTCACTTGTGAGGGATGACGGGAACATTCACTCTCCTTATGAGCCAATCAACTCTCTCTCTCTTATCTGATCGCTCAAGGGAGCCGCTCTTTGTAATTGCCTGAATTCACTTTGACTGGAGGAAGTCAGTTAAAGAGTGAACTAATTAGCTAAAGCATCGAGATTCTGGCCCATCCAAAAAAGAGATCCACAGAAGTTTGCTATCACCCACATCCAATTTCTTCCAAGGATGTGAGAAGCATGGCATTCAGGGGATTAGAGGTTATGAGCGAGGCTCTTGGGTGTTTGCCGTTTGACACCGCTGCCCTTTAATATGTGCTTTGCTCTTTAGGAGAACTCAGGCAAAAAACAAGACCAGGTGTTGAAGGACACTCAAGCACATCTCCTGGTGTGGAGTGATTCCATAGGAAGAATATAATCATGACTTCTGCAAGCAATGTGAGTCATACGCACTCTGATGGATTCTGCCGCAATCCATGCAGAATTGAATTCATGAGAGACACTCAGTGGTGCTACATAGAGAAGACAACAGAAATGAAAACTACATCTCCAGGGGACCACAGAGAGACCTAATTAGTCTGTTTATGTCTTTGTGTGATGTTCAGAATTTTTCAGAAAAGTTGAAAAAGGGAAGCTTCCTGTCTGAGTAAATAAAGTATACTGGGGAACTAAGTACAGAAAAACAGGACAACAACAAAAAAAAAATATGATATTTTAGAGAATATCTGGGCTTCTCGATGTGAAAACCACTGTCATTTGTCAAATGTAAGGTGGGTGACAGAGATTGAGTCCGTTCTTTATCTGCAGAGAGCTCAGTGAATTGATACACACAACACGCCTTGCATAGCTCTTCAGTTAAGTGCTCTGATGGTGTGTTGGGCAGTGTGTGTTGCCCAAAAATAGAGGAATGAGGGAAGGAAAATAGGACACGTGGACTCTTGACAACCTTTGGTGGCCTCTGTATCCGTTTACATGTTGATTGTATCATCCAAGTTCAAAAACCTCTGCATTAAACCAGTAAAAGCTGGAAGAGAGTGGCCCCGAAGAACTTTTAAAGAGGTACCGAAGGTTCGATATTAATGGAACCAACGTAAGCCTTTTGAAAAAAGCTTGTATGTTGGGATGTTTAATCGAATGCAACGACTTACTGAACCATCCATAGAACATGACTCAAAAAGGATTCCAAACTAAATGTTGAAATATTTACGTTTGAGTGACTGAAGCCCATTTGTGAAAATGCTGTACATGTTCATGCTCACTTCACTTAGAATTCACTGGAGTGTCAACCATAAAAATGCACGATGAAAAGAAATAATGTATTAAAAATTGTTTGGAGATGGGGGGGCATTCATTTACGTTTGAAAGGCCAAACGTCTGACAAACATTTGAAGCTACTTTTTCATACATATTGCCCAAGGAAATAGAAAATAGGCAGGTGGGAACCAATCGTGTGCTTTAAAGCTTTAGTTTCCCTCAGCAATAAGGTGAAAAAATAACCTTACAAATTGCACAACAGAAGCAAATTAGGGACGCTTGGCTGTGCTGCAGGAAGACTGTTCTCTCTACTCTACAGTCGTGGCGAATGAGCTCCAACTAGCACTATTAACTGCTGACTAACAGAAAAACATCCCCACCTATGCAAGCGCAACACACAAGCTAATTTACACAAATGTGCTCCGATTGTTAATTAGACATCAAAGGATTTGTGCAGAAAAAGCAGCGCTGCTCAACACGTTCACAGTTGCTCAGTATGGTTACTGGTCGACAGAAAGTTCTGGGTCAACAAGTGATTAAAAAAACTCAACTTGCATTCTAAAAGGCTCATATCAAAGGAGAGAGAACCATTCAAATTTGGGAAAACAGGCTCGGCATGGCTGTCCCCGCAGAGCGGCTCGGCTCGCTCGGGACATGGAGGAGCTTAAGTCAACTCTGTTTTTGTGGCCACCGGTTTATGCGTGAAAAGCCATAGGTTTCATGAGGACGTGTTTGGCATAAATATAGCAGAAGCGAGAGGAAATGTCTTCTAAAGGCATACATTTATCCCACGATTCCTTCTTTTAATAAGCAGAGATGCTAAAAGTTGAACTTTTGAAGATTTTGGGAGTGTTGATCTAAATTGTTAAACCAAAAAATTTGTACTGGAGCATTGTAAGATTTTGTTTTCCACTTTTTTATTTAAAAATAGCAAGTTATTCAAACATTTCCAGGGTGTATGAACAAAAGATTCTATGCAACTTTGTGGCCTATACAGAAGAAAAAAAGAAGAAATATATTCATGTTATTTATATATATATATTTTTTTTTTTACAAATTAGATGTGAAACAAGAAAAAGAAAACCTATGTTGACAGTTCAGTCCTCGGTCAGAGTCTTGTTGTGTGGTTGAACTGCACATTCACATTGTCCATTCACATTGTACCAATGTCCACACACATTCCAACATGTGCTTGTGTGTAAAAATACCAAAACTTACTACACACACCAAAGTCTTGATGATCTCCAAGACTGGAGTGTTTTCTCCAGGGTTGGAGTGTTTTTTGAGATTAGAATCTCATGGGGCTGGGCTGCTGGATACAGAGAGCTGGCAGGTGATTGGTTAACATTTCCTGTCCATTGACCTCTTACTTTGATTCTGTGCGGGTTCCCCCCAATCCATGTCTCTACGTGGTCTTAATGCCCTCAAAACCACAGAACTTCCAACGTTTTTCCAAACTTGCCCCAACACCCGTCAATTCCTGCTTGAATGTACAAGGCAACCGACCCAATAGCGTCTCAACTTCTGTGGTACTGATCTGAAACAAACATTAAAGAAGCAAACAAACATTAATGTTTCATCTAAACCTCAAGAAAACATGTATCCACCTTTTTCCACAATTCATGAAGGAAGCCTGTTTTCATTTACCGGTCTTCAGCCGCATCAGCGCGTGTTTTCGAAGGATAATGTGATGTATATTATATTACATTTGTAAAAATACATAAATACATAAACACATGGCTCCATTATAACAATACTTTACAAAGTCTCGATGACCATCTTTTGACAACACTTCACTGAGTGGGTAGATGACATGAAGCAATGATCATTAACTACTTCAAGTTGTTACAGCTGTACAGTTGCCAACAACTGTAGAAGTTAAGCCTGAACTCATTTTAACTTCAACTAACACATAAAATGGATTTTTATCCATTTGGACTGGAACCACAAAAATGACCAGCAGCAATCAGAATAAATCTGAGACCGCCAATAAAAAAAGGCTTCTATTTTGCAATTTTTTAACATTTAGTTTAATTGAAAATACGGTATATTACCAGCATAACAATGGAAGTGAAAATAATTTCTTAGTATCTGGTATGTCCCCCCTTTGCTTTAATGACAGCATGTACTCGAGCTGACATGATCTCCACAAGTTTGTATAAAACCTGATGATCCATGTCATCCCAGAATGATTTAAGAATGTTCCATAGAGCATCTTGTGTGCTTCAATGGAAGAAAATCTGATCTTTTGTATGAAGGAGCTAACATGGTCAATGTCACTTTGATTAGTGTCCCAAAAATAGAATGCAGAATTATAAATATTTATTATTCAACATTGTTGTACATTGTTCAAAATCCCAAAACTTTAAAGGTTTTGATGGAATTTTAGACCCCAGATTGTCTGTGGATATCTGAACCCCACTGATACCACATGATGTGCAAATTCTGTCAATTATCAATTAAAATCCTCTCATGTGCCTCCCACCGATGTGCATTGTTTTTAATGAAAGCAAGTGGGAGTGTTGATGAAGATATGAGGGCATGTGTGAAGAGGGAGAGCGTGGGCACGAACACAGCCAGGGGGCTTCAACTCAAAGCTGAAAAGATATAGATAAAGATATATTTTCACCCTTCGTCGTTAAGTGTAAATTAGTCACTGTGTGACTACTAAAAGAGAGTGAGAGTGAAAGAGAGCGAGAGAGATCAAGGAATATAAAGAATAATCAACAGTGTGCTATGGGAAGATGAGGGGTTTATTTTGGCATTAAATCTTTTGGCAGGCATACCTTCAGGACTGTATTTGAATTCGGTAAGATGAAAACACACACAGGAAATATCTCACTATACATGTGTGTGTGGTCTTGCTGTGAGTGTGAGGAGCTTTGCTAACACCCTGAGCTCTTTCTATCTACTGAAGGGCTGTTTACTCAGCAGAACATTAGAATGGCAAGCACACTTTCGGTGTGTGTGTGTGTGTGTGTCCAGGTGCTGTAAATAGGAGTAAATAGATTCAGTCTGAGTGAGAAGTCTTGTGTGTCTGTGTGCGTGTTGCATACCTTAGTGTCCAACCGCTGTAAGTAGGAGCAGATATATTCAATACTGGCTCCGAAAGGATGAACGTGAAGAAACGTTGAGATGATTCCTGTGGAAGCAAAGCAAAAGATCAATCTAATTAACAATTTGTCTGCATCTAATATATCTGAGCTCCATTTCAAATCCTTTTAAGAGGCCGTTCAGACCGAACATGTTTTATTTATTTTGTATTGCTTTTTAGCCTTTCATTTTTTATAAGACATTTAAAGGGATAGTTCACCCCAAAATGAATATTCTCTTATAATTTACTCACCCTCATGCCATCCCAGATGTGTATGACTTTCTTTCTTTAGCAGAATGCAAATGTTTTTAGAAAAAAATGTCAGCTATGTAGATTCATACACTGCAAGTGAATGGTGATCAGACCTTTGTAGCTCCAAAAATCACATAAAGGAAACATAAAAGTAATCAATAAGACTCCAGTGTTTAAAATCCATATCTTCAGAAGCAATCTAATAGGTGCGTGTGCTAAATCTCCACTTTAACTTCCAGATGTGAAAGTGAAACGAAACAGGCACCACACATGTGACTTTAGGTGTAAAAGTGAAAGTGGAGATTTAGAGTAAAATAAGGACTTTTTGATCTGTTTCTCACCCACACCTATTATATCGTTTTTTCCTTTTTGGATAAATTATCCCTTTAAGGGAGACATAAAGTTGTGGGAGAGTGAGCAAATGTCTCTTACAGTACATGTCATGATGACCACTACCTACTGTGTCACAGCTCTGACTTGTTTTTTTTGTTGTTTTTTTACAAGTTGAGGTTCTGGTTAAACTAACAGTGCGACAAAACAGCGAGACGTGGATCAACATTCAACAAATTCCATCTAGAGCATGTTTACATAGAGAAACAATTGAAAAACACTGCAGATGGATGCAAAAATGTGTTCACTATGCCCCTGAGGAAGCATCCTAACTGAAATAGAAGCACTTAAGTGACTGATTTAAAAACACAACTCCACTTGTTACATAAATATCACTCATTACATGAAGCGCACAATCTCACAATTAATTTAGAGTTTGATGTTAGTATGTTGCTAAGCTAACAAAGCAAAACTCTAATATACATAATGTAGCACTTACAAAAAATGGGTAAACGGTCTATATTAATTATATTTTTGGAACTATTTTCTACTACTACTACTACTACTCAATACTTTTCATTGTTGAATACATTTTCTCTTGACTTGTCTATTTTTCAATGCAAAGTCCGTGTAGGAAAACATGTGATCCTGCCCTCGATCTTTACCAAAATTATATATCTTACAAGTCATCTTAAAATGTTGCTCCCTAGCATAATTTGGAACAGCTTCCGAGTCAGGATTGCACTTATGATGCTTTAAAATGCTAGGTCACTAGGTATTAGGGAACAGCTCTAGTGCATAAGCATTTAATATTTCTTCTGTTTTTCCAGGAGCTGATTTGCAAATGATTCTGTGTACTTGAGGTATCTTGCCTGAAGTGGATGTCCTCATCGACTAACTCTGCCTCTTGATCTTTCTAAGTGAATATGAGTGTTTAATTGCAGCTTTGATGCTGTTCGGCCTAAACAAGGCTGTTCATCGTGCTTCATACATCACACTTGAACATATGGAAAAACAATAATGGTAACTATTAACACTCCTGGTGCAGATTTGATAGGAGGGCTGATCACTCAATTATTCTGAATGCATAACAGTATGATCAGGAAAGCAAAGCAAGCTCTCCAAGTCGAGGCGCACAAGTGCCGTGTAGTCAATATTCCATTAGACATGATGGACTGTAGATATAGTTTATATATTATACATGTTCTCATTTCAACGTGTTTAGAATATCATGCCTCTCCATTTACACACATTGATACAAAGCCAAACACAAGACAGCTAGAAGAAAAGAAAAAATCCAAATCACTTTTCATAAATTAATGTACACGATCTGTTCTGTCAGATCTAATGCTGTATGTTCTTAAACAACGGCCTGTGCTGGCAGTTTTAGGGGTTAGTTCACACACACAAAAAAATAAATAAAAAAGAAATAATAATAATAATAATAATAATAATTGTCATTATTTACTCACCCTCATGTCATTCCAAACCCATATAATTTTTTTTACATGAAACATAAAGGAAGTTTAGCAGAGTGTTCAAAGTGCTCTTTTCCATACAATGAAAGAAAATGGTGTCAGACACTGTCAAACTCCAAAAACTAAAAAAGCCCACCATAAAATTTGTTCATATGACATCTAAAAATAGCTGTCAAATCTCATGTTCATTTGCATACAGTACACTCAAATAATGGTGCATGAAGTCACATTGCACTTGGTTTGACATTAATGTTGTTAAAACATATTGAATGTGCTTTCCTTGGCATTCCATAACTGATTGTGATGCAGCACATTTGAATATGTGGAAATGCGATTGACATATGAAAACAACATCAAAGAGGGAGATTGTCAGTGACTAATTATTGACATTTTCAGTCTTTTATTTTTTTTTTTAAAAAAAGCTAGTGTTTGACTTCAGAAGACTTGGAATATAGTGCATGAGTTACATGGACTTCTCTGTGATGCTTTAAATGTGACGATGCTTATAGTGTCCTTTATGGAGCTTGAATGCCAGTGATCACTGGATGCTTACATTGTATGAAAAACCTTTTGTAATTTCTGAAAGAAAGTATAGGGGTTTGGAGCGACATGATAATGAGGAAATGATCTATTCCTTTAAGCAAACAGCCTGTGCTGGCAGCTGTAGCTCTTTATGAATATGTCAGATGTTGTTCATCTGCTGTGCTGTGGGTCCTCTACGCTTTCGAGAACCATATATATATATTTGATTTGCTAAAAGCACACTACACTGCTGAGAGAGCCGTGACTGCATGTCCTCCTATTTGGAAGTGGGGAGTTGCAACTGAGTGCAAAAACAGTCTCCTCTCCCTTAGTGCTGACAGGAGCACCTCCTCAAACAGAACAAGATCTGAAGCAAATTCGACAGAACGGAAAAAAAAGTCCTCATGGAAAAGGGAGCATAGCTAACATGCAGAAATGTAACCAGAGTTTACTTTACTAGCTTTCTTTACCAGAGAGCAATGTGCCAGACAACAGCAAGTTCAGCGCTCTTTCCAGTCACTGGACTGGCAAATACGCCAAAATAAAACGAATAACTAACCTTGACAACTGTGCCAAACATGCTGTTGAGGCAATTACACAGATAATGCTTGGAAAGTTTTTGCACATGTACACATCTGGATTATCTCTTTTTACGGCTCTGTTCACATCTGGTATTTTTTAACATCCATCTCAGGCGATCCAATCGCAAGTGGATGGCGGTAAATACAGTTGTATACAGAGTCCAAAATATTTTGTGATTGGATCAGTCAAACTACATCCAGAGGTTGTCAGAAACGAATGCAACCGCATCGCTTTGTGTAAATGCTAATGCATTCTGATGCCTCCCAGACAACAGCGAAAGGCCACCATCATTGTTTTCGGAAGTATGAGGTTATGGAGAACATTTTTGATTTTCTCTATTTTGGTCGAGGAAAATGCTGTTCTAATGTGGATGAGAGGCATAAAAGTAGTAAATCAATGTGTTTTCAATTGAAAACATATTAGTGTGAACAACTAATTGAAAACTTTGCCCTATACTCGCTAAAATCTAATTATATATTAACGCATTTGAGATTCAAGTAAACTTGGTGTAGACAGCGATCTGTATCGGCTGCCCGCTTGTGACTGAATCACCTGAGACATGTGTGAATACTAGGTGTAAACATGGCCTGATTCTGTGTCGCAAAACCAAGTGAGCTGCCCTTCTAGACTGCATTTTTGGCCATCATAGGACATCACAGCCTCTCTAGCATACATATGGGAGGAGAAAAGAATTGATTCATTGATGCATCATATTTTTTTTCTTCAACAATTCTGGATTTTGTCAATAATTGTCTAATTATGTTAATTGAAAAAGCATAACAGATAGGGATAAGTGCCATGCAGTCTGCAACACAAAAAGATGTGCCTACATTGTGCCAACAAATATACGCAGAGCCTTCAAATAAGTTTAACAACCATGGACAAAAAAGGCAGCACAAGCTTTATTTTATAACATCTTAACGGAAACAACCAGCAAGCGTCATGAACTCTGCACCACTTTATTTTGTTGCTATTACAGGTCAGAGCAGATGCTATATTATAGCTTTTCTGCAGAAGATTTCGACAGAATTTGGCATCAAGCCACCTTAACTTGCACCCCTATGCTGTTGCTGAAAAACTGATCTTGTATTGTGAATCCTATTGCAATCTGATCATGACTCCCTGAATCTGAGTGGAATCAAATCATGAGGTGCCTAAAGATTTCTACCCCTACGCACGCACGCATTACTCTTTCTGGCTCTGATGTGAACGCCATGTCAAATTTCCTCATTAAAAAACATCCAAGGTGACTCATTTGAGGCTCATTTGGCCAGGCAATTAACACCTGCACCCTTGCACAGATAGCTGAAGATTATGAAAATAATGAGAGGAGGGATCTTTTTTGACAGTCTTGTGTCTGATTAGATAAAGTGTGAAAAAAGTAAAGGAAGTTCCAGCCCCCCACTGTGCCTCCCCATAACACTTACCCACAAGCAGGGCTTCTCTCTCTGACTTCACAGGGCTAGGAGGACCCTTCTCTGGCAGGTTCTCTTTCTCCTGGCTGCAGGACACTAAGGTCGATGCTGCTGCCTCCTATGGTAAGAAATAACAACAAAAAATTATGTTTTTTCCAAAGGCCCTCTGCCACTCCTTTAATTACCCTGACACTCTAACAGGGATGCAATCTCCTCGCCCAGTCGTGTCAGAGTGATATATCCCATGACAAAAAAAGTTCTCCAGCACTCGATTGGCCTGTAATGATCTGTCATGTTCTGTGAGAGGACAGAGGAGGGGAAATGGGACAAAAGTACCAGGGTTTAAGGTGGTGCAGAAAAGGAAAGATGGAGAGAGAGTGATAGTGTGGAAGTAACAGTGTTTGCTGCACCACTGCTGAATCTACATAATCACAAAAAAAGCAACTGTATTTTACCCGAGTTGTGATTTTACAGTCTGAATTGCATGTGATTAGATAAAAGGACTGTGAGCAAAATAAAACAAAGACAACATGTCTTTCCAGTGTGTGGTCTTTGCTGGCTGCATGCATAAATAAAAATACAGCAGGAACAATGTAGTCCGATTCATGAACAAATGACTCTTGTGAGTTCTTCTAATGAATCAGTAAGACACATTGGTTTGTCTTATGTGCAGGGGAGTAAAAAGTACTCAGAAATTATACTTAGGTGGAAGTATGGATACTAAGTGAAAATTACACTCAATTAAAAGTATCTAGCCAAAAACATACTTGAGTGAAATAATAATAAAAAAAAGTATTCACATTAAATTGAACTTAGGTATTAAAAAAGTAAATAGTATTTTTTTTCCTAGCTAGAATGAAATCAAGATAGGAGATGTTGTTAAATTGGATTGGGTTGTTAAGTCGACATTTAACTGTCTCTGACAACTGTCCTTTTTCTGCCCCAGTGGCATTCACAACCTGGTCATAGAATCATGTTACAATAACAACATTTTTGCAAAATTAGTTTTATGTGGCCTGTTGTATACACAACACAGAAGTTTCCTGATGGAATGAACACTAGAGGCGCTAAAACAACAATGACTTTTATACCCTTTCACTCAAATCACGATTAAAATGGCAGATTATCAGTTCATAAATACTTTTGATTCACCCTGTTCCTCACACAAAGCTATCTTATTACATATAAACAATTTTACTATAGCGTATAACTAATTAAATTAAATTTAACTAACTTAATTTACAAGTTTATTAAAGTCTGATCAAATTGTGCGGTAGATAAACTGATAGAATGATGCATATGGATACAAAGGACCGGGGTACAAGTCCTGAAGAGCACGTGAGAGGTCGATTTTGTTGATTTAAATTGTAAATAAAACATTAACTTTTAAAACTTAATCTGTTCGGGACAATGTTCACTTGCTTTTAGTGCCACACAGAGGATGTTTCGATTCTGAACTGCCCTGAGACGTGTAATGAACAACATAATTTAATTTTGCAACAACGTTGCCATGGTCACGCAATGTTCATTTCAAGGTAGAAGGCACTAACGAACTGCGATGTCAGAGCACCCAACCCCTTGAGACATACAGAAATATATATATATATATATATATATATATATATATATATATATATATATATATATATATATATTTTTTTTTTAAATAAGCTTTGAAGAAAGTTAATAATGTTTTGGGTTTTGTGAGTTGCTTTCTGAAGTTTGCTACCAAACATTGCTGTTGAGCATATGGATAAATTCAAGAAAATTGACAATTAATATTTGCTCAAATTCAATCATTTTTATTATCATTATTTTCATAATTATCATTGTTGGTTTTATACTTATATATATATATATATATATATATATATATATATATCACATTTATTTCTATAGCACATTTTAAAAAAACACATGTTGACCAAAGTGCTTTTACAAAAAGGAAACATAAATAAATCATGCACATTCAGAGAACATACACTCACCTAAAGGATTATTAAGAACACCTGTTCAATTTCTCATTAATGCAATTATCTAATCAACCAATCACATGGCAGTTGCTTCAATGCATTTAGGGGTGTGGTCCTGGTCAAGACAATCTCCTGAACTCCAAACTGAATGTCAGAATGGGAAAGAAAGGTGATTTAAGCCATTTTGAGCGTGGCATGGTTGTTGGTGCCAGACGGGCCGGTCTGAGTATTTATGTTTTGGACAAAAACTGCCAGTGTTTCTCAATTCATACTCATAGTTTTGAATGAATACATCACATTCAGTCGGGCGTTCACATATGCAGGAATGAGGAAGAACAGAATACATGTAATGGGATTATGTATTTAAAATACAAATATAAGTAACTGTATTCCACTACAGTTACAATTGAAATAATTGGTAATTAGAATAGTTACATTCAAAAAGTATTTCGATTAAGAGATTACTTTGCATTTTATTGTCATTTGTTTCATTTAATATTTAGTCCTTTCAGATGTAAAACATTAATATATAAATGATGCGATCCAAAGTGCATTTGAACAGCGGTGAAACACTTTCTTATGTTGTGTTCATACGAGCAGACAGAGAAGTATGTTTGAAGTAAGTTTGGAGCAGAAGAAATAGAAATAAACCTTGTTTAAATTGTCAGCTTTATGCTACAAGTTAAAATGCTATTTCTAACCATTTCACATGCATGTGTTACCATACATGATCATATTTTTTTATCAAGGAAATTCACGTTGGATCATAATTAATTTTTTTCTTGTAAGACCTTTGATATTAGGGCAAAAAATGGATTCTTGATAAGATTTTTTTTATTGTTTTCCAGTCATTTGATTTGAAGATTTGATTTTAGAAACAACACTGCATAAGATATTTCGGTTTTTCACTTGTTTGTCAAAAACAAGTGAAAAAAATCTACCAGTGCTGAAGATGTAATCCAAATTATTTCGAATACGTTACTGACCTTAATAGCCCAGTAGTAATCTAATGGAATATGTAACAAATTACATTTTACCGTATGTATTCTGTAATCTGTAATGGAATACATTTCAAAAGAAACCCTTCCAACCTAGACTACAGTCTAGTTGTACAAATATTTCAATGGATCCGAAGCTCAAATCAGATCCAAAATTTGGTCGGATGCAGTAAAAAGGCAGCATCAGTCCAGTAAGACAACAGAAAATGATCCGCAAAAATGTACTGAGTACTTTTTTAAATAAAAGTAAAAATAAGTACATTTAAGTAAAAAGTGCTTTTTTTTCTTTGGAAATGTAATTAAATATAAGTACAAGTATCCTGTTTAAACTGCACTCGAGTAAAGTACAAATCCCCAAAAATAATACTTAAGTTTTTTTACTCAATTAATTTAAATCGGCTTAAAGGAATATTCCGGGTTCAATACAAGATAAGCTCAATTGACTGCATTTGTAGCATAATGTTGATTACCACAAAATTAATTCCTATTTTTCTTGAATAAAAAAAGCAAAGATCGAGGTGACAGTGAGGCACTTACAATGGCAGTGAATGGGGCCAATTTATGGGGGCTTTAAAGACTAAAATTTGATGCTTATAACTTAAAAAGGCAATTTCACTTATTGTTATTGTCATCATGGCAACAATGTGGTAATTAAGATTATGCCACAAATGCTGTCAAATGAGCTTTACTTGTATTGAACCCGGATTATTCTTTTAAGCTTTGTGAGACTTAAAGTGTATTTACTGATTGATTGTTCATGACATGTTGTAAAAGATGGTATTTAAAATATATACTGTAGTTAAAAATAACTATTTCATCCTTTATTTTTTCCATGGAACACAAAAGATGTTAGCCATAATGTTAGCCTCAGTCACCATTCACAAAAAAGATGCAATGAAATTGAATGGTGACTGAGGCTAACATTCTGCTTAACATTCTGTTTAACAAGAGACAGAGATTGAGAGAATTGTCTTCTACTTACGCTAGCGTGATTTGCACCTTCATCGCTCCCTCTGTCCTCTCGTTCGGCCGTCTCCCGCTTCAGTCAATTAAAAGAATGAGAGAGCTGTCAGTAAGTTATATGTCACAGGCTCACACTCACACATGCTGTTCACACAGTGAAAGTAAAGAACACAGGAGTGACCGCAGGCCAGAAAACAGAATCACAGCCCTGACACCCAGAGTTGAAGGTCAGGCTTGCAAATGCAATCCTTTAAATGCTCAATATGCAGCAAACCTCAAAAAGCATTTGTCCTGCTCAATGAAACACTAATGAAGCGAGGTTTAATCTCAGAGTGAAGGCATCCGATTTCATTTCGCTCTGCTGAGACTAGTAATGCAACCTGATGCAGACGGAATATATAATGGTTCTAGCCAGTGCAAGCTCTACCCCATTTGGCACCCTAGGTGAGACCCTCAAGTCACAGGATTCATTAGAATGTACTCTGAATGGTGCCAAAAACAAAAAACATCCAGTGAGGGACAGTTCTGCCGATGGAAATGCCTTGTTGATGAGAGAGGTCAACAGAGAATGGCCAAACTGGTTTGAACTGACAAAGTCTACGGTAACTCAGATAACTGCTCTGTACAATTGTGCTGAGAAGAATTGCATCTCAGAATGCTATTTTGAGATACGGGTTGGTGCTGTTTTGGCCGCACAAGGGAGAAAAAAAAAAAGAAGAAAAAAAGCAAAGGTGCACTGCTTAAAGATCACAGCTATGCACATTGTACAGTATGTTTCACAGCAGGAGTTTTTGTAGGCTTTCATCATTACTGGGGAGTCTGGGGCCCATCAAGTACACAATCTATTGAACCATGAAGTTGTGTTGTGAAAATGTCTTTACCTGCAGTATATATCGCTCACAGGCTCCACATGCACTCGCACATGTCCTTCACTGGTAAACGATTGAATACAGTTGCAGGTTTTGTTTCAATGAATTGTAAATAAATATCCACTTCATTCTGCTCTGTTTTTGTTCTCTGTCTTCTAAAGCATCCAGTTACTGATATACTGCATGACAAAACACTTCAAACAATTCAGCCCACGCATAAGACAAATTAATTGAGAAGAAACGACTAAAAACGAGATTATTTCACACATCGGGCATCGCTCTGATTCACAAGCCCCGATGTGCTCGTGAGTCTATGACCATGTTCACAATGGCATACTATCCATCCTACTCTAACTGTTTCTGCCATACACAAATCTGACAGAAACTGTGAGAGTAGTATGGAAGTAGGGCATTTAGTACACTGTCTATATGTTCCATGGGGGGGGTCACAACACGTTATCGGAATGCACAGACAAATTGGACCCATTCTAAAATTGGCTTGGTATTTACTTTACTTTACTTTTTATACTTTATTGTCAGACGAATCTGAAATTTTTCTTGCATAACAGTATCTATGTTTACAACATCTAACATACATTCTACATCGACATACACTTAAACATCACATATTATACATTCAATCAATACAACACTTATGCATCTAACACCTTCACAGTACTCTTGATTTCTGATTGAGTGTTTTTATTCAATGCTAAAATAGCCTGGTGCACAAAAGAGTGTTTCAGCCTCACTTTGTTAAATCTAGGGACTCTATACCTCCTCTTTGATGGTAGTAGTTCAAACTCTTTATGCAGAATATGCATAGGGTTAGAAGCTATAATATTAGCTAGCCTTAGCAAATTGTTATAGTAGTAGTCTGAGTCGTAAAGCTTCTCAAGAGGCTGACCTACAATCTTTGAGCAAATTTTTAGTTGATTAAACAACTTTGTTTTCAGCATAACAGACAGGCTTTTATACCAGATAGAGTTGCAATATTGTAGTATGCTCATTATCACAGACCTATAGAACAACAGAAGAATCTGTTTTCTTACTCCAAATGACCTAAGACGACGAAGAAAGTAAATTCTCTGCTTTGTTTTTTTACATAGAGTATCAATGTGATCTTTCCATGATAACATGTCGTCTATAATCACACCTAAATATTTATATGTCTTAACTGATCTGATTTCCTCCTTATGAATAAAAACAGGCATTATATCAGATGCAGACCCAAATACAATCTCCTCAGTTTTACTCGTATTCAGCACCCCTAGAACAATGTCACCTAATGGGTTGACCAGCCCTGATTCTAGCTAAGACAAGCAACATTATTTTTATTGCTATTACTTGGGATCAGGGATTTGAAAAAACCCTTATTGCTATGTAATTGAGCTACTGACATGAGTGATACTGCCTGATCTCATGAAAATTACATGACCATGGAAACATTTTTGCCAAACTAAATTACGTGCTTTTTTACACATTTTGCTGCAGTTTCCCAGTGAAATGTCCAGCGAGGGGGCGCCAAAAGCGAGTGAAATAGTGTCATAATCAGACAAGGTTTTTAAGGTGAATGCTAGATGGAGGTTTAATGAGTAAAACATACCTCCCAAGCATAAAACATTTACCTAAGCCCAACTGATGGTGTCCTCACTGCAAAATGAGAGGTAAACAAAACAGACATCCTTACCCTTAACCTACACCCAAACCTAACCGATAAAAGCAAAATTCGACATGAGAAGCATATTTTCTGAAGCAACCACGCCAATTGGTGTCACTTCTTGTGACGCCATTCAATTCTTGTTATACTTCTCATGTGTCAGTTTGATTGGTTGGCTGGGTATAACTGGATATAACAGAGTGAGTAATGGAACAAAAATAAGTGTTTATAAAGTTATAATCAGCCATTGTACTCTTGATTTGTGTGAAAGTGAATAAAATGCACAGTTGTTTAAGTGGGTTCATTTCACCAGGAAACTGCAGTGAAACATAGATTGTGGCACGTAAATCTCAGTTTGCAAAAATTGTATTATATTAACGTTCATTCCAGGAGACTAGATTGGAATGATACCTCAAATCATGTGCCTTGTTGACCTGAGGTGTGCTGTTACTTTTCTAAGCAGTGTGACTTAAGATTTTCATCTTGCGAACGATAAAACTACCATAAATTTACATTGAAGGTGGGACCCGAGCCAAATCTAGGCACCAGAATATTTGAGAGATCTGGGTGTGAGCTTTTTAACTTGTTGCAGTGTAAAGAAGCCCCTCGAGGACCTAACAATGCCTGGACACATGAATATCTTTAAAAAGATTATGAAAATATTGTCTGGCCAACTCCATCACTGTGTTGGTGAGTTTTCCACAGTTAACAGTTTTGCAAGTTAATCCCAGTAAAAAATTTATGATATACACAACACAATCATTAAACAATATACTGTCCTAACTACTGATGGGCACAGATCTATAGGAGCACTGGCAGTGTTAAAATTTATTGTAATTTTTTTTCATTAATGAGTCTGTCTCAGGTGAGCCATCACATGCTGATGCCTTGAACTCTCTTCCAGCATGGATCAGTGGTGTCGAGATAGATTCCGTTGCCGAGTGCCAATCAAACCAGACTCACTGCTGCACCACATCCTAACATTTCTCCTTGAACAACCATTTAAAAAATTATTTCATGAATGAAACCCAAACTTAACCTGAAATGATCCGCTCTAATGTACAAGATAAGGAAGACTGAGATAACAACATCTGTCTGTAAAAGATAACAGGCTATCAAATCTTATGCATCCACCGTTCAGCCCTCTCAAATTGGCTTTACCTTTTGGTTGTTAAATATAAAATTCTGATTTAAATGTCACTTAACCTGAGTTTGAGTTATGAATTAACAACTTATACCTCGTACATTGGGAATGGTCCCTTAAGCAACACAATCATCAAGTTTTCCTGAATAAGAGCTCTGTTGAAGACCGTGTCGGTGACACAGAGTTAATTGAAGGTGGCTTGTTGTAGCTGCTAGTGTGGCATATTGGCTGACCACTGCAAAGGTGCTATTAGTTTTCATTAGTGTCTGCTGCAGCTGTAGGGAATATATGCGCTGATCCGTCCTGCAAATCTGTAGTGTTCAAAGCTCAACAGCATGCGTCTACATGTGTCCATTTAAAATGCATTACCTATATTTTCCATCACTAAACTGGATCATTGCCATTTTATCTCTGAAAAAATGACTGATAGGTTGGTTCAGTGGTGCCCAAAAGTCTGAGACCACAAGTAAAAAAAATGCTTCTAAAAAAAGAAACGTCCCTTTTTAGGATACTGTATTTTAAAGATAATTTTGTAAAAATCCAAATAACTTTACAGACCTTTATTGTAAAGGGTTTAAACAATGTTTTCCATGCTTGCTCAATGAACCATAAACAATTAATGAACATGCACCTGTGGAACGGTCGTTAAGACACTAACAGCTTATAGACAGTAGGCAATTAAGGTCACAGTTATAAAAAAATTAGGACATTAAAGAGACCTTTCTACTGACTGAAAAACACCAAAAGAAAGATGCCCAGGATCCCTGCTCATCTGCATGAACGTGCCTTAGGAACTGCGTGAACTGCTGCATAAAGGGATGAGGACTGTAAATGTGGCCAGGGCAATAAATGGCAATGTCCGTACAGTGAGACGCCTAAAACGGTGATACAGGGAGACAGGAAGGACAGCTGATCATTCTCGCAGTGGCAGACGAAGTGTAACAACACCTGCACAGGATCGGTACATCCGAATATCACACCTGCGGTACAGGATGGCGACAACAACTGCCCAAGTTACACCAGGAACACACAATCCCTCCATCAGTGCTCACTGTCCGCAATAGGCTGAGAGATGCTGGACTAAGGGCTTGTAGGCCTGTTGTAAGGCAGGTCCTACCAGACACCGGCAACAACGTCACCTATGGGCACAAACCCACCTTCACTGGACCAGACAGGACTGGCAAAATGTGCTCTTCATTGTTTTGTCTCACCAGGGGTCGGACTTGCATTTACTGTCGAAGGTAAAGGCCTGTACTCTGTACTCGCTTCATCTGTACTCTGGAGCGGGATCGATTTGGAGGTGGAGGGTCCGTCATGGTCTGGGGCAGTGTGTCACACTGAGCTTGTTGTCATTGCAGCCAATCTCAATTGAGCTGTGCATTACAGGGAAGTCATCCTCCTCCCTCATGTGGTACCCTTCCTGCAGGCTCATCCTGACATGAACCTCCAGCATGACAATGCCACCAGTCATACTGCTCTTTCTGTGCGTGATTTCCTGCAAAACAGGAATGTCAGTGTTCTGCCATGGCCAGTTTTGGCAATGGCAATCCCATTGAGCATGTCTGGGACCTGTTGGATCAGAGGGTGAGAAATTTCCGGGTGCCTTGGTGGAAGAGTGGGGTAACATCTCACAGCAAGAACTGGCAAATACTGTACTTAGCCACACCAGATACCAGATAAGCAAGAGTGTGCATTTACATTTATGTATTTGGCAGACGCTTTTATCCAAAGCAACTTACAGTGCACTTATTACAGGGACAGTCCCCCCCGGAGCAACCTGAAGTTAAGTGCCTTACTCAAGGACACAATCGTGGTGGCTGTGGGGATCGAACCAGCGACCTTCTGATTAACAGTTATGTGCTTTAGCCCACTACATTGTCAGACCCAGCAATTCATTTTTGTATCTGACTTTTATAATTTATGTTTCTCTCAAGTCGTACATGTAACAGTAGTACATCTTGAGGTATCTTAAGAGGACACTCTGGGAAATGAGATACCAAATGTCTGGGAGTTTGGGCATGACAACTTCCTCTCCTTCATCTTCCTCTATATAGTTATTGTTACTTTATAAAATCAGCAAAAAGTTCACAGCAAAAAGACATCACAATAAAACAGGAGTGTGCCGGGGTGAGCAAGAGACAGACACAGTGGATGTGGAGTCAAGCCTCGGAAAGGTGTTTATTTTAAATAATAACCAATGTAAAATGTAAAAAAATTGTGGGGAACCACCCCTGGAGTCGTGAGTTCGAATCCAGGGTGTGCTGAGTGACTCCAGCCAGGTCTCCTAAGAAACCAAATTGGCCCGGTTGCTAGGGAGGTTAGAGTCACATGGGGTAACCTCCTAATGGTCACTATGATGCGGTTCTCTCTCGGTGGTGAAATGAGCGTGAAGCCTCCACGCGCTCTATGTCTCTGTGGTAACGCGCTCTTAAGATGCACTGAATGACGGTCTCAGACGTGGAGGCAACTGAGATTTGTCCGCCGCCACCCAGATTGAGGCGAGTCACTACGCCACCACAAGGACTTAGAGCACACTGGGAATTGGGCATTCCAAATTGTGGAGAAAAATAAATAAATAAATAAATAAAATAGTGGGGAAAATCTGAAAATAGTGGGGATCTGGCACCCTCGCAGTGAAAGGAGATTTGTGAAGGCGGGAAGTGAATAGAGAGTAAGTTCCAGGTATAATGGGTGGGGTCAGGTGGTCGCGATGCTCATAACTTTTCTTCACTAACAATTTGCAAAACCATAAGAACTTTTCAGGTTTGGCAGAAAATAAATAAATTCATTTAAAAAAAAGTCTCAGACTTTTGGACCCCACTGAATATTAATAAGAATACATTCAAATGACTGTTTACTTGTAAACAACAGAGTCTAGTGCAAGAATTTCAAATACTTTTTCTTTCTTCCAAACCCTCGCCCAGAGCTGTTATTTTAATTAGAGCTGGGGGAATCAGATATTTAGATTCTGAAGCCAATCCCTGGAGAGCTTTCAGCGGGGCAGACTCATTAACATACACTGTCCTCAAACTGACAGCTATCTCAACTTCTTTCCTCTCCCCTTCCTCAGACACATCAACACACCAAATCTAGACAGAGTTAAAATAACAAAGACACAACAGATCCACAAACCGGAGCCTAAGACAGAGAGATGTTTGTTACTCACAGGCAGAGTGTGTGATGTGGGAAAGGCTTGGATCCGCTCCTTCAGACTTTGGATCTGGCTTTCGAGTTTTTGTTTTTCCTCTGAGCTCTTCTTCAACTCTGTTTCTCTCAATTTCAGATCCTCACGGAGCATCAGCAGTTGCTACAGAAACCACAGAAGAAAATCGAACACATTAAAAACACAAAGAGAGATGAGGATCATCAGTATTTAAAGTGAACACATGCAGTGCACAAAATGTTTAGTGGCAATTTGCACTGGTTCATTAAACTGAATGTTAGAAAACATGTACTGTATATCCACTTTTGTCAATCAATCAATCAATCAAGCTGCTTACCTTGATTAAATGATTGATTTGGAAATTTGACCACATTTTAGGCTTTTATAGGCAATTTGATTCAAATATTTGATTCAACATATGCATGATGCCACAAGAAATGCTGTTTTAGGTAGGCAGAATATTTGTTTCCTTCTCAGTTTATATATTTTATGATATTCTATTGTAGGCCTATCTAGTAATGGGTTTAGTGCCTCTGCTGACACTACAGTGAACTGTAGCTGTCAAATACATGTCAAGTACCTCAAAGGCAGGTGTTGTTGATGTGGAGCTAACATGAAGTGGTTTTTGAACAACTAATAAAATCAATCAATCAATAAAAACTACAAAACAAAGCTAAACTGACCTCTGAAATTACAGAATATGAAGAAAACACTCCAACAACACCAAAACTTGAAACATAAAAATACAGAGAAGGTAAAGAGATTTTTTTAACGCCCAGCAAATTACTTCAAATGTATTCTAATGGTAGCTAAGTGTTTATTGTGTTATGACATCTTTATTGCCAGCTAATTTTATATTTGATGTTGATTTCATCTTGTAGATTAGATCCATAATTACTCTGATTGAGAATGTAAATTAGTTAAATGATTCGATGGAAGTATTCAATGTTGTGCATTTTAATATGGTTATAACAAATGCCATGATCAAATAAATGAATCCCCCTTAATAAAAATAAAAATTCTAACACTGCATCTCCCTAGGTTTTGAGACAGCCCATATCTTGCTCTTTTGGTTTCAAATACTTATATCTCTGGTGTTATTATTATTATCTGTAATATTTGCTTATTTGATTATCTCATTAAGGCAATTCAACAGCATGCAACTGATATGACAGCTGTTCACTGACATTCTAAAATAACTGTTTACATTACATTATGGTTACTCCTATAAAAGTAAAAAGAAAAGTTGCTTTTTCTTATATAAGCTGGCTGAGGCCATCTGAAGTTTTCAATTTTATTTGTCACTAACAAAATATATCAAGAAAAGTAACATGCATTGCTTATTTGAAAAAGTAACTTCTTTGAAATGTATTTGCATTTGAGAGTGTAAACTTGTTACTTCCAAAAAATGATCTGATTACGTAATGCATGTTACTTCTAACACATTTTCCAAACAGAGCATTCCCAAGGATGCTCATTTGTTGACAAACACGTTTGTTAAAACCGCTAGGTGTTTAGAAAATGGTTAAATAAGCAGATTTGTCATTACTGATACTGTTAAACGTTGTTGAGAAGCCAGGAGCTATCTGAGCGACATAAACTGTGGTGATGTAACCTTTTTGTTTGCCTTTATGCGCAGCTCCTCATGAATAAATTAGACAGAGGGTGAGTTTAACACGCTCTGAGCACAGAAGCGAAAGTGTATCTTCAGCCTTGCATGCCATTTCAGTGTGATTCCGCTTAGAGAAATGACGTGCACTTTTTACTTCTTTTGACAGAAAGAGACTTTCTTACCAAGCTCATTGGAGATCAGTGGGTACATGTTTGTTTCTCAGACTCAAACTAATCACTTTGCATGTCTCTTATGTGACCTATACAGGCAGCAGTGCACGACGAAGCAAATACGTCTTCAGAAATGTAATGTTAAATATGCAGAATAAAGAGAGACAAACATCCCTCTCTTACATGGTCTCCTTCATGCCCTAATAACGCTCACATTGTAAGTTCACAGGCGTGTGTGGACATAGAATCTACATATTACGTGCCTACAGGATGTGTGAGGACTGAGGATGCTCTCTATGTGGGTGACTAGGATTATTTTTGATTACCTTATTTTTGGGTGTTTGTCACTTTATTAGCTATATCAGGTATACAATATCAGAAAGGAAATAAACTGGGTCACCTAATGGGTCAGGGGTTGGCTGCTTTGCTTGGCTCTTAAGACCCTGCTGGTAGAGGCCGTTACTACACCATTATGCTGCCAAAAATCCTGTTTCTCCATTGACAGCCATTCAAAAGTAGCCATATATTCTGGCAAAATAAATTTAATTTAATATTTCATTATATTAAATGTTTTACAAAGGCTCTTAAAAAAGAATGACTAACAAAGCTCCATGTTGCCCAGAAATCCCTCCCGATTGTTTACACAGCAGGTTAGCAAGGTTATGAGGGTTTTTAAACTTTTTTTTACAAGGACACAGATTGTTTGGATGCACAGAGGGTTTAAAAAACAAATCTTAATGAAAACCAACCTCAAAGCTCTGGGTCAGTCTGAGCGCATGAAAGAACAATGAGGAACAGAGGCTGGTAGCAGGAGATTGCTCTAAAAATAGTGCCAATCCTCAAGAGAAGATAAAATAACGTTTGATAAAAGAGATGAAAGTGCCTGATGGGTGGGAGACGTCAAGACCAACAAAATTTCCACTTCACATGACACGTTTTACTATTTTGTGAGTGATTGATAACCTGAATGATCCACAGAAATGAAGTGTTTTTATTCGCTTCTCACTGATGATAAATAACTCTCACATAGAATAACACTGCATTTAGTGAGAATGGAATCAGAAGGTGTGTGAGAAAGCAAGACTGTAAACACACACCGGATGAATAATAGTTGACAAATTACCCCATGCTGGTTTCGAACAGACAATCTTTCGGATACCAAACCAGATTCTTTAACCACTGTGCCACACCCCTCAAAGTGACCACCCATGTCCTCAAAACCTCCCGCAATCTGAGCATACAGACCAAGGAGGTCTATAATAATTGGAGAGAGCTCTCAGTTTGCATTTCCATCCTTCCATCAATCAATCGGATGGCGCATGTCCCGTAAGAAGTAAGCAGCCTGCATGCTGTGAGCATTGCTCACAGGCACTCAGTTGCAGGGAAATGGTTTTTAATTTTCCAATCAACATTGCTGTAAACCCAAAGTGACTAATCACAGTCTCAGGAAAATGAATTCCTGATAACGGATTGGCTGATGGCACCACAAGAACAGGCACAGTCCGAAGCTTCCCTAACGACTATCCTTACCTGTAACATCAAAATACCATACATGGGAAAATACAGGCCCATTTCACACCTAGTTAGTTAGGTGTTCACCCAAAATGAAAATTCTCTATTTATTTACTCACCCTCATGCCATTCCAGATGTGTTTGATTTTCTTTCTTCTTCAGAACACAAATTAAGATTTTTAGAAGAATATTTCAGCTGTGTAGGTCCATAAAATGCAAGTAAAAGGTTGCCAAACTTTGCACACATAAAAAGCACTTATAGCCATCATAAAAGTAATCCATAAGAATCCAGAGGATTAATTAATGTCTCCTGAAGCAAAACGCTAGTTGTGTGTAAGAAATCTACATTTTTACAAAAAATTCACAAGAGTCGAGGTCAAGCATGTTGACTAGTTCACACGAGAACTGACGTGTGAAATATGAAAGGAAGAGCAGTGTTGTTTACAACAGAGAAGCATTGAGAATCATACATACATATCCAAACCATTCGGCTGGTTTGGATATGTCAACTGCTGTGCCATTTTGGAAAGGTGAACAAGAACAGCTGTTTGAATTGGTTTGAAAGCAAGCAAGTGAGTAAATGAGTGAGTGGAGGAGATGCCTTAGACCGAGCTCCTTGTTCAGACCACTGCATAAACCTCTTTTGTATGGAAACATAATCACATTCCAAAGAAACAGCTGCTAATAAGGGATTTAGTATGAATATCTATGCAGTGGAGGCTTTCGCGCTTATGTCACGCAAGAGTCAGTTTAAACCCCACCCTCGTCAATGTACAAGCTTGCCGGAAGTGAATATTTTTAGTAAAATGAAAAAACTAATTATTGATCTATTTCTTACAAATACCTAAAGTTTAGCTTCAGTAGACATTAATTAGACCACTGGAATCATATGGATTATTTTTATGATAGCTTTATGTACAGTAATTTTTGGAGCTTCAAAAAGTTCACTTGCATTTATGGACCTACAGAGCTGAAATATTCTTCTAAAATCGTAATTTGTATTGCAAGAAAGACAGTCATATACATCTGGGATGGCACGAGGGTGAGTAAATTATGAGAAAATGTTCATTTTTGGGTGAATTATCCCAGTTCGAACTCAGAGAGAGCAGGACAAACAGGCCTAGTGTGGACTAACTATTCCTGAACACCACCCATCTGTGTATTTTTAATTGTTGTTGTATGCAAACATGCACTAGATGAATGTCTTTGATGGTTTTGATGCGTTTCCAGTGATGTGCCTTTCAGTGTTGAATGATTCTGGAAACTGGATGTGTGCATCTTCATTGTGCTTTGGTCATGTGGATGTGTCTTCAGCATTTTCAATGTTGATCGCATGTTATGTTGACTCGTATCAGCGTGATTGCTTGTGAACCAGTCATAAAAAAATTCCAGCTTTGCTAAGGTATTGTTATTGAAGTACGGTGACGTTAAAACACTTGGACCGGATCAAAAACACAAGTAAACAGTTCCATTCGTGAATATTTCAAAGTTTGATTGTTTACGGTAGTGACACACTACTTACACAGGGCGTCTGTTGACGCGACACTAAGTCTTGAGGCTGTCTACACCAGAAATGTCGACTCAAACTTTCTAAACCATTTATTTGTGTTGTTGGCAGTAGTAATGCTAGCGCATGCGGCACAAATTGGAACAGAACATCTGTTTACTGTTGGCACAATGAGGTGCGATGCAACGCGCCGCAACGGATGCTTCCATGGTAGACCACGTCATTGATTATAATGAGTTCTATTGCTTTTGACACGACTCTAATGTCTGGTGAAGACAAGGTGTGAATGTTACCAGTTGTGCTTGAGTTGAACAGTTTTACTTATTCGGATGCAATGTGTTGGATTTGCGTTATCTGTAAACCCTGAAATTTAGTTTTATAAATGTTAGCCAATCAGAACAGTGGTCATTTATGTTGACATTTAAAAGAGACGCTGAGGCCAAAACCGAGCATTCAGATTGAGGGCCTGAGACAGGGTGGAAAATGATCATATATTACTAAATTATGTTGAATGACTGTTTTAATGGAAAAAAACTTTACTGACATTATCAGTGGACATCTTATAAAACTATAACAAAAGACCATTTCATGACCCCTTTAACATAAACAAATATTTGCAAATAATTTGTTGCATGCAAAAAAAATAAATTTTGTCAGAATACACAGCTACTTTTATATGTCTATCAATGAAGAAAGATGCTTTTTGCCTCCATAATGGTGTAGTTATGGCATCTACCAGCAGGGCCTTATTGCCTATGCTGACCAGCCAAACCTTGACTCCTTGTGCTTCTACCTAGATTATTGTCTGGCATAGTGTGTATGTACCTTCTGCATGCCCTGCAGTGCCTGCTGCAGGAAGCTGAGCTGCTGTTGGCGGGTGGTGTCCTCCTCGCTTTGCTGGGGCTGAGCTTTTCCCTGCTCCTGTTTCAACAGCTCCACCTCGTTTCTGTAGGCATCCAGCTGACACCGCAGACTGTCATTCTCCTCTTTCAGAGCTTCCACCTGCGCTAGCGGCCCTGGCAGGGGGAGAAGAGCGAGTTGGAGAGATATGAAAAATGACAATCGCATTGGCGACAGGAAAGGGAAATAAGCAGACAGAGACACATGAGTGCAGAAGGTAGAGGTGAAAAACAATAACGGAAAGAAAGGTAAGAGGTGTACAAGAGAGGACATTTAGGGGAGGAAAATAAGAGAGAGGCATATAATAACAGCTGTGTGCAAAGTAATAAAGTCACAGTGGTGGCGGTGGTAAGGCTTGGAAAGGGGGAAAGGATTGAAAGCGGATGTATTTGGACATGGAAAAAGTAGTAGAAAAGAGCGTTCCTCAAAGGCTGCTTATAGAAAGCCATTGATGGACTGAGATGAAAGGACCCTCTGTGCCACTGCCGTGTTCACTTCACTTTCAGAGGCTAATTAGAGAGTATTAAATGGAGGGAAAGTGTATTATTTAATGCTTCACTTAATGTACCATGGGCATTGTTATCAAACGGCTGTAATTAAAACGGATGCAAAAGGGTTCTTCACACCGAGACATTCTGTCATTCAGCTGTCTCTTAACAACCAGATGATCAGAGACACCACTTCTGCTCCATGTCTAGAGGAGAAGATAACAGGATTATGCTGAGAACCGTGTCCATCTTAGATTGGGCTGGGAGAGAGAGGAAATGTCTGATCAGCCATCTGATGAAAGATTTTTCGGTAGTACTAAATGATAGGATAGGAGTCTTAGTGATGTGGGCAGAATATAAGGGAAGCCAGGTTGATATATGAACAAAATTTGTGGCTGCAGGGAAAAGCATAATCACCTGGTAATGGCTGTATGTTGGCTCATTGACATTTTTAGGTATCCCTGGTGCGCTCTCAATGCAAAAGATTTTTACAAAGGTAGACAACGAAATTATGCTGCATATCTACCTAATTTTGGACAAAATTTATAGCTAGGGTAAACTTAATTTTTTTCCCCCACATGCCATTCTGGCTTGTGCATGGTCGAGCACTTAAAATAATCGTCCAAGATGGTGGTCGAGACAAATGTTATTAATAGGATAATAAATTTATTTTATACATAAATGTAAGTAATACATAAAATAAATATATACTATTTCACCCATTAAACGTGTGATGTTTAATTATTTCATTTTTTTTGCCTATTAGAGTATCACCAAGCAATGTGCTAATGTAAAATTCTGTTGGAATTAATTTCTCCCGTGTACATTGCATGAGGTGTTACTACTTATGTGGAGTGCACCAAATTGGTCACTTATGGGACTCCATGACGTTTAAAATGCTGCCTTATAAGTTAACTGCCTATGAGATCGAGATTGAGAGAGAGAGAGAGAGAGAGAGAGAAAGAGAGAGGACAGAAGCAGTTTTTAGTGATTGCCGCATCTCATCAAGTCTCTGCCCTGATAAAGCATTCGGTTCACCTTCAACAACATGGCAGGCAGATATATCGACCTGTGCTGCCCAGGGGTGCTGACAGTAAAGAAAGCAGCAACCTTTTGCTCACGGCACTGTATATATTGTAAGAGGACCCTGGTCTGTTAACTCTGGGGGTAAAAAAAAAAAAAAAAACAAGAAAACAAGCAGGATAGGCTGCAGGTAGGATGCCGGTGTTCGACACATCTGCAGGTACATGGGTGGCTTTATCTACTAGAGATGTAGAGGGAGAGGTTAGCACAAGCGGGTGGGCTGTGGATCAGTTGGTAGAGCGGGTCAGCCACTAATCGCAGGGTTGGTGGGTCGAATCACGGCCCACACGACTCCACATGCCGAAGTATCCTTGGGCAAGACACTGAACCCCAAGTTGCTCCCAATGGCACGCTTGCATCTTGCAGGTGTATGAATGTGCGTGTAAATGGGTCAATGAGTCACAGTGTAAAGTGCTTTGAATACAGTTAAGGTTAAAAAAGGCGCTATATAAATGAAGACCATTTACCATTTACAAGCCACTTTTCCCCAATAAGGAGGTTACTCATCTTACTGGCAGGTATGAAATATTTGTTTTCATTAACAACAAATGTGTTGAATTACCTCCTTCATTAACCGAGTGGATCTCCTGCCCAATCCTATCTGATGACATCCTCTCAAATATCTGACAACCCACTGACAGTGATCGTTATCATTGTAGTCTAATAACTAAGGTCACACATGAGAAGATGTGTGAATCAAACAAGGTAAATAATTACATTTGCATATATCTGCATGCTAATGAGGGCCCTTGTCACATCTAAGAATATCTGAGAGTTGCAAGCCATGTATGTGTGTGTTTAACAGCCAAGTAGTCATACAATGGCAAAACAGACACTAATAAACCAAACTGATAATTTTACCCTATTCCATGATTCTCTCTTCTGACCAGCCACAGTTCTGGTTATCTATAGCACTTTTGTGACAAGCAGAACCTGAAATAATCTGGAAGAGCAGCTTGCAGACTCACACTTGGCACTGTTCCACCACATTCTGAAAGTCACAGGGGGTAAGTAGGAATAGTAATACAAAAATGACACTGTTTTGCCATGATGAAATCGGTTGTGGACACACGGATTTGACTTGCAAAGGGTCCAATTGCTCAGCCATGTGCACTGCTGCTATCCAAAGAGCATGTTGATGCCACGACCTTGTGGTTTGCAAAAGTATTTAAACTCATGGAGTAATAGCAGGTGGTGCAAGTTTGAATCCGTCCCAAATCACTTCCTGTTTTTACTCAACTGTCTACTAAGTAATAACAACATTTTTATTTTTTATTGAACTTTTTGAACTCTGTCTCATTTCCAATTTGTCACTTGCTAGTTTTGTTGTTAAAAAGGCCACATAATGGGCATTGATGTCTAAATAGTTTTCTCTGACACCGAAAGACGTGAAAATGTTTGGCCAAAATGGTGGTCTTACTGGGAAGGGTAATTCTAGGAGCTTCATTAGTTCCTGAAAGAATGCTTATTGAGAAAACCTCTGAAAAATGCCAGTTACACAGCCTGAACCAGACATATAGTGACAAGGGTCATTAAGCAGTCAGGGCTTTTCTAGAAGCTTAATTTATACTGTGAAAATTAGCTGGTTATAACTTCATTCTGCAAATTTATTAGCGCTGTATGTTCAGAGTAGAGAAAGTGTCCTCATATAATTCACAAATCACCGCTGGATTACATTTTGCAATCAGCACTGAACTTCGAAACATGTTTAACACATGCCGGCGCGTCTTGCTGGATTTTTTTGTCATTACAGCAGAAACAACATAAAATTCTCCATCATTTTGGGGCATATAGATAAGTGTTAGACATCATTAGAGACTATAAAGTGTCTTCTTTTATTTGTGTACACTCACAATAACAACCTACAATGTAATCTGTTTGAAACAATGCGATGTACAATTTCTCCTGGCTCAGCTAATTATCCATAATGTGATCACACCCACGGGCAGAGGGCGCTATTCATACGCTAATGTACTGAGGCGATCAATGCAAATGGTAAACGCCCCCGACTGTGCCTTAAAAACATCAAGCTCATTCACTTTTCTGCACGTTTGGAGGATGCACGATACACAGGCAAGGAATCTCCTGGATAGTGATGAAGAGTTAACATTTTCCTCAGAAGAAGAGCGGGACTCCGATGAACGTTTATATTTTGAAGAGAGACTTGATCAAGCTGAGGATGCAATTTTGGATGAGTAAGTCATTAAGCTTTACTTACATTAGTTGACATACTATTTTATATAACCATGACCGTTTCCAGACTTGCCAGCCAGGATTCAGAGTATTGAAATATGAAATATGCAAGCAAGTTTTAGTTGCATTCAAATGTTGTTTCGGCTAAAGCAGGTATTTAAATTGTAAGCTGCATGATATAAATATGATATGATATAAAAATAATATGAATATTTAGATTATATTTTAACTAGTGTTTATGCTGCCTCATTACATTAACAAAGCTTGTGCTTGCAAATATCTGTTCAGGTGTAAATTAGTAAAATGCACTTTAAATATGCCCATATTAGAAAATCAGCATATTATAATGATTCATGTGACACTGAAGACTGCCGTAATGATGCTGCAAATTCAGCTCTGATCACAAAACTGTTCTTTTAAATTGTAAAAAGAGTTCACAATATCATTGTTTTATCAAATATCAGACTTCTTTTAAATGGTAGTGTAGGTCTAAAATTAAGTAGTCTTTATGTAAAGAAAATGTACAGTCAGATTACTTCTTTTAACTTAAAACTTGATTTAGATCATTAAGTCTCCTCACATTCATTCTCTTTCTGTCACATTCCTCATTTATAGGCCCAGGGGAGGGGTCTTTGTCTCCTCAGGTGTGAATTACAATCAATATTCATGATAGTTCACGCCTCCTCGCATATGACCTTTCTAACACGAAAAGTGTCTTACAAAAGTTAAATTACTATATTGTTTTGTATGAATGAGTGATCAGGATGGTTTTCACATAATTTTGTAGCAAAAACTCTAGGCTACAAGATCCAGTTCTCAAAAGTCTTGTGGACAAATGTTTAGTATGTGTTATATGGCCTTATTTCAATTACTTAATTTAATTTTTTCAAAAACCATGCATAAAAAATTATTTTCTCAAAAATACAAACATGTACACACGTTGTTCACATATTATTGTAGCCATGTTTGTGCTGAATACAGTGTTATCAGACTTTAGCATTAATATGTTTTTAAGCAACTGAAAAAAGCACAAATGTCAAGGCATGTCAAAACTTCTCCAGGGCCCAAAACACCCTCAGTCCACAGAGGGTTAATAATAATCAGCATTACATTTGAACCATCATTTTGATCCTGTTTTAATTTGAAGAAATATATTTTCTTAACACAGTGAGTTTTATAACAGGGATCTGTAATTAATATGTAAATATTAAATTCAAAAGGACCTACAATAAAGCATCGCAGTGACCATCATATTGCAACTTGAGTTCTGAAAACTTTTCTGTATAACTATTTTTTCATAGCTTGTGAAATTGTATAAGTGTACATGCATTTTTTCAGTCTGCTTGATCAGCCTTTTAAGTCAGCGATCAAACTAGTTAGCGGTTTATAATGGCAGTAGCAAACATGATTTTTTTAATTCATCAGCACCAGCTACTTGAGACAACTAAAATAGTATTTAAATTCTAAAATAACAATAACTGATTGATTTGATCAAATTAAGGAGTGTAACTAAAAGTGTATTCCAGTAAAACCTAGATAAAATATCCAGCATTTGCTCTAAACTCTGCTCAAGTGTATCCTAATAGGTGCAACCCACCATACGAGAATGATGATGCACTTGTAGTGCTTCTATAGTTTTGGGAAGGATTCCGATCTTGTCCTTCTGCGTGAACACTGAGTGTCAATCTGGAACAGTGTATACCTGAGTCGTCGGAGTCCTTGCTTTCCAGGGCATCTTCCATGTCATCATCTGACATCTCCATTTCCTCCTCTCTTCGAATTCCCATCAGCTCTTCATTGTGGATGTTTCTGATCTCCTGCGAATGACAGGAACAAAATACGTAATCACAACTGCTACTTGATGACCTCTATCACAGTTTGATTAAAACAGAAAATATATGGGCTAGAAATGTAATAAGATTGGATCGATCAGATCATAAAATGTAAGAATTGTCCTCAAGTGCCATAAGAACATGTGGCCCAGTTCCAGCGGTAATGACACACAAAGACACCTGATGTTGGCTGACCTTGTCAAAGCACATAGTCAGTGGATAAACATTGCATAGGGACTCCTTAATGTGTTATAATGGCTGCCAGCAGAGCTTGAATGTGGCAGGATGTGATTACACAGCCACCACAGATTTGCAGGGCTGAGCAGGGGCAGATGAAGCAGATGTCTGGGCATGGGCGCTGCCCTGTTGGCGGTCATGATGAGGAAGCTCTCTGGCTAATGAGGCATGCGCAAAGAAGAGGGATGCGGCTGTGCAAAGGCACAACATGACCGCCACAGGGAGAGAAACTCGCTCCCTGACAACAAACAAAAGGCCCAGCATAAACAGAACCATATGTCTAGCACAGTAACACATGATCTCGCTGAGAATTATGGAGGTCGAGCAGGTGGCACAAATGCAAACAGGCCTATCTGCTCAATGTTGGGGAAAGAAATGATATGGGCACCAACAGAAAGGCAACTAACTCCATATGAAGTTGCCTCTGGAAGAGCCCAAATTTTAATTTTTTAATTCCAATCTTTAACGCAGGAAGCCTTGCTGCCCTAAGTGTAAATTGAATGTAATTGAATTCAGGTCGTCTAGGCAACTGCAAATAACTGGTCTATTGTTTGGAATAACAATCAGTCTGACATCCCAAACTGAGGACAACTTGCAATCTTGATTGGATAAAACCTTGCTGCGTCAAAACCAACATTTACCAAAGTGTTGTTTAGTCAAGAAATGACCAGGTAAACTTGCAGGAGAGTTCGAGAAAATGAGGATAAAAATCCCCTGAATTGCGTCAAGCCTGAACGTAGCTCTGGGTCCACAAACCATCTGAAACCAGCATCTTAACATCAAATTTATGAGAGAAGCACAGCAATGGTCCATACAGCTCAGAGGGTGAGTGAGGCAGAGTAAACAGATATTTAAAATACTGTTACCTAATATCAATTACTTGCTGTCACCTACTTCAAATCTAACACTCTATAACTAACCACATTCTGCACCTACAGTGATAAACATTAAAACACCAATAATGGGATCTTTTAAAACATAAACATTTCAAATCTAAAGTTCAAAGGCTTGTTTGAAAGCGTGGCATCTCCCTGAAGCCCTGCATTGTCATACCAGAAGGATTCAGACAGCTTTGAGATTGGCTCTTCTCAATGCATAATGTAAAAGGTGAGAGAGGCCAGCAAACTCTCTCTTCTTCTCAAATGAGGCTTCACCCGTCAGTGACAGCATTGAGACTATTTCCTGTCTCAGCTACAGTGAAACTGCAAGCACAATGCCAGCCCGGGAGCAAGAAGAGTCTCATATCTGAGACTGAACATATTCAACTTGAGTCAAACGGTCCGAACAAAAGGTTAAGTGGCGAAATACAAGATATGTGTGTACATCAGCTTACCAAACTGAGCTAGGCTTATTAGGGTTGTTGTACATTCATTCTTGCTGTCTGATGGGAGAAATAAGAGTGCAAAACGAGTGAAACTCAATAAAAGAGAGAACTCAATAAGGCCATAATTACAGCCCTGTTCACAACTAAAGAATAGGGTAAGAGCTAAATGGAACTCTATGTAACTGATTAATTTGGAGAATCACATCTAAAATTGCAAATAAGGCAGCCAATGAAGGTCTTCTTGAAACAATGAAGTATTCACTTAGTTCACTAAGTTAACAAAGCTGTGATGGCTAGTAATTGCAAAGAGTCTTAATGTGCTTCACAGTAGCTTGAAAATGGAAGGACGTGAAGGACGTAGCTACTTCTTGCGGAAATACATTTTCCTTTTCAGGGCTGATGACACAGAAATTCTGCTTGTCTGATCACTGGACACAGAGATTGGGCTGTCCACTGGAAATTAATGAAATCAAATGGATTATACATTTGAGTTAAGCCATTTAAAAGGTAGTATTTGCGAAGTGAAGCAACTCAAGTTTTAAACACCTACCTTCAAAAGTGAGGAGTCTCTTTCGGCTCAGCATTTACCTGCATCCTATAGCTGTTCAAACACCTTAAAGCCAACATGAAACAGCATTAACAACCCATTTTACTTTATAAATGTGACATTTCTGAGTCACATTGTTGTGTTAAGTATTGGCAAGATTTAGAAAAAGGCAGCGTTACTTGTAACAGTAGCCTCAAACAATGCCTGAACAGCTATTTGGCTATCAGCTAACATTATTTTCCCCACCCATGTGGTCTAGGTGATGTCAGCTGAAAGAAAAGTCCTTTCAGAGGGGGAGCAAGTTAGTACATTTTAATGAACGACTCCAAGGACAAATTTTATTTCTACTTTTACTTACGTTTACTGATGTATCATTGAGAAATATATTAAGTAAATAGGGTCAATTCTTTTATTTCATGTTGACTTTAAAGTTATGAGAATTACAACAACCTGAACTACTGTACAGTCCTTAAAGGTGGTGTAAGCGATTTTAGAGTTCTGAAGCTTTCACGTGACTGAGTCCTTGAATTAGCCATGCCCCTTCATTCCAAAACCCCGCACTCCAAAGATAATTTTCAGACCAAAACCTAGCAAAAGAGCAGCAATTTTCCTGTGGCTGTAAAATTCAACAGTGGAACAAAAGCACCCTGAACTGACAAACATTTTGAATCATAGCCTCAATGATCCGCTTCAAATACAACACAATAAGAACAAGCAAAATGATTGACAGGTAAAAAGAGACAATGTCCGCAGTCTGTGGACACATTTTTGTTTGCTGTTTACAAAGTCTACAGTTGTCACATGGACAGGTCAGATACCTCAGGACATTTATTTAATTAATATCTTTAAGGGAGTAGGAACACTTTTCCATGAAAAAAAAATGGTTTAATTGATTCCATGATCATTTGCAGAGCAGGAGTTCTAACATGAGAATCAGCTTTATTAGATGTAAACAATATCAACCCTCTGATTCATGTAAAATTGTGTTTTAATGCTACCTGCAGTGAAAATGAAAGTGCTAATTACATACCAGATTGGGTCTTTGTGCACTAATAATCAAAGAGATCTCTCAAAACTTACCTAATGACCATAGAAAACAAAGGAAAATTCAGATTCACTAATGAATAAAAGATTCTGCTTCAATCCTCTATCGACCATAAGTATTTTCTCATGTATTGAGCTTTGGTATATTCAGTGTACATTTATTGGACACTTTTATCCAAGTAATATGTATGTTCCCTGGGAATTAAAACCTTGCCATTTTTATGCTTTGCCATTTGGGCAACAGGAATCCACTAATCTATATAAGAGTTGCTTAGTGTTACCTGCCGAATGGCTGTCAGCTGCTGAGAAATCTTACTGCTGAGTGTTTCAGTTATCAAATGTTCTTGGCTTCAGTGAACATTCACATCAAAGAAAAATAATTGTACTTCAGTTAAGAGATACATTGCGTGCTTGCAGGGAAGGGAAAGTGCACAGAGGAAAGCATAACATTCTGCATAATTATCACTGTAAATGTGAAGCATGAACATATTCATGAAAAGAAATGAAAACACCAACCTCTGCTTGCTTTCGCCACATGTCCAGGTTCTTGCGTTGGGCTTTGGAGAAATGGTCCCATGCCTTTTGTTTGGAGGCAGCGTGGAATACAGACACAATCTGCTCAACTGTGGCAGGGGATGCAGGGGCCAGTTTGGGGCATCCAAAGAAAGAAAGAGAGAGAGGGGCGATTGGGAAGGTGCAGAGGAGTGAAAAAACTTGTGTCAGGTCGGAAGTGATGTTTTTTCCCCTCCCCCCCTCTATACAGTACAAGGGTGATTCTCAAAAAACCTGACTTGAAAAAGTCCTGGTCATATTTAACCTCATATCAATACAAAATAAATACAAAATTAAATTTTGCATAAAGAAAAGGAAGTCTTCATTTAGGATCATTTGGATTTTTTAAAAATAACCTCCGCAATTCTCATTACCTTAAGGGTTTAGACATTTTACTATTTCCATTGTTTTAAATGATGATTCTCATTATCGTAATAGTCTTTACAGGAAAGAAAAATAAAATGAATACAAAAATTAAAGGCAGTGCCAGGGAGTATGACTATGATGTATAAATACTTTACACTTTAAATGAGCCATAATGAGAATATCATAAAGACCCATTTTATTCAGCATTACGGTAATGGGAACTGGGGGGTAATGGACATAAAAATAGGCTTCATTTTCATTTTCTATACGCAAAATATAATATTTTATTTGCTTCTCTTGATTTTGGAGTAGAATAGGACCAGGATATTTCACAGGTTTAAAGAAAATCACCAACAAACACTGAGCTGGGGTGACTTAGCTAAAGGGATGAGATCTGAATAAGATCTTGTGTGTTGCAAATCATTATCAACCTCTCCAGAACTATCCATCCGCAGGTAGTTTAGACTTGGGAAGACTCTTGGAGAAATCAATCAGTAGCAAAGTGAATTTTCTAGCTTTACCTGAAAACAACTTTTCCAGGCAATATTTCTTCTTTGTCAATTATCACAACACCTCTCACCTTCATTGACCGGATAGTCAAAGGATCCCTTCCATTTTGTAAGAGTACATTGACAGGCTGAGCTCATTACTTCACTGTGTATATATTAGAGAGAATGTCTCACTTATGTAAACTCATTAGAGCAAACCTTCCCTCATCTGTTTAGAATTAAGAGACAACTATTTTGGGGCTTGAGTGCTATGAATGTCTCGAGGTGCATGACATTAATTTCCTGTTAGAATTAAAGACAGGAGGAAGACTAAGGACTAAAAAAAATGCTGTTGAGAATCACAGAGGGTAATGGAATATGGTGCTCTGACATCTTTGACACCACAAAACCCTTCAATTATTCTAAACCAATCTTTATTTGTCTAATACTTATTATAGAAATCTGTCAGGCTTCATACTGTAGCTACTCGCATAACTAGATTATTTGAGATTATCACATTTCAAAGAGTTTTAGACAAAGCATCTGTGTATTAACACTGAATCCAGTGCCTAGGTACTGATATCATTGCATCCTTTAACTTAACTGATAGCACAGCGAGACAGAAACACTGCCAAAGTCTTGATGGATGCATAACATCATTACTGATGGTAAGATGTATACACTATGCAGATACACTCAAAAATGTCCTCTCCTCACCTACCTCTCCACCTCCTCCTTTCCCTCCCTATTAAGGGGTTAAAAAAACCCTGGGGAGTTAGGAAGTCTGTCAAACTTCAGTCTGCAGCAAAGGCATGCTCTCGAGAGAGCCCAGATCTATAGTGACTTCAGCATCCTTTAATTCAAAGAGATAGATGACAAAGCTGGGAGGGATAGCACATGCCTGAGTGTATGCATGTGCATCTAACAGCTTGTAGGTGGGTGTACCTGTGCAGGTGTATAAGTGTATTGAATGATTTCTCTGATGTGCGGAACATTGAACATCGTTGTAGAGCTGTATGACACACCAGTAACCAGTGTCAGAAATGCAAATAAGTTTTGCGAGTTACCCACTGGCATGAATACAATAAAACACCAATTATGTATTGTAATAACACAGCTCAAATTATTGGGTCTATTCCAACCAATTCAAGGTCAATCATTAAATAAACTTAATTCACCACTGTAATGCATATATACCTGTACTTCAGTTGCACAAGCCCAAGGTGAAGTGAAATAAAATGAACAGGGTCCAACTTGACCAAAAAGGGACACATCACCCTAAAGGCTAATTTATACTGTACTTACTGGACGAACAGGCTTCACTTAGTTCACCTACAAATGATGACAAAATGCAGTGAACTTTACATCCTGCCAATCTGATCGTTTGGTGGTATTTGTCCTGTTCGTACACATCTCTGAAATTATTGAGCTAGGAGAACTAGGCTGGTCGAAGAGCATTGATGATTGGTTAAAACTATTCATGGGTGTTGTTTGGACATAATGTTTTTTTATTTAAAATTGTGCGTGCCAGCAGAGAGAGTTGTTACCTGGGTTACTGTCATTGAAATGGATAACTTTGAAGCCCGTCTCTCAGAGATTGTGCAGAAGTATACTTTTTTTTACATGATATGCAACACAAAATCTACAAAGTCAGCACGGTAACGACAAATGTGAAGAGAAAAATTCCGAGTTTTTAAAAGTGCAAGGGGCCGTGACAAGTTTAATAAAGCAAAGAAGCAAAGCAGCTCTAAAAGCAGCGTTCTACAGAGAGAGAAAAACCTGCATTATTGGCTTTACTTGTGACTGGAACAGTACGTTAAAACACAACCATTAACCAAAATTAACACATTTTAAAACTCCACAGCGCTTAAATATAAACGCCAGCTTTGTTCGCAGAGGGTGCGTTTATTCGCCCAAGTTTGTATTCTTACAAAGTATAAACCAATCTTAATGGTGTCATCACACAAAAACAACTATTTGCAACAAAACAACATAAATAATACTATTAAAGAGCTCAAATCTCTATGGATTCTTTATAACAACTATATAAATGCCCACATAAGTTCCCTTTGACCAAGGAAAAATAATTAAATAACTCAAGTGCAAGTTATTCTGGGTATTCCACATAGCCTGAATTTTGTACTCAATCGTTTGAGTTATTGACACTTCAAATATTTTTTATAGTTTATAGATTTTTAAGATATACAAGTTCAAGGAACTTATATATTTGAGTTATGAGCCCAAAAATTGACATTTCAAGTAATGTTTAATGTAAATTTTTCAATAATGACAGCATTAGGGTTTACAGTGAACAAAGCAAGAACACATGTATGTTCTGGACCCTGTTAACCAAGCACTTACGTCAGAATTGGCATGCTTGCAAATATATGTTTTTGGCCTTTCTCTACATTTATATCCCCTCTACTTTTCTAACAAATATTCTAACTATTCTAACTACATGTCTTTTTGTTTTCAAGCATGTCTTTCATTGAATGTCTCTCATTTTAATCATATTAATCAATTAAAACTTTCAAAAAGGCAGGTTATACATGGGGGAGGTTTACAGATACAGTACATGTTCTCACCTTTCCAAAAGGTGGGGGAAGGCATGTCCTGGCAGATGAAGCCTGTATCTGAGGGAAGGTGATGTTTTGTCTTTTGAAAACCATGGTATCATTTCAACCTTCCACTAGAGACATATTTGTAAATGCACGTGTCTCTCGTTGGCAGCAAATGCTTGTAAATCTGCCCTTAGGGTTTTCAATCTCTATCTGACATCAGGATAGGTGCAACTTAAAGACGCAGTATCCTAATATATAAAAATCAGTGTCTCTTCTATCCTCACAGATTGAGAGGATATCCAAGAATGTCCTAAACAGTTAGACAAAGAAACTTACCACTCCATTAAATATTTCCTTCAAATTTGGAATTTAAGACACCACAGGGAGACGATTTGATAAAAAGACTGTTAAATCAAGCATTATTCCTGCAATGTCTCCATGATTTCCAGTCATATCAATGAACAGACATAATGAACAGTCAAGTCTTTAGAAGAGATGCATAATGCCTTCACATATCCCTGTACACATATTTCAACTTTATAATCAGTTGTATGTTCTTGTAAATAAAGTTATAATACTGTACATTATAATACTTGTCATCTACTGTATGCTTGTACTGTACCATAAAAGAGTCAAAAGCATTAAAACACATGATCACATGTGTTATAATAATGCATTTACTCACACTTTAAATGTGTAACTATGAAAAGGTAAGCATTATAATGTATTAAAACTGTGGTTTTAATTAATTTCCGAAAACAGATTACATTGTATATAATAAGGCATTATAAATACCTTTATAATGAATGCATCATACAATGGCTTCATTTAAAGTTTTACTGAGGAGGAAAAGCACAACGCCTGTATGTGTATTTAAAGCATGTAGTTTTAAGTAATTTTCGAAAAGATATAACAGATTACAATGTTTATAATAAGGCATTATAAATACCTTTATAATGCATCATACATTGGATTCATAGAAAGTTTTACTGAGGATGAAAGCATGTATGCGTTAAGCATGTGTGCAGGTTGTAGATTTCTTTAACTGCGTGGAAGTTGCATTAGAGGTGTTTGACTCTCTCTCAAAGCTCAAATCAATGTTATTTTAGCAAACAGTCAAGCACTTACACTTGGAAATAAAGTTACTATTTGGGGTTACTTACTTTTAATCTATGAAGGGTCATCAGGTGTGTTGTCCCGAGACTAAGCACTTTAACAAATTCGCAGGGTCTCGAAGGTCTTTATGGTTTAACTTCCACCAGACATGTTAAAATGGCATGCCTTTTGCTGTGCACTAATGCAGTTTAAATACTCTACCTGTTCAACATTCAGTTCAAAAGAGGGAGAGACCTGCAGGACTTACCTTCAGTCCACAATGATCTCAAATCAAAGCATGTATCACCATAAAACCAGGTAATGTAAGAGTTGAAATAAAAAAGTAATTGATGTTGAAGGGTATAGTGAGAAATGTGTTTGCGCTGCTACTGAGGTCAAAAGTTGGGCAGATTTCCTTTGCAACACTAAAACACCCTTTGCCATGACATTTAAAAGTTAAGCTTTCCAAATAAATATTTCTAAAAACTCCAGCTGTTTTTAAATTTCAACAAATACACGGTACATATACACAACACACATTTCAATTCATTTTCATCAACAAATGCCCATGTTGGATATTCAAATATGCAAACTGTTTGTTACAAGACTCATATTTTATACCCTAAGATTTCCTGTGCTGGGTCCTTGCTAAATCATTTTTATTTTTCTATCTCTTGTACCAGATTTGTGTATAAATGAAATATTACATGGTGGCATCTTTTTTGGACTCATTGTTCTAAGTTCGCTGTGAATACCCACAAACTCCCCAGATATTTGAATCAAATATGCACTGAATTTTGCCTGCTCATGCATAAAGGAATCTACGTGTGTGTGTGTGTGTGTGTGTGTTTAAGAGTGGTAGTTCAGTTCCATTTCTCTGGGCACTGGATCAATCAATGCAAAGCTCTGCAGCACTGGGTGCGCTATCAAGATGGTAGGAAGTGAAGTGCAATCATGCGGTCGCTGACGGCACCCAATTGCTTAATGATTCCATTGTGTCTGATACTCTAAGAAATTATAGTGCTCATGCATATGGGGAGAAAAATTTTACTAGGTTTTGAAACAGAACAAACAATGGTATAAAGAAACACTTACACTGCACTAAAATCCCAGAAAGGGCATTCTTGAACTTCTCCTTGGCTTCCTCCATCTCCTTCTCATGGGCGGCTTTCTCGTTCATCAGCCTGCGAATGTGGCTATTGGAGGACTGAACCATGGAATAGAAGTTGTTGGCATTCCGACGGTTTACCTCTCCTCGTTCCACCCATGTCAGCAAGACACGCACCGCCTCGGGAAATTTGGAGTCGTCTGAGTGGAGAAAGCAGAAATGGTGGGAAATAAACAGATGGTGGGAAGGGAGCTGAGTACAAAGTTGGAGACGAACACTTCTCATCTGGGACCTTCTAGTGTCAAAAACTATTAGCAGAACATGTTTATTGGGCCAAAAGAGACTAGAGGACGTTTAGAAGAGGACAACAAAACAGAAAAGGACATATACGCCATGCAACAGGCAATAAAACCTTGTCAAGCGTAACGCAAGGATTTAATTGTGTGCATTCCGTAAAATGTGGTAATATGGCATGAAATTTTGTTGTTGTTGTTGTTATTCATGAAGTTTTGAGATACTCAGGTGTGTGCTAGCAGGAGGGCAAACCAACCACCAAGCTAATTGCAAAAATCTACAAAGCTTTGGCTTGGCTTGGAAAAGAGATGAGAAATGGAGAAAACTGAAAAAGATCGTAATGAATCCCACAGGGACTCTCCTCCAGCAATCTATGATTCTTTATGACTGTTGTGTTTGTTTAAAGTCAGTAAATTAAAAAGGATGCGGAAATAAGCAGGAACAGTCCATCTTTTGGCTCATGTTTTAGTTCTATTAAGCTGTTTAACTGCCACAGTCTTTGGCTTTAACTGATGAATCAATGCAGCGAACACAAAAATATTGCTGTTTGTAGAGCAAAGATATTAAGAAATATAATAATAAAGAGATAACAATAATTTTGTTCTTGTTCTACAAATCCTGCTGTTGCACACACACACACACACACACACACACACACACACACACACACACACACACACACACACACACACACACACACACACACAGGTGCAGCCATCCTTATGAGGACTCTCCATAGACATAATGATTTTTATACTGTACGAACTAAAGATTCTATCCCAGAACCCTACCCCTAACCCTCACAAAAACTTTTTGGAATTATGGGGACACATTTATAGCATAATACCCTTGTAATTACCAGTTTTTAACCTAAAAAAGGTTACTTTTTCATTGACTAAACATTTTGCACGTTAAAATTAGTTACAACACTGCCAACTTGAATACTGGATAAAAGTTGGTTTGTTGACGGGGCAGTCATTTGTTAATGTGCTAATTAGCTTGGAGTTGTGAATGTCAGAGTATGTCAAGATAGTATAACAAACTTTTGGATTTCAAAAGAGAAAGAAAAATCATGTTTTTCATTATATTACCCTTTTTATGATTATATTCCTTACACAGACTTAACAGAGGGGGATAAACTAGCTAAAAATCCTAACACGAAGATGTTGTTGATATTTCCTATAATTTTCGACATTAAAAAGCACAAAAATTCACTAAAACACCATATATTATCTTCCTTTTTACTTGATCATAAGAATCAATTAATCTGTAACCACTGCAAAGTGAGCTAAACTACATACACACTGCCTATAAACTGTTACATGGAAAAGTCGAAGAGAATATAAAGGAAACAATGCTAATTTCAACTGATTCAATCTAAAAAAATCTCTCCCTATTGCGCTCTCTCTCCCGAGACAGAGGATCAAGATGCAGTCACTAAACAGATGGTTTCCATTAAAAGACATGGAACATCAAACTCAAAAGAGACAAATAGCATTTAGACACAGCCAGCCAACAGACACACTGACTGTACCAGCCTTTTCACATACATGGGGAAGAATTTTTTAATTCTTCAGTTTTTTTAACTGAATTCTCTACAAAAACAGGAGAATAACGTGGCATGTGTCCTACCTTTGAGTTTCTCTCCTAGCTGGCTGCATTCATGCTCGGAGTAATGGACGATGGGGGGTGGCGAAGGTGGCCGCATGCGGTCTTCCTCTATCCTGCGCCGGTGCCTCTCCTCCCTGGCTAGCATGCGCTGTCTGCACTCCCACTCGTACAGGTCATCTCTGGCCTGAGCAAAATCTACATGCAGCCGGCCTGTGTCCTTCTTATCTGTGCTTGATCCCAGCCTTACTCTATAACCTAGATGAGAGGAAAAGATGGAAAGGAAGGGGAAGGGAATTGAAAGGGAACAGAAAAAAGGATATTAAAAGGAAAATGTAAATACAGGAAGGAAATAGGGAAGAGAAAAAGAAAAAGGGGACAGGAAAAGTAAAAGTAAAAATAAAGGACAGGAAAGGAGAAAGGGAATGGACAGGACAGGACAGGACAGGAAAGGAATGAGAGACAGACAAAAACACAAAAAGAGAATGTTGAACATTCACCATAAACCATAAGAATGTTATGAGATAAACCTCACATTCCCAATATTCTGATTCATAAAGTGACAAGTGACACACACGCGCACGCACGTACACACACACGGTGTGGTACTCTTCATAGACATAATTATTTTTATATTGTACGAAATTAACCCTTAACCCTAACCCCACCCATAAACCTAACCTTCACAAAAAACGTTCTGCATTTTTACATTTAACCCCCTTGTAAATCAACCCCCCCCCCCCCCCCCCCCCCCACACACACACACACACACACACACACTCACACTCTGACACTCTCCCTGTCGTATGTACTCTTTCTAACCTGTGTTTTGGCAGATTTGAGCAAACCCATGCCTATTTGTTTATGACACATCTATAAAAATTCCCAAATGTGCACTGCGATAGGAGAGATGAGGCATAAAAATCTAACGAGCAAAGAAAATCCATGAAGTATGGGAATAATCTGGGCTTGTGATATAATAAACAAAGAGAAAGAGATTTTCCTGTATCAGGGTTTATATTTCAGCATAAAAAAGAAAATGGAACAGAAAAGTATCTTGACAAATGACCAAGCAGTACCTGTAAGACACACTGGTGAATTCTGTGATGCTCTGAGTACATAAGAGTGAGCTCTGAAAAGTGTTTTTAAGGACAATGTATATCCCCAGATGGCCGTATCAATAGAAATGAGACAGTGAGAGAGAGAGAGAGCATAACTGTTTACTTCTGCCTCTCCATCTCTACTTTACGGCCCCCAGATGCTTTTAAATATTTTACACAGTGTTCACATTAGAAATGAGCACCATTATTTATGGAAAGGCCTGCAGAGCTCCGTCACGAGGCCACAAAGTATATGGGCCGTTGTTCCAATGTCGCTCTCTTTTCACTGAGAGAGCAACACTCATATACGTATAAATAATGGAAAGGGTATTATTGCAGCGGCCGGCACATAAAATTTGCTTTCTGTGGCCACGATGTACATCCCAGTATTTGCATACAAAGACTGATTTAAGATGTGACTCGACTTGTCACTGGGAAGCCGAGATAAGAGAAGCGGAACGCAGCAGGTCATGTGACTGCTGTCGAGGCGGTTTCCGGGCAGACCCGTGATTGATATCCAGTGTTCAAAGGCAGAATTTTATTACTAGGCGACGACGCTTGTCTTCTTATTGACCTCTTTTGTCAGGGGCTCTCGATAGCCTGTGACAGTCGTTAGCACTCTTGAGCTCCCTGAGTGATGTGTGGAAGCCCCGCCCCTCTAATTAATTCTGCATCAATCCATCAAGTCAAGAGAGAACATGTAGACTCAAGGCCCTCATTTCCATTAGGTAAAAGGTAAACTGAAATTATTCTAAATCATATAGAGATGAGGACAGGAGTGCAAGCCTTAATTTATAGTTTTTTCTTCTCTCATTTATGATGATGTGAAAGGTTAGTTGAGTAATCAAGAAATCTACGACGTACAAATTAGAGCTGTTGTTAACCGAAAGATTCACAGCTTAATACATCCATAATGAAAATAAACAAATATATATATAAAAAAATAACAGGGCTCAACAATAAGGGTGACCCAATGGCTCGGAATAATCACTTGCCCAATTGGTCCAGTGCTGTGTTGTCACTACAGTACCATCTGTACCTGACAGGAAGAGGGCCTTGTCCACTGTGTGCTCCTCAGCAAACCGGATGTGACAAAAGTTCTTCTTGCTCTTTCGAATGGCGATGATGCTTCCACACTGTTCAAACACCTCCACAATGAGCTGCTCTGTGGCGTTCTCTGGCAAACCGCCCACAAACACTGTCTTACAGCCAGGGGGTCTCTCTCTGGTGGCAGGAGGAGGAAGGTCTTTGAAGAACAGAAGCACACAAGAAGATTAACTACCACCTCTACTTTCATTGATATTTTTCCCACTGCCTGCGATCACATCAAGTCTATAGCTCATTATTAGCTTTAAATGCCACGTATGAAAAAATGAAACAGACAGGACTAAATCAATCGCTGATTTTTCTTATGACCTTGGCATTAAAATGATTCATTATCCACTTCTAATCTAAAACACTGTGGTTCAAATTGAAGACCATTAAAATTTGAAATATGATAAATCCCATCGATCAGGCTGACAGAAACATATGCCAAGGTACAACATAAGCGATTAGAGTGTTGACACAGCTTAAAAGGGTGGTATCAATCTTATTTTTGGCCTTTTAATCACTTTGTTAGCTTTAGTAGTGTGAACAGGAAAGGACTGAGGGCAAGAGGGGGATTGAAAACGGGAAATTACTTGAGCCAGACTTGAACTTGCATCACTGTACGAGCACCACGGTTCAATGTGTTAAGAGGATATGTACGCTGACAGATAAAACAACATCTCTGACTGGCATAATTTCTTGTGGAAGGTCTTTGATTGGCTTCATTTTGCACCAGTACGCAACGGTAGAAAGCTAATCACAAAGCTAATTTCCCCTTGATAAACCACTTTAACCCTGAATAAAAAAATACATTGAGCAAAACAAACCGACACCTGTTAAAAGTCTGGATAACAAGTGCAAATCCATCCAAAAGTGCAGTTGAAGGAAGCACCTGCCGAGACTTAGGGGCAACTACGGGCCTGATTGGGGGTCCAAACAGAGGAGTGAAAGCAGTTCAGGCATATTTGGTTGTAAGCCAGTCACTGTAAATAACTCTATAGACCTCACCGCTGCCCCTAAACACTCACCATCCATCATCACCCTTATTCCACTAACTCCTGTTTATTGTGGTGGATCATGATGAGCTTTATGTTTATGTCAGTTCCTGTCAGGGGAACAGAATATAATAAGCCATACTTTGTCATTGTCTGTCACGACGCTAGCGGAAATATTCATGTATAGCTTTCATGCAAAACTGTAAGCCAAGCATCTGGACCAAGAAGATTCAGATGTCAGTCACAGGCTGTGAATAACAAGGTGTGATATTTATTTTCTGTACAGTCTACAAACGTGTTTATCAAGCAGAAAAATAATGAAATATCTAAATATCTGTAAATATCTGTCTGATAATTACCCAACTACTGTAACTCTGGAAGTCACTCAGAGAGAAATTCATTAATAATGAATTGTACCCACTGATGGTCTCATTTATTTGCTTGTATTGTCTGAGTTGTTTTATCACCCAATTTATAATAGAAACCATTAAAATTAGGTAATGCCGCAAAAATGCCACCAAAATTAATCAGTCTGCACAGGGCTTAAAAGCTGTGGTCACCGTGAGCTATTATTGTATGGCAAGGGCTGTGCAAAGATTCTTCAAAACAATTCATCTTTTGTGTTGCTAAGAAAATATAACAGCACATGGGTGAGAATATGATTATAAAATATTTATTTTTGGTGAACTACTTTAACAAGTAGAAATATTTGCACAAATGTAGCAAAAATGTATGCACTATACCTGGAATCCCGAGAATGTGTGGCACACTACTCTAAATGCTGAATACTGACCCAAATGGGGTTGTTTTTTCTCATAGATTTCATAGAATGGGAGCAGATATCAGAGGAGCAGAGACTGAGGGTTATAGCTTAACCGCAATCAATGAGGTTCACTCAGGGACAAGTAGTTTTGTCTTTACTTTTTTTTCACTTTCTACAAAGAGCTGTAACAAAAATATTGGTTTCTGGCCCATGTGAGCAAATGTTTACCTTATCAAACGCTCATGAAACATTTTGGTTTGACATTAGTAGTCTCTTGAAAGTTTCTTCTTTGATACAGTTATAAAAAAAAGAGTTGATGTTTGCTTTAGAAGCTGCACACGAAAGAGCATGATACCTCTGAACTTTTCTAAATCAAATACACCCACTTTTAGATTTTATGTTCACAGTGTGGGATAAAGTTTGGCAAAGTACACCATTTCATAAGTTTCATGACAGCCGTTAGCTGATTTGTTTCCATTGTCACTCCAAGATGATGATGTGGAACTGCATACAACAATGCAGCTGATCGAAGATGGATTGATTGAGACCGATTAAGAGAGTTTCTCCAGTAACTAAATGTCTCAAAGTGGAACCCGAACAGAGATGAAATCAAGGCCTATTATTTCATAAACCAATGCTCATCGCATGAGTCTGTGGCTGAATATCCTGTACCGTCTAAGTCGTTTCTTTGAAGAGTGAGTTAAAATGACACAGGAGGGTCTAGAACATAAATGCAGGAGGGCACTGTGTACCTCCAGCACTGCGAGCGCTCAAATGGGAGACAGTCGTCAACAAGCTTAACACTAATCAGCTAAAATGAAGACAGCCGCAGGTGTATCTTGTGCTCTTCCTCTATCTCCATCTTGCACACACATTTGCTCAAGTACACATACACAGTTGAGATGACAACCGTACCATGGAAAGAAGTTGATAGGAAAGTGGGTGCGGGTACGTGTGTGAGGTACAAGAAGTGAGGAAAATGCCCAGCGCTGACTTTTTCACTGAAGACAGACATATGTGCATAATGTAAATCATCAAAAACAACCTACATCAGTCCCAGTGAGATGCAAACAGCCAGATGAAAGTGTAAGCCGTTATCCAAACAAGCATGCTACTATGTGCAAGTCTGACATGTTTCAGTCATTCTGTATACTTCCACAAGTCTCAAAGCTCACAAAAAGCCAACAACGTTTAAACATTTGTGTGTTTTTGGGCATCTTAGAAAGCTTCAAGACATTTCTGGGCATCAAAAAAAGTCTCAATGTGAAATAGTGAGCTGTCTATCTAGACAACCTAAGATGCCCAAAAATGCTGTCAAGGCTCAATTCCAACATTCAAAAACGATGAAGTCCAACAAAATGCGGTCTAGGCTCGATTTTAACATTTCTATGATGACAAAAAATGCTGTCTTGTTTTAATGTGAGTATTGTTGTTGATGCAGAGTTAATCACGTGGCAGCGTTGCCCAGCAACGCTCATTACCAGCTGCTGCTTGATTAGCTCAGCACCTGCACACTATCTGCTCTTTCCCTTATAAGCAGTCTATTTGTGTGAGTTCAGTATCGGATCGTTCTCTTGTTTTGTGCTTTATTTACTCGTGTTCTCACGCTTCTCTCTGTATTGTTCTAGTCTGGATATTTTGCCTTTTTTCCCTGTGCTCCAGCCATTACCATCACCGGATTACTCACCTCTGTATCCTCTGCTCCAGTCGCTGTCATCTTACACCTGGGAATATATATTACCTCTCTCCTCGCTGCAGCTGCCGCCATCAGAGTCCTCCACCTTCAAATTCTCCCATCTTGTCTCTTGACTGTTCCATTGTTTGTGTTACTTCATATTTTTCATAATTTACCTGAATTTTTCTCTCATTAAACATTGTTATATTTTTACTCCTGCATTTGGGTCCTACTTATATCACGACATAACGATCCAATCAAGATGGATCCAGCAGGACTCGTTCAGATACAGCAATTTCTTACCAACCAGGAATCGCGCATCACCCAACAGGAGGAACTGACTAAAACCACCAGGACGGCCGTTGAGGCTCTGGTGGCATGATTCACTGAGCTCACATTTATCGTCCAACTGATTCCAGCACCCAGTGAGTCCCCTGCACCCAAACCACCACCACCAACGTCTATAGACCAGCGATGCCACCCATGCTTTGATCTGAACCCTGCATCAACCCACCAGCGAGCTATTCGGGTGAGCCGAACTACTACAGAGCCTTTCTGTCCCAATGTCCCTAGCTTTTGCTTTGCAACCACTGCTTTTCCTACTGAAGGTTCCAAGGTGGCTTATGTCGTCTCATTACTGTCGGCCGAGCTTGCCTTTGGGGTATGGCGGTGTGGGGTCAGAAACATCCTTTTTGCTCCACGTTCCAGTCATTTTCCTGTGAGCTACTGAATGTCTTCGAAGAGGCTGCTGAGTATTAGCGGAACTACGACAAGGTACTTTGTCTGTCTCTGATTACTCCATTGAGTTTTGTACGTTGGCAGCCATCTGTAACTGGAACGAGGAGGCGCAGTGGGACTTATTCCTGCATGGGTTGGCTGATCGCATCATAGATGAGATTTACGCTCTCGACTTACCCAAGACCTTCGATGAGTTGGTTGACCTCGCCATTCCGGGTGACCTCAAGTCTTCAACGTCGCTCACACTTAGCCCTAGCTTCTCGTCCAGTGCACAGTCCCAGCAACTCGCCGCCACCAAGGAGTACTTGTCTTCACGGTGTGATCAGCCAGTCATCAGAAGGAAAACCCATGCAGGTGGGCAGAGCTCGGTTGACTCAGGAGGAGAGTGATAGATGAAAACCCTCTTCATCCACTCTCCTCCCATTATGGCTGCAGTGGGATAACCTTCATCATTCCTGTCACGACCTGGTTGACTCTGGAGTAGAATCCAACCTCATTGATGCATCCCTGGTCAAAACCCTCAAGATTCCTACCTCTACACTCGAGCACAAGATTCCGGTTAACACCCTCTGTAACACCCAACTCAACAAAATCACCCAGGTCACCACCACCATCAGACTCATCGTTTCCGGTAACCACACTGAACTCACCTCATTCCATGTCACTGACTTTCCCCTGGCTCCAATCATCTTAGGTCACTCCTGGTTATCCTCACATTGACTTGTCCAGAAACAACATTTTGGCTTGGAGCACTTATTGTCATTCGGTTTGTCTTTTGTCTGCACCTTCACCTGTGTCTTGTTCTATGTTGCAGGATGAGCAGATGGATGTTTCCTGTGGAGTACCATGACCTGGGAGAGGTATTCAGCAAGTCCCGTGCTGCTTCTCTTCCTCCGCATTGTCCCTTCGATTGCGTTATAGAGCTTAAGTCAGGTACATGTCCCCCTAAGGGTGGTTTATACTTGCTCTCAGCTCTTGAGAGGGACGCCATAGAGAACTACATTCCCGATTTTCTGGCAGCTAAGACCATTAGGCCCTCTTCTTCCCCTGCTGGCGTGGGGTTCTTTTTCGTTGATAAGAAAGATGGTTCCCTTCGTCCCTGTATTGACTATAATAAGCTGAATGACATCACGGTGAAGAACACTTACCCTTTGCCATTGATGTCTTCGGCGTTCGTGCATCTGCAGGGAGCCAACATTTTCACGAAATTGGATCTCCGCAACTCATTTAGTCCGCATAAGGGAGGGCGATGAGTAGGACTGCTTTTAATACCCCTAGGGGTCACTTTGAATACTTGGAGATGCCTTTTGGTCTAGCCAACGTCCCTGCAGTCTTCCAGGCTATAGTTTATGACGTACTGAGGGATATAGTTGATCAGTTTATTTTTGTCTACCTGGATGACATTTGGATTTTTTCCCCATTCTCTCCAGGAACATGTTCAGCACGCCAGGAGTGTGCTCCAACAGCTGCTAGAGAATGGGCTGTATGTCAAGGCTGAGAAGTGTGAGTTCCACTCCCGATCTGTAAACTTTCTGGGATTCATTGTGTCACTGGAGGGAATTCAGGTAGATCCAGCTAAGGTTAAGGCTGTAGTGGATTGGCCAACCCCGGATTCTTGGAAGGCCCTGCAGAGATCCCTGGGTTTTGCCAATTTCTACCAGCGTTTTATTCGCAATTATAGCCAACTAGCCGCACCTCTGACTTGTCTATGCATTCTAGGTATAGAATGTCTATTATATCAAAAAATGCTGTCAATGTTTGATTTTAAAATTTTAACATGCCACTGATGTCCAACAATGCTGTCTAGGTTTGATCTGAAAGTTTGAACTTTACTATGGCATCCAAAAATGCTGTCTAGATTCAATTTGAAATATTTAAAGTGCATATGATGCCCAAAAATACTTTCTAGGTAGGCATTAAAATATGTATTTTAAGCAGCAGTGAGTTTGACTGAGGTTAAAGGCCTCTGCTAGCACAGACTGGTACGGCATATAGAGGTGTGGGTGATGTCTGTCAGGAGTGAGTAGAGGTTAGGAAACAGGCCAGACTGGCAGAGCTCTGGGCAAATTAAGGCTTCCAGATGCAGAAGTAGAGTGACAATGCTCCCTAAATTCTTGGATGAAGATAGTTTTGCCGTATATAAAGGTCAGGCACAGACTTAGGCAAGGCTGTTGGTTTAGTGAAAGGCAGCATATGCAGATTGGCCTGATGGTGGCAGGTGTATTTACAAAATGGGCACTGAATCCTTGCTATCCTTTCATGCGATCTGTGGGATTCCAGGGTCTGAAAAGAAAAAAGATTATATTAGCCATGCTTGGGCTCTCTCTCCCTCTCATTCTCTCTCTGAGAACTTCGGTGCTGTCTTTCAGAAAGCCAGGCCTTTTCAAATGACAGGGAGTGAAAGCTGGTCGATGGCCATTTATTAACCTCAGTAGGCTGGAATGGGGTGCCAGTGGTGATGCAGAGATAGAGTAAAGTCAAGCTAAGTCTTTGTATAGCTGCAGAATAAGACTAGATTGGGAAGGTTTGCAGCAGCACTGAAGATGCTGTTAAAGTAGCTCTGCAGCAGGATGCAAATCCAGGACAGGACTGGTTCATTCCATTGCTGTGAGTGTCTTTTCTGAATTACATTGTAGAGCAGATCATGCAGCTTTTGACACACACTTACAAGCTACAGTATTGTTAATTATAGAAACTAGGGCTGCACGAATTGGACAAAATCATATTGCTATTATTTTGAAAAATATTGTGATTGCGATTTGAACTGCGATTGTGATGGTAATGTTTTCCACATGTTCAACTGCAAAAAGGCTACTGGGGTTTTCACACTTGAGTCCTCTTAAAAAGAACCAAACTGAGACCTTTTTTCAGTTCAACCACAAACAAATAAATATATAAACAGTGAAACAAAGTCTTCTTCATTTCCAAATGTTACCATCCACTGTGTGCCTGTTATTGTCAGTTTTTTGATAGGGTCTCAGTCCACTAATCATCAACATTAGTTTTTGAAACAGTCAACTTGAATATTAGGGATGCTCCAATCAGAATTTTAGCATCTGATACCGATCTCCAATTCTATTTTCATCTCATCAATCAATGCTGATCATTTAACTTTTATCAGCAGCTCTGTCAAAACTGGTTATATGTAAGCTTTCTGCTCAATGTCACTGTTAACTTAATTTCCCTGTTGGTAAAACCATAGTTGTTGCCTAGTTTTTGCTGTCAGTCAATTATTCAGTCTACACAAAATATAATTTTCAAATATAAATGTTGATCTTTACTCTAGGCCTTAACTAGTAGGCTTATACAAACTATTCTTTACTGTATATAAGATAGTCCTAAAGAATGAGGCTTAATGTCAAACTGAAGTTGAACTGATAACCCATTGGTGTAATTAAATTTAAAGTGAACATTTTTATTAGTTTGTCACCATTTAATTTAATTATTTTTATTCATTATTTTCTTATATTTAATTTCGCAATGCACTATATTATAGTAACTAAATATTTGATATAGATGTATTATATGTTCCTTCCTTTTAATTTTGTTGGATGTTGGTAATATTAGTTCCGCTTTCACTTGTTTCCGCGGGGAGTCTAATAAGGGCGACAAGCTCTCTCGTGAGGTAAACTAATGACAGGAGAATGAATAGAAGTTTCTGGACTCTATAGGTGTTACTATTAATGCTGTTTGCTCAACAATCATTTAATAAAGATGTTTGAATTATTCCCCATCTTGTATTGTGTGTTATTATTATGATACCTGTGCCTTGCACTGAAATGCTGCTACTGCAGATAATAATGAAAAACGCTTCACGAGGATGTGCCAGTTTAGTGTAAATAAAGCGTTTAGCGCATGTTAGCAAAATAACCGAACTCTGAGCACTTCTGTTACTCTAAGCATGAGAGTGAGTTTTGGAGCACAGAACCGCTCTGAAAACACTGTAATAATGCTCTAACTTAATATAGACGGAGAGAGCAGCGCAAATAAACTTTGAAGGGTTTTTATTTAAATAAATCGCAGCCCTTTGCAATTTAATAATTGCACAAGGTCATATCGCGGTTTTGATTTTATTTCGATTAATTGTGCAGCCCTAATAGAAACCTCTATTTTTTTTACATGCACAACTAATTATAATGTATCAAGGGAGGTTCTGGTTCAAAAAACCTAGCAAAAGAATGATGTTTGGTGATTTTGAGATCGGCATTGGAAGATAATGGTGCTTGCTTGGCCAGAATTTTTTTCCTCCTTCAGGGAGAGTCAGTCCCAAATTCTACCCAGAGTCTTGTTAACAAAGAAATTAATTACTGTAATCTAATTATTTGGAGTACAAACAGTAGTGTAGCACATTACATGTATTTAATATAAATTATTATAATCAGATTACAGTTACTGTCTTTCAATGACTTTTAATCACTTTACTTGGGTTACACATACTTCTAAAATAATATTAAAATGTATGTAAAGGATGAATTATGATAATATGTACATCTGTTTGCGTTTTGTGAACCCTGAAGTGTGTGCGCCCCCTAACATTTGAACAAGGAGGAAATATAGACATTATTTTGAATTCGTTTAACAGAAGAAAAAAAGCTTTTCTGTGATAAGTGCTTTAGAAAAAACCTAAAAGTAATTAGTAATTTGGTCACTTTTTCAATGAACAAATTCAGTAATAAAAAAAAAATAAAGTCAGTAATCTGATTGCAACATTATAGTAGTAATTAATCATTTGCAATGAATTACTTCTAGTAACTTACCCAACAGTGGTCAAAAGATATATTTTTAGTAAATAGTGTGTAAACCAATTAATTTTTTTATTTTTTTTTAATGTATATCTGTTTTTGCTAACATTAAATCACACCTTCTACATACTGTATATCTCCAGATATCAGCAGCATGCATTGAAAGACCCATATCAGTTGACCACTAAAAATAACAGCACCATTGTTTACATGAAAGTTATACAGTTACAGTGATGTCAAAAAAGTATTCGGAAGTATGCAGGATCCATAAAAGTCTATGGATGTCATTGCTTTAGATATCAAAACATATCAAAACACAGGGCATTTATTTTAAAGGAAAATCCCAGAGGCCACTTGGTTTGATGTTTTGTTATCTAATGACAACCAAAGTGTTGCTTAAGTGGCTGAATATTTTTGGGGACATTGTATATTAAAAACTTAATAAGAAAAACGAAATACATTGTATATCATATTTTCAGGCAGGACTTTCTGTTTAATATATTCTTTTTTTCTCCCCTTTTCTCCCCAATTTGGAATGCCCAATTCCCAATGTGCTCTAAGTCCTCCTGGTGGCGTAGCGACTCCAGGCGCAGGACGAATCTCAGTTGCCTCCGCGTCTGAGACCGTCGATCTGCGCATCTTATCACATGGCTTGTAGAGCGCGTTACCGCGGAGACATGGCATGCACGCACAACTCGCCACGTGCTTGCCGAGATCGAAAACCACATTATAGAGACCATGAGGAGGTTAACCCAACGTGACTCTACCCACCCTAGCAATTGTGTCAATTGGTTGTTTAGGAAGACTGACTGGAGTCACTCAGCATGCCCTGGACTCGAACCTGCGACTCCAGGTGTGGTAGTCAGCACTGTTTTATATATTCTTTTTGCAAAGAAAGATTCTTGACTTTCTGGTGATCCTTTTGAGGCAGAGGTTCTATGAGCTGAATTAAGCCCATATGCTTTAAATACAGCACCAATCAAAGAAAATGGTGCTGCCCTTTAAAACACACTGATAAATGACATATATTATGGCATAAATGCTGATATCTGCCATTTCATTTGACCTTAAAGAGTATGAGAAAAGACAGAGAGAAAAGGGTGGACTACTACTTTGGGTAAAAGAAGTATATACAGGAAATGAAAACAGGTTATGATTAAATAGAACACAGAAGAGATGTAAAAGGACAAAATGGAAGGATTTCGACAAATGAGTGAGCAGGTGGGGATGCAGAGAGGCTTCAGTTTGTAAAATTTTATGTTAAATGGCATTAGCCATTACAGCCCATTGGGACAAGGACTTTCATGATTTTTTTCTGGCAACTGAGGTGAGAGTAACCATAAATGATTGCTGCACATTACTGTATACCGTAGTCAAGAGAGCACAGCTGTCACCAGCTATTAAATCCACTTCTGCATGGACTGGTGCAGAAAAAAGTCAACTCGTTACTATGCACAATATGTGCATGATAGCCTGTTCTATCCGGGTGAAATGAGAAGAGACTATCATGTTTATGGATATGCCCAAATCTCATCAGACAGCATTCACTGCATCCAGCACTGCACCGGCATGGCTGCCTCTTTCAAGTTTCTCTTTCCACTTCACTTTCACTTAAAACGACAATTCTACAATTTGATGCCTCTCTATTCAGCCCCAGAAACAAGTAGGTCTTGTTCTACATCCCTCTTCCTTTATTTCTCCTCAAGAAGCTTGTCACAATCACCCTTTACTGGTCAAACACAGAAGGAATGGAAAGAATGACCAGGTTTTCCGGTGACATCTTGTGCTTATGAACCATACTTTAATGTTGCCGAGCTAGGATTCTAGAATCAATACACAGCAAGTTGCCTCTGTTGTCAATTGAACTATCGATCTCGTGAATGATGACAAGGTCGCATTCCTAAAGAAAATCCCTTTCCTTACAGAAAAACGAATATTCTTGAATACAGAATACCAAAAATAAATAGTTAGTATGTTTCAATCAACATAAACTTGAGGCAGGTTTATTAAATTTTTCCTTAGCTTTGTCACTAGTTTTTCTTTTGATATTACATATTGTCTGTATATTGTTTCTGTTCATATTGCAGCAATTTATAGTTACGTTTTCTTTCTTTTGCAAACTAACACTGTTTTCACTGGGAACATCTGGTAAACTTAAAATACGACAAACTGATAAAAACTTATTGCACTGTTTATGTTGATATTGCAATGCAATTTTAATATTGTTGTTGTTTTTCTGTAATTCTGTTTTGTTTTCATATTGTAGTGCACATTAAATTTGTAAACTTAATTATTTATTTTTTTTCTCTTAAAAGATTTCCATTCATGGTTGTTGTTTTCGTTTCCAATATTCACCTTGACTTGATGCTAGCTGAGCATCATGGTTGTCATGTCATGTTTTGAATGCTTCTCTTGTACTTCCTGTGCTGGTATCAATCAATGTATAACATCATTTGTTTGAGCATTAGACTGTCCAGAGCAGGCGTGTCAGTCCGTCACTCTCTTATAGGCAGGTGGGTTAAGACACTGTGCAGGTGAGCTGATCATACAATTACGAGAGCAACTAGCCTGTGATTGCAGATGTGCATGCAGTGTGTGATCAGCAGGCAGGAAGCTTAGCTGTTTGAAGGACACTAACTCTCTCAGGTAATCTTTGTCTCCTCTGACCCTCCTCTTGCTGTGTGGCATATTTTACATGTCAGAATACCTCAGTCTCCTTAGAGGTCAACTGTCCAATTACAGGCAGAGTTTCACCCCATTCTCACCGGACAGCCCCCTCCTGTTTCATTGTTCTGCCTGACCTCCTTCTCTATGACAAGAGCTGAATTTAGATGAGCTCATTCAGCTGGTGGAATGAGGGGGATATAAGGGTAAACAAACAAATGGATGACAGCTCCTCTCAAATAAAAAATACAGCACTTCTATAGTCTGTCAGCTTTGAGTGACAGCTGGCTCTTAAAATTATATCCTCATCTCATCAAAGTGACATGCCCTGCAAGGCCATCATAGTCTTTTTAGAATTTTAATAGACAGTCCATAGAACTCAGAGTACACGGAATGTTTAATATTTAATTTGATGCAAATGAAAACAAAGCTGTGAGGTATTGATGTCTATTCAAAAAGCTAAACTATTGAAAACAGGTGAAATAGTTAGAAATTCCAGAGGAGAAAAAAAGCCTCTTATGACCTTTCATGTAAGGTGTGTAATATATTTGATGTTCAAATACTTTCTCCAATCCCAGCATAATATGCAAAGTCAACCATAAGTAAGCCATTTGCAGGCTGATTTCCCTAAAAAGTATAGACACTGACTATGTGGTGATTTCAAAACATTGCTCTGTTTATTTGAACGACCAGACCAGCCTGACATAGCAACAATGGTACAAGCAGTGATATAAGTTTGGGATGGGAATATCTGTTTTTGACCAATTGCAGACAGGGTAGTGAATGGTAAACCTATTTGAAAACAATCATTATTTTTGCAATTCAGTGACAAAAATTACACACTACACCTTAAAACGGGACATTCACTGTGCTTTTGAGTTGGTCTGCTCTATTTTTTTATTGTTTCTCCATGTAAAAATGAATTCTCCACGGTTTTGCCTTGTTTTTTTTAGACGTCATGTCAATTTAAAAGAACTTCAACTGTTAAGAAGTCATCTCAAGACTCGTCGGTACATTTGTGGAATTGTGTCTAGCTTTTTTAGCGCAAGGACATGTTTGGTGTGAACGGCTCCTATGACTTTACAACAGACTTAGCCTTTACGTCTTCCCCTGACAGCCTTATTTCCATATGTGTCACATTAAATATGACATCTACCCTGACTCCATAGGAGTCCACTGACAGTCTGAACAGTTTCTCTTGTCTATTTTATCTCAGCTTTATCAGTAACTTCTGCCTGTCTTTTCATTTGGTCGGCATTTCGGATCAGGTTGCTGAAGTCAATAATATAGTTTAAAATACACTTAATTATTTATTTTTTTTCTCTTAAAAGATTTCCATTCATGGTTGTTGTTTTCGTTTCCAATATTCACCTTGACTTGATGCTAGCTGAGCATCATGGTTGTCATGTCATGTTTTGAATGATTCTCTTGTACTTCATGTTCTGGTATCAATCAATGTATAACATCATTTGTTTGAGCATTAGACTGTCCAGAGCAGGCGTGTCAGTCCGTCACTCTCTTATAGGCAGGTGGGTTAAGACACTGTGCAGGTGATAATGCTTATCACTGCATACAAGGTAAATGGAGTGAGATATAATGTATTCACAAATAAGATTTGGGAAAATATAGAGCAGAGTAGGGCTGCACGATTTGGAAAAAATTGATATTGCTATTATTTTGAAAAATATTGCGATTGCGATTTGAACTGCAATTGTGATGGTAATGTTTTCCACTCATTCAACTGCAAAAAGGCTGCTGGGGTTTTCACACTTGAGCCCTCTTAAAAAGAATAAAACTGAGACCTTTTTCAGTTCAACCACAAACAAATAAATATATAAACAGTGAAACAAAGTCTTCTTCATTTCCAAATGTTACCATCCACTGTGTACCTGTTATTGTCAATTTTGTGATAGGGTCTCAGTCCACTAATCATCAACATTAGTTTTTGAAACAGTCAACTTGAATATTAGGGATGCTCCAATCAGAATTTTAACATCCGATATCGATCTCCAATTTTCTTTTCATCTCATCAATCGATGCTGATCATTTAACTTTTATCAGCAGCTCTGTCAAAACTGGTTATATGTAAGCTTTCTGCTCAATGTCACTGTTAACTAAATTTCCCTATTGGTAAAACCATAGTTGTTGCCTAGTTTTTGCTGTCAAAAATATTGTTGGTTGATTGAATAATTCAGTATACACAAAATATATTTTTCAAATATAAATGTTGATCTTTATTCTAGGCCTTAAAAACTAGTAGGCCTATACAAAATATTATTTTACTGTATATAAGATAGTCCTAAAGAATGAGGCTTAATGTCAAACTGAAGTTGAACTGATAACCCATTGGTGTAATTCAATTTAAAGTGAACATTTTGGTTAGTTTGTCACCATTTAATTTAATTATTTTTATTCATTATTTTCTTATATTTAATTTCACAATGCACTATATTATAGTAACTAAATATTTGATATAGATGTATTATATGTTCCTTCCTTTTCATTTTGTTGGATGTTGGTAATATTAGTTCCGCTTTCACTTGTTTCCGCGGGGAGTCTAATAAGGGCGACAGGCTCTCTCGTGAGGTAAACTAATGACAGGAGAATGAATAGAAGTTTCTGGACTCTATAGGTGTTACTATTAATGCTGTTTGCTCAGCAATCATTTAATAAAGATGTTTGAATTACATCCAATCTTGTATTCTGCATTATTATTAAGATACCTGTACCTTGCGGAGAATGAGATTCTTAAAAACTAAAATTAAAAACGCTTCACGCAGGACGCGCCAGTTTAGTGTAAATAAAGCGTTTAGCGCATGTAAGCAAACGGAACCGAACTCTGAGCACTTCTGTTACTCTAAGCAAGAGAGTGAGTTGTGGAGCACAGAACCGCTCTGAAAACACTGTAATAATGCTCTAACTTAATATAGACTGGACAGAGCAGCGCAAATAAACTTTGAAGGGAGCAGACTATTTATTTATTTAATCAAATCGCACAAGGTCATATTGCGGTTTCGATTTTATTTCGATTAATTGTGCATCTCTAGAGGAGAGGGGTTTGAGGATGTGTGTATGCGAGAAAGAGAGAGAGAGAGAGAGACTCACTGGGGTTGGGTGGAAAGAGAGTGCAACTCTTGCAGTGGACGATTTCCTTCACGATGGGCATGTCTTGTGAAACTGGCGGGGGCACAATCCCAAGGCCGGGCATCATGGGGTTCATTGGAGCAATACCAGTCATCATGCCAAGGTTGGGGTCAAAATCTGCAGGAAAAGAGCTCAGGGTATCACAAATGAATAGACTAACAAAAACCCCTTCGGTCTACATGATGGTACTATTCTGTTGCAGCACAAATAAATTCTAGAGAGCTAACTGTTCTACCTCAATAATAAATAAACAAATAATACTGTTGTAATACAAGTTGAAGTCAGAAGTTTACATACACTTAGGTTGAAGTAATTAAAACTATTTTTAACCACTCCACAGATTTAATATGATTAAACTATAGTTTTGGCAAGTCATTTAGGACATCTACTTCATGACATGAGTAATTTTCAGATTGTTTCACTTTTAATTGATTATAGCACAATTCCAGTGGGTTAGAAGTTTACATACAGTAAGTTAACTGTGCCTTTAAGCAGCTTGGAAAATTCCAGAAAATTATGTCAAGCATTTAGACAATTAGCCAGTTAGCTTCTGATAGGAGGTGTACTCATCATTGGGAGCAATTTCAAATGCCTGAAGGTACCACGTTCACGTGTACAAACAATAGTACTCAAGTATAAACAGGAAGGAGACACATTTTCTCTTCTAGAGATGAACGTAGTTTGGTGCAAAATGTGCAAATCAATCCCACAGCAACAGCAAAGGCCCTTGTGAAGATACTGGAGGAAACAGAAAACAAGTATCTATATCCACAGTAAAACGAGGATATAGACCAGGAAGGCTACTCAGCCAGGAAGAATTCACTGCTCCAAAATTGCCATAAAAAATCCAGACTACATTTTGCAAGTGAAGAAGAAGCCTTTAGAAGCCTTTTATTTTGCCAAGCATTATACATTTGCACATATACAGTAAAATTCTTTTTTTCACATATCCCAGCTTAGCTTGGGTCAGAGCGCAAGGTCAGCCATGATATGGCACCCCTGGAGCAGATAGGATCAAGGGCCCAATGGTGGCATCTTGGTGGTGTTGGAGCTAGAACCCCTGACCTTCTGGTCAATAACCCAGAGCCTTATCAACTGAGCCACCACTGTCCCTTTTTGGAGAAATGTCCTCTGGCCATGATGAACATCGTTATGTTAGCACTAAAAGGGTGAGGCTTGCAAGCTGAATAACACCATCCCAACTGTGACGCATGGGGGTTGCAGCATCATATTGTGGGGGTGCATTGCTGCAGGAGGGACTGGTGCACTTCACAAAATAGATGACATCACGAGGAAGGAAAATCATGTGGATATATTGGAGCAACATCTGAAGATGAGATGGCTTAAGGACAACAAAGTCAAGGTATTGGAGTGGCCATCACAAAGCCCTGACCTCAATCCAAAAATTTGTGAGCAGAACTGAAAAAGTGTGTGCGAGCAAGAAGGCCTACAAACCTGACACAGTTATACCAGTTCTGTCTGGAGGAATGGGCCACAATTCCAGCAACTTATTATGAGAGGCTTGTGGAAGGCTACCCAAAATGTTTGACCCAAGTTAAACAATTTAAAGGCAATGCTACCAAATACTAACCAAGTGTATGTAATCTTCTGACCCACTATGAATGTGATGAAAGAAATAAAAGCAGAAATAAATAATTATCTCTCCTATTATTCTGACATTTGACATTCTTAAAATAAAACAATGATCCTAACAGAACTAAAACAGGGAAGGTTTTCTATGATTAAATGTCAGGAATTGTAAAAACGGAGTTTAAATGTATTTGGCTAAGGTGTATGTAAACTTCTGACTTCAACTGTATTTAAAAGGCTTGAATGATGCTTAATGAATTGGTTCCCCCAGCTGTTTGCCTTAGCTTATTATTATGCGTATCCTGTCCATCTGTGGGCAAAAAAGTGAACACTGGCTTTCATTTACAGGTATTGGATTAGACTACAGCTGCATGACAGCGTGGAGCTCTTTGAAATGGAAATGACGAAGCCCTCACTCTCTGCGGTCTCTGCTGCACCTGTGGCAAGGCTGAGTTTATAAGTCTGTCTAACTTTACTGAGAGCACTCTACTCAAATACTTCAAATATTTCCTTTATTTGCAGGCATGCAAGATAAACAAGCTCTGCCTCTGGCAAGGGAAAAAATAGCAAAAAAGTTCTGCTACGAAAGATCTGTTACATTTAAATCGAACTGTAAATAAATACTTTAATAAATATATAATGAAATTATGCATTTCAGGGTTCAAATTCAAAGCCTAAATTCCCTATACACAAAGGTAGTTGTCACAGTATGTTAACAACAGTAAGGCACAAGGAAAAAATCAATATAAACGTAATGTTTTAAAGAGACAGACTTTCAACTATTGGCATTTAGTCTTTGCAGCTTATTCTCGCCAAGAACTGGCTACTCTAAGAATAGAAACATGTAAAGCCCAAGGTATACTTCAGTCAGACACAAATGCTAGACGTATGCGCACAGGACGTGTGATGCATATGTCATCATTAGCAGGGTGTTTGAGCACTGAACCTGGGCAGCCCGTTTTTTCTAACCATGCATACTCTGATCGTGCAGAATGCCAATGCACCTGGAATAATTTGCACTAATTAGTGGATCCACAAAGTGGCAACACTCATAATTGAGCCTTTGCTGTCACAAAGAAGCTCTAGAAAATGTAATTGCCACTAAAAAACATGACTGGATGTGAACATCAAGAACATGTGTATCAGTAGGACAGGAGATGCCTGCAATTGTAAAATTGAAGTCTGAAGGAATATAAACCATATTAATGGGTCTAAACTCCTGAAGAGAAACAGCCAAATATCTCATACCAGTTGTAGCACCTGTATGCACGCACAGTCATTTTGAGGTATACTTTTAAAGGCTAGCGTTTGACTGTACACAGACGCTAAGTGGTCACGTCAAAATCAAATTACACATTGGGCTTAAAGTGATCACCCATAGTCTGTTATGTTTTAATATGACTTTTAGATAAATCTTAAAGTCCAGTGTCCAAACAGTATCAAAAAAACATAAAGGTAGAGAAATATGATTCTATTCGCCCAGATTCCACTCATCTCATCAGGATAATGAATGATCGAACATTTCCTGAATGCCAACAAGCAGGCCAACTGTATTACATTACACATCTTAATCAATGGTCAACAAACTCTATTAGAGGACAGTAACAAGAACTGGACCAGGAAAGAGAAAAATAAACTCAGACTGCATCATATTAAAGCACAACAGCTTTCACAATGGCCAGGAATGCTGAGCTGATGGGCAGAAAGTGTCTCACAGGTAGGGTCAGAATGGAGGATAAGGATAAACTCAGATCTTAGAGCGGTGAGATTTGAATTGGCAGGTCCATCTGAGAGGTGAACGCTCTGCAGCAGGCGACAGGCCTGGTGCACGACCTTCTCTAGCACAGGTTGGACAGAAGGTGCAGCAAGAACAGGCAGAGGAGTCTGAGGAGCGGGCCGTCACATTGGCTGCCTTAATGATTGTGTTAGTACTGATATATCTGTCTCATAGACACTAATGGAGCCAGAAGATAAGATAGACACCCTAGACACTTGAGAGGTGACTCACAGCATTATGGATCCAACACTTTGTGATGCATGCCAACGCCTGACATATCCGGCTTCTGTTGAGTTTTCGAGAAATGGAAGCCCACATAATCAAATGGGATTATAATCTAAATAAAAAATAAGAACTTTTTCAAAAGACAGAATTTGAAAGAGAAATATTAATTGCAGCCAAAGGAACACAGCAGACTATGAAAAACTTTGAAATTCTCCTATCAATACCAAATAAACAACTTGGGGCTAATCCTTGTGAAGTTCCAGCTCCTGTGTGACCGAACGATGAATATAAAATGAGAGGTGCAGTGAAAGAGTTGCATCATTTTCAGCCTATGATTCCTTTAATCCTACAGTATTTGGTAGGAGACCAAGCTAACCCAAATATTTGTCGAGCCAGTAGTTCAGATTTTTAAAAGCCCTGCCAATTACACTTCTATTTGAAATCACCACTTTCAAATAGAAGTGTAATTTTAATCACATTTTTAGAAAGCAATAAGCAAAGTCTACTTACATTTTTTACTAAAGGAATGTTCTGGGTTCAATACAAATTAAGCAACAGCATTTGTGGCATAATATTGATTACCACAAAAGTTAATGTTGACTCGTCCCACCTTTTCTTTTAAAAAAGCACAAATATGGGTTACAGTGAGGCACTTACAATCAAAGTGACTTTTTGGAGGGTTTTAAGGAAGAAATGTGAAGCTTATTAAAAAGCTTTTATAAAAGCACCTACATTACCTCTTCTGTTAAAACTCATGTATTATTTTGGCTATAATTTTAACAGTCAGTTCAGGGTTTTAGGGTTTGTAGACATTACATTGCCATGGCAACGAAGTTGTAAAATTGGCAGTAACTTAACACAAAAAATGTTAGTAAGTGATTTTATCACACTAAAGTCGTGTTGGCTAAACATAAAAAAGGGAGTATTTTGATGTTTAAAATTTTAGTGCCTCACTGTAACCCAGATTTTTTCTTTTTTTTAAAAAAGAAGGGGGCAAGTCAAAATATTTTTTTGCGGTTAAAAAATATATATTTTATTTTTCTTATTTCATAATATTATCAATATTATGGAGGTTACAGTGAGGCACTTACAACAGAAGTGGGGTCCAGATGTTGGAGAACAACCATGAGCGCATTAACATACGGCTGCACATGTTGACATAGTAATGCATATTCTGAACACAGTAACTAAGCAGGGAGCATTGTTGCATCATTTCACATGCGAAGCTGTGAGCCAATCACAACAGAAGTGATTGACATATAATCTTAGACAAGAAACATACTCTACAGAAGTCTGAAAAACTAGACAATCCACTACAAGCATGTGTTCCCATTGCACATACTGTATTTAAAATGCATTATAGCATTAATGTAGTGGTAATAAATCTCAGTACTCCAGAGAGTTTAAAATCTGCACCATATTGTTTTTATATCAGCAAGCAATAAACATGTTGACAGTTTAACTAACTTCAAGATTTTCTACATTTATTTGTTAACATGTTTGTTAACATGTTTAGAAGATTACAATAATGCCTGCTATATTGCCCCTTGCGGCAACATTGAGAATGCAACATGCACTTTCGTTGTGTTATGAACTGCGTACTGACAAATTAAATCCTGCTTGCATAGCAAGAGGTGTTGGTGTACAATAGCATACAACACAATTGTAATAAAGCTTAAGTGTTTTTTTGTGAAACCAAATATTTTTTAACTGGACCACAGCTTTGTAAAATTTGACTGAATATCCGAAGGGGAACAATATTCTCAAATTATAGCCTATACTAGAAATTCAAAAAAACATACAAACAGCATTTATGGCAAAAGGTAAGAACAGATTTTCAACTACTTAACTGCTAATTACTTTGCACACTTGAAATGATTAAATATAGGTATGCATGTGTTGGATATTTCACTAATATGCAATACTTCTAAACCATAGCTCTGCTTTGGGCAGCTGCATTAAAAGGCAACCATCAATCAAAAGAGCAAGGGACTCAGAAAAATCAGCCTGGCATTTAACAGCGGAGAGCTCCTGGCAACTGCTGGCTGGTGGAGGGGAGGGTCTGCTGCACTCTCTCCCTTCCTCTGCAAACGTCCCCCTCAGCAGCAAATGCTGAAAAATGACACAGTTAGACCCCATGAGGCATGTTGGGTGTTCTCAAATGAGGCATGCAAGCCATCCCCATGTGGAATAAGTCAAAACACCTTTGTGGGAAATCTGCAACTGAAGATTTGCTTTTTCAATGACTCTTCCCTGAATTCTGGGGGCAGGAAATAACTTCACCCTGCTAAACCTTTAGCAGTGAAAAGATCTGCATTAACAGAAGGGATTTTAGCCTTACAGCTATCACTTCCCTAATTTCTCTGACATTGGGAAGGGGCTCTAACAGCCACACAGCTGTCTGAAAACAACCAGAGATGGGAAAATTGCAGTTCCATACGTCCATATTTCATGCATTCATTATTATGTGTTTGGACCACAATTTCCCTAGTATAATGGTGAGACTTTGTATATAAACCCAAACAAGGCTCAGTTTCAAAGATTGTATAAAGCTGAAGGCCTACAAATATGCTACATTTAATTCTAAAGAGATCAGTACGAAAAGGCCTTGATAGCAGATATGTGCATGAGCCACAAGCTATCGATAAACTATTATTGGTAAAGCATTATTAACTGTGAAGTGTACCTTTATCATTTCCGTAGAGACAACCTAGAAGTAATCCGCTAAAGTTCAACACTCTGAACAGAAGACATCTGGAATGATTTGGTATCAGCCATATGACTACAGCAGGATGTTGGTTATTGGCTGATAACACTGCAGCAGGAGCTGTAGCTTGCATATCAAATAGATTGATAGGTCAGTTGAAATTAATATACATTAGGTCACTTCCCTTAACATTGATTAAAAAGAGGAATACGCTGTAAAAGACCATTTCATTGTGACCAAATAAATGTTCTGTTATCTGGATGGATGGATGGATGGATGGGTAGACTGTGCTGTTAATTTTATTAATGAGATCCTGCATTCCGCAATTCACTGAGTTTTTTTTTAAATAAATGTGCCAGCTATGTGGAGAAAAATGTAAATTTGGTTTTAAATCATGGCTATAAAAGAGTTACTTCTCAGCTGGAGACTTCCAATTAGCTGTCTTTTATGATGATATTGATCATAATACGAGCCTCCATGAATCCTGTGGAGTAGCACAAGTATAATCAATCAAAGATAGACCTGCATTTCCTCCCAAAGAAGAGAGGAAATATAGAAAGGTATAAAATGTGCTGTGGTCAAGTTTGGTCTAAGGACTCATCCTAAGAGCAATAAAATACTTCTTTGAAGAAGTCCTTATTTATTCAGTTGAAAGATGAGTTAAGATCTGATCCACTTGACTCAGGCCAGAAGGCCCCAAGGGGCAAGATAAACTCAACAGCTAACTCGGAGAAACTTCTGAGCTTTGAGGGCAGAAAGAGGAAAAAAAAAAAAAATCACTGAAACAATAATATACTCAGGATACCAGTAGACATGGAGGAAGCAAAGGCAGAAAACACTCCTGAATGCTAACAGAGCCAAACAGAGAGTGGTAAGAACTAGGAAAGGGAGCTAAAGCCTATGGAGCGCACAGTGGGTTGTGTGAAGTTATGTGTGAGAGCATGCATACTATATGTTTGTGGTTTGGCAAGTAGACAGAAGTGGGGGAGGTTTCATCTAGTTTTCTGTAAAGCAATCCATCAGCATTGCAAGGATTTACAAAATATCTTATTACGACACATCTTAAAAACTCGGCCATCTTGGAATACCAGCATGCATCTCCTGTGCACAATCCTAAACTGTGTATCTTAAAATGGTGCTGTGTGTTGACACGGTCCACTGTATGAGAGGAATGAAGAAGCTATTCCTCCACCCGAGAACAGCAGGTCAGAGATTCTAAATAATTAATCACAGTGAAGTGCAAGCCAGAGTAGCCAAGTAAAAACACAGAGTACAGTGTTCTCTTACAGCATACACTGTAGTTACTAGGGCTGGGCATTACTAAATTGAATATTCATGATCTACTCACAATTATTTGCTGGCAACATTAACTTTAGCAACATCATCGATGTCACAATGATATTGGTGAGCTATTTATTTGGGTGTGTAGTTAAGTGTGTAATTTTTTGCATTCCTTTTTTGTCTCACGAGTTGCAAGTATGAAAGATGTAAAATGTTTTAATGGCCTCTCTGATTTAACTTCAGTAGCTAAAATGCCTCTGATTGAGTATGTCACTTACATTACTCAAAAATATTAACAGAACATCACAGTCTACTGGTGCATTAAAATGTAATTATTAAATTAAATTCTTAAATGAGATAAATGAGATGGAGGTGAGGGTGTGGCTGAGCTGCGGAGAGTGAAGCTGGGGAAATGAGTGGAAAATGATTGACACCTGTGCTTAACACCTGTCTTGTGTTTCAGTGAGGCTTTTAAAGAGAGGAGACAGCAGCAGTCCAAGAGAGAGCCCAGCTGAGAAGCTGTTCGTGTGTGTTAGCCGATTCCATATTCTGACCGGAGTTATTTACAGGAAGCTCACTGTTGCGCTCTTAAGCGAACAAGTTTTATTTTGTTAATAAACGTGTCATTCCTGAGTGAAATCACCGTCTCCTGCTTCCTCATTCTTTAAACCTTATTACAGAGTTAATTCAGTGAACATCAGTGAGTTAAATACAGATAAATCGGGCCAATAGTTGCATTTTTTTAACTATCATTTATCGGAAAAAATCAACTCCTATAGTTTACAATAGTTATTTTTGGTTTAATTTCTCCATGGCCGGCGCTGGAGGGTTGTACAGTCTGAACTCAATGGATTAAAAATATAATGGCGCCCTCTAGAGCTTAAATAAAATACAATCACTGACTTTGCATGGAGTTTGTTGTGCAGTGTGACTAGGCTATTTATAGAGACGAGCGCTTCAAATGTAGGGAAAAGTCTAATAAAAGTATTATTATTTTCATGGTATAATAAAATTAAATTGTCAAATGTCATTTAAGACAACCAAAGGTCAACCTGGCTGGTAAGAACAATGTTAAGTCAAGGATGGAATAAAAAAGAAAGTCACTTGTGAATTTGTGCAGATTTGTTGTTTTTTTTTCTGGGGTTTAGGGGCGTCCAAATTGTTCCAGTCAGATTATAAACATGAGTGCTTCAAAGAGGTTTTCATCCATTAATTATCAGTAATAAATAAATCATTAATGCCAACCTTATATGAATTTGCTGCCTGAGTTTTTGTTTTTGCTCAGCCGTCCATTTGCTGAAGACTAAGCACGAGCACGGTACATTGTGTGAATGCACGTGCACAGGAACAGTTTTATAGTTTTCCATTTTATAGGTTTTTATTTTTGTTTCCCAAACTTTTCTCTGTTCTGACAAAATGAACTTCTGTCCAAACTTTGTTTTGTACAAAAAAACTACGAGCATGACGAAATCTGTCTGAAATAAATTTTTATGAGAGGGCACATATTATTTAATACAATGTGTTTATGTGAGGGCACATATACTATAGACAGGGTTCCTCAATAGGCAGCCCATGTTTAGGTGGGAAAAATGTTTGGCCCACATTAAAGGAATGTTCACACAAAATCCTTGAAAATTTTACGAGACAAACTTCCGATGAAATGTCTATAATGAGTCTACACTGAGTACATAAAAAATAAAAGGAAAAATAATATCACCCCTGTACATTTGGCAGCACTGTTGCTGTTCTACAAACATTTAAACCAACTACGTAGTCTCCTGCCCAGCTGTCAGTGCTAGAAATGTATATATTGAATGCTGTTAAAGCATTTATTTACCTAATAATGGTTTCATTATGTTCTTTCCATGTTGTTAATGCATTCTGAGGAGTATATAATCTGTGTTTTTATGCGAGTGAGAAGAGCAAAGAGCGCTGTTGCATAAATATACGTCCTATTTATATTTGCACTCTTATTTTGCAATGTGTATATTCCAAACGGACTCCCGAAGCCAAATACTCATTTTTTTTTTTTTTATTAATGCGTGGATCATATAACACAAGGTACTGTGATACAAATACACGTGGAATACTGCATAATAAGAATAGCACTATACAAAACATAAATAAATAAAATTATGAATAGCCTAATATTCTAAATAATTTATAACAAAACACTGGCTCACAGCCTTTTCTTTATTGAAATTATTACAATACTTTGTTAAGAACAATAAAAATATGAATGCTAATAGGTCTAATAATTGAATCTGTAATTAGAGACAGTGCAGTTGACTCGCATGGAGGACATGGAGGTCCAGATTCTTCATTAAAGGTTTTTTCTTATTTTTTCCAGCAGGCAAAGTTGTGTATTGTGTATCTATATAAAAACAAAATGTTCATAATTGTTTGAATAAATAAAACAGGCTACTAATACTGAGAAAAAGAACTAATAAAATAATAATTAAAAAAAGTTTAATAGTAAAATCAACAATAGTAGTAGTAGTAGTAGTAATAATAATAACAACACAAACACATCCTTGATGTAAGGACCGTGGCCCTTGACTTTGTATTGTTGACAGAATCAAGAATCAAGTTGAAAGCTAATTGGGGAACCCTGCTATAGATGATGCCATTCTAAAATAACCTTTAAAAAGACAAGACTTGTGTTCATTTTATTTCTATCCTTTTTTTTCCTCTCCCTTTCTTGTACATAATTTATAGATTTAATATGACAATAAAATAAAATAATAAATACTGTCAGTAGTGATGAAGCATACAGTCGCAATTTGGCTTTGTAAGGCGGTGTTTTATGTTACTCCTGAACAACAAACACATTTGACCTGTAACATTTTAATGAATATTTTCATTAATTTCAGATGGCAAAAGCTTTGAAGAAGGTAGCAGTGTGGGAGAAACGTATTAAAGTATCACCATGGAAAGTAATACTTACTAAAGTTCAGCACTATTTTACATTGAGTGGAAAATTTTCATTCATATTATATATACATTATAAAGACTACTGTTTCGGCCAACGGTCGGGTTTTCCCACCTTAATTATCGCCATTGGCAAAACCCACTATTGGTCGACCTCTACTCTAGGTATTCAAAAGCTTTCTATCTGGATTTTAAAAGAGACACACTTTATATCTGTGTGGATCTTGGCTTAAGCTGTATGTAATGGAGGCGGGATTCATTAGATGGTTGGTTTAACGGATTGCTCGGAGTCATATTCAAAAATGGACGACTTTTCATAACTTGCTGATGCAGCAAAGTCCAGGAGAGGAGTTTGTGGAAAGTTTTGGAGAGGTTGTTAGTATGTTGGAGGCAACAGCTGCTCCCTCTGTGTGATTGATGGGATAGTACTCGAGGTGGACAGTTTTGCCTCTTCCCTCAACCTCCAATCAAAATACAGCCTGAGCCAATGCCTACAGAAAACAGCAGGCCATGCCAGTATTATGCAGACTCAACTACATGTTGAACAAAAAAACATGTACCTTCAAAGTCCTAGTGAGGGACATTCACCAAAGCAGAGTGGACAGAGTGGGCCAAGCAAAGAGCTGCAGATCAGGCTACATACTGCATATTGTTTCCACTAAATAGCCTAAAGAATTGATGACATTCAAGAGGAGAAAACAGTATGTCAAGAAATATCAATACATATTCTCATGGCTAAAGTGACCCGGTGTGACACTCTGATTCTCGCCTTTCATCTGTATTCTCCGAGCCTCTGTGAGACAGGAAGCAAGAGGACACAAAAAGGCACCCATAATTCCCTGCGGCTGGACTGATTAGAATAAAAGACCCACAGTGATTGGGGGGGGGGGGGGGGGTTGGGGGGGGTTGTGAGCTCCTGGGAGCCAGGACACATTAACAGCAGTTTCATTCCAACTCACTGCATGGCCCACACATCAAGGCGCCATAGTCTCTCTATGACATTAAACAGCCATCAGCATTTCTCTTCTTCGAACGGAAGTCTATAAGCTGCTCGGCAAACTCCATAATTTGCTCTTGGGTAGTGATTTCGCAAATGGGAGTCTGAGACGTATGCTTGGCAGCAAAGTAAACAGTGCAAATGAAATTTGATAGGAAAATAGTGTTGGTGGCTAGAACATCCCCACGGCCCACTTTATTTTAAACATGCGCCTATTGCGGTGTATAGCCAGACATATATATCTGTGACTGCGCTGCTGCAAATGTGACTTTAAACAAGATGAAGGAGGTGATTTTTAAAACTCCACAGAGAATCTATTCTAAAAACAGGGAGCAAAAAGAAGACACATGCCTGAATAAACTGTGATCAGCATGTTTATATACAAATGCAGCTCATAATTTGAATCAAATTGGAGAAAACAAACAACAATGAGATGTTTGCAGCCTGTCGGATGACCCTCAAGTGCTTTCATTTCTTCTTTCCCCATCGTCTCAACACCATAATGAAACTTAATTTGTCTAGTAGCTGCATTTCATTATAATCTCCCTGGAATTAAATCGATGGTTCAATGGCATTGTTGTACTTATGCATTCCCAATAATAAATGATGCAGTGCAAAATCGAAATGAATTCTGAAAATGTGTGTTGTGGATGTGTAGGTTTAAGTGACTCTTGTGGACCAGGCTGAGATGTTATGCATTTCCCTTAATTTCATATAGCACAGCCTTTGCGCATCACTTACTTAGCCGTTCCTTCACATTGTGGCACCAACAAACCAATTAGATGAAAAAGCCATGAAACTAATTGACCACTCTGATGGTACTGTGGGAAAATGTTTGAAGTTGTCACACTGATACTTCCACACTCTTGCTGACTCAGTTGATCTGTTTTGGTTCTGATCAGGGAAAAGTAGCTTGTAGGATGCATTAAGCTCAGACTCTGGTTAATATGGCAGCCGTGTGAGGTAGACTAGCAAACATGCCACATGTTTATACAGCAGTTCAGGTGTCAAATTACACCAAAGATTTGAAGAGTCATACTTCTGCATAGGTCTGGTTCACATTGTTCTGGACAATATCTGCCCTTTAAGGCAGAAAGGGGCTGTGTGATTGGCATGTAAAACAACCAGGCGTCATTCTTTATTTGAAATAATGATTATGGGTAAATCTGACACCAAAATAATAGGCTAGAGAGGAACAAAGTGTTAACTCGAACAAATAATGGTAAAGCAGTCTCCACAAAAGGTCGCACAGAAATCACAAAGACATTAGAAGATGACTGTGGTCAGAATTTCAGTCCATCTAAAAGTAATAAGTACAGATTATTTCACACATATATCTCTACAAACAAAGTGGGAGAGATTTCTTTAGGTAGCTGCAAGCCAATTACATTAGAATTGAACACTTGTACCATTTTTTTTCTTTTCTGGTGCAATATGCATTAAATGGAGAGAAAGGCCTTTTAAGTTCCCCCTTATGAGGAATATAATTCATCACATACATACATCCAGACTGAAATGTCATGGTGAACTATGGTCAGGCTATTATTTATTGGCAGATATTTGTGACAGAGAATTCATAGCTTACCTGAAATGATAGGCTGGCCAGTCATACCCATGGGGGCCATTCCCAGGTTGTTCATGGCAGTTGCCCAAGCATTAGGGTCCGACATGGGCATCGCTAAAGAGTTGGAGTCCATGGCGATATTTCGTAAACCCTCTAAGAGAAAGAGAGGGAGAAAAAAAGGGTTTATATTAAGAATTGCTTGTGCAATGCCTCTCCCAAAAGACTCAAAGAACAAATATTAAAATGTTGAAGCAGAACCAGTTGAAATCTTTTGTTTAGTAAGTCCCATTGTAACTCAACTATCTCTAAAACCTGAAGGTAATTAACATTCCTGTCTAGTAAGACTTGATTCCAATTTTGGAACCTGAGTACTCATTGAAGAGGCTGTTACTCAATTAATCTACCGGTATCTTTGAAATATATAATATGGGTATTAAAAGGAATGGAACTTAATAAATAGATTAAGTGAGGAGCAGCACAAAATGTGAAGTTTCATTCGGCTAAACACATAAAAAGTAAATGACAAATCGGGCACAGTCTTCTGAAAACTAATTTATGAACTCTTTAGACAGCAGAGGTGCCAGCATGCTTCTAAAGGGCTATTTAATTTGCTTTTCTTTGAGACAAAAAAAAACAAAAAACAGAATGTATAATTTTTATAAGACACAACTTCTAACAGAGGTCTGATAAACTTCACTAACTCCCACCTAAAATGAATGGGCACTATAAACAGAAAAACAAAGTTCAGAAAGATCCCATATCTGCAGTGTGCCCATAGGGCTTTATAGCATGTGTGAGAGAGAACATATGGTTCCAGCAAGGAGTGGGCGGCAGTCACGTGGAGGAGGTCATTTCCACAAACTATTGAGAAAATTTCATTGTGGTTGAGAAATATTAGTATGCAGAGTTGATGGAAAAACAGCAGTGATGATTAGATTTCAGATCCTCCAAAGGAACATCAAAGGGGGTGTGGGTCAGAAGAACTAAAAAAAGAAAATTTATTCAGAGAAAAGAAACAAAATAATTTTGACCTTCCTGACATATCTGACTTCAATGTGAGAGCCCCTTGAGCTTGATGCCTCTCAGATTAACTGTATCCGCTAATATTTAAATAATGCTACATTGACGTCATGTCAGAGTAAGCATAATTATGAGACAACAACTTGATTATTCTGCTTCGAGCAGTTTATGTCTGCAGATATTATTAGTTCCTATGGCAACGCTGATAACACCAAAATAAATCCATGTGCTGCTTTGTTGTTAATACTTAAGCACTACATTAATTCACATCTTTATTCTTATGCAAAACACTGAAGAACTTAGGCTAAAATAAACTGGCATGTCAAACAGAAATATGTAGAGCTATAAAATTTTTACTTTTAAAACGGCTGCCATTGTGTGTGTGCTTTAACTTAATGTTACAATGGTGGGAGAAATAATAGCTTTCGTATATTTAATAAAATAAGAGCTTTCATAAAGAGTTTTACACTTGTAAATACGTTTCCACTAATCAGAAACTCATTATTACAGTAATTCTGTTGATAACTGCATTGAACCATAAACAAAAATTAAGCTCTAATGCTCAAGGTAATTCTGTTCTACAAAGTGGACAAATGAACAACACACCTTGGAGTATGTATGTCTGTGCATAGTATATGTCTGTCCAGGGCACATATCTTAGATCTTTGCTATCAGCTTCTGCTCCGTCTGCAGAGCTCCAAAGTGTAAATGACAATTAAACAGTTGTTTAATTGTCTTTATACTAAGTGGCTGTTGAATGTGTGATTCTGATTAGTTGACAGATGTTCTAAGATGTGCAAATTTTTTTTTAGTAGCACATGCACATGGCTATGAAGAAGTTCCAGCTGTTAATAGCTGCCTGGGAGCATTCCCAAGATTGCGGAAGAGTGGGCGGACTTGCCTTAAAAGTGCAAAATCCTATATATATATATATATAATTTGTGTACATATTGTGTTTATGCTATGTCCAATGAATAGGCTATATCTTAGAATCCCATAGTGGAACTCTCTTGTCACAGTGCCCACCTGGGAAAACATTCACGGGTTGTGCCCCCAACAACAACTCCTGCTTGACTTCATGAAAACAAAGTTTTCAGGGAACAGTTTGATCTCTGTAAGTTTAAATATCCATTGAGTCTCTCAGTCTCCTTTCTGATGATCACTAAAACTTGACCTGCATAAGTGTCCCCCTTCTGAGAGAGCAATTTAAAAAAATTATTTCGAAGTCACTGGGATTAATGGGGAATGGTTTTCTTCATTTACATTTCAGACTCTCAGACTCAGACTCAGACACACACACACACACACACACACACACACACACACACACACACACACACACACACCTCTGTCACTGTGTGGTTACAAAACTTTCTCAAAAAAGCTGTCCATGGCTCACTGCCCAGAGCTCCCTCAGAAGGCCTAGGAAAACTCACCGAGAAAAAATGTCCACATCTACAAGGTCTTAACAGTTAGATGGACAATTACTGGCTCCAGCGGGACAACTCCAATAGGAAGCTGATGGCCATGACAGGACAAAGGGAATATGTATTTGTATACACATTCACACAAATAATAATTTCCAATACTCAACAAATTATGTGACTGAGCAGTTAACTGAATATTCCTTGTCTTCTTTTACCATAACATTGAGTCCTAACCAGGCATGACATGACAAGTAAATTGTCTGTCCACAATGAAGACGAAAATGCCTTGTGATGCAACACAATCACAGTGAATAAGAACATACTTGATTTTAACATACAGTTATGTGGAGCAGGATTTGCGTGTTGCGGTTGGTTAGGACAAAAAGAGATTACATTAGCACTCTGTAGTTTTTTCTCCATTAAAAATGTAAGAAATGAACAGTATTTTTTTTTAAAATACAGCATGTTTAAAGTCATGTACACTCAAATGAAATTAAGACTCCAATCATATCAGTAGCCTAATAAAAGCTTTTTTATTTCACATTTATTTCATGCTGTAGAAAATTGCTGTCCGGGAGGGCTCCAAATATGGCCTCAAAGTGGATTGACTTGCCGTGAAAGAGACTTTGGTTGAGATCAAATGACCAGCCGAATACTACTTGATCTCCCTAATATCAGACACTATTTGATAACAAAATAAATTAATCATGTTTGACTGTAAATAGAGCATTTCTACAATTGTATCAAAAACTGAAAACTACTGCTGCATTCACACTGCTAAATGTCTGTAGTAGTCCAAGACATAGTCCTTATTGTTACGTTGATGTTTTCCATGCACTGCTTGAAAGAATGTTTTGGAGGTATTTACTGAATCTTGACATTCCAAATAATCTAGAGGATTTCAAAAAGAGGGTTTATTATGTTGACTCTGAATGTGTACACATTAAGATAAAACTGCATAGCTGTAAACATTATGTTCTACTACATGAAACAACATGTGAAACATACAGTATCTGGTCTCATTATATCTGACATTATGAGATGCCAGGCAGTTGCATCCAATTGCAAGACAAAAGCTGTCTAAAGACCTCTCAATTTGAGATGATTGTTGATGTATTTAATCAACAATACACTGCATAATTTAGCACAAAAGCAATGTGCTAAATTGCTCCGCAATGTGTTTATCAAACACAATGATATGAATATGTTTTAGAACGCTACTTCATCAAATAAGTCTATGCATCTTTCTCATTCAAAAGACTGCTGTAGATTACTTTTTAAACTTCATAAGCAAGATTCAATACTCTCTTGGGAGATTTTTCAAGTTTGAGCAGGCAAACATTAGAATAAAGTCTCTGGGAACACACAACAATTGCAAGCCTCACTATGTCAAACCTTCACAAATTCAATCAGCCATTTGGATAACCCTGAAAAGACAAGTTAAGCAAGCTAACAACAAATGATTGTTGTTGTTTTAAAAGTGTGATATGACTCAAGTGTCATGACCCAAGCAAGAAACACCTCTGTTTGATTCCACAGATTACTTGCACAGGGTTCAGACAGTATAGTTTTGAGATAACTAGTTCTCGAATAGCTTTCTTCAAACACTGATAGCCGTCATCTGAGTGACAACCAAAGAGATATCAGGTGTCATCGCAATGAACTTCAAACATGTTGAGAGCATTTCTTCTCCAAAGATATGATGGGCATATGAAAAAAAAAAGCACATAGTTAAAAAGTGTTTTTACCTCTCAAGAGCCTCACTATTTCCATTATATATGTATGGATTACCCATGTCTTAATAAAGACAGGAGGAGGAATTATTACTTGAGGAAGTACACTTTCAACACTTTGGATTTTCCTACTGACTTCGATGGAACGAAAGCTGAACATCTGAGATTTTAATTTAAAGGAAAGTTATGAGTTCAACGCAAGTGGCTTTGTGGCATAATGTTTTTACCACAAAAATAAAATGTGAACATTTGTTTGGTTAGATAATTCCTTTAGATATTAAATAAAAGCGGTTACATTAAGGCACTTGCAATGGACGTGAATGGGGCCAGTCCATAAACACAAAAATACACATAAAACTTAGAAAAATATAACCACAAGATGCAAACCTTGCTTTTGAAACTGTGTATATTTGAGCATTTTTGAACTGGCCACATTCACTTTTATTGAAATTACCTTAATATAACTGCATATATTTTAAACATACAGTATAAATAAATGAGGGATGTTTCTAAATTATGTTGTCATTATCAACATTATGCCACAAATACTGTTAATTGAGCTTAACTTGTACTGAACCTGGAACATTCCTTTAAGCAATCTCCATAATAAGTATGGTAAATTGATGAGTTTCATTCACGGTAGAAATATGAAAGCTCTCAGTTTATAATTTATCTGTTTGTTTGTTTGTTTTTTAGAAAAATAATGGTTCCAGTCCTGGATTCTGACTGGTAAAAATGCACAGACTCTCATACCTTTATAACTAAAAAAATAAACAGTGATTCTAAAGGCAAATCAATGATATGCAGTTGCAATAAGCATAGTGTAAGTTGAGTCACCCAGATGTCATAAGATATCAAATGAAATATAGGCTAAGTGGTGGCATTGTGATATAACCGAGTTTCATCACATCCATAATATATAAGACATTTTTCCAGCCTTGCACTGAAAGAAAAGTGTTTAAGCCTTGCTACCCAAACACTAAAACAGGAACACAAGGAACATTTGTAAAATGAGAATGTTCCATCTGAATATTCTTGTACAAGTTTAAAAATATCATGAGCTCTATAAAGACAACCACAGACGGTAAAATTACAGCAAATGTGAGTCAGTTAAGTTAAAACAGACATTGTTGAATTTTAGTTTCTGTCTCAGTTTCCCAGACTACTGTGAGCTTTGTGCATAAGCGGCTTTCGTTGCATCTCACTGCCATTAAAAATTGTCTTGTTATGTTGTGGCAAACGTTTCTGGAGAGGTGGATTCAAATTTACTCCTCTCAAGAGTCAAACCCCCACCGACCCATTCTAGTCAGACGCTCACAAACATGACAGCAACAAGATCTTTCTAACAATGCGACCAGTGCAGTGCGAATGTCTGTGGGTTTACACAAATTATTTTCCCCTCTCTCTCTTCTGGCTGGATTATGACAATAATTAGTTCCAGCTCAGTAGCAGTGTCGCACATTTACCTTGCTGTCCCACATTCTTCCACAAATGCACAATTTAGGCTGTGAGCATCAGGGCTTTAAGCAATGGAAGGGTTCATCAGAGCTGTTTCTAAGGAAGACAGCAGGAGAAACAGGGTCTGACAGCACTGCTGGAGCAGCAACTTCTCAGGTCTATGGCCTTGTGAGTTTATTAGAAAGCAGTCTTTAGGGCTGGGTGATAGGACGATGTAATCGAATATCGACAATGTCTTACAAAGATCCTGATGCACATATTCCGAACTGACATGAATGGCAATATTGGGAAATGGCAAAACCATGGATCTGGAAAGTCACCAAATATTTTAAACAGTGACCAGGGTGTGAAACTAGCACCCGCCACCCACCAAATGCAATGAGGCTGAATCCAGTTCGCAAGCTCCTCATCCTAATGTATTTCATGCGTGGGTAATTTTGCTCATCTACCCGCAACAGGCGGCGACCTGCTGCAACACGTCTCGGAGTGGCACATGACAAGTAATGCTGTTAGTCACAAAAGACATGCGCTTGAAGAAACACAATTTATTATATTTTAAAAACAGACAAAAGAAGAGCCATCAAAAGCTATGTTTCCATCAATGCATTTTTTTTATGCGCATTTTAGGATATCGCATAATATCTGCTTGAAGGAAACACCAAGATGCAAATAAAATCAGCAAAATGTGTATGGAAACTTATACGCTCACATGAGGTGGATACATTTTTCATTCGATAAAAAGAAATGTGCATAAACTATGATGGAAACACATTTACAGAATAAACTCCTATTGAATTTAACAGGAATACATGTTACGTATAAAAATAAAACAGCGGACCAACCAGCGGACCAATCATTGCAACTGAATTGTTGCCCTGGTCATTCTGAAATGCCGGTGTCCTAAAAATCCAAAGTCTGCACAGAGTTTGCAAAGCAAATAAGTTAAACACAAACTTGCACTTTTCCCGAAGAGCAGGTTTATTGATACTTTTAAAGAATATCTTATATAATCGTGACCATGAGGATGTTACCCCATGTGACTCTACCCTCCCTAGCAACCAGGCCAATTTGGTTGCTTAAGAGACCTGGTTGGAGTTACTCAGCACACCCTGGATTTGAACTCGCGACTTCAGGAGTGGTAGTCAGCGTCAATACTTGCTGAGCTACCCAGGCCCCCCCTATTATGATTATTATTATCTTTACATTTATGATTGTTTTTAGTTCTTAATCTGTAGCCTATTAGTAATTTTCCATCTGGTGTCATTAACTGATACTTGCATGATGGCAAATGGAGCCGTTGGAGACGGTAAGTGTTAGGATTTGGGGAGGTGGTTAAATAGGATTTTTTTATCAATTCCTTATATTAATGCTTTTTTAGTTTAGTTTAAAGTGCAATTTGAATGTAGAAATGCCTTTTTTTAAGTATTTTTTTGTGTTTCAATAAATTACTTAAAAGTTTAAAGCTAAACCACTAAAGCACAAAAATTCACTGACCCTCGGCAGGTGTTGATGACGATCGTGATATGTGAATCAGAGGAACTTTTTTCTGAAGTTTTGAGTCTGGCTGATCGAATACATGCTTCAGTGGAATATATTAGATGAGCGCTTGACGAGCAAACACCGGATTTTCTTTTTTGAGGTTTGTGAATTATATCTGTTTAAACTAGATACTTGCAGATGTAAATTTTATTAAAATTTATAGAAATTGTGTTGATATTTGCATTTTATCATTAGAAAAGTAAGTTAAAAGTGACAGGGAACTGCTGAGGACAGGCTGATAGAATACGTGCTTTAGAGGTAAATAAATGAGCGCTCCACAGGATGCTGAATCTGCTCAAGTTTTGTGAGGTTTGTTTATTACACCTGTTAAATGAGATATGTGCATATTTGCAGATGGTATATGATATTAGTGTTATTGATATTTGCCTTTTTCTCATTAGACAAGATAGTTAAAAGTTACAGGGAACTGTTGAGGAGATAGAGGGTGAATGAAACAGACAAGCGCTTTAACATAATGAGTTCAAACACATCTGACACGGCTCTGATATGCGGACTGTTTAAATGACACGGTGTTGCACACTGGTCTATTATTGTAGTAACACGATGGCACGTAACAACAAAAAGCACCGTGACTGGTCGTTTACATGTCTCACTTCACGTGCAAGGAGCTGATTCTCAGTGCCCTCAAAGAACAAATCGGCCAAATGGGAAATTTTATTGGGCGATGCCGATAATTAAAAATACAGAAGGGCGATATATCGGTCGACCAATAATCTATAGTCACATGAACAAATGACTGTGAAATGAATACGACATTGTAATGGGTTTAGACGGGCAAGGAGGAGGCGAGAACCAGCTGGACGATATAAATAATATTTTAATAGTAAACTTAAAACAAAGGACAAACACACACATGACTGACATATCCATAAATGATCTCTCTCTCTCTCTCTCTCCTCACACCACCATCTGCCATCGGCCTTTATCCCTCTCGGAGGCTTGATTAGGCCTGATACGTGACCGGGTGTGTATCATCATGACCCGGCCCCGCCCTCCGCCCTGCCACAGACATTTATTATTCAGATCTGGAAAAGTAGGCCATAGGACTCAAAACATTAAACAATTATATATTTGAATTGACATACGTATGTACAGAATATGTAAATTCACATGTTTTCAATTATTATCAAATGAAAACTCCAATATACTATAAAAACAAGTCTAGTTATTCTTTTTTTTATATAAACAACTCTACATTCACAAAGTAAAAAAAAAAAAAAGTACAATCTTGATACAGCTGTATTTAGTTAATATCAATTCCATACATCTCTCAACCCAAGGAATCCTGAAGGGAAGACTTAAATTTGACTCAGAGCAGCAGCAGCCTGACACTGCGAAACTGACATGAAAAGAGTAGCACTTCAGCTAATGCTTACACATGGGGGTCAACCATCACTATGAGCTGCTTTGAATTTCAGATCAGTAGCTCAAAAACAGGCTCATCATTGTCTGGGACTTGCTTTGGATGTCATATCGTGTCACTGATTCAATTTGTGCAACTCTTAGGCTGTAAGAAACCAGCCTGACATTATATGTGATTTAAATTATTTAACTTAATCATTCATGAAATTTTGCAAGCTCAATAAAAGCAGAATTATATAACATTTTATTGTGTTAAAGAGCTTGTCCAAGACATATAAATGGGAGTAGGCAGTGGGGTCATATAGCAGTGTGGTCAGGCTCTGCATAACTGGACTGCCACTTGATTATTTCATGAAGTTTAATATTGGAGCCAATCAGGGCTCAGCGCTGCTGGAGGGTAGTATGATTACTTGATTACATAAAATGTCTTCAAAGACTCAAATTTGTACATTAATTGTCATTACAAACATACAAAAGAGTTAATCTCTATCTTTGAAGTTATAGCCTATGCTACCTAAATACCATATCGGTTTGAGAGAAAGAACCAGAATTAACTGAATTAATTTGACTGAATTAAAGGCATGCAATTTGTTTTCTGGCCACAGTTAGATCTAAAATTCATGTAATGAAACAACCTTTCTAATTTCTACTTGTTTCATAGAACTCTAAAAAGCTTTTTACAACAGGACCGCCTAATTAAATTGTTTTCACTCATCATTGTAACAAACATTTCAAAGAAAAAGTTCACAAAGTTAAATGCGCTCTATAGAAAGCTGACATGATCCATGGCATTTTAAAGCCATAGGAGTGTGTAATTTCTTAACATTAAATACTTTATTCTATCCCAGCTTAATATGCAGCGACAACTAAAAGAAAGCTATTTGTAGGTTGAAAATAAATAGTGGGGTTCTGTTTGTTTGAGTAACCCAACCAGCCTGACAAAACATCATTAGCTCAATCAATACCGTAAATAGAATTATCTGTTTGGCTGACCAATGGAAGATGAGAGAATGTTAGGGATGTTAGGCAATTCCGTTTGTTGACACTACTGGTGCATTTATCAAAACATGATAAGAGACACACTGTTATAAGAGTGAAATAGAACGGCTAACTATATTTATGTGGAAACAGTGAAAATAAATTCTTAATACTTGTGTCACTTATGAGACTTTGAGCTCAGTCAGCAGGTGCACTCAGAATTTAAACCTTTCCTCCAGTCACAGCTCTGATTTTCAGCTTGTCCCTATGCTGTGTCTCTCTCAGGTCTGCCTGGGCTTTTTGAATGCTTGCGCTACATGTCATGGACATATGTATGAGGAGGACTAATGGGTTCATTTGTGGACAAAGACAAAAAAAATATTAATTAATTTTAGCCGTTAATGTTTTTTTCACACTTAATGCATTGAATTGGCATTGGCAGATGACGATATTAATGGTTCGTTAAGCAGTAATGAGTTAAGAGTTTACTGATAGATTGCCATGCTGTTTGCTCACCCACCAGAGGTGCTCATCTTTCTGCAATCTTTCCCCTATTAACTTTAATTATTCACAACATCTTAATTAACAGATTTTAATTATTACTGAGGAATTAGGCTGATTTGTTTGAAACTGACTGCCTCCATGGAGAAACCTGAATTCTCAAATGTAATGCTTACAATTTGAAAATGCACACAGCACTATAAAATGTCAGCATGATGATGATGATGGTGATAACCATTATATCTGTCCTTTTTGTTAGGAATCAATGTTGCTTAGAGGCAGTGAAAATAAGAGAAATAAACTACTGCACTCTGTGTAGTCATATATACTGTGTATATACACTCACCTAAAGGATTATTAGGAACACCTGTTCAATTTCTCATTAATGCAATTATCTAATCAACCAATCACATGGCAGTTGCTTCAATGCATTTAGGGGTGTGGTCCTGGTCAAGACAATCTCCTGAACTCCAAACTGAATGTCAGAATGGGAAAGAAAGGTGATTTAAGCCATTTTGTGCGTGGCATGGTTGTTGGTGCCAGACGGGCCGGTCTGAGTATTTCACAATCTGCTCAGTTACTGGGATTTTCACGCACAACCATTTCTAGGGTTTACAAAGAATGGTGTGAAAAGGGAAAAACATCCAGTATGCGGCAGTCCTGTGGGCGAAAATGCCTTGTTGATGCTAGAGGTCAGAGGAGAATGGGCCGACTGATTCAAGCTGATAGAAGAGCAACTTTGACTGAAATAACCACTCGTTACAACCGAGGTATGCAGCAAAGCATTTGTGAAGCCACAACACGCACAACCTTGAGGCGGATGGGCTACAACAGCAGAAGACCCCACCAGGTACCACTCATCTCCACTACAAATAGGAAAAAGAAGCTACAATTTGCAAGAGCTCACCAAAATTGGACAGTTGAAGACTGGAAAAATGTTGCCTGGTCTGATGAGTCTCAATTTCTGTTGAGACATTCATATGGTAGAGTCAGAATTTGGCGTAAACAGAATGAGAACATGGATCCATCATGCCTTGTTACCACTGTGCAGGCTGGTGGTGGTGGTGTAATGGTGTGGGGATGTTTTCTTGGCACACTTTAGGCCCCTTAGTGCCAATTGGGCATCGTTTAAATGCCACGGCCTACCTGAGCATTGTTTCTGACCATGTCCATCCCTTTATGGCCACCATGTACCCATCCTCTGATGGCTACTTCCAGCAGGATAATGCACCATGTCACAAAGCTCGAATCATTTCAAATTGGTTTCTTGAACATGACAATGAGTTCACTGTACTAAAATGGCCCCCACAGTCACCAGATCTCAACCCAATAGAGCATCTTTGGGATGTGGTGGAACCGGAGCTTCGTGCCCTGAATGTGCATCCCACAAATCTCCATCAACTGCAAGATGCTATCCTATCAATATGGGCCAACATTTCTAAAGAATGCTTTCAGCACCTTGTTGAATCAATGCCACGTAGAATTAAGGCAGTTCTGAAGGCGAAAGGGGGTCAAACACAGTATTAGTATGGTGTTCCTAATAATCCTTTAGGTGAGTTTATATATATATATATATATATATATATATTTTAGGGCTGACAATTTAACGCATTGATTCAGTAATTTTATAAAAATAATGCAATTAATCTCAATGCCCCCAGATTGTAATAGGGAAGATTCCTGAGAAATGCAAGCTGCCTGTTTACTCCAGAGGGCAGTAATTGAAATTTCAGCTGTGTGACAATGTGCAGTTTATACAGTGAACAAAACAACAAGACAGCACAAAACACACATTCATCACATTCTTTTGTTCAAAACACTTGATGGAGCGCAAATCCAAACTAAGGGATCTCAAGATGTGTTCTAAGTATTAAACTATATTTAACTTTAACACAGTGACCTAAATATTTTATGTTTATGATGCAATACACCGAGACTAAGAATGTAATGCATTCTAATTATCTGCTACGTGACAGAAAAAGCAAGTCCCACTTGAAGATTGCCAATGATATCACATATTTGTTGTTTTTTACTTGCATTATATATTTCAGTTTTCACACATTTTCGTGAATGTTCGACTAGAGTTCAGAGTTGTTAATAAAATGGATTTGGAATTGTCTCTAAAGTAGGAAGACGGTATTTACTTACAATTATGGGTGGGCAATATGACCAAAATCTTATATCACGATATGACTAATTTTATAGCACGATAACAATATATATTGCAATATAGTAATTATTCATGGAAAACCAAAACAAATCGAATTAATATAATAAATGATCATATTTTAATGCCTAAAATGAAAACTACTTCCTCTTATATCATTTTATTTTTATTTAGAACTTGACAACGTTAAAATAGATAGATCAGTTTTATTATAAACTTTCCTCAAGAAATTGAAGATGGTTTCAAAGCAAAGTAACAAAGAAAATATTACATAATTTTAGTAAGAAAATACACAACGAAATACACAACGAAAACACGTCTTGCAGAAAATACATTTAAAATATATTTATAAATATATTTACACTTCTTGCAAAAAATTAAAAGATGGAATTAATACGGAGCACATCTTTTGGCTTTCATAATATTCTTTAGCATGCTTCATTCTGAGTTGGCAAAACATATTGTTTGTATTACCACAAGTGATTATCGTAGTGCCACAGTTTGCAGATAAAAATGTTCTAATCTGTGTCAGTTTAAGAATCAGACATCACACTTGTTTTAATAACAAGCTCTTGATCACATCAGCAAAAATGTATCAAATGATAGAGACGTATAAATGTGCGGTGTAGTCAAGCGCACCATGGTATGTTAAAGAGATGATCCAGGTGTCTAGATCAGTGATGTTGTCCCGGCAGAGTGTGCCAGTCAGATCATGGTGGACTTTCGCTGTAGAGTGCTCAGATCCATCCCGCAAAATTAGAATTATATAGAATCAGCCACAAGTTTGTGGATGCATTTGCGCCGTTGCCTGATCTGCATAATTCCTTTAGTGAATCTGTCGCTAAACCAGCACATGCAAATAACCGCCGAATTCATTCCCCGCTCAAGCCTGGTTTTAGTTTCACATGAAGCGTGCCCACTGATAGATATGGTCACACTGCACACATGGATATTTACATATAGCGATATACACGATATAGCAAAATCTCTGTAGATTGACAATTTATATCGCCGACACGATATATATCGTCATATCGCTCAGCCCTACTTACAATATTTGCAAACCTTTAAGTGTCTTTGCTCTGTACACAGAAAGAGCTTTTCAAATGAAGCCTCATTTTAGTCTAAATATTGGAGTCCATGCAGTGTTAAAGATATAATTGGCATGATAAACCCCAATTCCTTATTTATCTCAGAGAAGAAGCACAACAAATCTACATATACTCTGTCAAAGGCCTTAAACTCTTAAGGAAATGTTGATAAAGTGCCAGGAAATAAAGAAGATATTGAAGGAGAGAATGGGTGGGAGACATAATAGAAAGCAGCAGTTGCAACATATGCCTTAATATAAACCACATGAAGGGGCTTAAAAAGGAAATCCTACTACTACTGGTCTGGCTTTGCTCTCAGAGAATTCTGCTTTCTTTCTGATTGGCTACACATTTGAAAATGTCTGAAATCTGTAATGGCATTAGACCAACAGAAAAAAATCTAATAAAAAGTGGACGACTCAATACTAAGGATTTTTCTGTTGACCCTGTCTAGTGCTTGGTGCTTACAATGCAAACATGGTTTGATTCCCAGAGATGCACATACTGATATGAGTCGATTTGGATAAAGTCATCTGAAATGCATAATGCATAAGCTAAATGCAGAAATGAAGTGCAGAAATGCAGGAAAAAAAATTTAAAATATGTGAAACTGTAGAGTAACAGGCACAAATTAGCATATTCATCACAAAATGTCATTGTTTGCTAAATTAAAACAAAAAGATATTGTATTTGTGATTGTTTTTGGCAATGCATTGGCATGTTTCTAGGGGAAAAGGGTACTGCCTTAATTAGTTTTTTCTCTTTTTGAAGTTGCACCTGTCAGAATGCAGTACAGGGTGCTTCCTCTGACTTTGCACTTGTATAAAAAATGTCAACAAGCATCTGAAGTTTCTAATTAGAAGAAATCTCATGTCAAGACAGGAAGCAGGAAATCTGTTTTCTTGACTGCATATATTATGCATTCAATGACAGTATTTTAATAAAAAAAAAATCATCCTCATGATGAGAGCCATCATGTCGTGGAGGCACTAAAATGCACCAGCATTGTAAGTGTACATAGTAACGCTTTGGGTTGATATCAAGTGTTAATATGGAAATTAGGCTATTCCTTCATCAGTTAACTTTCCGGTTTAATTTATAATTGGCCTAGGTATAAATCCCTTCAGCGAATGTGTCCTCTCATTAAGCTTTTTAAAGATACTGTATATAATTAAAAACAGAGTCAGAAAGAGTGCAAGCAAAATCATCAATCTTCTTCTTCTTCAAACATAATTATCTCTGAAGTGAGACCGAAAGCACTTTTGTACAGTTAAATGCTTAATATGTCAAATACATAGAACATTGTCATGTGTGCTACTTTGAGGTACTTGAATAGAATGAAATATGGGTCCAAACACTACCATGCAGCAATAGCTGCACATTAAATAACTGCTGACCTGATGTCATTTGTGACAAATCACGATATGACCCTACAGCTCCCTGGGGGAAGCAGGTCAATAGACTTCCTGCCCCAGTGTACCTGTTCTGCTGTTCAGTGATGCACATCTTCAGACCTCTACAGCAGAGCAGCTCAATCCAGACACTTCCCGAGCTGTTCATCTTTCTGTTCACACTCTCTATGTCATCGCTCTCACATGGGCATTACCCAGATATGCTGGTGTCAGCCTCCAAACATTCTGTCAAAATCCCAGGTGGCAAACGGAACAGGCAGAAGCGTAGGAAAAGTCTAAATGTTCACCGGAAAAAACAAAACAAAACAAAAAACTGTTTAGCTAAAACTTGAAGGATCACTTGAAAATCAGTGGAGAATGCACGTAGCATTGCTGCAGCTATGCGGACATGCCATGTTAAAGATTCAGTAACTCCCAGGCAGGAAGTAGGGTAAATGGTCATGGTCTATTAGTTCTTGTTCAGTGAGTGAATTCAGCACACTGAAAACACGTGTGGCGCATAGTTTCATGGAAGTGCATTGTCTCAGAGCAAATGGGTGTCCCCTGCACCATTAGACTATAGAAACTGTTTGCTAGAGAGAAATGCACACATTATGTACAACAGCACACACTTACATGTGAGTAATCTTATACTGATAGAAGACATTTAATAGAATTTATGTACTGCAAGATTTTTTTCACAATGAATATGCCAGAAAATAGCAAAAAGCAACAAAAAAAAAATAAATCATAAAATGAAGGAGGAAGGATTTATTTCAAAAATAAAATAAGTCTGTGGAACATCTGCAGTTAATAAAAGAGAAAAGCCACAGACAAAGAAATTGGATGAAAAAAATACCTCTTAACTGAGTGTGTAGCCTGAAAAGCATCATAGAGAGAGAGAGAAACAATAATAAGCACTATTAATGAAAAGGATGGACAGGCTTGGTTTGAAAAGAAGACAAAAAAGAAGAAGAAGAAAAGAAAAAAAGATGCAGCAGAATAAGACCTATTCTTTTAACTTTTTAATGATGAAAGATGTTGAGCAAAGGTCAGGCCTAATAGCTTAGCATCTTATTAGATTATTTAAACAGCTACTTGTTACAGTGAGCCATTATGACCCATTTCATCGAGGTGCTTTGATTTCTGCCGCTGATTGGATAATACCGATAATCGTAAGTAACCCAACCCTGCAGGTGAGAACATAAACCAGATTCTGACATATTCTTTAGAAAACATGGTGCTTGAATGTGCAAAACTCAACACCATGATGCTAGGGTGTTGTAGATGGTTATCTGGGTGTTGCTTTGAGGCTACTAAGGTGTTCGGAGTAGATGTCAGTGCATTGTTAAGTGGTTGTTGATGAACGGCTCAATAAAAAAAGCCCATAACATTCTGTTCCCTAGATATGGTTTGGGTGCCTTCTTTAACACAAGTCTATGGGATTTTTTCACCTACAGTATTTATTGACTGCCAGCTGAAAATCAGGAAATTACTTAGTCCAATTACTTCGAATAGAGACAGTACGACTCTCCTTAACAAGCCGTACAATTTATCATTCATGTCAGTAGCACATGTGGGACAAACCCCCAACCCAAAGTATGAGCAATTGGAACAGTGATGATTTGAACAAAGTGAAAAAACACCACTAAAATGCACTTTCCCTAAAGTGAATGAGGGTAGGTAGAAACATAAGGATGCCATGCAGCACAGAATGTACTGTAACAGTGAGTTGCCCTTCAAGACAGAAAATCTATGCTGGTATTTGAAGAGTCTTTAGCCTTTAGCCAAGCACAAGCTTTCTACTTGTTATCAATATCAAGTTATCAGGTAGATCTAAAGGTTGCCCCTTAAGTTGGCCAAAATATCAGTTTAGCAATCTTACTTGTGATCTACCGTGAAGACTGGACATGTGGGTGTTTGAGAAGACCAGGTGTTGATGCAGCTGTGTTCACGATAATGACGATATATGGGAATGTGTCTGTATCCAGATACTGGCTGCTTGTTCTATCGACTGATGTTCTCAAGCTGGCATTATCGCTGCCTGGTACTTCTGCTGCTGCCAGGATCTTATCAAGGGCAGCCAATTATAAAGGAAGAGATGTGGCCTGCATTAAGTAAATGTCAGCATCTCTGTAACCTCCAGGTCCACTTTATCTGTCCCCGGGAGTCACGGGTGTCCTTTGTCTCCGTCAACACATATACCAAACCCACTTTGTCAGAGTGAGGTACAAGAACCTTTTAAAACTTAAATGCAAAGACAAATTGGTGCAGTTAGTGACAAAACCTCTGTGCATGACTTTTTGATTTATTAAACAGGAAAATGCTGTTTAATAAATTAAAAAGTTGTGCCTCGGGCTGCTGTTTGGCCCAGAGAGGTATTATGTGTAAATTAATGCTGAAATGCAATCAGTGCTAAAGATACAGATAGATTAGGTGAGAGTAGAGACATCACTTAAGTCTTCTAAGACATCATCAAGGAGCGTGGATGAGGGATGTCTCAGCATGCTATCTGTCCATCAGCACAGGAAGTCAATGATCCAATTCTTAACGATGGATGGAGAGCAGTTCTGGTCATCAGAGGATGCAGTAACAAACACTCATTAGCATATCTTAATGGTCTACTCATCTGAGTTAGAGGATATCTGCACATGGTGACATCATGAATGCAGAGATACAGATAATAAAGGCGCTGCCTGTGAATTACAAGCCACTCTTACAAGAGCTATCAAGCATGTGCCTTTGCAATGATGGGGTGTTTGATGCAGCGATTGGTCAAGTGGCCGTCAGAGGCAATGGGCTCAGACCTAGATCTGCCACATCACTTAACATTAAGCGTGACTGAGACTTGACATAACCCCGATTGACATTCCACACTCTCCAGCCACTCAATGGGCTCGCAAAGATAAATGCATGCAGCATATACACTCAAGAGATGAACGGAATATCCGAGCTGATTTGAGGCATGGAGCTAAGCCCACCTCACGTCTGAGCAACATGATAAGAATGTGCCACTGATGGGGAGACAACATGAAAGAGAAACTGATGTTAAACTGAGAAAAGAAGTTAGATAGCTAGATTATTGACATGAGATTGCCAGCTCTATGTCTTTTCAGAGGGACTGACGTCCCTTTTGTGCCACATACATCCCTCTTGGGAGATGTTTAAGGTTGAATCACAAACCTTTGAAAGGTGGGAAAGAAAAGAAAATTGTAATACTTGAATGCCTAGGGGACTGAATAGGCATAAAGGTTGGAATGTTAAAAAAGATGCTGTCAAATCACTGCAATGGCAACATCCTGTTAAAAGAGAACCACTGTGCTCTTTAAGGGTTTTAGTTACACTGTACCTTTTCTTTGTTCTTGACAATGGCATATGCATTCATGGCTTTACTGGGGATAAAAATTAGCAAGTGAAACATGGCATATCACTTGTTTTATTTTGACTCACATTATGGCATCTTTCAGGAGATATATTTGATATACCAAAAGGAAAATAGCAGACTCTTCTAAAATATGAAAAGTCTTTACCTCAGCTCTCACTCCCAGACAAAGAGCAACATCAATCACAGAAATCTATCTATCTATCGATCCATCCATCCATCCATCTGTCCATCCATCCATCATTTCTACTGATTTCACTGTAGTTCTCATAGCTACTCAATTATTAATTAAAACCTCTTGAGAATAAATCTAGCCCAAAATAACAGTGAAATTTTAAGTCAGAGACACTATATTGTTGCAATGTTTCAGAGAGGACCAAGAACAAAATGTTTACAATGAAAACATATTTACATTAACATTGCTTATCATACTTTTAGGAACCACGGATCTTGTCCAACACACAGCACAGGGAATGATCTAAACTTCCATAAAACCCCCTTCTTTTGTGTTCCTATTTTTAGCCGAGGAAGGATTTAGATAGCAGAATGCAGAGAGACAGAGAGATTGCAAAGGAAATGGGGTAGTGAGAACAGACGTGAGAGATGGGATGTGTGGCCTCGGAGGCAGGTCCCAGACAAATTTAAACAGGATGAAACATCCCAGCCGATAGATGGAAGGCAGAAGGAGAGAAACACAACTGAGAAAATATGGGTAGATATGCTTTCTGGGCACAAACATCATCTCTAGTGACATAAATCATTAAAGGGAAGTCTGGAAATAGCAGCCGAAGTTGGGAAGGTCAGACAGAGTGTCTGCCATCCTACATACACAAACAGCTCTCTGTCGGTGGGGTCTGTGGCCCCTTCCAGAGATCGTGCACAATCACTGACATAGATGGTACATCTGGCTGATGGTGAACCGCAGTGTAATTGCCAATTAAGACTAACGAGAGCTGGGGTGTGACACATTTGTCATGATCAGCTGAAAAGATGAGCAAGAGCCGATATATAATAGTCTCATCATGGCTATGTAAACCACTCCCTTGGGAAATAAATAGCAGATCTTCTTCACCAACAAAGCTAGGGAAAGCCTGATTTTAGGTTTCCTACTTCCTACTTCCCTACTTATCCCACACTACACACCACTGATCCCAGCCGAAAACAGCACAATTTGGCCTGATCCTCAGATTTTATCTTGCATGGTCTCGTAGGCCTTTTACTCTTTTCCCCTGTCCTAGAATAAAACTGGAAACATGACTTGGAAATCAAATGAAGTACAGTTTTGTTATAATACTGCAGCGTTCTGCCTCAGTGTATCTGCCATGGTGGATCAAAAAGCATTTTAACAGTGCCATATTAAATGCAAAGGAAAAAAAGACTCAAAATCGCAAGCTCCAATCTAAATGGCTGGCTTTACACAATTCCTGTGAGTAGGGGTGCACAGGTTGCTTTCAGTCTACTGGGGAACAAAGTTGTGTTTATAAAGGCCCCGGCGCACTTCATTTACAGTTGAAGAATGAACAGGTGTGATGTCATTTAGAACAAAATCTGTCCAAAACAAAGGTGTTCTTGAGTTTGATTTCGGCTGTTCAAAACAGCTCCTCAGCACAAACTTTCAGGAAAAATTTGTACCGGCTGCTACACAACATCTTACTGCAATTGGTTCATGTCATTGTAAGGGGTGATCTGCAGCTCTGTCAACATTGTTCGATTGCAGAATTGTTAGCGAGCTGGTGCAAACTAACCTACATCTGTTCAATCATTCATGTACAGACATTTTACAAGAATTTTTGTTGAATTAGTCAACAAAAGGAATCAAATCTACTCAAATACTCTTAAGTACGTATTTACACAGTTTTTTTTATGCTGCTTCACTCAAGCATCTGGAGGTGAAAGCCATTCACACATCTACCCAAAGTGAGATACAGTATGCCTCTCTTATCATCATTCTCTTGTCTGTATTCCATCAATTAACACTCTTTTATCTTTTATCTTTGCAGTAGTATCAGTGTCATCATAAAATACAATAACACAAGGTAACTGGTGCATATTATGGCCACGTAAAGCGTGTAAGCGCATTAGCGCCATGAATGCAGAATGAATGCAGAATGTAAACATGAAAAATGGCACGTTGCAAATCTACTGCATTTTTTAAATTTTTTAATAATCATTGAATGGTCAAAACTGTTTTTTTGTTGTTGTTTTTTTACTGGTCTCATGTGAATTCTACTTATACTGTAGAATGAGGCATGAAGTCATTTATACCACATTTTGAGGTCACATAATTTAAAGGCATAGTTCACCCAAAAATTCTAATTCTGTCATTGTTTTCTCACCCTTGTGTTGTCATAACCCCATATTGAAATAATTTTGTACTCAGTGATTCATACAATGGCACTCTTCAAGCTTTAAAAGGATGCAAAAGCATAATTGTGAAGTCTAAGAAATTATTGTACGCGACTGATGCCTTTCCTGAAGGCATACGATAAGGTTTGGTGAGAAACAGTTTGTTTCTCACCAAGCCTTAATGTATGCCTTCAGAACAAGGCATAAGTCACATACAATAATTTATTAGACTTCTGAATTACACTTTTGTGTCCTTTCGAAGCTTGAAGAGGTGGTCACTATAAACTGCCGTTATATTTAATCCCAGAGAACAACTGTGGCAGAGCAGAGGGCGGGGCCGGGTCGTGATCCTACAAACCCAGTCCCATATCAGGCTAATCAAGCCTCCGAGAGGGATAAAGGCCGATCGCAGAGGATGATGCGGGAGAGAGAGATCGTTTACGGACATGTCCGTCATGTGTGTGTTTGTGTATTTTGTTTTAAGTTTATTATTAAACTATTATTTATATCGTCAAGCCGGTTCTCGCCGCCTCCTTGCCCATCTAAATTCCTTGTTACACTGGTGCCTTGCCACAACAACATTTTTCAAAATTTCTCCCTTTGTGTTAAGAAAAAAATAAAAATAAAGTCATGTGGTTCTTCAGCACTTTCTTGAAAGACCTAGTCAATTAATTTATTAAGTTTGCAATGTTGATGGCATCAAATCTATGATTTTTTTTATATTCAAATAGAGTTTTGTATGCTGCACTTGGTGTAATAAATGGTGTATAATCAAATACAACAGCACATTTAATTTTACATCACAACTGTATATTTCCGTATTTTACAGAATATTTTGCAAGTCTTGATTTTGTTATCTGAAAGGTATAAAGGTAAGACATAGTCCAATGCGACTTATATAACGTTATTGATTTTAGCAAAACTGTCAGGGTATCAGTGCAACTTATACACAGATGTGAGTTATCCGTTTTATTTTTGTTTTTCTCTCACAAGAATACATTTTTTACCAGGTGCAACTTATATGGGTGCAACTCTATTTATGGCAAAAACAGTAATGCTGTATCATCGATTACAGTAAAATAACATGCCCTTAACTATCACATAATGCAACGCATTGCGGTTGGTCGCTGTACATTTCAATCAGACGACAGTCAGTGGACAGTATGTAGGAATATGGTGGGGAGTTGAGGGGAGATGCAGGTAGTATGAAGCAGACAGGAAGACACACATTAATGAGCAAGAGCACTGTGAATCTTGCAGCGAGATGAGATCAGCTGTTTCCGTCTCTATGTGTCTATGTGGGGGGAACAGTTGATTCCTCACAGGTGAGAGCCTAGTAGCTCATTGCAATGTCTGCTATGACAGCCTCTGCATTGTGTCTGCTCGGTGTGATGCATGGCAAAGCTCTGACAGAAAGAGAAGGCAATACCAGCCTGCAATTTACCTATCCAAAGCAGGGGTCAGGCGTGACAGCAGCTATTGGGAAAGTGGCCGAACAGTTCGACCCCTGCATCCAGGGATATCAGTCTGTGACTGCAAAGACTCACTCCTGAGAAATGCTCCATGAAGGAGAACATCTGGAAAATAGGCTAATAAGTGTGCTCTGGTCCAGGACACCTAGCAGAAAGCAGCCAACAGAAACATGCTTTTGCACACCAGTGAGTTTTTATGTAGGGAAAACCGCTTGTGTACATCTCACGGAAATGAAAACCACACTCGAAAGCAAGCAGAGATTCTGCCAGACACAAAGTGATAAAAAGGACGTTAAACAGTACATGAGAGCACAACCAATCTAATTCCTAACCAGGGGCAATCACAGTTCCAGATGAGAGTCTGTTCGGCAGCTGTAAAGAAACATTTTTTAACATGCATGCGGAAGCCTCAAGCTGGGTGCTGATGAGACAATGACGACTCACGTCTGAATGTGCAATGATGACTGATGCAAATGGAATAATTCCGCGCTAGGCAAAGAGGCACAAATGTTATGATGCGTGTGACATTTACCATTTACTTAGCTGTACAATACACTCCTACAGATCATAGCATCTGTTAAGGAGTGGAAAGAGAGAGTGTGAGAAACATCATCTCCTATGTCACATCAGAGGGGAGAGTCCTAAATCTGAGCAATGTGTTTTTATTGGGTTTTCACAATAAATGCAGTTTCCCCTATACAAGGCGAACACTCTAAGATTACTTAGATTTTATGAAATTGGAATTGATAAGCACTCATAACCCACATTGTTTGCAAACAAACATACACCAGATCAATACTAAACCGAGCATGCTTGTCGATGGGGCTTAACCGATTAATCAACGTTATCGACAACAAAAAATTGTTGACAAAAATATTTGTTGACGAATAGTTCTTTGATTTAATTTATTGTAACATGAGATCACATTAAACTCTAATTATGAGAGAAGCACTGCAGTTCCCGCTTGAATGAGGAGAGGAAGAATGACACAGCTCACAGTCCAGATGCACTCTAAACTTTCCAAACAGCTTCAGATGAAGTAGATCGAAAGTATGAGGGAATTATAATGCAAAACTAGAAAGTAAGTAAATACAGAAGCACTCTTGTTGTGGAATAATTGGAGCTGGAGCTGCTGCTCCGCTGAAGCAAAACTTGCGTATCAAGTGCATTTAAAGGAACACCCCAACGTTACATCTTAAATACAGTTATATTTAATGCGTTATAGCTTTATTAAAGTTCAAATACTACGGAAGCAGATCATGTAAATAACTACAAACTCAGAAATTGGCATTTTTCTATGTGGTCAGCACCTCTTCTATGAGTTGCACGAATGTTCCCTTGAGCGCGCACACTTAATGCAGCTAGACTAGATATAAAGTATTGGCTCGTGAATCATAATATATGTCGATGTGCATTTATTATTGTGAAGAAAATTGGCAATACGTAGCTTTATTAATATGAGAGAGTTTGTTTTTCTGTGAGTTAAAGATGGATTGAAGTGAACAGAAATGTGAGAGACGGTAGTCTTCACCCCATTATGCACTGCAACAAAACACGTTTTTTATTTGTTTTTGTTTTGGCTTGTTTTCCAATATAAATATCTAAAACTCTTAAAACAACGTACATTTTTAGCAACTATACTGCAGAAGATGCTGAATATAATATTAAAAATAAAAATATTTTAAAATATCTAAAAATCCTTTAAAAAAAGATGCATTCATGTGAGAAGCAGCATATAAGATATTTAGACTTGCTTTTAGAGAACAGATGTTGTATTTAAGTATATTTTGTCTTTACTGCACTCGCAGAAGTATTACCAAGTGAAAAATACACTTACTGTATATTTAAGATACATTCTCTTAAAGCAAGTTTAATACAACCTTTTAAGTCGGGACACAAGCAGAACAATCGGTTAAGAGCTAATGATTAATCGTTGCAATAATCGCCGAATAGTCGTTCTAATAATCGTTGGATTATCAAAATAATAGTAAGTTGCAGCCCTACTTGTTAATCAGGCAGAGTTAAATCCAACCTGATGTTAAATCTAAGACCTGAAACAAGAGCAGCAAGTGGCTATTCTTGTTTCGGGGAACCAAAGGAAATGCAATTGACAGTACTTTAGTAGGAAACCCACACTGTAACACATCAGCCTATGAGAGAGAGGCATTCTATCGGATCTCTGATACCATCACAGAGGCAGAAGTAGGGCTGGGCGATGTAACACTATATATCGTGCCAGCGATATAAAGTGTCAATTGACAGACATTTTGATATATCAATATGTTGCGATATGTAAATATCCATGTACGCAGATTGACCGTATCTATCTGTGGGCACACTTGATGTGAAACTGAAAGCAGGCTTGAGCAGGGAATGAATTCGCCGGTTATGTATATATAAGGAATTATGCAGTGGCTGATTCTTTGCAATTCTGATTTTGCTGGCTGGTTCTGAGCGCTCTACAGTGGAGGATGCAGAAGTCCTGCTGGGACAGCGTCACTGTGATCCAGACATCTTTTAACATGCCGAGGTGCACTTGACTCCACCGCACATCTGTACGTCGCATTTCAGCGTTTGCTACGTAGAGGAGCAAAGGGCGCTGTTCACCACGGAGGTGCTGAGAAGTGACAATGTAACACTCACAGTCTATCAGTCCAAAAGAAGGAAAGCACTGTCCACACAGCTGTTGCCATCACAAGTGGCCAAAAGGCTAAACCAGAGACAGTCACATACTGCAACAGAACCAAGTTCGGAGTAGATGTGCTACATCAAATTGCGAGGAAATACTCTGTGAAAGCACCCACACGTGCCAGTGGCTGTGTTTTATAATATCCTTGACCTGGCTGCGATGTTTCAATCCTATTCAAGAAATGCACAAATGAGAGAATATCACAGAGGAACTTCATAATGCGACTGGCAAATGAACTACGGCCATATGAGAGCAAAAGCCACACAGCTGATGGTGCGAGGACCCAGACAGGAGCAGCTGCAGATGGAGAGGTGAAGGCAGTGCCAAGTATGGAGAAACTGCAAGAAAAACAAAACTAAGGACAAACGTCAAAAGGTAGGGAGCTGCACATGGAAGGTAGAGAGTACTTGTGTTGACTGTGAGTAATCGATCCACAAGCGTCAGTGAATGATGTGCAGTGTTTGCCCCCAAAACAACCAGATGCCTTGTTCAAGTGAGCCCACTTTTAGGAGAATTCGTTCATAATGATTTTACAAGCTTCGAATGTAAATGTGACATGAAACAAATGACATTTGGTACAGTCTAGTATGAACGGTCAGAATGACCGCTATGGCCATTCTAGTAGTTATAGAATTCCGGTAGTTCTAGTGTTAAAGCAGGTGCTACATCTGACAAAAGCTGACACAGATTAGAAAACTTTAATCTGTAAACGGTCACACGATGATAATCACTTGATACAAACAATCTGTTTTACCACCTAAAAAATTAAGCATGCTATATAATATTATGCATATTTTTTCTGCAAGATGTGTTATTTTCGTTGTGTATTTTTTACTAAAATTATGTAATATTTTCTTAATATGTTACTTGGTTTGAAACCATCTTCAATTTCTTGAGGAAAGTTTAGAATAAAACTGATCAACAACATAGACTGAAAAGTTGTATAATGTGAAATTGAGTATTATGATGAGGTTGATTTAAAACTGAGTGTCTACTTTTATTTTTTACTTTGTCAAGAACTAAATAAAGAGAAAATTATATAAGAGGAAGTAGTTTTCATTTAAAAATGAATTTTAAAAATGTCACTGATTAGATTTTTCAAAATTAGGCATTACAATATGTTTATTATGTTAATCGATTTGATTTGGTTTTCCAGAAAGAAAAACTATATTACAATATATATTGTTATCATGACATAAGATTTTGTTCATATCACCCAACCCTAGGTAGCAGAACTACTGCCATTCCTGAACAACTGATGAATAGCATTAGAATAAAACTGCAGCTTAACAACTTCAATAGGGAACAGCCAGTCAAATCTGATTCTTTCAATTTCAATTTCAATAAATAAATTACCTACAATAGCCAGAGGGCAGTCATCATGGTCTATCAACTCAGATCTTTTCTCCAGCCCATGCAAAAATCCTCTTTTCAAAGAGTTTAAAGCTGTCTAAAGAGTGCAGCAGCATGTATAGGGAAGAAAAATAAAATAACTGGAACTAGATTTTAATGTCTTTTGAACTAAATGTGAGTGGTGATTGCTATGCAAATCTTGGTGCTGTGATGCTAGGGTGTTCTGGGTAGCTGCAAACTGGCCCACCCCCAAGTTTCTATGATATTCTTGTCCCTAGATATGGCTCGGGTCCCACCTTAATTGAGTTGGGATTCTTTTAACTTATTTCAACGTCTGCCAGGTAAAAACATTAAGTCAGATCACATATGGGGCTTTTCCACTGCATGGTATAACTCAACTCTACTCGCTTTTTGGGGGTTTTCCACTGTGGATAGTACCTGGTACTTTTTTTACCACCTCTGTCGACGTTCTAAGCGAGCTGAGCCGATACTAAATGTGACATCAACACCCTGCTGATCACTGATTGGTCAGAGAGAATCGTCACTGGATTTGCGACACAGAGTATCAACCCGCTAGTTTTATAGTTAGCAACAGCGATAGCAGTATAATTTGTTCACACAATTTTTTAATTGTAAAAAGAAATTGCTGTGTGAAAAACCATGCCGTTGTCAATAAACGAGGTGCAGATGTTCCACTCGTTAGTGAGGAACAAAACGAAAAAGTCTTTAAGGAAGTGTCTCAGCTGTTGGCTGCACACGGCTACCACTGGACTTACTAACAGTGTAGGGAAAAGTTACAAAAAAATTAAAAGTGACTACAGAACCATCAAGGAAAAGTGGAAGTGGTTCGACCAGATGATTTGACCAGAATGGCGAGCAATGGGAGGTAGAGTGCCCTGGACTCAGCCGTGGCTGGAGTCCACGATGGAGGATGGTACGTTAACTCCATATTCTGCTTGAAAGCTTCACTTTATTTAGTTGACCAGCTACTGGAAAGCATGCTTCTTAAACAACCAGGCTAATTTAACTGTTACACTTCTGTAAAATCACCATGCAACAACTGCTTTATGCAGCACAATGAGCTAGTAGCTAACAGCTAGCGGTCGTGTTATTGTTTATTGTTTTGTGCCACGTTTAAGATTATGTCAAGGCAGTAGAGGCGGCGCAACTATGACGATCAGCCTATAATCCCACCCACGTTGAGGCGGCACTTAACAGCAGTGGAAAAGCAAGCTCAGAAAAGTAAAGCGAGTAGAGTCGAGTTGAGTCGAACCATAACATCCATTGAAAAAGTGCCATTAGAAAGGTAATAGTAAAGAAAGGTTATACACTAACTTACAAACTTGCTTAGAAGCTCCATTTCATTTAATACTAGGTATGTTTAAATCCCTAATGCTAAGTATAAGCAATAGTAATGGGGATGCTTGCCTTAGAGAAATATGTTTCTATTTAAATGAAGGACTTCAAAGACAATTCTGATGCTTATTGTGGAAGACAGAAATGTGTTATATGCAGCGGCATAGCTAGACCCTGGCTGATAGGGATAAAGCCCCGGATCTTTTGTTAATAGCCCTGAATGTTTTTTTGTGATAAAAACAAAACAAAAAAGGAAGGCTTAATGTACAAAAGTACATTAGTACAGAAGTACAAAAGCAACCAGGCAGGCTACAATTCTGGATTCAAATGTAAATGAATTCCGATCAGTAAGAACCACTTGCATTAAATGGCAGTTCACACTTTGACTTTTACCTGCTGTTTCTGCTCAAGTTCATCAGACCCGTTACGAATGCCTTGAGTGGGAGCTTTCTATTTTCTCTCACAGGGGTGCAACTTTATGCATCAGAGGCACGGAGATTTTATTATGCAAGCCTTATTTCTAAGTATATAATCTATAAGCCTTATTTCAAATCTTAATTTGTTTTTAACAATCCATACACCAAGTAGATTTTAATGTATGTGCCAGTCATCTTGTTCGGTTTAGTCAGAGAGAGAGAGAGAGAGAGAGAGAGAGATTATTCTATATGGGACAAACACCCCATAGAATCCCTGCATGCAGATTTCTGAACTAAGAGTTCAGAGAAGAACACCTACTAATGCATGCCGGGCCGAACTAGGCAGATACCCCCTAATTATACATATTGAAAAATGATCCCTCAAATTTTGGACACACCTAAATTCAAGTTCCCCTAACAAGAAGCCCTTAAAACCCAAGAGCTGAAGCCTAAAACCAGTCCCCTTTGTCAGCTGGCTCTGAAACTCACAAAACCACTAACAACTAACAAACATCAGTTTCAGACCAGCACTGCTGAACTAAACCATATCAGAATAAACCAAATTTCATATTTGGACCTTTGGGAAAATTAAAGTAAAAAACCTCATGTCACAGTTTTCCAGTTCAGCAGAAACAGATCAGATGCTGGTGTTACTGGGGGAGGACAATCATGCATCAGTTGCAGCTAAATTCATTTTTGAGATGCACACCCTCAGAAACCAATCACTGCCTTAATGTACTTCAGTCACAGTACTTTTATTCTCTTATGTTCATAATGTCCTGTTAAATGCTTATTTTATTATATATTGTATGGTGTATATTGTTAGTATAGTTTTTATATGATTCATTACTTGGCACCTTATTTCAATTATATCTTTATTGTTATTTGTTACCATTTTATTATTATTATTTGTCTTGTCATTATCTGTTTTGTGTTTTAATGCTTTGGCAATATTGTATGTAAACACAATCGTGCCAATAAAGTACTTTAAAATTTAAATTGAAAAATTGAGAGAGAGAGAGAGAGAGAGAGAGAGAGAGAGAGAGAGAGAGAGAGAGAGAGAGAGAGAGAGAGAGAGAGAGAGAGAGAGAGAGAGAGAGAGAGAGAGAGAGTGAGTGAGTGAGTGAGTGAGTGAGTGAGTGAGTGAGTGAGTGAGAGAGTGAGTGAGTGAGTGAGTGAGTGAGTGAGTGTGTAGTGGTGTGCTGCCTAATCATGGTTCTGGACAGCCAAATGTGCCAGATTATTGGCCCTTCTTAATCATGGTCTCCTAATAATCCCCATCCATAAATTGGCTCTATAACTCTACTCTCTCCTCACCACCATTAGCTAGTGTGTGGTGAGCGTACTGGCCCACTATGGCTGCCGTTGCATCATCGGGTGGATGCTGCAGACTGGTGGAGGTTGAGGAGTGTCCCCTGTTCACTGTGTAAAGTGCTTTGAGTGTAGTGTCTGAAAAAGCACTATATAAAATGCAACATTCATTCATGCCATAGGTGATGTCTGCCAAGGAGTAAATCTTTTTTATTTTTATTTTTTATAATAATGTGCACTGATGAATCATGCACCATAAGATCAGGAACATGTATTTAGAAGGTAAAGAGGGTCCATTATGATTTCATGTCGACTTCAACATTAATGTAATAAATCAGATGTACACATATACATCAACACATAAAATAAGAAAAAGGGCAGCATCAATTGATGTCCCAGACCCCCTGAGGTATACAGACTGAAACCTTTTCACAGCTTGTTATGTAGATTCAATCATTCACTTCTTTTATGTTGCATGCTGAACAGAGACAGCTGAGAGCCAAGTCCTCATCACAACAGGGAAAGATTCCTTCAAACACACAGCCTTTCATCACGTCCCAATCACACAGCGCAACATAAACACGCTAAACACACACGCACAAGCAGTAAAGAAATGACAGAAGTGTTTTAGATCAATACCAGCGTACCCTGCAGGGAGAACAGTTTGAGACAGAGGGTGTGAGCTGGAGGAACAGGAGTGATTGATTGAACACAGCCGTCAGCATGCTGCACAGCATGAGCATGTGAACGTTTAGCTCGTACATAAGTGACCGGCCCATGCCAGGGCACAACTAAACTGTCACAAGGTCTTAACAGCGTCACTGACACAATGCCAGAGGTTCTCTCGGCTGTCGAGGTATGCGATTATGGCCTCATATTGAGCTCGGTCAAAATACCACAATCAACAGAGTGGGTTATACTGTAGACCTATATCTCCATATAAAGAGAATTTAAAAAGACTACATTTTGTAAAAACAGCAATGCTGACAATGGTGAGAGAGTGTCATTTTAAAAGGATGTGTTTTAAAACCTAGGGAGCTGCCTACTTGGACAGTATTTTTGGGAATCACAACTAGCCTAATTGTTCGAAAACTCGATAAGGCTGTACTGATTCAATCACTTTCTTAAAAAGAATGTTCCAGGTTCAGTACAAGTTAAGCTCAATAGACAACATCTGTGTCATAATTACCCCAATTTTTTTTTTAAATGGATTTAGACGATTGCAGTTATAGTAAGGCACTTACAATGGAAATGAATTGAGCCAGTCCATTAACATTAAAATACTTACTGTTACAAAAGTATAGAAACAAGACGTAAACATACTGCAAATTTGTACACAGTGATAATCCGCCCCTCACTCTTGTCATCTTCACCCCGCCTCTTAGGGACGTCCTTCAGCCAGGCTTATAATGGGAGTTGGGCAGGACAGCGATATGAGGTGCATAATTAATAAGCCTCTTTCTGACAGCAGAGGATGAAGCACACCTGATAAGAATAATGCTTCATCACCTCTGTCTTTAAAATGCAGAGCGCACCTCTTCTCGGGGAGCCGACTTCAAACCTCCATGTGTGCACACACACTTGCTTCCTTGCATGCCCATGACCAGAGTTGGGAGGGTTCGGACGAATTAGATGTGTCACCGGACCCGCTCTATGGACCCCCGGCGTGAGTTAGATGTGTCGCCGGGGGAGAACATCACAAGTCACGGCCGATGGGCTAGAGGCCAGGCCGCCTTCCCCTCACACCTGCTGCAGGCCTGGGAAGACAGGCCACCAAGGACGCCACCGCCCCTCTCACCGCAGACCAAGTGGGCGAGCATGTGCGGCCGACGGACCCAGCTCATGCCTGGGCCATTCCTCTGACACTTCCCCGCCCTTCATGGAGCCCCGTCTCACCGAGAGGATGCCAGATTCCCCCTTTATTTTGAACATTATTCCCCCTGGACACTATACTTTCTCTTTTTATGGATATTTATTTTTAATTTTATTATTATTTCCAATAAATGCCTCTCCGAAGCATGACTCCACACCCACTGTGTCTGTTTCTTGCTCACTCAAGCACAAACACAAACACATAATTTATCATGTTAAAATTTGTAATGTTAAATAATAAAATTTTCACATTTATAGCCTGTAACATTTCTATTATTTATTTAATTATTTTATAAATGAGGAGCAAGACAGCCTTATTTTTTGTGGTAATCAACATTATGCCACAAATGCTGTCGATTGAGCTTAACTTGTATTGAACCCGGAACATTCCTTTAAGCTACATGTTTGAATGTACCTAAGATACCCAAAAGTCTTGGTTTTGAGATACAGTAAATTAACAAAACAGGATATTTAATGAGAAAAACAAAAATGTTTTGGGTCAAGAAAAGCAGTTTCTATGGCAATCTGTTGGTAAGAAGAGGCTGAATAAAAGGGCTTGGAGACAAGAGCCGAAAAGGAACATTGTTTCAGAGAGGTACAAGTTACAGTATTACATAGCTGCTTTTCCCATTAGGCTGAACGGTTCTGAGCAACGGTACAGAACAGTTTCAATAGCATTTCCACACGAGTACGCCTTCGCACAAAATGATTATAAACAGTTCTCTGCCCGGAATTCTCAGCACGGTTAGCTAACCGTATCAACCATTCTCAACCGTGCTTGTGGAATGGTTTTAGTAAGTACCGGCTCACAATTGTCAATTTGCCAACGCCAAGGTAACTTGGATTTGTTGTTGTTTCTAGCTTGCCAAGTATTTGGGTGAAGTTCATAAAATAGTGGATGCTTAGTGTATCTTCATGATTTTATGATGATGGTTTAACTAGTATTAAACTATTAAAATATTACTAGTGTGTGCGTGTGTGTGTGTGTGTGTGTGTGTGTGTGTGTGTGGTGCAGTTATTACCAAAAAGAAATACACAATTTTTTTTCACACCATTTTTTGCATGGAGCAAGACAGGGCTGGGAACCTCTGCAGAGCATTACTCCCACACACAACACTGGCTGTAGTCCTGCTTTTCTTGTCTTTTGTCTCAATCATGTTAGGGTGAGAGGCAGCCGCCTCATCTGCACCGCCCCTCCTCATCGCCAATCAATAGTGTTTCACAGCGCACTTCTCAAGCACCACTTACTGCAGGCTAATGGTGCTGAAGGGTTACAGCAAAGCAGCATGACTCACTGCACATATCATGGCACCTGCTTTGTCCTGAAGCATAAAAATAATAACATTTTGTTGGCATATATGGCCCCTGAATTATTTCTTAAGAGCAATGGAGGAAAGACTTTATAGTGCAAAAACTGAATTTTTGTCATTCTTCCTAAAATCTCTCATTATTATCATGTAAGGACCATTAAGATTTTTTTTTTCACTGCAACATTATTTACATGCCATTGAAGCACAGCACACTTCAATTCTCCTACAATTTCCTTTAATACACAGCGAAAATATCTCTCATTACTCCCACTGTAATACAGCACCACTATTACCCTGTGTAAATAAGCATCAATTAAAGGCAGTACAACAAATACTACAATATCATAATGTAAAATTACAATTGCATTTATAAACTTACTTTACAATGTAAATAATAAAAAATTTCTCCCTGCAATTTTGTAATGAGTAATTTTAGTTATTTTTGTAACATTACAGTATGTTACTAAGCACTGGGGTATGGGGTTTAAATGTGTTTGATTGTCATAATGTCACAATGCAAGAAATCATCTTGGTCTTTCCCGCCGAGCACTGTCTAGAATAGCGCTGGGAAGTGCTCTTCCCTCTCCAGGAGGGAAGGCACTACGGAGACCACATCCTACCGGAGGGAGGTTAACATGTGGAGAATACCTCACATGGACTTACTAATGGGGAGGTTCACATAAGGAATGATACCACCGGAGGACACTAACTAAAGAGAGGGTACACAGCAACAGTGGCCAACAGTGGAAACTCATCATATGGGACTACCAAGGGGAATCACCACATATGGAGCACAAGCCTGAAAAGGGGGCATACCATGAGTACTGGGACTGGTGCCATAACGCCTCCACCGAGTTCATCACCGAACAGTGCTTAAGAATTAAAGAGGCGTCCGGGGTTCACCAGATATGGGGAACTGTTGTGGACAAAAGACACACATTATAACCTTTGAAAAGGGGGAAATGCGCAATGCAAGCAGTTCACCCAAACGGCAACCCGGCCAACCTGCTGTTACTGCGTAACACTCTGGTCGAAACCGGTTCTATGCGTAGATTGTAAAACCGTGCAAAGGTATTAGGTCTAGCCCAACCCACAGCTCTGCATATGTCTGCTAGAGAGTTCCCCCTTGCCAGTAACTGGGCCGGGGTCTCAAGATCACGTGAGAGTGTGCCGGCCTGAACTCCAGGCATTCGCTGGTGACAGAGAGCGCCTGCAGGTCCCCCACCCTCTTTATGGAGTGAGTGCCACCAGGAGGGCCGTCTTCAGAGACAAAGTACTGAGCTCGGCCAGCTCCAGGGGCTCAAAGGGGGCTCTCTGTAAGGCAGGTAGGACCACAGAGAGATCCCAAGAAGGAATCAGGCGCAGTCTAGGAGTATTCAACCTCCTCTTGCCCTTGAGAAACCTGTTGATCAGGTTGCGCTGTTGTGAGGGTCTCCCGTCCAGTGTATCATGGTATACTGCTATGGGAGCCACATACACTTTCAGGGTTGAGAGAGACAGCCGTCTCTCCAGCCCTTCCTGAAGGAAAGACAGCACAGACCCAACAGCGCATTTCTGTAGGTCTTGCCCACGGGAAGAACACCAGTTCGCAAAGAGACGCCACTTCTTAGGCATACAGCCACCTCATAGAGGGGGCTCTGGCCTGAGTGATCGTCTTTTCTACCGCTGGCGGAAGACCCGCTAGGTCAGTATGGGGCAAAAACATGACTTGCTGCTCATCCTCCCTGACTTTGCACGGAGTCTGTGCAATGAGGCTCACAGGAGGAAATTCATACTTGCGTAGCCCCCGAGACCAGTTGTGCGCAAAGGTATCCGTGCCGAGGGGGGCCTCGGACCAAAGGGGGCAGTTTTGTCACACGTAAGGCAAGATCGGTCGCAGTACGCAGTTCCTGCATCAGTCCCGGGTCGGTCCTACCCTCGTGCAGATCTTTCAGTGCCTTGACCTGGTGGACCTGCAGAATGGCCAGCGTGTGCAGGGTGGAAGCAGCCTGACCCATGGCCTTGTAAGCCTTTATCATTTAAGAGGAAGAGAACTTACAGGCCTTGGAAGGGAGCCTTGGTCGGTCACACCAGGTAGCTGCGCCATGCGGGCATAAATGCACCGCTACAGCACGCTCTACATGGGGAAGCTCGACAGATCCCTTAGCTGCTCCGCTCTCGAGGGTAGTCAGAGTGGACAACCCCACGACACGTGTACGGGGCAGAAAAATGTGCCTTCCATGACTTCATTAACTCCTTGTGCACTTCCGGGAAGAAAGGCACGGGGGCGTGGCTGTGAGTCATGCTCCGAGTCCAGAAACTAATCATCCAGCCACGAAAGCTTAGGGCAGGGTGGAGGGTTCCACTTTAGCCTGATGTTCACAGCTGCCCGAAGAAGGAAGCAATGTTATCATGGGTATGTTCTCACAATGAGAACATGACCCTACCACGAAAGCTGCCTCAGCGTGATGTGAGCACTCGAGACAGATTTCATTGCTGTTCGTTGCTGACTCTAAATGTAAAGCAAAAAAGCTTTTAAGATTTAATACAGACAGAAAATGAAAACAAGAGTGAGAAAGACTAAGATAAAACAAAGAGGGATTAAAGCTCTTTGTGGGAGTGTTTTCAGACGAAGAAATATTCAGAACCCTCATTTTACAAAGCGACTAGTTGATACTGAATATACGCTTCGTTCTTTAATTCTTTTTAAATGGGTCACTAAACAGTCGCGTTGCATGGTGCTCTCTTACAAACTGTTGAGTGGGAAGAACAGTCAGTGTGCTGTGTTGATTACAAACAACGAAAAGGGTAGCATATTAACAGCGTCAAAACAACTGTAACTATTTAGTTAATTAAACATTTGAACTAGAAACACATCAAATGGACCGCAATTATGGGTCTTAAAGCACAGAGCAGTTGCCTGTTAGAGCCATAGAGTGTTCAGTACGCACTGTAAACAACTTGCTAACTGTCCTTTATGCGTGTAAAGATCCTCGCCCACTCATTCTCTCCAGTGCATCCGTTATCCAGCAACATCAACACCAGGGGGGCGGATGGAGGGGGAGGGGGCAGGCATCTAATGGAGTGCCACAGCTAATGAGATGAAACTATCCATTATAATGCTTTAACCAGAGTAAATCTGCATGGTTGATAATTAGTCCACGCCCCAGCATTAGCTCCACTCCTCTAAGGAGCGACTCTGTCTTGTGTTGCCAGAGGACATCAGAGCAGCTGAATGTATTACGCTCCAGATGCTGCAAATTTTCATCATTTGGATGTGTTTACATCAGAAAGAGGATTGATCAGGCACAGTTACGGTGGATAAGAGCATGGCATAATAACAGAATGGAAATTGCTGCCGTTGTTCAAAAAGAAACCCCATTAAGTAGCTCCCAGTTGCTAAGCAGACACATACGCCACAACTATTTAGAGCGGCTGTAAAGTGATAGAGGAAATGAGGCATTGTAAGATTCACAAGAACACACTTGTAACTCAGTGAGTATAATCATGGGCTTAAAATTTCAGACAGGTGCTAATTGCACAGAGCAACCAAGACACAATTTCTACACTTTCAATTGAGTTTGTAGCCAAAGTTACTGCCGTGTGCACTATGATATCTTGTTTTTATTTTTTGTCACTCTTATTTAAATCAGAGCTGAGAGAAGACAAGAAACGATTTGGCAGGAAGGGTCAAGATCAGGGAATATTGAGAACTGTATTAAAACCACAAATCAATTTGTTGGAGCATGTATACAAGCTTCAGAACTTTTTAATTTTATTATTATCGTTATCAAGGGGCAACAATTGACCCCTGAAATTGATTTTCAAAGACATTTTTAACCTTAAATAGGGATTTTTATAATACAGATATCTCAAGCTTCAGGCCACTGTGGTGTCAGCAAAGGCACTAAATACATTATCTTATGTAAAATGTTGTGGTTGAACGATTTTTTTTTTTTAAATGTCCGATAATGGTCTATATATATATATATCAATCTGTAACTAATTATGAAATATATTAAAAGTTACAAAAGATTAAAAAACTAAAATTGAAAAGTTTCAATTATTTTCTGATACAATTAATTCATTTATTAAAGTGTGATAGTTCAACCAAAAATTTGAATTATTTAATTATTTACTTGCCCTCATGATTTCTCAGGTGTGTATGACTTTCTTTTTTCACCAGAACATATTTGAACAAAAACTGAAAAATATCTTAGCACAGTAGCTCCTTAAAGTGCAAGTGAATGGAGATTTCTCTTTTGAAGCTCCAAAAATAACAATAGCTCTGTTAATAAAAATAACAGTTAGCTTAAACATCATCGATACAACTCCAGCAGTTAAATTATGGTCTTCTTAAGCGATATGATCACTTAAGATTAGGGCTGTCAATCTATAAAATTTTTTTATCGAATTAATTACATGGTGTCCCGATTAATTAATCGCATATACAAATATTTGCTGAGAAAGCCCTTCATATAACAATAAATCAATATATAATGATTATACATATTTATATCAATATATAATTATACATAGTATATATATATATACACTACCGTTCAAAAGTTTGGGGTCACTTGTCTGAAATTTTTCTCATGATCTTAAAAATCTTTTGATCTGAAGACATTTGCTTAAATGCTTGAAATTAGTTTTAGAGAAAAAAAAAAATTGTGCCAATATATTAATTTATTTAATTACAAAAAATATGTTTTTGAAATGGATGACCGAATAATTAAGAAAAACATCCACTAAGTGCCCTGCATATAGATGGGAACTCCTTCAATACTGTTTAAAAAGCATCCCAGGGTGATACCTCAAGAAGTTGGTTGAGAAAATATCAAGAGTGCATGTCTGCAAATTCTAGGCAAAGTGTGGCCACTTTTAAGATGCTAAAATATAACACAGTTTTGGGTTGTTTAGTCACAGCATAATTCCCAAATTTTCATTTCTGTTATTCCATAGTTTTGATGACTTTACTATTATTATAAAATGTGAAAAAAAATAAAAATAATAATAAATAAAGAATGAGTAAATGACCCCAAACTTTTGAACGGTAGTGTATATATATATATATTATTCAGATAATTAAAATGCTTTACATTCCTGTAGCAGAAGAGTTAATCATTGATAAGGCCATACAAAAATCGGCTTTAGAATACAATGTATTGTTTATTACCATATTATTGATCATAAGTCAATCATTGGCATACAGTTCACAGTAATCCATTTCACAAGTGAATTTGTCAATCAGTTGGAAATTTATTATGAGGGCTTGTTTAAGGGCCCGTCAATTTACACCTACGTCAGACATCTCGGGTTTGTTCAGTCATAAACATAAAATGTTTAGGTCAAGTTAAATATAGTTTCATTCTCAATCTTTAAACACATCTTGAGATCCTTTAGATCGCAATTGCGCTCCTTCGAGTGTTTTGAACGCAAGAACGTAACGCATGTTTGTGTTGTTCTGCCTACTGAAGAGTTTTCTTCACTGTATAAACTGCGCGTTGCTCATACAGCAGAAATTTCACTTACTGCCCTCTGGATTAAACAGGTGGTACTACAAGCTTGCATTTCTCAGGAATCTTCCTAATTATGGTCCGTGGGCATGCGATTAAATGCATAAATTTTTTTAACACGTTATTTTTTGTAAAATTAATCACACTGAATTAACGCGTTAAATCGACAGCCCTACTTAAGATCAATCAAAAAGATAAATATTTAGGTACTTTTTAACTGAAATCCAATGCTTCGGTAGCTTCAGGAGAGAGTGGAGTTCTCTTGTGTGACATATTTACATTGCCATGATACAGACATAATCTCATGTTCTCCTCTCAGTTTAGACATCAAGTGAATGCACAAATGAATTATTGTGAGCAAAGAAACAGATAAATACAGATCTAAACCAAACCAACTAAGCTACTGTACAGTTTCCTCCTTTTCACTTGTCCGGCCGAGACGAACGTGCCTCAGTTATCCCATGTTTCAAATGCCAATGTGATTATGTCACACATGTTTACCGTAGCAGAACGGAAGCATATTTAGAGTTAAAAAGTACTTAAATATTTAGCTTTTTCGCACTCAAAGAGATTGTGTCACTTTAGAAGACATTGATTTAACAGCTGGTGTCGTATGGATGCCGTTTAAGCTAACTGTCTGAGATTTTTGGAGCTTCAAAAGAGAAATCGTCATCCACTTGCATTTTAAGGACCTACTGAGCTAAGATAAGACAATGTCTTAAAAAGCCCTTCTCCAACCTCTGAAGAGTGATTAAACACCACTACAGTACTGACTTCCATTTGAGCAGCAGGACTTTAGAGTGACTAAATATTTGGTGTATTGTGAATACAGCTCATCTGAGCCTTTCTCAAATTACGCCTTTCACTAAGGAAAAAAGTGTTCTGAAATAGGCAGATTAGATTAGCGCTAGGAAGCTTTGATCTATAGCTTGCTGGCTAGCTTTGATCTGCACAAGCAGCTCTTCACCATGACCAGAACACAATTTGAGCTCATTTCACTTCCATTTGTATCAATTCAATGGGTGCATACAATGATGAGAAGCTCTGCTCACCATCACTTGCTGCCATTTATCCCTAATCAAAGTCACTTCAAGCCATGAATGTCAGAAGTGTTCTGGAGGGAAGAATGACCATCAAGGGCCTGAAGTTCTCAGCGGCTGACTTCAAATGGAGATGACATTTATGCAGAACAGCATGTTTTGAAGCTCACGATGGCTGATTCTTAGATTTATGAAGTATTCATCATATCATAGACAGTACCAGCTTAGAATTGGTATTAGTGACAAAACTCACTGGAAACTCAAAAGTGGTGTGGTGTGCTTGAAGGGATATTTTACTCAAAAATGAAAATTCTGGCAACATGTACTCTCCCCTTGTTTTTCCAAACCTGTATGAAGTTGTTAACGGAAGGGTACTGGTTCAATGCCCGTAAGAACAAGCGATCAAATTTATGACTTTGAAAAAGGCATTTGACTCCAGGTTGATTCAGGGAGATTGTCCTTGTAATAAATTTGTGGCATTGGTGTGGCATTCTATGGTGACATTGTGTGAAAGTCTGAAACAAACTCTACTGGCCCTGGTCGTTTAAGGGTGAGTGTATTCTAAAATGCTAAGTAGGAAAAGCACGGCCTTACTAACATAAACAAGTAATCTGATCCAATTAATTCTCCTTGACAATATGAAACACAAGGTAGCACCTCTCATTCTTAAGATCCTATTTCATTCAGTTAATCATATTTCAATTAATTAATATGCAACTAACATTAGAATGAATATGAATAGGTCCAGTCTTTGGCTGATACAACCTGTGTCAGAAAGGATTATAAATTCCCTGAGCGTTACTTATCAAGTCTCAGTCTGAAGGTCATCAACGCCAGACAGAAAGTCGTGTCTCAGGACTGGCATCTAACCAGCAACTTTCACATCGTGAATATCCACACTCTAAGCTGATAGCCATAGCTGTAAAAAGATATGAACCAAAGTATTGCTGTTTTGAATATCATGAAACAGTGTTGGGTTCTGGTTAAATTTGACTTTCATTTATGAAATACATAATGAAAGAGTTATGTTGCTTAGCTCAAAAACTCCAATAATTAAATTTGTAATTTTTTTTATGAAAATGTAAGTGGTGCTCAAAACTTGATGCCACAATGCTAGGATGTTCTAGATGGGTTACTTATTGACCTATGTCAAAAGAGCCTACCGCATTGTATAATATTGTGGTCCCTAGGTTTGTGGCAACATTCATGTCCATAGCACAAATCAAAAAAAGTTTTAAAGTTTGGTAAAATCCCTAATCCTGCACAAGCATAAGCAATATTGATTGCATGATTTATTTGGTAATTTGATTGCTTTCTGCTTCGAAAGCAAAGTAGGCTGAGGTCGTTTGAGAGGAAGCTATTAAGTGTACCTGGAGGTAGGTTGGATCTCTTTCTCTTCTTGCTGTTTTCTGTTCCGTTTTCAAGAGGACACTCAGAAACCAGAGGCCCATTGGAGCCGTTGAATTGCAGGGGTTCGTTGTTCGTGGCAGGGTCAAAGGGCAGCGGATTCAATCCTGTGGAACGAAATAACACATAACCATGGTAAGATGTTTCCCATTGGCTATGTTTACACAATCAGTGTTTGGGACTGATAATTGTATTTACTAAGATGTAAATTAAGGAGTACATTGAAAACTGTGAACAAACAACCAAAGTCAAGCACTCTGGTGAAAAAAAGAGTAATCCAGTGAACTAGTTCTTGCTTGAAATAACTCAATGCTCAAACTCTTGACATTTTGTATGCGATATGCATCAGACATCAGAGTTAAAGGTGTGAGGGAAAACTCTGATCAAAAGTTTTATTTATTCCAACTTCTGTCTTTGCAAAAGAAGAGAATGACTCATTGAGTGAGGACAAACATTGGCCCTTTAAGACTAATTCAATGGTGCAGCTTAATTTCAATGACTGCATATATATATATATGGTCTGAATGCCTAAAAGCCAGAATTATCCACACACGCATGCAAGCAAGCACGCACGCGCTCTCTCTCTCTCTCTCTCTCTCTCTCTCTCTCTCTCTCTCTCTCTCTCTCTCTCTTTATTAACCCCTTTGTGAATTCCATTAATGAAATTGACTGCAGGTTCTGATGCTAAATTTGGAAAAGATTTTGAGACAGCAATCAATACCCAAGAACTACCTGCATTTCCATTCCAGAGAAAAACATCCACAAGGAGATGAGACAAAACCATTCGATGAATGATGGATTCAGTAATAAAAACCACAATATAGCCCCCACATCCAGGATGCAAAAGATAATTTCAGTGAATGTTTACACTAGTACATCAGTTACTTTCTGCACTAGTACACAGAGCATGCTACGTGCTGTTTAGAATTCAGAATAATATCTGAGATATGCATACCGGTCTGTTTTCATGAAATATTCATCTCGTCTCTTGGTATATTGTTTTGCTTGGCATTATTTGCCTGAAGGATACAGCAGAGCAGCGTGGGGCTGGGAGGATGCCACCCCATATCACAGTGGCCACACCTCATGATAAGAGAGATAGAGAGATAGAGAGAAAGACAGAAAGAGCAAGACTGACACTGAGTTCAAAGGGCAAAACTCAAAACTCAGCACCATAATCTGCATCTGCCCTCTGCAGTGCGAAGTGACAGCAGCACACAATACATTTAGTCTCTCCAACATCGCACTGTGAGTGAGGGCAATCTTTTAGAAAAAGTGAGATGGATGCAACAGAGTGTGAAAAAGCATATAAGTATAGAGGGATGACATTTTTTACAGAAGAGGAGCACTGCAGAATGACAACGCAAGAAATTACAGAAAAACAGTAAAACTAATTTAAACAGTGCTAAACAACGCTTCTTTTTCTCCCTCTCTGGCAGATCCCTGGCATGCTACAGCAGGAGTGAGAATTTCTTGGCATGTAAGGGGTTGTTAATGAGATGATGTAATGATTCATTGAGTGAGTGTCCAGGTCAAGGCTGTGAATTACAACAGTCACTAGGGAATATTAAAAATTAGGCTATATTGTTGATACTATAAAACTAAGAAAAATTGTGAATACTGTGGTAATCTCCAGGTGTTTACTTGGCTAGTTAATTTTCCTGAAGGCCGTGCCAGTGGGCTAGCTTCACAATTCCTTCTCTTGTGACATGCAAGTATAATAGTGTTAATATGGAGAAAGAGTCTCTAATTTAAATCTCTGTGGCAGAAGTAAGAAACATATCAATTTGGATTCATTTCTCTGAATCACTTGTTTCGAAATGTAAATTTTCCACAAATTGTTTAAAAATGTTGCTGTTTATAATTATGCATTAATACATTGGTACACAAAAATAAACAAAGGCTATGAGAACAAAGATTTCAGATTGGAGATCAATTGGCAATCCCATACATTATTAATATTGTTTAGATTAAAAAATAGTTAAACTGAATGCACTCCCTGTAACCCAGTCTACACCTGACATAATGACTTGAGCCTGTCTACACTGAAAGTGTTGAAGTGAGCATTCTAAACTATGTGTGCAGGAAACATGGTTAAATAATCTGCATCATCATTAATTTTTAGTGGAAATTCACAGGTTAGACAGTCACTCATTGCACTGTAAAATTATTAATGTATGGTTTTTGTTTCTAAAACTACTTGTAAATGTGGTTAGAATCAAAATATCATTTAAATAATCAGACGAGAAACCATAAACATTCCACAAAAGATTCACAAATCTTTTTTTTTTTTCGTGAAATTTGTGAAAAGTAAACTCATTTTATATCAGATGGCTGGAGTAGCTCTGCAGCGCATTAGCATCACTGATTATATTGGGAGCAATTTGTGAGTCGACAGCGTTAAGACAATCAAAAAAAAGTTGAAACACCTGTTTATTTTATTTTCTATAACAACCATGCATGATCATGTTGTTAGAAAAGACCTGCGATCAACATTTTGGCCGTAACGCACCAGAAATGTAAGCGTAAGCGTAGTTCTAGCAGGAAGATGTCGGGATTCAATCTATCAGACATCTCATCTAATCACAACACTGCGTCCGTTTTATAAGCCTGCCAAGTTGCCTCTCATTGTTTGCACACTTCTTTGTTTTCAAAGCCGTCACTCTTAGTGAAACTGACAATCTTCTTATTTAGGTATAGTACGATTTGAGTCTGCAGACATAGATGTGCTTATAGATCTCTGATACCACAATGATAGATATTTCCATCACTCGTGTTGCACAAACTCTGCTTATGTGCACAAAGAGGAACCCTCCATCTATGACAGAAAATGGCAGAATAAACACTAACAGTTCAGACAAGGGCTATATATTTGAAAAAGGCAGGAAAAAATAGCCCATCAAGTCGAAAAATGTGGTTCTGCTGAGTAAGAGCAAAAGATAACTGAGACTGAAACTAATCTTAAAAACTCAATACCTGATCACAAGCAGCATCCCAAAAAAATAGAAGTCAGATTACGAAAAGCAGACAAAAATGGAATTAGGTTTCTTTTCTGGCTGTGACACCGTTCTTTTGCACCAGATGGTGATGCTTCAATAGAGCTGCTGATGAGAATTAAATGAGTATTACTGTTCAGGTTCATGTTGGCCACAGCGGAGAAAGACGGATGCAGATCACATACTCAGTGCAGCAGCAGGAAAACTTGCAAAACACTGTCTTATCTCGGAAAGAGCGAGCGAGAGATGAAGTGGAAGATGAGAAGCAGTAGATGTGGGGGGGTGATCGGGTGGAGATTCCGCCAGAATTTCCAACTAGCGGAATCTCAAGTGATTCTAAGAAGGAGACTAGCAGACAGCCGCCGGCCTCTGACATCAAATGAGACTCATGCATTTATGGATGTGTTGAGGCAACGTTTTGATAAATGTTTCTCTATCTGTTACCTAAGATAAGCGATTCCCTAATGTGTTTACAGAGGAATTTTAAACATCTCACAGCATCCTGAGGCAGAATCACGCAATTCTCTATGAGGTGTGGCTTGGTGAAATAGCTCATTCAGCCCCTATGTCTTTTTCTTTGGTTCTCAACTTCGTTCAAGCACATTTCCATCACAATGCTGCGCTTTTGAGGAATGACACGTTGCCTCACCATTGGGCATCTTGGGCTTGATTTGGGAGAAGACTGTGTGTGCTCATAAACAAGACAAGACAAACTGTTTGAGGGAGAAACACAATCACCTATCTACTCCTCAACCCACAATTCAACTGGGATTGTCTCTTTGTGAAGAGGGGAAAGTTTACTTTTTTATTCTGCTTCCTCTCTCTCTCTCTGTTCGTTACAAGTCTTGGGGACCAAATTTGCAGGGACCAAAACCCCTGACATTCATTCATGATTGGATATTCTAGATAAGGCAATTTTTTGTGTTTTCCCTCAAGAGGGTGTTACGCATGTTATCACAAAACAGCTATATCCAAACTGAGTCCGAAGAACACTTTTTATTGATTCACACAAGTGAAACAGAAAAGAAAACATATATACACCGAATCAAGAGTCTGAAGTACATCAAACAACCCATGGTATGTGTGAATTCCCCAACTCTTTATCCTTTTATGCACTTCTTTGTTGGGCCCTATTCCAAATGCTGCCCTTAGCTCTTGCGGTTCCCATCCAAGTTCATACTTTGATGATGTATTGACACTGTTGCGCAGCAGCAGTCTGCTGTGAATGTGAAGTTTGCATCAGTAAAGGATTGGCAAAACGGATGTATTAAGAGCACATAGCAGCAGCAAAGATTAAAAATGACAAATGGACATCCTTCGATATCGTGGACTTCCTAGACACATGCTCTGCTCTGCAGCCTCCATCTAGCAGACCAGGCAAGTTTTTTACTGTTAAAACTCCTCTCAGGTATGAAAAATGCTGCATTTATTTTTGTAAATATGGCAGAGCCCTCGTTGTAAAAGCGTCTAATTTATACCAGCCTGTTTCATTAGGCTGGCTTTGGAGATCAATTCACTCTCAGGGTCTCTAGGGGCAGAGCAAGATAGAAAGAGAAAGAGAAGATAGAGCAGACATAGACATACTGAGTAGATATATTAACTAAAGAGGCAGAAACAGTGAAATTCACTGTTTTGAGGCAATACATCACACGGCAGTCCTTCAGGGCTCCACTCAGAAGAGCTAAGGTATTCCATTCACAAGTAGATGGATGAGTTGCTAAAGCAGTGTTTAAAATATGGTCCGAAATCCACTTCTCTTCTTGTGTGAAAAAGATGAAAGGAAAATATGATTCCCATGACATCAAGTGAAAACAAATAACAGTAGGCTGGTGGCAGAAGGGGATTTGGAGGTTGAACGCAAAAAGAGAAGAGGCGCAGAGACCGCTGTTAATGACTTTGAGAGTTGGCAGCAGATATCAAACACTTGATGTAGAGAAATCTGTTGAATTCAAAGCAGAGGTTTGTCACAGGAAATTAGATGAAAACAAGAGGACATTTGTCAAGCACTCGAGAGACGAAAAACAGAAAGCCCAACAGCCATACACAAGAAGTCTTAACATTCCTGAAAATGATTCCATGGCCTGAAAGAAAATACGAAATTAAACAGTGCGTAAACTATTATTTGTACACATGAAAGAAAGTCAAGTCCACGACCAGATGCATTTCACAGCAAAAACAACAACAATAACAACAAAAATCCACATCGTCTCATTATCTCAAGTTTCTAGGGCTAACCCATCTTACAGTCTTAAGGCGGGTGCACACTGTACAATTACGTCCATGATTCTGCCGTCTGAGAAAAATGTAAGGAATCCTACAGTATTGCAAAATCGGCAATCTTAAAATGTTCAGTGTGACACGTTGACAGACAGCCGATTAATAGCTTTTGCGATGATCTTCTGCCCCCGACGAAGTACTTGCAGTGTCTGAAATTTAGCATTGTAGCCGTACAGTGTGACTGCTATTATGCCAGGATGAGATATTCCGCTCCTCTCTCGCACCCGCAAGAAACCTCACCCGCGCTTGCACCATCGCAACATTTGTGCCCAGTAATCACTCTACTCAAGTTTTTTCTTATTTTAATTTTATATAAAATGTTTTAATAAATAAATAAGCAGAAAATACTTGGAGAAAAGTATAACACATCAGCAGTATGAAAGCATGGTGGCGTAGTGGGCTAAAGCACATAACTGTTAATCAGAAGGTTGCTGGTTTGATCCCCACAGCCACCACCATTGTGTCCTTGAGCAAGGCACTTAACTCCAGGTTGCTCCAGGGGAATTGTGCACTGTAAATCTCTTTGGGTAAAAGCGTCTGCCGAATGCATAAATGTAAATGTAAATGAATTAAATAAATGAAAATAAATAAATGATTGCATTTTCTCGTTATTTTTCTTTCCATTTATCAAGCATTTTCTTTACAACGTTATTATAATTACTATTTTACTTTTAATAAATGTACTTTAAAAATCTGTAAATGTCTTTAGTTAAGATTCACACCACTCTGATTTTATTTATAAATAAATAAATCAAATAAAATAGAAAGATTGAACAATTTATACTGGTAAGTGTTTAGGGGACGTTTTAATCCAAATCAGCAAATACAGTTGGATACAATTATAGAAATCTACGTAGTCTCTCCCCTAGTAACCGCTGGAACGCGGCGGGGTTGGAGACTGCCGACCGCGTGCGGGGAAGGGCTCGCCGCCGACCGCCTGGAGCGGGAGAACCGCTGCCAGGGGCGGGGGGGAGGCCCCTTCGACACCCCGGGAACGCGGCGGGGCGTTCCGTCCGCCAGGGGCTGAGGACTGCCTCCGATCTGCCCGGAGAGGCGCGGCTGTTGTCCTGTAGAGGGTGGAGAAGTGGCTGAGGAACGAGCTACGGCGTATCAGAGAATCGGCAAGTACGTTTTTTTTCCTTTCTTTCCTAATCTCTCTCTCCTCTCTCTCTCGATACCGCTCTGCGTTGGCCTTTTCCCTCTTTTTTAAATTATGGTGTTTGTGGGAGGGGAGGTACTGCCCAGTGCAGGAACCCTCCCCCCCCCTATTTTTAATTGTTGTTTCCCTCCCCTTGCCCCCTCCCTCGTCAAGGCTGATGGGGATGACCCGCCGGCAGACCGCGCGGGAGGCGCCCCCCCCCCCCCCCCCCCCCAGGGGATGTACGTCAGGCCGGGGGTCCCCAGCCTGAGAGAACAGGGGAGGAATGTGGCACGGTGGAGGGCGGGACCGGCGCGTGATTACGCACGCCCGGTCCCATATCAGGCTAATTGAGCCGTCAAGAGGGATAAAGGCCACTCGCAGACGGCGATCGGGAAAGAGAGCTTAATCAGCAGACATGTCTGTTGTCCTATGTGTTTGTTTTAAGTTCTTCATTAAAATATTATTTATATTGACAAGCCGGTTTCTCGCCTCTTCCTTGCCCATGAAAATTATCTTCTTTACAATTTCAGTTGTCTATTTTGCTTACATATGAAATAAATCAGTCTCTCAGACAGTTAATGCTGTTAATTACATAGGGGACAAATTTTATTCTATTTTTTTTTTAAATGTACAAATTCCATGTATTCCATCAATAAACATTCTCTCTCACTCTCTCTCTCTCTCTCTCATATATATATATATTTTGTTTCACGTCTAAAAACATTATGTAATTAGCACAGTCAGTTTCTTTTTTATTTCATGAAATTTCACGTGACAGGAGAAAGGTTTCCAGAGTTGGTTCTAGCAGGCTACTCAGCCTTACAGGCTCCGATTAGGGTGAGAACAGGGTTAGGGCATCTGCTGTCTGCCAGGAACAATCCCAGTCACCTTTGAACAATGAGTGAAACTTCCACAAATGTTTTTTCGGGCAAGATGCGTATCCCGAAAACATTCACTGACTTTCATCTGAATCACAATGTGCGAGATAGAGACTGAAAAGGTAGGAACCGGCTATTCAGCAAGCTGAAGCCTTGTATACTTGCAGAGACAGAACAGCAACCAGAGAAAATAATAGTTTTGAGATTTTAAACTTTAACAAATTAAACTTCAGCATTAAATATGTTTTATACCTGTATGTATAGTGTCTAATAATGCATTGGCATTATTAAATAATTTATTATTTATTTATTAAATAATTACTAACCAAATTCTTGCAATTTCTTTGAGACATAGTATAAAATAAACATATTTTTGATCATTTTATTAAATGTTTGCTGTAATGTATCATGTACCATAATTTAATCACGATTAGTCACAGAAAACTGTGCGATTAATTCAGTGACAATTACCTGACAACTAAACACAAACGTGTCAAAGATTTTTTATTTTGAGATTGATAGCGTTGTGATTTTGGGGGGGAATTGATTGTCAGAGACGTTTCATAGCAGCCAATATATGATGCTGCAATGCTATCGTTACGATCTTCAAAAGAGTTTAATTAACCATGTTTTGAACACCTGTCTCTGCAAAACGTTTGCTAAACATGCTTTATTATTATTTAATGTAAGAACTTGAACTTGTTAATGGATATCATTTAATAAATTGAATGTTTGTCACTTACTGAAAACCTCCCTGCCCTGGGTGCCGAAATGCTTGTGTGACGTAACACACACTCGCATCTCAACGAAATGGGAGATAAAGATTTCTGCATGAGTTCCCAAGTTAGAAGTCTGACATAAACTGTCATTCCATTGCACTTTCCCCAGTTGAAAGGTGGAAAGTCCAACTATCCGAGTTGAATGGAACACTTCATGAATCATTACAGCAACAATACGGAGCATCGTGGCATTCCCATAGGAGCGAACACACACACACACGTGCATGCACACAAATACACACACACCAGGCGCATATGGCAGTGGACTCAACATGCTGCGAGAAATCGACGAGTATTTTTCTCGAGTAGAATATGACCAAAATGCCCATCCCTTCTATATATATATATATATATATATATATATATATTTGCAAGTATTTATATTGATAAATAAAATAAGTGATAAAACAATACTGTCTCTTTAAGGTGGTAGTTTAGCGAGCATCACAAAGAAGTGTTTTGGTTGGGGAGATGCATGGCTTCTTTGCCACATCTATGCTATGTGTGATTACAATTAATGTTTCTTTTTTGCTGTTTTTGAACAACAACTGACTGTAAAGAACAGAAAGTGCCATGTCTAATCCCTATTATTTTATTCTAAACCATTCATTTTCTTGAGGTTTAACATAGCAAAATCCAATTCTTTTTGCGTACCCCCAGTAACCTGTTTACATACCCTCTGAGATACATGAATCAACTTAGCCCTATATATAAAATGGCTAAACATGTAAAAACCAAACACTTTTTTAAATGGTATTCTTGACCGGAATAAGCTGCAAAGTGGACCACATTTTAATGTAATAAGTGTTCTCCAAGCCGCTTTTTTCAAAAGCAACAAATGAGTAAATTAGTAGGAACTTGTTCTTCATGAACTCTCTCTCATTAAGCTAAGCAAAGGATGTGGAAGTTCCCTCGGCCTCTTTTATTGCGAACATCCCAAAACCTGGCAATTCATTAAATTGAGCTGAACAACTGCCTCCTCCTACACTTCACCTCCTGTGTTGAAAGTGTGATCCCTGCTTTTGGTTTAGGTTTGAGGAGAAATGAAACTTCTGTTACACCGAACAGGGAGTCTTGCACTACAACAGGCCAGAAGCTATTCGAGACTTTGGCAGCTTAAGTCCTCACTATTCCACAGCCAAGAACTACAGCATAGAAAATAAAACATGTTTAGCTCCTTACTGGAGCTGTTAAAGATCTTGAATGTTTCCTTCATGCACTGGGTCTCGGTTTTCCTCAGCTGCTCCTGTTTTCAGTGTTCTAAAGTTCTGAAGTGGTGTTCCTTCATGCAGATGTTATTAATACCAGCTGCAGCCATGTCTCATAAATTATTTAGTTAAGAATGGCAGTGCTTCTATCAAATCCATTCATATGGCAGAGGCCAGGGGATGGAAGAGCATCTTCATGCTGGTCTGCAGGGCACAGGGTGAACCATTAATCTTCGGAGAGCTTATAAAAACAACTTAACTGAGAGATTATGCCCTCTCTATCTGTCTGAAAGAGGGAGAGGGACAAATGTATGTCACAGAGCATTACCAATACTGACTTGATGAATTCATGGAAGCTCTTCCTTGCAGTTCTTTCTCTCTGACATAGTAAGAATGAGAAACCTTCCCCACTGAGATGCCTGAGAGCTGCACTGATGGGATTTGATGTCAAAACGTCATCAAGATTTTCATATCCTTGCATATCATTGTATATCTTTGTTTTTGAGCATGAAAGCCTTGGCAAAACTTTGTAGGCTCGCCAACAATTAATCTGAGCCATGGGAGTACTTGAATAGTTGCCCTGGGGGAAGAGGGTATTTAGTTGCACACAGTCAATACAGAGGTCACACTGTGCAGCTTAGCCAACAGTGTGCTCTAATGTAATTGTACAAGGGTTACATTCTTGACGCACTGGAGCGTTCAGATTCACACTGGGCAGCATTGTGCTGTCCAACAGATGTTGTGAAATAAATAATGGTTGGTGTGGAGGACTGCAGATTCTCAAGGTTGAATGACAGCCTGTCCTTGCACCTCCAGTGGTGCATTGACTGTGGACTTAGAGAACGAGATCCAAAATTAGCAAAAAGCAAGCACTATTCTACTTATGCCCATGAGGGTGGTAATGATACTTCATCACAAGGTCTACAAGCAACACCCGGGAAGGTGTAGTGTTGGAATCTAGATCAGGGGTGGACAATGAAGTGAGCTGTGTGGCTATTCTTAGCCAAACCTCTAACACATTAGCGAAAATGACTACAATCTCTGTCAGATGAATGATATGGTGACTAAACCAGATTACAAAAACTTCATTTTATCTGAGGAATTCGACTGTACTTTTTAAGTTAGCTTTTCACTTCAAAGAAGAACATTTATACAGCAAGAAAATCTGGACAAACAGCAAGTGAAACTCAAAAACAGTCCACACATTCAAGGAAAAGTTCACCCAAAAACATTCTATCAATATTTACTCACCTAAAAGGATTTTTTTTAAACATTGCAATCCCTTATTTTTATATAATAGCAGTTGATAGTGATCGCTCATAAACGACACACTATACATGATGCATTTTCAAAATATACAATGCACTATGCCATGTAGTGTATCTATTTTCACTTAACGTTTTTATACAACACGGAAGCGTTTGCCGTTAGACAGCTGAAAGAAGTGACATTTCAAACCCAAGCGTCGTGTTGCCACTAGCTTTACATCGCTAGCAAACGTCACTTCAACACTTATATCTAAATAATATACATTATCACACAGCATGGTATGATGGTAAAGCATTTAACTCACTTTTGTAAGGTGCTGTCTTCACAGAAGTATCAGTGGCTAGTTGCCATATTCTCCATTATTTTCAAATGTTTTGCCAGACCAGCCTCGCTGCCGGTAACTCCACCCCTCCCGCTATGTACATCAAGCCTCTGAGTGCATAACGTGTACAACATTCCACATTCCGTTTTCACATTTGAAAAAGTGCATTATCCGTGTACTCATAATTTTCAGTGTAAACATACTCACACAACTTATACTACAAAATGGCATAGAGTAGTGCAGAAGTGTGCGGTTTGCGACGCACCTTATGTCTTTCTTTTTTCAGCAGAACACATTTGAAGAAAAACAGAAATATATATTAGCTAAGTATGTCCTTAAAATGCAAGTGGATGGTGATCAGACCTTTGAAGTATGGCTGAAACGATTAGTCGACGTTAACGAAAATATCGACAATAAAAAATTTACGACAAACATTTTTGTTGTCGAATAGTCGTTTGATCTCATTTAACGTAACATGAGATCACATTAAACTCTAATGATGATACAAGAGAGCAGCACTGCAGCTCGTGCCTGACTGAGGAGAGGAAGAATGACACAGCTCACAGTCCAGATGCACTCTAAACTTTCCAAAGAGATTCAGGTGATGTAGATCGCAAAGTATGAGGGAATTATAATGCAAAACTATGAAATAAGTAAACACAGAAGCACGCTCATTGTGGAATAAGTGGAGCTGGAGCTGCCGCTCTGCTCAAGCAAAACATACGTGTCGAGCGTCTTTAAAGAAAACACCCCGGCGTTACATCTGCAGTGATATTTAATGCGTTATAGCTTTATTAAATTTCAAATAATACAGAGGTAGATCATGTAAATAACTACAAACTCCGAAAATGGCATTTCTCCACACGGTCAGCGCCTCTCTTCTATGAGTTGCACAAAGTGTCCCGATCTAAGGGGGAAAGGTTGTAACTGCACCTGACTGAGGCACACTTTGGCACGGGGATGCTTGTCCCTCAAGAGCACGTGCTTGCTGCTGCTAGATTATAATGTATTGGCTCGTGACTTATTGAATCATAATATATGTCGCTGTGCATTTCTTATAGTGAAGAAAACTGGCAATACACAGCTTTATTAATATGAGTGAATTATTTTTTTTTTTAATGAGTTAAAGATGGATTGAAGTGAACAGAAATGTGAGAGAGGGTAGTCGCCATTATACACTGCGACAAAATAAGTTTTTTATTTGTTTTGGTTTTGGCTTGTTTTCCAATATAAATATCTAAAACCCTTTTAAAACAACGTATATTTTTTTTAGCAGCTATACTGTTTCTGTAGTAGGGGTGGTGGGAGTGCTGGGGATTAATGTTCGTAGAGTTTATGCATTTCTGTTTTTGCCACTGACCTCTGAAGGTGTAAACGGTTCCCTTTTAGAAGTGTGAATCGCAATTCACTTGATGATGTGAATTAATAAATTAAAGGTTGTGGAGGTGGTCGCAGTGTGTAAACATGCTTTTAGCAGAATGTGTCCAGCACAGCAGTCCCTTTATTGGGTGCTTGGTAAATGGCAAAGCTTAAAGGCAGCTCTCATCAATGGCATACAGTGTGTCTTTCCTACACCTGTCCCTGGTGCACACATGAAAGAAAGCTCCAGGGGTGGAGGGAGAACTTTAAAAATTTGCATGCACACACAAATAAACACAAACTTGGGCTTGTAACACAGAGGGATCTCTATGTTTATACACAGAGAAGCTCATAGAGCCTGGAAATATTGACGTTCGGCTGCTAATTTGCCCTTAAGTTAATTATATTTGAGTTAATTATATTTTCAAAAGTGCTCATTACAGGTCAAGCATGATTTCTCTGTCTGTTGACGACAGTCCTAACAAGGAGTGACAAGTTTTCACTGTAAAGAAATTTTTCTGACCTCACTGAGAGTGAAGTGTTCCATGAGGCAACAAAATTCACAGCCAGCCATGTACTTAAGAAAATGTGTTGGTGCATTTGGTGCAAATGTGGTCATGTCAACTTGGACTTTCCAGTGCCCTACAAGGATAAGATGGTGCCCCACCCTAGGGAGTTGGTACACTACGCAGACTGCGTAGTCTGCTTACAGGGAGCGGCGGTACTGCACCCCTACTAGCTTTTGAGACACAGGCGGAGTTGTTTCTGTGCAGAGTGTGGATGGTGGATTGGTTGTATTATTTTGGCAGTGTGTGGATGAAGAGACTCACCCCTGAGGCTGTGCCCAGAGCTTACAACTAAAGTGCCTGACAACAACACCTGCCTCCATAGACTGAGCCCGAGGCTTAGAGCTTGACCACAAACACAACCAATGCAGAAACACAATTCAATTAACCATCTCTATTTAAAACTGCAGACAATTCACTTTTATAAATAAGCCCCTAATTAAGGTCAATGCTATGCAGATCTGCAAAAGACAACTGCTCCAGTGAGGTCCAGTAAAAGTTAATGTATTCCCACCGGAAATTGTGACATTTCCCTAATAAAAAAATCCCTCTAGCCTTTTATGGCTGGTTAATACACACACAGCACTGTTGGTGCTAATCTTCAGGCAATGCCAGAGCAGTCATTGTGATTCAGCAACCTGAATAGAGTGACATAAGCCCTTTTTAGACTGCGGCATTGAAGTCACATCTGAAGTGGCATATACCACGAAAAAGTGCTTTAACACAGATTGTTTAGTGTGGCACAAAGGTGACAAAAATGTATTTACAAAAGAGTCATAATTCTGGAAAACAATGTTTTAACGATGGGCACTGATACAGCACTAGGAAGTTACGGCAATCATAAATTAAAAAAACAATCATTGCGTCACCTGATCCTTTTTATATTTTATATTTAATTTTGTATTTTATGATTAGATTAAAACAGAATGTAGGGGGCTTAAAACATATTTCACAATTTTTATCTCTCACTGTCTAAAAAAATGCAATGCTCTGGGTGAAAATGTGATGCAAGAGCAAAAGACATCTGTTTCACGCACCAAATTACGAAGACAGAACTTCTATTTTCCCCATCCTGCCCCCATTCAAAATGTAAAAATAACCAAAATGGCCTTTCCTATATATGCCTTTTGTGTTTTAATAGTTTTGTTGTCCTTTGTGTCTCAAACTTGCTCAGACTGGAATGGCATTAAAGACATAAAGGCCACGTTCACACAGCAGCAGAATATGGTTGTCATACCTGTTCTGAGGGCTTAACATGGTTATGTTCACACACAGGACAGTTATATAAGGTTGTGACAACCGCATTCTATAACTGAACTGACACCCGCAAATTTTCAGGTCCCACAACTGCATTCTCGGCAAACCTGTGCTGTATGAACGGAACCGCACTGGACAAATAGTTGTTAGTTACGTCATGTACAGTGAGAGACACACTGCACTGTACATGCGTGTGTCTCGGGCGTTTCACGTGGGGTTTTGTTAACTCACGGATCTGGAGAATTGAGCTGCGTTTCATCCTTTGGTTTTTTTGCAATTGTCTTCCACCAGCTGCTCACGGGCCCGAGCCGAGCAACACAAAAGCTGTGCTCTGCGCACGGTTAAAAAGCATTCAAATCCGCTGTTGGTTAATTATGATCTGATGAATGAACTTGTGCCTCGATTGGACTTATTTAATAACGTGGCATCAATTGTGATAAGACATGCCGGTATTATGGACATCATCATATTTTAGTCACCGTCATTATGGTTACAGCTGTTACAATACGGTTGTGACTTTGGTTGTTCATTCATACATACAGTACTCAAACTGCTACTGTACGCTGTTGTATGAACAGGACATTTCAAGACTCAAACCTGTATGTAAATACGGTTGTCAATCCCAAACACTGACTGTGTGAACGTAGCCTAAGGCATGATTTTCTGTAGAACTCCTTTTGAAGTAGTATACAAATTAAAGAGAATCTACCTTACTTAAAGGTTAGTTCACCCAAAAATTTTAATTAAAAGATTTCTTACCTTTAAGCCATCCCAGATGTGTATGATATTCCTACTTCAGCAGAACTGAAGAGAAGATTTTTATTAGCTGATTTCAGCTATGTTTGTCCATACAACGCAAGTAAATGGGTGCCATCATGCTGCTGGCTGTTTGACAGTACAAAAGGCATATTTAAAGTTTTAAAGTTTCATATTTTAAAGTTAATCAAAACATTATTAACTTTAAAAATCGCCTCCTGCCAGCAGTCGGTGCGTCACGTTACCGTCACATGAAGTAAGCACAATGCCATCTTCATGCGAGAAGTCGGATTTACATGCTTTGTTTACAACAGAGGAACTTCATGCAAGAGTTAGGTCATTTCAAACAGCAATCCAGTGCTGGCATGAAGTTAAAAATGTTTTATTTATCAAATTGTTTTCTACACAAACCTATTGATTTGATTCACAAGACATTAATTGATCGATTGGAGTCATGTGGATTACTTGTATGCTGCCTAAAAATGCCTTTTGGACCGTCAAACCACCAGCAGCCTGATGGCACCCATTTAACTTGCATTGTATGGACCAACTGAGCTGAAATTGGCTTATAAAATTCTTCATTTCGATTTTGCTGAAGAAGGAAATTCATACACATCTGGGATGGCTTAAAGGTAAATAAATCATGAGAGAATTTTAATTTTTGGGTGAACTAACCCTTTAAAACAGGGGTCGGAAACCTGTGGCTCTTTGCTAAAAAAATCAAATGGCTCGCCGGGTGTCACACCATTCACCAACACATGATCGTTTAAAACTTTATAGAGATCATTTTCCATCAGAAAGTGTGGGTGCGATTGCAAAGCTTGAAGTCAATGACACTGTTTTAATTTGTTGTACAGCCTACTCCTGGTGAACAAGGTTTTAAATTAACACCCGCCAAATGCTGATTTTTCATGCAGAGTATTTTGCTAATGTACCAGCCACTGTGGAAGGTGACCTGTAAGACTTCTCGGAGTGATATATTAAAAGAAATTAGACACAAAGACGCACGTTTCACGGCACATGATTATATTTTGAAGAACAGATGAAAGAAAAGCCACCAATGCGCGTCTGATTTTATATGTGCGCAGTGAGCTCTGCTATTCACAAGTGCAATAAAAGCGCTTCTCTTAAACATGCACAAGCATAGTGTTCTGGGCCTCATTTGCCAATAACCATTGATCATAGCGGTTAAGAGAATTTTTTACAAACATTTTTATGAACGTTTGTTATTTTTTATGTGCACTCAGGGTGTGATATAACACCCGCCACCCGCAAAATGTGACGAAACTCAATCCAGTTCATGAGCTCCATGTTCAAATGAATTTCACGTGCAAGTAATTTTGCTCACCTGTAAGACGTCTTGGAGTGACACATGACAAGAAATGCTGTTAGTCAAAAAGACGCGCACTTTATTATATTTTTAAGAACAGACAAAAGAAAAGTCGTCAGTGCTCATGTCTGATTCGCTGATTGTTCAGAGGCACGCAACAGGACGCTGTCTCATGCAGCAAGCGCATGTAAAGAGTTATCACTCCTTTTTCTTTGTTTCATTCAACTGAAAACTGTATGGAAGAATAATGTAATCTATGAGAATGCTGCAAATGATCTCCAATCATCTCGTGAGGTGCTGTGAGTTTAGTTTTTCTTTATTTCCATGGAGCAGTTCGCTCTTACAGATTGTGAACGCAACTCTGCGCGTTCATTAAGATATACAGGTATATTTGTATTTAAGAACGAAGCGATTAAATCATAAAGTAATACAAGACATGTTCATCTTGAACCTAAAATTTTGTTCTATATTCTTGTCTTTAGGCAGCATAAACTGTATTAACAAAACACAATACAAACACAAATTCGATAGGAACACACATTTGGCAGCATTATTTTGGAACAAAAGGGAATTTATTAGGTTTATTTGTTATGATGATTTTTATAATTATCTTTTTATTTATAATTGTCTTTAATTCTTAATCTGTAGGCTATTAGTCATTTTCTATCTGTTGTCGATGACGGATGCTTGCGTGATGGCAAATGGGGCCGTTGGAGATGGTAAATGTTTGGATTTGAATAGGTGGTTATATATAAGATTTTTTAATCACTTCGTTATTTTAATAGCTTTTTACGTTTCGCTTAAAGTGCACTTTAAATTTAGAAATGTCTTTTATGTTTTTTGTTTCAATAAATCAATTTTTAAAGCAAAATCAATAAAGAAAAAATATTCACCGACCTGGGGGGGTTGACCATATAATTGGATATCGCGATATTTTAAATGCGATTATCCTAAAAATATTTTTTACATATTGCATATTTTACATATTGCAATTTTACGGAGACCTGCACAAACACGTGTACTCAATTCCATATTGCAACATGCTACCTATTCATTTTTGCATATTTGTTTGTTTTTGAGAAGTCTATGGGCAATATAAACATTTAATTTTATTGAAAAACTTTTGTTTTTGAAAATAGTAAATTATTCGTTTGTGGTATGGCTCTTTTGAAAAAATGCATCATACAAAAATAAAAAAATGACTAAAACAGGTACATCACCAAATGACTGAAAGCAGCAGTCACAATCCATTAGGCAGCAAAAATGTATGCTATTATCTCATGCACAGCCAACAGAAAACAAGAAGCGTGCTGATGCAGCCTTTTATCTCCACAGAACTAAAACTACATCTGAGCTGCCTCTGATACTACTGTAAATGGTGAGGAAGGTAAGAGGTTGCATTTATCAGCACAGTCTTTTTGTACCATTTTTACACAAAATTCAGAAGTGTAAGCCTTAACTCCACAGTGAATGACGCTTATAAACTTCCAGTAAGGTAAAAAGTCTGTAAGAGCAGAGTCGGCAATGAATGGGTATTAGAGTCCTTTTTATGTCCTCAATACCTGGAGCCCCTGATGTCTGGTGATCAACGGGGAGTTAAAGTGAGCTGAACACAGTGTGTTGAGAGGCCGGGAGAGCCAGAATTACAGCAGTGTGTGGTGCAGGGCCAGATGTGACATCAAAACGGCAAGACTCCCTGAATAGACAGACAAGGATCTGCACGGGTCCGGATATGGTGCAAAATCCTTACCATGCCCTTCCCTCCCACTTCCCCCCACCGCTTTCTCTTCATCCTGTACTGAAGAGGACAAAGAGACCAAGAGCCACTGTTTATACTTTACCTGACCCGCATACTGATGCTTGGTGGGCCAGCAAATAGTAAAGCAAAATTATCATGAATGGAAAGTAAGTAAAAAGCCCTTTGCTATTTGTTTCTAGGAGTTAAAAGGAGACAGTTAACCCAATAATTCACAATCTTTGAATTTCATGAAAACAGACTTAATTTGCACAACTCACACTGTGCAGCAATCTGTTTTCTTCTGGTGCAGGATTAATAGACAATATACCCCATGCAACAATAATGCAATCAAGTTATTTTATCAGTGACAAAGAAATAATTCATGCATTCTGCCACCAGGGAAGCTGTGAAGGTTAATTTATTCACATATACCCACTACTCCTTTCTATTTCAATTAATACAACTAACGAATATTTGGTTTGCATCTAATCAGCTTTACACTTTAGCAGCTCCACAGATTTACATTTCATTTAAGCATTTGGTAGACGCTTTTATCTAAAGCGACTTACAGTGCACTTTATACAGGGACAATCCCCCCCGGAGCAACCTGGAGTTAAATGCCTTAATCAAGGACACAATGGTGGTAGCTGTGAGGATCGAACCAGCGACCTTCTGATTACCAGTTATGTGCTTTAGCCCACTACGCCATCACAACACCAGATCTTTCCAGGAATGCTAAGGCCTGCTCCACATTCCAGAAAGACATGGAGTCACAGTGAACTGGCGATGATCAATTCCAATGGCTACAAATAAAATAATAGAGAAAAGATGGAAAAAAAAAAAGAAAGAAAATGAGGTGAAGGGAACTGGCCAACCAACTGGAAAGAAAATAATGCAAAAAAGCAAAACAGGCAACTAGAAAAGATGAAAACTTGACTGAAAGATTACACTCCTGAATCATCTGACAAATGACTTCTGCAGCACAGACTGGGAAGAGATTATACATTCCAGTTGCGTATTCACACCTAGGACAAGAACTATTACCAAAACCCAACATACTCTTTCGGATAATATGTTCTAATCTGGGAGGAAACTTTCCTACATAGATCTCAAACCAGGAAGATTTATAGTAGCCAAAAATAAAAGAAAGAAAGAAAGAAAATACCTATCCCAATGCAGTATGCAAATATTAAATCATTATTGTTGGTTTGATTTTGAATGGCAAAAATTTCATAGCAAAAAAGTGCAACATAGTTTTTGGTGCAGTTGAAGTTAATGGCCACTTTTCAGATTGTTATGGTTAATTTTCTTAAAATGAATACAATTTAGGAAAAACTAAAAATAGACAGCACACCTCAGGCTGAAATGAGCTACAAAAAAGTTTGAACAAATTCTGTACTGTATGTTAATCAGTTCAAGCAGAAAACCAACAAGATCACAGGCATAGGGCATATTGTTTCCTAGAGTTCCCGTACCACAGCGAGATGTTGCCTTTTTACTAGGGTTAGGAACTGAGAATCGGTTCTTGTTCAGAACCGGTTCCATTCTTTAAAAAATAACGGAATTGTATGATCTTCATGACTTTCGGTTCTTCCTGGTGCAATTTTCTGCCAACACAGCTGGAACACCATCCTGAAATACTCTGACGGTTTTTCCAGCAGCACATCTCTGCAGCAGCGCTGCCCTCTACTGACTCTACAGCGTAAAACACACAGCTCTACCAGTATATTTGATTCCCAATCTCGAGCCAGCTATTTTGAATCTACAGCGTGAAACATACGTGCTTCCGGTATAGTTCGATTCACGAAAGAATCGTTCGAATGAGACGGTTCTTTTGAATCTACAGTGCAAAACATACAGAGCTTCCATTTATAGTCTGGTATATAAGTAATCTTATACTGATGTTATGATGAAGATATGAATGTCCAACTCAAATTTAAATAAGAACTGTTGAAATCCCACAAGCCTGAAGCACAACATTAGGCTATATTGTTGTAATTAGTGGAATTTTATAAAATAATTTATAAATTAATTAAATAATCCATGTTGGTTTAAATTTGTTCATTTAAAATATAGTTAGGGTCCATTATTGGATTGTAATTATGTCTAGATATATATATATATATAAATAAAGGTACAAAAAATTATTGGAATCATTATTTGAACTGTTAAGGAACCGGAATCATTAAGAGAAATTGGAATCGGAACCAGAATCATTAAATTCCTTACAATTCCCATGCCTAATTTTTACCTCTAACATTACATTTTTACTCCACTGATAGTTAGGTTTAGTTTTGGGGTTTGGGTTAGTGGATTTATTTATAAAATATGCATTCCTCTTCACTGTATTACAGCCTGTTCAGTTATAAACAACTCGCAACACAACCACTTTTGGCGTCTGTGAACATTTCACCAGGAAAATGGAACGCCCATGCCCAACAACAGTTATCGCTTTGGCCACTGAGGGCAGTGTTTTGCATTTCTGTAGGCACAGACCAATTTCAACCTACTCTTTCTGATTTCCCAGTGAGATCAGGAACAAAAAGTAGAAAATAAAATAAAAAAAATAAAGTCGACGTGCAGCTTATAAAATAATTTAAAACAATAGATTATTTACATATAATATTAAAGAACATGCGTGAGAGTAATACATACAGTAGCAGATAAACAAGTTTTCATTGTGCATGTACAATGTGGTCCCAACAGCACTGCCACACAATCAATTGAAACAAATGTAATCTGTGTTTCATACAAAATGTATTCTTCATAATGCATAGTCTGATTGGTATGGTTTGTTATTACAAGCTATTTTATGTCTATGGAGCAGATTTAAGATCCAATCAAGATTCAAGCAGAAATATTGTACATCCCGAATTCTCACTGCAGCAGCTGGATACTGTTATGAAATGTTTAGCACTAATTCTAATTGGAGGAAATATCCAAAAAGAGATATTGCAAGGCAATGTGCCACAAATCACAAACCTTGGCTCCATATACTGAGGAGTTAGCACCGGGGCCTATCACTCCATGCGCTGGTGCGAGTTACCAGATTGTCAGTAAGTTCATTACAATCCTCCATAGCAAAGGGAAATTTAACTGTGGCAGGGTGGAGGGCGGGGCCGGGTCGTGATGATACACACCCGGTCCCGTATCAGGCTAATCAAGCCTCCGAGAGGGATAAAGGCTGATGGCAGACGGTGGTGCGATGAGAGAGATCGTTTACAGACATGTCCGTCGTGTGTGTTTGTCCTTTGTTTTAAGTTTATTATTAAAATATATTTATTTGTTGAATATAAAACAGAAATGTAATGTCTCTCTTTGGAGTAAGCCCCACCTGGCTGTCTGAAGTAGTTGTACACGGAACCGTCATATCCTGCCGGAGATAGGAGGAAGGGGTAAGTGCCTACACCAGTGTAGGACGGGATTCAACTGGTGGTGGTGGGGTGGTGGATGTTGCCGTGTTAGCACACTGAAACTGCAATGTGATAGATTGTGAGCAGACTTATAAAGCATTGGCTTACATGTGATTGGCTAGGAGTTACCTAGCTAATGGTGCAATGATGTACAGCTGCTTGTCTTCCCGCTAGAACTACACTGAGCTTACATTTCCCACACAAAGTAGTTCTCATTGCGATGAGGGGTGTATATGGTCAAAGAGGGATATGTGCCCTACAGTACACAGGCTTACACACAAACAAATAATAAAAGGAATTTCATGACTGCAAGTAAAAAAATATTAAGAATATTTTTTTTATCCATTTCAATGTTTTGATGGATTTCTGGAAAGCAACTATGAGTCTGTGTAAAAGGAAAAAGTAAAACAATTCTTTCATCGATTATACTGCTAGTAGTTGGGTTTTGTCCATATTGGCATTTAAAGGAACGACTGACATCAGATAAATGTCTCTGTGTAATAATTCTGAATAAAGGGATGTTCACACTGACAGTGATTAAATCACTTATGGTCACCAAGTCGCTATACTGCTGGTTGCTAACAGGCATACTGTTATATCCAATTGTTTTAGGTAGCAGATCACACTCCCATTGGTAGTTGCCACAGTGCGGCATTGAACATTTGCATAAAGTTGAACTCTGCTAAAAATTTGTCACATTACCAACAGTCTCTGCCTAATTTTCATCTGAACTCAAAATAAACAAGAAATATTATTGTGAATATAGAATACGGAGCACATTTGTTGGGCCATAAAGATTTTTTACATTGTGACTTGAAATTATTTGATTGCAACACGAAAAAAGATGCACTGATGCATGTCATACCACCTTACGAAGATCAGCAACAGCTCGTCAATTAAATGCATTGCTTATTGTCGAATGACAGTAACTTTCATGGCAGAGACTGCTTTCTAAATTCCTGTGTTTTTTGTTGCGCTTAAGGGTGTCATGATTATGAAATTTAGCTGATTAATTGTTAAAAATAATTGCAATTATGATGATTAATTTTCATACATATTGTCATAATTTTTTCATAGGTGTTTGTGTGCTTCATAAACCCTAAAATGTAATTTATTCATATTTAACTTATACATTATTTCCTTTAAAGCTAATAAATACTAATAAATGACATTGAAATTAACATTTTATATATCAAAATAGTTCAAAATACTTAAAATATGTGTCTCTTCTTTGGTCAACATTAGTCTTGGTCCATTTTGCATTTATACTGTTGTTGTTGGAACCTAGCCAACCTAAATAGCTATTATATTAAATTAAATGACATTACATTATATTATTACATTATATTATTATGATGCAGTGGTATGCAATGGTAAAATATTTCTGTTCAAATTGTTTCACATTCACAAGTTGCTTTAAGGCTTTTCGATTAAACCAACAGACACTTTTTTTCTCATGATGAAAGACCTTTGAGATTATGTGTTAATTAATTTTATCACCTCCTTCTAGCAATAAAGTAGGCGGGAGTGACACAGTGCTCTTCTGTGTCTCTGCGTGTCACTAACACTGTGAGTATGAACTCACAATGATAAATTCATTTGCCACGATCATCAAATTAAAGTGAAACCGGAGCGCTTTGCATTCACTAAAACCATCAATTATATTTCCGCAGGCGTTTGGCACGAACCTTCACAGACGTTGTGTGGATCATAACACTTCGAGTCTGGTTAAGATGCAGTTAATCTTCACACGGTCTTCTGGAGTTGCACTCAGTGTGGTCCGTGGTGCAGCTCAGTGAGATGGTCAGAGTTCAATTGAATGAGACACTCAAATGTGCCGTTCATTGCCTTATTTGGACATTAACAAAAGTGCACAATAATCATGGTAAGAACAAATAACTGCGATAAGGCGATTATTTAATAATCGTAACAGGCCTAGTTGAGCTAAAAAATGGAAGTGGAAACGTTAGTGGTTTGTAACCAAACGGAGCAGGAGGCCCCTAGCTTGAGATGGGTGGTGTTCCGGTTTAGAGGAGGATGGGAAATATCAAAGGGAAATGTGATTCCCAAACTCTGATATCCAGGGGGGAAAAAAACAGATGGCTAAAGTAAGATACAAAACCTCAAGACCACATCGACAGCTCCACTACGAGATGAAGGGATAGAGAGGTCAGACGAGGCCGAGGCCAGACTTCAAAGAGCCCCATATGTAGGATGTGGCAACACCAAAGCAACTTGTTTATATACCCACAACTTAAAATTATGCTTTTCTGAATTATACTCATACTTCTACCCCAATATCTCTGTGGAGACATAACTGAACACAAATCCATCCAACAACATACCTACAGTACAAAAGGCAAAAGCAAGTATAATATAGTCGGATTCCTGGAAAGACATTTGTAGACTTGTAATATGCCCTGACAAAACTCTTTGGGAACTTCATGAATGAGAATACTTACGTTATAAATGTTTAATATTCAGAACTATTTATCTGTGGCACCCAAGGTACAGCTGTAAACATCTGCCAATTACAAGTGGCAAAGAGGTCTAGCAAAACACCAAAACAAAATCCCATTCTGTGTTTTACTCCCAGATTTTCCCTGCAGATATACGAATTACATTGTCCTTCATAGAGCAAAGGTTTCAACAACAGCAATTTGAACTCCGACTTATTCTGCGGTAGAGGGCAAATTGAATCATCACGCCAATGTGACCCCAAGAACAAAACTAGCTATAACTTCTGAACAATCCCGAAGATTGAAAAAAGGCACATTAAAGTTGTTTTAATGGCATTTCAACTATGCCAGTACGAAAGATGTTCATAAATGCTGCTTGCTTTTTAAGAAAAATACAAAGAAAAAAGTTTTTCATGTTTTAAAGTTTGATGCAATACATTTCCCCATGCTCCACAAAGAGGACACAGTGAAGAATCCCTCAGAGAAGAACCTAAATAAGGAGCTCTTCAGCTCTTTCCATCTGAGTAGTTGAGCTCCGGAAGCCTGCTCAGTAATTGGAGGGCCACTATTTCTTAGGAAGCACAATTTATTCCCTCTGTCTTTCTGAGACTCTTAAAAAGAAACGCTGCACTAATGAAGAGCGACAGTATCATTGGGTCATATGATTACCGTAAGACCATATTCTGATGTCAATTTTCTAGTGGTTTACTGCTTTTTGCTTCATAAACAAACTTAAGTGGGGATAAAGTCAATATATCAGTGAGTGAGAAAACATGTACCACATGTAATCTCTACCCAGCGGTCCCAGCAGACCGGCCTTCAGACAGAGGAAACAGTAAGGTTGCATAGGCCATTAAGACTACAAAGTATGGGGGCAATTAGTCTAGCTATGGATTACAATTTAGCAGTTCTCTGAAATGAATCTAAGCCAACAGTAAAGCCACGATAATAACATGTAGCCTACTGGCCGACTGAGCCCGCGCTGACAGCCCAATTACATTATTGAGATACAAACCCAGTTAGAATTTCATCATACCAACAACTTTGATGAAAGCGATTGTGTTATCCAAATGTTTTCATCATTTCACATCTGTATTTGTACAATGAACATCTAAGTAATTATGCTTAAAACATTTTTTAAAACTCTTGTAATTTGCACTGTAATCTGGTGTGATTATTTTTTCCCCCCTAAATTAACTTTACATTCATCTGGAGGTTGAGACTAGCCAAATTATTTTATTCACATAAACACAAGCAGATGCTTTTCTCTTTATATGTAAAACAGGAAATCAAGTTAACAGCATTATATTGTGTGAAACTAACATAATATAACAATAATTTAGAGATGATAAAGAATGAGAAAATAAAATGCTAACATGACATTTTTTAGAAGACAAACTTTGCCTTTGACAAATACAGCAAATGTACCAAAGTCAATTGAATGAATGCATAATCATACATAATCCTTAAGAAAATGAATTAGTTACATTGGCAAGGTCAAAAGGGCTTACATATATAATCATTCATAACCACTATGAGGGCAAGAACTTCAACACTTTTCTCTAAATCCTCTTATTGTGGTGTGCCATGAACAGCTGGGCTGAGGTCTGCAGATTTCTCTTTTAATCCTTGTTAAATTACAACAAATCCGCCCACACAGTTGATGCTCCCATCAGAGCAGACTGAAGAACACAATCATAGATTCCATCACCCCAGAGTCAACATATTTAAATTCACACATGATGGGCTGTCACAGTTTTTATCAGATATTCTTGTATTATCGAATGTTTTATTTAATTTTCCATAATTACTCTGTATCATAAACAAATATTAGCTTTTCAGATCAACTTCAGGGTAAATTGATCAGAATAAAGGTGGTCACACATCATTTCACACTCAATTCACTCCCATTCAAACGCATCCAAATGCAACAGACCGAATGCAAGCAGATACATATTTCAAAGCTGCGTGTTTTAATTGTTGTTGGAAAGTGATATTTATTAAAACCAGAGGCCCCTGCGCTTGACATCAAATCCTGGTCCATTAATTACAATGTCCAAAATCATTTTGTGTGCTCAAAGTGCACGTAGCTTGAGGCTATAAAACTGATTCTATATAAAGATGCACCAATGTATCAACCAAACATTGGCCCAAAAAAGCAATTATCTACCCTATCGGACATTGCTGATTGTTTAGAAACAGCCAATGGTCAGGGAGGATTATTTTCTGTCTTTTCCAATGAGCAAAACCACATTGGAAAATTAGCCTAAAACTCATGCTATGTGTGAAATGAATGTCTTGTGTGGAATCTGATTACTCGCCTTAAAGCTCGACACAACAAGCAATATGATGCGCTTTGTTAAAGCTAAAGCGGAGGCTGCCTTATCTAAAACAGGAAAAGCTTCACTATTCAGAATTCAGTTAATAAGAGTTAAGATTCTACAAAATGCTTTTTGATTCAGTGTTTGTTTTTAACTAAAACAAATTACTCTAAAACATGGAAGATATGAAGCAGCTTTGATAATACAATTATTATTTACATTTCTTTCGAAGTCTTGTAATTATTTCTCAGTGATTTAAAACAAGGTAGTAAAAACTATTGCAATGGGCAAATATGTAAAATATCGGATATTGATATCGGTACACAAATTTTGTACCAGTAGTACCTAGACTCAATTTGGCACCATCAGGCTCTCTGACTCAAACACAGCTGCTCAAACACACATTTGAACATGTGTTCTGATACACCTTTTACACAGAAATGGACAATTAATCCAATTAAAATTGTGATATGTCCTAGTGTGATTATTAAACAGCAAATGGACGTAATTTAATTAAATAATATAAAGTGTGCACGTGTTGAGCATTGAAAAGTGAAGGTGTGAAGCTGCTCACATGCTGAAAAACATTTTATGAACATTGTGTACATTGTGTACATTGCTTAAAGTAGATTGCAAATTATTGTAACAGAGTGCTCGTTTGCTGTGATGCGTGCAGCGCTTGCAGACTATATATTTAAGTAATTAAATTGCTGCAAAGTGTGCTTTATAGGGCTGCACGATTTGGACAAAAAGTCATATTGCGATTATTTTGAAAAAATATTGCGATTTGAACTGTGATTATGATGGTAATGTTTTCCACATGTTCTACTGCAAAAAGGCTACTGGGGTTTTCACACTTGAGTCCTCTTAAAAAAGAACCAAACTGAGACCTTTTTTCAGTTCAACCACAAACAAATAAATATATAAACAGTGAAACAAAGTCTTCATATTGAAATGTTACATCCACCCTGTATGTGTTTTTGTCCATTTTGTGATAGGGTCTCAGTCCACTAATCATCAACATTATTATTAGTTTTTGAAACAGTCAACTTGAATATTAGGGATGCTCCAATCAGAATTTTAACATCCGATATCGATCTCCAAATTTCTTTTCATCTCATCAATCAATGCTGATCATTTAACTTTTATCAGCAGCTCTGTCAAAACTGGTTATATGTAAGCTTTCTGCTCAATGTCACTGTTAACTAAATTTCCGTTGGTAAAAAAATAGTTGTTGCCTAATTTTTGCTGCCAAAAATAATGTTGGTTGATTGAATAATTCAGTATACACAAAATATAATTTTAAAATATAAATGTTACTCTTTATTCTAGGCCTTAAAAACTAGTTGGCTTATACAAATTATTCGTTACTATATATAAGATGCCAAACTGAAGTTGAACTTATAAACCATTGGTGTAAATATATTTAAAGCGAAAATTTTGTCACCATTTCATTTAATTATTTTTATTCATTATTTTATTATATTTAATTTAGTAATGCATTATAGTATAGTAACTAATATTTAATATAGATTTATTATATGCATGTTCCTTCCTTTTAATTTTGTTGGATGTTGGTAATATTAGTTCCGCTTTTACTTGTTTCCGCAAGGAGTGTAATAAGGGCGACAAGCTCTCTCGTGAGGTAAACTAATGAGGGGAATTGAGGAAGAGAAGTTTTTGGACTCTACAGGTGTCACTGTTAATGCTGTTTGCATCATATCATATCTTTCGAATGGCTGGCCGAAATGCTGAAGCATCCATTGCATGAGTGAATGACTTTCTGAAAATAATCTAATAAACACATGCATTCTATCGGTTCTAAAATAAAATTATTATTACACTACTAGGGCTGGGGGATATAACGATATATATCATGGTATAAAGTGGCAATCGATAGAGATTTTGCTATATTGTGTACTGTATCACTTCATGTGAGATTGAAACCAGGCTTGAGCAGGGAATGAGTTGCGGCCGGTGACATTTGCCTGCGCTGGTTTGATGCCAGATTCTCTAAAGGATTTATGCTGATCAGGCAACGGTGCAAACATATTGCTGATTCTTTGCATTTTTTATTTTACAGGACGATTCTGAGTGCTCTATAGCGGAGGATGTAGCAGTCCACAGTGATCTGACCAGGACAACGTCACTGTGATCTAGATACCTGAATCAGCTCTTTAACATGCGATGGTGCGCTTGACTACACCGCAAATCTGTACTGATGTGATCAAAAGAAAAGTCAAGAAAATGAAGGGGAGTTTGTTGTTAAAACAGGTGCAACATCTGTGGTGAGGTTCACAAAAGCCAACACGGATTAGAGAAATGTAAACTGCAAACTGTCACGATGATAATCATGTGTGGTGATACAAAATAATCTGTTTACCTCCTGAAAATGAAAGCCAAAATATGTGCTCCACATTTATTGATTTTGTTTTTTGCAAGTGTTTATAAAAATATTTTACATGTATTTTCTGTAAGACATGTTCTTTCGTTGCATACTTTTCCCCAATTAAATTATGTAATATTTTCTTAGTTACTTTGCTTTGAAAAGGTCTTCTTTTCAACTCTCAAGAGTTCCATGAGAAAGGTTTATAATAATATTGGTCAACAACTTACAGTGAAATGTGGCATAATGTGAAACAGAGTAGGCTATTATGGTAAATTTGAAAAATTATATTAGAGGAAGATGGTTTAATTTAAAAATTATTTATTTCACGGACTAGATTTTCCAAAAACAGGCATTAAAATATGGTTATTAAAGAACGTGAATGTTAACCCATTTTTATTGGTTTTCCAGAAAAAATGACTATCTCTGCATATATATTGTATATGTAAAATTACTTATGATATAACATTTTGGTAATATCGCCCACCTATACTACTTTGTGAACTCTTTTGTGGCACAAACCTTGAAACTCATGCAGGAAGTTCTGCAACATTTCACATTTTTCCAGCTAGGCCCAATTAATGTTCTCTTTCAGTTTTAGAGCCAAAATTGCATTGACCTGATTCAGACAAGATTACTCAATTTGAAGGTAAAGCCAATGGACTAAAGTCTACCCTAGGCCATCCAGCCTGTTGTGACAAAGGAAGGGAAAAGCAGCAGTTGGCATTAAGTCATCACTTTCTGTTCTTTAGCAGCGACAATGACGCACAAGCAAGTATAATTACAAATGACAAAAATCTTGAAGATGGCATGGAACTCTGTCAGGTTAATATGAACTTAGTTTAATGAAACACTATCCTCCTGTGCTGCACTCACATCATGATAGCCCTTGGGGCGTTTAAGCCATTATGTTTCATGACAAGCCATGACACACATTTTGCGCATTCTTACTGGGGCGTCTGATTTGATTCTGAAAGAATTAGAACAGAATACATGTTGCAACAAAAATGTTTAGAGCATAGTAGTTTAATAAAAAAAATAGTAAACAACAGCAACAACTTTGACAGTGGTGTGAATATTCATCAGCCACATTTCTTGGCATAACATGTTGTGAAAAAGTTCTCTCTCTCTTTTTTTCAGGAAGTTATAACAGGACAGTCAGAGCAAATTATTTCTGTTATCAGTATTTTCTCCCTGAGGCACCTATGCAATACATTTTGCAAGAGGCTAAAGTGGTTAAAAGACACCTTGTGAGTCTGTCATCTAAATTAAAATACATACAAAACTGTGTTCAAACTGCAATCCAACGCTAATGTATTTGGCATTGTTCTCTCAGCTAAACAGAACACGTTTACTTCCTTCTTTAATATTAAGAATATTTGGCATAAAACCAGGGAGCCTAAATCCCCTTTTCTCAATCTGGCTGCACTGCTGCGAGCTAATGAGGGTCTGGATTTGTGCCTATAGATGACAGATCATGAAAGATCTTTTTGAGTCTGCCTGAGGGGCTTTTTAAGCATTGCACTACCCACTGACCAACAGCTGCAAAGAATAAATCTCTTAAATCTCACTGTGTCTTTTACCTTTGGAAAAAATGGTCTGTTGCTAAAAACTAGATTAATGTAAGAAAAAAGCCTGTATCACCATCATACATTTTGTCTCTATACTTATAAATAGAACAGATATTTATGACAAACAATATGCAAACCAATGCTCATTTAATAACTAAAGCTAATCAAAGTTAATTTGATGCACAGATGACTATTATATAAAAACAAACCTTTCTAGTTTACTTCAAAGCAGTGTAAACAAAAACAGAAGGTAGAATATTGTGTCACGGTGCCAACAAATATTTGTAGTTGGTTATAAATTATTAATTTTTATATATGATTTTTTACTTATTATAATTTGATGTAAATATTTTGATTCTTTTTTCTTCTAGACTATTTTAATTTCTAAACTGAGGCCACATCCACACTAATCTGTGTTCGAGAGAGATGTCCAGCCAAGAAAACACTCCAATCTGCTGCTGTCTGTTTTGGTCGGTCCCTCCCACAGTTTCTAGTCTGAGACGAAGGAAACATCTTCAGGGGCTTCGGCGCTCACCACTATTAAAATTTAATCCTTCAAACTGGGCTAAAGCAAACATTTGACTGGAGGCAGAGAGATTGATGTGGGGCCGTCATTGCCTCTGCAGTTTATATTCACAAACAGTCTGCAAACGCTTGAAGTCGCCCACACGTACGCATAGAGAAATGCCTGAAGGTCATCTGTATCCCTCCAAGACGCAAACTGCAAGATCAGTGGTTTAGAGATTACTGAATTTCTTGGATTCTTTAAATCGAATGAGAGCAAGGACAAACGACTATTGAAATTCAAGAATTATGTTCTCATTGTAATACATGAATGGCCTTATTTTCTGCATGTAGTAAATGCTACATAACCCACCAAATATATTGGATTTTATTTACTAACCTAAGTATATGCACATATTTGTGCGTAAAACCTACTCTATGTGCAAACATTTACATACAGAAATCACGATTAAACACTAACATTTTGTAACCTTTTTGAACCAACTCAAACCACTTCATAAAATCAACAGACTCCTGGTGGCTGTAAAGGCAAGATTGTGCGGAAAGCCCTTATATGGAGATGAAGAATAAGAATAACCTCAATTTATCAGCAATAAAACTTGGATAGAAAACATTTTTGTGAGAACCTTTCATAGGAAAGAACACATGCACGCAATTATTAGTGATTGGCATGCATTGCGATAAAAGCAGGAAAACTGGCTTATACTAAATTAAGGAAAAAAGGACCCAAACACTTTAAACAAATGGATTTTTTAGACACAGCGTTCGCAAATGTTAGGCTACAATGACAATGTACTGAGCACAACATAAAAACAGTTATTATGGTTCTTATTTATTTCAGGTGTGGATTTCAATAGATGGGCGCTCACAGGCATCTAGTGAGCAACAATTCCCAACTAGACAAAGCACTGAATTGAATTGATTGAGCTGCTCAAAACCGCAGGCAGTTTGCTCTGCATCCACTAGGAATCCCAATCTACACAGAAGGCGAAAAGAAAAATGGATGTGTCAATGACACAGCTAATGACACCCTAGAGAAATGAGCAATGGCAGTCCCACAGGAGCCTGGAAAAAATACTGTTTACCCTTTCTTTCACCTCCAAGTCTCACCATTTCAAACTAGCTTGATTACAGTTTTTTTTTGTCATTACATAAAAGCATGGCTTACTTATGCTCATGTCCTGCTCACTTAACACATAATTATGGTGTCCATTACTAACCAACTGTTACCCAACCATGATGGAGAATGGTGAGGTGTTTTAATAACCTCTAGGGTGCAACTGATCCATGTAGTTAAGAACTTATCAGAAAGAAGTATTATGTAACATGCTCTTTGATTTGCTTAACCTTAAAAAGAGCAAAAAATTCCATTACATTGAAATTTTGCATCTGCGCTCCGGGATCACACCCTAAATATTTTATCAGCTGCGACCGGCTAGGCGCAATCAGAAAGATCACTCAGATATATTCTTCTGAATGACTGCATTGAATATTGTACATCTTCAAGTACTTTGAAGAAAAACAGTGCTTCTGTTGCATGTCCTTGCTGTTGGTTTTGCTTTTCACATATAATATGCTGCTTGCCAATAACATGAGAAAAACAAAAGAGAGTCTTAATTTAGATTGTCCTCGACTGAGGTTTTGCTTAAACCAGGGTTTATTATGATGATAATCTTTGCTCTTAGGTAAGAACTGTATATAAAAAATAACACACTTGAAACTTTCCCTATGTGATGTTTTAATCACCACTTTCAACTCTCCGATTTGACAGACCCACCAGCCGCAAGAGTGAGATCAGCCCCAGACATCAGTCAGTGTAAGCTGGAAACATTTGTCAAGGTACAGCTCCTGCAATCCAACTATCCCCTGATGAATCAGAGTGCGTAGACCACCACACAAACTTCATGAGATACGCTGGTGGCCAAAAGTTTGGAATATGCACAGATTTTGCTGTTTCGGGTGGAAATTGGTTCTTTAATTTACCAAAGTGGTATTCAACTGATCACAAAGTATAGTCAGGGCATTACTGATGAAAAAAACTGAAAACAACTTTTTTGCTAAAATCTAGACAGGCCCCATTTCCAGCAGCCATCACTCCAACACATTATCCTTGAGTAATCATGATAAATTGCTAATTTGGTATTAGAAAATCCCATGCCATTATGTCAAACACAGTTGAAAGCTATTTGGTTCATTATATGAAGCTTAACATTGTCTTTGTGTTTGTTTTTGAGTTGCCACAGTACAGTATGCAATAGGCTGCAGTGATTTCCCAGGGCCAGCAAAGCCTTCTCTGCTGGCGTGACATGCCTAATAAATAAATATTTTCTCATCCTTACATTCTCACTGACCTTCTTGCCTATGTTTTTCCAATCGCTTTCCACTCCTAATTCATCTACAAACGAATAGCAAAAAACGTTTATCCAATTAGAATTTATTCCTCGATGCTTACAAGCGAAGTGTGAAATCTTTTTCACAAATAGCATGCTTCTAAGCCAAAGCAGTGTGTGAGTCTGAGCTCCACCCCATCAGGCCTTCAGAATTTCCACAGAATCCATCAACACTGCAGTGAATAGTCATCTAAATTAGATTGTTAGATTCATCAGCCAATCAGATTGATTTATTTGTTCTTGGTGGGTGCGGTCTTTAGGATACGTCCTAGTCCAGGCCTTCTAGCTAGCCTTGAGTGACACAATCACACTTTAAGTTATGTATGTAATTTGAAAGCAAAGAGCGAGATGATAATGAGTCAGCTGTCACTGCTGTTATTGCAATTAAGAAAGAGATCCTTATGGATTTAAAAACCTGAGAATGTTCTGCATGATCGTGCAATTGATTAATTAAACAGGAAAGGAGGACTGACTTTCAAGCAAATTGGTAAGTGTTTTTTGCATTGTTATAGCAACATCAAGAGTTTTCTCTGTGTAAATTAGGCTTGAGCATTCGGTGTCAGATCAAGTTTTGAAAAGTAACTGTACCCTGATTAATTTTTATTTATTTTTTATTGCAAATGACATTTATTAAATATTAGATAGCTTTTTCTTGGTATTAGAACTCCTTGAATCTGGCTTTCATGCGTGGACGTGTTTTTAAAATGTTAACTGGAATTATTAGTCGACTGCCACGTAACGTACGATTACGTGTCTTATTCATTGTGAAACTGTGTTTCTTAATGGCATGCATCGCATTGAAGGCCAAGACTTAAAATGCACAGGCCGCCACTGATAGACCGGCATGTATTCAGGTCAATATTATGTCAAAAATTAAACAGCTTTCTCTAGAAACTCCTCAGTCAATCATTGTTTTGAGGAATTGCAATTGCCAAAAAACTGAAGGTTTCATACAAAGGTGTACACTACAGTCTTCAAAGACAAAGGACAACTGGCTCTAACAAGGACAGAAAGAAATGTGGAAGGCCAGATGTAAAACTAAACAAGAGAATACATCAAAGTCTCTAGTTTGAGAAATAGATGCCTCACATGTCCTCAGCTGACAGCTTCATTGAATTCTACCCGCTTTCATGTGCAACAGTAAAGAGAAGACTCAGGGGTGCAGGCCTTATGGGAAGAATTGCAAAGAAAAAGACACTTTGGAAACAGAAAAACAAAAGGAAAAGGTTAGAGTGGGCAAAGAAACACAGACATTGGACAACAGATAATTGGAAGTGTGTTAAGGATCTTAACACCATTGAGCTTTTGTGGGATCAGCTAGACTGTAAGGTGCGTGAGAAGTGCCCGACAAGCCAGTCACATCTATGACATCTATGAAGTGCTACAGGAAGCATCTGGACATACTGACAGCTAGAATTCCAAGGATCTGCAAAGCTGTAATTGCTACACATGGAGGATTTTGTGATGAGAAATCTTTGAAGTATTTTAAGAGGTTCTGAAATTTTTTATCAAATTGTAATAGTAATTTTTCAGATTATTAAAGTCCTGATTATACATTGTGATCAGATGAATGCCACATTAGTGAATAAAAGTACTAATTACTTTCCATAACAGCAAAATCTGTACATTTTTCCAAACTTTTGGCCGCCAGTGTACATGTGATATACTCTGAGAGGAAATCTTTTTTTCGGATTTACAGAAATATAAAGAATAAATTGTTTCAAGTTATTCCAGTGCAATCAGAAAGTCTCAGCAAGACATCTATGGGCAAAAACGCATCAATATAAGCAGAAACCAGCATTTACCGACTGTGTTGGGATTCGTCTTTCTATGGAATTTGCAAATCAATACTGATTTCTCTTCTGGTAAAGTCAATGCCTAAGCATTGGGATTATACAGTGGGACCCAGAAGTCTGAGACCACATTGAAAATCTAGGATTCAAAATCTAATTTAAAGATGAACAATGTTTTAAGATTTAGAAAAATACAAAACAAAGAAACCTTATTAATTTAAAATGATTATGAAATAGTCAAGATTATGCACTTTTTGTAGTTGACTAATCAAGTTTATGACAGTGATCATGTTAATATCTTTGTACAATAGGCCAGATTTCTTTGCATGCATGGAAGCAAAATGCTCTTAAGAACACTCTGAAATCACACTGGGATAACATGGATCATCAGGTTTTGCACAAACTTGAGAAACCCATGCCAGCTTGAGTGCATGTTGCCATTAAAAGCAAAAGGTGGATGTAACGTAGTTCAAGGGAAAGGAGGTGGCGAGAACGGGCTTGACAATATAAATCATATTTTAATTATAAACTTAAACAAAAGACAAAACACACACATGACGGACATGTCCGTAAACGATCTCTCTCTCCCGCACCATCCTCCGCAGTCGGTCTTATACTAATACTTAGTCTAATACGGGACCGGGTGTGTGGGATCACGACCCGGCCCCGCCCTCCACCCTGCCACAGTGGACCAACTGCTAAGAAATATAAAAAAAAATATGAAAATGTTTCAATTCAACTTTTTACTGAAATGGTTATGCTGATAATACACTGTGTGATTAAAATATTTGTATTAAATTAGAAAAAAATAAAACAATAATTTTCACTACACTTCCAGACACATCAACAATTCAGAAGACAATGGTAACCAAAGTAACCAAAGCCAAACATTTATGGAACTTGTAAAGATGGTCTTGGTATTCTCTCTATTTCTCTAACTTTTAATTACATAAGGAACAGACCCTTAAGCCAAGGGTAGATGTTCTTGCAGGGGAATGTATTTTTAGACAAGGATCCACATACAAGATGAATGTGTTGTGGATGCTGAGGATCAGCTGGTGGTACTGTGGTGCTCCTGGAACACGGTCCAGGCCCGTCTTAATACAGTGCCGCTTCACTGAACACATTAACACGTGTGGAGATGAGGAACAGATTTCGCATAGCATATTGGACATCACCAGGATTTAAATAATCAGTCCATTGGAGGTGCTTAGATTACCTGTAGAAAACTATTTATCTACTTTTTCCCTCTTTCTCACTGACAAGAGAACAAGAGAGAGAGTGCATATGTGTGTTTGTGTGTGTGAGAGAGAGAGAGAAAGAGACAGATGGGGAGTTTAAAAAATTGACCAAAGATGGTACACTAATGCGTTTCTGTTTCTCAGTCATATCACGGAGTTTCCTCTTTAGTGACCTTTCCCTGACCCTTTCTACTAGGCTGTGTGTACTGAAGAAACTGACTGTGCTGCTATTAACACAAACAAATAACAGCAAAAATACTGAAGGACAACAAAAGTGGTAAAACGTTATCTCCAGAAAATGGTAGATCTCAGCACACACAAACTTACTAACTTTCCCAAAACATAAAAATAAATAAATCACCTTGACGCTTATGGAAAAATCATGAAATTGCTGAAACTTCACTAGCAAAGAGTACTTAGAGATATTGAAGGATACTGTTGCCTGGTCTAATGGTGCATTCACATCATGACGGAATTAAAGAAATTATGTGATTCTGACTTTTAAAAATCATTCAATTCAAGTTTTTCGGTGAAGTAACTGTAGCAAACTGTAACTGTAGTTTGTAATATTATTGACTTTTGAGTATATAACATTACTGTAGTTTCGAGGTTCCCTAAGTGTGTGTGTGTGTGTGTGTGTGTGTGTGTGCAGCTGTTTTCTAATTTATTTTTCCCCAGTCACAGAAATGTATAAATTTCTATCGTTCTTTTAATAGATAATCTGTTTAAATACCACAATAGCTACAAGTTACTACAAGATTTACCCCCTTTACCCCACATAATCATCTCTAGTTGTTTATGATTAACTGAATTTATAGCATAGTAATATCAATTTGTTTAGCATTTAACCATGTCTCTATTAGCCTATGACTTTACTGATAAAGAATTGATTAAAATAAACATTATTTGTAATTATTATATTGCCTATTTCTGCATATTATTTTCATGTTTAATACAGTATGTTTCATGCTCATTATTATTGAAACCTCATTTTATATTTTAAGTTTGCAGTGTTATTGTGTGCAATGCATAGAGGTAGTATTACAGTTTACTTATTACAATTTAATACAGAAAAATCAAATCAAATTAAACTTATCAGCTTTCGAGTTTCACCTCTTAAACTGATAAATGTATTACAATACAAACATGAACAGTAGATACAATGTGAATAATCATCTTAAAATATACTGGTTACTGGGGGTATGTATGTAAAAGCGCTTTAAGTGTCGTGAAAGTAAGAAAAGTACAAATCATTCATTCATTCATAATATGCAAATAAGAGAGCAGTATATCTTGCTCAAAGCAAGTACTATTTTGGTCATAAATGTTTAAATGTGCAGTATATAAGATTTAGAAACCCTTGTTATTAATGACACTTGTGGCCTGGAAAAAGTGAACTGCAGCCAGCTACCGCTGCACACAATCCATAGGGACGTGAGCAAGCGAGCATCGGCCAAAACAATGACGTAAAGTACAAAGAGCCTGAAACCCGAAGGAAGGTCCCTCCAGGAATCAAATCCCCTGCCGATGTTCACTCTAGTTTTCACTCGACCACGTACATGTTCTCACCAGACGGGATTCAGTAGATACATTTTTTTATTTTTTTTTTGGCCTACTCTGAGTTTGTGTAGGAGTGTTGTGCTGGGTGCCGGACATTTGATGGATTGGAAGATAACGTTACCTAGTGTGGCAGTTTATTGTCGCTGTTGAATAGCGGAAGAGAATGACAGAGGAACGGCTCTTGGAAGCACGCATAAAGGTCACATCCTTTGGATTTTCCCGGCAAAACTGACCCACTCCCTTTGCATGAAAATCAGTCTACAGGCTTAAACAGGCAACCTGGAAAGTTTGAGAAAGGCTCATTTTTTAAGTTGTGTTACAAGCCGTTCACACATTGGCAAAAAAGGTGAATATTACATGAAAATTGTTACATACTGCACCGTTAATCGAATAACATAATATCGACATGAAAATAGCATAGGTCATGACTCCGTCTCTGCAGGTGAAAGTTCTCAAACCATGAGATTCACCTGCCAGAAGAGCAGTGGCAAATTACAAGCATAAAGTTTTCTTCCAACCACATATGTCGTTAGAGAGCATTAAGTTCCATAGTGCAGCTATAAATGTAGTTAATTGTGTTTCATATGTCATATTTTTACCTGGAGCAATTTCTTTATTCTTAAACATTTTGCTCTTAAACACTATATAGAGATGAATTAATTAATTAATGTAGTGATTAAACATTTTGCCATAATCCCCGACAAAGCCGCATACTGTAGGTATGTGTTTTGGAGTTATAAGTATTGCCAAAGAACCAAACAATTTCTCAGTCCGAGTACATAAACAGCTCTGAGTAGAATCTCAGAATTGCTGTCTTGTAATTACAGTAATTTGATGGTATATGAACGAACGCAGCATATATTTTAAGAACAATGATGCTAAAACACATTCTATGTATTATATACAAGCTTAACATGCAGAGACAACTAAAAATAACCCGTTAGTAGATTGATTTCCCCTAAAAGTGTAAACACTGTGCCTCTTTGATGCAATCAGATTTTACTCTATTTGTTGTTGAAGCATTCTGATCAGCCAGAGAGAGCAACATTTGCTTAACCAATGGCATAAGTTTGTGGTGGCACTATTTGTTTGTTCCTCAATGGTAGCCAGGGAGAGGAAAGATGTTTGAAAACCATCATTATTCTTTTAATTATATTTGGTGATGATAGTGGAAAAGAAATTACACACTTCAATTTTAATAAGACAGAGATTCTGTCTGAAATAGACTATTTAATATCAGAACAGATTGGTAAAATTGTGCCAGGCATGCCCTTTGTGTTGAGCATGGTGAATCTCTATTTTCTCACCCTCAAGGGCTGAGAGGCATGAGCATGCTGCCCGTTGTCCGAAACTACACAAAATGTCAAAACAGCCCTGACACCCTCTTTCCAAGCCCCGATATATAAGGCCATAAAACTGTGCGCCACTAGAAACCTGTACCAATCTGCTGATTTGTGGATCCAATTACATTCTTTCTGTAATGGCTATGTTCAGTGCTATGATGTTCAGTCAATTGTTGGCAGCTCCTCTCTTAAGGCGCACTCAGTTTCCTATGTGTCTCTGACCTAAACGGTCACCAATTCAGAACATCCACCCCCAAAAGGGACTCATCAAGTGCCTTCAACTCACAGATGACCAGAGCCACAGGAAATAGAAGAGGTCAGTCATTTTGCCATTAGCACAAGAATGGCATTGACATTTCATGTTTATCAGAACGGCTGCTTACACCTGCAGTGGCTTCAGCTAAGTGGCCCTCAGCGATGTAACGCAGATGTATGCTGAATCCCCCTGTCAACATGGCCATGTGGGTGTAGGGGCACCAGGGAGCCAGCTGAAAGGCGCTGACAGATGGATTATCTTCAGGGCCAGTGGTGGCCCTGGCTTCTGTGAGAGCTGAACAGGCATGCCAGAGTAAACCAATCACAGCCGCTGCACATCCAAACACCAGGTGTGTCCCTTCCAAAACCCCGGTTCTGGCATCTTGCTCTAACTGCTGTGAAGCTACTGACTGTGATTAGCTACATCCCTTTGAGACAACACAGTTCGATGCAGTCCATGAATATGAGAGCGTGTTGGCTGTTTTAAGCCTCAGCTAGACATTTTAGCACCGTGGGGTGAAAGACTAGGAAAATCCTGCGAGCTGCAGTGCATTTCACTGCTAAAATCACAATTCGATTAATTACACTTCATGAATGGAAAGATATTCACTGCAAGAATAGCCATTACAAAGGATGTTAGTCTTCATCAAAAGGTAAATGTCCTCAATCGCAGAGAAAGAAGTGCCAAGTTACTCTGTAGAAATGTTTGTTGTCATCAGTAGAACTTCATATATGGAATGAGGCCATGATATACAACCACTATGCAAGCCTTGTTTTGTTAGCTACACTGAATATAGCATAAAACTTTCAAGTGCTAGAAGCTTGATAAGGGAATAAGGCTGAACAACGCAGGTGACTTTTTGTCAAATTAATTAGCTAGCTACTGGTTCTTTGGGGAACCACAGACAATATGGACTTTCCCTTGTTCACTTCCAAAAGGACTTGTGAACATTACAGATAAAATGAAAAATAGAAGCACAATTTTAAGCATCAAATTAAAAAGGTTTAATTCCAACAATGGTTCTATTCCAAAACTTAGTGAGCTGCCTCGCTTTCTCCTGCCTATAAGCAGCTGTCTTCTATGGCAACATTCTTACTGACATTATGCCTCATAAGAGAGTGATTTAGAATGCTCTACAAAGGTGGTAGGTCCGTGTATCATTCAAATAGCTCTCCTCAAGTGCAGAGCACAGTATACTAGACTCGCAACTGATTTCAATACAGGGAAACAAAGCGGTCTTCCAATGAGCATAAATACACACAGCAGACACGTTTTGGGTGAAATAGTCGGTTTTGTATCATATTAAACTGTTATTTATAGATACTTCCACAGTGTTGAATGATTATAATTATATTTACATTCCAGATTACTCTCGCTTCTTCCACCATCTTGGATTTACTTTTCCGCCAAGCTCATCACAGTGCATTTGGGAATTGCCTACCTGGGGAAGGATACATCCAATGCTACCTAAGAATATGGCCAAAACAAGGTATCTTAAGAGGCAACATAATTAAGATACCTTTCATGTCAGGAGCATGCCTATGATGTCTTAAAATGCTGCTGCCGGAAGACACTCACTAGGGTTTGGAACACAAACAATGTCTCCAGTGGAAAACCTGATGAGATTAACTTTCTAAATGCTTTAGAAGGTTTAAAAAGTTTGCAGATTTGCAGCACTGTAGAGACTCAAGGTTGACAAGAGGTCAAAACACCAACAAAAAAAGTTATAAGTGATCTCAAGCTTTAAACCAATGCTGTCCTCCCTTACAAGTATAGAGAGATTTACTGGGTCATCTTCACAGCATGCGTTCCTATGGTAAAAATAGAGAGCAATAAAGTTAGTGACAAAATCAGAGGTAAATCATCCTACCACCCGATATGTTGTCTGTGCAAAACCAAACCCATTGGTTGGGTAGGGGTAAAAAGGCTAACAATATTAATTCTAAAAGTTTATAAAATACTTTTAATGACCTTTAAAAAGCCCCATAAAAGTACCAAATGTCTTGTTTTAACTGTTGGAGACTGGTTAGCGGCAAAGTCTGACTAGTGCAAGGCATTACACTAACAGATACAGCCTTTCCTTTGACGTCTGACCTCAAATCATACACTGAGCTTTTCATTCCACCTCCAAATTGTGGGGTGAATTCAAGTGTTTTAAATTCCAAATGAAAGGAGGTGGTCTTACAGGTTTGTGTGTATATGCAAAACCAGCAGATATACGAGCTGACAATCTCCACCTCAAAACCTTGTAGAAGGTGGAAAATCACTTAGTGAAACTTGGACCGAACTAAACTCGCTGCTCCACAATCAGAACAAGAAAAACAAAAAAGCAAAAAAGTAATAAATTATATATACAGAGTTATATATTCAGAGTTCAAAGAAACAAGGGTGCAGCAAGGTGAAGAAAGAAGGTTCTAGAGAGAAGCAAAGGAGTGCATGTTCTTTACTCCAGGCTGTGAGTTACTAATGGTGTCAGGCTTAAGTAAAAAAATTTATTTCAAAACAGATTTATTGTATTAGATGAAAAATAAGAGGAACATGTGATTTTTTTTTTTTGCAATTATCTTCAGAGAGCAGTTTCAGGGACCCTAGGAAACACTGGCACACTTGAGAAATGTAGTATAATGCATCTTGTGGATGATCCATCATGTAATATATTGTGCTGCTTCCAGTTGCTTTTTTTTTCAGCAGAGCTGGGAAGGAAGGATGAAAAAAACACCATAGTAACAACAAAAACTCCACTTCGCTTTATCTCTCACACCGGTTGTGTGCTGCAGCAGTGATGTACAATATTACTGCTGCCTCAGAAGGAGAGTTCGCCATTTTTGCCTCTGTCATGCCGCAGAGACAGCAGACATTAAGCCACGAATCTGCTCATCATAAACTAGGATGAGGACTGAGGCTTAGTGCTTCTCCAGCTTTTTTATTTGGCCCTTGGCAAGCCAACACGCTCTGCTGCTGGAGCTCAGTGGGTTATCCTCAAGGGGTTAAATTAGACTGCAAAAGGGAAACATGTTGCTTGCTCCTGTTTGTGGACAAGCAAAGATTTGCAGTGAGGTTAAATTAGAAACCGCCTGAGTTCTAAAAGATGGACGTCAATGATAAAGAGAGCTTTTTCTCATTGTCACATTTTTTAAGTGTTTTAGCTGCTCTGATCCCCAGCTTTAGGCTTCTTATTTTCCTGTATGCAATACAGTTATTTATCACAGTCAGGAGGCAGCTTCCTCTCTGCCATTGCACTTGCATCATTAAACTTGATGTGATAAGGCATTGTTAACGAATAGGGGGTTGAGCTGAATCGAAGGCGTTCCCATATCACTTCCAATTTAAGAAATATTAGCGTCATACAGGCTGCTGTCACGAACACTTGAACCTCCTCGTTTGCCTTGAGAGGCCAGCAGGCTGTTTGGAGCATTTATTTATTTTATTTTTCTGACCGAACACTTGAATGCTCAGAGGACTCAAATTAACACTCTTCCAATTTCAACAAGAGATTTTATAAAGGGACCTACGCAACCATCGTGACCTCTTGAGCCACAGTCACCACACTAACTTCCAAATGAACACTGATGTTTCAGAAGAAACAGATTAAGCCAGATTTAATGTTTTGAAAATCTAAATGCGCTGGGATGGAATGTTTAGCATTAGCAGATGGAGAGAGACCGAACCGCATTGTCATGCTTTGGCACGTCTGAAAGGAGAGAATTAAACAAATACCCAATGGACCTCATGAAAAACAATTAGGATGAAAAACAAATCTCACATCCATTTCTCATTAGGATTTAAGATTGCTTGAGTCCTTTATTGTGATTTCTCTAAAACAGACAGGTGTTATTTAAAACAATGTCTTCTCAGTGCAGTCTAAGAGGAACTTTCAGGCTAAATTTAGTTTTGTTTATAGTTAAAATTGGCCCATTAAATATTTATAATTCTACAAAAATCAACTCTGTGTTCTGACCAACTTGATCAACACACTATGTGCCATAGGCAACTCTTGCTTTACTGCAATTCACTTTTATATTCATTGTTTTCTTTTTGCAGCTGAAACTGTCAAATGGAGTAAATATTTATAACTAGCCTCTCGTTACGCACTTAAAATCGTCTCTTGTAACAGAGGGAAAACACACAGAATAAAAAACAGCTGAAAATGCTTAGCCAGAAGGACTCAGAGCGATGTGACTCTTCATTATACAACACAGAGGAGCATTTGTTGCAGCGTCAATTATCAGGTACACCGTTCCTTAGCGCTGGATACCATGGCTTTTAATTAGCAAACCACAGAAAGACACAGATCTGTGCAAACTGCTAAAACGACTGCCATGTGGAGTCATGCGAGTACAACAAACTTAATTATGGCAAAAAATACTGCACACGAATTGAAATGAGGCTTGGAGCACACACACACACACACACACACACACACACACACACACACACATAACCTCACAAGCCTAAATAACACTGGGAACTGGGAACAGAGAACACACTCTATAGACGTCACAATTATATAAAATTCAAGTTAGACATCCAAATCAGAAGGGGGAAAAAACAAACAATAATCAAACTGTATTAAATTATCAAGTGGCATATTTAAAGTCCAGAGTAGGTTACTGGAAAAGCAATATTAAGCAAATTATGGTGCTGTACAATAATACTACAGCCACTAGCAAAGCATTACCTTTAAATCACCATTATGACAAGCCAGCATTTTCCATGCCTTTCTGGATGGCTCTAAGTGAACATTGCTGCATCTTACCTAACCTTTAAAAAATGGTGAGACCAAAATGAAAAGCTCTGCAACTCTAATGAAAAAGATATGGACATATTTTCCTTCAAGAACAAGAAGAGGTCTGCATCCAAAATAGAGTCAAAAACATTCATGGTTAAAAAGATTTTAAACAATACTACCAATCAGCCTCAAGGAATATAATCAAGTAGGCTAAGATAAACATGTATTTCATACAAAATAAAAGAGAGAGATCTCTACAGGAAAGTATTATAAAGATGCACAAGGACAATCCAAGGTGCTTCACACAATGTATTATGACAAATACTTCAGAGTGGAGCGCATCTAGAGAAATAAGCCTCTTTTCCACCATCGGGCCAAACGGTTCTGAGCACGGTACAGAACGGTTACAGTAGCATTTACACTAGAGCACGGTTTGGCACAGCATGATTATAAACCATTCTTGGCCAGGAATTCTCTGCACGGTTAGCTTACCGTAATCAGTCGTGCTCAACCATGCTGGTAGAATGGTTTTAGTATGTGGTGACTCATTTAGTGTAATCATCTTGATTTTATTATGACAGTTTAACTAGTATTGTAGCCTACATTTATTTTTATATGCGCCTTTTTCTAAGTAGATTACTAGCTCATTTAAACTCAAAATACATCAATATATTCTAATATACTATTTTAATATAATAATTATATAATACTTTCTCAATAAATATCCTTTTAAGCTAGTTTGGCAACTTTTACCTTTCTGCATGTTCGTGTCCGGTGGTAAACACAAGCCCTCAGTAAATTATGGTAAACCTTGTGCTTTTTTCTCTTTACTTTCCTTTTTGTGACATGATCCGTGTTTTCGCTGTTTGTTAGCAGAGTAAAACCAGTCCTAAAGACTGGAATATGCGGTCATCCTTCATAGCACGCCACACTTGCTCCAATGTTTACCTCTCATGTGGATCTGTTACGTATATTCTACTGATTTCACCATAAGTGTAACCATGCCAACCAGCCCGGATTGGCAGGAACGGTATGGTTTTGCAATGAGAACTTTTCAGCCCGATGATGGAAAAGCGGCTATAGTAAACTCCAACTAAAATTACATGTCAAGTCGGTTTGACATAGCAACAGGTTTGTCAAACCCATTGTATCCATAGTAACTTACAGTATGTTTTAAAGGACAATTCCAGGTACAATACAAGTTAAGTTGAATTCACTGCATTTGTGGCTATGTTAATTACAACAAAAAAAAATATTTTAACTTGCCCTCCGTTTCTTAAAAAAATTACAAATAAATCAGGTTACATCGAGGCACTTACAATGGAAGTGAATGGCGCACATTTTTTAAAGATTTAAAGGCAGTGTGAAGTTCAGAATTTTATAACTTATAATTTCACATAACAAATGTGAAGTTTAGAATTTTATAAAATCAGTTACAGTACATTATTCTTTTTGTTTAAAACGTGTATTAAAATGTGTATTATTTAAACCTGTAAACTGTGTAAAGGCTTTTATGGCTGTTTTAGAGTTTACAGCATTACGTCATCATGGCAACGAAGAAACAGAAAAGGTTATTTAGCTATTTTATCACAATAAAATCATATTAGCATGTATATCATTTATATCTGGTGGCTATACTTTTTACGGATTGGCCCCATTCACTTCCACTGTATAAGCCTCACTGTAACCCAGATTTTTGCTTTTTTTTTTAAAGAAAAGGAGGGATAGGTTGAAATACATTTTTATTGTAATCAACATTATGCCACAAATACTGTCGATTGAGCTTAACTTGTAATGAACCAGGAATATTCCTTTAACCTTGTTCTTTTCCTAGTTTACTAATAAATTAACAGGTTTAACTATATGCTCACCAGTATGCATCTTAAGGCCTCTTCTTCATTCTTCTTTCAGAGGTAAAAAGAAGTTATAGGCCTAATAATGGTAAACTGTTTCCAATAATTCAGACAACCGCCACTCTGTTATGGGAGGCATTTAGAAATACATTTAAATATGAGGATGCTACATATAAAACCTTAAAAATGTGTTATTGACTTTATGCCTCATTCTGAGAAGAATTAACATGAGGTCAGTAAAAGAAGCTGTTTTAACCACTCGATGATGATTTAAATTAATATACAGCATAAAAAAGACCACTGCAAAATGATCAGTTTCTATGGATTTACTATTTATAGGTACAGCTGAAGTCATAAATGTACATGCACCTTAGCCAAATACATTTAAACTGTGGTGTTCTTCGGATTGCAAGCCTCACCCTTTTTCCTCCAAACATAACAATGGATATTATGGCCAAACAGTAACATTTTTGTTTCATCAGACCACAGAAATTTCTCCAAAAAGTAAGATCCTTGTCCCCATGTGCACTTGTAAACTGTAGTCTGGCTTTTTTATGGTGGTTTTGGAGCAGTGGCTTCTTCCTTGCTGAGCAGCCTTTCAGGGTATGTCAATTTAGGGTTTGTTTTACTGTGGATATAGATACTTGTCTTCCTGTTTCCTGGAGGATTGTGATGATCTGGGGGTGCTTCAGCAAGAATCAAGTCACATACAAGGTTATCCTGGAAGAAAACTTGCTTCCTTCTGCTCTGACAATGTTCTCTAACTCTGAGGATTGTTTTTTTTCCAGCAGGATGATGCTCCATGCCACACAGCCAGGTCAATCAAGGTGTGGATGAGGACCACTGGATCAAAACCCTCTAATGGCCAGCCCAATCTCCAGACCTGAACCCCATTGAAAACCTCTGGAATGTGATCAAGAGGAAGATGGATGGCCACAAGCCATCAAACAAAGCTGAGCTGTGTGAATTATTGCGCCAGGAGTGCCACAAAGTCACCCAACAGCAATGTGAAAGACAAGAGAGCAAGAGAGCAAGACAAGGCGTGCGAAAGTTGTGATTGAAAATCAAGGTTATTCCAACAAATATTGATTTCTGAACTCTTTCTAAGTTAAAACATTAGTATTGTGTTTTTTAAAAATGAAAACACTGCATCTTTTTTATATTTTGACCAGTTGTCATTTTCTGCAAATAAATGCTCTAAATGACCATATTTTTATTTGGAATTTGGGAGAAATGTTGTCAGAACTTAAACACATACGTATAAATAGTAAATCCAGAGAAACTGATCATTTTTTTTTAGCAGAAAATGATTAATTTGTCTTGTTTATATTATAAATTCATGACACTAATGTACTAACATGCTACACGCGACCATAATATGTGCTGGTTACAGTCTGTTCTTTTAATTTATTATTACCCTGATACCACTGCAAAAATTAGTGTATAAAAGTGTTGATGTGCAGAACAAATATAAAAGAATGATGATGGTGGCATATCTTACTTAAGACAGATGTGTGAATGGCTTCTGCTGCTGATGGCACATGAGTGATTTGACACTTGAGAGTATTTGAGAAGATTTGATTCCTTTAGTAGACTAAAAAAAAAATGGTAAGATTGGAAAATGTCTTTAAGCGAACAATCGTACAGATGGAGGTACATTTGCACCAGCTTAGGGCTGGGCGATAAAACGATATCGTATTTATCATGATAAAGTAAATCCACGATATAGACGATAAGCTTTTGAGGAATTTTCTATATTTATTGTGTTTCGCTAAAACACAAGCAGTTCGGCTTTCTCAGGCTGCGTTTCCAATGGAGCGGACGAAATCAGCTCAAAGGTGCTCACAGCGCTAGGAGAGAGCTTGCACCGCACCGCTACAAATCCTCCGATCCACCTTGCGAGCATGATGCTCGGCTTTCATAGGAATGAATTGAAAACACTCTCAGCTTCGCTCCTAACGCGCCAGTGGTAACGTAGTGTCAGAATGGATGGACTTGCTAATGCTAGCTGCCTTTCTAACAATTAGGTTACATCAGACACCGGATTGATTCCATCCACACCGCAAGGGTTCATGGCAATGGTTGTGCCCTCTCATCATCTCTAGTGAAGAGCGCGACCGAACAACAGTGATGTGGACAACAGCTCTGATCTTTCTGCGCTGTAATCTTGAATATTATTCTCTAGGCCCAAACATGCATCCTTTCTGCCTTTTCCCGCTCGCGTTGCCTCTTTTCCCTGCATGTGCCGCATGAGTTAACGTGGTAGAACATTTTTAAAATAATGTTTTCCACATTTTCTCTTGGGACACCCCTGAACCCACATTCAGCATCAGTCCACAGTCACAAGGGCTTCTATGCCCCATACTTGGGTATCTGTATCTAAAGAAATCTAAAAAAAAATATTTAATTTTAATGTAAAAATATTCTAACAAATACTGGACTGCTGTCACTATGCTTCAGAACAAACAGATGATCTTTTAAAATTAATTTTAAAGTGATAAAAGGTAAAATTGTTAAAAGATCCCGCAGACCCCACTGCTTTGGCCATCTCTGGACCCCCTGTTCAGTTTTGTAGAGACTATTTTGACTGTTTCGATTTTTTTTTTTCTTCTTTTCTTCCGTCAACTTTGAAATAAAAAAAAGTGCAATGTGTAAATGTATATCGTGATAAATATCGATAACGAACCATATGAAAAAGATTATCGTGATAACAATTTTGGCCATATCGCCCAGCCCTACACTAGCTCGCTAATAACTCTGCATATCGATGTGTTCATGTTGACTGATTTTGACTCCCTGAACGTAAACAAAATTAACAATCGGCCTCAAGGTAGGTGGCGCTTCAGGTTACACCTACCTATGAAGTGGACCAATGGCAGTAACAAGGTCCGCAGTTGAATATTTCCTAAAAGTTCGCCCCAGCGAGCTGTTACGAACCACCGGAACGACTGCAAAAACACCTTTTTGGCCAGATTTTATCTAAATAACGTTACTCCCATTCGTTCCTCGATTTTGTAGGAAGTATATCGAGGCCTTTACTTTGTAGCTGTTCAAAAACATCATGTGCTACTTTTATGATATAGACGGTATACTGTATAAAGTGCTAAATTACTAAATATAATGTTGTGTTTTACTTTAAATATTGTCTGATCTTTATATTGTCTTTCTAGTATTACAGAAACAACTCAGTGAGATGCTGATAATAATTTGTGTTATGGCCGATATTATATTTATTAACTATTATAAATCTGTAGTCTTTGTAAATAAATACCTAATAATACTAATAATAAACACTAAAGCTCCCACTGCGAATTGTACATGTTTGTACTACTAAAGTCAGATATTGAAACATTATAAAGTACCGTAGTAGTAAAAACATGGATAAGCCCTCTGCTTCCATTATCGGCTGATTCAGAAAGATGCTGATTGTGTAAAAAAAAATGCTAATATTGCAATACTGATTTAGACACAATTTATGGAGCATCCTTCAATTCAAATGACAAGGATTTGTGTGTTTTTTGATACAACAGAGGCTGTTCAGATGGCTAAAAACATTCTAAACATCAACTAGCCAACTTTATATTTTTGCAGATTTTAATCATATATCAGACCTAGATTTATTCTGTCCTTTATTTTGATTTATTGTCTACTCCCTCATTTTCAGAAGCAAATATCTGTGGATAAATCAGTTTTATTCTCAGGGTTAAATCCTCTGGGTATTTTAGAAAGGGACAGGACAGCCACTGAATCATCAAATCACAGACATCTGCCAACCACACAATCCACTTCTCTCACTCCACTCTTCTTTTATCCAAAGAAAAACAACAACAACAAAAACATTCCTTGCTTCATTTTACATAAGTAACCTCAGTCACAAATGCATTTTACACTCAATTAGTGCTCCCCTCCCCCTTTTCATTTGAGTTCTTTTGCTCTCACAAAAGCCCAGAGACTAGCCATTATGTGCAATTTAATTTGCCACTCCCAACCCATCAAGAAAGTAATGTTCAAGAAAGTTCATGGCTGTCACAGAGCAATAAGAGCGAGGAGGGAAAGAAATAGAGGGTGGAGGGAAAGAAAACAGCTTTCAGTAACAACAAAAAATAAGCGACGATAGAAAAACACAAGTATCTATACACAGCAGGTACATTTGATTAGAAGCATTCTTCTGAATCTTACAGCAAGGCTTTCCTCTACTGTTGAGTAAAATGTTCAGATAACAGAATAGTTTCCTTATCATACAGAGAATGAGGCATTCTGTTTTCACCGTGTATTCATAAAAGTAACCCTAAAAAAGACAAGTAGCATAATAAAAGGCATAATTAATAAATGCTCAGAAATCTTATTTGTAGTATAATATTTTCACCTCTATGGCCGATTAATACCGTTTACAGTAGAATTGTTTACCATGAAATCAATCATTATCAAACGGAGAATTTTTTTTTATTTTGAAAGAACACACAGCAATTTTTTTTTCTTTCTTATATTATTTTTTCTTCTCTTCTTTCTATATCCATTAAACATCAAGATACATTTGTTGTTGATCCGCCTGAACAATCAGCGATCTTAACTAACAACGTGCCTTTTCTACTTTGAGCTCCAACCTGGAAGAATTCCTTCCGAATCGGGTATTTAATGACATTGGTTAGCAAACAAGCTTACAGAAAAGTATTTTATCAAATGCAATTCACCACAGTGGACATGTGGATTGTGTTTCCACCGCTCAACGTAAATGCTTGTTGAATTAAACGTATTGTACATGTGTCGAGATGTTGCAGGAACAGGAAACACAAAGAAGCACTTCAAGACCAAACATAGCTAATTAAAATTCGATTATAATTGCATTACAACGGGTGAATATCTGTAGTTGCTTTAATCACCAGAGCTGTCAACGTGTGCGCTCTAATGACTGCCGTCTGTCCAACGATGTCTATGTCTCAAACCCTAGTGAGCTGTCTTCCTAAACAGCATTTTGGGGCATTCCGAGTGAGCTCGCGCCTATGATTCTCAAAAATGCTGCACGCGCTATTGCTGCCTTAGTAGTCAGCTCACTAGTTTCTGAGCCACAAACGCTGGATTCCTGAGGAAAACCATTAATCTCTCAGTATTTAAATCTTACTCTTAGCGGAGTTTTCATTCATTTTTATCCTGTCGGTTAACGTCCATTCCGGGCGGCTCCCTATTCCGTAGTACCATCTAAACGTGACTGACCACATCTCGTGTCTCTAGTCTAATCTATAAAATAAAGTTAAAATGAAACAAGCGTACCTGTATACTGCACGAGGAACATCGTCCTGGGGATATTGTTAAAAATACGCCTGATAAAGTCCTGTAGGTCTCTGACAGTGGACGTTATTCCGGACTGGGAGCTGTGCTGCTGGTGTCTGTGGGTCGGCTGGGCTTATAACTGCTTTAAAGTGAGCAGGCGAGCGAGCGAGAGGGAGAGGGAGAGAGAGAGAGAGAGAGAGAGAGAGAGAGAGAGAGAGAGCGCGCTGTCATTATAATCATAGGCAAGCGTGCGATGGCTCTTGCGCTCGGTTTACTGTTAATGACGGTTGACTGCATTCGGAACAGTCGAGCGCTACGCTGTCTGTACCAACCCAATTCTCTAATTTGGGGGGGGGGGGGGGGGGGGGGGGGGGTGTCATTCAAAATTATTACAATTTATTAAATCAATTGGTGAACATTAAGGCCATTTAAAAGTATTAGAAATTCTTAAATTGCATTTTCGAGGTATTGATATTTTTTTAACCAGTGGGGAGGGTTCCTCGTCAGTGCGCAGTACCTGCACTTCTATCATTTACTGGCAGTTTTTCACTTCTCAAGAGTCTCCCATGGTGTAATGTCTTTATAACACGGGTCTGTTGAATGCTTGATTCTGATTGGTTCACGGACGTTCTAAGGCGTGCAGTTACTTTCAAGGAAACGTTCCAGGTCTTAACTGCAAAACGGTTACATATATCACTTCACCAAATTATTTCAGTTATTTAAACGAGCCCTACAGGCTACCACAACAAAATATCCAGATACAATAAAACAGATATTGGTTAAGTACATCGGATCAGAACGTCAAACAATGTAAAAAATATCCTACATTTATTCAAATTTCGGTTAAAATGAGCCCTCTCGAGCCCTCGTCTTCCACTCACTTATTGCCGAGTTTACGCTACACAATTTTAAGCCCAATTTTCGCTCGCCTACAGTTTTGTGGAGATCGCAGACAAAAGCCTGAAATCATAGGCAAATTAGAACTCGCTCCTGTGAGCGACAAACACAATGTATGAACTATCAAAGACGCGATTTGAGAGAAGCACAGACGCGTCGCCGATGTCAGTGAGATATCTAAAATGTAATCTGGACCAGTCTGCAATTCCAAATCGTGCGATATGAAATATTGCCTTGACCTACAGCCAATGAGAGAGCAAGAAACGGGGATCGGGAAGTTTCAGTGGGAGGAGTCCTGATGTACCTGCAATAGAACGTCAACTAGCATGGCTGCGGTATCAAGAAAGTCTCATTGGACTGAAGAAATGGAGGAAAAAATAGTGGAACATTGTCAGGAGCACAAGTGCATATTTTGTGTTTCATCTGAACTGTACCACAACCGGGTGGAGAAAGAGAAGAGTTGGAGAGAAACTGCCAATTCTTTTGGACAGTCAAGTAGGCAAATAGGTCGATTTTTCAGTAGGAGGTACTTTTTCATATTTTAACCAATAAAATACATGATGCCTTTAGTTGATTAAAAACCAAACACATCATGCATTTGTTTTTGTATCTCGTATCACTTCTCGCATGTACTCTGTTGTGAAACGTAATTTGGAGTCCAGACAGAGTCGTCGAGGATTCATCAATAGTGAAATGTTTTGTAATGTGTTCACCCCTATCGTCGATTCCTGGTGTCATTTGAAAACGTTACGACTAACATGACAAGACAGACAGATGTGTAATATGAATGATATCACGATCCGACGTCTTTGAAAGTCGTGTAATGTGTAGGAGGATTACACACGCGCACACGCCCCCCCCCCACACGCTAACATACATACGCACACATACACGCTAACACACAAACACACATGCTAAAACACATATGCACATGCTAAAACAAATACGCACACACACATGCTAAAACACATACACGTACACACATGCTAACACACATGCGCACACACACTGAGACTCAAGTCGCGACCAACAAATAGATCTGCACCCCCGCGTCATTATCAATACAACAATTTCTATTATCCGAAAAAACTTTTAATGCTTCATTGTATTTCACCCTAATCAGACAGACGTAGCTATAGCGCAAAGCATCGCACTAACCCCCCCCCCCACACACACACAGACAAAAGCAGCACATCCTTCGTTGCTAGTTCTAAAATTAAGTTTTCGAAATTAGCAACGAAGTCTTGAACTGTATCAAAGCTAGATACACTTTCATCAATACCACATTTTCTATATTATCTGAGATTTCTGTGTAAAAACCCCAAAGTGCCCCCCCCCCCCACACACACACACACATTATAAGCGTAACACACACACTTAAGGCCCAAACATACTCGTGAAAGAAAACCAGAGACGTCATCTCAGCGCACTCCAGCATCTCAGTGGGGATGAAAAAAAAAAGTTATTACGGTTTATAACGGGAATATGGCGACATGCATCTTATCGATTTTGATGCGATGTTACTTCTGACGAGAGCTGCAACAAAAATCCCAAAATTGAGATATCTAATTTGATTCCTCAAACACAAACTCACAAACACATGCACAAATGCGCTCTCACGCTCGCTCTCTCTCTCTCTCTCTCTCTCTCACTCACTCACTCACTCACTCACTCACACAATGTTGGGTTTTATGAGGACTCTCTTCCATAGACATAATGGATTTATATTGTATAAACATTAGATTCTATCCCCTAACTCTAAACCTACCCCTAAACCTTACCCTCACAAAAAACATTCTGCATTTTTACATTTTCAAAAAACATAATTTAGTAAGATTTATAAGCTGTTGTCCTCATGGGGACCCCCACAACGTAAAAAATGTCAGGTTTTACAATCCTGGACAGACACACACACACACACACACACACACACACACAAACTAACTTGTTAATCCAGTAAAGCAGCACAAGCCTCCGTTGCTAGTTCTAACGTGACGCTTTCAAATTAGTAACGAAGGCTTTATTAAAGTAAGATGCAGAATCCGTGGTGAAAGAAAGTAGTTCCTCTCACAAGAGCGTTTTAGGAACGAAAACCCGAAAATGTCTTGAGAAAAAACCCTGAACAATGACTTAAGGTGTGGTAACCGTGGTATAAGCGGAATAATTGACTTCAACCCATTGAATTGTTGAAAATAATACATTATTCTTCAACAATTCAATGGTCCGTTTTCTATTATTCCTTACTTATTTAATGTATGTCAGTGATTTGATGTCAGTCATTCACTTTTATCTGACTTTCCAAATGATTTGTATAAAATCGCTGTAAATGTCTGAACTTGGGCTGCGTACCATTTCAAAATTGTATCCCCTTCTTTTGCAAACTTCACTCTGTCTGCTGGACTCGGATGTGCGTCACTGCACGAGTGTCCACTACTGGCAGAATATGTGAAATGGGTTTAACCCTTGATCACTTGGAGCACATTGAAGGCTGATGTCAATTTATGAATAATTTAGTGATTATTGCACCTGAGAAAACAATGTTTTTGGAGATTGATTTCAGAGACTTATGTACAAATCTTGTATGTTAATTATTATTTATTTTCATTAGAATGAATTGTTAGAAAGGATTAATCAAACTGTTAACAACAATGAACACATAGGCTATAACTGTGTGATAAACATTTTCAGTTTCATTGTGGGTTTAAATTTAAATGTGAACTTAAAATGGTTTATTAAGGGTTTAAAATGTTGACAAGTCGATAATTTTTAAATACTAGTTCCCTCACATAAATAATTACAAGGGATTATATCAGGTACACTACCTTTATTGCTACAAATGTGGAAGTTTGGTATTAATGTACTACAATAATTACAGTTAGTATGGTATTTTGGCGGAAAATTAGATTTCCATGGTTATTTCCCGCCTAATGTACGTTTGCATTGACAAACACAGGATATTTCAGAGTGCAATGAGGGATCCTTATGTGTGTTTCAAGTGCGGTTATGTTGGTAATGTGAAGATATGTATAGAGACTTTAGCAGAGACGGGCCACTTCTATTTAAGTACATGTGAGAAATTGGAACGCCCAACCCAGAAGCTCTAGCACCCAACGGTCAATGGATGTAGAAATTAAGTTCTGCCTTACAGGTAAAAGAGCCAATCACCTTTTAGATAAAGACATCACCTGTCAAGCAACTCACAATGCACATTAGCTATACAAGCCGGGAAAATTGCGTGTTTTAGCGTAAAATTAGGTAAAGAAGCACAATTTATGATTAGAGTATTATCTCATTTAATTGCTCATTTGAAATGTGTTCTGCGATCATAATCTTTACCAACCATTTTTTAGATTTTGGTGTTCTCCCATTCAAGCAGATTGGAGCTGCCAGGGGCAGACTGGGGACTAAAAAGTGGCCCTGGACTTTCTGGCCCAGAGCGGCCCACCAAACAAAAATTTCATTTTCCAGTTCAATTTCAAACATTTTTTATTTATTTTTTAAAAAGTCATTTCTATTGACTGCTAGTCATGACAACGGGCCCCACCAGAGCAAAATACATATAAAACCACTTTAAATGATGTGTGTATTTTTTTTTTTAGAGGAAGCACTAAAAAATACTTTATAGAGCATAACAAATAACATGTCTGAAAACTTTTTTTCCAATATACAGATGGTAGGTTAAAATGTACAGCATTTCTTCAAAGTTTTTAAATATCTTAATCTAGAAGTGCAAATAAATTATTGTCTTAGTTAATATTAGGTTGTAGAAACAACAAGTATAATAATATTATATATGTATTTATAGCTATACAAGATCATTCAATTTGGTTTAAAATAGTTAGATGAAGAAAGTGTCACACAGCAGGACACTGATGACAATGCTTACGATTTCATGTTAATTACTCACATATCTGTGTAAATGTTTATTTTAATATATCAGTGAAAACTAATTTGGCCAGAACATGTACATATATAAATATATGTAAAAAAATGTTTATAAACAATCCGTAAAATGTAGAGCTTTGCAGATATTTTGTAGATGAATTGCTCATATTATCACTATGTGAGTTTGTTGCGTTTTATATCTGCAGCGTTTTAATTCCTTCCCCAGATTATTCTTGATAAAAAATGAAAAGCATGTTGGAGCCCAGGACGGCTGCCTATATCTCCTGTAAGACAGGCCGGTACTTGCGCAACAACGGGCCGACCCAAATTACACAACGGCCCACCGGGGAAATGCCCGGTGCTCCCTATGGTCAGTCTGCCCCTGGAAGCTGCACTTGCATTACTGGTAATAGCCTCCCGAAAGCGTTCCATAGATGGAAGAAAGTGGACTGTCTTGCTAGAAAGACTTGTACCCAGATATGTACCAGTAGAGGGAGCAGAGCAACAGATAAACTTAAGGGCTAATTGCCATAAACTATAACAGGCTTTCCAGTGAAACCCCTAATGCTTTTAAATTATGCAGAAGTATGGCCATTCCCGCTGGCAGATAAGGAATCCACTAAACCGATCTGCAGTTCTGTCAGAAGAAACACATATTCAAGCATCTGTGGAAGAACATTTTGGGATAATTTAAAGGGATAATCCTGGTTCTATACAAGTTAAATGCAAACGACAGCATTTGTGGGATAATGTTGATTACCACAAACATATATTTAGACTTGTCCCCCTCCTTTTATTGAAAAAATGACTGGGTTACAGTGAGGCACTTACAATGAAGGTCAATGGAGCCACATTTTTAAAAGGTTTAAAGGCAGCAATGTAAATTTTATAAAAGCACATGAATTCATTATTCTGTAAAAACATCTGTATTATTTGAACTGTAAAGTTGTTTAAACCAACATTTGACAACTTAACAGCTCAAGTAATACATGAGATTTAACAATAGAATTCATGCAAGTGCTTTTATAAAATTATAAGCTTCACATTTCTGCCTTTAAAACCTCTAAAAATGGTCCCCATTCACTTCCATTGTAAGTGCCTCACTGTAACCTAGATTTCTGCTTTTTTTAAAGAAAAAGAGGGACAAGTCTAAATTAATTTTATGGTAATCAACATTATGCCACAAATGCTGCTGATTGAGCTTAACTTGTATTGAACCCGAAACATTCTTTTAAAGACATTAATTAAATAAATGTCCTGAGATAACTCACCAGTCTCTGTAACAACTGTAGACTTTGTAAACAGCAAACAAAAATGTGGATGCGGACCACAGACATTGACGCTTTATACTTGTTAATTATTTTGCTCGTTCTCATAGTGTTGCATTTGAAGCAGATTACTATGAGGCTATGATTCTTATAGTTTGTCAGTTGAGGGCGCTATTGTGCCACTGTTGAATTTGACAGCCACCGGAACAAACAATGCTGCTCTTTTGCTCTCAATTTTTTTATGGAGAACTAGTTTTGGAATGAAAAACTGAACTAATATAAACTAATCTGCTCTTCAGTTTTCTTTGCATGAATAAATTTTTTCAAATAGCTGCTGAAACTTGGTGTTCAAACATTCTTACTTTGTGCGCTTCATGTATGTTCGTATTTGAAACCTGATAATTTGAAACTTTGAAAATCGAAATGTTAATGTTGTATATATACATTTAAATAATACGGTGACGTGACAGTGACAAAGAAAAAAAAACACGTTCAAAAGTGATCATATAAAGCACCTTTCCAAATTGTCAGTGTTACTGAGAAAAGTTGTCTTGAGACAAAAAAGCCAAAGACTAACAATTAATCTTGAGAACTCCACAGCAATGCCGCACGAACAGAGCATAACAATTGAATAACATCTGAGCCTGTTCTCCTTATGTGAGATTTTCAATTTTCACAAAACAATTTAAGTGCAACCAGGTTCAAGCATCAAATATGACAGGCAGTTTGCTAAGAGTCCAGGAGAGGTTAATAGTGGCTTTGCTGGAATCCGAGATGAACTTTAACACCTCCATGATTGCAGCTAAGTATCTCAAGCTTGAGCTGTGTGGCATAGCCAGGGTTACTTTCATAGCTAAGGGAGTCAGAAACATTTAACAGATGTCTTGACACATTCTGGAGGAATTTACAGTTCTGCTATGCATCATGGTTAGGAGAGCAGTGGAGACTAACGCTGTGAGCGCAGCATTTGACATTACAATGGTCTCATAAAAGGGCAATAAGAGTGTGGGTGGAAACTGTGGCCTGCTAAAGCTGCTGTGATTTTCACAAACCTGATAAACACTCTGCCGCCCAGCACCCATGTGGAAAAGAATGAATCAAGACTTTATATAATGTTTTCTGCATTCAGGGACACTTAGCATAATTAAGCAAAATCAAGAATGTAGTGGGCTTTTTAAAAACTACAGTAACTCAAGTGTACTCCGTAGGAGTATATTTATATAATTTGATGTTGAATGTAAATATAATCATCTTATTTTGGCACACCACACAATCATCCACGAAACTGCCTAATGCCTTCGTTTGGCATGTGTTGACACTGGTCTTCACATATGTTTTGGCAGGGGCTGGTATCCTTTGAAATTCTTTTAAAGTGCATTGACATTTTTACTATGAGCCGTTTACTTTGCCATTCTTACAAACTGGCAACTCTGAATATTCAGAGCCTAAAGGGGATCCAAATAGCTGTCAAGCTGATTTTTCAGAGGCAAATTACATTTTTGTATTCAGCGCTCAATTTCAAAAATGTTCACGCAATTACAGAAATAAATGTGGCATGGCTCTGTTTTGGTTAGGCAGCAATATTCCTTTCTACATACAAAAAGCCTGAGTAATTTCTACTGCAAGGCAATTACATATCACAGCATCAAAGTGGCACATTAGAAGCACTGAAAATGTGGACTTTGATAAGTTGCTATAATATGATATTAAGCCTAAGTGAAAAACAATAGTTCCTTAAAGAGTAGGTTTCAAATAAGAGCTTTCAAGCATGTCTTATCTCTAAATTAGCCCAATAAGGGAAATCAAAGTCTGTCTGAGCAGTGCACTTTCTTTTGATTTACTCTAATCGAACAGACATTTCCCCCTCCAAATTTCAAAACACAGCACATCATATATTAAACTCCTGCATACAGGTACAATCACCACTAACATTTTGATAGTATCTAGCCTTTCTTTTTATATCAGAGTTTAGTAAAGGGAAAAGCATGGATCCCACCATGTTCCCCCAGATGCCAGCTATCATATATTTGTTGGTAATAGAGCTGTAGGTGTTTGACAGATGATTCACCTTTTCAAAGGTGAGCAAGTTCTCTCCTCTCATGGACACCAGCCATGGCCCTGTATGCAGCGATTTGCCCTTTGCTAACAGCAAATGTATGAACATGCATTTTAATCCCCAACATCTAGTTTTCATTAATCCGTTTCATTGTCGCTTGTGAGAAGATGTTTTGGTTTGGTCTTTACAAGTGTCAGCTTTGTCCTGCTTATTACAGATTCCTTTTGTTCAATTACACCTCATATCCTGTTTGTCACACATATGGTGTTCATATTTTTATACCGTGAACACAAAAAACAGGCCAAACTTCTTTAAGACATCATCAAATGAATTCTCTCACCTCACAGAGAATGAATAAAAGCTCTTATTTAATTTATGCCACGAGCGACTCATTCTACTCCTTTTCATCCTGATTTCAAATAAAGATGTGCTTTCAAGCAAGTTGCTTACTTTATGAGCACTAACATACACTGCTTGGCCCCAAAAAAAGTAGCATACTCTAATATTTTGTTGGACCCCCTTTAGATTTGATTACGGTGCGTATTCGTCATGGCATTGTTTCGAAAACCTTACGCAACGTCACAACATTTATTTCCGTCCAGAGCATTGTTGGGTGTAATGCATTACTAAGTAATTAATTACTGTAATTAAATTACTTTATAATTTAAAAAAGTAAAGTATGTGATTACTCTTAATTTTTCAGTAATTTAATTACAGTTACTTCTGATGTAACTGTGTTCAATACTATATAGACTATAGAACAATTCAATATAAAACAATAGTGAATTTTAAATTGAAATGTAACGTCTAGTATTAAAATGTATGCTTTCGAATTGAATGCAGCCCCCTTAAATTATTAGGCCAGTTCATGAATAATTTATTTTATTTATTTAATAGAATTAAAAGAATTTCATGTCTATCCTTATATTTTTCATCTGGTCGAGGTTGATAAGGGTTTTAGAAAGCAATTAGTAATAAGTAATGCAGTTACTTTTTATGCAGAGTAATTAGTACAGAAATATAATTACACTGTAGAAGATTTAATTAGTAGTTAGTAATTAATTACTTCTTTAGAGCAACTCTAAAGAACTCTGGGATAACATGGTCATTCAGATAGTCAGCTGACTTTATTTTATTGCCACATAACATTGCTGAGCCTAGACCTGACCATTTGAAGCAACCACAGATCATAACACTGCCTCCAGAGGCTTGTATAGTGGGCACTATGCAAGATGGGTGCATCGCTTATTGCGCTTTCCTTATTACCCTGACATGCCCATCGCATTGGATTAGGGTAAATCTGTACTCATCAGACCACATGACCTTTTTCCATTGCTCCACAATCCAATCTTTATGATCCCTAGCAAACTGAAGTTGTTGTTTTTTTTTCCAATTAGCCTCACTTACTTACTCATTTAAGTTCTCATTGCATTGTGTATGTGGAAATGCTCTTACTTTCACTATTAAATATAGCCGTGATTTCTACCGTCGATTTTTTACGATGTGACTTTACCAAGCGTTTAGTGATCTCCGATCATGATCATTCAGGATTTTTTTCCAACTACATTTCTTCCAACGAAACTGATGGTTCACCAATATCCTTCCATGTTTTATTAATGCATTGGACATTTCTTAACCCAGTTCAAGTGATTTAGTTCTTTTGGTGTTTTCTTTGCTTGATGAAGGCCAATAATCTTACCCTTCTGAAACACAACTACATCTTTTCCACGACCACCACACACTGCATCAGTTAGGGTTAAAAGAAATGTTGCCAGCTTAAACATATTAATCATTGCAATAATTGTCCAATCATAGGCTCTAAAGAATCTGCTTATTTAAATCCAAACAGCGACTTTTTTTTGGCCAGGCAGTGTAAAAAGATCATTGAACTTAATACTGCATCAGATGAAAGTGTTGGTGGCATAGTGGGCTAAAGCACAAACTGTTAATCTCAAGGTCACTGAAGGTCACTGGTTCGATCCCCACAGCCACCACCATTGTGTCCTTGAGCAAGGCACTTAACTTCAGGTTGCTCCGGTGGATTGTCCCTGTAATAAGTGCACTGTAAGTCGCTTCGGATAAAAGCGTCTGCCAAATGCTTAAATGTAAATGTAAATGAAAGCAAACTACCTAGTCTCTAGTCATGAGTGCAGCACATTTATATTAAGGTCCAGTATTCTTGATAAGTCTTACTGGTTGAATTCAAAGGAAGCCCTAATTCTCTGTACATTACAGACAGCCTTAATTTCAATGGGAAAAAATGGGGTAAAAGATGGGAAAATGTCATTGCAATAAATACAAGAAAAGCTCAGGCCCAATCAGTCATGAGTCATAAAAGCAATTAAAATCCCAAAGCTAAACTGGAATTCTGCCCAATCATTTGGGCCAACACATTTTTGAGCAAGAGTAGCAAGTAGTGTTGCAAGAAAATATAAAAAATGGAAAAGACCTTGAAAAGGAGACAGAAATGAGGAATTCAATGAAGTTCAGGAGAATTCCACAGACAGAAACCATACAAAATACAAATAAAGGAGCACAATTAACTGAGATAGTTTTATAAGTTTTACCATTAAAAACATTACCACCATAACTATCAATTGTGTCGTGGTGCAAGGAACAGCAGCACCCTAGGGTAAGAGTAAGATGGTGCCCCCGTAGGGAGTAGGTGCACCATGTAGACTGCATAATATACATATAGGGAGTGACAGTACCGGTCAGTAATACTACATTGAAAATGAATACCAAGAAATTTACCACGTATTCAGATGGTCCCTTACCACACCCTTCACAGTTTTAGCAATAAATACATCTTATGGAACATTTATATTGAACCTTCTGTTTTTCAATAAAAAAAATCCATAGGTTTAGCACAGTATGTGGACCTTTCAGATGGTCCCTTACCACATCTTCCACAGTATTAGCACATTTCAGCACAATGTGTGGACTTTTCCGATAACCCCATAACCACCGTATAAAAAAAAAAAAATCAAATTTATATCAATGTTAAATTAACGATCTGGAGCGATTTTAACGTGACAACATCTGACCACCTTATGGGACGAATCGCGTCCTGTATTGATTCGATATGGGATGCATCATTTCATATTTAAATAAGGGACGATCGCGTATGAGCAAAGTGTGGCTGCTGAAAATCGTAAATTTATCGGGAGAAATTGTAAATCGGGAGTGCAACGGGAGGAGGGGTGGAATATCAGGACAAACCCAGTAAAATCGGGAGTGTTGGCAGGTATGGATTAGAGTAGATATTTCATTAAAAAATTTCACCCTAAAAAATACAAAAAAGCACTTCTAAATGAAAATAATTTGTCATAATTCACACACCCTCATGTTGTTACAAACCCATATGACTTTCTTTTCTCTGTAGAACACAAATTAAGAATTTTAAAGTAGGTCCCGTTTTGGCCCAGTTGCTTGGGAGGGTAGAGTAACATGGGGTAACCTCCTCGTGGTTGTGATTAAGTGGTTCTTGATCTCAATGGGGCATGTGGTAAGTTAGGCGTGGATCGCGGAAAGTAGCATGAGCCTCCACATGCTGTGAGCCTCAGTGGTGTCATGCACAGCGAGCCACGTGATAAGATGCGTGGATTGACGGTCTCAGAAGCGGAGGGAACAGAGACTTGTTCACCGCCACCCGGATTGAGGTGAGTAACTGCGCCACCACAAGGACCTAGTAAGTAGTGGGAATTGGGCATTCCAAAATTGGGGAGAAAATGGGATAAAATAATAAAAAAGGACCCAAAAGTTTCATAAAAGTTATCATGTAAGAAATATTAGCTATTTTATGGTTAAAATCTTGACATCTGCCATGGCCCTCCTTTGCATGGTCATGGGTGCATATAAAGAAGCTTGTTCACGTGTTCACGCAAGAACTTGTGTTAGTAATTTAAGAACTTGCACTGTTTATGCTTGTGCTAAGTTTAAGCATAAGCCACTGTGAACACGTTTCCATCATGAATGGCACCATAGGGGACAACCTTTAAAATTCCTCCTTTTTAAGTTCTGCAGAAGAAAGAAAGCCTTATGTGTTTGGAATGGCATGAGGGGGAGAAATTATGACAGAATTTTACTTGTTGGGTAAACTATTCCTTTAAGATAATGGGGAGTTTTTCTAATGTAATTTTCAGCAGCACTGATGACAATTACATTGACTGAATTGAGGCAAATTGTCAGTTTAGAGTCATTCAGCTACTCCCACTCTTCAGGGGTCTTGTTTGACAATCCTTAAAATTAATCCTGTAGATAAATGTATTATGTCTGGGAGGGAAATGTATTTCTCTTAAGCTACTAGCAGCAGGTGATGTGGCAAATCGTATGTGGTGGGTCAGTGGTGTAGAAGATAAGCGAACGTCAATATTCTAAAACTGCATAAGATCTAACTGACCAATGAATATGGATAAATTGGAAGAGCTAAAAGTTACAGGGATCCAAGTTAACCTATCTGTAGCTGCAACTGAACAACAGGGTGAATTCTCAAATTATTGTTCAAGGATTCAAGGACACTGTGTTCCTATTTGCTGAAGAGGTTTTGTGTTAATAGCAAGTTTTAAAATTTTAACAGAACTTTGGCATATTGGCAAACAGGACTGCAATTCTCTGCCATTTGGTGTTTTGGCCACTTTAATATCAGGCAGGCTTAACTCATATTTTATGAGGCAAATTAAAGGCTGACTCAGATGTTGTTTTTGTGAACTTTCAACACTCATGAAGTCTCATGAAGTCAGACTTTAATATAAAAAAAGAACTAAAATAATTGTAGGCCTTCAATAATGCAAAAGAAAACTGAAAATGGTCACTTTAGAGTCTTCATCCATATGTTAATTTATACAAATAATTTAATAAGACTAACTAAGGTGACTAATTCACTAACTTATTCACTCAGACAGCAGCCAAAACATCTCAGAACACCTCACACCACAAGCAAAAAAGGTTTGCAACTTCTCACGCAAAACCAATTAACTAGGTGTAAAGCTGAACTCTCTAGCCTCTAGTATCTCCATAAGTTTGAGGCAACAGCAACAAGGCCATTTAAAATGAAGGGCAACAGAGTCAATTGAACGAGAGGCAAGCCACCCTATGTGCATTCGGCTCACAGTCAATCTTGTCTACTGAATTTGTAATATATTAGTTTGATGGCTGTAAAGTTCTTCATAAGTTTCCAGAACCCCCTGTGCAGATAACTAGGTGGAATTGCTCCAACAAGGATTCAATTTCACTTGCTTGGTTTCCCTCAAAAGGATTTGCTGTGCAATTTTGATTAAAGTGTCCTCTTTTACTTAGAGTGAATGCAGTCAAATGCGGTCCAACCAGACTTAGCTTTTTGAATGCAATCAGTCTGAAATTTTAACCAAATTCATATGAACATTCATTTTTTCTCCTCTAAAAATGTATATTTAGAAGAGAGTAGAGAGGGGACAGGAAATGATGGGGTAGACAGAAAGAAAACAAGATTAAGAAATGTCACAAGCCGGATTCAAACTTGTATCACTTACAGGCTAAGCTCTGTACATTTTCTAACAAGTTAAAATAAACCTGTGCTTCCTTAAAACAAATTTCACACAGTAGGTTTTCACAAGATCCAGTACTTCGGTACCAAGTCGATCCTACAATATGTAACAACACCAGTCTTTCTACAGTATATGTTGCACTTACTCAATTCTGTATTTGTACGCTAATTTGAATGAAAGGCAGAAGCCTTCGAATGCTCATTTGTGTATGTGTGTGTGCTACGTGAACAGCGGTTGTGCCACGTGGTAGTGCATGCACTTCATCAAAATGCTCATCTTGACTAGATATTACACAATCAGTTATATCATAAGAAAATGTAAACAGGCAGGAAAATCAAAAATCATATTTGTATCAAAATATCAAATCTGAAAATTAGGTCTTAGTGTAATTTTAACACTTAACAATGAGGTTCCATTCGATAATATTTGTTGATGCATTAGGTGTAATGGACAATTGAAACAATTAATAAAAATACAACTGTTCATTGCTTGTTCATGTTAGTTAACACATACAGCTTTTGATTTTAAAAAATGCATTAGTATGTTGAAATGAACATTAACTAAGATTAATAAATGCTGTAAAATGATTGTGTATTGTTAGCTCATGTTAACTAATGTTGTTAACTAATGTTAACAAATGGAACTTAACTGTAAAGTGTTACCTCTCTTTTCACTGTCTATTATATGTATATTATTCAACAACAATACTGACAAGAGAAAATGAGTACCATTCACTGCTGAAATGCATCTCTTTGTTCTTTATAATTGACTGATCACTTGAATAATTACTTTGAAAAACCTCAATCAATGTTTATTTTCTTTAGAAGGCTGCACGGCATTGCTTTCATTTGTCAAAAGGATAGTTCACCCAAAAGTGAAAATTCTGACACTTACGTCTTTTCTAATTATATGATTTTCTCTTTTTCATGGAACACAAAAGGAGATGTAAGGCAGCATGTTAGCCTCAGTCACTACTTACTATTATACACTAGTTTGTTGGGGTGTCAAAATTGGTATTGAGAATCATGAAGTTTCAATGGTGTTGGTATTGACTACTGAAATGTTTGTATTGTATCAACCCTATCAAAAAATAATTAAATACATTTCTAGTAGTTAATTAGTAATACATTGGTATATTGGTCAAATAATTGCCATAAATTTGGTCATTTTTGCCTGATAGCAAAAGCCACTTGGCCTAATAACAGTGTTCCCTTGTGTCAGATCCAAAATCTAGCAAGAGCCTTGTCAATGGATAGTGCCACTTTTAATTTTCACTTTTTTTTTGTACATCTTAAGTCATCTAATTTGCCATTATTAAACTGAATTAGTGATATATAAGCATTATACCGTCAATATAAAGTAGCTAATCTAGAAATCTGCATCCACCATTGAAAATCCTATATCAGTCAAACACTTAACTTAATTTTCATTAGTTCTTTTAGCTCGTAGCATGTTGTGCCGTCGGCATCACCTTGAGAAAGTACTGAAAAAAAAAAACATTCCTGGATCAGTTCGGCTGTCCTTGATTATTGGAAAAGAGGAAGTCATCAGTCAGTTCTGTCTCTGTGCGCTGGGCTAGATAAGGGGAACATGGAAGAAAAACACCTGTGTAAATGAGGCAATCTGCCCCTGTACAGCTGCAGTAGGACAGTGTGGTGTAAACCAGCCACCTGTGTGGAGGACAGAGCGCTGTGACAGCCCAGACACCTGCCTCTAAATTCAACATGAGCCAGCCAACCTGCACAGCCCACCCAGATTCTAATAAGTTAGGACACACTCATATTCCACATGCTCCTCATTCATGAAATGTAAGACTTTCTTTCCCTCACAGTCACACCCAGCTCAATTCTCCTGTCGGGATTTGATTTCTAACACTCATTCTCAAAAGTGAGAACTCCGCTGACTGAAGACCTGTCCATCAAGTTGAATGTCATGTCTCAAAATTGATCTAACACATATTTGAATTTGAAGAAATAACACAGATAGTCAGTAAGTAATTGTGCTCTTGCTGATTATTTATACAGTACATTCATAAAGTATTCTGACCCCTTTTATTTATTTTATTTTTTTACCATTTTGTTATGTTGCAGCCTTATGCTAACATGCTTTAAATATTGTTTTTTTCTCATCTCCATGCACCATAAAGACAAAGCAAAAACCAGATTTTGGATAACTTTGAAAAATGCATTCAAAAGAAAAAAACTGAAATATTACACCGACATAAGTATTCAGACCCTTATCTCAGTACTTAGTTGAAGCACCTTTGGCAGCGATTACAGCCTCAAGTCTTTTTGGGTATAATGCGACAAGCTTTGCACACCTGGATTTGGGGATTTTCTGCCATTCTTTTCTGCAGATCCTCTCAATGTTAGGCTGGATAGGGACTGTCAGTGGACAGCCATTTTCAGGTATCTCCAGAGATGCCAGGGATCAAGTCCGGGCTCTGGCTGGGCCACTCAAGGGCATTTACACAATTGCCCCTAAACCACTCCTGCATTGCCTTGGCTGTGTGCTTAGGGTCATTGTCCTGTTGGAGGGTGAACCTTCAGCCTAGTCTGAGGTCCTGAGTGCTCTGGACCAGGTTTTCATTAAGTATATCTCTGTATTTTGCTGCATTTAGCTTTCCTTCAACCCTGTCCAGTCCCCCAGAAAACACCCCCACTGCTTGATGCTACCACCACCATGCTTCACCATTGGGATGGTATTGCGCAGGTGATGAGCAGTGCCTGGTTTCCTCCAGACATGATGCTTGAAATTGAGGCCAAACAGCTCAATCTTCGTTTCATAAGACTAGAGAATCTTGTTTCTCACAGTCTGAGAGTCCTGCTTTTTTTTCAATTTCCAAGCAGGCTTTCATGTGTTTTGCACTGAGGAGAGGCTTCATTCTGACCACTCTGCCATAAAGCCCAGATCGGTGGAGTGTTGCAGTGAAGGTTGTCCTTCTGCAAGTTTCTCCCATATCCACACATGATCTCTGGAGCTCAACTAGAGTGACTATCTGGTTCTTGGTCACTCTAAAGGAGGAGGCAAGAACCGGCTGGACGATATAAATAATATTTTAATGATAAACTTAAAACAAAGGACAAACACACACTTGACAGAAATGTCCGTAAATGATCACTCTCTCGACACACCACCGTCTGCCATCGGCCTTTATCCCTCTCGGAGGCTTGATTAGCCTAATAAGGGACCGGGTGTGTATCGTCACGACCCAGCCCCACCCTCCGCCCTGCCACAGTCACCTCTTTTATCTCCTCCCCCAACAGCTCTAGGAAGAGTCCTGGTTGTTCCAAACTTTATGGATTATGGAGGCCATTGTGCACTTGGGAACCTTCAATGCAGCTGAATTTTTTTTGTAGCATTCCCCAGATCAGAGCCTCGATCCTGTCTCTGAGCTCTGCAGGCAGTTTCTTTGACCTCGTGGCTTGGGTTTTGCTCTGATATGCATTTTCAGCTGTGAGACCTTATATAGACATGTGTGTGCCTTTCCAAATCATGTCCTTGCCACAGGTTATCTCCAATTAATGTGTAGATATATCTCAAAGATGATCCAGAAAAATGGGATGCACCTGAGCTTAATTTCAAGTGTCATAACAAAGGGTCTGAATACCTATGTCAATGTGATATTTCAGTTTTTTAATTTTAATAAATTTCCATTTACCAAAAATCAGTTTTTTGCTTTGTAATTACGGGGTATGGAGTGTAAATTGGTGTGTGAAATTGTTTTTACATTTAAAGCATTATAGCATAACGATGCAACATAACAAAATGAAAAAAATGAAGGGGTCTGAATACTTCATGAATGCACTGTACATTTAACACAAAACTGATAAAAAAAATTAGAATGAAAAGCTTTTATCTCACAGAGTAGCCTAAAAAAAAAAAAAAAAAAAAGTTCAACCAAGGTTTACTCAAGAGATTAAAGAGTATCCATCTGGCCACCTGGCATTTCCTACACAAGCCCTGCTTTTGTTTTTGCGGTTTATCCAATGACATGGACTAGTCCTTAGTTTACTGGCATCAACATTTGGGTTATTTATAATACTTTAATAACAGACAAAACCCTGTATTTTTCTCTTGGCTCACAATAAAGCACATCTGAAGCAGTATGAGCCTCACCTTTCAGCTTAATCTCCCAGAATTTGATAAAAGGTGCTGGTACGCTTTGAATAAATCTTCCTGCCATTTAGAAAACACAAACAGGACCTGAAAAGAGGTGGAGGAGCTCCAGAATAGGTTTCCACCTGTTCATGACATAATAAATGCCAAAGAAATCGAGAAGAAACATGGCAAACCTCTTATTACTGAGGAGCTGCCTCTCACGGGACACTGACGGCCTTATCAGGTGTGCGGCGGAGATCTTGCCAAAAAATACTTTTTCTGCTGTGAGACCTACAATGTTCCTGTGAATGAGAAGCTTAAAGGGTCTCTGATGGCACATCGACCCAATACAGAACTTCCATCAGCACAATGTAAATCAACTTACCAACAGCTCGGCCAGATCTGTAGTCCTTGAACATCATGTGTTAATAAGACTTTGGATATGGACCAACAATCTCTCAGCGACGTGGTCCTGTTAAGAAAACAACACATGCTTAGTTCCATTCTGCACATTAAGGGACATCGTGACATCTCAATATGATTAAAATCATGGAAAAATGGCAGAAAGGTCTAGCAAACTTCAATGAAATTTCCATCAGCATAGTCAAGGTTTCGGAGAAGGAAATCTAACTTTGGCAATAAATTAATTAAATACATTTACTGACTTCAAACCAGCATATAATAGAATGTGAACTGAGTCAAAAACTATTTAGCCTGAAATGGAGCACTTGTATTATTAAAATAAACGTGAGAAAATGGAACACCCATCATGGCGGATGTAGAAAAGGAAGTCCCGTCACACAGGAAAAGAGCCATTTGCCTTTTAGATACAGACATCACCTGTCAATCAACTTGAAAACGTGCATGCGGATTAGCTGGACCAGGCTGAAAAATAAAGTTCTCAACAGATCTATTTTTTACACTGACCTGAGGTAAAGAAGCACAATTTATGATAATATTGTTGACAGATTTTACTGCTGATTTGAAATGTGTTATTTGATCGAAATCTTGACCAATCATTTTGGAGATATCATGTCTTTTCCCATTAAAGTAGATAGGAGCTGTACTTTCCTGCTGCTTGTATCCACAGAAAATAACTGCCCGGGAGCGTTCCCAAGATGAACGCTATGTTGAAAGGGACTTGGACCTTATTGAGAGGCACAGGAGAATGACAATTTTTCAGCGATAACAAATTATTATATTCTGAGTTGCATTTTTATTTTATTTATTTATTTATTTATTGTCATTTATGGAGCTTGACAGATCTCATTTCTATTAACTTTCACTGTATGGAAATAAGCAGCCAGGACATTCTGCAAAATTATGTGTTTTGTGTTCCCCAAAGGAAAGTAAATCTTTCCAATCCTTTAAAATTCCTGCAATTTGAAAGCCACTCATACCACTGTGGGTGAAAGACAGTATCATGTGATGAGAATCTGTGATTCAACCCATTAAGTACAATTATACGGTGACAACCTCTTTAGAAGTATGCTAATTATACCTCTCAAACTAAATGATAAAATACAAAAAAACATGTCAAATATCAATTAATCACCCCATCCTGTGCATCCTTAATATTTTATTTCAGAATTTCAATCACAGGTTTCACTTAGATCTATAATTGAAATGAAAGAAATCATGAGTGCTCTCTTTCATCACTTTGGCTCACAATTGCTTTGATTCACAAATTAATATAATCAGAAACCAGAATCAGAATCAGAAAAAGCTTTATTGCCAAGTAAGTTTTTTACAAATACAAGGAATTTGTTTTGGTGTTGTAGGCGCATGCACAATCTCTAAATATAAGAAACAAGTATTAAAATATAAGCAAAATAAATATAAATATGTCCACACAGTATATCTTAAAAGTAAGAATAAAAATAAAAGAGAGCAGTACAGCAGAGTAAGTACAGTGGCATGTAGAGCCAGAGGTGCAGAGTGGAGAGTGTCAGGGTGGGTACCGGGCCTTGTTGATAAGGCAAGTGGCAGATGGGAAGAAACTGTTCTTGTGGCGTGAGGTTTTTGTCCTGATGGACCTCAGCCTTCTGCAAGAGGGGTGTCTCAAAGAGATTGTGGCCGGGGTGGGAGAGATAAGCCACAACCTTTCCAGCACGCTTCAGGGTCCTGGAGGCGTACAGGTCTAGGAGCGGCAGCAGATTGCAGCCAATCACCTTCTCTGCAGACCGGATGACACGCTGCAGTCTCCCCTTGTCCTTGGCAGTAGTAGCAGCGTACCAGATAGTGAAAGAGGATGTGAGGATGGACTCGATGATGGCTGTGTAGAAGTGCACCATCATTGTCTTTGGCAGGTTGAATTTCTTCATCTGTCACAGGAAGTACATTCTCTGTTGTGCTTTCTTGATGACTGAGCTGATGTTCAGCTCCCACTTGAGGTCCTGGGAGATGATAGTTCCCAGGAAGTGGATAGACTCCACAGTGTCAATTGTGGAGTCGCAGAGGGTGATGGGGGCAGGGGCAGGTGCAGGTGAGGCTTACCTTTAAGGTGGGCATTGGTGGGGGTGCCCAGGCCCCTGCTCTGTTGGGGGAGGTGGAGATGATGCACTGTAGCTAGAGCTGATGAAGGTGTCGTGGGGGATGGTTTCAGGACTGATCTTTTGTTGGGAGGTGTCGTGGGGACAGGACTGTCCCTTTGTCTTTTAAAGCGGCAGTAGAACTCGTTCAGGTCATTGGCTAGGCATTGGATGGCCTGGGGGGCTTTAGGCTTGTAGTTGGTGATCTGCCTGAGCCCTTTCCAGACAGACGCGGAGTCGTTGGCTGAGAGCTGGTGTTGGAGCTTCTCAGAGTACTGTCGTTTAGCCTTTCACCGCCTTGCTAAACTTGTACTTCGCCTCTTTAAATTTGTCTTTGTCCCTACTCCTGAAGGCCTCTACCTTATCAAACCTTAACTTCCTGAGTTTGACTGTAAACCAGGGTTTGTCATTGAGAGAGAGCATCATTCTGGAAACATGCTAATTAAATTATGATATCATGAGTCCAGTCTTTAACAATTAAAAAAACTTCCGTGTCTAGGCAGGATTGAGTAAAAACTGCTTTCTTGTAATGTGGTCAGTTGATAAATCATCTATGCCCTGACAGGGCATGTGAACACACAATCTTCCTCAAACAGCATTATGTACCAGAGCCACCTGTCAATTCCTCTTTGACCTCTTTGTCCACAAAGTGGTAATGAACACTAACCTCTTGACATTTGTCACAGTCACCATTGTCCCAAAGTCTCAGGCTGGCCAGACCTAAATATCCCCTTTTTCAGATGTTTCCTTTTTTTTTTAACTCAAATAAAGAACACCATAAAACCTCTAAAAATCAGAAAGCGAAAAGTAAATTGAAATAAATGAAAATGCCAACATGGAATAAAAGTAAATGTGGTAACCATACCATCATGCCACAGATGCTGTATACAGAGCTTAGGATGTATTAATCTATTGCATTCTTTGGATGTTCTGTCAAACCCTTGAGATATTTCAAGGAACAAACATTTGCAAATAATGTCATATTCAGTGGTATATATACTAAACACTTCTGAAGACCAGCCTACTGCTACAAAGCCAAATAACAACATTGATAGTGCTTTTGTCTGCCTAGTGCATCTTAGCTAGGAATGGACTTAAACACAGTCGCTTTTGTCTTAAAGCTGTTGCGAGCCATTTTTATTGGAAAACCACCCATAAATTGTCCCTACTACCAACAGTAAAATCGATTTCCTGAGAAATCTCACCTGTCACTGTGACAGCCCTAGGCTCTGTAAAGGAGTCAGGGAGCAGCACCATGCTTTTTTTAAGCCAATCAGAGAAAGCTTTCTGCCTGTCATTTGTTGGGTTTTGCTGTCATCGCATTGGCTGACATGTCTTCAGCGGCTTCCGCATGACTCAAATGTATTGTAGTCTATGGAGTGAAGCCTTTAAGCATCAGCATTGCCCCAATGCTCAAAGTTCAAACTATTTCAACTTTGACCCCTTTGCCACTGACCTTTAGAAGCATCAGCAAATGATTACCGTGCAATCTGTACATACATAAAGTCTCTCTTTGCAATGACAGGTCCAACTTAACACTATAGTGGTTTTCACAGATGATGAGACATTGACAAGATATTGAATGTTTCATAACTTGTTAATTATAAATCTTTACCTTATTCTTTCCAGGCATACAGAGAGGTTTTTTGAACTCATTTAAAATGTCCAAAACCACCCTACAAACTTAATGCACTCGAGTCCTCGTATTAAATTCTCGAATTAAATATCGAAGCAATTGGTAGGATTAGTTTATTTTCTCCAAATACATGATTTAAGTGTTTACTGTGCAAACTAGTAAAATCATCCACTCCTTTGTGCAAAGCTGCACTTGCCTATGAGTGGAGCATTTACACACCAATTCGAGTCATGTAGAAGCTGCTTTAGGAGAGCAGGACTTTTGGAGTGAAGGCATGTGGTTGAAAGGATGGGGGGCAGTCTAATTAAATGCCTATTTGGGTTGGGAATCAAAATCTGTTTCTTACTCAGGACAGATGTGGACAGAACACTGTGAAAAAAATGCAATACACAGAGCTATCTGAAACTTTGCAACTGTCATGACGATCAGCTTAACTTGGCAATACATTTCTAAAATACATGATTATTTGTTTTACTTAGTTTCTGTTTGATGTGCACGAGAACCAAGTTTGCAGCAGATGTTTCCCGCACAAAAATATGTGTAAACACCTTTTCATGGTATACATTGCACTTATGTGCCACTTTTCCAGTTTAAAGACTCCTTTACACTTTTTGTCACAGATCTGGGGCACATAACATGCCTCACAAAGAAACTCAATACAAGGAGAAAAAACTAGAATATGTTAGAGGCAATAAATGTGTACAGATAACTTTTCCCCCCAATAATTGTGGAGTACAATTTATTTTAGATTACTGTTCTGTTGAAATCTGATGATCTCATCATTTGACATGTTGCTGAGGTTAGTGAATGCAATAAAAAAAAAAAGATTTCCAATTACAGATGACTCTGGTGGTGAATTTATGACAAACATTTTTTTTTTTTTACATAAATATTGATATGCTTCTCACCCACACCTACCATATCAGTGGTAGCTTCAAGTGTAGCTTTGGGACCCATTCACTTGCATTGTGAGGACCAACAAAGCTTAAATATTCTTGTAAATATCTTAATTTGTGTTCTGCAGAAGAAAGAAAGTCATACACATCTAGGATGCCAGGAGGGTGAGTAAATCATGAGAGAATTTTTATTTTTGGGTGAATTATCCCTTTAAGTGAAAGTAAATAGTCTGGACAAAAAAAAAAAAATCAGATTTGTGCATTAGGCTATGCATTGTTATTTGTAAATGCAACCTAAGTGAAGACTAGACTCTCGAACCACTGGATCTGGTTCAGTTCTACTCTGAGATTGAACCTGGAATGAGAAGAACAAGATTAGTTGCAGCTGTCAGAACTGACACAAAAGCGGTATCAAAAAATCTCTCCTTATGATGAACACCAATGTAATGTCTATTCCTCAAATAGTCCTATAGCTTGCAGGGCTGTTAGCAAATTATTTCAGCTTATGAGGCATATAAGACTGTATTTGGGCAAAATGAACATTTAAAATGCATTTGAATGTGTCTGAGGTGAGATTTCAGTCAGTGGCTCTGGCGATAAAAGTGATTCAGTAATAGCCAGTATCAAGCAGCCATCAACTTTCCTCCAATCAAGAGAAAGATACATTCTGTGTGGGGGTATAGTTACACAAAAAGATTGGAACTGAACAAGAAATGAGGCATATTTAACTAGTGCATTATTTTTACATACACATGCCTCTTGTCTCATCTCCAAGGGGTCCAAGAATAGGGAATAATACAGCATAGGGGAATAGTAAAAATACAACCCCATTAGTAATTTTACAGAGTACATTTTGTCCACTTCTAGTGAACAGATGTGAGAATTTCTACTTACAGATTTGATTTTGGATCTTGTAAGCACAAGTGTAGTGAAACTACTAATAGCTGTCTCAAAACAGCTTAGAAAGCATTTAGGGGCATCATTGTCACATTTTCTGCCTAACAATTAGGGCTGGGTATTGATACAGATTTCCCAAATCGATTTGATTCCGATTCACAAGCTCTTGATTCGATTAAATTCTGATTTCGATTTGATTACCTTTTATATGGGTATATTTCAGCTATAATGTCCATTTTGCTTATCCACCTTTTCCTGACTTCTCGATGGGCCACGCCATTATGGTGAGCTACATCCTCTCGAATACTCTGCACTTCCGCTTAGTTGTTGTTATTGTACGCTAGACCTAGACAAACATTACTGGTGATGCCGATCATCAGAGGCTCTTGAGGAATATGTGCTGTTAGAGGATGTTATAACAATGTCTCGTGTTACTTAACTGTAAACCTTGTTCCCTGATAAAAGCAGAATAAGATGCTGTGTTGATTTAGCGCTTTGGGAACTCCTTTAGGTGTGACAAGCTGTGAATGTGTGCAACATGTCAATGAAACTGACCAGAATTTATAGCCTCTGCTGGTGACATCATTGGATGCACCTGTAGCAGGGCTATAAATAGATGTGTCACAGGTGCATCGTCAGGTAATTTGTCTGAAGAGCAGTCCTGGGGCATCCCAGTGTGGCAATGAAGCACAGCATCTCATTCCACTTTTATCAGGGAACAGGGGTTACAGTTAAGTAACCCAAGACGTTCCCTGTCAAAAAGCTACACTTTATTGATGTGTTGATTTAGCGCTTTGGGAACGAGAATACCCACGCCGCCGCATTTTGGATGTCCGGACCCCTTACGGTTGTGTAGTTTTGCTCACAAGAACGCGAGAGGTCTCAGACATGAGCTTGTGATGTTGACTCAAGGGCTCATAAGAGCCCGGAGTGGCATGAACATCCAAACTATAAAATCTTATGAATGTGTGCGGAGAGGACCAGTCTACCGCATCACAAACATGCTCCAGAGGGACACCTCTAGCCAAGGCTTTAGAGGAGGTGACCCCTCTGTTAGAGTGAGCCCTGATACCTACTGGCAAAGCTTGACCGCGTGCCTCGTAGGCCAGGGCAATAGCGTCCCTCACCCAATAGTCTGTTTAGTGGCGGCCGCCCCCCTGTTGAGGCCTCCATCAAATAGTTGCCCTGATTTATGTCACTGGCTAGTACGGTGGACGTAAGTCTGAAGGGCACAGACTGGGCAAAGTCTGTGAAGTCTTTCCTGCTCTGATGTTGTAAACAGCAGTGAGCAGAAGGCTTCGAGAGTGACCAGATGTACAGTCGAGAAAGGGACCTTAGGCAGGTAGTCAGGATGAGGATAAATTTCTTTATCCATTCCTGGGGCAAAATTTAAGCAGGCTGGCAAGACAGACAGAGCCTATAGATCCCCAATTCTTTTTAGATAAGTAATTGCCATAAGAAAATCCATCTTGAGAGTCAGAAATTTATCAGATGCTTACTCTAGATGTTCGAAGGGGGTCTCAACCAGACCCTCATCTCAGTCGCATGGCTCCACGAAATAAGCGAGCGAGCAGAGGATGTCTCCCCAACGGCACCCTGTCAATCAAGGCATGGCAAGCCGATATGCCTGCCGACAAATTTTCCTGCAGAAAGTCCAGAACTGAAGCAATCTAGCAGTTAACTGGATCTGCATTATGTGCACTGCACCATCTTTCAAAGACACCCCCATTTATTGGCGTAACTTAGATAGAGTATAGAGGGAGCCCTAGCACTTAGAGTGGTCTCGTAACTTCAGATGAAAGCCCAGTGTCCCTCAGTTGGTACCCTTCAGGGGCCAAACATGAAGGTTCCACAGCTCGGGCCGGGGATAAAATATTGTCCCCTGTGACAGAAGATCCCTCCTGTCTGGAATCGCCCAAGGCGAGCCGGTGAGGAGAGACATTATCTCTGAGAACCATACCCTGTTCGACCAACGCGGTGCTATCAGTAAGAGGCAAGACCCTTGCTGGCAAACTCTGGGAAGTCTCCCAGGAAACGCATACAGGCACATTTTGGGCCATTCATGCACCATCATGTCCAGACCCAGGGGGGCTGGGTGACAGAGAGAAGTAGAGGGGACATTACGCTGTCTGTTGAGAGGCGAAGAGGTCCACTTCTGCCCTGTAAAATCTCACCCAGATTTGTTCCACTACCTCGGGGTGGAGTTTCCACTCCCCCATCGGTATTTTCTGTCTGGACAGCAAATCTGCTCCCACATTCAGGCATCCAGGGATATAAACTGCCCTGACTGACAGGAGCTTGCCCTGGGCCCAAAGGAGAATCTGACGTGCCAGAGTGTTCAACTGGCGTAAACGTAGACCTCCTTGATGATTTATGTAAGAGACTGCTGCTGTGTTGTCCACCTGCACCAGGACATGGCAGCCTCTCAAATGATGGAGGAAGTATTTCAGAGCCAGAAATACAGCCATCAACTCGAGGCAGTTGATGCGTTCCCCAGCCGTCTGTCGTTAGCAACTTGTGACGGCAAGACACACCTAGAATGGGACCCAAAGTAAGGAACTGGGGTCTGAACCACATAGAGATGTACGAAGCGCACGGCGTGTGACCCTTGTTAGCCTAAGGGGACTGGCCCTTGGATGAAATCCCTTGGCTTTGAGCCACAACTGAAACGGTCTCATGTGCAGAAGGCCCAAAGGGATCACAGAGGACGCAGATGCCATGGGACCTAATATTCTCTGATACTGACGAACAGTGCAACCTTGGCCTAGACTGACTTTGCTCAGGGTGTTCTGAATGGACACGATTCGAGCGGGAGACAATTGTACCTGCATCGTGATCGAATTCCATACAACGCACAGATAGGTAATTCCCTGAGTGGGAGAGAGAACGCTCTTTTTGACGTTGAGTCTGAGACCCAGAGAAACCAGATGAGCTAAGACGATATCCCTGTGCTGATATGCCAGTTCTTGAGACTGTGCTAGTATCAGCCAGTTGTCTATGTATTTCAGAATGCGGATGCCCCGGAGTCGCAAAGGAGCCACTGCTGCATCCATGTATTTGGTGAATGTGCAGGGTGATAGGGCTAGGCCGAATGGAAGAACCCAATATTGGAAGGCTTCGCCCCCGAAAGTGAACCTCGGGAACTTCCTGTGTTGTGGCAGAATTTCTATATGAAAGTATGCGTCCATGAGATCGATCGTGACCAACTAATCGTGATGTTGGATTTGGGACACGACCGTCTTGATAGTTAGCATCTTGAACTTGAACGCCCTGACTGAGCGATTCAAGCCTCGAAGATCTAAGATCGGACGCAACCCCCCACCCTTCTTGGGAACAAAGTCAAGTGGTTTTTATTGTCGTTTAAACCATATACAGTTAGTATAGTACACAGCGAAACAAGACAACGTTTCTCCAGGACCATGGTGCTACATAAAACAGCATAGGACAAACCCAGAACCATATGAGTCTACACGAACTAAATAAAATACCTATATAAAGTGCACGTGCAAATGTGTGCAAAAAGTATGGGACATTACAATAAATTACTAACAATAAACAGGACAATAGACACAGTAAGAGACAGTGCAGCGCCGACCAGTAGACAGTAGCGCAAAAGATGACAGTTTCTAAAAATGCCAAATGTAATCATAACATATTATGAGATAGTGTTCTATGGACATAGCAGTTATTGAGGTAGCAGCCAGTTATAAAGTGACAATAATTATAGTGCAACTCAGGATACGTGTGTGTCAAACCAATCTCTGAGTATTGAAGAGTCTGATGGCTTGGGGGAAGAAGCTGTTACACAGTCTGGCCGTGAGGGCCTGAATGCTTCGGTACCTCTTGCCAGACGGCAGGAGGGTGAAGAGTTTGTGTTAGGGGTCGTCCACAATGCTGGTAGCTTTGCAGATGCAGTGTTTTTTGTAAATGTCTTTGATGGAGGGAAGAGAGACCCAGATGATCTTCTCAGCTGTCCTCACTATCCTCTGCAGGGCTTTGCAGTCCGAAACGGTGCAAGTCTCAAACCAGGCAGTGATGCAGATGCTCAGTATGCTCTCAATAGTCCCTCTATAGAATGTAGTGAGGATGGTGGGAGGGAGATGTGCTTTCCTCAGCCTTCGAAGAAAGTAGAGACGCTGCTGGGCTTTCTTGTTAATAGAGCTGGTATTGAGGGACCAGGTGAGATTCTCCGCCAGGTGAACACCCAAGTAATTTGGTGCTCTTCACGATCTCCACAGAGGAGCCGTTGATTTTCAGCGGAGAGTGGTCACTCTGTGCTCTCCTGGATGTATCTGCTGTAATAACCTGACTCTTTCTCTGGAAGGGGAACATGTTCTATGGCCCGTTTGACCAAGAGATTTTGCAGTTCCAAGAAAGGAAGGGACTGATATAGCGTTCCCTTCCCTTTTTTTTTTTTTTTTTTTTTTAAAAGAGAAATATAATGAAATATGTCTTCTAGTTTGGGGGTCTCTTTTCGTGTGGCCAGTCTAACTGTAGTCTGGCCACAGCCCGAGTAACCACCTCAAGTAATACCTCAGCTGCTTTATTATTGTGCATGGAATGTTCAGAGGTTCAGCGTCCACCTCATGAACCGAAGAGGCGCCGAAGCGCACTTCAGGCTTACGAGAAAGATCAGCTGGATCTGGTGAGAGAGCGAGCGATAGGGACAAACCCGTCTCTCACTCCTCAGTCAGATCTATGCGAGAGACCCAAAAAAAAAAAAAAAAGAGTGAAAGAGTGGGCGCTGGCTCTTGAAAGTTAGCGAGACGAGTGTGAAGCATTTTGACTGTAAACAGATCGCAATGCTTGCACCCGCCTTGCCCCAATGCAAGAGCAGCATGCTCTTCCCCCAAACACACAAAACAAAACTGGTGTGTGTCCATTTCAGCCATAGAGAGTAAACATGGGAACACACACACTGCTTGCTTTGTTTATCAGTCATTCTTTTTCTTCTTTTTTTAAGAAAAGAGAAAGAGAAAGGTTTCTGCGCACTGCCTAGCAATTATAACTCCTAACAGAGGAAAGTAGAAAGTTCTGACTGTCAAGAAGAACAACACACACAGAATGATCTGAAGACAAAAAGATCTGACGATGCACCTGTGATGCATCTATTTATAGCTCTGCTACAGGTGCATCCAATGATGTCACCAGCAGAGGCTATAAATTCTGGTCAATTTCATTGACGTGTTGCACACATATTCACAGCTGGTCACACCTAAAGTTGTTCCCAAAGCGCTAAATCAGCGCAGCATCAAAGTGTAGCTTTTTGACAGGGAACTGCAGGTGGTTTAAAGAAATACTGGAAAATGAATGTTGCAACAATAAACCCACCCAAAAGCTGTCAATGCCTGAAACTTTGAGTTGCACCAGATGCAATAAGCAGAGGTTGCATTAACATGATTCTCCGTCTTTTGCCTTTTTTTTGTTAAGCACTTGACAGGTAAATCCAAATTATGCTTCCCTCAAATCTGCTGATTTTTAAATGAAACCTAGAGAGACCAAATGTCCTCTTTTCACATACACGTCCTGTTTTTTGGAACATAAAAAAGCATCCGGTCGGATTCAGATTCCCAGATTTGTCCGTTTTCATATTGAAGTGCTTTCTATCATCATCATCATCATCATCATAACACATTGTGAGTGCAACAAGAAATCCGGTGAAATCAAGCGCATCATAAATGTGAATTCTTTCTCTGCACACTGAATGTCTGTGTGTGTCTCTCTCTTTTACAAGCACGCTCGCACGCACACACACACACGCACAAACACACACACACAGGGCGTGTGCAGAAAGCGTGAGAGCCCAGTGTAGTACCTTTACCATGTAAATGTGTGTGATTATGTACATATTAATTCAGCAATTGCTGTCGAAAGCACCCATTTACACATGTTAGTGAGAAAGGGATTTACATTAAGTAAACAGGGAGTGTTCAATCATATTTGACTGTCGTTTTTAATTGTCGTCGATTATTTCAATATTTGGCAATGTGAAAGTTTTTTTGTTTAATGCATCACTTATACTATGTACAAGTATTTACATTTTTGTAGAGCATTGGCAAACCCCCCCCCCCCCAAAAAAAAAACAGTGCGGTTTCATTAAGAAAACCAGTAGTTTATGCATCTATTAAATGAATGCATTATAATGACTCGAATGGCTTTTTTATCACATCTGTGCTATTTGTGATTGGAGTTAAATGCTTATGTCTTGTTATTTATGATCAACAAATATATAAAAAACAAAAAAGATATTAAAAAAGGCATTATTTAATGACAAACAGATTGCGTGGATCTCATCTTTGGACACATTTCACAAAACGAGACAAATCAAACTTTTACCAAAAACACACAGAGAAAGGATGCTGAACTTTTTGCCAATATACTATTCAATCTCTGGTAAGTGAAAAATATTTACAGCCAGTGAATAAATCACAGACATTTTAGTCACATAGTGCAAAATTTGGTCCCATTTGCAAATGTGATTTACTCACAATGTAGAGAATTGCGCATATAGTAAAAAATATATACATTGGGATATTAGAATCGATATTGAGATCATTTAAATGAAGAATGTGATGCAAGGGTTAGGTTACCAAGTCCTACTTAAAATGCTGTCTATGTTTGCAGCTCAAAATGATTTGAGACCTGGCCAATATGTAAGCACTTCATATGTAACAATATGCTACAGGTCAATGAGAGCCACTGATAAAAACAAAGAAACACAATGGAATGTAACACACAGAGGTAACTGATTTCATGAATCATTTAAATCTGATCCGATTGAGTGTTAAATTTCAACGGGTAGATAACAGGACAAGCACAGTGTTGTTTAACACAGCTAGTCAATAAACAACTTTCAACAGAATCCAAATACTTCATATGTTTAAGCCTTAGCTCAGTTTAGCTAATACCTCATTCTAATGCGACAAAGAACGCTAATAGCCAATCATAATTGATGATTAGCATAATATACAGTTAAGGGTGTGTTCACACTTGTAGTTCGGTTTTCTTGGTCCTTATGGTTCGGACCAAAAAAGAAAATGATTTATTTGGTCCTGGTTCGTTTAGCATTCACATTGGCATTATTAAAACACAGAACATAAAGATACTAAACAACAGGCATCAGGAAAAAGTCACAACCTGATTGGACAGCTTTTATGACTATTTTATTTCTCAGTAACATTGTCAATTTGGAAAGGTGTTTTATATGATCACGTTTGAATGTGTTTTTTTTTCTCTGTCACTGTCACGTCATTGTATTATGTAAATGTATATACAACATTAACATTTAGATTTTCAAAGTTTCAAATTGTCAGGTTTCAAATACGAACATACTTGAAGCGCACAATGTAAGCATGTTTGAACACCAAGTTTCAGCAACTTGAGTTCATTGACAAAAATGATTCATGCAAAGAAAACTGAAGAGCAGATTAGTTTATATTAGTTCAGTTTTTCATTCCAAAACTAGCCCTCCATAAAAAATTAAGAGCAAAAGAGCAGCATTGTTTGTTCCGGTGGCTGTCAAATTCAACAGTGGCACAATAGCGCCCTCAACTGACAAACTATAAGAATCATAGCCTCATAGTAATCTGCTTCAAATGCAACACTATGAGAACGAGCAAAATGATTAACAAGTATAAAGCATCAATGTCTGTGGTCCGCATCCACATATTTGTTTGCTGTTTACATAGTATACAGTTGTCACAGAGACTGGTGAGTTATCTCAGGACATTTATTTAATTAATGTCTTTAAAAGAATGTTCCGGGTTCAATACAAGTTAAGCTCAATCAGCAGCATTTGTGGCATAATGTTGATTACCATAAAATTAATTTAGACTTGTCCCTCTTTTTCTTTAAAAAAAGGAAAAATCTAGGTTACAGTGAGGCACTTACAATGAAAGTGAATGGGTACAATTTTTAGAGGGTTTAAAGGCAGAAATGTGAAGCTTATAATTTTATAAAAGCACTTGCATGAATTCTATTGTTAAATCTCATGTAATATTTGAGTTGTAAAAATGTTGATTTAAACAACTTTACAGTTCAAATAATACATGTGTTTTTACAGAATAATGAATTAATGTACTTTTATAAAATGTACATTACTGCCTTTAAACCTTTTCAAAATTTGGCTCCATTGACCTTCATTGTAAGTGCCTCACTGTAACCCAGTCATTTTTTTTAAGAAAAGGAGGGGGACAAGTCTAAATACTGTATATTTTGCCGATGGCGGTACTTGCCGAACATCCACAACAATGCTGGCTGCTGGGCTAAATGCACTTGTTGTATATATATATATATATATATATATATATATATATATATATATATATATATATATATATATAGTGGTATTTTTACCGGTTGAGAACAAACGAAGAGCTAATAAAATATGTTAAGGAGTCAAAACAGCGCCAGGTTCCGACACCTGTACCGAAATATAATGGGCAACATAGCTCCTATGATGAAAAGAACCAGTTATGATCATGGTCAGAATAAGGCAAATTACTTCCTGTTTTTAGTCCGTTTAGATGTCTTTGGTCCATGTTGCATTCATAAATCAATCGGACCACACCAGAGTTTGTTTGGAAGCGGACCTAGACCGCCTGAATAGTGGGTCTTGTTTGGTGCGCACCAAGGTTCAGATGGCAGAGTTCACACTTGTTCAAATGAACCGCACTAACAGAGCAATCGCGCCAGAGTTCATTTTAATCAAACCAAACCAGCCAAGTGTGAACACAACCTAAATGGAGCAGGATTTTGATGGTATGACTTTTGCGTGTGGTTGGGACAGATTTATATTCTCTCACAAACAATTTTGGAGGCATCACAAAACACAAAGTTTGATGTTAGAATATTGATAAATAAACACAAAGCTATGCATTGTACAGTATAAGGGCTAAATTATACAAAAAAATTGCAACATCGCATGGCACTTACCTGTATCTGTAATGTTTTGGTCTGTATGTGTTTTAATTAATAATTTTACATTTGAATAATGATTTAAGGATTAATAAAGAGTTGCTTGAGAAAGAATCCCAATGCATTTGTTCTCCCAGCCCACATGCAGTGCTACTAAAAGACTAAATGCAGAGAAGTTGAACTATGGGCCAAGTCTGTTAAATGTTCTTTCTCTCTTTGTCGTACAAATCCTGGCTCAGACCCTGAAGAAAATCTCATCTGTTTCACAGAGTGAGACAAATTACCATACTAGATATTAATGGTCCCAGCAGATACCATAAATGTGGGCCAGACGTTCCAACAAACCTCAAATGCCCGCTTGGTCTTCAGAACGAAGAGCAAGAAGAGCGGTTTGAGGTTTTTATTTTAGCACTGGAAGCATATTCAATGTATTTTCAGCTGAAATGTATAGAACGGAAAGCTTTTAGCCTTTCTCAAACATTCAGCTCAGGAAAGTGTTGCTAAGCCTAATGTCTGCTAAGTGGTGCTTGCATCTGTGTTTTATGAAATAGCAGGGTTCGACATTAACACTTGTCCACTTGTCCAGGACAAGTGTAATTTTGAACGGGCAAGTTAAAGAGAATTTTATTTGCCCAACCGGACAAGTAGACTGACTAAAATCTGAATAATGAATGTTAGCACAATAGCGCGGGATTGAGTACACAATTTCAATAATTCCCAAATGTTTCACTTTCAAAATGCGGGGAATTCCCTCTATCGTGTCTCCCACTCTCACTCTCACCTTCACTCATGGTTCAGCAGCTTGTGAGTGCAAGCAGTGGGGAAGCACGTATTTACTGAACTTTAGATTTTACATATAATTAATATAAATTGGACATACAAATTTTGATGTACCACATCTCTATAAGCGAGTGATGCGATAAAACTATTGCCCGTTTATAATCAACAATACTGTCTTCATCACAAGCGCGCAACGTTGGAGAGATCTAATTTTGTCTTGTTACATTGTCGCGCTCTCTCATAATACAGCAAGGCAGGAAGAAATCGCAAAAAAACATTGTGTGATAATACCATCTTTAGAGTGAAGAGAAACGTCCTGAAGACCCATTACATCTCTCATCTTTCTAGAGCTCCATCTAATGTATAGTGGATATAAAAAGTCTACACACCCCTGTTAAAACAGCAGGTTTTTGTGATGTAAACAATTTAACAAAGATAAGACATATCAGAATTTTTGCACCTTTAATGTAAAAATTACAACCTATATTGCAATGCCACTGAAAACCAATTCCTCCTTTATTACAGCTCTCAGTCTTTTTGGATAAGAGTCTATTTGCTTGGCACATCTTGACTTGTATTTTCTAACTCTTCTTTGCAAACACGTTCCAGATCTGTCTAATTGCATTTGCATCTCCTGTGTACGGCCCTCTTCAGGTCCCCCCACAGATTTTCTATAGGATTCAGGTCTGGGCTCTGGCTGGGCCATACCAAAACTTTAATCTTACTTTTGCTGAAACTATTCTTTTGTTGGCCCCGCGACCCTGTACAGGATAAGCGGTTGACGATGGATGGATGGATGGATTCTTTTGTTGATTTGGATGTGTGCTTTGGATCATTGTCATGCTGAAAGGTGAAAGATCTCTTAATTTTCAGCATTTTAGCAGATGCCAGAAGGTTCTGCGCCAAACTGACAGTTACTTGGAGCTATTTATGATTCCCTCCACCTTCACTGAAGAATAGCAGCCTCAAAGCATGATGCTGTCACCACCTTGCTTCAGGTGTTATGGTGTTATTTTGCTGATGTGCTGTGTTGTTTTAGCGCCAAACATACCTTTTACAATTTTAGGCAAAAAGATCAATCTTGGTCTCGTCTGACTATAGCATATTTTTCCACATGGTTTTGGGAGACTGGATATAGGTTTTTGCAAAGTTTAGCCATGCTTGGATGTTTGTTGTTCGTCAGTAACGGCTCACGTTTTGCCACCCTGCCCCATAGCCCAGACAGATGAACAATAAGAGAGATAGTTATCACATGTAGAGAGAAACCAGAACTTGCCAGAAAGTGCTGTAGCTCCTTTAATGTTGCTGTAGGCCTTTTGACAGCCTTCCTGACCAGTTTTTTCTTTGTCTTCTCATCAATTTTGGAGGGACGTCACTGTCACTGATGTGCCATACTTTCTCCACTTGTTGATGAATGTCTTCACTGTGTTCCATGGTATATCTAATGCCTTGTAAAAATTTTTGTAGCCCTCACCTGAGCGATACCTTCCAACAATGAGATCCCGTTGATGCTTTGTAAGCTCTTTGTGGCCCATTACTCTTGTAGTAGTATGCAACCAAGAAGATGTCAGAGAAATCCTACTAGAACAGCTGAGATTTATTTGGAGTTTTTCAGAGTCGCTTCAGGTGAAGACAGGTGTGCACTATATTTCACATGAGCTTGATGATTGGTTGATTCTGAACACAGCCCCATACCCAATTATAAAATGGTGTGCACACTTATGCAGATAAGTTATTCTAAGTTTTTTATTTTATTTGACACACTGAAATGTGTCATTTTGGTTTTCAGTGGCATTTCATAGGTTGCCATTTTTACATTAAAGGTGCAAAAAGTCTGATATGATTTATCTTTAATTTTTTTACATCACAAAAACCTGCTGTTTTATCAGGGGTGTGTAGACTTTTTATATCCACTGTATGTATCCAAGGTGTTTTCTCTGCCATGTGAATCAGTCAATTTTAAAAAGTGTATAACAATATGCATTATAATAAAATTAATACTACAACATTTATGTGTAAAAAAATTACACACAAAGAAAACATATAATGTATCTTTAATATACATATCTGTTTTGAATATACAACATAACTGCTTTATCAGCAAGGTTCTCTCAAGATTTTATCTGTTTAGAACTGTTTTTAATGTAACAGGTGAGAATTGACTTGTACTCTCAATGAGATGATTTACACAAAAATTGTAATTTGGAAACCCTTTACTAAAGGTTCCATTTATTAATGTTAGTTAACTACATAATTTAATATGAACTAGCAATAAACACCACTTTTATTTAATGTATTAATCATGGTTATTGTTCATTCCAACATACATTATATTAATACATTTACCTAATAAATGTAACATTAGTTCATGCACTATGAACTAACAATGAACAATTGTACTTATGTTAGTAACTAACGTTAACTAAGATTGATAAATTCTGCAAAATATTGTTCATTGTTAGCTCATGAAAACTAATGTATTATCTAATGTTAATGCTTGGAACCCGTTAAGTGTTACAGAAACTTAAGACATCATTACTCACATTTATGTTGTTCCAAACCTGTCTCACTTTCCAACTTGTGGAACTCAAAAGGAGATGTTAGGGAGAATGTTAGTTTCAGTATTGAATCACATTTATTTCATGGAGGAAAAAAAAGATGCAGTGAAAGTGAATAGTGACTAACTTTCAGCCATCATTCTGTGTTCCTAAGAAGTGAGCAATTCATACAGGCTTGAAGGCGAGTAATGATCTATCGTCTTTCTGCACTGTGTTCTTAATCCCTATTAGGCGTAAATAATGATGCTGGAGGCTTTTCTTTTTCTTTCTTACGTCCTTTCTTTTGTTTTTGTCTAACTAAGTAACTTTTTTACTCAAACAAGGGAAAGACAAATTCACTTGTCTGTACAAGCACATCACAGTGCTTAATGTCGAGCCCTGCACAGGCTTACAATGGTATGGGAACTAATAAAGTGGCTTACGAATTGCAGGTTTCTAAAATGATTGGAAAAAAACTTCAGTCTAAGATTAGTGAAAAACAGCTGTTTAAAGGGGACTGTAATGCTTTCACGTAGGGATGGAAAGGAGGACACACGGAACTGGATTCTTCAACTTAAAGGTATGACTTTAATAAACAAACTTAAAGGGCTTTTTAGTGCAACACTCTTCAGATAAAACAACTCAGTCTCTTTCAGACAGACCCCGGGTGTGGAGTTTTGCTCCAAGAACATACTGAATTTCGCTTATACTGTTTGAAGGTCACTCCTTCCAAGTTTCCTGTATGGCGTTGAGCAGGCCACGCGGGCGCCGTCCATACAGCAGCTCGAATGGGGAAAACCCCATGGAGGCTTGCGGGACCTATCGCACTGCAAATAAAAAGGGTTCGAGCCTTTTTATCCCAATTTTTAGCATCCTTGTGCACAAACTTACAAATCATATTTTTCAGGGTCTAGATAAATATCTCCACCAACTCATCTGTCTGGAGATGGTAAACACTGGTGCGGATCGATTTAATCCCCAATAAGTCCTAGAGGTTGCGGAGTGTCTGTGATGTCGAGAGAGTGAACGACCAGCTGATCCATTGGCTACCGAAAGGAACGGCGGAGTGGGTCCAGTGAGTGTTATTCAACTAACAATTTTGGTCTGTTATTCACACAAAACTATCACATGTCTTATATACAGTGCATATTATTTAAGTCTTAAATATAGTGCATATTTTGTTTGGACTGATTTTATGATACTTCAATGGCACTTTTATTGCACGTTTTTGTCCTTTTTGCAGTTTGTCAGCCCCTGGTCTTTCTATGCTTTCCTTGTGTTAAACACAGCAGCTCATACATTCTCATTTTGTGTTCCATGGAAGTCATACAGGTTTGGAATGATATGAGAGTGAGTAAATGAAACATTTGTATTGCTGGGTGAACTTTCCTTTAAGGAAACCATCGTGTGGGTGGGTAGGCGGGTGGATGGATTTTTTTTAATAAAAAATAATTTTCAACTTGATATTGGGGATGCTTAACACATTATTCTTCCTGAAAGGTGCAGCATTAAGATCCAGGACCACTGTGCCACAGATGACAGAGATCACTGGACCTCTGATGAACAGGGCCTTATCAAACAGAGTCAATGGCAGAAGATCAGGAGATGAGGAGATTACAAATCAACCCAGCTAACAAAATTCAAATAATTTTACCACAAACAGCTCAAAACAGCCACAACCAGCGTCCATGAAAAAATTGCAAATAAGCAATTCAAATAATAGTCAAAAACAAGCTAAAGCATACTGTTCGTTCTATAAATGTAATGTGTAATGTTCTGGTGGAAAAAAAATCACTCAACATACACATAAAATGGTAGTTAAGTATAAGAGATGCAATTCTTTAAATTACATTTGAACACACCATAAAGGGTACATTTGGCGAAAGGTGCTGTGCTCCTGGAGCAAATCATTATTATGATGAAAACTATTTTAAAACACTGGGTGCTCATTCTCTGCAGCAGTCGTTTCCATAGGAATCAACCCAGCAGCCTGGCCTCTGATGTGGAAGTGCCTCCAAAATGGCCTTTTTATCTATGGTTATTATCCTCATATGTCACTGTCATAGAAAAAACACACTGCAGTGACAGAAAGGGCACACAGAATATCAGAATACTGTTAAGAGTGGACATTGTCACCTGAAATGTGCTTTCCAATTGCGTGGAAAGGACGACATCTCTGGAGACTGCCCTGATCTCACAGCACTAGATCGCTGAGCAGCACACTTATACAATTCAGATCAAATATTCTTGCTTTCAAGGGTACGACTTGGGTCTACTATTGTCATCTCTTATTCCAAAGATTTTGAATAAGGCCATAAAAATCACTTACAAATTGCATCACAGTCTAAAAGTAATACCAAATAACGTACATTGAATATTGAGGATGTTATCCAAGATAAAAACAGAATCAGTATGCAAACACAAGCAAACAGTAAATACACTTTGGAACAAAAGAATGATGAAAAACAGAAAAAACAGCAAGCAAAACGTCAACAAAAATTACTTTTTGCACCTTTAAGAAGGAATAAAATGACATTGAGTAAGCATTCAAGATTTTGCCATGTGTTTTGTGCCTCTACTAAAAGCCAATTAATGAGTGTACAAAACAGTAGAGTCATATGAAAATAAAGCTTATGGTAAAATGGGAGATTTTTTCCCTGCAGTAAATTTGACACCTGAGACTATACCTCTTATAAAAGATAATGATATGAATGTTATGGCAGCACAAACTAAATAAAACTAATTAGAACATAATTGGTGGACAATAAGGAGCCCTGTCCTTTGTAATTTGTGCAGTAGTTTTGTGAAAGACAATCTGAAATTAAATATCTGCAACTTTTAGATGGAAAAACTGCACATAAGATGCAGCACGTGCAGAAAGAATTGAAAATTTTAGGTCTAAGCCTAAAGAGATCTCTATCTCTAAGGTCTCCCTTAGAGATAGGGTGAGGAGCTCAGTCATCCGTGAGGAGCTCGGAGTAGAGCCGCTGTTCCTTTGCGTGGAAAGGAGTCAGTTGAGGTGGTTTGGGCATCTGGTAAGGATGCCCCCTGGGCGCCTCCCTAGGGAGGTGTTTCAGGCACGTCCAGCTGGGAGGAAGCCTCGGGGAAGACCCAGGACTAGGTGGAGAGATTACATCTCCACACTGGCCTGGGAACGCCTCGGGGTCCCGCAGTCAGAGCTGGTTAATGTGGCTCGGGATAGGGAAGTTTGGGGCCCCCTGCTGGAGCTGCTGCCCTCACGACCCGACTTCGGATAAGCGGTTGAAGATGGATGGATGGAGGTCTAAGCCTTGTATATGTCTCAGAGTCATGAGCGGGTAGGGAAACTAGTTAGTATTATGCCCTAGACACACTGGCCAAGGGGGAATATTTGCTTTAATTTATATTGCACTGGTATTTCAGGTAGTAATTTCGATGTTCACTGTTGCCATGGTGCCTTCTGAGGAATGGGGCTATTGTGAATTCATGGTTCCTTTTTTGTGGGGTTAATGAAACTAAATACATATAAATTGTGCCATTGTGATTTAATGTGCTGAGTAACGTCATTTTTCCCACCGTGTCCAATATCAAAATCAGTGCAACACACTTTTCAAAAGGCGTGGCCATTGTCGATATGGCTTCGAGATATGAAATTGAATTCTTCTGTTTAGCTGTTGTTAAATTTACATGTATATTTAGTTTTTTCGCCGGAGCAGCACCTGAGTATTCTCCTTCCATCTACCAGCGATGCTTCATTCAACTTCCCATATCCATCTGCGCAGATAACAACAGTGCAACTGGGTTGTAGGATGCCAGGTTGAGGTCACGAATGGGTTGAAATTTGTATGATGTGTTGATTGTGTGAGAAGGATGTGTTTCATACAAGATCTGGCAACTGGACAACCTTGGAATAATAAATTGATGTGATTATTCATATAAAGAGGTTTGGCCCATACAAATTACAGGACTTTCCCAGGAGAAATAACAAAACGGGAGGGGGCCGGGAGATGGGTGTGAAATACAGGAGACTCCCGGGAAAAAACGGGAGTGTTGACAATTATGCATTTCACCAGGCTCGATGCCAACAGCACGCAATGCAATATTTGCGACAAGATAATTGCTGCCAAGACCGGCGAAACAACAAATCTGATGAAGTGCACAGAATAAACTTAAGAGCAGAAAGTTGCTCTGTCTTCAACTGCAAGAAGACCGAGCCAGTGCAGTTATACTCTCAGCGTCCTCCTGCCACAGAACTTCCTTGAACATGCCCACCACACGAGTCCACCTCCAAAACTACTGATGAATGCAGCTGCGCTATGACTGCAACTCCGACAGGTAAGGTTCACGTTTAGCAAACAAACCAACAAACAAAATCGGCTAACTTGTAGAGGTATATGCTTGAGTACTTGTTAAATTAACGTTTCTGTGCGTGGTGATAGTCCTATAAACTAGGACCTACGTAACGTTAGATATTATTTGGCTGTATGGCTAAAGATTGCTAGCTAAATAAATGTGAAAAATGCTTTAAGTTTACCATAACTGATCAAGTTTAACTTACATTAAACTAGTTATCTTGTTAAACAGTACTTATCCTTAAGGTCAGCTGAATTAACAGTTTAGCTTTCTTGTTTTTGTTTTGTTTTCCTCTTCATGTTAATGTTATAGCCTCTGCCCCTGCTGACCCTGGCATGAGGACACCAGAAGGCTTAGTAGATGAGATTTTGAGTCTGTAAAAAAAGTCAACACACTGAAAAAATAAAACCAATGTTTTTTTGAGGTAATGTGTAATGTTTGTAATCTTGTTAAAAATAGATTTCATAAAATTGGTATCGTTTAGGAACCGTTATCGAAGTCAAGGTATCGGTATCAACATTTTTTGAACGATACCCAGCCCTAGTCTTGAGAATTTAAATCATGTCATTGCCCTTCCTTTCAGAGCAACCATGCCCCCTTGCTATTTAAATTAGGCTTATTGTAGATTGTGCTTCATTGACATAAATTGTATGGCGCTATTCACATTGAGCTATTACTCCCAGATGAAGGCAGGCCGTAAAACAAATTTTATTTAAAAGAGATTTTTGTGTACATATTCAATTGATCAGATTAGCAACAATTCATCAAATAATTATCAAATTATGTAGAAAATCATTATAACCTGACATATATCCAGATGTGCTGTGTAACCAAGTGCATATTTGGCATGTTAAAGAGATGAATCAGGTGTCTGGATCACAGTAGTAATGATGTTGTTCAGTCCTGCCAAAGTATGTCAGATCACAGTGGACTGCTCAGAGATAATGCAAGAACGGAATTGCAAGTGCAAATTGTGTTCAGCAGCAATTTTGTGGGTGCGTTATCATCATTCCCTGATCTGCACAATTCCTTTAGTGAATTGGCGCTAAACCAGTACAGAGATTGCAGTGAAGACAACTGCCGTTTTGCCGGCCACAATTTTATTCTTAGTGAATTCACCCCTGAGCCTTGGTACTCATGCTGCTGATGCAGGTTGCTGCCTATCTTATGACTGTCCCAACCTTGCCCCCAAAACCCCAAAAGAATATTTGAGGTTATTGAAAGATTACTCCAAAATACATTTTTGAAGCCTCATCCAAAGCAATCCTAATCACCTGATTCAAGCTGCAAACTAATAACATTGGTCAGATCATGAGGACTGTCACTTCAAACACTGAATGGCCACTGCATTAACCTCTGTCTTTCTTTGAACTGAGGTCAACAGAATCCCGCCTACAGCCTTTTGGGATTCTAGAGGTGTTAATGAAATCGGACTTCCTGTGGCCCACGATAGTGATAGTGCTTGTGCCATGACATGCCTAGCCTAAAGGCCCCCTCAGATAAGCCACTGCTATTTAAAAGCTTTTTTTAAGAAACACTGTGACTTGATGTACTATTGTCTCAGTGGGATCCACAATAATCAATTATCCTCAACCTAAAAAAAAACACCAAGGCACTTGTTCTGCCTTCCTAATACTGTACAGCATTGAAAGACTAACAATGTGGATAAGAGGAATTTTTAATTTAAAAATACTGTCAAGCTTTAGGAGAGACCCTGCACTCTACACTTTGGGGAGCTGCCTCTTCAAATGTTCACATTCCTCTGGTATAAGAGTTCTTATGAATAACCAGGCATAAGGCCAAAGGTGCCTTTATTTAACTCCCATGTCCAAGTGTAGATCTGGAGAAATAATTTATAGCTGTCTTTCATGGACCATCCACGGATTTTGGCAGGTTAAGAACCTAGAAACAATTTCACGCAATCACCATAATAGTATCACCAGTCCAAAATTATTTACAGGACAACTGCTTTGGATCTTTTGTAAACATATTTGTACGAAACCAGTAGTTTATTTGACGTTAAATGTGCTGTCACTTGTAGAAACCCACAAGAAAATTACAAATAAAGCCTCAAAATTAAGTGGGCTTAGAGCAAGTAAAATTACCAACATGTTTATGCTCCAAACCATAACTTGTATCATGGCACCTTTATATTCTGTTCTCTCTCCACCAGTTAGCCCATAGCCGTCCTTCCTATGTCTTCAGAGAGTAGGGCATTTGCTTGAATCCCAGCATTAATTATTCATTGTTTTCAGCGGACACAGTGAATACCAATTCCTTAATATTGCAAAGTACCATCATCAAGGCTGATTGTGGCACCTAAGGTCATTAACTTCATCCTGGGTGACGTGCCTACGAATGTAAATGGCCCGCAAAGATTGCTGACACCAAGGTTACGCTTCAACCAGTTAGCTGGTCCATCTAAACTTCTGCCGGCCAGACGAGGGGCGGCGGGAAATTAAATTGTGCAGTTCTTCTGTTTATTATTCGTTGTGCACTTTTGCTTGCTGAAAAACATGAATGAGGGCTTTTGCCCCACAAAAAAGGAACCATGCATTCACAATAGCCCCATTCCCCAGAAGGCACCATGGCAACAGTGGACATTACTACCTGAAATACCAGTGCAATATAAATGAAATCAAATATTCCCCCTTGGCCAGTGTGTCTAGGGCATAATACTAACGCTATTAAAGGATGTTGCCAAATGTAAGTTTCCTGAAACCTGAAGCTTTTTGCAGGTTAAACTGCTAGAACAATACCCTCTATGACAATCTGTCTCCTTCCAGCTGTGCTAACATCCTCTGGGGAATTCAAAGCCAGACAGCAGTTGCTACAAGCAGCCTAACTTTACGAAGGTCACAGAAACAGCTTGGGTTTGGTTTTGAAAATATGTTCATAGAGTAATCTTTAAAGATGACGTATATCTGTCTATTAGTAAATGTCCTCTCTTTTTTCATAAATAAAAGATTATGCTCTCAGGGCATATGTTATGGGCAAATCCATTCTCTGGACAATGTTAGATTAGATTCTTGTAAAACATGGGACAGTGTGAGGTATTTGCAACAAACACTGCAGAGCCCTTAATTTTGCTGAGGAGACCCCTAACACACTGGGCATGGCACTGAGCACACAGCTGATCTCTATCTGGTCCAATTGACTGCTTCAACCCTCTGCATCATAGTGGGCAATTAAGTATTCTGGCAAAGAAAAATGGCTGTGCTGGTTCCACGGCGCTGCAACTAGATTGCTGCAGCAATTTCTGCCAACTATTGTCCCATAACAAATTTTCTGGGGGGAAAAAAAGTGAATAAGCAATAAATATAAAACCAAAAATGAAAGCAGCCCCACTTGATGCAAGAGCCAGAATGGTTAGCTAGTTAAAAAAAAATAATAATAATAAAAATAAAGTTGGCCAGGATAGGCCCAATGCCTCCAATTAGCTGCTTCAATTGTTTAATTAAGATAAATTATTATCAAATATCAAAACACTGCTGTTCACTGGAACCACTCCAAGAGTTGTACAAAACTCAGGGATACTTTATAGCGGCTAGGAGACAAAAGATTTAGTGAGATGTTCCTGGTTTGGTAATGTGTGACGTCAGATGCATCATCTCTAGCAGCATCATTTTTGGATCTTCTGAAGTTTAAAAGCCAAGACAACAGATCAAAAGAAAAAAATAGGCTAATCTGCCTACGTTGGAAAACTCTTAAGCAAGGACCAATCTCCTGATGGAAAAAATTGCTTTGTATCCTGGAAAAAAAGAAACCTCTAAATCCCCCCGGCAGACCAAAATCGGAAACTAATGATAACGAGATTTGAAACAGAGAGGGAAAATTATCTTCACCTCACGAAATCCCCTGTCTTTTCAAGGATCTGCAAATTATTCGTGCTCACGCTTTGGTATAATAAAATAATACATCTCATTTTATTCATGAAGACAGTGTGACCCAGATATTTTCCGGATGTCTGTGCCTTAAGGGTACTGTCATGGTTGGGCTAACACTGAGCCAAATCACTGTCCAAAATGCAAAAGGCACAACTGTTCCAAATAACTGCTGTCAAAAACATATCAAACCACAATGAAAACGTATTGAAACCGTACCCAGAGACTGATTCAAATTTCCTTCAAGGAACTGAATTGAAGGGACAGATCAAAGTATCAATGTAGCATTTAATAATGATGATTCCTTCACCAGATGTGATCCATGAAAAAACTTTAGTAGATGGAACAATGACACCAAAGCAAAAGACTAAAAACCTTGGATTCCTCTAGTGAAAAATACAAACAGCAGAGCCCTTAATATTGCTGAGGAGGTCCCGCTTCCTGCTCGTGGTCTCTTTCAGCTGTGGGCTGTCAGGGCTGGCAGTGTCTGGGCAACTTATCTTGCTGAGGAACGTGCTCGACTATACTGTCTTTATTGGCAGGATGATGGAGAGAAGGCCTACCTCCCAATATAAACAACTCCTCTGTAGTCTGTGATGCTCTCCTGGCCATCAGTTTGCTGCTGGCATCGTAGAGGCTGCTTCCACAGTGATTAGCAGCCAGTGCACTGCTGGGAAGGGCTGGCCACCCTCATACAGAAACACTGACACAGTGATTGGGTGGGGACTCAGGCAAATAAAAAGATGCTTTACAGATTTTGTCCTTCAAAGCCAATATTTCGTCATGTCATATTCATTTATTTTAGACCGTTTGACTATGACTTAAATGACATAATTTTAGTCAACGGAAAAAAGATTTGGTTGATAATGGGCAAAATAACAAAAACGTCACGCTGTAACAGACCAAACTTTAATAAAACATTCAAACATTTATCAAACATATTAAAGATACATACAGAATACAACTGTTCTTGTGAAAACCTGACCACCAGAAATTTTTTAATTTAATTTAATTTAATTGCCCAATTGTCACACATTATACATACATTTCTGCATATATACAGTGAAATTATTTATTTTTCACATATCCCAGCTATGCTGGGGTCAGAGTGCAGGGTCAGCCATGATTCGGCGCCCCTGGAGCAGATAGGGTCAAGGGCCTTGCTCAAGGGCCACACAGTGGTGTCTTGGCGGTGCTGGGGCTTGAACCCACAACCTTCTGGTCAGTAATCCAGAGCCTTAACCGCTGAGCCACCACTGCCCTAAATCATTAAATCATAGCATTTAATGAATATAAAGAATTATTAGATTCTTTTTTAGAAGAGACTGTATTCTGAATTCTTCATGCTTTAGTGACAAATACATTTTCCATATTTTAGCTAGTTTAGGATATTGCATATTTTACGGAAACAGCATGTTCACAACCCAAGTTATGAATTCTGTGTCTGACTAGTACGTGACGTGACTTAGTTCAAGTTCATTTGTTCATTCACTTCATTGTTTGTGCAGATGCAAATTATAATAATGCGCATATTGTGGATGCAATGATTAATCTCATGTATAAATTGAATGTGTCTGAATGAGGTAATTAACCCATATTGAAAAGAGACAGATTATGCGCCTTCTTACACAATGTAATATAAGTCTCAGGTGTCTCCAGAATGTGTCTGTCAAGTTTCAGCTCAAAATACCTCACAGATCGTTTATTCTACCATGCCTTTATACCCCTGTTTTCTAGCCCTGTTCCAAATTGGCAATTTTAGCATCTGAAGCTTTAAAATGCAAAGGAGCTGCTGCTCCACACACCCTTTTCTGGAAGTGGCTGTGCCTTTCCTGCTGGTGCCATGGATACCCCAGCGACAACAATGCAGGGGAACTTAAACAGTTAAAAAATTATAAATAGCACAGAGAACACACTAAGTCAATCATCTTACTGCATTGTGCATAACAAAGTTTGAGTTATGAAATATGAAAAGCAGCTATAGTTGTCGAAAATACCACTTTCGTTTCATAATTGTTTTTCAAATAATGACCGGCTTTATTACACGAAAAATCTTCATTGCATGACCACTCAAGCGGGACTGCGGAGGATGCCAGTCAGGTTATATCGTAACCGAAACAGAGTTACAACTTCATTGTTAGGGAATAAGGTAGTTAGGGACTAGTTGCTATGTTACACAAAGCACAATGTTTTCACAACAAGCGTTTTCGTGCAACGTGCAAACAAGCAAATTCAGAAAGCCAAATTGCAAACATAAACTATAAAGTGCGAAACTTACGACTTGCAAATCTGAAGTTGGGTCACGGAGAGTTGGTATCGATCCATCCTTGATCCTTAGCTTTGAAGCAAATACAGCCATGTGTTGAAAATCGTTGTTGAAACACTCTGAGTTAGCACAAGCGGCTCTAATGAGAAGAAAAATATGGCGGAATGTGCGCTGCTCGCTCAGGTTTTAATGAGGGCGGATCTAAGCTACTCAGGCAGATCTCTTCGCCAGCCATGGGTGGTACCTTTCCCCTTTTGACATCATAAGGGGCTGCAAACCTGAACAACTCGTTCGAAGACACTGTTTTTATTGATGGGGAAAGGAAAGAAATGAGGGGATGGTCTTTTACTATATTTTGTGGTTGTCTACACACACTGGGGACACGTAATTCTGTTAATAAAAATGTAAAAAGGGGATTTTGCAAAATATGTTCCCTTTAAAGCGGTTCATTTTGCTGGCGTTTATCTCTTTCTGTACATGCTTTAGCTGGAAAATACTTAACATACTGTATTATATAGATTATATAAATAAATTATTTCTGGATGGTTCTTCTAAAAGCTTGTTTTTCTAGATGCTTCTTCTTCTGTTAATATCTTGCAGCATTATTATTTTATTTTCTCATCATATTTTCCTGAACATTTTTTATTTAAATAGTTTAACTGTCGTCTTGATGTGTCTTATTCGTCTCATAATAGTTATCGTTAATAAAATCAAAAAAACTTTCTTCAACAAACATTTTCGGCAGTAATTTTGTTGTGGAGATAAACACAATGTTAATTATTTGTTACCCATGTTATTTCAGGTTGACGTGGCCTAGTTGAAGATCTCGGCTGGACCGAAAGGATTTTGGGAAACTAAAAATAAAACAAGGAAGCAGCTGTCTAATTGACTTAATCTCAGCCAGTCACAGTTAAAAATTCCATGGATATAGCACCTAATGAAAAAGATGTTGTTCATGTTGACTGATGCATATTTGATTGGATAAGAGAGTTTGCAGTGTGGCTCAAATCCATTAAATTGCCAGTAAGCATTCCTACTTGAACATATTCAACTGTATCAGGAGGTGGATCATGTGAGCTCCACTGTCCAATGACAGTTGCTGTATCATAGAGCTGCTCTTTTGCATACATTTAAAGTCTGCTTAAATTGTGCATTTTCAACGGTTTCTGTCGCTCATGTATGAAAATGATTGACTCCCACTTTGTCTCTGCCTATCCTTGTCAGTGTAAATGCCCCCTTAAAGTCAACATGGGAGCAAAAATGACCATAGTGACCATTACATTTTTTTGTCTTCATAATGAAAATTTGCTCCATCTTTGCAACAACTTGACGTCACCTTGACCACACACATAGAAATTGGATGCACAGGTAAGGAAACAAATGTTAACCCATAAACAAGTTGCTATTTTGTCATTGTTTTAGGCTATGGCTGTTTATTAACAGCAATAATAGCAGATAATGAGACTTGAGGGAAGCATTAACATTGGAATATGTTGATATGCTCACAAAAGTAACTTCAGAATAATTTCAGGAGAGGAGCAGTCCTCAAAAATCAACTGTTCTGACTCTATTATGGTATGGAATTGGGGTTTTTGGGGCTCAGTTGGTAGCGCGAGTCGGCCACTAATGGAGGGTTGGTGGTTCAAATCCCGGCCCACACGACTTCACATGCCGAAATGTCCTTGGGCAAGACACTGAACCCCAAGTTGCTCCCAATGGCAGGCTAGCCCCTTGCAAAGCAGCTCTGCCGCCATTGGTGTATGAATGTGTGTGTGAATGGGTCACAGTGTAAAGCACTTTGAATGCCGTTAAGGTTAAAAAGGCGCTATTATATAAGTGCAGCCCATTTAACATTGAATTTTCACGAAATGTTTACTCAGAAATATGTCACAATGGGTGTACGAACAGGGTTGCAAAAGCCATTTCACATTGACTGCATTAAGTATATGTTGCTTTAGATGGTCATTTAGCTACATACACTTTGCTAGTGGACTGGGTTCCATATTTGTCATTCAGAATGTTTTACCTGTTCACACCTGTTTTATCAATAGTAGGAACTTTACAGTGAGACTCTCTACAATGAGCCATTAGATTCTGTCGTCCAATCCTGATAAGTAATTATCAGATTAGGGGTGCTGTTTTGCAGGTAAAGTCTACTAAGCAGGCTTGAAATGCAGGCACATTTTTAGACCAGTTCTATAGAAGGGGACAAACTCAAACTTTATGATAAACAGCGAGAGTCTGATAGCGGATCAAAAATAAGTTTCTTGCCATTGAATAATTGTGCAAACTAACTCAGTTGAGCAAGTTACAAGTCCAATCTATTTATCAGGAAACACACAACACAGTCAGTGAGGAAGAATGCCCCCCTTCCTGTGCTAGTTTTTCCCGGCTTGTGCTGGAGTCACAGAGACTCACTGCAACCTCTGTAACACAGTGGGATAAGTGAGCTGAGTTTGCAGATTAGACCACCTGCCTCAACAATCCTGCCATTCTATTTATACCCCTGACAATAAATTACTGCTGGCATGCAAGAGACCAGGCTCAGAAAGGGGCCGCCAGTATGCATGATCCATGAGAAAAAGGCAGACATTAATGGATGCAACAAAGACCTTTTTCTTTATTTCACAAAAATGAGCAATAGAGTTTATTCACACTGCTTATACAGTATGTGCCAAGCACCATAACATAATGCTGTTAGCCTACCCATTTAGACAGCACTTTAAAGGAAATCTGCTGTCAGCAGTAAACAATCAAGAAACAGATCCAGGTGGGCTGACGTCTTTTTATGTGATTTGCTTTGTGAAAGCAAAGGTAGTGTTGGAGACAAGATATATTTTCAAAGCTTCTGATTGAACTCATGAGCTTGGCCCAATTTGCCTTTACAAATTCTTTACCTATAGTAAAGCAGTGCTTCTCTGCTGTTCAAACATAACGGATAAGTACTTACACAATAGACCATTTCAAGACGGTTTAAGGAAGTGGTCTTTTTGTTCCTTGAACATTTCCTGCTAGTTATAGAGCTCAGACTGAGTTCCAAATGGGATAATCACCCTATGAAGGGCACTTTCAAGGGAGAACAATCATGATAGTAATGCTATAAGATCACATCAAACTGAATTTCCAATAAAAAAAATGACTTAAAATTGAGTTCGGAATGACCCTTATTTTTGAACCCCACAACTTTTAGCCTTTCAAAGCTCTCACAGTGGATGGTAAAGTCTTCGAAGTGAACAGGGATGATCACTTCTGAACACACCTCACTCAAAACAACAGCGGGAGTCGCTTTATTCATAGTGACTTTAACACGATTAACATTACTAAAGTTAACATGAGTGTCATAAAATGTCATTATTAAAATGTGAATCATTGTTCTGTGGCTGCATGGTCCCTGGATGCCTGGAACTAACAGAAATTCAAGTGCTTAGATATCAGAAAAAGCGATGGGAAAATGGACGCATGAACCACTTCAGTGAAGCGAAACAGCTGGATACGTTTTGTAAGAACAGCTGATCCCAGAAGTGCTTCAGGATATACAGGTCCTTCTCAAAAAATTAGCATATTGTGATAAAGTTCATTATTTTCCATAATGTAATGATAAAAATTAAACTTACATATATTTTAGATTCATTCCACACCAACTGAAATATTTCAGGTCTTTTATTGTTTTAATACTGATGATTTTGGCATACAGCTCATGAAAACCCAAAATTCCTATCTCAAAAAATTAGCATATTTCATCCGACCAATAAAAGAAGTGTTTTTAATACAAAAAAAGTCAACCTTCAAATAATTATGTTCAGTTATGCACTCAATACTTGGTCGGGAATCCGTTTGCAGAAATGACTGCTTCAATGCGGCGTGGCGTGGAGGCAATCAGCCTGTGGCACTGCTGAGGTGTTATGGAGGCCCAGGATGCTTCGATAGCGGCCTTAAGCTCATCCAGAGTGTTGGGTCTTGCGTCTCTCAACTTTCTCTTCACAATATCCCACAGATTCTCTATGGGGTTCAGGTCAGGAGAGTTGGCAGGCCAATTGAGCACAGTAATACCATGGTCAGTAAACCATTTACCAGTGGTTTTGGCACTGTGAGCAGGTGCCAGGTCGTGCTGAAAAATGAAATCTTCATCTCCATAAAGCTTTTCAGCAGATGGAAGCATGAAGTGCTCCAAAATCTCCTGATAGCTAGCTGCATTGACCCTGCCCTTGATAAAACACAGTGGACCAACACCAGCAGCTGACATGGCACCCCAGACCATCACTGACTGTGGGTACTTGACACTGGACTTCAGGCATTTTGGCATTTCCTTCTCCCCAGTCTTCCTCCAGACTCTGGCACCTTGATTTCCGAATGACATGCAAAATTTGCTTTCATCCGAAAAAAGTACTTTGGACCACTGAGCAATAGTCCAGTGCTGCTTCTCTGTAGCCCATGGGCCTGGGGAATGCGGCACCTGTAGCCCATTTCCTGCACACGCCTGTGCACGGTGGCTCTGGATGTTTCTACTCCAGACTCAGTCCACTGCTTCCGCAGGTCATCCAAGGTCTGGAATCGGTCCTTCTCCACAATCTTCCTCAGGGTCCGGTCACCTCTTGTCGTTGTGCAGCGTTTTTTGCCACACTTTTTCCTTCCCACAGACTTCCCACTGAGGTGCCTTGATACAGCACTCTGGGAACAGCCTATTTGTTCAGAAATTTCTTTCTGTGTCTTACCCTCTTGCTTGAGGGTGTCAATGATGGCCTTCTGGACAGCAGTCAGGTCGGCAGTCTTACCCATGATTGCGGTTTTGAGTAATGAAACAGGCTGGGAGTTTTTAAAAGCCTCAGGAATCTTTTGCAGGTGTTTAGAGTTAATTAGTTGATTCAGATGATTAGGTTAATAGCTCGTTTAGAGACCCTTTTCATGATATGCTAATTTTTTGAGATAGGAATTTTGGGTTTTCATGAGCTGTATGCCAAAATCATCAGTATTAAAACAATAAAAGACCTGAAATATTTCAGTTGGTGTGCAATGAATCTAAAATATATGTAAGTTTAATTTTTATCATTACATTATGGAAAATAATGAACTTTATCACAATATGCTAATTTTTTGAGAAGGACCTGTATATCAATATATTGATAGATGTTGCCATTCCATGTATTGAACTTTTTTATGGCATTCTCTGTGTGTGTTTGCCTGAGATAAGTGAGGTGTGGAAATTTGTGTTTCTGCAAGAAGTGCTGATGTGTGACAAATCGCCAATATTTGAGTGTGTGCGCGTGTGTGTGTGTAAACAGACGTCTCATGACTTGTGTAGTCACACCCATTACCCATTTAGAGGGTATAAAATACAGCTGTTGTTTTGCAGCTCAGTTCTTCCTCCACGTCTTCTTTATACATCAACTAATGCATGCTTGAGTGCTGATACTGCTGTAATAAAGGTTACTGTTTGGAGCCCTTCATCCTCGGTGTCCTGTGTCTCTTTCTGGCTTAATAGAGAAACATCACTCTGCTCCAACAGTTCTAATTCCTTTGTGTTTGAAAAAATCTGAATGTGGTTGAAGTGGACAAAGCTCAACACATTTTGGACAGCTTACACCTGTCTTTAGCATCGTCCCGTTTCACACGGGTCACCCAAAACGCATCTTACACCTTACCTGGTGTAAACAGGGCATAAAACTCACATACAAAGCAACGTGATACTTAATTCTAAATATGTTAACAAAGAAAAGCCCTGTGATAATTTTAGCACTGCATTGCACAGAATGACAAAAAGAAGAAACGTTATGGATCTTGTAGAGCTTGCAAGATTGGTCCCCATCCATTTGCATTGTATGGATATATTCACATCAGAACTCCAACAAATATATTTGTGTCCATTGGAAGAAAGAAAGTCATACGAGTTTGAGAAGGCAAAAGGGTGAGTAAATGATGAGAGAATGAACTAATTTATTTCATTAGTATTGAACCAGGAATAGTACTATGAGTTAAACATTAACAATTGGTTGATTCCTTGCCATTTTAGAAATTATGAATGTATCAAGAAGAAAGATTCTTTAAATGTAAGATATTTTCATGGCATGGTAGTAAATAGTGGTCCTTCTCCTAGCAACCCAGTCTGTCAAGCAGTGTATTCCATTGTGAGCTGTAAGAACAGGTGCTCCTTCAAGTTTGTGGGGTCGCCAGCTTGTGTAAAAGAGAGAACTATTCAGAGCTGATAGAGGGGCATGTTACTAATACCTTACACTTGGACACTTGTCAAGTCCATTTCTCTCCCTCTAGCTTTTGGCTTGTCACCCTGCTTAATGCCATTTAAGCCCTTCTGACATCCTTAAGCATAGATACAGTTTCAGAATGGTTTGGTTCAACAGGCTCAGACAGAGGGCTAATGTTAAGCTCAGTAAACAATGCTGTTTAGGTCCTTGAATGACAAGTTTAAGTGTAATTCTCTTGGCCAAGATGTGCTATAAGAATCCATTAAACACAGCCTAATTGAAATGCACCAAAACATCTGGTACAGATGAGCCTGCAATCATTGATTTAATAGTGGCATGAAGGCATCTCAGGTATAGCTCATATAACTACTACAATCTAGATAGGTAAAGTTTTGATATTGGCTTGACAAAGTTTAAACTAGTTTTAAAATATTTTAAGTTTGAAGGTTAAAGATAGATAGATAGACGGGTCACAGAAAAGTAACAGCTTACTTCTCTTAAACAAGCCGTATAAGTAGCAGATACCAGAGGTACCATTCACATCTGTTAATAAAACAGCGTCCGTAGCCTTAGCAAGCACCAATAATAATAAAAAATACAAGAGCAAGCACAGGTCAGTATATGTATGATGCTGAAAACAATTCTGAAATGCTCTTACAGGCTTCGGGTAATAAGACGAGGTTATTCAACAATCAACTTAAATTATGAATAAATCTTTTATTTACTTTTAGCCCAAGAGAAAACTTGAGGCTGGTAAACACTGACATTCATGCAATTAAACTGCTTGTTCTGCTCAGCAGAAACATTTTTTTTATTAATAACAAAAAGTAGCAATACAAGTCATTGACAAATGTTATATACATTAGGCTACCTGCCAGAAACAGAAATTAAGTAATTTATGACACTGCATTGAACATCAACAGATGAGTGATGAATTTATTTGGATCATGAAACCCTTTTTATTTGCAGATGTGTTGAATTTTATCTCAGTATTTGCTCCTAATTTACTACATAAAGAAACCACAACTTCAAATGTTAAAAGACATGAGGCTAATTTGTGCAGAATCAGTGACCTCTTTTGAAGAAAATGAATAATTGCTCATTTATTAAAGGATGTAATTGATGCCTCGCCATGCATTTCCTTAATTTATGTTTTTATTCAGTAATGCCTGACACAGGGTTTTATTCCTTAACTCCAATCTGCTACAAAACAAAATATAGGGCAAAAGTAGACCATAACATTATGCTACCTCATTAATAACATATACTAAGCTGCAAACAAACCAAAAGCATCTGTCCTACATAACCACAAATAAGCCTCACTGCTCTTTAACCCATACCTGTTCTTATGAGCAGTGGTGCAAAACAAAGACAATGTCTGCACTCACACAATCCCAATGAGACATTAAATAAAGTAATACATTTTTTTTTCTTTTTTGCTTGTTGTCTGTATCTGTATGTTGAAAATAGGAATAATTATTGGGCCAATTGTACTACTTTGCATAGGTGTGTTTTGCAGAATGAATTTAACTGAAAAATGTAAACCGCTTAAGTGACACAAAATTACATGGTTCCTTCAGAAAATGTGCTTTTCATATTCCATTTGCTTTTAAAACACTATCGGTTAGTTTATCCGTTAGTTAAGGGTAAGGATGTCTGCTTTGTTAACCTCTCATTTGCTTTTAGGACAAAATTGTTAAGATTAGGCTGATGTATACATGCATGATGAACGTAGCTGAGCTACAATCACACTGTACAATCGCAGTGGAAATATTACCGGAGTGTTTTATATCAGTCTCCATATTTTTAACCTGTTATGTTCATTTGGAGCATACTCACGTGCAGCTGATCAGATTGGGGGCGGCATCAAACCAAGTGCAATTAATTTTTTCTCTCTTCCTTATTCAGTCTTTGGTGGATTGACAACGTGTATAACTACAGTGTTTCAAATATTTTTTTATACAAAACCTTGATTCCTCAATTAAATAACAAAACAAAAATTGTGTCAAAACGTGAATTTGAATTATTCGATAAAAATATTGCCCATAAACAACTGCCGAGCTCTAGCTTTAACCCGTTTCCACTTGATATTAATGAAATTCCCCAAACACAAAACTATCATGCAATGAAGTTAACACCCCTATCCAGGGCTGGACTGGTAATCTGGCATACCGGGCATTTTCCAGGTGGGCTGACGCACTTTGGGGCCGATCAAGGGCGGACTGGCCATCGGGAGAAGAGAGCGGACACGAAATGTGCCAAATGGGCCGCGATAAACTAAAATGAGCGGCGTTATGCATAACGGACCGCGAAATGGCTCCACGATAAGCAGAAAAGGACGATCAACAAGTTTTGGGCCAGTTTCCATGTAAATTCCAGGGCCGATTTATCTCCCCAGTCCAGCCCTGCCTCTATCTTGCAATTTCTCAACATCTCAGGCATTTTTGTTGCATTCTTAAAAATACAATACTGTTTAAGTAGGGTAAAGATTTCTATAAATAAAGTCCTGAATACCACACAAGTAAAAATCTGTTAAAATCTCAAATAAATTCGATAACAACGCAGCTTTGGAAGTCTGTAAGTGCAGCGACATCACAACTACCAGAGAGGCTCAGAGACCCCAATCACTTGAGGCACTATTACAAAAATGCCATTTAGAATGTAAACCTAAACATTTGTGTTGGCACTTACAAAATGAAGATTGAAATGAGGTTTATGCTTCATGCTAAACAAGTTAAGTTTCAGGAAAAACTATTCACAATTTATTAGTGTGAGGCAGAGAACTCGTGGCTCATAGTGTGCTGGGATATTACACTCATCATTCATGAGTTTCTCTAAAGTTTTCTCCAGGAAGAATTTCCTGAAGCTTCAGTACTGGGTAATTTTTTAAATGCATACATTTCTATATATAGACAATTATAGACATATAATAAATAAATGAAACACTTATCTATGAAAAGAGCACTAGAGGAAATGAATCCTAAAGTTAGGCTATGTATATGTGACCCAGAATGGAAAAAAACTGTGCACCTTTGTTGTGACTCAACAAACAAATTCTCTCACATACAAGCTAAATTATTAGCACCAAGGGCTAATGTAATGGGGTTCTATTGCCTGCTTCCAACACATACGCTCTTTATTTATTGAAGCCAAAATATTGAGAAAGGCAATAAAAGCCATGCTTATGGTTCCTAAGTGGATAAAAAAATAAATAAAAAAAAAGGCTGCAGCTTTTTCATTTTTATGCAAGCCTGTTAATCAAAATTGATGTAATGTCCAAACTTTCCTGAAGAATGTATGAGAAATCCAGTAACTATGCAAATCCATCTAGCATATGATGGGCCCCAATAATCAGTTCAAGAGCATCAAGAGCATCTAGCAGCAGTACAATTTACATTCTCATCAATATGAGATCCACATAATAGTTTACTGAAACAATACTATTTTATATAATACTATTTAATACTTTTTGTGCTAGGTCTTAACATTTCATCTAATCTCATTCACAAACATCTGTTAATCTATTATGTTACCACTGTTAATTTATGGCATGGATCAAAACCAAAAGGTTAAACATTGATTACTGCACATTGATTTATTGGAAATGGCTCCAGTCAGCCCAAAACATGTTCAATTTACAATTAGTCTTACCATTAACCTGCCAAGCTGATTTATAGGATGTTAAACAGTTTAGTATTTCCGTTGGAATTAACTGGCTGTCTATACTATATCACATAAAAATCAGTGAGTCACAACCCAAAAATTGGACACAGGTCTGTTGAAAGGTGAAATGAATGAGGCTGTGAGTGACAGAAGTACAGTAAGTTCAATATGTCATACTGGGGGGGGGAGGGGGGTGTCACTATAAATAAACGAATACAGAGTGATGAATCTCAGGCACTCTACAATTTTCAAAATTTACAAACTGCAATGCTAAAATGACATTACAACTACTAAACATTTTGTGTTTTGTGTGATTTGCATACCATATACAGAGAGTAGATTTAGACTAAAAGTTCCTGGCTTATAAATGCAATATGATCAAGCGCTGTTTGAATAATGCAGAAAAAAAAGCAGCCTTAATAAAAACGGTATGACAAGAACATTCTTTCTAACCCGAGAGCATACAGTCTGTGGAAAACAGCTAAATTACTTTTTCAGGCCTTTTAACCCAAGCCATTTAATCCTACAAAGTTTAGAGAGTCAATGTAGAGAGCAGCGTAAAATGAGACGTCTCTAAATCACTGCAATCCCCTGTTCCTCTGCTCTGATCCCAGCTTCTATTAGTTGGCCCCTTGGAGACAACAGACCAGCAGTAAAGGGGTATTACGGATGACCGCACATGCATCACAAATGAAAATACCAAAATCTAATATATCTGCACAGATGGGTGGGGGGTGCATATTTACAACATGTCAAACAAAGTGTTTTGACACCAGTATAAAGAGTCCTTGCAAGATTTTTACACTGAACTCACCTGTTTCCTTGGATCAAATTCTAAAGTCTATGAAACACTTGGAAAAATGGATATAAAAAGGAACTTAATATCAGTTAGGGCATCTAACTTAAAACTGAAATATGTAACTCCTGTGCCATTAGCTTGATCAAACGGAAATACAAACATTTTTAAAAATCATTGTTTTCCAACAGATTCCAGAAAACTACCCTCATTTTCCATTGGGAAAACAAAAAGGTTGTCCTGCTCCAAACTCACACCACTGGTTAAGCAAAACCGCAAACACACAAGGAAAGTTCTGATAGTGCCAAAGAGCCACAGTGTTAAACTTTTAGATTAAATCAGCTCAGAAATAGGGATGCACCGATCCGATATCGGCTTTGTTATGGAAGTTTTTACCAAGATCAGTATCGGGCCGATGAGCATGAACCAAATCCGATATCACATGTTAGTAATGGTTACTAAATTTCGGAATTTTCATAAAATACTATTTGTTTTATTGTATACAATGAAAATAGTTTATTTAACTTTACCTTTGCTTTACCTTTACCATCAAGCTCAAAGAATGACATAAAAGAACCATTAAACTAGTCCATATAACTTGTGTATTTAGTACAAAGACTCTTGAGGTCATACGATAGCTTTGTGAATTGCAAAAACTGTGTTAAATAAATACTGTAAGCATGCGCAGCACGCTTCCCTAAACGAGAGCCGCTCTGTTGACACACTCAGAGCAGAGCACAATATGTGGGCATTAATCTCAGATGTAGATACTAAATAGTTGCGCTCAGCTTATAACATGCATTGAAAATGGCATCGGATGCACATTTCACCAGATGAGAAGCAAATCAAACTACTGTGAACTAGCCTACGAGCTAGGGATGCACCGATACCACTTTTTCACTTCCAATTCTGATATTGGAAATCTCGGTATCGGCCGATACCGATCCCAAGCGGATACCAGTGCTGTTTTTTTTTTTTTTTTTTTTTTTTTTTTGCATAATCAGTTTAGGATATCTTAACATTATTGCGTGGAACTAATTGGGTGTGCTCTTTAATATGTACAGAAACACAAACCTCTAACTACACATTATTTCAATATAAATGTATAGCTTATTAAGAAACACTTTATTATTAACTAGTATATTGGATAATGTAGCAGCAAAAAAATTAAAATTTGCATCTGGACTTCAGATCTCTTTTTTTGTTCAATTTAGTTGTAAGATATCAGTCCACTTTTCATTCACACAGTTATTTTTTGGAACCCATTAAATTTAAATATTGTTATAAATTGTAAACAAATACTAATGAATACAATAATAATAATAATACATTTTAATTAATATTATTATTATTTACTTTTAATTTTAAGTACAACAGTAACATTTATATTGTGCACTTTTTAAACCCTCACACTTTTATTTTGACATTCTAAACTCTCTAAGAAGTCAGGTATGTGCCTGTTTGTAGGCAAGTTCACAGTAGTTTAATTTGCTTCTTATTCAAATTCTGGTATAATGCACCTCCGGTGCTGTTCTAAAAGCATATTATAAGTGAACTGAACTATTGAGCATCTACCTCTGAGGTGCTGTTATTTAGTAGCACTCAAATATAGCACACCACTGTGAAGGCTAAAAATAACTGCGAGTGCATCACCAGACAGTGTGTGAGTTTGTGAGCAGCACCATTCACTAACACGCTGGTGCTGCACATACTATATATTTACTTATCAATCACAGCCTTTTGTGATTTCCAGAGCTATCGCACGTCTTCAAGAGGTTTTGAATGCACGAGTCATATGAACTGCTTTAATTATGTTTTTATGGTTTATAGGATTTGGATCGGGCTCGTCAGACCGATACCTGATCCGTCTAAAAGCTTTAGTACCGGAGCCAATACCGAACCAGGTATAGGACTGGTGCATCCCTACTAAAAACACTCTTCTGGAGATTTACTGGAACGGTCCTTCAAAATAAAAGCCAGAGTCAAAATAAAAGCCTTAAGAAATTACAATGGAAATGTATCACTATTGTATAATGAAATTTAATTATTATTGTTTTTAAATAATTAAGTTGACTGAGTTCCAAAACAATTCTACAGTATATGATTGAAAAGTGGACTGATATCCTATTACAAAAAAAAAAACAGATCTGAAACCATTTACAAGTCCAGAGAGAAGTTGAAACACAAAATGTGTAAAAGAGAAATGGCTTCTTTTCAATTGGAATTGCTGTTAATATTGCTGTTGCATCCAGCAGACTGGTTAAAAAAAACGATGTTTTTCTTAACAGGCTGCACATGTTGTTATATAATTGTTTTGTTTTACATAAAAAGCTCCTGCCAATCAGTTTCACACAGTTAGTTATAAATATTCTAAACTCATTAAGAATATACAACAACATTGGTATCAGATCAGGATTGATATCGGCCGATACTGAGAGTTCAGGTTTAATAATTGGATCTGGATAGAACAAATGGTATTGGTGCATCCCTACTCAGAAATGTCTTCCTTAAAGTTGATTCAGCACATTAAGCTGGAATTGGAAAAAAAACAAGCTTTAAGTTGTTTGATTTTTTGAGTGATATAAATTGTATTTTATCTATTTAAAAGTAAAATTCCAGGTTCAAATGGCTTTTTCACACAAGTAGCTTAGCAAAAAGTTGATTTTCACTGAAAACCTTGAAAAACCTCCACCATAACTCTAAAATTCCATTCACGCTTCTGCATTTTCAGACTTAGCGCTTGGCAAACGATCATGAGACATGAGAACCAATGGCATTTGGCACGACACATCTTGACAGAACATAGTTGCATTTATGCAATCAAGTTTGGGAACTGCAACAGTCATATGGGCAACTTTTTTTAGGTAAACTAACACTTTAACATATATTTTTGGTTTTAAGTAGAGCAGAACATGACTTCACATGAGCATTGGGCAAACAAAAGTCCTTTGAATGTGTAAATTAGCCAGCTGTTCTGTCTCCAGGAGCGAAAGATTTCCTCCTGAATTTCACAAATCAGTCTGTAGTTAATTCTCCAGGTGTTTTATAAGCACTGAGTTTCAAAAGCTTAGCTCGAAACGTATAATAGCTGTGTTAGTAGTTGTCTTCTTTCTCTTATACTTGTTCTTTAATCCAAATAACGTGGCATAGGCCTGGAACATGCAGGCCAAGAGAGGGAAACCAGGCGTTTATCATCGTAGTTGCTTTATGTCACTGCATTCAGAATTCATCATCAAAAGAATGGTTTCGATCCCTCAGTGACTAATATGCACATTGATTTACTGTCCACAAGAAATATTTGTTGTTTATGGGTGGGGGAGTTTGGACAGTCCCTCAATCATGTTTGGGAGCTTGCTGGTAATTCAATCTCAGAACTGAAATGAACTCTGTCGGCAGATCTCACTGTGTTAAAGCTTGCAAAAGTTTGCTAAACATTATTTTAGAGAGTACTGACATTTTTTCCGTTTTAGAAGTACATACACTGATGTATAAATACATTTGTAAAGGGATTAATGGAAATGAGGAGGCGAGAACCGGCTTGACAATATAAATAATAGTTTAATATAAAACTCAACCAAAAAGACTAACACACACAGGTGTCGGACATCTGTCCGTAAATCTCTCTCTCTGTCGCACTGCCATATTCGGTTGGCCTTTATCCCTCTCGAGGGCTAATTAGCTGGGTGTGCGGAATAACGACCCAGCCCCGACTTTCGCCCTGCCACAACATTTGCTAAATATCTTTTTTTCCCCATTATATTTACTCTGTAAACTGGCAGTTTATTTCTCAGATTAGACCGCACAAATTAAAATTTAACCTTAACCATTTAACTACTTGAATATCATAACCCATGTCTGGACAATACAGTAAGTTATTTATTCATGGACTTTTTTTTTGCGAGATAAGGGAGTTGAGAGAGGCAAGAGAGGATTAGGAAATGACACAGGTCAGACTTGAACCTGTATCCCTGCAGGAAAACAATGATTCCAAACACTGTGCCACGGCAACAACAGGACAATATAATTTTGATACAATTATGTGGCATGTTGGAGTGCGTACTCCGGGTAGGGAAGGAGGTATTGCCCCAAGTGAAAGAGTTCAAGTACCTCGGGGTCTTGTTCACGAGTGAGGGGACAATGGAGCGGGAGGTTGGCCGGAGAATTGGGGCAGCGGGGGCGGTATTGCACTCGCTCTATCGCACCATTGTCACGAAAAGAGAGCTGAGCCGGAAGGCAAACTCTCGATCTACTGGTCAATTTTTGTTCCTACCCTCACCTATGGTCATGAAGGCTGGGTCATGACCGAAAGAACTAGGTCGCGAGTACAAGTGGCCGAAATGGGCTTCCTCAGAAAGGTGGTGGGCTTCTCCCTTAGAGATAGGGTGAGGTCATCCGTGAGGAGCTCGGAGTAGAGCCGCCATTTCTTTGCGTCGAAAGGAGCCAGTTGAGGTGGTTTGGGCATCTGGTAAGGATGCCTCCTGGGCGCCTCCCTAGGGAGGTGTTTCAGGCACGTACAGCTGGGAGGAAGCCTCAGGGAAGACCCAGGACTCGGTGGAGAGTTTACATCTTCACACTGGCCTGGGAACGCCTCGGGGTCCCCCAGTCAGAACTGGTTAATGTGGCTCAGGATAGGGAAGTTTGGGGCCCCCTGCTGGAGCTGCTGCCCTCGCGACCCGACTTCGGATAAGCGGTTGAAGATGGATGGATATGTGGCCAGTTTTTGTAAATACTAAAGTGAACTGTTATATAATAGTCCAAAGCTTTGCATTTCTGCTGTACAGAAATCTTTTAGATGTGTAAGACTACGTTCACTAATCAAAGTTGCCAATGCTATTAATGCTGGCTAGTGTCCATGATCAGGATAAAAAAAATCAAACAAAATCAATTACAGGCCGATATAAAAAATGTTAATGCTCATTAAACTCATCTCCAAGCTTTTAAAAAAAGAAAGCAAGAAAGTATCCTTAGTAGTAGGAGGAATATTACCTGTCTAAAAACCCACAGAAGACCACAGAGCTTTCAAAAATAAAGCAATGTTTAACTTGAATCTTTAAGCCCCAAGACAGTGAATCATATGTTTTCATCACTTCTACATTTTACAACAGCTGGTATGTCAAACTTGTTAGATTTGCAGATTATCTCTCTGTCTTTCTCTCACTGCAATCTGAAACCCTGGAGGCACTTGCTGTTTTTCCATCAAAACTATTAATGGTGATGATAAAAGCATGCTGAAATTATACTCATGATGGGGCATAACTCATATGCTAGTCTCAGCCTCAGATAGCAAGTCCACAGCATTGATACAGACCAATACAATGACCATCTGATGTATATAGTGCACAAAATTGGCAAGAGTTTTCTCAACAAAAATCAACAATCTCATTAGCTGGCTTTAATGTAATTTCTGGAATTAGGGACATTTTTTTTTTTTTTTTTAATCAGATGCCTAGAAACAAACGTGTTTACAAGTACCTGCTTTTAAAATATCTGCTTTGCAAAAAAATTAAAAATAAAACTTGATGGATTTGCCCAGGTTTACAATGTTCATGGCATGACACCATTGAAAGATACTGAAGAGCTCTTTTTTAAATATTTAGTAGAAAATAAACATGCCTTCAGTAACATAAAATTGCACATATGATCTAATATGATCTTCTAGACTTTACAGAGCAAAGGCCACGAGACCACAAGTCCACATTATTTGGGGCATTAAGGAAAGGCCACTGCATGTCGATGAGTATAAGAGGATGACTCATGGCCAGAATAAGCTGCAATGTGGATCAGACTTTATGCCAATAGTCAAAATGCCTGAAACACGTCCAGGCTGAAAGCAGTTCCAGTATAGGAGGAACAGCTGCCATCCACCAAGGGACGAAGGAGCGGCTGTCATCCACCAGGAGGCGAAGGAGTGTGCTGAGGACAGGGTGGGCAGTTTGCCCGAGAGAGCAGAAGACCTTTTTCTTTTTTCTCTCTCTCTCTCTCTGTCTCTCCTGCTCAATCTTTCTCTCTCCTCCTACCTCCCCTTGTCTCTCTCAGATTCACAGGAGGTGGGGAGGACCTTCGAGTGGTGGAACAGCTGAAAGGGCAGAGTCTCCCCTCCAGAGATGGGGGGAGAGTAAGACAGTCCGGATGGTACCCCGGCCTGAATTGGGCAGTGGAGAAGTTTGATGAGGAGGATTGCGTGGCTGAGCCGTGAGGATGCGCGCCCAGCGCTGAGTTGCCCAATCAATGGGAGGGACATAAGGGAAGAGCCGGGGATGCCAGAGAGAGAAAGTGTGTGTGTCAGTGTTTTGTGTTGCTGTGTTTTAAGTTTGATGTTGTGTTGTAATTAAAGTTAATTGAATGTGGGTTCCGGCTCCCGCTACCTCCTTTACCAAACTGTTACAACATCAGATATGCCTTTACAACATGGAGGCCTATAGACAAAACACAACCTCCCTGACAAACTTATTAGGATGCGTGCAATGTTTTTCAAAGTATCCAATCCCTATCAAGCTGGATAAATTAAAATTTTTCAACACATCAAATAAACTCAAATTAGTTGAGACACTAATATAAGGCCCATTATTGAAATTACATTGTTAAAAATAGCAAAGGAAAGTTACGTCAGTGTGTTTGTGTGAACTTCTGAAAGAATGAGTCTTTTAATGTTACTATATTTATATCTCCCTAGCCACAACAGTGTTTCTTCTCTCCCATTTCTCATGCAAAAGAAAAGTTCAGCATTAAGGGGATCTGAAAGGTGTTTCATGAGAGCGGCAAAGAGACTCAAGCTTTACATTGAATGAGGCTGATTAAAGCATAATGCAGTATAAATATCTGCATTTCTGCATCTGAACATATTTTTAGTGTCAATGCAAACAAATCAGCATGACTGTACGCAAAGACCTTACCATCTTTGGAGAGATTTATGCAGATTGACTTGTCACGCCCACCACAAAGCTTATTATTTCAGCAGTGTGAAATTGCACAGATAAAAATGAGATTTTGACTGCCGTGAGAGACAGGTATTTTCAGAAATCAACTTTGTGACTTTTGGGAATTTAGAAAGATAGCTGAATGCATACAAGACAAATTGCATGAATCATTTTCACACTAGGATGAAATCTAATGAATTTCATCATGGGAATATAATGGTGCTACCTGACCGCTCAGATTTGCAGTTGTCACGGCTTAAAGACCAGTGGGGGAGTCAACGATCTGTTGCTCAATCACGGTGCCTCTGCAATAAACAGTGGGAGGACAATTACAGCATGGAGCTCTCGCTTGAGATGACGGTAGGTGATTCTCTGAGACCCTGATAAGGATTATTGCAGCTGAATGGCTATAATGCATAAATTATCAGGCTCTCACATCTTTTTAAGTACAAATTCTCAAGGGAAAAGAGATCCCTAATTAAAATGACTTGTGTGTTGATGAGCTACAAACGATGAATGTGGTTCTTATAAAATATAATTTTTGAAGTTTGCTAGGATAACTCACCTAACCCTATGTATTACATGTTAGCATACACATAACTCGTACCCCACTACACATGCTCCAGATATGATAACTCAAATCATGTGGCTTGTTGAGGAGAGGTGAGCCATTTCTTATAAGTGACCAGACTTGTGAAATTCGGCTGGCAGATGAAAAAACACTTGAAAAAAATCCCATAGACTTAAACTGATGTAGGGACGCAAACCATATCAGATTATCATAAACACTTGGGTGTGGTCTCTTTTGGCACCATTCACGTCAGAAAATGTAAAAAAATAAAAAATAAATAAATAACTATTGTATTATGAATCATAAATCTGTAATATTTATAGTGTGCCTTGGCCTGTTTCACTGAGAATAAAGGTGAAAGTGTTTTTGATGGGCAAGCATAGACTATAAAACAGCACTATTGATTGGAGACGCTGGCGTCAATTCCCATCTACATCTTTCTTATTTTCAAACTGCCCTTGAGGGTCAACAAAATCTTCTGTGATGAGACACTCTATTGGCCCCTACAGAGGAGAGCAAATACAACACCGTCTGAGACAAAAAAATAAATGTCTGCTAAATGGGGCTATGTTTCAAACATTATAATGGTGTCAACAGACAACAGTGAGTGCTGCCCAAGGCTGTTGATAACATGTTGAGGTGTGATGTTTCCTCCTGTCAGGGACAACAGAGAAAGTGAAAAAGAATATAACAGTAGGGCTGGGCAATATGATGATGTAATCGGATATCGACAATATCTGGACACATATCCCGTTGCCAAATGCGACACTCAATTGACAGACAATGATCGACGATATCGGGAAATGGCAAAGGGATCTGTGAAGTCAGTCAAATAAATTAAACAGTAGCCCAGGGTGTGAAACTAGCACCCGCCAACTGCGATGAGGCTAAATCCAGTTCGAGAGCTCCTCGTCCAAATGTATTTCATGAGCGGGTAATTTTGCAAGAAATGCTGTTAGTCACAAAGATACGCACTTGAAGAAACACACTTTATTATATTTTTAAGAACAGACAAAAGAAAAGCTATTAATGATTGTGTCTGATTGTCTTGTCTTGTGGAACAGGTGCATGTAAAGAGTTATCACCCCTTTTTCTCATTCATCTTACCATTTCATTTGTCAGAAAACTGCAAGAATAATGTAATCTACGAGAATGCTGCAAATGAACTCTGATCATCTCAGGAGCTGCTGTGAGTTTATATACTGCTTTATTTCCACAGAGCAGGTTAACATCCTATTATCAAGTGTTTTTGTCTTGTTTTCCATTTAAATTGTCTAAAAATCCTTAAAACAAGATACATTTAATTGAGAAGCAGCATATAAGATACTTAGAATTTAAGAGAATGATTCTTAAATATACTGTAATATATTTAATATATATACTGTGTATTTTTTCACTTGGTAATACTTCTGTGAGTGCAGTAAAGACAAAATATGCTTAAATGCAGCATCTGTTCTCTAAAAGCAAGTCTAAATATCTTATATGCTGCTTCTCACATGAATGCATCTTTTTTAAAGGATTTTTAGATATTTTAAAATATTATATTCAACCTTCTCAGATAACTTTTTTTTTCTGCAGTATAGTTGCTAAAGACAATGAGTGTCGTTTTAAATATGTTTAGATATTTATATTGGAAAACAAGCCAAATCAAAAACAAATCAATTGCAGTGTATAATGGGGCACATTTCTGTTCACTTCAATCCATCTTTAACTCACAAAAAACAAACTCTCTCATATTAATAAAGCTGTGTATTGCCAATTTTCTTCACAATAAGAAATGCACGAGCCAATACATTCTAATCTAGCTGCATTAAGTGTGCGCGCTCAAGGGATGAGTGTTCCCCGCGACTGAGTGTGCATTAGCTGGGTGTAGTTTCAATCTCTCCCTCTTAGATCGAGACAATTGTGCAACTCATAGAAGAGGTGCTGACTGCACAGAAAATTACAGTTTCGGAGTTTGTTGTTATTTACATGATCTGCTTCTGTATTATTTGAACTGTATTAATAAAGATATAACAAATTAAATATCACTGCAGATGTAATGCTTGTTGTTTCCTTTAAAGACGCAGAGGAGCGGCAGCTCTGGCTCAGCTTATTCCACAAATGTTTTTTTGCATTATAAATTCCTCATACTTTGCGATCTACATCACCTGAAGCTGTTTGTGCATCTGGACTGTGAGCTGTGTAATACTTCCTTTCCTCTGTCAGGTGCAAACTGCAGTGCCGCTCTTGCGCAGCATTATTACAGTTTAAAGTGATCTCATGTTATGTTAAAAGGCATCAAACGACTATTCGACAACAAATATTTTTGTCAAATTTTTTTTATTGTCAGCGTTGTCAATAGATCAATTAATCATTTCAGCACTATTGTGAACGCAACTCTGTGGGTTCACTAATATTTATCTTTGTATTAAAGAAACAAAAACTTAAGTAATTAAATCATCAAATAAAACAAGATACGTTCACCTTGAATCTAAAATTTGTATTTACAAAAATACAATACAAACACAAATTCAATTAGAGCACACATTTGGCAGCAATATTTTGGGAACGCAAGGGAAATTATTAGGCTTTATTATTATGATTTTTATTACCTTTAAATTTAGAATTGTCTTAGTTCTTAATCTGCAGGTTATTGGTAATTTTCCATCTGTTGTCACTGGCTGATAGGCTACTTGATTGATGGTAAATGGGGCCATTGGAGTCGGTAAATGTTGGATTTAGGGAGGTGGTTAAATAAGCTTGTTTGATAAATTCATTATTTTAATTGCTTTTTTTGTTTGTTTAGTTTAAAATGCAATTTGAATTTAGAAATGTCTTTTGTTTATGTTTTTTTGTGTTTTAATAAATTAATTTAAAGCAAAATCAATAAAGCAAAAATATTCACTGACCCTCGGCCGGGGAGTTGAAGGGGAGCATTTTGTAAGCAAAAAGCTTTGTTTCTCTTTATCTCCAACGTTCCATAATTATGCCATTTATATTTTAGTGTGCACTTAATTTAGCCTAGAACTTACACCCATTCAAAATAAGTACACTCCTTTAATAATTCAGGGATATAGAGAACATGAAATGAATTTATATGACATTCTATTGTCTTGCAAGCTCTGAAATGATTACTATTTTTGTCTTATCAGTAGCAACCAAAAAAATGGCTTGATTGTGAAGTTCCCCCTTCAATTAAGCCATACTGTCCTTTAACAACATTTAAAAGATCAACAGTTTATATTTTTAAAATAGTCCACATTTCAAACTAGTGGCTGAACACCTATCATAGCACTGCTATCATAAGCGATCTGAAATCCCTCAGCTCTGACACACACTGGATGTGATGGAAGTGACGGAAATGCCATCACAGGAGGAATATCCAGTATACACTTTAAAAAGAGAACAGGTCTGTGGGGGAAATACTCTTTAATGTATATACCAACAGATATGCTCAACTTGCCCACATGAAACGTGTCCAAATCTGTAGAAAGAATCCTCAATCACATAGACTAATACCCCCTTATTGATTTAATTTTTTTGGCCTGCTTGACCAGTAATATGCCCAGATTGAAGTAACAACTAAGGCCAGAAATAAATGTGTGTTATTGCATTTCTGTAATGGTAACAAACCTCAGTACTCAAGGGGGCAATAGATCTTGAACTGCTTGTGCTATTAAACCAAATGTGTTATTATTCAGGTAGCTAGCTATAAATATTTCAACACTTTAACTTACTGTGATAACAAGATTCTTTTTAAACTGCTCTACCTGGACAGTAGTTGACCCGAAAAAGGAAACTGGCCATTGAAGACGTTTTACGCTGTTGCCCACTTTAGCGAACTATGCAGCTATGCAGATAATGCAAAAATTTGGGTAAATTTGGATAATCTGGGACCTTTTTCAGCACATCTGGTATTTACAGTGATTGTCACCACAAAACTTCAGACCACTAAATGTGACTTATATACATAACAACTATAATATATATAACTATATATTCACATTAATTTGAACAGATGTGTTTATAATGAGACAGAATTGTTAGGAATCCCACATTACCCAATGACCCAGGTTACCCAGTTTTTTCAGAACACAACGATGTGTGAAATCAAGTTTGCACAGCTAGGTACGTTTGCATTCAAATACTTGTTTCAAGCCTAAAATCGATCTCAAGATGGCGCCGAGTATGGCTGCTGCGTCGCAAGCTCCGTCAAAACACTGCAGTTTATTGTTTGTTTTGTTTACAGTTCTGTGTTTTTTTGTCTTGGATGTTGTCTGCCTTATTGTGTACGACAGACAAACGCTTTTGGACATTGGTTCGGCAATCACACACCGAAAACCGGACTTCACATTCCTCAATGCCGACCCGCGGTTTACAAACACGCCAGCGGAGCCCTTTGTTTGGGCTGCCCGGCCGCGGAAACGCAGAAGGAAAAGAGGAAAAAGAGCCGGCGTTCTCATCAGATTAAGACGTCGCGCAAATCGCCCCCCGCTACCCAGTATACTACTGGCAAATGTTCAGTCTCTGGACAACAAGCTCTGCGAGCTGAGAGCGCGGATCTCTTTCCAACGAGAGACGAGAGATTGCTGTGTTATCTGTCTTACGGAAACCTGGTTGTCCGCGGAGATTCCAGACTCGGCCATCGAACCCACGGGTTTCTCCATGCACCGAGCGGACAGAGCGAAAGACCTCTCAGATAAAAGCAGAGGTGGAGGTGTATGTTTTATGATCAACAAATCATGGTTTGATCAGAGGAATGTACATTTTATCAGGTCTTTCTGCTCTCCTGATCTGGAATTTCTCATGCTTCTGTGTCGACCATTCTGGCTACCGAGGGAATTCACAGCGGTCATTATCACTGCTGTGTACATCCCCCCACAAGCCGACACAGACCGGGCACTTAGGGAACTGTATGGGAGTATAAGTCAGCAGGAAACCGCGCACCCTGAGGCCGCGTTCATTGTTACCGGGGACTTCAACAAAGCCAACTTCAAAACAATAGCACCAAAATACCACCAACACATCAGCTTTAACACACGAGGGGACCGGGTTTTGGATCATTGCTATTCTCCTTTCCGGGATGGCTACAAATCCCTCCCCCGCCCACCATTTGGCAAATCTGACCACTCTTCCGTTCTGCTTCTGCCCGCTTACAGGCAGAAACTGAAACGGGAATCACCCGCCCTCAGAATGATCCAGTGCTGGTCGGACCAATCAGACTCTGCGCTACAGGACTGTTTTGATCACGCGGACTGGGAGATGTTCCGGTCTGCCTCCGATGACGACATCGAGGTTTACGCTGATAGCGTAACGTGTTTCATCAGGAAGTGCGTAGAGGACGTTGTTCCGACGAAAAACATACGGATCTACCCCAACCAGAAACCCTGGGTTAACGGCGATGTTCACGCGGCACTTACTGCGCGGACCACCGCTTTTAATTCCGGGAACGCGGAGGAGCGTAAACAAGCCAGTTATGCCCTCCGTAAATCCATCAGCACAGCCAAACGCCAGTACAGGCACAAAATTGAAGGTCAGTTCAACACCACTGACTCCAGAAGTATGTGGAAGGGAATTAACATCATCACGGACTATAAACAGAATAAAAACTCTGCCATGAACACCGTTGCCTCTCTCCCGGACGAGCTTAATACATTTTATGCTCGTTTCGAGGACAACAACACCGCCCTCGCGGAGAGAGCACTCGCGGCCGATACTACAGATGATGGTTCACTCTCCGTCTCTGTTGCGGATGTAACCCGATCCTTTCAACGGGTGAACATCCGTAAAGCCGCGGGTCCAGACGGCATTCCGGGCCGCGTCATCAGAGCATGCGCGAACCAACTGGCTGGTGTTTTTACGGACATTTTCAACCTGTCCCTCTCCCTGTCTGTAGTCCCCACATGCTTCAAAACATCAACCATTGTGCCTGTACCGAAGCAAGCCAAAATCACTTGTTTAAATGACTGGCGTCCTGTTGCTCTGACCCCCATCATCAGCAAATGCTTTGAGAGGTTAATCAGAGATCACATCTGCTCTGTTCTGCCCACCTCTTTGGACCCATTGCAGTTTGCCTACCGCAACAACCGCTCCACTGATGATGCTATTGCATCTACAATACACACTGCTCTCTCCCACCTGGAAAAAAGGAACACATATGTGAGAATGCTGTTTGTAGACTACAGCTCAGCATTTAACACCATAGTGCCCTCCAAGCTTGATGTGAAACTCCGGGCTCTGGGCTTAAACAGCTCGCTGTGCAGCTGGATCCTGGATTTCCTGTCAGGCAGACGTCAGGTGGTTAGAATGGGCAGCAACATCTCCTCATCACTGACCCTCAACACTGGAGCCCCGCAGGGCTGTGTTCTCAGCCCACTCCTGTATTCCCTTTACACACATGACTGTGTGGCGACACATAGCTCCAATGCCATCATTAAGTTTGCTGACGATACGACGGTTGTAGGTCTGATCACTGACAATGATGAAACAGCCTACAGAGAGGAGGTGCACACTCTGACGCGCTGGTGTCAGGAGCACAAACTCTCCCTCAACGTCAGTAAAACCAAGGAGCTTGTGGTGGACTTCAGGAAGAAAGACAGAGAACACAGCCCCATCACCATTAATGGAGCACCGGTGGAGAGAGTCAGCAGCTTCAAGTTCCTCGGTGTCCACATTACTGAGGAACTCACATGGTCCGTCCACACTGAGGCCGATGTGAAGAAGGCTCACCAGCGCCTCTTCTTCCTGAGACGGCTGAGGAAGTTTGGAATGAACCAACACATCCTCACACAGTTCTACACTAGTACTGTTGAGAGCATCTTGACTGGCTGCATCACCGCCTGGTATGGCAATAGCACCGCCCACAACCACAAAGACCTGCAAAGGGTGGTGCGAACGGCCAGAAACATCATCGGAGGTGAGCTTCCCTCCCTCCAGGATATATATAACAGACAGTGTGTGAATAAAGCTCGGAGGATTATCAAAGACTCCAGCCACCCGAGTCATGGGCTGCTCTCACTGCTTCCATCAGGCAGGCGGTATCGCAGCATCAGGACCCGCACCACCCGACTACATGACAGCTTCTTCCCACAAGCAATAAGACTTTTGAACACTTGATCCCTCACTATCAACAATCAGCACTGCACTTTATTAATCCTCATTCTGTCAATATATTCTCGCTCCCAATTCAGTCAGTGTATATATATATATATTTATACCCTTCTCTAGTGTGTGTATTCTACATTGTGTGTATTGTGTACATTTGTTATGTAAATTGTTGTGTAGGTATGTGTACATTTGTTATGTAAATTGTTGTGTAAGTTTATGTAAATTGTTTTGTGTAATATGTTGTTTATTGTAAAGTGGTTTATGTCTCGTCACTGTCATTACTGCTATGTTGCTCGGAACTGCACACAAGAATTTCACCTGCTGTTGCACTCGTGTACACAGTAGTGTGACAATAAAGTGATTTGATTTTGATTTGATTTGATTTTTGAAAAAGTCAACACTGCTTTGCTTCTCATCACACCTTTGCTGTGTAAACCAAACAATCAAAATATATTATACTGCCACTGTCCTCTTTAAGACAGCAATAAACACCTAAAGCTTGTATAAAGCTTGCACACTAAATCAAATTTATCTTTGAGCAGTTGATGAAGTCTATCCAACCAGGACAGAACACAGGCATCTGAATGATTTCCATGCATAGCCATCACCTTTCTCAATAACAGAATTTCACATTTAAGCTTCCATCAGGGGAACCGCACTTCAACTCGAGAATCAAACTTAAAAAAAAAAAAAAAAAGAAACTTTAGGAGACAACATTAATCAAATATGCAACTTTTGTATTTTTTTGGAAAAAGATGTAATATCTAAAAACATCTTAAAAAGACATGCACTGATCAGCCACAAAATTAAACCGCTGACAGGTGAAGTGAATAACATTATCTCGTTGCAATGGCACCTGTCAAGGGGTGGGATATATTAGGCAGCAAGTGAACAGTCAGTTCTTGAATTTCATGTGTTAGAAGCAGGAAAAATTGGCAAGCGTAAGGTTCTGAGCAACTTTGACAAGGGACAAATTGTGTTGCCTAGACGACTGTGTCAGAGCATCTCCAAAACGGCAGGTCTTATGGGGTGTCCCCGGTATGCAGTAGTTAGAACCTACCAAAAGTGGTCCAAGAAAGGACAGCCGGTGAACCAGCGACAGGGTCATGGTCACATGAGGCTCATTGATGTGCGTGGGGAGAGAAGGCTAGCCCGTCTGGTCCAATCCCACAGAAGAGCTACTGTAGCACAAATTGCTGAAAAACTTGCCTTGGAAGTTGGAAAACTTGGAAGAATGTTGCCTGGTCTGACGAATCCTGTTTTCTTTTAGATCATGTGAATGGCTGGGTGCGTGTGCGTCATTTACCTGGGGAAAAGATGGCAGCAGGATGCACTCTGGGAAGAAGGCAGACCGGCGGAGGTAGTGTGATGCTCTGGGCAATGTTCTGCTGGGAAACCTTGGGTCCTGGCATTCATGTGGATGTTACTTTAACACGTACCACCTACCAAAAGATTGTCGCAGACCACGTACACCCCTTCATGGCAACGGTATTCCCTGATGGCAGTGGCCTCCTTCAGCGGGATAGTGTGCCCTGCTACACTGCAAAAATTGTTCAGGAATGGTTTGAGGAACATGACAGAGTTCAAGGTGTTGATTTGGCCTTCAAATTCCCCAGATCTCAAGCCGACTGAGCATCTATGGGATATGCTGGACCAGCAAGTCCGATCCATGGAGGCCCAACCTCGCAACTTACAGGACTTAAAGTACTGCTGCTAACGTCTAGGTGCCAGATACCACAGGACACCTTCAGAGATCTTGTGGAGTCCGTGCCTCGACGGGTCAGAGCTGTTTTGGCGGCACAAGGGGGACCTACACGATATTAGGTAGGTGGTTTTAATGTTACAGCTGATAGGTGTAGCTCAGGTTTAAAAAGAAAAACTCTGGTATAAAGCCGTACTTGATATCCCAGTTCACAGTTGGAATAAATCCACAAAATGCAGCATTGCATGGATCAAAGTTGATTTGTTTTGGGAGTGCTGATTACACACACCATGCATAATTTAATCAGATCGGCAGTAGAATAAGCAGCATAAATCTTCAAATGAAACAAACTGTAATATTTAAATGATTTCAAATTGCAATTAACTACCCCCACTTGAAAACACACAGAATGAACTTAAAGCATTGACTCAAAACAACATCTGCGAGGCACATTATTTCAAAAATGTTAAAAATAATAGCCTAGTAATTCCTGTAACCAGTCAAGGAAAGGTCAATCCCGGGATTCACCCAGTAACAAACACAGAAATGGCTGAATGTCCATAGATTTAATGTGGTATGAGTCAGAGGGTAGGCTAATGCCTTCAACTGCAGTCTACTCATAAATGGCTTGTCTCAGAAGCATTTGCAGAAGTGTCATCTCACTAAAACCTCGTATTCATTAATATATTTCCTGTCGCCTGGCTGACATTTACATTGCAGCACTACAAAACATCTTACATTTTTGTTTTAATGTAAAATCTAATGTACCACATTTACATGTTTTTATTCTTGAATTCTTCATCCTTGTCTTCAGAAATAGAGCTGGTAATAGGATGAAACTAACAAAACCTGTTAAGAACATGTCCGGGCCATACTTCACCCCAAAAACAAAACAAAGAAATATGAAATTATATGCTGCTTGAAATAATTCATCCTAATGTGAATTTTTTTCCCTCATTATTGTAATGTCTCATTCTTATACTTATATATATACACAGTATACTGTATATAATATTTAAATTAAAATGGTAAATTAAATTGTTTAATATACCATGGTGGTATCTGCAGTCTTTAATTAAATAATGATTTAAATTTTTTAAATTATTACAGAAAGTTCTACTCAAAACACTTCAAATGCAATTGCTTTTTCACTATAAATCTTGGCACTGCAGTTTCCTAGCCACCATCTGTGCAGGTATGCATAAAGCACGAGGAAGTGTAATCAAGCTTTGGACCCCATTGACTTGCATTGTATATATTAATAATATATCTCTATCAAAATATCTGTTTGTGTTCCACAGAAGAAAGAAAGTCATACGAGTCATACGCTTTACATATGTTTTGAAATGTCAGATACGTTTTGTTTTGAAATGTCAGTGCTTTTTCTTTTTGCCAACAAATTGTTTCTGTTACTTGGCACCAGGTCAGTCTATCTTCTATCAATACACTGATGGTGGCTCTTATATTTCCACTAAACTTCTGGAGAGTTTTTGCAGGACTTTAGTTAAGGTTTTGTTAAATAAAACCGAGATTAATGTTGCTTTAACGTAATCTGCAGGTCAAACTTGATGTAAACAGTTGCTGACCATTTATAAACTCACCAAAGTTTAATACCTATGCAAAATACCTATGATAATTTCACATATTATTATATTAATTTTGTTAATACCCAATACTGTCTTTTGTGCATGGTTATTTGCTGTGATCTCCCATTCACTGTTGTCGAAGTTTACCATGCAAATGTTTACATCCGCATTCCAAAACCCGGAGTGTGAAAAAGGTGTATTAAGGGGCTTGTGCATAACTATTTCACAAGGTGCAAACATTCATTGATGCTCATGAAGACAACACACTACTATATGCATACTATACTATAAGTAAATATCTAGATAGTAGATTCTGCAGAGCAGTACTGAGCATTTCTGTGATTTGGTGACTAAAAACAGCTATTTGGCTTCTTAATGTTTCTGTTTAGGAGCCAATGGTTCCTAAGTTATTTTTCTAGTCTGGAGCCCTGCTTGAAAGAATATTCAAATGACACAAGCTACAGTATATCACAATGACAACACTCTACAACATAATCTAACAAAACAAACAGAAAGACCACCAAAGTAAGTGCTAATGGACGCTCGGTCACCATTTACAGGAGTGCACCTCAATTGTGTGAAAATTCCTCCATTAATAGGCGAATGTGTATGTGTGTGTGTGTGTGTGTGTGTGTGTGTGTGTGTGTACAGGTTTCACTATATTTATGAGTGCAAAATTTGTTTTAAATGTCGTCACTAATATAGTGAAACTTGTTGAAAACCCATTAGTGAGGACATTTGGCTCATAAATTGGCCAAATCATGTTTAGCTGATGTCCACATGTTTCTGTGAGAGTTAGGTTTAGGGGTATTGTTAGGGGATAGAAAATATCTTTAGCCTACTATGAAATAATTGGAAGTCTATGAGATGTCCTCACTTATATAGTGAAACAAACCTGTGTGAGTGTGGGTGTGTGTGCATGCATTACAATGAGATATGGGCCTTTATTTCAATTCAGCCTTTGCTGGTAACCTGCCAGATTAGAAATCCAAAGATTACCGACTCCTGTAACGCTCTTACAGGCCTATTTCAGTCCCTATTTTGGTGCATTTAATTGCGTATATTTGCCGCATTTGATCATAAACACTTGAATAGCCCTTTTAAGCTGGTAAATGTGAATTAAATCCCTTTATATGACTGCAAGGCAAATGATGCACAAAGATTTATTTAAATACTTCATGTAATTTCCTCTTGAACACGTAAATATCAAACAGGCAAAGAGGAAATAAACACAGTCACTGTGCTTATCTGCTATTTCCTTTAGATCTGAAATAGTGTTGTCAAAAGTACTGGTACTTCAGTACCAAGTCGATACTAAAATAAAAAAGATGCAATGATACAAGTGTTTCTGCAGTACTGGTAGCTCCAGTACCAGCAGTGCAGCAGGCAGTATCCCTGACACACGGCAGCTTTAAAATGCTCACAGGCTTATTTGAATGTGTGCTCTGTTACTCCTTTTACACTGAAAGGGACAATTAAACAAATTAAAATCATGACATGTCCTAGTGAGATATTAAACCGTTAACGGCTGCAATTTTAGCGTGGATGAACTGCGTACTTTGAATGTATAAATCCAACTGCTCAAACAATGGAAACGCATCAGACATTGAGAATCATTTGAGTTGTATCAGATGACAGAGCAGAGCACTCGTCCACTGTGAACAACACAGTACATGTAAACAAAATATTTATATAATTAAATCACAGCATTTGTGGTTTAATCTCAACTCAAACTTTATTTAAATAGCATTTACAACAAGAGTTGACCAAAGTGCTTCACAGTAATACAATTTAAAAAAACATTTCAAAATGTCTACATACACAAACACCAGTAGTCTAAAATTCAAACACTTCAAAACTGTGTCCTACATTTCATTTGTTAGACTCAAAGGCCAGTGTAAAAGATTTCAGATTTGACTTAAGTCATAATCAAAACATCATAATAAAAGCACAATTCAAAATAAAAGCTAGATGCCTGAAATTGAAGAAATTGTGACATACATAACAACTGTATAGTAAAATGTAATATTAATTGTAAAAATACTACTACTACTACTACTACTACTACTACTACTAATAATAATAATCAAGCAATATATCACAAGCAAGACTGCTGTTGAATAATATATATATATATATATATATATATATATATATATATATATATATAAAAAAAATACAATAACATGTTGAAAAGTTCCATTTTCACTTGATAATTTTTTTTAAAGAATGAATTGATTAGACACCATTTTGATGATGAAATGTAATTAAACTTTAAAACACTGAGTTCTGGAAAATAATAATAATTAAATTAATAAAATAAAAACTAAACGAATGTGTTCAGTAGTATATTATCATATTAGCATATTTTTGCTGTGGAATCGAAATTGGTATTGAGAACCATGAATTTTCACAGGTACTGAAATTTTGGTACCGTGACAACACTAACCTGAACTAAGATTCCGTCTAAGTCCTCCCAGCACAGGGTAAGCAGCAGTGTTAAAAACAGAAAATTGAGTACTACAAGAACAGACTTACAGTGGAACACAAAAATAAGACTCACAGACAGACGGCTCAATCTACAATTTCATAGCATCAGACAGAGTAATACAATGTCTTGAACACTACCGATAAACCTCATGCGAAGCCAGATGGTTTCAGAATAGCTTTGTGGAAGGTTACGAATCCAATATCAGACCAGGAGAAAGGGATTATGAAGGGCAATTGGGAAAGAAAGATGGAAATAATGCTGGGATAAAATAAAAGCAGCAGTGAATATAAGAAACTTGAGATGGTTAAATAGAAAGAGAAATTACAGAATGAAAGTATGATGGAAGAAAAGCTGTGTCCAAAAGAGAGTGGCGTCACTGCATTAACAACTACAGTATATGTTTAGTTCGGTCATGTACATACTATGCAAATTCATTGATCAAACAAGCTTATTTAGTGTTGCTTTAAAAAATAACACAAAAATAAACACAATTAATCATACCCCCAGACCATAATAAGGAATTTTCCTACCATTGGAGCAATTCAAGCCGTCACCTTCAATTTAAGTACCACCATGCTTTTGTATTTACTAGTTGCATCAGCAAGGGGTAGTAAGCGCAACTCCAGCTGTACAGGCAACAAACTAAGCACACACACACACACATATATATATATATATATATATATATATATATATATATATATATATATATATATGTATACAGTAGTGTTTAATATAATTAACAGTTACATCATATGATGATTAATTGATCGCCCATATCAATATTTGCAAGAAAGGTCCCAAATGGGTAACTCAGCAAGTAAAGCCCCTGACTACCACACCTGGAGTCGCAAGTTCGAATCTAGGGTGTGCTGAGTGACTACAGTCAGGCTTCCTAAGCAACAAATTGGCCTGGTTGCTAGGGTGGGTAGAGTCACATTGGGTTAACCTCCTCATGGTAGCTATAAAGTGGTTCTCACTCTCGGTGGGGCGCGTGGTGAGTTGTGCGTGGATGCCACGGGTAAGTAACTCATTGCTTTTGTACACCTCTACTTCCCTGCATTGCAATAAATCAAGAGTTAAAAGTGTGCAAACTTCAGGGAGGAGACATGATGGGCATTGTAGTTCTATAGAGTGTGAGGCCAGAGACTATTTAGCACAGAGAAGTCACTTCTATTTATATGAATGGGCCCAACCAAGAATCACCCAACAATCAATGGATGTAGAAAGCTCCCGACTTGCATTCTAATTAGCCGGGAATATAAGCCAAAAAAATGCACGTTTTAACGTAATATGAGGTCAATATTCGGTTTAGTGAAACGTGATTGATTCATGTGTAAAAATACACACTGCATTAAAAAACAAATCAGTGAACGCGTTTATGCAGAGGGACTCTTCCACAGGCCATGACATGATACACAGGGTGAAATACTCACTCAATTCACTGACTTATGCAGCCAAACTGTTCCGTGTTACAGCTCCCCGTAACTGGGAGAATGGGATAAGAAAAGCTGACTCTGGATCAGTGGCTCCGAGCAATTTTCGACATTGATTGTGTATGTCTACGTTTCTAAAAAGATTCTATATTTTTGTTTTATAATAAACAAGTAGTTTGATTCATGAAACAAACCGTTTTCATTACATTTTGGTAGCATTAAAAATAATTCCATTCAAGTTGTATCAAGAAGTTGTATGTGAATAACCAGTGACGTCTGTACGCACCGTGGATCAACTCAAAGCAAGCGTGCACCAAGATGACTTAAGTGAACAATATTAATTTATTATCAGACACAATCCTTAAACATGACAGGCTGGCATTCCCCACTGAAATTTAAGTTGACTATGATATTATTGAATGGCACAGCACATGATGACATATGACGTAGGTTCAAGTTTTGGACTTTGCTGCGTTTGGTGAGACAGTGGTTATACTTCATTATTCATATTGGCAGCCATGTTGATGGAAAAACAAATCATGCATATTCATGTTATTGAGATTTTATTATAAATATGACATGAAGACCTACTTTCTAAATATCTGTTTTTTTACAGTGTTTTTGACATGAGTGTTGTACAGTAGCTAGAAGGGCTGCAATTAACGATTATTTTGATAATCAACGATCTAAAATTATTAGAACAATTATTTGACTAATCATCTTATAAAAATACCTCTATAGGACATTCACTGAATTAAAGGGAAAAGGGGGAAGTTCACTACAAAAATCATATTGTAATCAAGTGTTTTGTCTTGTTTTCTATTTTAAAATATTTAAAAACATATATTATATTTAGACTTGCTTGAGAATGGATCTTGAATATAAGTGACTTTTGTATATAAGTGTATTTTTTACTTGTTTATTCATCTGACAGTGCAGTAAAGTCAAAATGTACTTATATTCAAGATCTATTCTCTGAAAGAAATTCTTAATATATTATATTGTGCTTCAGGTAAATGTATCTTGTTTTAAGGATTTTTAGATATTTTCAAATATTGTAATATTATATTCAACATTTTCAGGCAACAAATTTGTTTTCTGCAGTATAGCTCCTTAAGTAAATGTACTTTATTTGAAAGGAGTTTTAGATATTTATATTGGAAAACAAGCCAAAACAGCAACAAATCAAAAAAGTATTTAGTTGCAGTGTAGATGATAGGCGTAAACCACTCTCACCATTTTCTCTCAAAAACCAAACTCTCTCTTCTTAATAGAGATGCATATCACAGATTTTCTTCACGATAAGATACACACCGCAACACATATGTATTATGATTCACTTCGTGATGGCTCATCACGTTATAATCTAACTGGCGTGCAAGAAGGACGAGCGTGTCCGCGTCTGAATGCACATTAGCCGGGTGCAGTTTCAATCTTTCCCCCTTACATTGGGTCACTTCACACAACTCATAGAAGCAGCGCTGACTGCACAGATGGCATTTTCCACTGCATGTTATGGTTCGATTCGACTCTACTTGCTTTACTTTTCGGAGCTTGCTTTTCCACTGCTGTTTAGTGCCACCTCAACGTGGGATTATAGGCAGATCGTCATAGTTGCAGTGACATCATCTTAAACGTGACACAAAACAATAAACAATAACACGACCGCTAGCTGTTAGCTCATTGTGCTGCATAAGGCAGTTGTTGCATGGTGATTTTACACAAGTGTAACAGTTAAATTAGCCTGGTTGTTTAAGAAGCATGCTTTCCAGTAGCTGGTCAACTAAATAAAGTGAAGCTTTCAAGCAGAGTATAGAGTTAACGTGACAACCTTTGGTCAAAAGGTTGTCATGGTCGAGGGTGGTAACAGGGATAAGCTCCTGTTATCTACAAATACCCTCAAGACCTGCGTCTCACTATAGCCTCTGACAACCAAAGCCCAACTTCTGGCCTTCACGTGGCAGAACTGTTTTTCACTAACAGGAGAAGGGGCAAAGGCGGGTTTTTGGCGCCTCAAAACCAAAACGCTTCGGGTAGACGGAACTCGTCAGCCTCGGAAGGCAATCTGTCTAGGGGAAGGAAAACCCTGACTCCAAACCTCCGCTGCCTTGCGGCTAGATCCACTCTTTGGAAAAGGCTATGGGAGTAAACCCAGAAAAAAAAAGCAGGAGTGGAGATGCTTCCACTCCACGAGTCTGCTATCTTGCGAGCATGCCGCAAGAACAGCTGGTGTGCTGCTGAATCTTCATTCCTCAGCTCCAGAGTTTGTCTCTCTGCATGTGAAGACTGGACTCGGCGGACTGCGCGGAAGAAGCCAGCAGGCTCAACGGGCAGAAAGGCGATTCCCAGCAACGCGTTGTGGAGCGCAGAGAGCGCGGCGAGACACGTAGAAAGCCGCGGTCATCTACTGCACCCAACTCCATCTCCAGCCGTCTCGACTATGTCTTGCTGCTGGACCCAGATGGTTTTTGGGCGAGAGAGTGAGGTCGACGAGATGCGCAACTCTTCCTCACTTTAATCCAAGTCATCGCGCAAGTCATCTTATCATCCTTTACCCCATCCCTACCCCAAGTCCTGTGGCGACAGGCGAGCGACGAAGCGACAGGTGTGGGTACACTGGCAGTCGTAGCCGCAAACCTGCACACAGGCGGCTCAGGCCATAGGGTCGCTAATCACTGAACGGAGCAGCAGTGGATTTCGGCAGCCGTCTGAGCGACTGAGCAGCCCTTTATAGGAACGCACTGCTCACCTCCATGGCATGAGGAGCGGACTAGAAAAGGTGTCCCAAACATTGCCTGCTCTATCTACCCTAGCCAGTTCACCGCGACTGGAGGGGGCCTTACACATGCGGTCGAAAAAACAAAAAAACAAAGATTACACCATTGAACATTGCCGCTTGGAACGTTCGCACACTTCTTGACAGAGATGTGTCAGAGAGACCTCAGAGACGCACAGCGCTCATTGCAAGTGAGCTCGCCAGGTACAACATCGACATCGCTGCTCTTAGCGAAACCAGGCTGGCAGGAGAGGGGGAACTCGGTGAAAGAGGTGCAGGATATACCTTTTTTTGGAATGGACGTGGACCTGAAGAGAGAAGAGAGGCAGGAGTTGGCTTTGCAGTTAAGACGACGTTGGTCGGCAAGTTGGCTGGTCCCCCAAAGGGTGTGAGTGATCGCCTTATGACGATGAGACTCCCCCTTTCTCGTGGACAGAAGTACGTCACCATTGTCAGCGCCTATGCCCCCACCATGACCAACCCAGATGAGACCAAGGACAGGTTTTATGAAAACCTGAACACGGTCATCACTGCTGTTTCCCACGCAGACAAACTCATCATTCTTGGTGATTTTAACGCGAGAGTTGGTCGTGACAGCGTCTCCTGGGAAGGTGTGATCGGGAAGCATGGAGTCGGCAACTGCAACAGCAACGGTTTACTACTCCTCCAGACCTGCGCTGAGCATGGCCTTCTGATCACCAACACCGTCTTCAACCTCCCTACCCGTAACAGGACATCATGGATGCATCCCCGCTCAAAGCACTGGCATCTCATCGATTACGTCATCGTAAGGAAGAGAGACAGGCAAGACGTACGAATCACGAAGACCATGTGTGGTGCAGAGTGCTGGACAGACCACCGCCTTGTTGTCTCCAAGCTTAACCTTCGCATCAAGCCCAAAAGACGGCCGCAGGGAGTGAAAACGCCAAAACGCCTGAACATCAGCAAGCTGAAAGTCAGCGACATCAAGCAGTCTTTTGCCGACACTCTGGAGAAACGCCTGGACTCCACTGTTCTGGAAGGCCAGGATGTTGAGACAGCGTGGGCCGCGCTTCGTGAGACGTTGTACAACACAGCCATGGAGTGCCTCGGGCCAGCATCAAGGAAACACAAAGACTGGTTTGATGAAAACTGCACAGAGATCCAGCAGCTGCTAGAGGAAAAGCGTCGTGCACACAAAGCTCATCTCGACGATCCAAAGTCAATATCAAAGAAAGACACGCTGAGGACTGTACGGAGCAACATTCAAGTGAAGTTGCGTCATATGCAGGATTCATGGTTGAGCAGCAAAGTGGATGAGATCCAGGGCTTTGCAGACAGGAACGACATGAAGTGCTTCTACGACAGCTTGAAGGAAGTCTATGGTCCTACCACTTCAGGATCACTGTTTCCTCTCCTCAGTGCTGACGGATCAACCCTCATCACCGACAAGGTGAGGGTTTTGGAGAGATGGGCGGAACACTTCGACAGCATCCTGAATAGGCCTTCCACCATCAACGAGGACGCCATCAACAGGCTACCTCAAGTCCCTGTTGAAGAGACCATGGATGCCCTACCCACCTCGGTCGAAATTCACAAAGCAGTTCGACTACTCTCTAGTGGCAAAGCACCTGGTTCGGACTCCATCCCAGCTGAAATCTACAAAGAGGGTGGCGCGGCCCTGGTTGAAAAAATTCACCAACTGTTTCGGCTCATCTGGCAACACGAAACAGTGCCACAAGACTTCAAAGATGCCTCCATTATCCACCTTTACAAACGAAAAGGAAACCGCCAAATCTGTGACAATCATCGCGGAATCTCCCTGCTGTCCATCGCTAGCAAGATCCTGGCTAGAGTTCTGCTCAACCGCCTCATCACGCACTTGGAGCAAGGCCTCCTACCTGAGAGCCAGTGTGGCTTCCGGAAAGAACGTGGGACAACTGACATGGTGTTTGCTGCCAGACAGCTACAGGAAAAATGTCAGGAACAGAACGTCGATCTCTACTCCACCTATGTCGATCTGACCAAGGCCTTCGACACTGTTAGTAGAGAGGGTCTTTGGAGAATTATGGCAAAGTACGGATGCCCCAGAAAGTTCATCGCCATAGTTCGACAGCTACACGACGGCATGCTGGCAAGAATCCAGGACAACGGTGAGACAACTACTCCATTCTCTGTCTCCAACGGAGTGAAACAAGGCTGCGTCCTTGCTCCCATTTTGTTCAGCCTCATGTTCTCAGCCATGCTGACAGACGCCTTCAAAGACGCTGACGTGGGCATCGGTATCAACTACCGGACGGATGGTTCAGTGTTCAACCTCCGAAGGCTTCAAGCTAAAACCAAGGTTTCGACTGACACCATCAATGACTTCCTGTTTGCCGATGACTGCGCCCTCAACGCTACCACTGAAGCAGACATGCAACACAGCGTTGACCTGTTCTCTGACGCCTGCAACAACTTTGGCCTTACCATCAGCACAAAAAAGACTGAGGTAATGCATCAGCCAGCTCCAGGTAAGCCATACGTTGAACCAAACATCACCATCAACGGGCAGCGGCTGAACTCGGCGGACAAGTTCATTTACCTTGGAAGCACTCTCTCCAGGAATGTTGTCATTGACAACGAAGTCAATGCCAGACTTGCTAAAGCAAGCTCCGCCTTTGGCAGACTTCACAAGAACGTATGGAGCAGGAGAGGGATCACCACAGAGACAAAGATCAAGGTGTATCGGGCTGTTGTTCTGACTGCATTGCTCTACGGCTGTGAAACATGGACAGTCTATCAGCGTCACGCCAGTAAGCTGAACCACTTCCACACTACCTGCCTCAGAAAACTCCTCGACATCAAGTGGCAAGATAGGATCCCAGACACTGAGGTCCTATCACGTGCTGACCTGCCTAGCATCCACACCATCTTGATGCAATCTCAGCTTCGCTGGGCAGGTCACGTAGCTCGCATGTCAGACGAACGTATACCCAAGAAACTGCTGTTCGGCGAGCTACAGCAAGGTAAGCGCTCTCAAGGTGGCCAGAAAAAGCGTTTCAAAGACACGCTGAAAGCCTCAATGAAAGCTTTCAACATCGGCCAGGGCACTTGGGAGCAGGCAGCCCAAGACAGAGGAGCATGGCGATCAGCAGTTCGCAATGGTGCCAAAACATGCGAGGCCAACAGGATCGCTGTTGCTGAAAACCGCAGGCAAGCCAGGAAAAACAGAGCCATCAACTCTGCAAATGCTGCAACCATTCCCTGTCCGTACTGCCAGAGACTCTTTCGTGCGCAGATTGGCCTCAACAGTCATCTGCGGACCCACAGCGCAGAGCTCCCCCAACCCCCACTAGTGGATGAATAGATGGTCCTCGTCGCATCGACGGACGAACACGAGAGTTAACGTACCATCCTCCATCGTGGACTCCAGCCGCGGCTGAGTCCAGGGCACTCTACCTCCCATTGCTCGCCATTCTGGTCAAATCATTTGGTCGAAACCACTTCCACTTTTCCTTGATGATTCTGTAGTCAGTTTTAAGTTTTTTTTCTACACTGTTGGTAGGTCCGGTGGTAGCCGTGTGTGCAGCAACAGTTGAGACACTTCCTGAAAGACTTTTTCATTTCACGTCGTTTTGTTCGTCGCTAACGAGAGGAACGTCTGCACCTCGTTTATTGACAACGCCGTGGTTTTGCACACAGCCATTTCTTTTTACAATTTGAAAATTGCGTGAACAAATGATACTGTTATTGCTGTTGCTAACTTTAAAACCAGTGGGTTGATGTTGCGTGTCGGATATCCAGTGACGCCGGTAGTGACGATTCTCTCTGATCAATCAGTGATCTGTAGGGTTTTGACGTCACATTTAGTATCGGCTCGGCTTGGAGCCTTGACCGAGGTGATACTAAAAAAAAGTACCAGGTACCCGGTACTATCCACAGTGGAAAACCCCCAGAAAGCGAGCAGAGTCAAGTTGAGTTGTACCGTGCAGTGGAAAAGCCCTACGAGATAAGCCAGTTTCTGAGATTAAATTTATTTCCCTGACCTGCTTCCTTATTATTTGAACTTTAAAAAAGGATGCATTAAAGATATAACGGCGAGGTGTTTCCTTTAAAGATGCTCTGACATGCAAGTTTGCTTCAGTGGAATGGCAGCCCCGGCTCCGCTGTATTTCACAACAGAGTGCTTAGTTATATACACTTTTGTATGATTCCCTCATAGTTTGTGATCTACATCACCTGAAACTGAAATTTTAGAGTGCATCTGGACTGTGAGCTGTGTCTTCTTCATCTCCTCAGTCAGAAGCAAGCTGCAGTGCAGTGCTGCTCTTGTGCGCCGTTTCATATCTGATCTCATGATCAAACGACTATTCGACAATGGAAATTTTGGTCGACAATTTTTGATTAACGTTATTTTATTTTTTATTGACGTCGTCAATAACGTCGACTAATCATTTCAGCCCTAGTAGCTAGCATGACCTGTAATGTCTCTTGTATGCAACGCATGGCTTATATGTAAGGAATGTATAGCACAGCAGAAGAGAAAGTAGCTGTGAGAAAAAAGTTACGCAAAAATAACGCAAAAGTAACGTAGCGCATTAATTTCCATAAATAAACCTTTTTAATTAAGTAAATTTTTAAAGAAGTAATGCAATAGTTACTTTTAAAAGTAAAGTTGCCCAAGTGCATATATATATATATATATATATATATATATATATATATATATATACACACACACTCACCTAAAGGATTATTAGGAACACCATACTAATACTGTGTTTGACCCCCTTTCGCCTTCAGAACTGCCTTAATTCTACGTGGCATTGATTCAACAAGGTGCTGAAAGCATTCTTTAGAAATGTTGGCCCATATTGATAGGATAGCATCTTGCAGTTGATGGAGATTTGTGGGATGCACATCCAGGGCACGAAGCTCCCGTTCCACCACATCCCAAAGATGCTCTATTGGGTTGAGATCTGGTGACTGTGGGGGCCATTTTAGTACAGTGAACTCATTGTCATGTTTAAGAAACCAATTTGAAATGATTCGAGCTTTGTGACATGGTGCATTATCCTGCTGGAAGTAGCCATCAGAGGATGGGTACATGGTGGCCATAAAGGGATGGACATGGTCAGAAACAATGCTCAGGTAGGCCGTGGCATTTAAACGATGCCCAATTGGCACTAAGGGGCCTAAAGTGTGCCAAGAAAACATCCCCCACACCATTACACCACCACCACCAGCCTGCACAGTGGTAACAAGGCATGATGGATCCATGTTCTCATTCTGTTTACGCCAAATTCTGACTCTACCATCTGAATGTCTCAACAGAAATCGAGACTCATCAGACCAGGCAACATTTTTCCAGTTGAACAACTGTCCAATTTTGCAAATTGTAGCCTCTTTTTCCTATTTGTAGTGGAGATGAGTGGTACCCGGTGGGGTCTTCTACTGTTGTAGCCCATCCGCCTCAAGGTTGTGCGTGTTGTGGCTTCACAAATGCTTTGCTGCATACCTCGGTTGTAACGAGTGGTTATTTCAGTCAAAGTTGCTCTTCTATCAGCTTGAATCAGTCGGGCCATTCTCCTCTGAACTCTAGCATCAACAAGGCATTTTCGCCCACAGGACTGCCGCATACTGGATGTTTTTCCCTTTTCACACCATTCTTTGTAAACCCTAGAAATGGTTGTGCGTGAAAATCCCAGTAACTGAGCAGATTGTGAAATACTCAGACCGGCCCGTCTGGCACCAACAACCATGCCACGCTCAAAATTGCTTAAATCACCTTTCTTTCCCATTCTGACATTCAGTTTGGAGTTCAGGAGATTGTCTTGACCAGGACCACACCCCTAAATGCATTGAAGCAACTGCCATGTGATTGGTTGATTAGATAATTGCATTAATGAGAAATTGAACAGGTGTTCCTAATAATCCTTTAGGTGAGTGTATACTTTCTCTGCAAATATTGATATATGCGATTAAATTGATTAATTCATCGGCATATGATCTAATTTTTAATTATATTAAAAATTCTTATCAATTGACAGCCCTTGTTAATTCAGTTGGCAATACCTACTTTTTTTGGGAGGGTATTCGGCTTTCACATAAACAACCATTGTCAGTGTGTATGGAATGGGATTAAGCACTAAGAGGAGGAGTGACAACCATATTCATCTGCAGTGTGCATGAAAATGGAGAGGTTGCACTCGTTGAAGAAGGCTTTGTGTCTTTTACACTATTGCAATTATATTGCTGCGCATTTGTGAGTATAAAGAACCAAAACTTTTACAAGTAAACGGCCGCTAATCAATTTGTTGACAACAAGCCCTCTTAACTGTCATGCATTGATACCCGGCAGTGGTTGTGCATTTCTCGCAATTCTACTCAGTCTGCACTCAAAAAATACATTAACATGTGGTGAAAACCTAAAATATAGAGCCAGATCCCACAGAAAAACTGTAGGATAGAGAAGGCATTCATTTATCATTCTACCAGATGCCAAGCTAAACCAATATGCATGGTGTGAATAATAAAATGATCCTTAAGCTTATTTAACAACAGTTTAAATGCACCACACTGCTTACTGTAAACATATGCCCAGACATTTTAATGGTTATCAATAGGCAGTCATCCCACACAATTCCAACAAATTATTTGTTATTACTTTACTATGTGACTCGATTTTCTAACAACTTTAAAAGCTCAGCTCTAAGATTAATTTAGGTAAATAAACCAGGCCAATTTAAATAATAATAAAGCAGAAATTTAACCCTGAACAGGGTGGTAAAAAGATAGTACAGTAGTTGTGCAAAGAATTTTCTATCTTAATTCATTCGACAAGTTTTTTAATTAAAGCATATCAACACATTAATAATGTTTTAATGAAGAGTTTAAATAGCACAACTCATGCAAGTACACAACCCATATTGTCAGCACAAGCAGACACAGTTTAAAGCAAAAAATCAAGCATGGAGAATGAGGACACAAATGATGCATGAAAGAGGTTTAAGGACAGTAATATCTTATCAGTCTAATGAGACAATCTCTTGAGCATAGCCTCTGATGACATGTGACATCATCGGGTGGGAGGGTTCAAAGCATTATTTTCTTGACACTCATGAACTATTATCATTAGCCGCACAAAATTTGCCATGGTATCTAGAGTCACAATACCTTAGTTACTACAATAATGATGCAAAACAAAATAAATTAAAAATATAGTTTACTCAAAAATTAAAATTCTCTCATAATTTATTCACCCTCAAGCTATCCCAGATGTGTATGACTTTCTTTCTTCTACAGAACACAAATGAAGATTTTTTTTAGAAGAAAATCTCAGCTTTGTAGGTCCTAACAATGTAAGGAAATGGTGGGCAGAACTTTGAAGCTCCAAAAAGCACATAAAGACAGCATAAAAGTAATCCATACAACTCCATTTATTAAATCCATGTCTTCAGAAACAATATGATAGGTGTGGGTGGGAAACAGATCAATATTTAAGACTTTTTTTACTATAACTCTTCACTTTTTACCAGTCCCGACCAGTAGGTGGCGATATGCACAATGAATGTGAATCGCTAAAAAACAAAAGAAGAACATTGTGTAAGTAAAAGAGAAGATTTATGGTAAAAATGTATTTAAATATCAAACTGTATCTCACACACAAATATTATATTGTAGTGGTCGACCGATATATCGCAGAGGTTGATACATTTTCCCATTTGGCTGATTGTTTTTTTAAGGCCACTAGGGTGCTGAGAATAGCCTGCTTGCATGTATAGGAGTGTCTGAGACATGTTAATGACCAATCACAGTTTGTTTTGTATGTGCCATCGTGTCACTACAATAACAGACTGGTGTGTAACACAGTGTCATTTAAACGGTCCGCATATCAGAGACACGGGGACGCGTTTGAGCTCATAATGTTAAAGTGCCCGTCTGTTTCATTCTCCCTCTCTCTCCTCAATAGTTCCCTGTATCTCTTAACTGTCTTGTCTAAAGGTAAAAAGGCAAATATCAATAAAACTTCTATCATACACAGTCTGCAAAAACCTCACGAAAATCTAGCATTTTCTTCCCGTCCAGCACTCTTCTAATATCTTCCTCTGAAGCGTCTATCAGCCAGAATCAAAACTTAAGGATAAGGATCAAATGTTCCCCTAATAATTCACAAATCACGATGGTCAGTCCGTGACAATCCAAGCAGGCGATCCACAGCGTTTAAACTCTCAGAAGATTGCTGCTGACCTTTCTGGATACGTACGAGTGCATGAATGTAACTTCAAAGTAAAAGCGCCTCATGTGCACTATGAGTAAATGCCATATATACTGTGCACTGTATGTACAATTGGTTTGATTGGGTCTTTAATGTGAAAGTGCGATTGATAATGTGCAAATGTCATCCATTGTTGCTGGACTACTGTGTGTACTGTCATTTCCATCTTTCTAATATATGAGCACTTTCTTCATGTAGAAATTAATCACTAAAATGTTATGACTAAACATAAATCTGAAGTAACTATCATCTACCATTATCTTAAAGATAATTAAATATAATAAAAGTATATTAATGTAACTTATTAGTATACGTCTTATGTGACATTGAGTAAATATAGTGCTAAATAAGATTTATAAATTTTTTTTAGCAATTTTATGTTTATGTTATTTGCTATATTAAATTCTGTGATATATCGACATTGTATCGGCCTATTCGACACCCTTCTCTCTGGATATCGGCATCGGCCATTAAAGAACACATATCGGTCGACTACTATTATATTGCTTCTGAAGACATGGATTTAACCACTGGAGTCATATGGATTACTTTTATTCTGCCACCTTTACGTGCTTTTTGGAGCTTCAAAGTTCTGGACGCCATTTACGTGCAATGTATGGACCGACAGAGCTGAGATATTCTTCTAAAAACTCTTTGTTTGTGTTCAGCAGAAGAAAGAAAGTCATACACATCTGAGATGGCATGAGGGTGTGTAAATGATGAGAGAATTTTCATTTCGGGGTGAACTGTTCCTTAAAAATCTCCTTCAAACTAAGAAGAGTGTAAGAAGATTTCAAATCTTTCTGTCATTTGTTACATTTCTTATCGATAGAAATGGTGGCAAATAGCAAGTTACCACAGCTTCATTATGCAACAATAACGTTAACGATTATATTATGGTTAGCAAGGTGCATTTATGTCAAAAGAACAATGAAATTGCATACAAATATTAAAACTTCCGATTTACTCACATAAAAGTGGACGACTTAAGTCTCTTGCGTGGTTTAACACTTTATCTTGCATTCTTTTCATTTGCCACATTAAAGTAAGACGTGCGAAAGAAACCTCAGTGCCACTACGACTGAATTCAAACGCAGAAGCATAAAACTTAGGCTTCTGTCTCACACTTGTATGGCAATGTATGATAATGATGTCCTCTTGTAACTTCGTATGCGCACTCACCTCAGATTAAGAGCGAGGAAGTGTCCGACGCCACCGCCGCCAACATTAACGCAATTGTCGACAATCCCCCAAGAGTGTCTGACGAATTATGCTGAACTTGTCTCAGATTAGGATGATGTTCCAGTGTATACAGCACTGCTGGACTGAGGCTGAATTGTAGTAGATAACAAGAGGAGCCAGTAAGCAGCATTGGTGCTGTCAAAACGGAGGTAAACACGTTAAGGCATCATGGGAAACTGGAAGAGCAACGTGCTTTACCCACGTGGGGTTGCCCACAGCGACATCTACAGGTTTTGATAATACTTAAAGGGATAGTTCACCCAAATATGAAAATGATCTCTCATGATTTACAGAAATTAAGATTTTTAGAAGAATGTTTCAGCTCTGTAGGTCCTTGCAATGCAAGTGAATAAAGGTAAAAAAGTTTAAAAAAAAAAAAGGACTTAGATTCTTGTGTTTCTCACCCACACCTATCATATCACTTCAGAAGACATGGATTTAACTACCAGAGTCTTCTAGAGTACTTTTATGCTGCATTTATGTGGATTTTGGAGCTTCAAAATGTTGGCACCCATTCACTTGCATTGTGTGGTCCAACAGAGCTGAGAAATTCTTCTAAAAATCTTAATTTGTGTTCAGATGAAAGAAAGTCATCCGTAACTGATATGACATAAGGGTGAGTAAATGATGAGACAATTTTCATTTTTGAGTGAACTATACCTTTAATGGGGCATTCTGACAAATAAAAAAGAAACTTCCATGATAATACCACATTTTTTGGACATATGCCATAGTAGTACCATGGTATTCTAAAGTGTTTGGAGTACCATGTAAGTAACATTGTATATGAATATAGTAATCATTCAGTGCCACAGTAAATATCAAACTACCATGGGATTACCATCTGATACATCACTATGCCGTAGTACCCCCACAGTGTTATTTTAAAGGGAAATTAAGGATTTTTGATCTTTGAAAATTAGGAAATTAGAATTATTTTGCAGCCTATTGTCAGCTAAACATACGTAAATTTGTGTAATTATCTATAAATACATATTGGATTGTCAGTTTTACCATAAAACCTCTTTAATCTGGAAAATTATCATTTAAAGATTGAATTTCTCCAAACACAAACACATATTACATGTGACATTATTTATTAAATAAGGTTGTGTGATGGGGATAAGAGTATATTAAATAGCATATGATGCTTGCCAAACTGTCAAGAGAATTTTTTTTATTTTATTTGAAATGCATCCAGCGGTTCCTTTAAATACATAAGTTATCTGCCACATACATGCAGTTTTTATTTCCTGTGTCACAGGAATTATTGCTGTAATCTTTTTTGTTTATTTTTAATTATTTACATGAATATTTACTGTCAATAAACTGGCAAGATTTTAGAAAGGCTGCCAAAAAGAAAAGTCAGGAGTGGAGCTAGTTATACATTTTGATGAAACATTACAAAGACAATTTCTTTTTTCATTGATTGGCATTGATGAATCGTACCAATAAGACCAGGAATGTGAATTAAGAAGTATGGTCAATTTTGATTTTAGGACTTTATATGATACTGCACGAGTGTCATTCTTAACTCAAGGCCAATCCTAGGCCACACACACACACACACACACACACACACACTCACTCACACACACACAAACAGCTTATGCAGGGAAAGGTTGTTAGCCTGTACGGTCTGCTGTGTAATTAATCATCGTGAAGTTTTCAAAACCAAAAACATAGTGAATATAATGTAGCTCTGAAATAGAGCAGAGACTCTGAAGCCAACAAGAAAAAGCTCTTTAACAGATACACCGCTAGTGATTTATTGCACTCCTGTGTATCTTTTTCTTGTGGCTAAAGGAAAAGAGTTAATAAATCCTATTGTTTTATTTAGGATTATAAGCTTGTAAAGCAGAAATATATATTATTGCAACATTTTAAATACTTTAACTCACTCTCTTTGGTCAAAGTTGCCACATGAAAAGTAACAATACTAATATATGCTAATATTAGAATAATAGTATTCTGATGTGGCCAGATATTCTGTAGCAGGAATGCTAAATAATTTGGGAGGTGTCTTTAATCATACAACAGGATTTATGCTATGAAATCACACAGGGCTAAAGAGACTATGTAGACTACAAAAAAGGAATCAAAAAGACTTGGCAAAGAACAATCCTCATAAACAATACCAGGGACTAAAAACAATATGTTTTTCATTTCGGTTTGCTCTGAGCAAAAATGTTTCATTCTGGTTCAGAAGTTCAGCACCCTCATTTCCAAATGGTAACTGATAAGAACAAAATAAAATAATGGTTAATAGGGTACAACAGGGCTAAAGGCTCCATGGGGTAAAAGGCTCCATTGATTTTATTTTCTACCAAAACACTAAATAGCAAAACAACGAACACAGCACTTTTCTAAACACCACTTTGTTTGTAAAATCACTATGCACTGATCACATTCAGTCTCTTTGTACGTTACGTAATTGTTTTGGAAGCTCGCTCGCATCCCTATGGAGTGTGTGCATGAGCGCGAGCACGAGCAACTGGTTGCTGGCTTTACAGCCATAGGTGTCATTAATAACAAGGGTTTCTGAATCTTACATACTGCATCTTTAAATGGGGTGAAGATTTGTTATGAATAATTTTCAAAGTGGGCTATTTTAAGTAAGCAATATCTTAAGTTGTTACTCAAAAAAGCATCTTGTTGTCTCAAAATTATTTGCATTGTTTTACACTATAACTATTGCCCCTGTATCTACATGATATCATTTTAAACCCCTAGAGGCTTTTAACCCCAAGTGAAGGATCCGTCTTTATTTCGTTCTTAAAGGAAACGTGTCAATTTTAAATGGAACCCACAATCTTAAAAGCAAAGACAATCCAATACTAAAATGGAGTAAACCATTACTGAATAAACAGGAGGGGTGCTCAACAGCTACCGAAAGGGACAGCGGCATGGGTCCAGTGCAACCGCCCGTCATCACTGAATGCTGCTGTCCAGCTGGATGAAGACCACCTGGTGGTGGTACAGGTGGCCGACAAGCCCTATCCTCTCTCTCTCTCTCTCTCTCTCTCTCTCTCTCTCTCTCTCTCTCTCTCTCTCTCCCCTTCTCCCCTCTCTCCTTCCTCTTGTCCTTGTCCTGTTCTGAATCCATGGAAATGGGAAGCTGTGCACCCTAAACTGGTTCCCCGGGCCCAGGGATCTTTCAACCCACCAGTTTCCCCAATCCCCCTCCTCTCTCTTCCCCAGGCTGTTGAATCCACTGCCGCAGGTGAAGGAGTGAAGCCTGGGCCGGTCTGCTGAAGCTGCGGGGATCCTGGGCACAATAATAAAAACTAGCTAGTACAACCCCCCAATAGTTTTACCATGATCAATAGAAACATGTGTAAAATTAATTTACATTTGTTTGGTATTTTATGTCATAATACAAATTATAATCTGACAAAAAATGTCTCATTTACTAAGTAACCAGGGTTTCCTTTCAAGCAGTTAACTTCACTAAGGAAGCCTTATTCAATAACACTGTAGCACTGATGTGAAATGCCTACTAGCCATGTACAGGATAGTCAAAAGCATTGCTGGAGCTACTCCTTCATATTGAAAAATAGGGCAGGAAGGCAGAACAGTGGCTTGATGTCAAGACAGAGGCGCAATTCATTGTGGGTAGTGGTTTAACTCTTATTCCCAGTCAGCAGGAATGAGGGAAGCTGAGAGAACACTTAACCATGGCTTTGTTACTATGACACTAGCCAACAGGGTAGTAAAGCATTGGCACCTATGCTCTTTTTCACACCACTGGAAATGGAGAGACCAAATTTCGAACACCAATTCTAGAGTTCTCAATCGTCTTCCTCTGTAAAGATCTGTGAAGATCGAGAAGATACATGCAGGTTACAAAACCTAACAAAGGTGTTAGGGGAAGCCCAACTTGCAGACATACATATGCCTTCTAAAGGCACGCCCTTTGCTCATACCCAGGAGGAGGCCATACTACTGATCGCATGTGCTTTTATGCCAATGGGGAATTACACGCCTTGCAAGTCATGTGCAAGCGCAATGGCATCCACCACTCAGTGGGATGTTCTTTGCTTGGAGACGGCCAAACTCTTTGTGCGGCCTCCATAGCAAACAAACTGTTGTTCTGATACCCTGAATTGAATTGTTCGGTCAATGTACATGCATAATGCCCTCACTGGGTGTGTATCATCGTCTGACTTATAATGAGTAAATACTGAGTATTTTTGTAGGGTTATAACCTAAGCCCTAAAGGGGGTTGCCAGCACTTGGGTGCATAATTTTCCTTGGGCTTCAGAATGTCCTTGTGGTGGTGGGGACATGGTTGAGCTCCAGTTTGTGAATGGAGAGTGAGTTCAGGAGACGAGAGCGGTAAGGATTATCCTGTGGGAAATGATCTCTGACAGCTGTTTTGTGTTACAGTGAGAGCTGGAGGAAGATAATGGAGTTGCCAGAACCGCAGTGGAGGAGAGAGAGGACCTAGAGTCCTGAGACGATACTGTCTCTGTTAAAGAGAACATTTACTTTGATTATTGAGCAACAGAGTGTTTTGTTTTGAGTGTGTGCGCTGGAAAGTGACCCATAATAAACAAAGCTAAAGAGTGTGAGCTTGTTCCCACTTCCTAATTTTCCCTTGAGACTGACATGAGACCTATCACAGTGGTGCCGAAACCCGGGACAATGAGGAAGGAATCATCGCCATGGAGTCCTCATAGTTGGCTGAATTGATTAAGATCCTCGTCGGCATCCACCAAACACAGCACCAGGCCCTCCTGGACCTACGCACAGAGCAGGAGCAGCGGTTCCAGGTGCCCCTTCAGGCCCAGGTGGAGGAATGGCAGGTGATGCGGAGGTTGGTGTCCCAGGGGGAAACGTCAACCGCGACCCCGGCAAAAGCTTCGGCCATCCCCCACATCACGCTCGTCAAGATGGGCCCACAAAACGACCGCTGTTGAATGGAAAAGCCCAAATCAAAGCCCAACAGCTTCCGGTGACAGACCTCCTGGACTACGAGAGCCATCCTGCAGCTGGTCGGTCTAAGCCCCAAACAGCACTGAAAGCATTTCCGGTCTCTGATGCTTGGAGAGCTCGGCCACCTGTTTTCCTTTGCTCAACAGCTCCATGACTCCTGCCAGCGGTGGTTGCTGGCAGCAGAACCTGACACTGTGGCAGTAGTCGATTTGGTGGTGCTGGAGCAGTTTATCACCCGGCTACCGAAAGGACAGTGGATGCTAGTTGGGGAATTTGAGTATGAGGTTAAACGAATGGATAGAGTGGAGCACATCAGATTTACCACCTCAACCTCCTAAAACCTTGGAGAGAGGCGGTCCCTGTTACTTTGGTGATGGTGGTTCCGGAGGAGCTCAGACTGGAGGTGAACTTAAAAACCAATTATCAATTCACCCCGGTCACTTGCGGAGAGCACCTCTCACTGTCACAAGTCACGGAGGTGGCCAGGTTTCTAACGTGTTCTCGCCTCTTCCCGGTCATACAAATCTCATAGAGCACCATATTGAAACGGCCCCAGGTGTAGTGGTACGCAGTCGCTCCTGTCGAATATACGTACATAAAAAAGTGGTTCAGGAAGAATTAAAGGCAATGCTAGATATGGGGGAAATAGAAGAAAAACACAGTGACTGGGCCAGCTGGTGGTACTGGTTCCAATGAGTGATGGCTTGGTCCGGTTCTGTGTGGATTATAGAAAGGTCAATACGGTGTCTAAATTTGATGCATACCCAATCCCTCGTATTGATAAGCGAGCATGTCTTCTGATTAAAAGACAAGGTTTGAGTTTCAAAATCATCATCTCCCGCTTCCTTGTGTCTGTGAACAGATTCCTAAATACCTGATTGAGAGTTCTGATACGGTTGTCACAGAGAAATATCAGAGAGCTGTGTAATAATGTAAGTCAAACAATAATATTTTATGTAATGGACCTTCCCTACATAGTTCACTTAAAGAGAACTGATTTAATATCTCTTTTTTATAATTTTACATTCCAACTGTAATGTTCCTTTAAATTGATTCAAGTTTTGAATCAAATAAAATTTAATTGAGAAGTCAGTGCCAATAACCAGCCATAAAACTTGCCTAGAAGCAGGGATTCGCTCTCTGATCTAGCTGCACTGGATGGGCAATTCAAGCATTGATCAGCACTTTTGTTATCTAATAGTAATATAAATTTCATGTCACGGTCGATTATACAAGGTGATCAGTTCCTTTCTATTCATTATGTACAAGATGAGATACATAATTCATAATTCAAGATGAGAACAATGGGGGAAAAATTGGCAATGAAATTCTGAAAAATGTCACATTTTTAGTATTGAAGGCTAATAATCATGCTGTTTGTTTACTAGGTGCTCTCAAAACGCAGACAGAAGCTGTGTGGGTGGACGAGTGTCTAAAACACAACAGAATGTTCATTTTCAGAATGCTTTTGCATACATACTTCAGGACCAGAAAACATACTTGGAAAGTAGTTTGAATATTACTGATTAGATGCCTCTTGCTGAAAATGTCTTCTTTTATTGCATTGTAGTCTAGTTCATACAGCATCTAAAAATTCACAGTTGAATAGAGGCAGAATGTATAAACTGGGAAAGGATGTAGGCTGGCAACCAAACCCAGAAGAGAGATAAAGTGACGGAATGTGGATGCCAGAGAGGTTGAACTGGAGCAAGAGAAAGGGCAGAAAGGTAAGATGTGCTGGCAATTATTTGCACTTTCATCACTTACTCTGGCATCTCTCTCACCTCTCTGCAAATAAAGTAAATCATTTAGATGTTAATGTGTGATACATTGCACCTTTTTGCTTGCTGTAAAATGTGCAAAACACACATTTTTGCATATAAGGCATTTTAGGTTAATTCTCTATCAAGTTCTAAATCAACAAAACCTACTTCCCTACCCTATACCTTAAGCCTAAACCTAACCAATAGTATTATAAAAGTGAATGTGAGGTGGGTTCTATGGGTGGTGGAGGGCTGTGGGGTTTTGGCAATGTGTTTCACGGTTACCTTCTGGATATCATGGCCCACTTCGGCATATCATGGCATCGTTTTGCGGAACCCTTCACCTTATCGTGGCACACTTCATCATATTGTGGCATACTTTGGCATATTGCGGCTCCCTTTCACGGCTGGCCCACCGGGACAATCCCCGGTTGTCCCGATGGCCAGTCTGCATCTGATGGCAGCTAAACAGCTAAAAGACACCAATGTTCAATAAAAAGTTGATGGTAATGTGTGTAATTTTTAGATGTTTAAATACTTTGTCTTATTGCAGTTTAATATGCACAGACAATGTTTGTAAGTTGATGCCACTGAAAAGTGTGAACACTGTGGCTTTGTGGCAAAGCAAGGAAATTGATCTGTTTAAGAGTTCCAACCAGTCAAACATAGCAAAATTGGTTCAACCAATGCTGTGAGTTTGAGGTGAACCAATGGTCCAAGGGGGGAGTTATTAATAATACCATTATTTTTTTGCAATTTCATTTGGTGCCATTAGAAGTGCTAAAATTACATGAATCATCTTGAAATGTATAAATAAAAAAAGCAATTAAATATTATAGATATAGGTTATTAGCCTAACTGTAGGCTATTTACATTTGTCAAGCAGCCTAGCAACTTGCCACATTAATAGTTATGTGTAGTGCAGGTGTGCGTTTATTTGAGTTTTACAATTGTTTCTTCAAACACAACACATCCAATCAGAATTTTGAATCAGAACTATGCAGATATGTCAATTCAAAATCACAGAAATAACTGTTATTCACTTCAATGCAGAGCACGAACAACAGAGAATAATGTGATGTTCTTTCCTGCTGCTCTGTTTGAATAGACCAGCACAATGCATGCTGTTTTGTTTGTGAAAATGGAGAACAGCATTGAGGCCAGGCTCATTACTACATTGTTGCATCTCTAGTGCTTACAATGACCATGAAAATTTCCCTTTGGAAGGATTACCCCCAAAGAAGCACTTGAAAAACACAGGAGAATTGAAAACACATCTAAGTCATATTGCATAATTCTGAGAACCCTAAGGAACAACAACTATTAGTCTGCAAGCATGTTTATACACATAAACAAGAGCTAAATTAACAGGAGAAACGGCAGCTGTAAATTGATTTTCTTTTCGTCTGTTAATGAAATGGTCTTGTGGCACATGAGACCCCCTCCCCCTGGATCGATGGTGCTGAGATAAACTCTTCTGCAGAATTCCAATCAAACCAAAGTCATCACATTCCAACATTTCACTCTCTCACTCAAACAATATATATCAGTCATCAACCAGCCATAAAGTTTCAAATGATTGAATTACACAATAGATTTTGTTTTATATGAGACAACAAGCTTCCAAAGTAGCTATTAAACGCTAATCAGATTTGTCTATTTAATATGTCGGATAAACTATTCGAAATTTGCGATCGAATTTGAATAATTTTTATCCAATTAAACAAATGGCTTTGGATCCCACGCCTAATATGAATGCGACAGTATTCCCTAGTTCATTTGGAATGGTCCCTTAAGAAACACAGTCATCAGGTTTTCCTGAATAAGAGCTCTGTTGAAGACAGTGCAGGTGACACACAGTTAATTGAAAGCGGCTTGTTGTAGCCGCTGATGTGGCATGAAGGCTGGCTGCTGCAGAAATGCCATTAGTTTTCATTAGTGTCTGCAGCAGCTGTGGGAAATACAGTACATGCACAGATCTGTCCTGCAGACCTGTAGCGCATCAACATCTGAGCATCCATAGGACAGTTGTGACAGAGTACACACATTTGCCCTACTTCCTTATCTTAAAGGAATGTTCTGGGTTCAGCACAAGTTAAGATCCATCAACAGCATCTGTGGCATGCCTTTGAGGTCAATACAAGTTAAACTTTGTTGTGTATCTTGTGTAAAAAATTGCACGTACAGTGGAGTTTTAAAGCATAAATATACAGCTTGTTCCCTATCGAAAAAGCTACACTTTGATGCTGCGCTGATTTTAGCGCTTTGGGAACAGCTTTAGGTGTGACCAGCTGTGAATATGTGTGCAACATGTCAATGAAATTGACTAGAATTTATAGCCTCTGCTGGTGTCATCAATTGGATGCCCCTGTAGCAGAGCTATAAATAGATGCGTCACAGGTGCATCGTCAGATCTTTTGTCTTGTTCAGATCACTCTGTGTGTGTGTGGTGCTTCTCAAGCTGTCAGAACTTTCTTTCCTCTGTTAGGAGTTAGAATTTGTTAGGCAATCTGCAGAAAACCTTTTTCCTTTCCAAGAATGAGTGTGAAGCAAAGCAAGCTGTGTGTGTTCATGTGTTTACGCTATATGGCTGAAATGGACACGCGCCAGATCCAGTTGATCCTTCTCGTGAGCCTGAAGCACGCTTCGGCGCCTCTTCGGTTCACGAGGGGGACGCTGAATCTCTTGAGTCTGCAGACTTTGAGCACCCACCTCTGAATATTCCACGCACAATAATAAAACGGCTGAGGAATTACTCGAGGTGGTTACTCGGCTGTGGCCAGGCTACAGTTAGACTGGCCACGTGAATAAGAAACCCCCAAACGCTCCAAACTAGAAGACAGATTTCTGTCTGGTTGCCAAAATAAAAATAAAAAAGGGGAACGCTATATCAGTCCCTTCCTATCTTTGATCTTTGAGCGTTCTCGTTCATGGAGGAATCTTTATACTTCCTGTGTCTTCATGCCCTCGACGTCGACATATTCGACTATTGTAGGTGCTGAGACATGGGGTATTCGTTGATGCCGCCGGTAGAAGAGACACTTGCGGGTTATCTCTCGCCAGGCTCGGCATCATCGCTAAAGAGACCCACTCTCCCCACAAAGCCGTGCAGGACCAGGAATTGAATGGCTGTATTCAACCTGTATGTAGTTATTGTATCACACTAGTCCCATGTTACCTAATCGTGAATAACGTTAATAACGCATGGTTATAATTTCGAAACAATTTGAAAGTTAAGGAGTGCCTCTATAATATCTTAAGTGCATTACTGTACATAAGATTTTGTTTGTTTGTTTGTTTGTACAGAGGGACAAGTCTGAATTAGTTTGTGTGGTATTTTGACAGCCGCAGATGCTTGTATTGAACTCTGAACATTCCTTTAAATTAATTCAGATTTATCTTAAAGATAAACTGAAATCTTTGATAGCTGATAAATAATACCATAATTTCTCACTGAACATCTTGTGTATCATCATGCTGCATGACAACATATGATAAAAACAGACCCATAATGATATCTGGCGTACTTAAGTTTGCAACCACTAATATTGTAGTTATTAAAGGTTTTTCATACATGGTAACTCAGTCTGAGTTAATTTAATTTTAATTACACTGGTGGATATCAGATTATTTCAGTCTGTATAAAATCCCCTAACATCTTTATCAGCTCGGCCTCATTAACCCTCTCTGAGTTCAAAATGACTTAACATCTGAACTCTCATCTCACACAGCAAACACTCTGAAATGTGACTAGAGAAAAGTCTAATCTGTGCGCTCTGTGTTCAGCAAGCATGTCCCATCATCTCCAGATGGTGACTGAAAACATTCCCCCAGTGTCGGCCATCATAGGAAGACTTGGATTTTGTCTGTAAGACTATGGATATGAGCTCTTATGCTTCTCTTCTAAGATCCCTCTGTGTGCTCTAACTAACACATTGCAACTACAGTTGCCACAGAAACTTTAGGAAAGACAATTTATATTAGATATTTCTTCAAATGTGTTCAGATACAGATTTCATGACCATGATTGCATTGCAAAATCAACTGATATTGTCGCATCTAATATTAGCAACTCACATTATAATCATAATCTGGTGTAATGTTAATCTGGAGTTATGTAAACAGAGGCGGTTTTATAATTTGTTTTGTGCTGTAGCAAACAGATGTCACTTGCAGATGTCACAAATCAGCAGAGAAGAACAGGACCTAAACGCATAGTAGAAAAATAAAGGGATTTATTTAAACAAAAACAAAGGCAAAATCCAACATAAATTCCCACAAGGGGGAAAAAACATAGGGAAAATGGACAATCCAGGCTGGAGCAGAGGAGAATGGGGCACAGGACCAACTGAACCGAGCTGGGATGAAAAAGGACGGACAACAGTACCAACATAGGGGAACAAACAAGACAAACTAGCACTGGACAGCACACATCAGAGGCTAAAATATAGAGAGAAATTAAATGGGTTAACATGGGACAGGTGAGGCAAATTAACTAATAATAAGCAAACAAGGAGGTGGCGTATGACCTAAAACAGAGAGACACGCGGCAATACAGAAAAAAACCCAACATGCTCTTACAAGACAACAAAACACCCGAATGGCATGAGCGCACATCGCCAAGACATTAAGGCAATATACGCACATGCCAACCGACAAACAAGACAAGAGAATAAGTAGCAACGCCAAACAAAGCGATTCCACACATTCTCACACTAAACGAAACCTGAACGTACATCGCGAGGCAAACGCCACACAATGCATGCAACAAAAACAAGACAGGACACCTGTGCAAGAGTTCAGTCAATCACAAACCCGAAATCTCAGACAGAAGTGACCGAACCGCAGCCGAACCGCAGCACAACGTGAAGACAGCTCTCGACGCAGGCGTGCAGTGCAATGTGAGTGTGAGCCAGACAGTGCCCAGAAGGGAATAAAACCGAAACTGTGCTCTCACACAGAGACAGACAACAAAAATCAAGACAGACATGGGATGATGATGCCACGATTCTGTCAGACAAAAACCCAGACTGACTGAGTGACAGGAACGAGAAAGCAGATGTTTGTGTTTCCAAAGCAGCTCAGGTGGGAGAGCAATTTACTTTTACCAAAGAGAAAACACACAACACAGTATAGCCCTCAACTTTTGAGTAAAATCAAAAGATATTTTTGAATACAGTATATAGTCTCAAAAACAAATCTTACATTCCTACCAGAAATCTGCTAAAAAAAGAAAAGATAATGTTTAAGGGTATAAATGCAAAAAGAAACCAACAACACTTTTTCAAAAAAAAAAACTCTGAACTCTTCACATAAAAATGTTTACAGACATGTCACATTTAATAAACTGACAGAATACAAATAAAAGCATTTGCATTCACAGCAAAATAGCAAAGTAAAAGCATTTTTCTCCATTGACAGTCATTAAAAAATAAATAAGTATTCAGAAGATATAACATTTTTGGCATACGACATTTAAATAGCAAACATTCAATTAGATTATAGGAGATGTTTTGCCCAACCTGGTATCATGAGAAGTTATAATAAAAGTACAAGATCTAAATCATAATAAGTCATACAAGTCAATGTGATTCAACATGTTGTTGGCGAGAGTCGCATTATGCAGACTCACCCAAAAACACCCTCACTATCAGAAATTTTGGCATCAACTGCAGTGTGTTAGGTTTAGGTTTGGGGTTAGGTTGGGGAATACTGTTTATAAAATACAGTTTGCATTCCTCTTCACTCCATTACAGCTTACACAGCTAAAAACTACTCTCTTCACAACTCGCTTTGGGCAACCATGTGTGGACATTTCACATGGAAATGGCTTATATGTGCCCAGACGTCCAACAAAATGTATTGCTTTGGCCCCTGGAGGCAATGCTTCGCATTTCAGTAAGCACTGACCGATTTTAGCTAAAGAAAAGGAAACCTAATGTTTCTGATTTCAATGTGATATCACTCTATACAAGTACATAAAAAAACTTAGCCCCATTGAGAAAAATCACTTAACCAACTAACAATGTTATTAAGATCTTTCCTATGTTTAACCACTAACACATACCTAACCATAAAGTTTAAACTCTTATCCAAACCCTAAAATAACTTTTGTGAACCATGGCAAATGAGAAACATTGGAGTTTAGTAATAAACAAGGGAAGTGTATTTCTAATTATTACAAGACATCAGTCATTTGTATTGCATAAATAAATAAACTGATATGCCACTACATTAAAACCACTGACTGGTGAAGTGAATAACATTGATTATCTCGTTACAATGGGGTGGGATATATTAGGCAGCAAGTGAACCATCAGTTCTTGAATTTCATGTGTTGGAAGTTGGAAAAATGGGCAAGTGTAAGGATCTGAGCAATTTCGACAAGGGCCAAATTGTGTTCCTGGTATGCATTGGTTGGTTAAGCCTACCAAAAGTGGTCCAAGGAAGGTAAACCGGTGAACCGGTGAACCGGTGACAGGGTCATGAGTGCCCAAGGCTCATTGATGTGCGTGGGGGAAAGAAGGCTAGCCCGTCTAGTCCGATACCATAGAAGAGCTACTGTAGCACAAATTGCACATATCACCCTCCTAAAAATTGTTGCAGACCACGTACACCCCTTCTTAGCAATGGTATTACCTGATAGCAGTGGCCTCCTTCAGCGGGATAATGTGCCCTGCCACACTGAAAAAATTGTTCATGAATGGTTTGAGGAACATGACAAAGAGTTCAAGGTGTTGAATTGGCCTTCAAATTCCCCAGATCTCAATCCGATTGAGCTTCTATGGGATGTGCTGGACCAACAAGTCCGATCCATGAAGGCCCTATCTTGCAACTTAAAGGATCTGCTGCTAACGTCTTGGTGCCAGATACCACAGCACACCTTCAGAGGTCTTATAGAATCCATGCCTCGCTGGGTCAGAGCTGTTTTGGTGGCACGAGGGGGACCTACACGATATTAGGCAAGTGGTTTTAATGTTGTGGTTGATCGGTGTATGTAACGAGTTACCAAATTTGTTCTCAAGCATTTCCCTTCTTAAAACAAAGTGTTGGAAGTCTAGCAAAAATGTGATGCCTGTACTGTATCGATTTGAAATTGTTTATTGATTGGTTAATCTCCATGGGAATAAAAGTCGTACCTCTACAGCCAAGTCATAAAATATCTTAAGATTTCGGCATATTGTATGAATAATTAAACATTTTTCACAAGACTATGTTGGTTTGTATTATTCGTTTCTGGACCTAGAAAGCTAAACCATACAAAGCTATTTAATTAAAAGTCATGTGATACACTCTGTCAGACACGCTGTTTAAAGTTTCGAAGTCTCTATGCCTGAAATGCTCTTGTTTAACCTTTGATATGAAAATGTTGCTGTGTGCATTCAAACCTTGTTTGTATAAGTAAAAATGGGTTTGTACGTACAAGGCAATGTGTGTCTTCTAAAAGGCCATGAGCTATTTCAGTCACCCACACATTTAAGACGTAACATAGCTTGAATTCATGTCCTGCTGCTCATGAATAAATCACAGAGATCCACTCAAACAGGTCTTCCAGTTAAACATGCAGGAAGCACTGAGGTGAAAACACAGCGGTAAAAGAGTGTCATACATAAGAGTGATTCAGCTGCGAGAAATGACTTCTGTTGACTACACATCATAGGATGAGGTTTGCTGGAGAGATGGTGACTATACTAGTACTCATTTAAGGTATTAAATACTAACGATGATTTGATTCATCTGGACATGTTTATAGTCTATTTATATATTTCGTTTTTACATGGAGTTTAGGCTTAGGCTATCTTAAAACGTTGATATAACAATAGAAGACCAGAGTGGAAAGAAATAATCAAATAATTGCACAGTAGAGTCGGTTCACGACTGGCTATACAGAACACATTGGAATACTTAGAATTTCTGTCCATTAAAAAGTGATAAGTACAGATTATTTAAAAATATAACTGGAATATATGGATATCTACACTAGTTTACTTGCTCCTAAGCTTCTCCAACAAAACAAAACTTCACTAACCTGAAACAAATCCAGTGAGAAATACTTTTAGGGATGTCTTCAAAGTTAAATGGTTTATTAAAAGATTTCCATTTAAAAAAAATACAAAGGTTTTATTTTAGATGTAGAGTTGGAGTTTGGGTTAAAGTATATCGTAAAACGAGCTTAATTTAAAAACAATAGAGGTCTAGGTGTTTGAGCAATGTGATTGAGAAAGCACAAGACAAATTGTATCTCTCCAGTTCAGTTAAGTTAATATGGTATGTGTTGCACTTGTGAAGCAGTAGACAGTTTTAAAAATAGCTCTGGTCCATGGAATTAAAATATCACATGCAAATGAAGACAGACAGGATTTAATCGAATACTTCAAGTGTAATTGGACATGCAGAAATGCCTTGTGTTCTTACATTAATGATGACTGAATTTCACATAATACTTCCTTCTATAAACACAGGTTTTAAATATGCAGACTTGTTGTGCCTTCAGAGGTGACACCACATGTTTCTCCAGTTTAGTGCTCAATGACACTGTAATTCTCAAAGAACTCTGTTTAAAGGCTTCATTAATCTGTACCTGAACAGGCAACACAGATGTCTCTGTTCAATCAGGGTACACAGTGACTCTCTGTGTAAGTATGTAGACTTTGAAATGAAATGCATAAGCATCCTCATACTGTTGACTGTCATACTGTGGACTGTTTGAGAAAGGGAAAGAGAAAGAGAGTATCATCTGATAAGACTGCAAGGAAAGGAAGCTAGAAGTTGAACAATTTGGAGAAACCAAAAACATATTCTTCCTCCCCTTAAAAACCAGTACTTTGGTGGTAGCACCATGGTATTTCAAAGAATGCCATGGTATTAATATGGTAAATATCCACAAACAAATTACATTACCATTGTACATGTCCATAAAATGAGGACATGTACAATATTTAAATTACCATGGTATATATCTTTAAAAAAAATGTTTTACCATGTTACTATGTCCAAAACATCATAGTTATACTATGGTACTTTTTGTAAGTGTCTAAAGCTTCTTTAAAGTGTGGGGTTCACAAAGAAATCAGGAATTCAGCAAAAGGGAAAAACATTTAATTGAGACCTATTGCAGTTTTCAAAAATGATCTTTATCAGAACATGACATACACACTTGGTGGGAAACACAAAAATTTAATGTTGTTCGAGCCTAAAAGGACACAGTGTGGCAGATTGTTTGTCTACCATGACAGAAATAATCCTGAGAACCACACGTGACAATGTGCAGACTCAGCGAGTATAAACTTGCTGTATAAATAGGTAGGCAAAAATACATGGCTGCCACAAAAACAAGCCAGTTTCTACAATGCAAGTGGAACAAATTTGAGACAGAAGGGCATTTTCCAAGTAAAAGCACAAATCTCAATCATCAAATCACAATGATGTACTTCAAAAAACAAAAACAAAAAACAATTTAAAACACTCAAACTGACAGAGTGCTGAGCAGTAGAAAACTCTTCTAACCTTTAAGGAAATACAAGGTGTTGTGAGTACTAACAACCATGAAATTGACCAAACTTGTCACCTTGTCTCTTTATCTAAATTACAGCAACATTTCACTCAAACATGTAAATTGTTTCCTACTGATTTTCTGTGTGTAGCCAAGAGGAGAAATTTCATATAATTTAACTCTAGTCATAAATTGGACATGGCCCCTTTAAGAACCAGAGTTTTGCGGCAACTGCTTTCCGGCACTCCTGGCATTGAGCATGTGTGATGGTTAGAGACGTGAGGGCTTGTATTATGCAAGAGAGCTCCCAGTTTTGTTCATCTTTTGAGAATTCTTTAGGTAAATATCACATTTCACAGAATTTGCTGATGAAATACATTAAATATATTTTCAGAAGAGTTGTATGTTAAAATTGAGTGTTTGTTTTGTATCGTTTTTGAAGGATGCATATGGATTGCATGTGTGGAGTTTGACCACGTTTCGGCACACATGTGAGGACTGGGGATGTAAATTTAGTATTAATCATGTTGTATTTAATGATTTATAGCCCAGAGTGTTTTCCAGTTTAGTGAATAAGTGTAATTAATACGTGTAATATGTTTAATGAGAGTTTTAATTTTTTAAACTGTTATAATTGTCCTAAAAGCATGGTTAAAATTGCATAAAATGTGTTGACTGATTTAAGCAAGTAATTAAAATCATAAAATGCTATGGATGTTATAAGCATGAATTAAGGTGATGTATGTTGAAGAATATGGGTAGGCTAATGCCCTGTTTGTATTTTTATTTGACATTAGCCTCCACCATATTTCGTTGTACCATATTTATATTTTTGTATTTTATTTCAGTTTTTATTTACATATTTGTTATATATGGCCCTATCGACGATTGTTTTTTGTTGTCTAACAGACAGCTGTCAGATTAAAACCACAAAATATATTTTTGTATCCTGAGGTGATTATTTTCAACCCACATATGTGGAATACAAAAGCATTTATTTTGCAGAATGTCCAGGCTGTTCTAATCCTTACAAGGAAAATGAAAGGGGTCAAATGCTGTCCAGCTCTAAAAAACATTATAAAAGAAGTCTATGTGACTTGTAAGCTATATTGCAAGTCTTCGAAAGCCATAGGAATGCTTTGTGTTAGTAATAAACCCAAAATTAATCTTGTCATAGCTCTGAAATATAATTTGCGCTTACACACCTTCAAACTTGGTATTACTGTGGTATCATAGATTTCAGCTATAAGCTTCAAAGTGAACCAGACTTTAAGCCAATAGTCAATTCTGTGTCTGTCCTCTATTCCTCAAAATCAATTAAATTACTAGAATTAGTTATAGTCTAATGTTTGACTAACCAAAGAGAGTTTTCTAAATTGTAGTGCATGTAGCAAATGACAATCTTTCATCTAGTCATTGCTACTAAATCATCAATTATCCATGTAATGGCCATGTCTGTTTCTTGTACTAAGCACAATGTTCATTTTAATCTAAACATTCTCATGTCGATCCAATCAAAATCAAAACTCTGAAAAGAAAGATGAAAAATTAGAATCTGGGTCAGTTACAGTATATTATTTTCTGTTTATTCTGTATAGTAACAACTGCACAAAGAATAGAAACAGGAACAGAAACAGAAAGAGAGCAAGAGTGGAGTGTTTATTGATCTAACTGCCTCATCAAGCACTGCATCAATGAGGTGTCAGAATCTTCCGGCTCACATGGAAGGCTGCGGTACTACCAGAAGGGAGAGACCTATAAGTGCTGACAGCATCCAAATCAGCTCCCATTCACACATGCATTGTGTCTATTGTAAGAACACTTTCTACCAACCATTAGCCCTGATAAACTCTGGAAAGGGAGGGAGTTGATGATGCAAGTGTACTAGGCAGTACATCAAACAAGTAAGCCTGTCCTCTATCTTGAGTATGCACTTCTCTTAAAAAGGTGTGAAAAATTTGTTTTCCTAAATGAGATGGTGTTATTACATTCTCCATTAGCCAAGACGATCATGTTGCCCATTATTTGTTCATGGTTGCCAAATATTTAAAAATGGAGTGATGGTTATCATTGTTTTTAATTGATTTAGGTTACACATATACAGACATATCAAAAACCTATTAAGCACATGATCATATTTACATACATGTACATTTTAAGAAGATCTCTTATAATATCTGCGATTAGGGGAGCTTGCAGGATTTGCCCACCCAACAACATAAACATAACTAATAAAAAGTATAAAAAATTAACATACCTCTATATGTATCTGGTCACCTACGAGGGCATTCATATCGAACTTTCTGTTCGTGGCGCTGTTTAGCTTATTTTTTGTGTGTAATGACGCGTTTGGTAACAGCCCCTGAGCCACAATTTAAAATGTCTGTACAAATATCCACTAGATTTTTTACAACCAGGAAGTGCCTGAAGACCTTTTGTCTTGAACAGCAGCCTACTATAATTATCTTTAGTTTGTAATTAACTTTTTTTCTTTATTAAATAATTGCCACTTTTTTCAGATTGTCTTAAAGTGTAGCACAAATGTCAAAATATGTTTTGGGGACATTGAATTTCTGCAAAAATTGTGAAGAGGAATACCATGGTCTCAGAGGATGACATGCTTTACTTAATGCTTGAGAGAGGGAGAGTTTGGAAAAAGTGCTTGCAGTCCCAGAGTGCCAAAAAACAGACACTGACAAGCATCAGAGGTGATTTTAAACTTTTAACGGCCACTAATGTTTCTTCTGTGATGTCCAGAAGTACCCTAAAGAAGTGAATAAGAGACTTAAAACTAAAAGTACACATCACCACATTCGGGGAGGCACTAGGGTTATGGGATTATAAAAGAGAATGACACCTCTAAAACATGATTGAGTCATCTGGCAGCTTTTAGAATTTATGCCTTGAGTTGAATCCACTCCCTCATGAGTACCGCCTTTTAAGAAGCACAAAAATCAAGAGGGCAAATGCTACTCTACTGGTGTAAAGCTTAAAATGACATAGAGAGGTGCTCAGTCCTCTATAGACTGTCTAGCTCTTAAATGGAAGGACAGGGGTCAAAATAAAACTTAATGTTTCTTACCCCTTATAAGAGGTTTGCCAGGGTGTTGCTATGTGTTTCCTAAGGTGTTCTCAGTGTTTTCTGTGCATCGCAATGTTGTTGCTAGGGTATTCTGAGTGGTTACTAGGTTTTTGCTCATTGGCCCAGTCAAAGGGTCCCACCTCCAAGTGTCTCTGATATTCTGGTCACTTATGGCTCAGGTCCCTTTTTCAATGTAAGTCTAGGAGATTTTATTGCCTGTTTTATTGTGTATCAGGCTACTGTCAGAGGTTTATATGTTCAGTGTTCTCTTTGTGTGTTTGGTTGCATTTTGCAGTTCTTTTCATTGCCTTTGTTCATTTGTTCTTTTGTTTATTACTCCCAGGTGTGTCTTGTTAACCCTATTAGTCCTTGTGTATTTATACTATATCCTCCTGTTATCCCTGTTTTTGGTCAGTTGTTATCCTTTGATGGCTGTAATGGTTTGTTTAGTTTTATAGTGTTCTTGTGTTTCCAGTCTTTATTAAAAGGCCTGTATTTAGATCCAGTCTCACTTCTCCCATCTCTCAGAAAACATTACAGATGAACTGACCTTTTAAAATGGACCTAGCTGCTTTAGAGCTTCTGGGGAAATTGTGGAGACATAGAGCTGAAGGACATATATAGATCTGGACACAATGAACTGCTAAAGCCTTGTCTTCCATAGACTATGCTTTGCGGCTCCCATTTTCCTCCTACACTGTGGGATATGGCAGTACTCCAACCACATCCCCAGCTGCTTTGACAACTGCAGCACCCAGCGCTCATGCCAGAGACAGCACCCAATGCTCTCTTGCCAGAAGCCATTCCCCTGCTGCTGCCAGTACCCTTGACCACAGAGACCATTCACCCGCTTCTGCCAGCGTTCTTGGCCACGGAAGCCATATCCCTGTCGCTGCCAACAGGGACCACAAGCCAGCGTCCACGCCTGCCATGGACCATGAGCCAGCGTCCTCCTGCGACATTACCCCCTGAGCCCCCAGTGGCCCTGCCCCCTAAATCTCCAGTAGCTCTGTCTGTTGTGTCCACTAGCATCTTGCTTGCTAGTGCTTTGCTAATTAAGTCCCCTAGCTCTTGTACCTTGTCATCTGAGTCCTCCTGTGCTTGATTTCTTATGCCTTGCTCTCTGAGCTCTCTAGTGCCTTGCTCCCAGAATCCACAATTGTGTTGCTTTTTGAGGCCTTGCTCCCAAAGCCTCCAAGTGCCCAGCTCTCTGAGTCCCTTTGCGCTATGCACTCAAGTGCCTTGCCATCAGAGTCCCCTAGTATCTTGCTGTCTAGAAACTTGCTTGTTTTGCTCTCTGAGTCCCCTTGTGCATTGGCTCTCTAGTGCCCTGGCCTCTGAGCTCTCTGAGTCCCCAGCTGCCCTCGCCTCTGAACCTTTTAAATCCCCTTTTGTCTTGACCTCTGAGTCCCTTGTCACCCTGGCAGTTTAGTATCCCTTTGCCCAGAACTCCCTGTTTCCCCGGCCTCTAAGATCCCTATTGCTCTATCCTCTGTCCTCTGTCCCATGTGGCCCAGACCTTTGAGCCTTTTGAATCACCAGCTGACTTCTAAGCCTCTAAGCCCTCTGATTCTCCAGTTGTCCTGACCTCTGAATCCCTCATCGGGGCCTCCATGGTCCACAAGATGCCCCGACTGATTCCTCCAAGGCCTACATGCCAGACATATGCTGTCTCACCAGACCATGCTCCATGCTCTGTCTCAACAGGCACGCTCCATGCTCTGTCTCACCAGGCCATGCTCCACGCCCTGTCTCGCTTGGTCCACGTCGGTCTCTCGGTCCTCCGCTTGTTCCGCCCTGGTCTCCTGGTCCATGTCAGTCTTTGGGTCCTCAGCCTGCTCCCCACCGGCCTCCTGTTCCACACTGGTTTCTGGGTTCTCCGCCTGTTCTGCCCTGGCCTTCTGGTCCACACTGGTCTCAAGGTTCTCCATTGGCTCTGCCTTGGTCTCCTGGTCCACACTGGTCTCAGGTGCCCTCTGGTCCCCCATGGTCTCCTGCACCCTTCGGTCCCCCGTTGTTTCCAGCGCCCTACGGTCCCATGGTCTACAGCTTGATTTCTCCTTTTGGAGACGAAAAAAAAAATTAACAGGCTTTTATTTTTGCAAAAGGCAGCTGTTTATCTATAATTTTATTGCACAATCCGTTCAGGAAAGCACAGGGGCTCCTCATACAGTAACTCTGATTAATTACCATCATATTAGCTCTGTGCCTAGGAAATGCTTTACTTAACCAACAGAAAGGACAAACAAGAGATCACAGAAAGCATAGAAAGCATTTGCAACTTGGTTTAAGAGTGTTGAATTCATTTCACCATCATTCAAGGAAATATAGCCTTAGGGTGATTATTTACAGAGGCTTTCATTGGCCTAGAACAAGAAAGTATAAAAAAAAGGCCATGAGGTCATCTTTAACATTGTTCAAATGAAATATACACTGCTGACTAAGATCATTATACAATTCCATTAACAGTGTCAAAGCAAAACACTTACACCCTGCTTGCTCAGGCTTGCTCTGTTCCTGTAGATGGCTTTTAATGACAAGTGTCAGCAAAATATAAAATTTGTGTAAAATATCAGATTAAATTGCCTGCAGTATAAAAATTGGTGATGATTAATTTTCATGTGCCCAGTAGACACAGGCTTGCAAGGAAAAATAACATCATGAAACGTAGAATAAGGAGCCAGAAAATCAGACTGAAGTACTTTAGACAATATCAAGGCTCCACTATGCAGGAAACGGGCATAAAAGATAAACTATCTTAATATTAATATTACCCTACGGGTAACCTGCTTGCAAGCAGCATTAGCATGAAATGTAAAAAATGTACCTATGGTTCCCACATAGCAGCAATGTTTGAATCAAAACAGACCCAAGATGAATGTCAATCATCACCTGTTCACTTGCTCCAGACTTGAACATATAACTCCCACATTTACACTGACAAAGCAGAATCACTGAAGTACTGAAGCAAATAGACTTTAATCTAAGAATCAACTCAGATGTGAAAATACCCTTCTGTCTCAAACAGATGTGGCACAGCATATATGAAAATGAGAGACAATCAGCATTTGAGAAATGTAATAATTGATCATTTTGTAAAAAGCCCCAAAGGGTCAATTTACATTTAAAGAAATTACAGCTTGTAACATATGACACATTTTTAATTTCAATAAAATTATACTTTAATTAATAATATTAATATAATTAATAAAAAAATGGTGACCATTTCTAAGATCTTTTTGGATAGAAAAATCTGTAATTTGCAATTAAACATTCTAGATCATATAATAGCCAAATTACTCAAAATTAAATACTTTAATTAAATAAATATTTAAATAAATTATTAGTAACACAATGACATAATTAAATTAAATCATTAAAACTATAAAATGATTAAAAAATGTTATTTAATCTCTAAATAAATTAATGAATGTTCCTTATATTAAAATCTAGCACTAGTTTGCATCCATTTTCCTTTTACTATTATCTTTGGGTACATTTTTAATTTAAGGACAGTACAAGCAATATATATATATTTTAGTCATTTCCACTTTTGTAGCTATGTATTTAATTATTTATTTAAATAGTAATTTCATTATTTAATTTGGAATCATTTTTTAAGAAATTTTAACGACTACAGAGAGTCAGGGAAAATGCCTGCTGACACATCAAAGTACTGTATAGCTTGAGGCAAAATTTTAAAGCTACACATTTTCTAAATATTTTTTTTTTTTTACAATTATACCAGCTCTGATTCCCTACTGTAGACATCCAATTTTTTATTTTCTCAGTTCAGTTACCCTCTTAAAATTGAGATAAACCATTTGAATCAACAAATATTCAAATACTTAATCTAAATTATTTATTCATGTAAGTTATATAGAAGGATATGGTTAGGGTTTAACTTTATGACATTTGTATGTACCGCATAAATGTATACCCACAATTAAAAAGGACTGTTTGACACAAAGTGTGCTGCCACTGACTTTATCATGTATCAAACTTTTATGAGCAACAGAATTATGTCAATATTTGGCATAGAAGCACAAATGAAAAACTGCTAAGCAGCACAAGTGTTATTAAATATGTAACACAAGTTATGTATTGTATGTGATGGTGTTTACATGTAATATGGTCTACAGTGGCCACCTTTAAATAAAAAAGTGAAACATCTGTTCACCCAAGATGTACTGCAATATACAAGCTAATGTCATAAGCATTTATTAATTAACTGTTAATCACTAGAAACAGATTTAGTCTAATTTGAAACAGACTTTGACTAATTTGCCACAAATCATGAGCCATCCATTTGATGAGCATAGAGTAGAACAGTTCAATTTCCATCTTGAAGGAATGGTCCTGGCTCAGTACAATTTAAAGGCATGATTCACCCAAATTGAAAATTCTAGTAATTAATGTATTAACTCACATTCCTGCCTTTCCAAACCTGTATGCTGTTATTTATTTCTGTGGAACACAAGACATATTTGTAGTTACTATTTTCAAATCATGTTTCTATACAATTCATTTATGCCAGTTCTGGTGGTCTTTGGCTTTTAGCATTCCTGTGAGCATGCAGTGCTTTTACATTATTACCTGCAGTGGGGCTTTGAGCTCCTAATTGACAAGACATTTCTGCCTAATACTATTGGATCTCAACACTCTAATCTCCAACAACCTTTTTAGCTCTTAATTACATGTTTTTAACTGGGGAGGAGAGAAAGAGACCTCGAAATGATAGAGGGCATTAGAAAAAAGGTAATGCAGAGATTAGCAAGAACAGTGTATGCTATAATTATTATTTAAATAGCTCTAGCCCCTCAAAACAAACTTCTACATTATTTAATCCAAGCCATCCTCAGGCCAAAGGCTCATGGTAAATCAGTTTTGGAGTGTGTAAGGTGAACATGTGCTTGACATAAAAAGCATGAGAGCACCACTTTATGTGTAGAACTAGCAGATTTTTCAGTTCGAGTTTATTAAGATCTGACCTCATCAAACTTGGAGCACAGACTTAATAATTGTGAGATAAAAGGATGTATGCCAGATCTTCAAATTTTTTTTATTTATAAAGGCATGACCTAATCCTGTTTACTTTCAATAAACCTGATCTAGAGCAGATTTGAGCTCTGACAACAACTCTGAGATGAGCTTCGATCCAAGATCCAGGATTGTGTCAAAGCGTCAACAAATACATACAGCTAACACAGTGATCCGAGTAAGAACAACAGGGCCACGAACTCTGCCAAGGCTTGTTTTACTGTGAGTCTAAAGCACTATTTGAGTGAGATTAGTTTTCTAAACAAGTTGCAATTACTTGAGATTTAGTTACAATTAATACAATTATTATCAGAGGATGTCGCTGATTTCATGTACTTATTGAAATTGGACAGGCTGATCTCACAGTGAAATCAGAAACAGTAGGTTGAATTGATCTGTGCTTACTGAAATTCGAAACACTGCCCCCAATGGTCAAAGTGATAAGTGCAAAGTCTGATAGCAGATGCTGCTTGTCAGTGAGCCGGCATAATGTGGCCGATTGTAGGATCCCCTTACAAAAATCGAGAGTTCATGGAAAATTTGCAGCAGATTCGCCACTGATCATTGTCACATGCCAATGTGCTTTGTGGCAAACTTGTGGCAAATTGTCCTTCGTTGCCAAATGTTCTGCAGGTACAGCACTTCCGGTGAAGAGCTGCAAACTTCTGGCAAACATTTGCTGCAAATCACATGCTCATTTGCATGTTAAAATATTTGTGCAAGTTTGCAGCTAGTTTTCCAGAACTCTAGATTTTATGTTAGAACTTGAAACAAAGTACGTCTGTGAAATGCAAGTTTACCCCTTAGGAAAAACAAGGTCATCCGAATAGGGCTTGTGTCTCCACAACACAATTGTGTCTGCAGTGGGCTTGTCAAAGAATCGACAGTATGATGGGTGTCAAAGACAAAATACAACTATTCACCTCCATAACATCAGTGGTCAGATGAACCTAAGCACAGGTTACCAGAATCAGTTGGGAAATACAGGGTTGGGTTAGAAATCCTGCAGTCAAATCTTACCTGCTAGAATTCCAGCCCAGACCCCTGCTGAATAATCCCATAGTCAGAAGGAAGATGTGAAAGCTATTTCAAGAGCAAAGACATCTTCCTGCCCTCTTCAGAGAACATTCCGTCTAATGCGTCTTACACATTTAATTACCACAAAACCTCTCACCTTCATTCGTGTTCATCCACTCTAAATACGAAAATGAAAAGTTGAGCTGAAGCCTAATTAGATGCTTGTTTTATGAATGGCTGGCTCAACATGTTACGTTGATCAGTATGGATTAGACAGGATGTCTCACTTAAGTCAGCTGATTAGAGCAAGCCCTTGAGAAACATTCTGTATGGAATGAAAAAAGTTAATCAAATGTTTGACTACAAATGGGAGATTTTTCTTGTAAGATTTTTTGGAAGGGGAAGAATCTGCATGGATGTAGAAGGAAGCACTCTTCTTATGTTCTTATCCAGATTTTCCATATCAACCACTATGATTAACTGCTATGAACTTAATGTCTGTCTGCACTGACAAACGTAAGTCAGAATAAACCATATTTAATTAAAATGAATGGAATCAAGGCTGGCTAAGATACCCCCAGTCTATCTGGCTATCATGAAACAGAAAGACAATTTGAATAATAATTGGAATTGTAGGAGTGTAAATTGTTAAAAGCCAGAAGTTGTACTGTTACTATTTTACATAATCTGTTACACCCTTAGAAATCAACCTTATTACTTAGATGGGGGTGGTGATGGATGGGGGGAGTTGAAGATGGTAAAATAATTTAGCTAATGAGAAAACAGTCAGAACTGCTTCCTATCACATGTTGCTCATGCAGAGCTTCAGCATGAGCTTACATCAAAAGACCATGTGAGATACTCTCCAATGACCTTCATAGTGTGTGTATCGTGTTTCTTCCACAGGAAATGGTCACACTGACATTGATAGGAAAGGGGTTATTGGTTGCTAATGGGTTCTTGCAGACCACATAACCACTTCTTTTCCACTACATACCTCTTAAAGGGGTCTTAATAAGCTTCAGGAAATCAACGGTGGCCTGTCTGATGTGTAGGGATGCTGCAGCGCAAGCACGGCGGCAAGATCAATAGTGACTTCAACATTCTTTATTTTCATGGTGGAAATTGATTGCTTGGCAGGTAGGAGAAGTGGGGTTGTCCCTACTTGCATGCCATATGTGTCCCAATAGAGAAAGAAATCAAATTAGAATCAGAATGAGCTTTATTGTCAAGTGTGCTCAGAACACAATGCAATTTTTTTGGTTGTTGGAGAGGGGGCAACCTTCAGGAAGGCCAAAACTAGTCTCTCAAATTACTTAGTGACCACAGACATGAGAGCGACAGGTCCTGTGGGACAGATTCATTAAGTCCAGTTTTTTTTTTTTTTGAGAACCGGAATGATGGTGGAGCGTTTGAAGCAGCAGGGAACGTCACACTGCTCCAGTGATCTATTGGAGATCTGTGTGAAGTTGGGGGCCAGTTGGTCAGTGCAGACTTTCAGACAGGCAGGTGAGACACCATCTGGGCCTGAAGCTTTCCTAGTCTTTTGTTTCCGGAAGCCCTGGCACATATCCTCCTCATAGACCATAAGTGCTGGTTGAGTAGCAGGAGGAGGGGGAGGAGAGGAGTCTATGAGGAGGGGGGTTCCAGGAGGAGTTGGTATGTGTGTGAAGTGAAGATCAGAGTGGGGGATGGGTGTGAGACTGGGATTTTAAAACCTGCAGTAAAACACATTCAGTTCATCAGCCATTCGCTGATTCTCTACTGAGCGAGGGGGAGGTGTCTTATACTTGGTAATGCTTTTCAGGCCTTTCTACCAAGATGCAGGATCGTTACCTGAAAACTGGATTTTCAGCTTTTCAGAGTAGCTTCACTCTGATTTCCTTAGTCAATGTGCTTCTGGCCTGGTTGTACAATATTTTAACCCCACTTCTGTAAGCATCCTCTTTGGCATGACAAAGCTATCTGAGTTTTCCTGTAAACCGTGGTTTATCGTTATTGAATGATAAAAATGTCCTTGTAGTGATGCGTATATTTTCACAGATACAGATATAAGATGTCACAGTATCTGTGAGCTGGTCCAGGTCTGTGTCTGTAGCTTCAAAAACACTCCAATCAGTGGAGTTAAAGCAGGCTAGTAGTTCCAGCTCTGCTTCATTAGTCCATCTATTTACAGTCCTTACTACATGCTTAGCAGATTTTAGTTTCTGCTTATAGGTCGGGAGACATTGAACCAGACAGTGATCAGAGATTCCTAAAGTTGCACGTGGGACAGAGTGACATGCATCCTTTAAAGTGGTGTATATAAATAGTATCTAAGTAAAATACATTTAAAAAAAGGGGAAAAAAATATTTTATAGATTTGCAGTGACTTTTAAAGTGTGTGTTTTTTCACCTGTATATTTGTAGCTAATAAAGGATTACACTCAAATCTCCACCTCTGTCTCTTTTGACATACATGTAATTTCTATGTACATGACAGATCTGCATTAAAGGTTGCAGTCTGCTTCCAGGAGATAAAAACACAGAGGATGCAAGAACATTCTGTTTGGAGAAATATAATCATTAATCCCTTGTCAAGCAACATGGCAAAATATATACAAAGACACAGTATAGATGTGACACCAAAAATGGTGACGGTAGAAGACAAATCACTGACAAAAATGTGTCATCCTTTCTTTATCATTGAGATAAAACAGATTAAGTTAGAATCCAAGTTTATGTGTCAGTCAATCCCAGCCAAGGTGATCTTATAACCAAAGTGATCTCATTATTCATAGGTATTTGTAAATAAAGTGTGGTTCTAGCTCATAAACATTTTCAGACATTTGGCATTTAAAACCTAAACCCATATGAACAACCTTAGGGGCAAAAAAATGTTTATGAATCTTTTGAGGTTTACAGAATTTTTAATTCATAGAATTAATTGATTGATTTTTATTAAATTTGTAATAAGTGAGATTTATATAATAAATTGAAATTGTGATAGCAGTAAATACATGGAATGCATATTTAAACCGTACCATAGAGTTTCACTTGTATTTCATACTTGTTTAGCTTTAATGGTGATTAAATTAAGCATTATAGTGACTCTTATATGTCAAAAGATCAAGGGAAATTTGATTCCTCATGTTTTGTCCCCTTTAAGAAAAAGGACTTGTATCCTTAACATAAAAAATTACAGGAGGCAGATTCAGAAACTTGAACAAGAACTGTCACAGTTGTAATAAAACGTAGGTCAAATAGATTCCACCTAAATAGATTATTAACTCTATCATATTTGTCCAAATTCAAAAGTTACTATTACTATTGTAAAATCTTGATTTATTCTTGAAAGGGTAATGATGTGTAATTTGAAATACCTTTATTTTGGTGTATGCACAGTCTCTTGTCCTCATCAAGGCTGTTTAAATTGTTAGGGCTATCAAGCTGTTTGAGGGGTTTGACTTCCTCCATTACACTTTAAACAAGCAAATTCTAACAAGAATTCAAATGGTTCACATCAGTGCATTCAAATGGGTCTGTGCCACGATATCGAGGGAAGCCCAGTTGATAAGCAAATGCTCCAGTGATACAGTAGGTTTAAAGCAGAGCTGATCATTGAAGTGAGTAGTTGGCATGCGGATGTAGTTGGACTGTGATGGCATGCGCAAGCTTCAATCGCATCGCGTTAATAGATGAGAAGTATATATAGAGCATTTAAAGCTCTGAACATGAGATGACTATCTTTCCATCATCAACCATGGCTGATATCACAACGATTGCTGCTCTGTATCTGTTAGAAGTCCCAGATACGTTGATGTTGTGTCATACAATTTCGGGTGACCACACACTGCTACAACCATTTTCTCATACATTTTTTCATGATTTCTTCTGCTACTACGTCTGTGACTGGTTTTTGCGACAATGTGTCATGCGGATATTTCGCTCCAGTTGAAAAAAGTCAACTTGCCCAAACATGAGAATGAATCGTTTTCGCGTTTTCACGGGATTCGCTTCATTCGTGCAGCCCGCCGTGAATTCGCGTCTATTTGCATCTTTGCATTGTATGTAATCGCGAAGCACGAAACGCTCGATTCGCGTTGTATATGAACGCACCATAAATAATGAAGTATACATATACATATATATATATATATATATATATATATATATATATACACACACATACACTCAGCAAAGATTTGTATGAACATAAATATATTCAACATCTAAGAAATAAACTGAATAAGTTTCACAGACTTGTGACTATCAAAATCAAAAATAACAGTCAATATCTGGCCATCAGCTGCATTAAGTCCTGCAGGGCATCTCCTCCTCATGGACTGCATGAGATTTGCCAGATCTTGCTGTGAGACGTTATCCCACTTTTCCACCAAGGCACTTGCAAGTTCCGAGACATTTCTGGGGGGAATGACACTAGCCCTCACCCTCCCATACAAGAGGTCCCAGACATGCTCAATGGGATTGAGATCCGAGCTCTTCGCTGGCCATGGCAGAACACAGACATTTCCTCTTAGGTGTTTCACAGTGCAGACATTGCCATTTATTTCCCTGGCCACATCTGCAGTCCTCATGCCTCCATGCAGCATGCCTAAGGCACGATCACGCAGATGAGCAGGGATCCTGGGCATCTTTCTTTTGGTGTTTCTCAGTGTCAGTTGAAAGGTCTCTTTAAGTTTTTATAACTGTGACCTTAATTGCCTAGTGTCTGTAAGCTGTTAGTGTCTTAACGACCGTTCCACAGGTGCATGTTCATTAATTGTTTATGGTTCATTGAGCAAGCATGGAAAACATTGTTTAAACCCTTTACAATAAAGATCTGTAAAGTTATTTGGATTTTTACAAAATTATCTTTAAAATACAGTGATACTGAAAAAGGGAAGTTTCTGTATATGTGTGTGGTGTGTGTGTGTGTGTGTGTTATATTAATTACATGTCCATGATATATTAAATAGCATATTTAGCAATGTCTACTCCTTAATATAAAAAATTAAATTAAATAAATACAATTATAATAATATAAAGAGTGCAGACCTCAAGGCTAAAGAAATTCGGCTTTCTGGCCCCCAGGCTTTCCAAACTTTCCAAACTTTAGTACCTCTGGCCTTTACTCTTTTAATTTAGTGCTACGCTATGTTGCTTGTTTCAGAGAAAGTGATTTTTAAATATTCAATGGTATATAAATACTCTTCTTTATAGACAAAAAAATGTACTGAATTGTATATTTTTTCATTCACAACATGCCACAGATGGAGATTAATTTGTCTTTAACCCAGAATATTCCTTAAAGGAATTCTAAGTCACCAAACAGTGACAAGGGATTTGAGCTAATGATCTATCCACGTGGAATCATTGTCGCATAAATCACTATAGTTCTAATGAGATAGCCCTCTATACCTGCAAAATGCTATGTTTTTATTATTTCTCAATTCTAAACCCCAATGGGACACTGGTATGATTTGCATCCCTTATTCAATAAATATGGTAATCCATTTTTGCTGTCACTACTCGCTCAGCAGGTAATGAAAGACCCCAAAAACTCACAACTAGTAAGCAAAAGCACCATACATTCATATCCCATGCACAAATACAATGAAATAAATGTAACTGAATCATGCTGCTGTTCTACCATTCCACCAAAATGGCCGTGATAATATTGAGATAACTGCAAATGTTGTTGAGTGTTATTTGAATCCTCAATAAAGAACCATTTAAAACAGACATGTGATATGAATTTCTCATACTCCCTGGAAACTGCTGTTTTTTTGATCACTACCTAAACACAGCAACAATCTTTCCCACTGTTCTCACTAGAAACATCAGCTCTCCAGTATCTGTAAAAAAACAGATGGTGCTTTCTTTAATTGAATTTCAGATCCAGAGAGACATATTTAGACACAGCAAGAATCAAGAGACATACGTGCACAACAGCACCACTCTCCCTAAACACATGACGATGAATGTACGTATGTGGCAAGGAGAAAAAAACAACCCACTGAAGAAGAACAAACAATCCATCTAATGCAGCAACTATTTCAAAGTGTAATTCAAAGCTGCTCCATGAAACAATTATATACTACATGTCAATGTGTGTATTTGTCTGAATGTTTAAAAAAAAAAAATACTTTCTCTGATCCCAATTTAATGTGCAGACACATCTATAAGTAATTCCCTCCATCAGGGAATGGAGGTTACATCCGTAACCTAGACGTTCCCCGTCTGTTGCTCACTTCAACGTTGTGTCGAAGAAGCGACACTAGAGGTCCAATTTAAATCACGCCATGCACTGAGCCGTGTTTGTGTACTGCTGACACAGGAGCAGGCAGGTATTTTATGTGCCAAAGTGACCGGCTGTGCCAGGCTGCACGTACCCTACCCCAACGGCCCATAAAATTGTCAAAGCCTTCTGGTTCTTTACGCCCGACAGGGGGGAACAAGGCGACGTGCCAAACATGGGAGCAGGCTGCGCCAGCCGCACCTTTTCTCTCTCTATGTTTCTCGCATAGAGTTAAAGTGGCTGGGGCCATCTTAACGCTATCATATGCATTGGGGAAGGTGTTGTTTCCCAGTGTTCCTATTCTTTCAGGGGGGAAAGACCCTGCGGAGACCACACCTGCCCAGACTGGGGGAGGTAATGAGTGGTGAAATACATCACATGGGCTTTTAGGTTACATGTGGAGAGTGGCACGGTGGTAGATCCTACCTTATTGGGAGGGAGGAGTTGCTACAAACACGGCGACTGGGGGTCCGTGAGGACTGCCCAAGGGAGACGCGGGTCCACTCGCAAGGGGATCATACTGCAGAAAATACACACAGGGGGATAAGTCCATGTAGGAGCCCGTCCTGTGGAACACCTATTCCAGAACAGTTTACCCGTGGGCCGCTCCGCCGTCGAGGATAGTGTGAGCGGATGAGCGAGAGGCACGGTGATAGATCATGCACTTCAGGGAAGAAAGGAACCGGGGAAAAATGGAATCGTGGCTGTGAGCGGCGTGCAGACCAGAGGAACCAATCATTCAGCCGCGAAGGCCATGGGGAGGACAGAGGGTTCCAATCCAGCCCCGCGCTGACGGCGGCCCAGGCAGGACATGCAAATTCTGTCTGTCAATTTCTCATTAGTCTTTTCTCATGGATCAGAGATGCAAAAGGCTCTCAAGGGAGACCCCTAGTGTCGCTTCTTCGACACAACGTCGAATTGAGCAACAGACGGGGAACTCTCATTAAAACTGATTACATGTATTGGATTGCAAAGTTGCAGTGTTTTGTTTATAACTGCATAAAATGTGCACTGATAAAAACTCCTGGATAGGGCTAATGTTTGTACAAGAGAATGTTCTAGGCATGAAGGAGAATGTGTGGCCACAAACTGACCCTCCCAACAGAAAAAGAGAGTTTACTGCCTCTCCATCTTTGCTTTACGTCCCCCAGACAGCGCTAAATATGTTATACGATGTGTTCTACGTTAGAAATTAGTGGCATTTTTTATGGAAAGGCCTGCGGATCTCCATCATGAGGCCATGTGATATATGGGCCGTTGTTCAAATCTCGCCTTCTTTCCACGGAGAGAGCAACACTCATAGTAGTATAAATAATGGAAAGGGTATTATTGCAGCGGCCGGCTCTTAAAATTTGCTTTCTGTGGCCAAGATGTACGTCCCAGTATTTGCATAAAAATACTGATTTAAGATGTGAAACTTGTCACTGGGAAGCCGAGATTAGAGAAGTGGACCGTGGCAGGTCATGTGACTTGTGTTGTGTCATGATTTATTTTCTCCTTTTTCTTAAGACAGCTCTGAGGTTTAATTCCTCAATCTGTCTCCTCAATGATCTCCACTGAAAGATTCTGCAGACATATATACTCCTCCTATAGATACATAGACCTCCTCAGCACAGTTACTATATCAGATAGGACAGATCTCATTAAGGTATGCAATCTAAGATTTATCAATGATTTAGCACTAAATAATCCAAGTCAAGATGTTCTAGTCAGGGATTTAAAGCCCTTTTAGAAGGCAAGTCATGGAGGTAATAAATCATTATTGCATCAAACTATATATGCTTTGCTCTAAATATGAGATTCAATAGGACAGAAGGGTCCCATATTAGGCCTCTTTAATTGATTAAGAAAATGGTGAAATCGAGACATCTCCTGCATCTCAGTTTTGTTCTCCTGAGAAAAAGCACCAGTAGTGCACCAGTTCACATGTGTCCCCTCTGGAGTTTCAGAAGAGGGGCTCTATTTTCGTGAATGTTATACAATTTTAGTGAGACAGTTTATTCTTATTTTTTGTGTCAACGCAAAGTGCAAGTGGATGTGGGTTGGAGTGTTTGCACTATCTGTGGGTTTATGGGTGCAAACTGTGGGTGTATTGTACTGTATACAAACAAAAGTGCCGCAAATTGCAATCTTACGTCTTGCCTGAACTGGGCTGTTCATCACCCACATGGAGTGTGTTTGACCCTGTTTCTCTTCTATCTCTCAGAGAAATTGTTGATCATTTGAAACCTTCCTTCTGCTCTCTTGATGTTCTCTCTCCGCGTATCTTGAAACAAACTTTTGATCCAGTTGGAACATGTTTGGTGTCTCTTATGAATAAATTCTTGAGCACGGGGACTATCCCTGATACACTAAAACAAGCTACTGTTACACCTCTGCTCAAGAAACCTTCACTCGATGTTAGGGATTTTAATAATTTTCGACCTATTTCTACCCTTCCTTTTATTACAAAAGTATTGGAGAAAACGGTTCTCAATCAACTCCAATCTTATCTTAGTGCAAAACAAATTTTTGAAACTTTCCAGTCTGGTTTTAAGCCTCTGCACAGCACAGAGTCTGCTCTTTTAAGGGTTTCTAATGATATACTGTTAGCAACCGATGCTGGTGACTCTGTGATCCTAATACTGTTAGACTTAACCTCGGCCTTTGATACAGTTGATCATAAAACTCTTTTATTCCGACTAGAATAGTCTGTGGGCATCCAGGGAATTGTCCTCAGCTGGTTTAGATCTTATCTAACAAATAGAAGTTTCTCTGTTAAAATAGGTAATTTTTCTTCCTCACCAGCTCAACTCTCCTGTGGAGTGCCGCAGGGGTCTATTCTCGCACCCATTCTTTTTTCAATATATTTACTTCCTCTGGGCTCCATCTTCAGAAAGCATGGCGTATCATTTCACTGCTATGCAGATGATACACAAATTTATTTCCCTCTGAAGCGCAACAAAGATACTGCTCTAAAATCTCTTTTTGCATGCATAGAGGAAGTAAAAATGTGGTTTTCTCAAAATTTCTTATTTATGAATGAATCTAAGACCGAGGTTATAGTCTTTGGCCCCCATGACAATTATAATAGCAGCAAAATTGATCTGGACTATCTTGATCAAAAGTCATCTTGCATTAAGAACCTAGGTGTTCTCTGGGATCAAAACCTGAAATTTGAAAAACAAATCAATGCGGTGATTAGCTCTTGTTTTTTTCAGTTACGTCTTCTCTCAAAAATTAAATCCTCCCTTTCTGAGAAAACACTAGAGATTGCAATCCATGCGCTCATTACATCGCGGTTGGACTATTGCAACTCTCTCTACTTTGGCATACCCAAACAGTCTATTGCGCGTCTCCAATTAGTACAAAACGCTGCTGCAAAGTTCCTCAAAAGAAAACGCAAATTTGATCATGTTTCACCTATCTTAAAATCTCTGCATTGGCTACCTGTGCATTTTAGAATTGAGTTTAAAATTCTTTTATTTGTTTTTAAATCCGTAAATAACCTGGCACCGAGCCATTTGTCTGAGCTACTCTGTCCACACAACCCCAAACCAAACCTGAGGTCTGGTGATCAGAGACTTCTGTCTGTCCCCAGATCTCGGTTAAAGAATAGAGGGGATAGAGCCTTTGCTGTTGCTGGCCCTAGGCTGTGGAACAGCCTTCCGGTTTACATCAGAGCTGCTCAATCTGTAACTGTTTTTAAATCCTCTCTTAAAACCTATTTTTTTTCTTTAGCTTTTAATTCATTGTGAGCTTCTGTCTTGAATATGTGGTTTGTCCTTGTTCTTTATCTTGTGTATTGTTCAGCACTTTGGTCAGCCCTGCTTGCTGTTTTTAAATGTGCTATATAAATAAATACAAACTTGAACTTGAATTTGCTATTTTCCTGAGATATAGGTCCATTCAAAAGCATATTTGTTTTCAGTGCAGTCCAGTTCCTTCAATTTCCAGTTTGTAGATTCCACCAACAGTTTCATGTCCAAACTCTGAATATATGGTAAATGGTCTGCACTTATATAGCGCTTTTTTAACCTTAGAGGTTACAAAGTACTTTACACTGTGTGTGTAAAGCACACATTAACACTCACACTTATACACTAATGGTGGCAGAGCTGCCATGCAAGGTGCTATTCTGAAATTGGGAGCAACTTGGGGTTCAGTGTCTTGCCCAAGGACGCATCGGCATGTGGAGTCACGTGGGCCGGGAATCGAACCGCTAACCCTGCGATTGGCAGCCTTACATGTGCTTGTTTCACAGGCTCGTGCTGCATGCCTCTGAACAAACAGCGAATCAGACACGAGCATTGACGCATGTCTTTGTGACTAACAGCATTTATTGCCATGTGTCACTCCGAGACGTCATACAGATCACCCACCTGTTGCTGGCTGATGAGCAAAATTACTTGCGCATGAAATACATTTGGCAAAGAAACTTGAAACTGGATTGAGCCTTGTTGAATTTGGAGGGTGGCGGGGGCTATTTCACATACTGGGTGCACATAAAAATACGTTCATAAAATCGCTCGTAGGAAATGCTCTTAACCGCTAAGATCAATGCTTATTGGGAAACGAGGCTCAGAACTCTATGCAAGTGTGTTTCTTGGAGAAGCGCTTTCATTGCACTCGTGAAACAGAGCTCATAGCACAGAAATATCAAATCAGTTTTGTCAAACGAACGACTCAGAAAGGAAGACTCGAGAGGTGGACTAATCATTTCTGTTTCTCACAAATTGTCCTTGGCTGCATTATAATGTTTTGGTACTAAAATCTAAGTTTGCATAAGTAAACTTGTTGGGGGGGATTTGGCTATTGAAAATTTTTCATTTAAATTTAATTGTGCTCAAATTAATGAAATGACTTGAACGAGACTCAAAGATCCAAGACAGTAAAATGATCTGAACTTCCCATAATTAACACACACACTCACACACACACACACACACACACACACACACACACGCACACACACGCACACACGCGCACGCACACGCACGCACATGCGCACACGCATACACATTTTGGTCTACCTATCTGTGGCAGATTTATTATTATTATTACGTTTATTATTAAACTATTATTTATATCGTCAAGCCGGTTCTGGCCTTCTCCTTGCCCATCTAAATTCCTTGTTACACTATCATTATGAGGACTCTCCATAGACATAATGATTTTTATACTGTACAAACTATAGATTATATCCTCTAAACCTAACACAACCCCTAAACCTAACCCTCACAAAAAACTTTCAGAATTTTTACATTTTCAATAAAACATAATTTAGTATGTTTTTTAAGCTATTTAAATTATGGGAATTTAGAAATGACACTAGACATGTCCATTGTCAATACATTTATAGCATAATACCCTTGTAATTACCAGTTTGTAACCTAAAAAATTGTCCTCGTAAAAACCACATAAACATGCCCCCCCCCCCCCCCCCCCCCCACACACACACACACGCACGCACGCACACACACACAAACACACACACGTTGGGTTTTCATGTTTTATGAGTACTCTCCATAGCCATAATGGTTTTTATATTGTACAAACATTATATTCTATCCCCTAACGCTAACCCTCACAAAAAACATTCTGCATTTTACATTTTCAAAAAACACAATTTTGTATGATTTATAAGCTGTTTTCCTCATGGATATCGACTGATTGTCCCCACAATGTCAAAAATTGCAGGTTTTACAATCCTTGTGGGGACATTTGATTCCCATAACATAGGGAATATCTAGACACACACACACACACACACAAACACACACTTCAGTTTTTTTTCTTGTCAAAATAATGGCTTGAGCATTTCTGCCTGCTAAATTAATACAAAAATATATTACTATTGTTTATTACAACAATAATAATAATAATGACAATAATAGTACATTATTTTTTAGAGAACTTATGTCTGAAAGCCCTACAGAGTAAATCTTATATTGGAAGTAAAGCATCGGCAAAACATGACTTAATTTTGGTCAAATCAAGAACTAGTTTGTAGTTTAACACCTTGTCCAACATGAGAGCTGCTGTTATGGTAATTGTATGTTTTATTTTAGAACTGATATCAGAGCAGTGGCAACAGTATTTTTTGTCTAAATCATGCAGCCCTGTAATGAAAAAAAAATATAAATAAAAATCTCAAAGGGCAGAAAAATGTTGATTAATAATAGTGATTAAAATTTAAGCAAAAAAAATCATGATTATCAATTTAACCATTATCGTGCAGCCTTACTGTTATATGTTATTCAAGGACCTGATAGGAGTCTGAGGGTCCCTGGCAAGAGGATCATCATATCTGGGGGACCTTGTCATCAAAACGTTTGAAAACCCTACACTAACACGCCTTCCATCATCATCAAAATTACAATAACTCCTGTTTATTATGGTAGCTCAGTTTAATGTTGAGACCCAAGACTATTTGCAGTATATAAAATTAAATACACACATCGTCATGATGCGCTTCGCTGCTGCCGGGACGTATTCAGGATGTATTATTGTTTACACCTCAAATGCGATGCAGTCACATGCATTTTTTTACCACATCTGTGTGTGTGTGTTTTTGTGATCCGATCACAAAATGTTTTAGACTGCTTTAAGCCTGTATTTTGGATCACCAAAAAAGCATCTTAAAACCAGGTGTAAATGCGAATCCGTCCTAAATGCATCCCAGCAACATCAAAGAATCACCCCTCACCTGTCAATCAATCCCTGCACTTAAACAGAGTATAAACGTTGCTGGTTACGAGTGGTTTGAAAAGGAAATAACTGCCTGATTGGAAAATGTAAAAAATTGGATGCATACACAAGCATGAGAATGTCAGAGAGCTTCTTTATTGTGTCTGAAATCAACATGCTGGGACACTTATGAGAGGCACGATCTGCTGAAGCTCAGGATAATAAAGGTAATCCACTAAAATAACAGACAATTCTACACAAAATGTTGCTTTTGTGCTTTTTCTTTTTATAGCGTTGTTTGTCTTTTCTGACTTTGTTGAGCTTTAATGTCATGCAGTAACACTAACATAGTGATTGATGTATGTTGTCATGCAATCAGAGATAATCCCCTTGCATTTAAGCAACCAGATGTAAACAGCAACGTGTCATGCTGACCACATGTGATCGGATCACCCGAGACCAGATTTAAATGGGATCACTTAATCATTGGCTCACCCAATCAGGTAAACAGCCAATTATTTGTCTCCTGAGCACCCACAGTTTGGATGTAAGATTAGTATTATACAATAAATTACTTAGATCCAATATCTTCTCATTTTTGTCCCAAACTCATGAAACAGGAAAAACAAACAAAATGTTTTGCATTTGGTACCAACCCGGAAACAATGTGGTGCTGAAAGGAAGCCAATGGATGAAACCAAAATATGCAGCTTTTATTTGCCTTTTCCATTTTCCTTGTGCAGAAAATAATCAGCTAATATGTTTCTGGAGACATTATCAAAAGATGTAGACAGTGCTCACATTCATTAAAGCCGGTGATTCTGACCAGCCAATGTAAGTGTTGTAAGTGCTCAGTGTAACCAGCGATATACAGTCATAGTCCAGCACCGGTACCAACCACTTATAAGAAGCTTTACTGAAAAAAGGCTCTTTCTGGGACTGTGTATTAGTTTGTGCACTCTCACATGTTTGTGTGCACCCGAGAGAGAAACAGACACTTCATGCATCACTCATTCTTGCACACTTGAGAGGGATAGCAGATCCGACAAGCTGTCTTCCCCAAATCCTCTCTTCGTTCATCTCTACTGCTGTTTCCTACCTGCTGTGCACTCTTGAAAGAGAAAAGCAGGATAGACTTTGGGAAAGCTCTGAAGCCTGCAGTGATTATAAGCCACAAAGCAGGTTTTTCCCACTGGACTCCACTGTATGATCACTGATTTTCAATCCATTACTGCATTTCTGATCATTATAGATCTATGCTTTTACACATCCACTAGTCTTTTTTACACATCCTAAAGACTTACTGCACCCTCTCTGTGGTGTCCAAACTGAGAGACAAATCCTTATTTTTCAGTGTCCAGACTGATGTAGAAAGAATGGGCAATCTATAAACACAATGTATATATAGATGGCAAATTCTATAGCAAATTCACTGAACAGTTTTGGGACTATTGTGTGTGGTGTTTCAACGTAAAAACATTCATTAATCTTATTTAGTTAATATTATTCAGTCTTATTAATTAATCACACACAATTCCATTTAACCAGATTTGCATTCCTTTAGTGAACCAGATGCAAACAGTCAGTGCAAAAAACTAATCAAAACTAACATTAGATGTAATTCACTCTAAGTGAATTCCCCGCTTGGTTTTCTGTTAAGTATTCAAATTAGTTTTAAAGCTGTATGCCATCATTGTCCAGCAAATGTGATTATACAATAAATGTATGACTGTCATGGAGATATACTGTATAATATAAGCTGTGAACTTTTACATTAAATATATTTTACATAAAAAAAAGATATATTTATCATTTATTTATATTCATGAAATTATTTGTCCATTTATTTCCAAAATTATTTGTATAATTATTTATTTTATAGTATCTTAAAATAAGTAACTTATATTATTATAATTTTTTAAAAAACAGTCTTTTTTCTTTTCTTAAGTAGGTGCTAGTGAAAATATTAATAAATACATTATCAGAGTTATTTCTCTGGATATATGGTTATACAAAGAAACTTTAACATCCATGGGGCCATCCCATTGCACAAAAAAAATGTTTTCTTTAGAAAATTTAAAAAAAAAATGTTTGAAAACACCGTTTGGAACCTTTGATTTTAAGAATATACTTGTCCGACCAGACCAGCAAAATTTTTTTTAAAAATCCTTACTGTAGCCCTGATGCTCAGACCAACTGGGAAGAGTTGCATTTTCCCCTACAGCAGTAAAAGCATGTCATAGTGAATAAAAGACAACAGAGGAGCAGTCAAGACTGATGTAGAAAATAAGGCTCTCTATATATGCTATATGTGTGATGGTAACTAACAATCCACAGGCTCGTAGCACACATTAGACGTAGATGCACAATAACACAACTCCATTCGCAGCAGGCAGCAGTGCTGGAAATAAAGATCATTTTCAGGTGCACATGCTTGTGAGAGGCAGCATATGCCACTTGATCTGATGGTGACAGGGGCAACTGAAACTGGGCATTGGATCACTCTTATTCTTCATGCAGCATGCAGCGCACACACACCGGATCCCAGACTCTGGTGGGTAAAACAAATTATATTAGTGATGCTTGGGCTCTTGTGCTGTCTTGCTCGCTCACTTTCTCAAATCCCTGTCTGCCTTTCAAAAAGCCAGGTCCCCATTATGAAAAAGTCTGCTGGCCACTTATCATCCTTTGCATACAGGAAACTGAAGGTAAACCACACACTATATGATATACAGTACATATAGTACCCTTCAAAATTACTGGTAAATCGTAAAGGCAATGCAAATATCAGCTGGATTTTACATTGAAAATACAGTTGGTGTATAAATGTCTGAGGCCACATATCAATGTTTTTGATTTCTCTAATTTAATAGAAGTTTATTTCCTTTCAAATCATAAGCATAACAATTTGAGTGAACAGAATTGCAAAATTAAAAGTTGATGACAGCATGCACTTGAGCTTGCACTGATTTACATTTGTGTTTAACACGTTGATCCATGATATCCTCAGCATGCTATAAGAACGTGCCAAAAGAGGATCTTGTGTGCTTAATTGATTGCAAGGAAATCGTACCTTTCATATAAATGGGTTAATATGGTCAATTTCACAAATGTGCTTAATTGATAAGTGACCTAGAAATAATGTAGAATATTTCTTCATTTTTTTATTTCAATATTTCTTCAATATTTCTTTTTTTTTTTCACCACTATACTGCTACTCTCTGTTTAGTTCCAAGTTTATGTAAATTAGATTTCGAATTACAGATGTCCAATGTGGACTCTTTTGAAGGTTACTGCATAAAATAAATCTTACCTCTCATATAGTTTAAATGATTAAAATCAGAAACATTGAACATTCTTTATTAATTTTTCAAAAATGTGTGTACTAATTATCGACACCCATAAAATTCCTATTAACCATATCTAGCAGACATGTATCCGATTCATATTTCAGCATATTAGCTCTGCTGTAATTCATGGTCCATGATATCTGGGATTCTAAATTTGAGTTGACATGCAGACAAAATACCATTAGTCATCCATCAGCATGGGGGAGATGAGAGATTACACAAACGATATGAGACAAAAGCTTGTTGATCTCATGTTTTGCATGGTTGTAAGGCTGTTTAAATTCCCCGCTTGTTTTTCTGTTATGTTTTCAAATGAGTTTTGCACTGTATGCCGTCATTGTCCAGCAAAAGTGATTATGCAGTAAATGTATGACTGTCATGGAGATATACTGTATAATATATGCTGTGAACTTTCATCATATTACTGCTAATATATTTGATTTATTTTTAAAGAAAACTTAGCATTAAAGAGATTTTACATAAAAAATAGTTTTGAAATATTTCGCATTTATTTATATTCGTGAATTATCCAATTATTTCCATAATTATTTTTATAACTACTTATTTTATGTAACTTAATATCTGTAACTTATTATATTATTATTATTATGTGGACATGAGCTTATTGATCTCAAGTTTGGCATGGCAGTAAGGCTGTTTGGTGGTTAATTCAAAGGTAGATGGAATTTGTGTTGAAGACGTTTAATTGCTTAACTGTGAGACTTCATCAGTAGTCAGATATTAGTCTACGACATTATCACATTCACTGTTAAAAATCAGACAATGGAAAAAGTTGCCTCACACCCGAAAATGTATTCCTAAAATCTCAAAATTATAATATTTTAAAAAAAATGTGCTTGGAAAGCACTCAAACATTCTGCACAAAATCTACGTGTGTTTTCATGGAAGAAATACAATAATAAGGGGTTGGAATGACATTATGGTGAGTAAATGTTGAGAAATTTTCCTTTTTTGATGAACTGTCCCTTTATTGGTACTTTTACGACAATTTTTTAGAGTGTTTGTACTTGTGCTTGCCTTAGCTCTCTGCTTAGTGCTAGCTAAATACAACTTTAAATATTCTTTCTTTTGTAAGATAAAGACAAAGAAAATACAGTATGTAATGAAAGAGCAGAGAAAGTTTATCAATATAAACCTTCTAAAGTTGTTCCCAAATAATGCTTGCATCATCTCCAGCTTGGCCAAACTATGATGACTTGATGATGAAAGACAGCTCTGCTTAATTGCTGTCTTTCTTGGATATTTACTGACATTCATAGCACAAACAGTGACAGCAGGAAGAGGAATTGACAAGATTTTATTCAAAGCTGCTCAAATGTCATAGTTTTGTAGTGCAGAAAGTAACGAGACATTGTGATGATGTAGATTTCAAGCTGAGAGCAAAAAACACCCAATTGGACCACTTCTTCACATACCGGCTTTCCTGGCGTTTCTTGTCTGAAGGTGTAGAATCAACGTCAGCTCAAAGTCTGGTAGAGAAACCGCAGTCCTATTCTACACCCTGTTTCCGTCTTGCTAATTCATGCAGCTCTGCATGGCTCCTGCATTGTTTGATTATTCAACTTAACATACCTTTGAGGCACTGAAAGGTGAATATATAGTGCTGGAAATGTGATGTGTCATGCTAAATGTCATGGCATACCTGCTCCAAGCAAGTCTGGTAGTTTTAGAACGCAAAGGGATGTTTCTTCTGATCTGATGGAGATAAATATCTCACTGTGAATCCTCTAATGACAATATGAGGTTGTAGGAAGCCAACCCCAATAATAAACAACAAATTCATTACAAGAGACCAAATGTTTGTTTAATTCCATTACTTAAGATTAATGTAGCAAGACACTGGAGTCACCATGTGGGCATTCAGCATGATATACTAACATTTCTGACCTACAGCCTTTAAATAGTCAATAATGTCAGTGTGAGCAACGTAATCATGTTGGAATGATGTTATACAGTACCATGTAAATATTATGTAATTACAGATACATTAAATTAGCAAGAAAATAATATAATTTATATAATTAATGATATAATGATATAATGAAATGATATAATTGTGCTTAGCACTGTATGGTAAAATATGGTGGTATTAAATGTTCTGATGAATTTGTCATTGTTTTGGTTCTGTAACAGTTCTAACACTGTAAAAGTTATTGGTTCATTTTCATTTGGAAATTTTTAATGGGGGTATTTACAATTGGTCACTAATCTGATTGCTATCTGAATAAATAAGCATATTCCATTTAAACTTGGCCACATCAATGTGTCTCCATCAAACTTATATAAATCCAATCTTCAACTGCAGTGCTATATGCAAATAAAATGAAAATTATTTTTTTGTCTTTTCATGATCGCATAGCAATCGATCAAGAGTAAATAAAAAACCGTTTCATAAGATCATTTTGTTCAGGAACTGCATTAGTGGTTGCACTGTGTTTCACATTGTAGATTCCAAAGTATTGCCCATAGACATTCCTTTGGGAATCAGACTACACTAGATTCGCTGTGTGTGTCGCGCTATACAGTAGATTTAAAAGAACCAGCTTTTAAGAGTCATTTGTTCAATAATCAGACTACACTGGTCACACTCTGTGTTTTGCACTGTAGATTCAAAAGAACCAGCTCATAAGAATAATTCATTTGGGAACCACACTACACTGGTTGCACTGTAAATTCATAAGAACAGGCTCATGAGTCATTCGTTTAGGTATCGGACAACACTGGCTGTGTATTTTGCATTACAGACTTAGTATTGAGGCAGCGCTGTGACTGAATATCGCAGCAGGAAATGCATTTTAGTATGTATAGTTCCCCGTCGTTGTGTTGAAGAAGTGACACTAGGGGTCTCTCTTGAGTGCCTTTTGTATCTCTGATCTATGAGAAAAGGCCAATGAGAAATTGGCAAACAGAATTTGCATGTCCCGCCCCCGTACATACGGGTATAAAGGAGGGGAAATTTTCATCAGAGCCGATGATTGTGTTTGCAGCGAGCTGCGAGTCACACACAGTTCCTCTCATCTCTGAGCGATTGCTGTTGGATCTACGGCGCATATCAGCGACTTTCTCCCTTCTCTGCATGGCAGTGCAGTTTTCCCCTGGGCATTTCGACAGTGCAACTAAAAGAGTTGATTTTCTCTAAAATAGTTATTGTGCTAAAAGAGCAAATACACAGCTGGCGTTGAACGTCCTTTTCAGGACGCGTCTTTATAAAGATGCCTTTCCGCCCCTGTGTAGTTCCTGGATGAACCACCTGCCCCCTGGCACGCTCGTTGACTTCCGTCCGGGCTCGAGGCAACAGCGGCTCGCCACACGGCCAGCCTGCCTATCCTCTTGAGCCCCCCCGAGCTGGATGAGCTCGCCGCTGCATTGGAGAGTGGTCCGGCATCTGACGCGGATGACTCGACTGGGCTGCTGCCTTCGGGCCAGCACGCCCAGTTTGAGGCTGACGCCCAGATGTCCGACATGCTTGCCCAGGCTGCTGCCAGCGTGGGGCTGGACTGGAACCCTCTGTCCTCCCCACAACCTTCGCGGCTAGACAATTGGTTCCTCGGGTCTGCGCGCCACGCACCCCCGGGTCCTTTCATCCCGGAAGTACATAATAAGCTGACGAGTTCTTGGAGGACACCCTTCTTCACCCGTCACAAAGCCTCTCGCTCATCTGCTCTCATTACCCTCGACGGCGGAGTGGCTACACCCATGGGTACACAGCAGTCCCCCAGGTGGACCGAGTGGTTACGATCCACCTGTGCCCTGAGAACGCCGCCACCTGGCGGGATCGCCCTGTTCTCCCCTCCAAGGCCTGTAGGATGATGTCTTCACTGACCTCTAGAGCCTAGAGTGCCACTGGACAGGCCGCTTCCGCCCTGCATGCCATGGCCCTCTTGCAAGTCCACCAGGATAAGACACTTAAAGATCTGCACTTAGGTAGTCCTGATCCCGTTGAGCTGCAGGAACTGCGATCAGCGACTGACATCGCCCTCAGGGCCACAAAGTTCACAGCGCAGTCACTCGAGCAGGCGATGGCCACTCTTGTGGTTCAGGAAAAACATCTGTGGCTGAACCTGGTTGAGATGAGCAAAGTGGACATGCTTCCTCAATGCGCGTGTCTCCCAGTTCGGCCTTTTCGGTGACACCGTCGAGGACTTCGCCCAGCAGTTCCTGCAGGAGAGGTTGGAGGGGAGGCTGTCCCCCTCCACCTTGAAGGTGTATGTAGCTGCTATCGCGGCCCACCACGACACAGTAGATGGCAAGACTTTGGGTAAGCATGACTTAATTATCAGGTTCCTAAGAGGTGCCTGGAGGTTAAATCCCTCCGGGCCAAGTCTGTTCCCCTCCTGGTATCTCTCAGGGGTCCTCTCGGGCCTTCAGAGACCTCCCTTCGAGCCGCTAGAATCAGTCGGACTCAGGGCCCTCTCCCTGAAGACGGCCCTCCTGATTGCACTCGCCTCCATCAAGAGGATGCCTGGAGTTCGGTCTGGCAGACACTCATGTGATCCTAAGACCGCGACCGGGCTACGTGCCCAAGGTTCCTACCATTACCTTCAGGGACCAAGTAGTGAACCTGCAAGCGCTGCCCTGGGAGGAGGCAGGCTCAGCCCCTTCGTTGCTGTGTCCGGTACGTGCTGATGAAGGGAACGAAATGTTGTGTCCTCCCGGCCACGTCGCTGAACCAAGACACTGTTGCGGCCGAACCATTTTTGGCTCCTCAGAAAAATCCTGAATGAAACAGATGCATTTCCCCTCCTTTATACCCATATGTCCGGGGATGAGACATGCAAATTCTGTCTGCCAATTTCTCATTGGCCTTTTCTCATAGATCAGAGATACAAAAGGCACACAAGAGAGACCCCTAGTGTCGCTTCTTCGACACAACGTCTCGTTCCCTCCATCAGGGAACGGAGGTTACATCCGTAACCTAGATGTACTGTATTTTAGTAAGGTGCTCCATCTACATAGTCAGAAAAATTCACATTCAGGAACCCTTAACACTAAACAAAGTCATGAAAATCACATGTTCCAGTATTCAATGTTTTTTAATCTAGATCCGAAAATGAACCGGTTCTCGGTTCCCAACCCTACTACTCACACAGACAATGTGACTTCATATCCAGCTTGCATAATTTCCTGAACCTGTATAGCTCTTCCCCTTCTTTCTAGTTTACAGAGACTGGCGAAAAGTAGAAACAGTCTACCAGCAACAGTGCAGAAACCTTATTTGTCTTATAGCTAAAAATGTATCAGTATAATGGACTTTCAATGGATAAATTGTTGATTTTTTTCAAACATTAACATTTTCAATGCATGTCTATTATTGAGGTAAAATCTATTTCAAATAAACATGCCCATAAACATCAAGTCAAAACAAAACAAACTGTTGGTTTACATGTCAAGTCAGATGCCACATTCCTATCTTTAGTGGATAGAATATACCGCAATCTGGACCAGACTTTACGTTGTTAGTGAAAAGACTGGCTATGCATGTGATTACAGATGTGCAGGTGGTGTACCAGAAGTCACCCTCTGGCACAGTCTCTGATAGGTCCTCTATTCGGCACAAAAGGGCTGAAGGACTCTCTTAGGTAATCATGGTCTTGTTTGACCCTTCTCTTGCTGTGTGGCATATTTTACATGCCAGAAAACCTCAGTGTCTTTAGAGGTCAACAGTCCAATTACAAGCAGAGTGTCCCCGTAACCCTACAGAAGTGCCTTCACTCAGTTTAATTTACACATAAAGTGAATTCTTTGAGATTCCCTTAACCTAAGTTATGAGTTAGAGTAATGATAAAAAATAAGGCAGATTTTTAGACGGCTAAATTAAATTATGATGACAAATGCCAGGTAGTTTTAAAAACTAAAGACGCAAAAAAACGTTGTTATCGAATTATGAATATATTGACAGTCAGAAATGTAATATAAAGACATTAGAATTCAGTGTTTATATCAGATTTTCACGCCTCCTTTGGAATCGCCCTCTCACCCCATACACTATTTACTCTCCCCAGCCTATTAATCACTTGCACCTGCATACTATTATTCAGCTCATCAAGGACAGCATATGTACTTGCCCCTTCCCTATGCTCTTTGTCTAGTCACACATTGTGTCTTTCAGGCTAGTGTTATTCTCTTTGCATATTTACTACCATTGTATCTGGTGATTATAAATGTCAAATATTCAGTCCTCTTCCAGTTGAATTCCTGTGTACATCCACTTACCTCATTAAAGTCCTGCTATTGGGTTCATCATCTGCCTGGTGTTGTCTGCTCCGTTACACAGATTGCATAATTGTATTTATTGTTTACGGATCAAGCAGATGCTAAATAGTGTATGACATGAGTCTAAAGTATTTAAAGATGGCAGACACGCAAACATAAGACATAGCGTCTATAAAAGTCTGGTTGCATTTGGTATAATTATTCAAAAATAGCAGTTGCAGCAAGATACTTTAATTATTTAACCCTTTAATTTTCCTTTTCACCCTCAATATTCTTTATTACGCATGATATAAATATGATGTATCCATGATACTTTCAGTATACAGCAAGAGACGCAAACATCTTCTGTAAGTAGCATTGAAGTCATTCAGCTTCAGGCCACATGTTGCTATAGCTACTTCTTACGTTTACATTTATACATTTGGCAGATGTTTTCATCTAAAGCGACTTACAGTGCACTTATTACAGGGACAATTCCCCCGGAGCAACCTGGAGTTAAGTGCCTTGGTCAAGGACACAATGGTGGTGGCAGTGGGGATCGAAACAGTAACCTACTGCTGAACTGTTATGTGCTTTAGCCCACTACACCACCAACACTACTTCTTGTCACAAGAAGAATGAATGCATCTCAGACAGATAAAACCCAGCATACCCATTCATGATACCGCTGCTATTGGGACATTACCTACATAGTGTTTATAGGTAGAAGGACTAACTGTAAAGGAAGGAATTAAATGAGGTGAAAGAGTAAAAGGACAAGTGCAATACGGAGCAGCATAATTTCAGCCTAGCATTCATCGGAGCCTGAGGCAAGAGAGACACACACACAAGCAAGCTCATCTAATTTCATTGAACAATATATCGACCTGGAATCACAATGTGGAAGCTGGCAGACCGACTAAGAATGCAATCTGCCTCTATAGCAGCTTGATGCTGTTTGCAGAGAGATGATATACAGTGGCCCACAAAAAGGATTTGGACACTTAAGTTGCACCTAGAAATGTGAATCTCTCTGCATTAGATAACACCATATCAAAGCAAGTATCATATAGAAGAAGCACATTTTTCAAGCAATACATTTTGCAAAAGGAAGCTCGACAGGTTTAAAATTATAAAACAGATAACAGTTAACAGTGTAAAGTTAAGACAAATAGTATTATGAGACTTTGTGGTTGACAAACATTAGTGGAACATGTTCACAGTTAATGTGATGAAGTACAACTGCAGTTACTCTGCAAGGACACCTGTGAACTCATCTAATACATCCACTAAAAAGCACCTTGACAAAAGCTTAATAGTAATTGCTAAAATTACAGATGCAAGATGGAATTTCTGGGCTTCTACCGATAACTTATAGCTCATTGTGGGCAATACTGAGAACTTATAGCTCATTGTGGTCGATAATGTTAATGTACTTTTTGTGTTTGAACCCTTTAAACTGGAGCTGCCAGCTAATTAATTAAAGGAATAGTTCACCCAAAAATTAAAATTCTCTCATCATTTACTCACCCTCAAGCCATCCTAGATGTGTATGACTTTCTTTCTTCAGCAGAAAATAAATTAAGGTTTTTACAATACAAGTGAATGGTGATCATACCTTTGAAGCTCCAAAAATCACACAAATCTGCATAAAAGTAATCCAAAAGAGTCCAGAGGTTAAATCCATATCGCCAGAAGCTGTATAAAAGGTATGGGTGATACACAGAACAAATTTAAGTCCGTTTTTTACTCTAAATCTCCACTTTCAACTTCACCTGTACATCTGAAAGTCACATGTTACCTGTTCAACATATTTGACAAATTTCAATCAGGCTTTAGGGCACTGCATAGTACTGAGACTGCACTGTTAAAGGAGACCAATTATATTTTAGTCTCCCTGGATTCTGGCAACAGGCCCATTTTAGTCATTCTAGACCTCAGTGCAGCATTTGACAATCGATCACTCCATTCTTTTACATCATCTTGAGAAGGTGGTTGGCATCCAGGGAGTTGCATTAAACTGGTTTTCCTCTTTAAACATTAAACTTTTTCTATCAGTATTGATAATCACTTCTCTTCCCCAACACTGTTCACATGCGGCGTCCCACAAGGCTCCATGCTGGGTCCTCTGCTTTTTTCTCTGTATATGCTTCCTTTAGGCTCTATCTTTCAAAAGTACAGTGTAGCCTATCATTGTTATGCTGATAACATCTCCTGTCTTGAGAAAGTTTAATTCTGGATATCTGAAAACATCCTCATGCTTAATGAGGATAAAACCGAGGTCATTGCTTTTGGCTCTTCGTTATGTATCGCTAAAATCAGTTAGGTACTTTGTCTTTAACCATGCACAATAGAGTTAAGAACGTGGATGTCATCTTTGATTTTGACTTATTATTTGATAAGCAGATAAATGCCGTTGTTAAAGGTAGCTTTTTTCGTCTAAGGTCCATTGCTAAATTAAAACAGTTTCTCTCACAGAAGGACTTGGAAATAGTAATTTATGCTCTTATTACATCCCGGCTGGATTACTGCAACGCCTTATATGTAGGTCTGTCTCCATCTTCTTTTTCACGTCTGCAAGTAGTCCAAAATGCAGCAGGTAGACTTCTAACAGGTACCAAGAAAAGAGAGCATATCACCCCTGTTCTCGCTTCCCTACATTGGTTTCCAGTTAGCTACAGAGTTAAATTCAAGGTTCTGCTCTATGTTTATAAAACTTGCATGGTCTAGCCCCTCAGTACATTGCTGATTTACTTCAACTGCATTCTGCACTTAGGTCTCTTCGATCATCAAATCAGTTACTCTTCTCTGTTCCTCGTTCCCGTTTGAAAACAAAAGGTGATCAGGCATTTGTAGTTGCGGCCCCCAGGTTGTGGAATGCACTCCCATTTCTTGTTAGGTCTTTTTCCTCATTCCCCATATTTAAATCTAGATTGAAGACACATTTTTTCTCTTTAGCCTATAATGTTGTTTGAGAATTATAGGGGTTTTGTGTGTAGGTTTTACTATGTTTTATTAGTTTTTCTTTTTAGCATTTTGGAAGTTCTATTTAATTCTGGTATTAATGTTTGTAAAAAAATGTACAGCACTTTGGTTACAACATTTGTTATGCTTTATAATTGTAACATATGCGCTCAGACACAGGAGTAGTGTTTAACCCGGAGGTTGTGTTTATTGAAATAGAGTGTTAAGGAAAGGAGTTTCAGAAGTGCGTGGAGCTTGGGCTGACTTCACTGGAGTAAATGAGTGTGGAGCTGGAGAATGAGCGCAGAGCTTGGACAAGCGTGGAGCTTGGGGTGACGTCTCTGGAGTGAATTAGCGTGGAAGTGGAGAGTGAGCGCAGAGCTTGGAAGAGCGTGGAGATTGGGGTGACGTCACTGGAGTGAATGAGCGTGGAACTGGAGAGTGAGCGCAGAGCTTGGACGAGCGTGGAGCTTGGGAGATCGTTGAGCTACAGAGATCGTTGAGCTTCCGAGATCTCCGCTGGAGTTAAAGGAGCGAGGAGCTTGGGTTAGAAGGAGCGAAGGAATGTGGTGATGGTAAGTAAACAGGAACGAAGGAGCGTGGAGATAGGAGGATCGACAAAGGAGCATGGAGACAGGAAAATCACAGAAACGAAGGAACGTGGAGATAGCCAGATCACAGGAACGAAGGAGTGAGTCTGTATACGATAAACCATTTAACGATAAACGCTTAACGTTTAACGAGACCAGAAACAGAGTGAAGGGAGAACAGATTATTTAACGAGTGGAACGGAAACAAGAGACAGGTGCAGGTGATTAGTGATTATTGAAAAGAGAGCGTGAAGCATAAAAGCAAGGAAAGACAGGGAGATCTGTGACAATAATAAACTTGAACTTGAACACATCTGAAATATTGTTCTGTTTCTCACCCACAACTATTATATTGCTTCTGAAGATATGGATTTAAACACGGGAGTCTTATGGGTTACTTTTCTGTATCTTTTATGTGATTTTTGGAGCTACAAAGGTCTGATCACCATGCACATGCCCTGTAAGGAACAAAAGAGCTGAGATATTTTTCTAAAACTCTTTGTTTGTGTTTTTCAAAAGATAGAAATTCCTACACATCTATGATGGCATGAGGGTGAGTAAATGATGAGAGAATTTTCCTTTTTGGGTGAACTATCCTTTTAAGAACAACTCACTTGAAACATAATAAGTATTGTTTAAAGGATTGGAATCGGACCAACTTTATAAGAGTTAAAATTTTATGCTATTTAAGTTTTAGCAGATTTAATGTGAATTATAGTGTGACTATATTACTATATTATTATATTATTTATGGTAATCCTTGCATCATTTCCATTTATATGAGCATTCACGGCAATGTCGTGGTTAAAAATGTTATGTCGCATTTTCGCTAATTACTTCATGAGGGAGAAAACATTTTATATAAATAATAAATTAAATTATTTTTTTCTCTTGACTGATCAAATGTAAAGAGAAGACACAGAGAAAAAAATGCTGAAATAAGTAAATATAGTTATCTATTACTGAAAGAAGTGTTTATCAAACACTTATTTGTTTAGTCTGGTGGAATATAATAGGTAGTTATTTGTGCTTAGCCTTGAAAAACTAGAACGATGATTGCCCTGCTGTGCTTTGACAAGACTAGAATCCTGCCAGCAAGGTTTTCTTAAAAAAAAAAAGACATTTGTTCTCTGCTTTTCTCAACATTCTATCTCATCTGATTGATTCTGAGAGTGCAAACATTCTGTTGCTATTGAGAACCTCACTGAAATGAATTATGCAGCTCAGCATGAAATCTTCGATGTATTCTTTCACTTTGAAATATATTGGCTCATGACCTCCTTATGACAAACTCTGAACAGCTCTAAACTGGCTGCTTGCCCAGCTCTCTTACCACAGTTTTAAGAATAAAGTAGCATCTGACAGTTTTGTGTGAGGTGGAATGGGCGAGACCCTCTGCAAAGGCCTTTCATGTGCCTCACGGCAGCAGGTGCAAGACAGTCTCGGCTTGGCGTGAGCTCTGGCACTGTGGTAATAGGCACTGCACTGATAAATTATGGACCCTGTGTGTGTCGGCTGGCACATGGCTCATTGAGCTTCAAGAGAAAGCATCTCTACAAAATATGTCTCAAAATGTTGTCCAGAAGCAGCAAACAATTGAATGTTGCAAATGTGCATATTTATATCATAATGGGTAAAAACCCCCAGCAAAATAGTTTTACTAGTTAAATATTAAAGCACCTTGTTTCTGTTTCCGTGATGAATTGCTTCCATTTGCATCCCCTGAACTTTAAGCTTTGAAAAATAACAACAATCTTCCAGCTGCAAGAAAGTTTTCCGAAGCAGATTCACCGCTCCATTTGCTTAGACAATCCATCTGTAACAAGGGGCCCTGAAATAAGGCCCATAAATCTATGTGTTACTCAAGAGAGCCCAGTTGAAAGTGAGTGGGAAATTTTTCTCTTTAAAGAAAATGGATTATCTGCCCCCAGTTGGACTGGTACATCCAAAGCTTTATTGCATCAAATAATCATGACATATCTCTCAAAAGGGAATGCTCCAAACTTAGGAGCCTCACCACGCAACATAATCTGTTTTTCGAGCTTCACTGCAAAACAATCATTTTCTTAATAAATATTAAAAAGTAGTTCTGTCTTGTTTTCCAGCAAAACAAATTAAACATCTTTAAAACAAACTATATTCACATCAGAAGCAAAATTGAGTACAATAATCAGAATGAGCTTTAATGCCAAGTGTGCTCTCACATACACAAGGATTTTTTTGATGATAGGAGAAACAAGCAAGTGCATGCAGAACATTACAGTGAAACACAGAATATAAAACAAGGTAAGAGTATAAATAGACATACAAAACAATTAGATATATAATATAGAATGGCATATGCACAAGTGGTAAAATATGTGCATGGTAGTGGTATGCACAGTTATTGAATTAAATACGAGTGTATTTACATATACATATGACATATTTATACATTATTGCACTATAGGAGTCCAGAAGGTAGTTTAATTGTTCATGTTGTAAATCGCCTGAGGGTAAAACATTTTCTTGTGACTGGTTGTCCTGGCACTGCATGCTCTGTTGCGCCGGCCAGAGGGCAACAGTTCAAAAAGGGAGTGAGCAGGGTGTGTGGGGTTCAGAGTGATTCTACCTGCATGTTTCCTCACTCTGGAGATGTACAGATTTTGGAGGGTGGGCAGGGGGGCACCAATAATCCTTGCAAGGCAAGGCAAGGCAAGGCAAGTTTATTTATATAGCACATTTCATACACAATGGTAATTCAAAGTGCTTTACATAGTAGAAATTAAAAAGAAAAAAACAAGAATAATAAAATAAGAATAATTAAAACAGTTTAGAATAAAAAAAAAAAAAAAAAAAATCTAATAAAACACAGTACAAACAGTCGGACACACAGTGGCACAGTGCTCATTCAGTAAATGCACAGCTAAACAGATGTGTTTTGAGTCTGGATTTGAATGTGACTACTGTAGGAGCACATCTGATCTCTTCTGGAACCTGGTTCCAGCTGCGGCTGGCATAATAGCTAAAAGCAGACTCTCCTTGCTTAGAGTGAACCCTTGGTATTTCTAGCTGATGTGATTCTAATGATCTGAGTGATCTGTTGGGTTTATATTCAGTGAGCATATCTGCAATATATTGAGGTCCTAGCCCATTAAGTGATTTATATACCAGTAATAATACTTTAAAATCAATCCTAAATGTAACTGGGAGCCAGTGTAAAGACCTGAGGACTGGTGTGGACTTGCAGTCATCCTGAATGTCTATTGTAGTTTCCTTGTGTCTGATTTGGTGGCTGAACAAAACCTGACAGTTATAGAGGTACACAGGACAGACTCAATGACGGCTGAGTAGAACTGAATCAGCAACTCCAGTGGCAGGTTGAACTTCCTCAGCTGGCGAGGAAGAAGTCCACAATAATCTCCGCTGTTTTGAGCATGTTCAGCTCAAGGTTATTGTGACCACACCAGACAGCCAGCTGTTCAACCTCCAATCTGTATGCAGACTCGTCTGTATGCAGATGAGGCCAATAACTGTGGTGTCATCTACAAACTTTAGGAGCTTGACAGAGTCCTTTTCAGTGCAGTAATTTGTGTACAGGGAGAAGAGCAGTGGAGAGAGAATGCATCCCTGAGGAGCACCAATGCAAATAGTGAGGGCCCCAGATGTGATTTTCCCCAGTCTCACTAGCTGCTGCCTATCTGTCAGAAAGTTGTTGATCCATCGGCAGGTTGTGGTTGGCATGGAGAACTGGGTCAGTTTGGTTGATAGAAGATAAGGCATGATGGCATTGAAGGCTGAACTGAAGTACACAGTAGGATCCTTGCATAAGTACCAGTTCTGTAGAGGTGTTGCATTATATAATGCAGTCCCACGTTGACTGCATCATCCACAGACCTGTTTGCTCGGTAAGTAAACTGAAGGGGGTCTAGCAGGGGTCCAGAGATGTCCTTAAGGTAAGCCAAACCAGTCTCTTAAATGATTTCATAACCACAGAAGTGAGGGTGACATGTCTGTAGTCATTAAGTTCTGTGATTTTTGTTTTTTTGGGTACTGGAATGATGGTGGAGCATATGAAGCATCAGGGAACGTCACACTGCTCCAGTGATCTATTGAAGATTTATGTGAAGATGGGGGCAGGTTGATCAATGCAGACTTTCAGACAGGCAGGTGAGACACAATCTGGGCCTCAAGCATTCCTAGTCTTTTGTTTCTGGAAGACCTGGCACACATCCTCCTCACTGACCATAAGTGCAGGTTGAGTAACAGGAGAGGGGTTCCAGGAGGTGTTGGTGTGTGTGTACAATGAAGATCAGTGTGGGGGAGGGGTGTGAGACTGGGCTTTTTTTTATTCTCTACAGAGTGAGGGGGGGGGGGTTGTCTTATACTTTGAGGCCTTTCAAAACAGATGCAGGATTGTTGGCTGAAAACAGTTTTTACAGCTTTTCAGAGTAGCTTCTTTTAGCTACTTTGATTTTCTTAGTCAGTGTGTTTCTCGCCTGTTGTACAAGATTTGGTAAGCATCCTCTTTGGCATGACAAAGCTGTCTAAGTTTTCCTGTAAACCATAGTTTATTGTTATTGACGGATAAAAATGTCCTAGTAGGGATGCACATATCCTCACAGAAACTGATATATGATGTTACAGTATCTGTGAGCTCGTCCAGGTCTGTGGCTGTAGCTTCAAAAACATTCCAATCAGTGCAGTCAAATCAGGCTTGTAATTCCAGCTCTGTTTCATTAGTCCATCTCTTTGCATTCATTACTACAGACTTAGCTAATTTTAGTAGGTCAGGATAAGATGAACCAGACAGTGATCAGAGAGTCCTAAATCTGCTCGTGGGACAGAGCGATATGCATTCTTTACATTGGTGTAGCAGTGGTCCACTATATTTCTTTCTTTGGTGGGGTATGTGATGTATTGTTTGCATTTTGGCAGTTCAAGGCTGACGTTAGCTTTATTAAAATATCCCAGAATAATGATAATAGAGCCTGGGTGTTGATGCTCCATGTCTGCGATGTGATCAGCCAGCTGTTGCAACGATACGTTCATGCATGTTTGTGGCGGGATGTACACACTCACCAGAATAAACGAAGAAAACTCCTGCGGTGAGTAGAAAGTCTTACAGATGATGAAGAGCACTTCTAAATAAGGACAGCACATCTTCTTCAATGCTGTTACATCTGTACACCAACTTTCAATGATGTAAAAGCATGCCTCTCATTTTCCCCAATGATTACACAATGTGATCCGCTCTGAACAGCCAGAGCCTGCCAGATGTAGCATGCTGCCTGGGATGGATTCATTCAGCCAGGTTTCCATGAAACACAGAGCAGCAGACTTAGAAAAGCCATTTTTGTTTGAGTGAGTAGAAGCAGTTAGTCTGTTTTGTTGTTGAGGGAGCGGACATTCGGCAGATGAATGCTCTGCTGTGGAGTCCTAAAGCCACGTTGACGAAGCTTCACAAGGACGCCAACTCGCTTCCCTCGCTTGCGTCTCTTGGAGCGCTTGTAGAACACCGCTGCTCATCCAACTAAGATGTCTAATAAAATGTCAGAATAATCAAACACCGGCAAAAAATTATCAGGTATGCTCTGCCGAATATTCAGCAGTTCATCCCTGGTGAAACTGATCAGGAAAGAGTGACAAAAAACATGACAAACATTCAAAGTAACAAAAATGCTAGAGTGCTCCACACCAAAGCAGCCGTCCAAGGTGCCATCTTGTTATAGTACAACTTTATTAAGACATTTTTTCATTCCCTAATGGCAAGTTTTTTTTTCTTTCATGTTTTAAGTATAAACATCTCAAAATTTTGTAAGATTTATGATTAAAACGAAAAAGTCTTTGTGGCTATTCATATCTAAAATGTTTGTATGTAAATAAATAAATAAACAGCACAACAAATGAAACAGAACGTGTGTGTCTTGACGTGTTTTAAAGTTTTAAAAGACACAGTAGCAAAATATGGTGTAATAGTCAAAGATGTCCATTTCGCATTATATATATATAAACAATGTGATATTCAAACGATATTCAATGTGAACGTCCATTTAAAGGAATAGTTCACCCAAAAATTGAAATTTGCTGATAATTTACTCACCCTCAAGCCATCCAAGATGTATCAGTTTAATTTTTCATCAAAACAAAATTTAAGATTTTTAGGATTTCCTCGTTTAAACAATGCAAGTGAATGTACTCGACGGTCAATGCGGTCTCCTTTAAACAATGCATATTTACTGTAGGATGCATCAAAATAATCCTCACGACTCCAGTGGACAAATAAAGTACTTCTGAACCCAAACGATTGATTATTTAAAAAAGAAAAACAATACGTATATACTTTTAAACTACAAATGTTCACTTCCGTAAATCTTTGTGATGCGTGCTCATGAGAGGAATGACATAAGCTTGTTGGTATGGTCACGTGTAGGAGGAGGCAGGAAGTGCGTCATTGTTTACAAGAGAAACTTGCACAGACCACAGACCAATTGCCATTCACAAACTAAAACAGTCCAAAATCATTTCAAAACAATATAAAATAAAAAAATATCCTTTATTTCAGAGCAATGCCATTGTGTTATCTACTTGTGCTTTTTCTTTAGCAGAAATGTATAGGCTATATGACTGTCAGGAATTCAAGCCACGAAAGTTGTAGTTAGTGAAACCAAGTGTCCTTTGTGTGACACTTGACAGTGAAGTGGCATGAAAGTGAGTTATTTATGCAGGCAGTGATGAGTGAGTGAATTGAGTGCAGGTGCGGTGAATTAGAATTCGGGTAATGAGGAGCGGAGCACTGAGGGAGGTGCAGAGCCCGAGGGAGCCATGACAATGACAAAGTTTTCACACATACCTGAGTTCACAGGTACAGCCGATGAATTCAGATATCGACCCTTTGTTTCTTTTGATGGTCTGAAATAAATGTTCATTGCACACCCTCCAATATTTGTAGGGGTGTACTGATATCCAGGTTCAGCATGATGAGCCAGAGCTTCAATCAAAATGAAATCCTAAAAATCTTAAATTCTGTTTTGATGAAGAAAGATACTGGATGGCCTGAGGGAGAGTACATTTTCATTTTTGGGTGAACTATTCCTTTAATGTCTTACCTAAACTGAAATATCTAATATGTTCCTTAAAAGGATATTTAGATATTTTAACTTGAAAACAAAACAAAAATACTGCTTGAGTACATGTTTTTTATGTTTTTCTAGCCATCAGTCAAAAGTTCAACAGAGAATGTTAAAAGTCAGTTTCTTGACAGTTACTCTATGGACATCTCCTGGTATTCTCCACTTGTGCTACTCCTCTGCACAAGGTTTCCAAATACTGGTTCTCCATAACAAGCTTCACACAACATACTAGTAAATGCTGAAAACCCTGGAGCACAGTTAGATAAAGATCCTGAAGCAAGTTTGTGTTTTCACACTCAGAACAAAATGTACTGTATGTCTGTCTCAGAACATTACAAATATAGCTATGTATTGGCCATAACAACTGAAGTGCATCATGATGCGCAAAGGTGAAAACTCAAGCCATCAAACTTCTCTTCTCTTTACATAAAAAAGAAAAGAAAACAAAAGAAAAGAAAACAAAAGGCCAGAATACTGCTATAACTCAATTTGTTCAATTTTAAACTAAAAACAGAATTGCTGTCAGATTCAGGAATTTCTTTTATCATACTGATAATTACTAATAACAGAAATGTTTAAGTGTTTATCAAATGATTATTGAATAACTGAATCTAGTCAAAGACTGAGGATTTCTTAGATTTGAATCTTCTGTTTAAGACATCTAATCCACTGAGTTTGATTTGGGTATAAATGTCATTCCTACTATGCAGTACAATTGCATGTCATCATCATATATATTTAATATATTGGATAAAATATTAAACTCTCAATTTGTAAAGATGGAAATCATATTAGTTACAATTTTTCAAGCCTTCCATGGGCCTGAGGCTATTGCACCCCCTCCTGTTAATTAATATTAATTAGGTCATGTGACTGATCATTCTACATTAACATCTCCTTTTGTGTTCCATGGAAGAAAGAAAGTCAGACAGGTTTGGAACAACGTAAGGGTGAGTAAATGAGGACAGATTTTTAATTTTTGGATGAACTATCCCTTTAAATCAAAATATAAACAAAAACAACACAATCATTAGTTATTCTCATGGTCCTGCTTAAACTGCCGGGAAAGTGCATTAATTAGCACTGCTGCAATTTTGCTCTAAAAATGAGCAGCTGTATATTTATCATGTACAACTGCAGTGACCCTCACACTAATTACAGATTAATAATACCTCATCACGCACACAGTAAAGACCTTATGCATGCCTGTAGTGGAACAATCGAACTGCATCGCACGAGAGCCACTAAGCTCTGAATTACTCTGCCTCTAAAAAAACAATATGACATGGGAAAACTGGACAACAACGTAGACAAATTAGTAATTAATTCAAACATAATGAAATGATAACAGCTGAACCGATGATTCTGCTCAATCTCAACCCTGAAGAGAAACCACTTGAGTTTAACTTAATTCCATCCATGGAATTAAATACTGCTTAACTACTCTCTAGAAAATAGTTACTGGTATTATGATTGGCAGCAGGATTAATTTTATGTCCAACAGTAGAAAACACGCAAAAATAAATAATTACATCAATTAGTATTTCAGTGGGTGGCACGGTGGTGCAGTGGTTAGCACTGTCGCCTCACAGCAAGAAGGTCGTGGGTTCAAACTCCGGTTGCCCAGGCCTTTCTGTGTGGAGTTTGCATGTTCTCCCCGTGTCTGCGTGGGTTCTCTCTGGGTGCTCTGGCTTCCTCCCACCATCCAAAGACATGCAGGCTAGGTTAATTGATGTCTCCAAAAACTGCCCTAGGTGTGAATGTGAGTGTGAATGGTTGTTTCTCTATGTGTGGCCCTGCGATGGACTGGTGACCTGTCCAGGGTGTACCCTGCCTTTTGCCCAATGTTAGCTGGGATAGGCTCCAGCCCCCCCGCGACCCTGTACACAGGATAAGCGGTTGTCGATGGATGGATGGTATTTCAGTGGTAGTCAGTTCAACTATGCAACAAATTCATGCTCACAGGTACAGAGGTCACATTAAGAGATTTAATGGCTTTCCTGTTAGGATAATTTATGGTTCTCAATGCTTGTGAATGCCACAACCATCTGAAGTCTCTTTAAGTTAAATTAGGTCACTCTGCCGCCATACTCATAATGCTGCAGGCAGCAATTTTCCATTGCTTTCCAAGTACAACTCTTATGTACAGTACTTGAATAGGGAAAGACAGAAATATGAACATTAAAAGCCTTAAAATAATACCTGATAACAAAGGTATGATAAATTGTGCTTTTTTTGTTAGACTTACAGTGTATTCAGCAGAGGTGTGTAGAGTAGCCAAAAACTGTACTCAAGTAAAAGTACAATTACTTGAAAAACATAATTACTCAAATAGAAGTAAAAGTACTAACATAAATAATTACTTGAGCAAGAGCAAGAAAGTATCCAATTAAAAGAGTACTCAAGTAGTGAGTAACTCGTTACTTTCACAAATGACATAATAGGCGTTTAATCCCCTATATTCCATTACATGATACACACTGAACATGTACTACAGAATTATCATAGTTATTAATGGAAATTCTGTCATCGTTCACCATCATGTTGTGCCAAACCCGTATGACTTTCTTTCTTCCATGCAACACAATAAGGAGATTTTAGACAGAATGTTTGCCTTAGTCACTATTTACCTACATTTACATATTTGACAGATGCTTTTATCACAGGGACAATCCCCCCAGAGCAACCTGGAGTTAAGTGCCTTGCTCAAGGACACAATGGTGGTGGCTGTGGGGTTCGAACCAGCAACCTTCTGATTAGCAGCCCTGTGCTCTAGCCACTACGCCACCATCACTCACACTTACTTTCAGTGAATTATTTATATTATATATAATGATTTATATATATTATATATATATATTTTTTTTATGTTTCATCAGCAGAATTATCCAAAAACATTTAAACAACAGAACAACCCCTTGAAACGACTGTAAGTCCATCCGTCACAGCCTCATTGTCATTCCTGTCAAATATTAAAGACGACACTATTGTGAAAAAGTACCATTATGTCTCTGTACTAGCTCAGATTTCTAGACTTCATGGATTCATCAGACTCAACTTCCTTAAAAAAATTTAATAAAATTGTGGTGGGATTGAAAATACAATTTTAAGCTTTACATTTTTTGAGAATAAACCAGTCAGTCATAATTACATTTGTGATGTTTTAAATAAATGATTATTATTTATTTAATAATTCTGCATTTAGAAACTCTTCAAAAATTGTAATCATGGACAGAGATGATTTAAAATAGATTGTACTTAGATTTGATACTGTATGATGAGCCTGGAATTAAGTCAGTGAGTCAATTTGTCTACAAGCCTCCAGTCTGTGTCTTTGATAAGCGGAGATTTAATCTGCATCTATATTAGATGGAGCCGTCATTGTTCTTTCATCATCACGATTCATTTTTAGCTTTGAGGCACTCTGAAAAACAAACAAAAAGACAAACATAGTGAGCTTAGCATGAATAATAATGAATACACTGCATTATAACACAGGACTGTGAATGTGTAACAACTACCAGCCAATTACTCTAGGCTCAGTGAAAATGCACATATTAATTTGTTAATTGTATGTGATGCAAAAGCCGCATTGCATGTGATGACAATACAACACTATACAATACAAGTCTCATACAATATTCAAACCCTTTTAAATCACTTTGAAATATCTTTTTAGTCTTTATGAATCACAGCAGTTTGTACAGAACCATAGGTATCATTGTTGTCATTTAATTTTGAGATTCCTAACTTTCAAACTCAAAAATATTTGACATTTTAATGCTAATTCAATTGTACTGCTTTTTAAAATATGAAAACAGCCACTAAAATAAATTATGTCATCATTTACTCACTCTCTTGTTGTCCCAAACCTACATGAATTTCTTATGTGGGAAAAAGCAACTGATGTTAGACAGCTTGACAGCCTCAGTCACCATTTACATTCATTGTATGGATAAAAGATGCAATGAAACTGAATGGTGACTGAGGCCTTCATATTCTTTTATGTTCCATAAAAGAAAGAATGTAAAATGGGTTAAGAACAACATGAGAATTAATAAATTATGAAAATTTTGGATTTTTGGGTAAATGCCTTAAAAACATATCAAAGTGTGGTGAAAATCTGATATACTGTATATCAATATCGTTACTTTCACAAATGACATAATAGACCTTTTCTCCCCTATATTCCATTAGTCACCAGTAGTCAGCAATAGTCACCACCCTGGTCATCTTCCGGAACTTGCCTTGGTCTCTTGGTCCATGGCTAACACCCGGGTCTCCTAGTCATCTGTCGGTTCGCATTGCTCTCATGGTCGTCTGCGGGCACCGCCTTGTTCTCCTGGTCTGGGGCCACCATCCAAGTCTCCTGGTCATCTTCCAGTGTGCATTTGGTCTTCTGCCAGTCCCACCTTGGCCTCCAGGTCTGCTGCCAGTTCTGCTTTGGTCTCTAGGTCTGTGGTCAGCACCCAGGTCTCTTGGTCATCTGACAGCTATGCCTTGGTCTCCTGGGCTGTATCTATCAGATCAAACTTGGTCTCATGGGCTGTAGTCCCAACCTGGGTCTCCAGGTCAACTTCTGGCTCCTCCTCGGTCTGCTGATCCGTGGCCAGCACCTGGGTCTCCTGGTCATCTGCCGGGTCAGCCCTGGTCTCCTGGTCATCCCCTATCTCCACCCTGGTTACAAATGTGTGATTTTACACAGTGGTAAACACTTGATTGTCCTAAGTTTTGTAGAGTATGTTGCAATAATGTGATTTGAAATGAGCGTATATTAAAAAAACTCACAAGGTAAAACACCAAATTATGTGTTGTTATAATGCTTTCAATATAGCACAGGGTGCATACAATTTACAAACCACTCCTTTTTGTTTTTGTTAGAAATTTGCATACTATACCACATTTTTGGAATTAGGGTTATACTTGGATAGATGAATTCATGTATATCATAGGCCATCTTTTCAAAACAATAAAAATATAATACAATGTCAGTGGATAGTGCCTCACTTCAAAGGTTAAAAAAGGACCATAAAGAATAATGTAAGTGAGGTGTGCCCAAACTTTTTTGAACCAAGATCTATTTTTAAATTAGTCAGTGTGCCGAGATCTACCAGTCCAAACAGAAAGTCACAGTCGCTACTCATAGCATATATACATATTTAATATGCACAAAACAAACAGAAAAGTAGGCCTAATCCAGATATAATAAACATAGCCTAGTTCTAGTTAGAAAAGTGACAAAGTTATTTCTCTACCTTAGTGAGACCTCTGGCACTGGAGGACGCAGCTAGCTTCTCATAGTCAGGGCAGTAGGAGCTGGTAGCAAACCTTAAGCAGGCCACCAAGTGGTCATCAGTCATTGTAGATCTGTACTTTGACTTGATAATTTTCATGTGAGAGAAAGCACATTCACACAAATAGGTTGATCCGAAAAGAGCTGTCAAGTTGAAAGCACATCTTCTGAGGTTGTGATACTTTTGTTCAGGCAGTAAATTCCAGAACTCTCCATTCATGCCAGGTGTTGCCCTGGATTTTATTTCAATGTAATTTTGCAGTGTGAAAATCTCATTCTCAACAGCAGAGCTATCCAAGTGGATCTTTGATACGATTTTGGAGGCAATACAATCCACATCAACACTTGGCCAAATAATTGAAATGGAATGGAAATGGAAAACACAGGCAAAATGCTCGATGAATGTAAAGTCTGTAAAGTGCCTCTCAAATTCAAACAAGATGCTCTAAACTTGCTCCTCATAACGTGCACTGTCAAGCTGCACAAAGTCTTTGCTCTGAAGTTCTGCCTGCATTTCAGGAAAGTTCCGCAGGTCATTTTGTTGCAGTCTACTTGACAGCAGTTATAGCTTGCTTTTAAATGTGTTCACTGAACTGATCATGTTGATTAAATGTTTATCTTTACCCTGCAGCTCTAAATTAAAATCATTCAGCAGGTCATTGAGATCGGTCAGGAATGCTAAATCCAATAGTCACTGGTAGTCTTCTAGCTGGGCATATTCTGCATGTTTTGAAAGCTTCAGAAATCTTTGATTTCGGTCAACAACTCTGAGAATCTCGCAAAAAATGTACCTCTACTCAGCCATCTAATATGCGTGTGCAGCAACAGATCTATGTGTTCTGCACCTGTCTCCTCCAAATGAGTACGGAATAACCTTCTCTGTAGACTCCTGGCCCGAACGGAACACACAATCTTCATTGCAACATCCATCACTTCTTTCATGTTTAAAATCTTACCACACAATGCCTGCTGGTGGTTTATATAGTGGTAATTAAGGAAGTCCAGGAAATATTCACTCTGTTTACACAATGCAATGAACCCGCTAGTACGACTCACCATTGCTGGAGCACCATCAGTTGTGATAGAGATGAATTTGAAGAGTGTCTTGTTAACAAATTCCATGAAAGCTTGGAAAATATATTCGCCTCTAGTGTGTCCTTTCAATGGAAAAATGGTGACTAGCTCTTCTTTTGCACCCATGTCTCAAAAAACCATTCTGATGAAAACACATAGCTGAGCCACATCCATGACATCAGTCGACTTCTCGAATTGAAGAGAAAAACATTCACTCCATTCAATATCCTTCCTCAACTGCTCCTCAACATCCTCTGCCATTCCCTTGCATCGTCATGTAACAGTGCCACAGGATAATTCACGTCCTTAATGGCAGCTGTGATATCACTTTTATTCTTAAAGTCACCAAATAGTGCATCTGCAGTCACTACAACTTCACCATCCTTGAAAGCCTTACCCTTGGTGTTTGGCCTGGTAAAAATGGACTGCCAACTGCCCCTCCAATTCCAGACTTTTCGGGTGCCTAGAGCTGATTTAGCTGGAAATCTAGATCAAAGCTTTTGTGCACAGTCTTGAAATGCCGCTCCAAATTGCCCTTCTTCGGTAAGGACATGCTTGCATTGCAAATAAGACAGATGGACTTCGAATTTGAATAAACAAAAAAATAATCCTGCTCCCAATCTGAATGAAAATAATATGTTTTCATTTTTTTGGCTTCTGCCATAGTTGCGTTTTACTTTGCTGAAGTAGCAGCACTCTCAACCTCTCCACTGTATCAGCGAGTCCCTACTAATAACGTAACGTGCCTAGCTAAAACCATTGCAACAAACCATACCCAGCATGCACAGCTAAAACCCTGGTGGAATTTGGATAAGCATACTAGCATACTACTCTTGCTATTTCTGCCATATATTTATATGAAATAGTATGAGTAGTATGTTAGTATGCAATTTCTAATTTAGCTCCTGACTTCATCGCTGTCATTTTTAATGGTTAATATTTTGAATATTTGAGGTCTGAGACGTGTGGGAACGTTGAGAGAAGAAGAAAGAAGAGAGAGAGGGTAAACCAGAGTGCAGTTTACTCTTGCGATCGACTGGGAAGCAGTCTGCGATCGACTGGTCATTCGCGATCGACTGGTTGGGCACCCTTGATGTACGTAATCTATGTGACTTGTGCACAATATTCCAAGTTCCCCTTCTGTCACTCACTCAACGTTGTGTCAAATGAAGTGACACAAGGGGCTTCCTGGGATGCCAAACATACCTCTGAACCTGAGAAAAGGCCAATGTCAAGTTGCCAGACAGAATTTGCATGCCCTGCCCCGGACATACGGGTATAAAGGGAAGCGGGGCAGCGAGTGCCAGTCAGAATTTTTCTTCGGAGCCGAACGGTTGTACAGCAAGCTGAAGTTCACCACTGTTTCACTCACCTCTGTCAGCAAGAAGCATTGCTGTTGGATCTATGGCGCGTTTCCAGCTGGCGTTCTCTCTCTCTCTGCATGCTGTGCAGTCTACGCCCCTGGGTGCTTCGACAGCGCTTTTCACTGTTAAAAGAGTGTTCTCCTCCTAAAAGAATTTTGATTTCTCTAAGAGTTTGAGTTTTCCACTCACAAAAGAGCAATACACAGCGGCGTTGAACGACATTTCAGGACACGTCTTTTTCAAGATGCCCTTCTACCCCTGTGTTGTTCCTGGATGCGGTCAATTTCTCTCCAAGACCGACGGCCACAGACGCTGTCTCGTTTGCCTGGGCAGCGATCATACTGAGGCGGCGTTCGTGGATGGCTCATGTAATCATTGCGAGAACATGGCAGCATTGCGTTCGTGGCTTTCCTTCCTCAAGGTGAATGCCACTTCAGCCACCCCCCACGTCACTCCTTCTTCCCACGGGATTGAGGACGACCCGGCTTGCGATGAAGGCGATATGGGGATAACGACTGGCTCGTGTAAACCTCCACGAACCATCCGCCCCCGACACGCTCGCTCGCTTCCGTCCGAGCTTGGGATGAGTGCAGCTCACATCACAGCAACACCATCGACGACTTCACCCAGCAGTTCTCGGCGGTGAAGAAGCGATTTCTCACATCATGCCGCGGCGCCGCCCAACCAGCGCGCCCCGCCTTCTCGGTGAGGGTGTCCCCCTGCGACCAAACAACAGGCAGCTCTGCCTCAACCTGGGCCCAGCTCTCAGGCCCAGCATTGAGCACCTTGCAGGCAGCGTATGCCCCCCGTCTCCAGGACCCCTTCCAGGACCAGGAAAGCTCCGAAGCGCTCCTGAGACGGGCGACTCAGGCGGTCAGATGTTCGCTCCAGTGCTGGTACCAAGACCACTCTGTCCCCCAGTGGAGGGCCGGGAGGAGAATCCTTGTTTTCATTATTTTCATTTGCAGCACCGCCTTCGGGCTGCGGTACCCACATTCAATAAAAGAGCGATTTCCTCACTCCCTGGGTCATCCAGCCGGTGCACGCCATTCTCACGGCACCCCGGCCCCAAAACTTCCCCCTCATTAGGCTGGACCTACCACTGTGCCATTTCCCACGTACAGCTTCACAACCCACATATTTGCCACATGTTACCTCCCCCTAGACTGGCAGGATGTGGCCTCCACAGGGTCTTTTCCCCCTGAAAGAATAGGACCAGGAAAGACCACCTTCCCCGACGCATTTCATAGCGTTAAGATAGCCCCAGCCTAACTCTAATCCCTTATGAATTTAATTGAAGATAAATCAATAACCAACACATAATTACCCACCCAACTGTCCTGCTGTAACAGATCTCTTTCACTCTTAGAAGGATAAAGCGAAGGACGGTAAACTTCAAACTCAAATGGTATATTTATTCATACACTAAAACAAACAAATTTCTTTTCAGCAGAACAGTTCTTTAAACACACACACAGTTCTAAAGCTCGGCTCTCTCTCCTAGTTTCTGGCGTTGTCTCTCTTTTTATCGCTCTCCCCAGTGCTTATTGAAATCAAAAACAGGTGTTAGATATTATAGCACTCAGGTGTGTACCCTTACCTCTTTCTCTCTCTCTGGACGTATTAATCTCTGTGACTTGAGACAGCGAGAATCGGTCTCCATATGGTACTGGGGGTGACATGATTGGCTTTAAACTTTGCCTCCAGCATGAGGTTCTCCCTCACAGGGACCACCTCCGTCCATAAATTTCAGGGGTTTGAGATGGTATATTTGACGTGCGTCACCTCTATCTGTTCACCTTACCTCATAATCGAGGTTTCCTACATATCACATGACCTCAAAGAGCCCTTGCCACTTGGTGAGCAATTTAGAGCTCGATGTTGGGAGTAATACAAGCACTTTGTCTCCCAGTGAAAATTCCCATAGCCGACTGCCCTTGTCATACAGTTGGCTTTGACGTTTTTGGGCTTGGAGCAAATTTTCTTGTGTTAGTTGACCCAAGGTGTGGAGTTTTGCTCTAAGATCAAGAATGTACTAAATTTCATTTTTACTGTTTGAAGGTCCGATATCGAGCACACCGCACGGTCGACACCCATACAGCAGCTCGAATGAGGAAAACCCAAGAGGCTTGCAGGACCTCTGCAATTACCAGGGGATCGAGTCACTTGTCCAAATTCCTAGAGCTCTCGTGAACCATACTTACAAATCATATTTTTCAGGGTTTAATTAAATTATTCCACCAACCCATCTGTCTGTGGTTGGTAAACACTGGTGCAAATTTATTTAATACCCATCAATTTGTATTGTTTGCGTAGTGTCCATGACATGAACATAGTGCCCTGATCAGTGAGGATTTCTTACAGAATCCCCACTAGGTAGATTATCCTGAAATGTGCCTCCGCAACACTACATGCTGAGATGTTCCACAGTGGCACTGCTTGTGGATATCGTGTTGCACAGTCCAACAGAACCAATACAATACAGTGATATGATGTCCACGTGCCGTCCACTCCAATGGCCTGACGCGTTCCATTCTTTTGACGGGGACCTCAATTAATGGAAGGGGTGCAATGGCGCTCTTGAGGTGGCCAGCGGATTCACCAGCTGACATTCACGGCATGCCACACACCATCTGCGAATATCCCTGTGAATGCCTGGCCAACAGAAACGGGCCACTAGTCGGTTCAGTGTCTTTTCATGACCTAAATGACCTGCCATTGGATTATATTGAGTCGCCTAGAATAACATTTCCCGACAGCTCTGCGGTATTAACAATTGGTTTGTATCCTCTTTTGTCTAAGCATCTTGCTTCACTGGATACAACCAATCCTTGATAATTGAAAATATACATATGAAAGTGCAACATTTGGCTGGAACTGTAGCCCATCAATAACTTCCACTTGGTCAAAGGCATGCTTAAGGGTTTCATCTCACGACTGCTCCAGAGGGAAATCCCCTTCAGGAAATCCTCTAAGGATGGGAGGGGCTGATGCCTCACCCTCCCTTATGTCATCCTGACATTGAGCTGACAAAGACTACCCCAGTACTGCTTCCCCAAGTTATCATGCATTTCACATCTAATAATTTTCTCGCAGGACTGTCCACATATTTTCTCTTTAATAGTTTTAAATTCTGGCCAATTAGTTTCCAAAATTAGTGGATGGGTGAGGCAGGAACTATCTGAAATTTAATAATGATCGCCACTACAGGATAATTGCGAATATCCCCATGCACACACCTCACCTTCATCCTTTTACCTGTGCCCAAAGCCTTGTCTTGAACCAAACTGTGGTGTATAGTGGTCTGATTACAGCCAGTATCCACCAAGGCTTGATGTGTACTCCCCTTGAACCTCACCGGTATTCTGTATGCCCCAGCATGATTGGAGGCAGCCCACAGAGTGTTGGGTACCTGGACCAATGTTCCCAGCTCTATCACAGTACATTGGTCCTGGAAATTCCCAGGTTCCACGCAACTTCAGCGGGCCAGCCCAGGCATTACGTCTGCACCAGTGACAGCAGGTTCAGCCACCTGAGGGCGAGAGTGAAGAGACATATAGGGCACCGGCTTAAAATCCCCACAAACGGGGATCCGGCTTTGGTGGGATATTCCCATGCCTCTGGAGAACCGTGGTAGGCTGGAAAAAAAGGGGCAGAGTGAGAGAGAGAGAGAGAGTGTGAGCGGTGGCACTGGCCCACTCTGCCATTCCTTTCTGCAGATGATGGATAAGCTGTTCCAGCACCACTAGATCGATGACTCCTTTGGCATCATGGTCATCAACCAGCAGCCAATTCCGGCAGGTATCACTGAGCTGTTGAGTGAAGGCAAACAGGCTTTGCCTGCCTGCAGGGCCTGATGTTGTGAATGGAGCATGCTGGCAAGGGACTGGATGACTTTCGCCAATGGTGAGGACTCCATGCTGGTGTATACTTCCTCCAATCTCCTGGGTTTCGGCACCAGTGTAACCGATCTCTTTCACTCTTAGAAGAGGAACTGGAGGATGGGGTACTTCAAACTGAAACGGTGGATTTATTTATACACTCAAACAAAAAACTTGCTTTTCAGTGGAACAGTTCTTTAAACACACACACAACTCTGAAGCTTGGATCTCTCATCTCGTCTCTGGCAGGGTCTCTCTTTTTTTCGCTCTCCCCACTGCTTACTGCAATCAGACAGGTGTTAGATACTTTAGCGCTCATATGTGTACCCTTACCAATTTCTCTCTCTCCAGATGAACACTCGACCACGCCCCTGCCGACACACCCGCTATACCTCATTCACACTGTTCCTGTAGCACACCAGTCAAAGGATTATTCACTTGTACAGCCATGATGTAAGCTAATGCTGATAACTAATACTCTTATTGAGGCCAATACTGCCTGCATCCAAATATGCTAACTTTCATACTACATAGTAAGCCAAAGCAGTATGTCAATTGAGTAGTATTTCTTAATCTTCAGCATAAAACAGCATTATACATCAAAAGTTCAAGGAAAATCCTTTTCCACATTTGCTCCATAGGGACAGTCCACGCAATTATTGTAACTCACTCACAAAGATAAATAGCATCTACTCAATGAAAAGTAACCCTTCTGCACCTTTGCCAACTAACAAGGCTCAGCAAAGCTGTTTTAGGTCAAGTTATGCTATTTAAAGCTTTTACATAAATCAATCATTATAAAACAAAGGTGGAAAAAGAAAACAGCTGGACCTGTCAATCTATTATTATGTTGGCTTGGCATTTTTACAAAATCACTTAACAAAGACCAACATTTCTGACTGTATCTTCTACAGCTCTCATGCTAAATCCCCTAAACTCAGTATGTCTTTTTTTTAACTGATCAGAGTTTTGATTCTCTCAAACTGGGAAATCAAAAATTCCAAAAATCCATTAGACTTCTACTGATTCAATGTTCAAATGGGTCAATGGAATGCTCGTTAATTTAAAGTCAAACTGTGAAGAATTCAAATGTAAATGTTAAAACGTTTTCTTTAAGTATTTCAGGCCAGGCTTTGTCAAGCAAAATAACAAACTTGACCTATGTAGTTAAAACTGATATGGCAGAACAGGTGGTTGATCCAGAACTTTTTGCCCAGAACAAACTACACTCTGTAAGAGGCAAGATACACTAGAGATACATGCAAAGCTCCATCTGCTCATGTGGGATAGACATGGAGCCGGAGACAACATTTTCTGTTTATTTTTTTTCAGGTTCTCTTGGAGCTGCTCAGATCCTGTCTTGCTCTAAGAAAATTCCCTTGGTACTGAATAAGTTTAATAGTGTTGGTACCACTTGTTCTCTAGCGATGCTTTTTTCTACCCCTGGCTTTGTTCTCCCACAGGGATATAATGGCTATGACAAGCTCATGGAATTGCTCTTCCCTCATCAGACAAGCATTTTTATGTCTCCTATTCTTCCATTCTTTTTTCCATTTGGTACTTAAAAAAATTAGGAATGAAGCTGTCAAAATGTAGAGCACGAAACCATGGCTGTCTTGCTTCCTCTGTAAAATTGAAATCTTGTGTAAAGTCTATCAAACAGCAGGTGTAAGATAAGAAGTTGTAACGGAATGACAAGATGGAGACCAATTTAACATTTAAAACACAAGAAATTCTCATTAATGGGGGAAAGTGTACTGTATATGCATTAGCCCTACTTGAGGAAATCTTGACATTCTTCTCAATAATAAAAAATGTACTCTCTTTAATCTTTCCTTTCTCTTTGAAGTTGAGTGTCAAATCTCAACAGTAACTTTGTAACAGGAAGTCGCATATTTTTATTTGCTGCCGGATATTCTGGATTTATTCAAATGTCAAGTTAACAGCAGTACTGGTGTTATGTCAAGGCAAACAAAAGCAGTGAATCACATTAGTTTACTTCGTATTTCAGGCAACATATCAAAAGAGGCACAAAAGCTGGAAGGCAAAATACGTAGAAGGAAAAACAACAAGAATGTTTGAAATGTTTTCTTTTTGTATTCCTCACTCACCCTGCCAAAAAAATACAGGAATTTCACATTTCAAATTAAATGAGTACCAGATCACATGCTCATGGCACTTATTCCATATAGGGGAGACCGGGGCTAGTTGCCACATTTGTACGCCAGTGCAGGCTTTTCAGGGCACGTTTCATTTTTTTGTTAATTTCTGTATAGGCTCATACCTTAAAGTCCTGACTACTGAATGTTTCATTGTTACTGGCAAGGAAAAATATTCTTTTGACCTATTTTCACATTTAGATGTGTTTAGTTAATTTTCATGTTTTGATTTTCATGTCTTGTATTTTGATAGTTTAAGTACCATGTTTCCTGTTCCTGTTCATGTCATGTGAGTTCCTGTTTCCCGTCATGTGACCCTAATGTTTCATGTTCTCATTGTTTTTTTTTATTTGTCTTGTTATTAGTTCTGTCATGTTATTGGTTATTGGTTTTGTGTTATGATTTTACCCATGTCTGTGTATTTATAGCCCTCGTGTTTGTCATTGTAGTTGGTCAGGTATTGTGAATGCTTAGTTGCTGTTGTCATGATTCTTGTTCATAGTCAAGTCTATTTTGGTCTAGTTTAGGTTCATGTCTATATTCTGCTTTGTTTTGTTTTCAATTAGGTATTATTTCATGTTTTGTATTTTCGGCTCACCTTGATGTTACACCTGTAGTGGGGCATGTTGTCACAATATATGGGGTAAATTGTCACAATTAGAGCCTACTATTAAACAGCTTGCTCCAAAAACAAAAAACAAAAAAAACAAGCAGGAAGAACAAAACAGTTCAACAAAAATATCAAACTATTGTTTTAGTCGACAGATATTGGGCCATTCTGTGTCTACTGAGGTCCCCTGTTGAAAATTGTTGTATTTGATCAGTGTTTTATTGGTGAAAGATATGCATAAATGATTATTAAAGCCAAAATATGAAATGCCATGGACAACCATTTATTTACAGAATAATCCAATATTATGTAGATAATGACAATGTTCGCCTATGATTTTGGTGCAAAATTACTGATCAAAAAATAAAAGTGGCTGCGTCATTATTTTATTTTTACACAGATAAGTAGGTTTAAATATATATATATATATATATATATATATATATATATATATATATATATATATATATATATTTTATATAGATAGATAGATAGATAGATAGATATATTCTGAGGTACATACAGAATGTTTGTGTTGTTTTTTCAAAGTTGGAGTGACTATATTCAAACTTTCCTTCTTGTATCTTCATTTTTAAGGGCCTATTTTGTTAAATCCCAAAAACCAAATGTGAGTTACATGGAATGACGCTAGTTTTTCTTGTCTAACAAAACAAGGATCTGAAGTATAAATAATAATAATAAACTTTACAAAAAAAAATGTAATGTGATGAAATTGGAAATATAGTTTGAAGGAGAGAATGCACAAAAATGTGATCAGTCACTATGTGATTGAAACCAACATGCAAAGCTATAGAGAACACAAGCAATTATGTAATTTTACTCTTAAATTTTGACTGAAAACCAGTCACTGGGGTATAGCCCTTGTGACAACTTCCCACTGTGACAGCTAACCACTATTCTCCACTGTTACAAATAAAATATTAATTGCCTCACACTCACATGGTGAATCTCAAATATGAGAATTTGAAGCAAAAAGGTTCAGGCTTATGGAAGAAAAGAGACATAGACTGTACAATAACTTTAATGCTTGCTGACATTGATTTCAGAGTGTTATTATAATGTTGCCAATGGAATGAATTTGCCTATGGAGTGAGCAGAGGAGACTGATCAATTGACTGATGCTCTCAAGCTGACATTATCGCAGTCTGGGCACTGCTGCTGCCATGAGAATCTTATCAAGGGCAGCCAATTATAAAGGAAGAGCGGTGAGCTGCATTAAGGAAATGTCAGCATCTCAGTAACCTCCAGCTCCTCTTTATCTGTCCTCCGGAGTCATATGTGACAGCACTGTCTCCCCTCTCTCCATCATCAAGCCAACAGCAATCATTTCAACAAAAGAGCAAAATCCACAAGACTCATTTAGCTTCATTGAAGCTTGTCTAAAAAAATATGTTTCCCTGAAAATTATTGTCCTTGTCTTGGCTTAGTGACCTATGATATAGGTGCAATACTAGCAGGCTTTTCCTTAATGATTTCAAGGTGTGGAGGGCATATATTTGTACTACGTTCTGCTGGATTAACCATTAGCAAAAAAAGCCTTTGATATAGAACTCTATACCTGAGGTCCTTAGTACACAAACCATGAACCTCGTGTGGATCTTTAATGGCAGTGTTGTAACTTAAATTCCAATTTTTCTTTCTTTCCAAAAAAGTCCTTTAACAAATTAACCTTTGAGGTTTGCAAGTCATAATAACTATCAGTATCATTGCAAGTCCCATCACTGTGTTTCTGACTAATCAATCAGAATTTACCCTTATTGGCTAAATTAATTTAAAGGGATAGTTCACCCCAAAAAATTCATTCTGTCATCGTTTGCTCATTCTTATGTTGTGCTGAACACTCACACAGTCCTTAGCCCTCTGCCTAGCATCTCTTTTCATGTTCCATGGAAAAAAGTAAGTCATACCAGTCTGAAACAACAATAGAGTGAGTAACAAATTACGTAATTGTAATTTTTGTGTTAACTATCTCTTTAAAATACAGGAGAGAACCAAGTACAGCCATGAGGATGTGTACTGAGTAGTACAAACTAGAATTTAGTTCATGTTGAATGTGAAAGTATGAATGTCTGCTCAGTGATGGTGCAATCTCAAGATTTAAAAGACAACATTTTGAGCAGTAAACCATCAGAGCGAATTTGAAGAAAGTTTTTCCTCTTACAAACTAAATATACATTTCACAACACTCCTGAATTGGCCTTAGTTAAAGGTAGGACTGTCATGATTATTACATAATCGCCTGATACCATTTATTTGATCTAACCGTGATTAACCGTAGTTATTATGCAATTCCGATCATATTTTACAGTCAAAATAAGGGAATTTTAAGTGAATATACAAACACCATGAACGCCTCTCCAACTGTCTCGCTGACCCAAACCGCACTCAAAGCAGCTCCTGAGCAGCTTATGAAGATGAACTGCTTCTGAAGCACTCTAGTTTCCACATTTTGGGAAATGATTATGTTTAGTGTTCAATACAAGTTAAGCTTGATCGACAGTATTTGTGGCATAATATGAATTACTACAAAAATTTATTTTGACTTGTCTCTCCTTTAAAAAAAGCAAAAATCGATTCCAAAAATCGAAAAAGTGAATGGGGCCAAGTTTTTAACATTAAAATGCTCACTGTTTCAAAAGTATAGCCACAAGACATAAACAGTGTGTGATAACATGATTTTAGTGTGATAAATTCATTAACTAACCTTTTCTGTGTAAAGATATAGCCATTTTTTCAACTTTTGTTACCATGATGATGTAATTTCAACAAACACAAACCGAAAACTACTGTAAAAAAATGACAAAATAAAAAATTTTGATCAGTTAATACACATGTTTTAACAGAAGAACCAATTCAAGTGCTTTTATAAAATTATAAGCTTTACATTTTTGTGTTAAACCCTCCAAAAATCATTGTACACATTCACCCCATTGTAAGTACCTCACCGGTACCTCGATTTTTACTTCTTTTTTTTTTTTTTCTTTTTTTTTAAACGAGTAATCCACTTTTAATTATGCCAAAAATGCTGTCAATTGAGCTTAACTTGTATTGAACCCGGAATATTCCTTTAAAGGAAATCATAAATCACTCTTTTAAAATTATTATTATTAGATTCCAATTTAAATTTGAATAAATTACTTATTACAGTGAATGTTTTTAAGCACACATACACCTTAAGAAGTATGACAAGCCCTAAAATCTTAAAATTAATCAGCAGCCAGATTTCACAATTGTGACAGCACTAGCTGAAGTTAAAAATCAGGATATGGAATGGTAAAAAAACCCAACAAAAAAACACTTGAGAACAAATATATTTATGTGTTGCATTTGTTCTCTTAAAAACAGCAGCTTGTAGCTTGGCCTTTAAAATGTACACTACTCTAAGCCCAGCCTACATGTCCAGCATTCAGCTATCAATAATATCTGACACTGTAAATAGTTCAATTGTTGACTGAGGAGATAGGCTCAGACATAACCATTAACCATGACAGTAATAAGCAGGACTATTTACTGAGGACGGCAGACTTCTCTAGACATTAAGAACAATGTACACACTGCAGCTTAATACAAATTCTAACTCCCCCTTTGAGAGCTTAATCCCTTTCTGTACATAGTATACAGTTTGGTTTTTAACAGGACTGACAACCTCTGTTTAAAATACTGTTTAAAAGCAGCAGCTTAACACAGGCATATACTGTACAAAACAAGGTGCTCTGTTAATTAAAAATTTAATTACAGCGAACAGCGTAGACTGTTGACATCCTTGCTGCATCCCAATCCATATCCACCCTAAATAGTATCCGGGGAAAGACCTTCTTTCTCAGTGATGGGGCACCCCCTGGCATCCCCTGTGTTTTGTCAGGCCGATCATGTAAAACTCATTAACACTGAGTGACTGACCGGGTGTACCACTTGCGCTAGCGCCCTTCCCCTTCACTGAGGTGATCACGTGCGCTGTTTCTCCCAGGAGAGTCCACTAAACTCACGCTCCCTGGATGTCTTTTCCTCCCTAGCCTTCTGGTCCGTGAATTCAGTGGAGGAATTCCCGACCAGACCCACTACGGGCACTAATTACTCTGTACTGGAATAGGTGCTCCACAGGGTTCGCCTTCATGGATTAATCCCCCTGTGTGTATTTTCCACGGTACGGTCCCTCTACTGGCTGACCCGTGTCTCTGTGTTTGTAGCAACTTCTCCATCTCAGCAGGTAGGATCTACCACCGCACCACTTCCACATGTGGCCTAAAAACCCATGTATTCACCACATTTAACTTACCCCCAGCCTGGGCAGGATCTGAAAGAATAGGAGTCGTAAAAGAATGCCTTCCCCGATGTGTGTTATAGCTACATGGCCCCAGCCTCATCTAACACTCTATGAGGAGAAACTTAGACAAAAAATGCAGCAGCTGGCGCGGCCTGCTCCCATGCTTGCCACGTCGCTTGTTCCCACCCCCCAAGGGTCGGAATGCTGGGAACCTTATAAAAACAATATGAGGGCATCGGGGAGGGTTATGTGCAGTCTGATGCTCATACGCATCACAACGTTGAGTGAGTGACACAACACTGAGTGAGTGACAGAAGGTTACTAGTGTAACCCCCCCTTCCCTGATTAAGGGAACGAGATGTTGTGTCCCCCTTGCCACAACACTGTACCAAGCCGTTGTAATGGTCAAACCTTGATCTCGGCTCCCTAGTGCAGAACCTGAATGAACAGAGGTACATCCCACCTTTTATACACGTATGTCCGGGGGGCGGGATGCGATGCAAATTCTGGTCGCCTATTTTCAAAGGTATATGAGGCTCCCAAAAGAAGCCCCTTGTGTCACTACAATCGACCGTCTCGCTCCCTCCATCAGGGGATGGGGGTTACACCAGTAACCTAGATGTTTTACATACAACTAAAAACATTTCCCTGTAATGTTGAATATTTAATACATAGCGAATGTTACACATTTTAGTGAGGATAGGGACATTTTAAATAGAGTTAAGTTTGGTTTGTGTAATCTTAAAATTATTACACACATCAAAATGCGGGAACATCAGGAGCACTCTCCTCACAAAAGACCTGCGTCGGGTAGATCTATGATGCCGTGCTGCTTCTCACATCAATGTGGTAGGACGCATTATCAGGGAAGTGCAGATGAATTGAGGAAAAATAAATCAAAGGGGAGGGTAAATGGAGTTTTATGATTGTATAATTTCTGTATTATAAATTACATAAGAAATAATTAATGAAGGGATGTAAAAATGAGATGTGAGGAATCTGTTGTGTACACTGACGATTTAACGATGACCGGAAGTGCGTCACTAAGTGCCAGTGTTCGCTTATGTAACACAGTGTAATTTTATGAAATGGTAATTTGTCCCAAACCTTACACACTTTTTTTGCTACATACTTAAAAGTGTGTACTGTTCCTTAACAAAAACAGTACACACTTTTATGGCATAGTATAAGTAGGTGAATTGGGAAGCAGCACTTGTTTCAAGTTTGCAGCTGCCAGACCAAACCGTTGCTATGGTAATTGATGTCGGTCATCGCAATTTTCCACACACACAAAATGATAATTTACAGGATTCACTAAAGCGGTTGTCACTCCTAAAATTTTGATGTGCAGTATGTGACCAAATTATTTTCTTAACCAGTAACTGGTATTGTGTTCCAGTAAACATATCTAAAACAAAAAACTCTAAACATCCTTAAATTTAAATCTGATACAATTTTGTGAGATTTGTTGAAAACTAGAAAAAAACTTCAAATGGGGTACGAAACATAAAATTATTCAAGATATATTCTCTGATAAAGGCTTCTCAGTTAAATTTAGCTTGATAGATGTTTCAGTATATTTACTGGTAAACAAGATTATTTTTTTCAGTGTTGTTTAATACAACTAATGGATGAGAGCCTCATATTTTTGTGTAATCTCTACTCTACTCTAACACTTACATGGATAAGGGATTCCCCTTCTGTCACTCTCTCGACGTTGTGTCGAAGGAAGTTACACAAGGGGTCTTCTCGGATGCCGAATCATACCTCTGAACATGAGAAAAGGTCAATGTCAAGTTGGCAAACAGAATTTGCATGCCCCACCCCGGACATACGGGTATAAAGGGAAGCGGGGCAGCGAATGCCAGTCAAAATTTTTCTTCGGGGCCGAATGGTTGTGCAGCAAGCAGCTGAATCTCACTCCTGTTCCACTCAACTCTACCAGTGAGAAGCGTGGCTGTTGGATCCGCACGGCGCATTTCCAGCTGGCATTTCTCTCTCTGCACGCTGTGTAGTTCACGCCTGGGCGCTTCGACAGCACTTCTTCCTGTTTAAAAGAGTGTTCTCCTCCTAAAAGAGCTGTATTTTCTCTAAAAGAGTCTGAGTTTCCCACTCACAAAAAGAGCAATACACAGCGGCATTGAAGGTCCTTTTCAGGACGCGTCTTTTTCAAGATGCATTTCCGCCCCGTGTTGTTCCTGGATGCGGGCTATCCTCTTCCCATGGGATTGAGGACGACCTGGCTGGCGATATGGGGATAACGTCGGGCTCGGTTTCGCCGGGTAAATCCCCATGAACCACCCGCCCCCCAACACGCTTGTGTGTTTCCATCCGGGTTCGGGATGGGTGCAACTCGCCGCATGGCCAGCTGTCATTCTCCCTCGAGCCCCCGGGCTTGAATGATGACATCACCGCTGCATCGGAGAGCGTCGAAGGCATCTGACGCAGAAGACTCTACTGGGCTGCCACCTTCGGGCCAACCCGCCCAGTTTGAGGTGGACGCACAGATGGCCAACATGCTTTCCCGGGCTGCCGTGAGCGTGGGCTTGGACTGGAACCCTCCTCCTCCCCACAGCATTCACGGCTTGACAACTGATACCTCGGCGCCCGGCCTCACAGCCATACACCCCCCCCCGGTACCATTGTTCCCGGAAGTGCATGATGAGCTGACGTGGTCATGGAGGGCACCTTATACTGCCGTATTCGACCCGCTCGCTCGTCCGCTCTCACTACCCTGGATGGCGGGGTGGCCCACGGATACACGGAAGTCCCCCAGGTGGATAGGGTTGTAGTGATCCATCTGTGCCCAGAGAATGCCGCCACCTGGCGGGACCGCCCGGTACTCCCCTCCAAAGCCTGTAGGATGACGTAATTTCTGACCTCCAAAGCCTACAGCGCCACCAGACAGGCCGCCTCTGCCCTGCATGCCATGTCTCTCCTGCAGGTACATCAAGCCAAGGCACCTCTCCTGGGATCTGCACCTGGATAGTCCCAATCCCGATGTGCTGCAGGAACTGCGCTCTGCCACCGACCTCGCTCTCAGAGCCACAAAGGTCACAGCGCAGGCACTCGGGCGGGTGATGGCCACCCTTGTGGTCCAGGAGCGCCAACTCTGGCTGAACATGGTTGAGATGCGCGATGTTGACAAGGCTAAATTTCTCAACGCCCCCGTCTCCCAGCTGGACGACTTCGTCCAGCAGTTTTCAGCGGTGAAGAAGCAGATGGAAGCAATATCACACATCATGCGAAACTCTTTGAGGGGGCGTTGGGGAGGGTTCCGACAGTCCCGTAACACGATCAGTGCGTGGCGTTTTTATATGGACCCCTTGTGTCACTTCCTTCGACACAACGTCAAGAGAGTGACAGAAGGGGAACGTCATGGTTACTGTTGCAACCTCCATTCCCTGAGGGAGGGAACGAGACATTGTGGCCCTCCTGCCACAGCACTAGACCTAGCACTGTAAATGGCCGTGCTTCAACTTTCAGCTCCTCAGTGCAAAATCCTGACTGGCATTCGCTACCCCGCTTCCCTTTAGACCCCTATGTCTGGGGCGGGCAGAGGTGTCAAGTAACGAAGTACAAATACTTCGTTACCTTACTTAAGTAGAAATTTTGGGTATCTATACTTTACTGGAGTAATTATTTTTCAGCCTAATTTTTACTTCTACTCCTTACATTTTCACGCAATTATCTGTACTTTCTACTCCTTACATTTTAAAAATAGCCTCGTTACTACTATTTCATTTCGGCTGGTTTTCATTCCGGCTTGTCAACATTAAAAAAAAAAAAAAAAAAACCTAGATAAATCGCGCCATCTGGATAGACTGAATTTGATTGTGGTTGGATGAGAAGTATAAACATATACCATTCAGGCACCCTATTGGTTTGTACGCGATCCATCGCACCTGCACATGACACACACAAATCACTTTATGAACACATAGCAGACATATGTAGCCAAGTACAAAGATTTCCGTGGCAAAGAATCAAGAAGAGAACTTGAGCGAAATGTCCCAACCAAGCACCAGCGAGGAGGTTGGTAGCCAGGAAGACCAGCCAACCCTTATACATCCCTGGCCGTACATGGAAGAATTTTTCGAAATGGTTGGATGCAAAAACAATTCCTTTCGAATGTGCTGCAAGCTCTGCGCACCCAAATACCATGAGCTAATGGCTTTCAAAAACTCGCCGTCTAATTTGAAAAAGCATATTGAGGTAACCTGAAAGTTTTTTATCAGTCGATTATTGACAAAATATTGTAGTAACCTAGTAATGTACTAATGGTAAATTTGCAATGTTTGCTATGGCCAGGTAACGTTACATGCCAAGACATACCATGGTTTGCTTGCTAGCTAGGCCATGATTCAACGTTCAAGTTCGTTTGGTGGTCTCTGTGTGAGATTTGAAATTCGACTTTAGCCAAATGTTATCTGAGCTTATGATCACAAAACCAGTCACAAGTCGCATGGGTATATTTGTGGCAATAGCCAAACAATACATTGCATGGGTCAAAATAATAGATTTTTATTTTATGCCAAAAATCATTAGGATAAAAATCATGTTCCTTAGGCGCGGCCTAAGCTTTTGTCATTAATGGAATTTTTTTTCCTTACATTACTTTTACTTTTATACTTTAAGTAGTTTTGAAAGCAGTACTTTTATACTTTTACTTGAGTAAAAAGCTTGAGTTGATACTTCAACTTCTACAAAAGTCTTTTTAAACCCTAGTATCTATACTTCTATTTGAGTAATGAATGTGAATACTTTTGACACCTCTGGGGGCGGGGCATGCAAATTCTGTCTGCCAACTTGACATTGGCCTTTTCTCAGGTTCAGAGGTATGATTCGGTGTCCGAGAAGACCCCTTGTGTCACTTCCTACGACACAACGTCTCGTTCCCTCCCTTGGGGAACGGAGGTTACAGCAGTAACCATGATGTTTTAGTAAGGTAGAAAGCTGAATTCATGTAGAAGAGAGGTAAGGTTCACTATTCCATTTTTGGTGACTATGTGTAATTTCTTTCAGGTGAGAGCTTGTGGAGGAACTGACATCGAAAAGGAAGGGCAGAGCTCATTATAATGCCCGGCATGACAGCCACTGTGAGGTGACAGCTCGGTGAGGGTCAGTGACAATGCATTGCAAAGCCCTGACAGAGAGATGGAACACCCCCAGCAAGCATTGCACTCGTTTTTGCAAGAAACATATCGGACGACAGCAGCCATTCAGAAAGTGACTGGAGATTTCGACCTCTGAGCCCATGGTCATTAGTCCAGGGCTGCTGAGATTTATTCCAGAGTTGAAAGTTGATAGGGACAGGGCACTGGCAATAACAGCTAATAACTCTGGTTTCTGTCCCAGATGTCTGACTGCTAGTAGAAACATGACCCCGCAGTATTCTTCACCAGAGTTTCATCCGGAAAAACAATAATGCATTTACACACATTTACAAAAAACAACAACAAACATATCCACAATAAAAATGAATTCAAGCTCATAAAATGCAGTTATCATCAAAACTAAAATGTATTTTACAGTAAAGCACCCTTGTGGCAGCCTTTGCTAATTATTACTTCAAGTGTTGGGAAAATGTTTAAGTTTGCATGGTAGGATGCCATGTAAGATGTGTTCCTTGATTAATGTCTTTTGTTGGTCCTAAACAATATTCCTGTTAAGAAATCTTAGTCCTAACCTTATCTCTAACCCCAAACGTCTATTTCTCAGAGTCCGAAACAATTTATTTCTTGTCAGAGTCCAAAACAATTGTCAAGTCATCCCTCTGTTAATCGAAATGTCATTAAAACCTTCTGTAAATAACATATTTTATTAAAGATGTGGTGTGAAATAAAAAATAAAAAAAAACTTTCTCATATTCCAGATTAATAGACCACTGACAAGTAAGGCATTCTTAGGTTAATTCAACCAAAAAAAGTCTAACACCTGGCTCTGTTGAACTATCAAAAGATTTCTTTACTTGTTTGAGTATCCCAATCAGCCCGATATAGGAACATTGGCTCATTGGAGTGTTCGGGAAAGTTGTTTGAAAACAGTCATTAATGTCGCAACTCCTTTTGGAGACTCTAGTGGCACAGAATTTACACACTTCATCTTTAAAGCTTATAAAATCATTGGTCAGGCACTGGCTATCAGAATAAACAAGGCCAGTACACTGACATTTTTTTAACCTAATGTACTTTCATGTGGAAACATCTAAACTGGTTATATTTAATATAAAAAAATGTGTTTAACGTCACTGAATCAACCTGAATACATTAGTTACACCAACAAACTAATTTTAAGGGTTATTTCAGGTTGACATAACTCCTCAAGATCACAATTTTAGGATGCCACTTTGTACTGTGAAGAGCCAAGTGTTAGTCATGTTACTGAAGCTGACCTCTTAGTTGTACGAAGTGAAAGTGATTTAAAATGTAATGAATACTTTCGAGATTTCAGCATGCTTGTGAAAAACCAATTACACTCGATTTGCCACCTCCTTTCTGAAATGTACTTTTTCAATTCAATTTAACAGTAAACATGTATGCAGCAGGAAGGTTTATTTTTTACCATACCGACTGGTCAAGCATTTTAAATCCTAAAAACAAAACAAAAAATCAAAGCATGACTAAATTAATTATCTTTCTTCTAATAATATTTTTTGAAGGGTTGCATAATGTTTGCTGGTCATCACTATAATCTTCATTGAGTACAGATTGTCAGCTTTACATGAACAAGCAGAACAACAGGACATCTCTCTGATGGTAGGTCTACATTGCATGTGTAGACAGCATTGTTGATTAAAATAGGAGTGTTCTATGTAGTTTTGTTGCTGTAGATGGCAAGTAAGTCCCAAGGGTGTGAAGCCAAATCGTGGGAAAGGGGCACATGGTGCTAACCCCCTAAACCCAAATATTACTCAGACCATATTACTTAGATTTTTATGGGTTCAAACTTAAGCTAAAAATCCAATAGATTTACACTGAAGGAGATATCCAAGCCATACCTAGGGATCAGAATATCATAGATACTTGGTGTTGGGCTCTTTTGACTTAGGCCAATAAGAAAATATGAATTAACCACCAAGCAATAACCTAGTAGCCAATAAAATCTCTTTAGCAACCACATAGCAATGCCCTTTCAACCACCCACAAGACTCTATCATTTAGGGGTTTAGAAAAAATTATGACATTATGACAAAGATTTTCAATGGGGGCATATGTCCAAGACATGCTCTTTCCAGGGTTTTTCGGAAAGAAAAACTAAATCAATGGCTAGTATGGCGGAAGTTACAGAATGACTAAAATCACTTAATACACCTTTATAGCATAACTTTCTGTAAAGCTGATTTGAAACAATGTGTATTGTAAAAAGTGCAATACAAATAAAAATGTCAAAAAAATGTAGTTATTGTTGTTTTGTTTTTTATGCACTTGTGACTTGGGGAGAACTATTAGCATCCTCATTTGTCTGAGAATGTAGGCTGTCAAGAAAATTGGAAGGATAGTGACAATATAAAAATGGTATTTATGCAGATATCACTGAGACAACCAGAAGTTGTTGTTGGCCCTTCAGATGATTAGACTGTGGCATCAATTCCTGTTGAATTACTAAAAAATATAGCTAAATTAACCAATCCCTCCCAGTGTTTTAATGAAACAAACTCTGTATGGGTAGGCTTTAATCCACATTCCTGCATTAGCTTGTTCCTTAGAGAGACATTAAACACGGATTCTGTCTTGTGTTGCCAAAGATCATGAGAACAGCTGAATATATAATGCTGCAAACAGAGGGAATGATCATTATATGGGCAACATTAAGCCTTCTCTACGACAAAGAGAAAAACACACAATCAATAAATAAAGGCACTCTAACCATCTTTGGCCATCAAAATAAAGTTCGAGCAATTGTTTAGTTTTATAACTACCTCACTGCAAAGCCTGTGTGGAATAAAAGTATCTCTAGGGCCACTTGACACTGACCTTGCCGCAAATGATTATCATGCAGTATGTAAATAGAGCTAGTTGTCGGACTTTCTCATCTAACATGCTTCTCTCCCTTTCTTTGCTGAGCCCTGTATTCATATTTTCAAATAAACTATCAAGACATAAATAAATATAGCAGTTAGTTATGGCACTTTTCCACTGCACGTTACAGTTTGACTCGACTCTATCACTGTTGCTAGCTTTAAAACTAATTGGTTGATGTCCCGTGTCGAAAATCCAGTGATGCTGGTAGTGACAGTTCTCTCTGACCAATCAGGGATCTGCAGGGTTTTGACGTCACATTTAGTTTAGGCTCGGCTTGCTTGGAACTTCGACTGAGGTGGTCCTAAAAAAAAGTCCCCCAAAAAGCGAGCAGAGTTGAGTCGAGTTGAGTTGTACCGTGCAGTGGAGAAAACAGCGTCTTCTCGAAATGACGACAACACTAACCCAACTCATCCTGGCAGGCGGCCCAAAGTAGCCCTCTGGCAGGAATTATGCAAATGTGTTACATAGTGACGTAGATACTTCATGGAAGAAAGTAGTTCTTGAACAGTGTTGTCTGTGGGAGAGAATGACTCCCTTTTGCATAGACTTTGTGCTTTGTAACTTTGCAAAACTTTTACATGCACAAACAGCAATATTACACACAAAAGGAAAGGTAAAGTCCCAAAAATCATTAGAAGGCCTCTTTAGGGTCCCAGGAAATGGTGAGTAAATTTTTTTTCCTGTGTTGACATATTTCCTGTGTTGACATATTGGAGCAGAACATCTCGAATGGCATTTATCAAATAGCCAAGGTCCTTTAGTTGACCAAGTGATCCTTTAGTGAACCATGATTTGCTACTTGCTATTGCAAGTTAGTGCAATTCTAGAATACATTTTATTTGATAAAGATCAGATATGCCCCTGAGTGCAATATGAGTCATTAATATATGTGGTTAATTTTCCCAAAAGTGAAAAAAAAAGAAAAGATTACATTTTAAGTGTGTTATTACAACCTTTAGGAGTATACTAGCATATACAGTAGATGGCTTCAAAGCTAACCAACAAACTTACCTCAGTGTTGTCTGAAACCTGTCATGACATATCAGATTTGATTGTGCTCAAAAGGGAATGAGATCTTTGAGAGCTATGGCTGAGGGTAACATTTTCAGTGAATACCAAGTTCATTTTCAGTCCATTCATCAAACAACGCTATAGTTTGGTTTCAGAACACTTGGAATATAATACATTAATCATATGGACTAGCTCTATGATAGTTTTATGGTGCTACTATGTCCTTTTTGGAGCTTTACAGTCAACAGGCGCTGTCTGACATTCATAGAAAAGATCAGCTTGGAATTGGAAATTCTATTAAATATCTTTTTTGTGTTTATGGTGAGTGAATGATGGCTGAATATTCCTTGCTGGCTGATCTATTCCTTATAATAGGGTAGGAAATAACCAGTAGTAGAATGGCTATTATTAGTTGACCCCAATCAAAAGGGTCATGGCTGAAATTTTGACCTGAACACCAATGTGAAAATCTCAAACTCGGGGGATATTTAATGCAAACAGGGAGTCATGACCTCTGTGTTACATCTCACCTCTGTGACAGCACTTTTCCTGAGTGCAATGACAATACCACTGATGCAGGGCACAGCAACCTTCAAAGGTCACTGGATGAACTTCCTTAGCTTGCTTACTAACAACCACCCTCCACAGAACCTTGACATTCTCACAATGTTGCCCCTTTGAAGTATAGACAACACAAATACCAGCACAGAGTCAAACATCTACCAGTGTTAACTCGCAGTGTGCAATGACTACAGGCAATATTTAAAAAATCTGCCCACGCTATGAAAAAGCAGACATATTGAAGACTTTCAGGTATTGTAGCAGAAAGCAATGAAGCAGACACAACAGAAACATTCAAATGTTGATCTTGGCATCTTGGTTTTGACTCCAAGCTTAAATCCATGTGCTGCAATCCTGTAGATTTTCAAAAATACAGAGGTGAAGGCATAAGAGGATGGAGCAATAGTCTCAATATAGCGCTATAATTGTGATCACCAATGGGGGGAGGAGTGGGGATTCGTTGTCTCAGCTCTTGTTGACTGTTGTACAGGACTGAAATGTCTTTGTCATTTAACAACCATTATTGAGATAAGGTCCAGATCGAAACTACAGATAACATCAGCATTCCGCACGCTGCTTTTCGGATCTCTCCCTCTCATACACATACACTCACACACACACAGACACACACACACAAACTAGGCCCTCACTAAAACCAGATTATCAGACCACTGTGACAATGACAATGCTTAGGACACATGACAAGGACAATATAAAGGCAAGTAAATATACAACATATGGCCAGAGTACACTCGTTGTTGTTCTTTGAAAAACAACTTCTTAACCAATCAATGTCACTGCAAGGTAGGTTTAGGCTGAATGTTTGTTTTTGGAACAGAGTTAAAATCCTTAAGACTGTCTTTCTTCCATGGAACACAAATGGAGATGTTTGGCTGAATGTTAGCCTCAGTCAATGTTCACTTCCACTATATGGAAAAAGTATCTAATGAAAGTGAATAGTAACTGAGGTTAACATTGTAGAGATTATTTTTTTTTTGGTTAACTACCCTACTGCTATGGTTGATGTTTGATAGGAACATTGCTATAGCTATAAGTATTGTTGTTCCAGGACCAACAAAGGATGTTTATCCAGGAAATTGTCCAAGTTGTGCAAAATACCCAAAGCAATGCAGTCCTTCAGGTTCAAGTCGAGTCATTTTTATTTGTATAGCGCTTTTCACAACACACATCAATTCAAAGCAGCTTTTCAGAAAATTATGCTGTAAGACTGTGAATGTTGAGCTCTGTGCTGATTGCTAATCAAGAAATAAAGGTGGGCGTGAAGGGGGGGGGGGGTATCATTTGGACTACCAGAGGAAATTTCAGCAGAAAAAAAAGTGAAACTGAAAAAACAAAAAGCTGGATATCAATCAGTGATAAGAACATAGATTGAGCATCGCATAAAATCAAGTGTTTCTGGTTAACAATTCCATTCTAAAAATACTCCATTCACAATCGTATTCGTAACACATTATTAAATCAACCAAATGAGTCCAATTAAAGTCTTATCAAAATAAAGTGAATTGTATTAGGCTGGTCATGTCATCTCAATTTGGTGGCCACCATTAAGAGGGGCCACCTTTATAAAGAATAAAATATCTTCTTCTAAGCTACTGATATGAAATTGTCATTTTATGTGATTGCACAGGACTGTGCAAAAGTTTAAGGCAGTTGTGAAAAATGTAGTACAGTGAGGATGTTTTCAAAATTAATGCCATACATATTTTTTAATAAATTAACTTCATATAAATGAAATCAATATTTGGTGTGACAGCCCTATGCCTTTTTAAACAGCACCAATTCTCCTAGAGGTACACTTGCATATTTTTTCTTGGTTGTTGGCAGATAGGATGTTCCAAGCATCTTGGAGAACTTGCCATAATTCTACTATTCATTTAGGTTGTCTCAATTAATAATAATAATAATAATAGATTTTATTTATAACGCACTTTTCATTCCAAGAATCTCAAAGTGCTACACAGGAGAACGACAGTAACTACAAAATAATTAAAAACAATCAGCACATAAAAGCTTTCCTGAATAAAAAAGTCTTCAGTTCTGCTTTGAAGGTATCCAGGCTCTGTACTGCTCTAAGCTCACTCGGGAGATGGTTCCAAAGCCGCGGTGCAGCTGAACAGAAAGCTCTGTCCCCCATGGTACGAAGCCTGGTGGTGGGGACCTGAAGAAGCAAGTGGCCTGATGATCTGAGGGTGCGGGGAGAGGATTTTAAAGTGATGAGTTCCTGCAGATATGAAGGTGCATGTCCAGTGATACATTTTTGTGTGAGCAGGAGGATTTTGTAATCGATCCGAAATGAGACAGGGAGCCAGTGCAGTGAGTGTAGGATAGGAGTTATGTGATCATATTTTCGGGCTCTCATTAGGACTCTGGCAGCGCTATTCTGAATGTATTGTAGCTTCTGGATATTTCTGCCAGAAATCCCAATGAAGAGTCCGTTACAATAGTCTAGCCTGGTGGAAATGAAGGCATGGACAAGTTTCTCTGCATCTGGAAGAGTTAGAAGGGGACGGAGTTTGGAGATGTTTCGAAGATGGTGAAAGGAGGTTTTGCAAATGTGTTTAATGTGATCATTGAAGGTCAGTTGCGGGTCAAACCGAACACCCAGGTTTACGACTGAGGAGGAGACAGTGATGACCTGGGCATCAAAGATGAGCTGAGATAAGGCAGAAGAGTTTATCTGATGAGGGGTGCCAACAAGTAGTGCCTCAGTTTTACTAGGGTTCAGCTGGAGGAATTTTCTTTTCATCCATGCCTTTATCTCCTCAAGACATGTGGTGAGTCATGACATGGCTATGGAGGGGCTTGAGGCAGTCTTGATATAAAGTTGCATGTCGTCAGCATAACAATGGAAGGACAGTCCATGTCTGCTGATGACAGAACCAAGGGGAAGCATGTAGAGAATGAATAAGTTTGGGCCGAGAACGGACCCCTGCGGAACACCACATTTACAATTCCATGTAATCCCAGACTGACTCAATGATGTTGAGATCCAGGCTCTGTGGGGGCCAAACCATCTGTTGTAGGACTCACTGTTCTACTTAATTCTATTTACAAAAGGAGTGTTTGTGTAGAGGAGTGGGGTTAGATGATAGAGTATATAGGATAGAGCTGTAGCACCAGCGGAGGGGGAGAATGCTGCTGATGCTAATATTTTTGAGAAAATCAATAGAAAAGCTGACTACATCACTCTGTAATTAATAAGGAAATACTAACCCAATCAAAAATAGAAAGGGCACAAAGGTTAGTGGTTCCAAAACAAAAGGTTAAGAGATATGGATACCAAAGTACACAAATTATTATTTATTTTAAGATACATGTATCAGAAGGGCACTATCCTTTTTAAATGTATTAAAATTATGAGCACAGGCAATCTGCTGCATGGTTCGCAGCAGGCTTTACATAGGCTTACAATAGGCTTTACACTCAAAAGAAAGACAAAACAAGCATATTGCTTGTGCATCAAAGAGGGCTCCTGGAAAGCCTCAGCAGGTAGGCTAGTTGAGCACAACGATTTCCCACTATATAGATACGCTTCACCCACAGGTGTACACTCACACACACAAAGCACACAGGTGAATCATTTGTGAATAAAAAGCAGACACCATCTAGCGGGGAACGCCATCCCCCTACACTGGGCCCCATTTTTGTTACAAAGAGCTGCCAAAAATAAAGTTAATGCTGGTTGAAGTAGATCTACAATCAAAGGATACAAAACCTGCAAATGTGTCCTGTCGTTTGCCAGTGATGAAGAAAGTAATTATTAAGTTCAACACGTGTGCAGCTTGTGAGCGACTACTGCAGGTAAAGACATTTTACCACCAAAGTATATCAAAACATTCAGCAGCCTACACAAAAACACATAAAAAAGTGCCATGGCATTACCATGTTTTTTGGACATGTAACATTACCTGGGGGCACCATGTTAAGGAAATGGTATATGAATAAGTTAATAATATAGTGACGTACCATAGTAGTACCATGATATGCTTTGAATTACCTTGAAGCACCATGTTAATTAAATTGTATATGAATATGGTAATCATACATCAAATTACTATGGTAGTACCATGGTATGAATGGTACATAAATATGGTAATTGTATCTCAAAGTACCATGGTATTACCATCTGATACCATCAGACATCACATTGTTATTGCCCAGATCTGCTCACAAATACAAGAAAATTGGCCTCTGATCAGAAGCTTCTAGTACAGAATATAACAGCTAGATACAGAATTACACGATAAGAACAAAAGTTTGTGTACAGAAACAAAGGAGATGTAATTATGTTCAAATGCGTATGGGTTTGTAGAGGTAGTTGTATAAATAAGAAATGTAAAAATATTGATTTTTCATTTTGAACACATGATTTTGTACAGGTGGCATACGTAAATATGAATTTACATGTTTTTTGAACAGACAGACACATTCTGTTGTGCAGTTTATTTCACCTATAAAAGGACAAACAATTACAAAAAGCTTAAAACATTAAACCTGCACGTGTTTTAATCACCATCATATTTAATGATTTCACATACCCAAAGTGTTGGAGCTACAGCCATAATTACAGACATGAATACACATGGAGGTATATGGAGGTATATGGAACAGGCAGACTAGAGGAAGGCAGCAGTCGGCCAGCAGAGCTTGGTACATGCCTCATCAAACAACCGCTATCACATAAAAAGGAACTAATATTAGCACCGGGTACCAGAGCCAAGCGGTTAGCCTAACATCTGACATAAACAACAACAACAACACATACCTTTGGAGCACTGTGTTGGGAGAGTTACTTTTGAAACGTATTCCACTACAGATTGTGGAGTAGCATACGTAATAACATCTCTGGTGATCAGAGATAAAACTGATTCTTCCTGTCAGCACAGTCTGTGTATGCTGTTGTGTACAGATCAGTGTTTGGAGAGAACACAAAGTCTCTCTTCAAAGGTGGTGGTACAGGTCACTCTGTTTGAATGGTGATTGAGGGACACCTACAGGGACCGGACCCAACAGAGACAGGGTCAAGAATCGTATAGAATGTAAAGCTTTGATTAGCAAAGCATTCTGTGTGCGAATCATATAAACACCCACATATGTGATTTAGGAAGCAAAGCATCTCTCCTATCTCTGCAAAAGGCCAAACAGAATCAGATGTCTGATGCTTAAGTGTGTGTTCTCCTGCATACAGTGGCCCCAAGGAGTATTTGGAAACTTAAAAATGTATGAATACCATTGCATTAGTTCAGTGGTTCCCAACCCTGTTTCTGGAGGTCCCCCCAACACTACACATTTTGGATATCTCCCTAATCAAACACACCTGATTCAACTCATCAGCTCGTTAGTGGATATTCCAAGACCTGAATTGGGTGTGTCAAAAAAGGGAGATATACAAAATGTGCAGTGTTGGAGGGCCTCCAGAAACAGGGTTGGGAACCACTGCATTAGATGTTTAGATAACAAAATATGAAACCAAGTGAAATCAATTCTAAAGAAAATATCACAATTACACATTTTTACAAGCAAACCATTTTACATGTTTCTGTGATGCCTCCTTCATCTTATTTTTCTCGCTTAAATTTAGCTCAGTGTCTGAATATATACCATTATTGGCATGAGAGGTCACTGAATGCCATGAAAAAAATGCCATGCAATTCTGGTCCAATATAAATAAGTTGAGCAAACATGAAGAGGATTTGAGTCAGCTCTGATTCAACAAGTATAAAAACGTCTCGGGTTACGTATGTAACCCTTGTTCCCTGAAAAAGCGGATTGAGATGCTGTGCTGAAAAGCGCTTTGAGAACACGCCTCAGTTGTGACCAGCTGTGAATATGTATGCAGCACATCAATGAACATTGATCGGAATTTATAGCCTCTGCCGGTGTAATCATTGGACGCACCTGGCGCAGTGGCTATAAATAGATGCGTCACTGGAGCATCATCAGGTATTTTGTCTGAAGAGCAGTCCCGGGGCATCCCAGTGTGGCAGAAAATCGCAGCATCTCATTCCGCTTTTTTCAGGGAACAAGGGTTACATACGTAACCCGAGACGTTCCCTTTACAAAAAGCTTCACTATGATGCTGCGCTGAAAATTGCTTTGTGAACGAGAATACCCATGCCACCGCACTGTGGCTGTCCGGACCCCCTACAGTTGTGTAGTGTGCTCACAAGAGCGTAAGAGGGCTCAGACATGGGCTTGAGATGTCGACTCAAGGACATAAGAGCCCAGAGTGGCATGAACATCCAAGCTGTAGAATCTAATGAATGTGTGCGGAGAGGACTAGAGCGCATCACAAACATTCTGCAGAGGGACAAAGTCCGTGAAGTCCTTCCTGCTCCGGCATAGAGAACGCCGGGGAGCAGAAGGCTTTAAGGTTTAAGGTCGAGAAAGGCACCTTAGGAAGGTAATCGGGATGAGGGTGCAAAATTGCTTTGGTCATTCCTGGGGCAAACTCTAAACAGGCTGGCAAAACAGACAGAGCCTGTAGGTCCCCAATTCTCTTTAGAGAGGTAATAGCCATAAGAAAAAGAAGAAGAAGTCTGTCAGATGCTGACTCTAGAGGTTCAAAGGGGGTCTCAACCAGGCCCTCAAGGACTATTGCTAAGCGCTCTTTTGACGTTGAGTCTCAGACCCAGAGAAACCAGATGAGCTAAGATGATATCCCTGTGCTGAACTACCAGTTCTTGGAACTGTGCTAGTATCAGCCAGTCGTCTATGTAATTCAGAATGCGGATACCCCGGAGTCACAAAGGAGCCAGTGCTGTATCCGTGCATTTCGTGAATGTGCGGGGTAATAGGGCTAGGCCGAATGGAAGAACACGATACTGGAAGGCTTCGCCCCCGAGAGCGAACCTCAGGAACTTCCTGTGCTGTGGCAGAATTTCTGTAAGAAAATATGCATCCATGAGATTGATCGTGACCAACCAAAACGTGATGTTGGGCTTGTGACATGACCGTCTTGATAGTTAGCATCTTGAACTTCGATAGTTAGCATCTTGAATTTCGAACCTCTAGATCGGACGCAACCCCCCACCCTTCTTGGGGACCAGGAAGTATTTGCTGTAATAACCTGACACTTTCTCTGGAGGGGGAACACTTTCTATGGCCCCCTTTGACCAAGAGATTTTGCAGTTCTTTCCACAGTAGACATGCCTGCTCCGGTTTCACGGAAGTGGAGACCACGCCGTTGAAACGTGGAGGACAGCGAGAGAATTGAATTCTGTAGCCTCTTCCTACTGTTCTTAGGGCCCGCATAGAAATACCGGGCAGATGTTTCCACGCTGCCAGGTTTTCTGAAATGGGTACTAATTTCGACACTTGCTGTTGAGGGGATGTCGGGTGTTCCGTGTCCTGGAATCAGAAGGGAAGCAGCGGTACACCCAACTTTTTGTTGGAAGCCTCTGCTCCTGAAACACCAGAGGCAGCAGGAAAGGAGAGGATTCGTGGAGGTACCGGGAGGAGTGAAGTGAATGATACACACGCCCCGTCCCGAGGGGAGCTACCCCCACAGGGCTAGGCACAAGACCGTCAGGACTTTTTCCTTCTAGAAATTACTTCCTTTAGGTCTTGCTTTGGGGGCTGCTGAGGGCGAGGAACCGGCCCCGTCTTTACGAGGGGGAGTACGATTCGCCACGCCTAGTTTTTGAGCCTCAGGTCTAGGAGGACCGGGATGGGGCTGGGTGGCCAATAGCCCCTCCCCCTGAGTGTGGCGAGGAAGAAATTGCACGAAGGCTTCCTCGGGACTTTTTGCCTCCTGAAACTTGGTGATAGCTACATTCATAGCTTCACCAAATAAGCCAGAAGGAAAAACCGGGGCATCGAGAAGGAACGTTTTGTCCTTGTCTCTGATGCCCGATAGCGATAGGTTGGGGGGAGGGGGGGTTAATTCCACAACCGCTTTATTATTATGCATGGGATTTACAGAGGTTCAGTGTTGAGGCGCGCTTCAGGCTTACGAGGATCAGCTGGATCTGGGGAGAGAGTGAGCGAAAGGGACGAACCCGTCTCTCGCTCCTCAGCCAGATCCATAAGAGAGCCCCACGAATGAAGTGTGGGCGCTGACTCCCGGAAGTAAGCAAGGCGAGCGCGAAGCATTTTGCCCGAAAGCAGATCGCATTGCTCGCACCCGCCCTGCCCCAATGCGAGAGCAGCATGCTCTTCCCCCAAACAAACAAAACAAAACTGATGTGTGTCCCTCTCGGCCATAGAGCGGAGACAGGGGAACACGCATCGTTTGCCTTTATTTTCAGTCATTTTGCGCACTGCCTAACAGATTCTAACTCCTAACAGAGGAAAGAAAGTTTGACAGGCTCGTGATAGCACACAACACAGAATGGCTCTGAAGACAAAAAATCTGATGATGCTCCAGTGATGCATCTATTTATAGCCACTGCGCCAGGTGCGTCCAATGATTACACCGGCAGAGGCTATAAATTTCCGGTCAATTTTCATTGATGTGTTGCATACATATTCACAGCTGGTCACAAATGAGACGTGTTCCCAAAGCGCTTTTCAACGCAGCATCATAGTGAAGCTTTTTGTAAAGGGAACATATATTTTCTCTGTCATAAATTTAGTTAACATCCAGTTAGTATATCTGTAGAACTCTGATACTTTAAAACTCAATACTCTGGGACCAAGCATGTGATTTGAATGAAGAATTATGGTTATGTATTCATGCTGTGCACATGTTAATATCTTTGCTAGTAAGAAACTGAATTTCAAAGTCTTATAGCAAGCATCATATATTTTCAAATGCCTGTTCTGGGATTGGCTATTAATGGGATTTGTGCTCTGTATTTTTAGCGTTTGACAAGAAGATATCTGTTAAGAACATAAATAAAACATAGATGCATATGTTTGCGTGAGATGCACAGCTAATGCATATGTTGTCGGTCAACAGATGCATTGAGATCTTATTAGTAGCCACTATTAATACAAGGATGAAACTGATTTCCTGTCCCCCTCCAGATAATTTCTATTTTTATTTTTCAAAAGCATGTGTATCTGGTCTGAAGCAATGCTAATGTGTATCCTATATATTTTTTCTGCTGCTCTGATGCTTCCTATCTGCATGTGGAAAAAAATTACCATTTATTCCAATCTGCTAAATCTCCACTTAAATCCAACCCATGCAATACAGAAGACTGTGTTTCACAAATTTGGATCTGTGACTGAGCTGATGCGGTTGGTGATTTCAGGAAGAAGAACACAGCAGGGGTGCTAATCATATTTTCAAAGTTGGAATCAAAGTATCTCCATTCCCTCATCTCTACACTCTCTGTTTATTAAGAGATATACACCTAGGGTTGCTCCGATACCAACATTTTTAGTACCTTGGTATCGCCCTGGTACCACGGTATTGATACTAAATCGATACTTTAATCAACATATAAAATGCCTCTGATTTTTGATGAAATTACACAGAAAATTACTTGATTAAAAGAACTGCATAAAGTCTCAAAGATACACATTATGCGTTTTCCTTTCATTTTGTCTAGATTACATGTTAAATGTGCGTGTATGCGTGTGTGTATGTGTGTGTGTGTGTGTGTGTATGTGTGTATTATTTAATTAAATTACATGCTTCTGCTGTTTAATGATCACACTTGGCCATATCCAGAGGTTTTTTTAATTTTATTGTCATTTATTTGTCATTGATTTCATCACAAAACTGTCACATCTTATATTGCTTTGCTAATGGCAGCATGATGTAATATGGTACCGAAGTCAGCAACAAGAGGATATCATACCATTTAAAATTTCATGGTATCTCAATAATTCGCTAGTACCAGTAAACCGCGCAACTCTATATTCACCACTTCTTGCCTGCAAACCAAAGCATTTTCTCATGAATGTAGCACTGTACTGACAAAAGGTAACACAAATATGTATTTCTTTCCTAAAAACCTGCAAGCAAACTGCAAAAAGGTTGTTTACTATGTTGTAAGTAATCCATGCCCTGGCTGAAATGTGTGCTAGTCTGGCAAGTTTTAATTTCAATATAATAATCTATTGCTGCTGAATAATGACATATCTCATGTGTTATTACTGTACATCCATCATGATTTTTTTTATTAACAGGATAGTTAACCCATAATTTAAAATTATGTAATCATTTACTCATCCTCATATTGTTCCAAACCTGTTCCAAACTTTCAATGCGTCAATGTTGTAACTGAGGCTGTCAGTACCTAACATTCTGCCTAACATATCCTTTCGTAATGCATGGAAGAAAGTCATACAGTACGAGTTGAAAATGGAGATGCTTGTGAGTGCTATTATGGCAGTACTTTGTGTATGATCTATAGTCTTCATTTCAAGGCCAAAGTTTCAAGTTATTCAGATTCTGGCTAGTAGACAATTAATAAGCAGATGTTGTAAAAGATTGATTGGACTCTGACCATGGTTATAGATTTGAGTTAACTGTTGCACAAAACCTTGCATTAAAATAATAATAAAAAAAACTTGAAATCTTACCTATGCCTTAACTTTCCTGAGAACTCCATGGTTGATATTCTCTTTTTTTATTCCTTTTCTGATGAAAAATTTATTATAAAGAGTCAGTGATGACTAAGAGCCTGCACAAATTAAATCTGACCAAAAAAGACCTTGAATTCCTTAGTTCTGAAAGGAAAAATGCTTAAAACTCAATTTCTTATCACATGAACTGCACAAAACCTGTGCTTGGATTCTGCCTAAAGAGGTGCATGATCTGAAAGGGTCAATCAATAATTTCAGACAATAGAGCCTTCTTTGCTGGAAATGGAAAAGCAGGTCATTGTACACAGAATGCCAATTACTGCATCTGTAAAAAAAGTGCAGGTTTAGCAATGGGGTTGATTTAGTTTGTCTGCAGGACTCTAAATAAAACACACTACTGTGATGGCCATACTGTATGTTAGTATTTTTTTATGAGTAGTGTGTAGTATCTGAAACTGTTTGTACCAGGGTGCATTTAGTCTACCATTATTTGCACCATGGTTAGGGTGCAAATAATATTTGCCACTATTTGTACTGGGGTGTAAATAGCATATAGAATTTTTGCACCAGGGTGCAAATACCATCCACCTATTATTATTTCTTCCCACATTTCTGTTTGCCGAGTAGAGAACAGAATGCTGAAAGACTATTTGGCCATATTCTGTAGCCACAAATGCCCAGCATCAGCTGTAATACTGCCTTGCTCGGTTGTTGATTCAGCCACCCAGATTCCTCTGGGTCTCTGGGGTCTTGATGATTTGTGGAGTGAAAGGTGGTAACTATTCTAAGGGCCCAAAGGTCCAGGGGGCCCCACAACAAATTCTAAAGTGTATGTTTTAATAGGAAAGGGGCCCAGAGCAATATACGGTCAGGGATGCCAGATTACTGGGCTACGGCCCTGGTTAGTGTTATGACATTGCTCACCTGGGGCTTCAATTGTCCAGTCTGCAAAAAACTCTGAGAAAGGCTGACCTACAGTACACATCCTGACACTGTTACTGGAGCCTTAAATTGGGTTCAAATTGAAGGCAAACAGTCAAGGCACAAAAAGGTCTTCACCCAATTTGATGCAATTTCAGTGGAAAAAACTTGATGATAAATCAGCTCTAATCAATGCAGAAAGAGTGAAAATTTTGCTGATTAATGCCTTCGATCTCATGTAAAATGTATTTAGTTCAGATATTTAAGTACTCACACTGGATTCAAGATATTTGGGTTATTTCATGTCAAATCAACCAACTTTCAGAAACTATCCCTTCTGAATTTTTTATTTTGTTAAAAACTTTTTCTGAAGAAAGATAAACATAAATGATGTTTAAAGCTGAAACACTGAATGCCATGGATCAATATTTGGGTTGTCCACTGTGATATATGATGCAATAAAACATTGTTTTGAAAATGTAGACATTTGTTTTAATAATCAGATATTTTAACAGTTTTAACAATCTAACATATCTTGAACAAACAGTGCTGCTCCGCATTTCTAATTGGTCTCCACTGACATGATTTGGCTGTGCGGTTCATGACACAGCAAGATTAATACCATGCCACTGACAGCCGTGTGGTAAATATAGCAGAGAGGAGCTTTGGCTGCAAGTTGTTCTCTGAATGTCTATGAAAATCCACAAAAAAGATAACTTTCTGCAGATTATTTGTTAGCATGAGCCAATTTATTGCCTAATTACTTATAATTTCATAAATGTATAATTGTTTTATGATGACAGCTTGGAGCATTCAAACACATAAACAAATCAGCCTGATTTCATAAAATTTACGTGAACATGGCAAAATTTTCACAAAGAAATGTTATGCTATGTTACACGTTTGCCTGCAGTTTTCCAGTGAAATATCCAGCTGGGGACGCTAAAAGCAATTGAAATGATGATGTAATCAGACAAGGCTTTAAAGGGGACCTATAATATAAAATTAACTTTTACACGGTGTTTGAACATAAATGTGTGTCAGCAGTGTCAGAATATTTTGTATCGTATTGTAAAGAATTAATGTATTGTGCATATTAAAGTTGCAGTTATGAATTATACAGACAGTAAGTGTAAAAATAATGACAATTAAAAATGACAAATAATTACATACTGTAGCTCTCCACAAAAACAGAGACTCAAAATGATTGGTTTCTGTTTCTGCTCTAACATGACATCACATTAGTGCAGGCCTCGCCCATGACTAGTGACGGACTCCACCCAATTATCATAGATCCTCACCTGAGTGAAGCAAATTTGCCTCATAACATACAAAAAATGTTGTATGTTTGTGCAAATCATTTTACTAGACTGCTTTGTGAATGAGGGTCAATGTAAAGCAGGATTTTCAAAAAAACATTATTCTCAAGCATGGATCAGTACAAACTGTTCATGTTCCAACTTAATATCCTGAAGATGTAAGTATTGCACTTTATATTTTGTGAATGTTTGCAAATTGCCTTTCCAAATGTGCTTGTTAATGGTAAAGTTACCATTGTCTCTGACTGTATTCACGGAGACCAGAGCTACAGTATGTAATTATTTTTAATCTTTAATTCATTATTTTTACACTTACTGTCTGTATAATTCATAACTGCAACTTTAATATGCACAATACATTAATTCTGTGCAATACGATACAAAAAATTCTGATTTGTTGTTGCTGTAGTATCCAAAGCGCAAGCTGTAAAGGCACAGGCCTCTTCTGGAAAGGGGGCGGGGAGCAGCAGCTCATTTGCATTTAAAGAGACACGCAAAAACAGCATGTTTTTGATTCCACCCAAAAAGAGTCATTTATAACGTAGTATAATAAATGATCTGTTGGGTATTTTGAGCTGAAACTTCACAGACACATTCTGGAGACACCTGAGACTTATATTACATCTTGTGAAAATGTGAATTTTAGATGGATGTCTTAATAATTAAAACTTATTAAATTATTATCTAATTATTAAAACTTTAGCATAAACCTAACCAATATTGTTTTAAAAAATAAAAGAGATGAAAGACATCCTTACCCAACTAATGCCTAAACTTTCACCAAAAATTTTTTATCTGAGTGAAAGGGAATAAAACACAGTTGTTGTAGCGCCTCTGGTGTTTATTTCACCTTGGTACTGCAGGGAATTGCACCTAGAGACACAGTTTTGCTAAAATTGATATAGAGTCACGTTTTCACTATGAGACCAGGTTGCTCAAATGGAGTAATCTGTTAATGCTGAAATAAAAGTCTATTGTGATGCCACAAATGCAGTCAAGATTCTCAGTCTCTGCTGTTTTTATTATAGTGTGGAGAATTGCTTGTGGCAATGTGGACAAAGTTTGGAGAAACAGATGCAAAGTTTTAACAGTATACTACATGAGTGAAATTTATTCAAATCATTGATATCTCTAAGTCTTTTTATATGAAAGCATATCTCATTAGTGAACAGATATTTTATTATACATTAATAGTTTTACAGAGCCAGACATCTGATTATTGGTATAAAGTCTTCTCTACATTGCTGTTTATTCTGGTCACGAACCACCCACTTCAAGACTATCTGACTAATATGTAGAATGGCAAACCCTCATTTATGTTGTAGATGTGATATTTAGGGGTGTATAACTCTGAATAGATGAAACCACAATAATAAACGGAATTTACACTGGAGGCACTGCAGCTAAAAAACAAAAGACAATTTAATTTTACGGGTCATAGAGAGGGTGAAAATTATGAAAATGGTAATAAAAAAGTAACAATGTAAGTGGACCTCAGGAATCTTTTCTTTTTTTTTTTTTTTTTTAAATGACATAATCCTTAATTAGACTGCATGTTTACATTTTAAATGATTAACCTTCTGGCACTTGTTCTTAATATTTAGCACAAGAAAAAAGAAGGTGTTTGAAAGCAATGAGTAATTCAGTAAATTGAATTTAGGAAGCTTTCTCTGCACACATTTATCAGCTGGACTGGTGCAGATAGAGCCACTGGAGATATAAACGGGACCTGCTTGATTGCTCTCAGAGCCATTGTTGGTTTTAAAAATATGTGCCCTGGGTAGAATAGGTAGTGATAAGGAAACGAGCAATTCTTTCTTTGTCTGTTTTTTTTTCAAATTAACTGAGACTTGGAGCAGGTCTCAATTCTCCAAATGATACAAAGCCCCTCCAAAATGTGCACTGTCCTCAAAGGGCAGTCCTGTGAAAGCACTTTAAGCAATGTTTTATAACGGTATGGGCGAGGAGCCAGTGTGCCTGTCTTTAACGGCTATGATCATGTGTTTGCTTTGTGTCAGTGGCCTTGCTGCAGGTCTGGAGAAATCATTCACAGCTGTCTCTAATGGCCCAGAAGTGGACCTTGGCAGGTTAAGACTCTGGCAACATACTGTGATCGACAAATTTCACCACATGGAAAATAATGCCCTTCAATTCAATAAGAACACAATGGCCTGAAAGAGATAGAGGGGCCAGCACTGAACCTTTGCCCAATTAAATCTTAATATGAATCAAAAAAAATATTTAGCATCATATTATTGAGAATATTAACATCAATGTCATTAATCAGAGCTATGAAATGAAAATGTGTATCAACAGCACAATAACTGAAAAATGCCAAAAACCACAATTTTAGCACTTCTCTTGAGCTTCTTTCACAGCATTTTCCAATCTTCCTCTATAAAAGAAACTATAAACATTTGTCTTTACATTTTTACCATTATAACTCTATGCATATTTTTGACTGACAATGGAGAATGAAGTCTGATGTGACTGGCTAGTATTTCCCAGCATAATTTCTCCATCCAGACCATTTCTAATCTAACATCGCTGTTTAAGTATCATGTACAATGAGTCAATAGAAGTGTTGGATCTATTTCAATGTTATATTTCCCCACACCTCCATACAGTAAAAATAACATAAGGACATTTCACACACTACACACTATTTTCCCAAATGGCTCAACCATTTGGTTTTGGCTTGGATGCTGCTAGCACAGATGAAGAAAAATCTTCATAGCTTCCTCATTGCTGATGAATGATGTGTGACATGTGCCAACAGAGAATCTGTGTGCTGCACGCATTTCCAATGTTCCTGATGCTCCCAGGTTTCTGTCTCAACAGCCAAGGGAAACAAATCAAAACAGTGACAAAAGAAGAGAGATTAGAGATTACATTTCTTTTCAAACAGCACATACATTGCACCTATATAAATAACCACAGGAAAACTAAATGCAGAATAAACATGAATCACACTCTCAGCACTAGCTCTCTTTTTACATTAACTTTCTGATTTTGCAATTACATGCATAGCAGATGTTTTGGGGGTGTTAAAATAAGCAATGTACAGGTATGTGTGCACACGCTGATGTACAGTAATGAGGAAAAATACAGTGTGTGCTATAGTCTTACTCATATTTCAGCTTGAAATAAATAAAGTCATGCAATGTGGCTGCTACAACACATAGGCTGAAATAAACAATAATAACAAAAAAAAAAATTAAAAAAATTCTCAAGAAAATTTAAGCGCTGACTTCTTTATTGCCCGTTCAAAAAGTTCTGCCACAGGTGTTAGGGATGTTAGGTTGCCGTGGATGGTTGCCATGGTGTTGAAATATCCTTTCTACGGTATTCCTGGTGGTTTCAAAGTGGTTGTGTGACATTTTAGCCTAAGTTAAAAGAACCTGCCCCCAAATCTTTATGATATTCTAGTCCCTATATATACAGCAAGCACCACTTATTATCTTAACAATACAGCAACATTATCAAGGCTCACAGCCTTGTGGTCCCCATCTTTTTCAAAGTCCATTTAAACATTTGAGCATGAGCATTATGCAGACCATTTAGTTAGGCCTACCCAATAATACGTGAGCATGTCTGGCTGTACTGTAGGTCAGGCAAGGAGAAGTCAGAGGAAGAAAAGTATTGAAGATTACTTATAGAATTTAAATGGTCTACAAATTGGATTTGTTCCCTCATGCCTGCTTTGGTTTGATTCCAGAAAGTTACAGACTTCAGAATTTAACCAGCACATAGAAAGGGGCCACTAAAAAGAAAGTAAATTTAGTGATTTGCATATTATAAGTTCAAGGTGATCCACTTAAATATTATAATAAATATTTGGTATTTAATGCAGCATAAGATTATTGTTGTTGTATATGAATTTAAAATATGGAAGTCTTTTTTGCTTTCCCTAGCATACACATTTTATTTTTGGGGGAATTCTAAAACTGCAAGCAAATGCAATATATAATCAACAAATGTCTTAAACTTGCTATTTTTAGGCATTTTCACTGGCAGCAACCCAATATTGCTCTCCTAATATGGAGCATCCCATGACAGTTTAAGTCCGAACTATACCTTAAAATCATCCTTTATACTGTAGCTGACTGTTCCCCATCTGTCGCTCACTTCAACGTTGTGTCGAAGAAGCGACACTAGGGGTCTCTCTTGAGAGCCTTTTGCATCTCTGAACATTGAGAAAAGGCCAATGAGACCTAAGACCACGACCGGGCTACGTGCCCAAGGTTCCTATGACTCCCTTCAGAGACCAGTTAGTGAACCTGCAAGCGCTGCCCCGGAAGGAGGTAGACCCAACCCCTTCGTTGCTGTGTCCGGTACGTGCTTTGCGTATCTATTTGGACCGCAGGCAGAGCTTTAGATGTTCTGAGCATCTCTTTGTCTGCTTTGGTGGACAGCGGAAAGGGAACGCTGTCTCCAAACAGAGGCTTTCCCACTGTGTAGTTGATGCCATAGCATGGGCCTATCACACTCAGGCCGTGCCCGCCCCCTTTCAGGTTCGAGCATACTTGACGAGAAGTGTGGCATCCTCGTGGGCACTGGCCAAAGGTGCCTCCCTAGCAGACATATGCAGAGCAGCAGGTTGGGCAACACCCAATACATTTACAAGATTTTATATTCTCAGGGTTCAGTCGGTTTCGTCCCGTGTTTTCTCAGGTTCGAGCCCTTAGAACTCGGTAACGCGGTGATAACTGACCAGGTGGACTGCTTGCACCTAGTGCCTTTTCCCTCCGCTGAGGTAATACCATGCGCTCTTACCCCAGGAGATCCCATTAACTCGGCTCCCTGGATGACTCCTCCCTAGCCTTCTGGTCCACGAATTCAGCGGAGGAATTCGCCGACCAAGACCAATGCGGGTACTCAATTTACCCTGTACTGGAATAGGTGCTCCACAGGATGGGCTCCTATGTGACTCATATGATCCCTCTGTGTGTATTTTCCGTGGTACAGTGGGCAGTCCTCACGGACCCACTGTCGCTGTGTTTGTAGCAACTCCTCCCTCCCAATGAGGTAGGATCTACCACCACGCCATTCTCCACATGTGACCTAAAAGCCCATGTGATTTATTTCACCACCCTTTACCTCCCCCAGTCTGGGCAGGTGTGGTCTCCGCAGGGTCTTTCCCCCTAAAAGAATAGGAAAACTGGGAATGAACGCCTTCCCCGATGCATATGATAGTGTTAAGATGGCCCCAGCCGCTTTAACTCTATGCGAGAAACATAGAGAGAGAAAAGGTGTGGCTGGCGCGGCTTGCTCCCATGCTTGGCACGTCGCCTTATTCCCCCTATCGGGGTGTAAAGAACCAGAAGGTTTTGTCGATTTTATGAGGCATTGGGGAAGGGTACGTGCAGTCTGGCACAGCCTGTCGTTTTGGCACACAAGCTTCCTGCCTGCACCTCAGCAGCGCACGTACACGGTTCAGCGCATGGCATGATTTAAATTAGACCCCTAGTGTCGCTTCTTCAACACAACGTCGAAGTGAGCGACAAATGGGGAACATCTAGGTTACAGTTGTAACCTCTGTTCCCTGATGGAGGGAACAAGATGTTGTGTCCTCCCGGCCACGTTGCTGAACCGAACCACTGTTGCGGCCGAATCTCATTGTTGGCTCCTCAGACAAATCCTGAATGAAACAGATGCATGTCCCTCCCGTATGTCCTGGGGTGGGACATGCAAATTCTGTCTGCCAATTTCTCATTGGCCTATTCTCAAAGTTCAGAGATACAAAAGGCTCTAAACTTCCATTTGAATGGAAGTTTAGTGTATATGCACTTGGCTGCATAGGAAAGCTAAAAGATGCTCCATTGCTCCCTATTTAGTGAATGAATTAACCTCAAGTGTGCTGTCTGTCTGCACTTGTCTCAGAACAGTTTGAAATGCACCTTATTTCATCCTAACTCCATATACAGCCTCTGAAAACAAAATATTTCAGCTTTTGAATGAACCCATTGCTTATATATATGATGATGCACAGTGAAAAGAGGATTTCTATGGGAAAAATAGCCCTATAGTCCAAAAGTGAAGTCCCTGTATTTAACAGCGTGCCGTTTTGCGATAAATCAATGACATTTTCAAAATGGCATATCAGATGAATCCAGAGACTCTAGTCTTTTGATTAAAATAGGGTTCAATGTAAAAACGTAATGAGGTTTCTTACAAAATGTAGTTTTGTTGACGTTCCTCCCAAAGAGAAACTTTGCTGTGATCAGTGCCATGCTGACACAAAGAGTTTCCTGAACTGAAATCAGTCATTTTAAATTAAATTAAAATCAAAAACTAAACACAACATATGCAAATGAGGATGTTGGGTCACACATGGAAAATGTTATACTGTATTTTATTACCCTGGAATTCGTTTTAAAACACAAGCTACTACAGATGCAATGAGGTTTCTAACACAGCTGCTAAGAGAGTGACAGTAAATTTGCCATGTTCTCTATTCTGACAGCTGTAAGCTGTCACTTACAACTTTATTTTCTTCTTTTGGGAAGTTGTGATAATAATAATAATAACTAGAGTCAAGCTCATCAACTAGTTCTTCCATAAATGTTATAAGTGAACATGTGCTACATTAGATAAAGATGTTAGATAAATCCAACCCAACACTACCATCTTAGGGCCCAACTAAAGAACTGAACATAGACCACTAAACTAAAAAGTAATTAATTGAACAAGTATCTTCAGCACCATGTATTCTTAAGCCTTTCCAGTGACCTGTCCCGGGGAAAACTGAACAAAGGCAGCAGCAGGTACTTCATTCTGTTGCATGGAGACCCCTAACACATTGGACATGGCACTGAGCACACCGCTGAACTCTGTCTGGTCCAATCAACCTCCTGCATCACCCTGGGCCATTAAATGGTCTGCTGAAGCAAAATAGCTTTGCTGGGCCTAAATTGGTTCAATTGGATCAAGCATTGACTCTCATAAATGTTTCTTCATTGTGAAGCTAAGCTTATAATTTCTCCAACCAACACAAACACTCAAGTGGTAAATTAAACCAGTTAAATTTGGTCCCGCTGAAGCATTGGCCAAAAATAAGTTTAACACTTATCCAAATGCTGGGGGTATAATAGAGTGTATCTTGTATGTACCAAGGGAGTGAGACTAAATAAATAAATACTCTGGTGCCAATTTCAGGCATGATGTGTTTTTATGAATTACTTTCTTCTGTATGAACAACTCTATTGAATAACGGTGCCTCCACTTAGTAGTCGTATGAATGAATTACACAGAATTAGTCTAATAAGACTTTATGAATTTACGGTGTAATAATTCAGTCCATCCAGGAATTTGCAAATAATCTCTGCATTATTTGTTGTAACTTGCAATTTTGTACAATTTCAACAATTTTCCTTATCTCCTCTTGACTGTGTCACTGCGTGTCATTAACCCTGCGTGTATGAACCCACAACAACCAAGAACATTTGCCATTACAAGAATGTTAAAGTGAAACCGAAATGTTTTGTGTTCACTGTCGAAAGTCTTTTATAAACTTTTAAATGCTGCACATACATCACACCTAACATTTAATCTTCATGCTCTGGTCCAAATTGTCTGAGGTGTGGATTGGTGGCCTCAGTTCATTTGGAGTGCTCACATAATGCAATGTTGCACTGGAAAATGAGACTCAAAATTAATTAAACGTGTTCATGATATACATTTCTATTTTTGTTTAAATAAAATCCCTCATTTGGAAAGTATAATTTGATTATAATTTAAAATGCACAATAGTTGCATTTCTCTTCGAAACGATCTCAATCAGGTGACGTAAATGTCACTACAGGCCTCATTTTTGTTTTTAGTTTAAAGTTGTATTATAGGTCTACTATTTTAACCTTAACAAAGTTAAGATTAAGTTAAGTAAAGTTAAGACTTTACCATTGACTGCCAGAGCTTTGGAGGGCTAAAAGGTGTGGGACTCGAAAATAAGGGTCATTCGAAACTCACTTATGAGGTCATTTTTAATGGAAATTCAGTTTGAAGCGATCTTACAGCATGACTGTCATGATTGTTCTCCCTTCAAGGTGCCCTTAAGAAGGTGATCTGTCCCGTTTGGAATGCAGGAACTATCCACTTTTTTCTTGACTGTGGAAATGTTCTATGATTCGCCTGTTTTAAGTTTTCAGCCTCCAGTGTTTTCACTGGCATCGAGTTTTAGTGGATAATGTGATGCTTAGAGTATTACATTTGTAAAAATGTTCAAAAACCACGTGACTCTACAGTGCTGATACTGCACAGAGTCAAGATGACCATTTTATTTTTTTATTTTTTTGACAGTGCTTCACCTGAGTGTGTAGATGACTGTAAAGCAGTTCATGCTCATGGGCAAGGAAGAGGCGAGAAACCAGCTTGACATACAAACTAAAGGTTTAATGGTAAACTCAAAAGACAAACACATAGGACAACGGACATGCCCATGAACGATCTCTCTCTCACGCACATCATCCGCGGTCGGCCTTTAACCCTCTTGGAGGCTTGATTAGCCCAATACAGGACCGGGCGTGTTGAGTCACGACCCGGCCCCGACCCTCCACCGTGCCACAATGATATGAAGCGATGGTCCGAGGATAGTAATTTTCCCAACTCTAACTAAACATAATGACTGGAACACCACTCCAAGTCGTACATTTAACTTTGGGGGTATTTGAAGTGGGGGTAGATCAATCAACCACACCCTCAGCCAGAAGCATTACTTGATGTAATTTCCAAGATGGCAGTGACCAACAAGCTCAACGTTGTGCTGGATTTGGTGAAAAGTACAAAAAAACTATTAAAATTGTTTTTTCTTGCATGAAATTGCAGTAAACATGAAATATACAAGAGGATATTTAGAAGAATTGTTTATATATCAATCAATTGTCTACGTTTTTACCCATTCTACTAATTCAATTGCTATTAGATAGCCGGCTAGCTATCCACTGGAGGACTGTGCATGCCTTTTTATTTGGCTTGTATACAAGTGACTCTGACATGTGATTGGCTGGACGATTTTGAGATCCAAATTGGAAAATTTCAACTCCGACTTCTTCTGGAGAGCAACATTAATAAGCAAGTCCAACTGTGGTGTGAGTTCATCTGTCAAATCTTAATAAACCAACAGCGGCTTTGAATACTTTTAATTTTTAGCATAAAATGTAACGCGTATCATGTAGCATTTAGTTCGGAAGCAGCTATGGTGGAGGGACTGAATCTATAACCTTTGTGTGACACAGCTCATATCTCTCTATAGGTTACCAGAGCCTCACATGACAAAAACACAACATGTGTGTGTGCATGAGTGCGTGCATGCATGTGTGTGTGTGTGTGTGTGTGTGATAGCAACTTTATTTAGCACTCTAAAACAGGACTGAAAACCATATTCTGCTTCTGTATGAAAATAGCCAGAGTTGTGAAGAGCTGGTTTACTGTCAAGACAGATTGCTGAAGAATGAGATTTGTGGCATTTAGGGTTGGCCAGACTTCTGGGTTCTGTTGCTTCCCTGCTGTGATGTTTTCTCCTGATACAGACACGAGCCCTTATGGCACATCCAAACAAACAATCTGAGCATTGTATGATCCATTTAATTTCCTGTCGAGATGCTTGACAGAAGCAAAACATGCTCACCAAGTATCAGGAAACCATCTATCAGGCTGAAATCAAGTAAATAATTGGACAATTCGATATCAACCAAAGAAAGGATATGAAACTCATGCATCCCTCTTGCTTAAGGAAACCATCTTATTATTCTTGGATTATTCTTCGCTTTTATTCATGAGGATGGACCAATTGTTGGGTTAACACTGAACTGATTATCAATCCAAAATGCATGAGCATGTGACATTTTCATGAATTTGAACATGACATGCTGTAATAAGAGCAATTAATTTATCCATTCCTGTACATTCCCAAAATACTCCATTCACTGGCTCTATGGAGATACAGCGTTTAGCTTGTAATCACCTGTCTTTTGCTCTATCATAACATTCCATATTTTACATATAATCCAACCAATAATATTTAAGTGGGTCACTCCTGTTATGTATTACCTTTTGAGCTCTGTTTCCTTTAAAAATCAACTAAGTTTCAATCTCCTGCATCACCCTGGGCCATTAAATGGTCTGCTGAAGCAAAATAGCTTTGCTGGGCCTATATTGGTGCAGTTGGATCAAGCATTGACTCTCATAAATGTTTCTTCATTGTGAAGCTAAGCTCGTGATTTCTCCAACCAACACAAACACTCAAGTGGTAAATGAAACCAGTTTTTTTGTGAAAAATAATATTTAAGTGGGTCACTCCTGTATTACCCTTTGAGCTCTGTTTCCTTTAAAAACTTAACATGCATGTGCAGTACTTAAAGAAATTATTTCTTTAAAAGGGTATCCCTGACTTCAGAAACATGCTCTGGTCAGGCTCAGGCACATAAACCTTATAATAATAATAAATAAATAAAAAAAATAGTAATAAAAAGACGTCTAACAGGATGGAAATAAAGACCAAATTTGCCATTGCCCAGTGAGGGATTGAAAGTTAGCTTACATGAGGGTGTCAACTTTTTAATCAACCTTTGATATTTTAATAAACCTTTGATATTGAGATAAGAACACTCTTGGTGACAAAAGCCAAATAATTATAACTAAGGGGTCTTAACTCAAAGGATTTCTTGCAACTCCTGGAATATTTCTTATAGCGCCCAGAGAATGACATATTTTGTCTCTCTCCATATGGTCCTCACTGAGAGCCTTCCTGAAAGGACAAATAACTATCCGTGCGCATCTAATCTGCCAGGCATTTATATGACATCTTTTCAAATGCCGGCACCATGTCATACCCACTCATACCCAAATCAGTCACAATAAATGAACAGTGGTTCAAACAACAAAAATCTCAAATCTAAGGCTGCTGCTTCAGGCACTGACTAGATACAATTATTTAACAATAATAATGATTGGTAAACAATAGCAATCAATTGATTTTTTGTGATGCGTGTAATCACATAATGATAGCTCACAAAAATTTGTCTCTGAACCTGACAACAATTCTGTTTACCAAAGGAGTAAAATACTTTAAAATTCACCCCATGGTCTCTTAATTGTGATATTTTGATCTCCATCTTTTAAAATTTCCATCTTTTAAAAATTTATTTGAATATTTTATCCAATACATTAAGACATATACAGTGACTTGGGGATCCGAAATATGTTGCATATCAGGATTGACACAAGTTCAGAATTTCTGTTAAACCAGATAATCAATTAAAAATATATATGCTTTTCAACCTTCCTGTCTCTAAGGCCAAGCAGAACCATCTCCTGTTGCCTTCATTGGCAGAATGATGGAGAGAGAACCTGCTGCTCATGATATACATCTCGTCTCTGTTCAGCGATGCTCTCCAGGCCGCTGCTCCCATAGCAGCACGCATACGGTTTGGCCAAAAGCACCCTAATCAGAAACAGAGATGGATGGATGCGAGATGTTTGCAATATCAGTTCACTCTCAAGATTTCACATCACACCTGCTTCACATTGTGTCCAACAGGGTTTGAAATGGTTTCAGAGAGCTCGTTTAAAGGAAGAAATGTACTCCCAAAACACGCAAGTTCAAAAGGTTCCTCTGGATTAAATTCCTCTGGATTAAAATACAATCCAACTTCAGTAGCAAAACACTTTGCTCAAATGGGACATTATTCCCTCTCATATAAAATTCTATAGTGCTTTCATAAAGCTGATTTCCCATATTTTCTACGCCATGAGAAAAGATGCAATATATCAGTCTATCTGCTAATTTAATTGTTGCTTTGTGTCTGCCACTATGTCTATGCTATACTAAGAAATTCAATAGAAAAATATAGCTGCAAGCAACAATTTTAGGGCCAAGCACATCAGTGGCATCATGTACAATGCATTAAGCTTGATCCAAAGACAGAAGAATTATATTTTACATTTACATTTATTCATTCGGCAGACAATTTTATCCAAGGCGACTTACAAAAAGAGGAAGAATACAACATAAGTGCTTCATCTTAAATAGACAGTACGAAAAGTTTCAGTTGCATCAGAAAAACACTATTCAAGACAGAAGTTAGAGTACAACAACATGTTTTATTCTTATTATTCTTATTAAGAGTGTATGGTCAAGTGCTCATAGAAAAGACGTCTTTAGCCACTTTTTGAAGACAGAGTGGGAGTTGTTTTTATGCCTGTTGTAAAGGTTAATTACTATGTACATTATTATGTATTATTATTATGTACTATGCTTATTAATGCACAACTTTCAAGTAGTAGATTGAGCTTTCACCAAAATTGAATGCAGGTCTGGTTCTGAATGCACAGGTGTGCTTTAGGGTGCTAAGTCTATTTGCTTTAGTTATTTGACATCATCCTACTCTCTTAAGCCCAGTTCACACCGCCAGCGACACGATCCCATTCATTTTCAATGAGAGCACAACGACTTCCGGTGACACAAGCTGTCATGACCATTGACGACAGAGTTTGCTTTTATTTTATTAAGACAAGTTGAGCAATGTTCAACTTTATGCAAATGACGAGTGACTTTCGGGAGCGACTACCAATAAGTGAAGACAGCGGAACTCGCATCATTTTTACATCATCTGTCCCCTGTCAGTGGATTGACGGTAAGATGGAGGAATACTAATCCTTGCAGTCAGCAATTTTTCAGTTTTAGTTTATATGTCACTGGCTTCATACAGAGACATTTAAAATAAATAAATAAATAAATCATGGGCATTCCTAGTAAGTTTAAATAATGCACCGAATAGCATGTAATATTATCTGTTCATTATTAACAGTGTTGTTGACCATGTGTTTAAATGTATGAAAAATAGCAAACTACACTTTACAATGAGGTTCAATTTATTAACATTAATTAAAGAATTAGGTATCATGAACTGGATTTTTTCGTAGTTTATTATTCTTGGTTAAATTACATCATATTTCCATTGGTTATTTTTTGTTCATGGTTGTTCAAATGGTCTTTTCCAATATAACCTTATTGTAAAGTGTTACCAACCATACCATATGAATAATCAGATTTAATAAGTAACTTTTAAAGTAAACTCATTTGGTTCATAATATGCTTCAATATTTTTTTATCAAATGCAGTGGGGTGAAAAAGTAAACTTTTATAATTTTTTCATTTTTAATACAAATTTTCATTTAATATTTAGTCCTTTCAGATGGAAAACATTTATACATAAATGATGCAATCCAAAGTGCATTTGAACAGCAGTGAAACACTTTCTTATGAAAGTTACATTCATACGAGCAGACAGTAAGTTTGAAGTAAGTTTGGAGCAGAAGAAATAGAAATAAACCTTGTGTAAATTGTCAGCTTTATGCTACAAGTTAAAATGCTCTTTCTAGCCATTTTACATGCACATGTTACCATACATGATCATATTTATTTTTATCTAGAAAATTCACATTGGATCATAATTTCTTTTTTCTAGTAAGACCTTAGAGATTAGGGCAAAAATCATATTCTTGATAATAATTTTTGTAATGTTTTTCTGTAAAAATATCTAAAAATCCATAAAACAAGATCAATTAGATTGATCTTGTTTTAGAATCAACACTGCATAAGATATTTAGGTTTTTCAGAGAATGTATTTTTAACATGTGTATTTTGTCTTACTGTACTCGCAGAGTTTTTATAGTCAAAACAAGTGAAAAAATCTACCAGTGCTGAAGAAGTAATCCAAAGTAATTAGAATACGTTACTGACCTAATCTAACAGAATCCATTACAAATGACATTTTACAGCATGTATTCTGTAATCTGTAGTGGAATACATTTTAAAAGTAACCCTCCCAATCCTGTATATATATATATATATATATATATATATATATATATATATATATATATATATATATATATATATATATATATAATGTGTGTGTGAGTGTGTGTGTGTGTGTGTGTGTGTGTGTGTGTGTGCAGTGGCATATATTCCAGGTGGGATGGGGGAGGAGGTAACCCCCCAATAATCAAAACAAGCAAGTATATAAGAAAAGTGTATCTGTAGCAAGATACAAGTGTATCAGTGCATTTTGTCTGGGTCCTGACACTTCAGCCTAGTTTGGTTTCTGTTCTGGGACGGGATCTGGTCACTCATGCTCCATGTCTCGTCTTTTCAGTCTTATGTGTTGTCTGAGTGCACATGTCTGTGTTTGGTCCTTCATTACTGGTTTTTAATTTTGTCTTTCAGTTTAACCTTTGTGCATCAATAAAAAAAATCATCCATATTTAGAATAGAAAAAATGCCAGTGGCGACTTGCCTGAAAGGCTTAGGAAGCCCATGGTGGCTTCTCAAGGGCCTAGCAGCCAGCTATACCCAGCCAGTCAAACCAATGTAGTCCTCAAACAGAGAGTCCCAAATGCCCCTTGCCACAGATGCCACAATACCAGCCAAAGTGCTGTGCCCAACCCCGTAGCTGAAGGCAATGCTCTGGTACAAGTCCCCTGTTGCAAGGAACTTGTGAAAGAAAATATGTATTAGGGTTCAAAATAGAACAATTGTATATGCATATTCTGCTGTAAGAAATAACACACAATAACATAGACATGACGGTCTTAATTCTGATTCAGATTTAATTATTTATGTTTAACATTAAGGGGCAATATTTGTCCCTTGGATTGGACATTCATTTTTTTTTACCTTTTATGAGAACCTTTAAAAACATTTGTGTTAAAATATAAAAATTAACTAGATTGAGAATGTATGTAACCTTATGAATTAAATAAACTATTATTTATGCAATTATAAAGTATGTATAACTTAGAAAGTTCAGAAACTAAAGACTACAGTAAAAGTATTAAAAACTATATCACATTTTTCAAATAAAAAAACATGAGAATTAATTACGAGGACATATTCTGCCTCTGCATTTTGAATTCGGGCCAGTGCCCGAATTGATTGCAGTCTTATGGGAGGTCCCACCCCTTGAGGTTTTGAGTTGGGACTGGGGGGTTGATTGGGGGTGTTGCGCTTAGCGGTGCACAGTTCAACTGGTGAGAATGCATCACAATATCACAATATAATAATTACTACAGAATTCATTAGCAAAAGATTCTTCATACATGACAAAGGACATCTTCTCTGATAAACCTTTTCAAATGATTATTTCTTACAGGCAGCACCAAACCACATCAGTCCTGACGGATCTCCATAAGCCACAAATAATATATTGATGACACTTTATACTTCCATTTGTCATAAAAAAAACATATACTGTAGGTAGGCCAAATTCTTAACAGCTAGTTCATCAACATTAAAATCTTTCATATCAAACTTTCATGACATTCATAACTAAATTAATGTATTTTCAGTTTTAACTGTCTATTAAATGTTGAATTATGCAATAATGCTAAATGGGTTATTCATGAAAGTTATACAATGTTAATATATTTTATATGGCATAAACTACCACAAAAAAAGCAAATCTGCATCTGCTGGGTATTTTTTAATAATTTTTTTTTATTCTATGAAAATATGCGTCAGACCAGTGGTTCTGACGCATATTGGTAGACTGACATTTCATGATTTTTTTTTTTTTATGTTTTATATTTTGCTTATCACGTTGAGTCAGACAAGTACACTGACATGCTGTTTACTGTTATTGCGCATATTATGGATTCATGTATTTTTTTTTGACTCGCTATTTTTCTCAGAATCTTGCATGTGAGCATCAGATTAATCCTTCATTATTCAAAAATCCGTCCGTTATTTTGGTCTGGGTCTCTGCGTGTGCATGAAAGAAAGAGAGAGGGAGTGGACAAGGCTCTCAACCACGTGAGAGTGAAAAAAGGTGTTTTTAATGCAAAAAATAACAAACGCGCCTCTCTTAAAAGTATTTGGTGTATGAGGGTAGATGCATTAGGGAGTTTTAATTCTGATGGTAGGCTGCGATATTAAGTTCATAACTTTGGATGTTAAATCAGCTGTTACTCGCGCCTTGCGCCCAAATAATTTTCTGCATTCGCAAGCAGAAATTTTCACTCGCAAATACAATCAGCAGTCAGGGCACTGACCAGGGAGTTAGCCAATACTAGGGCGGTCCCATTCTCTAAATCATTCCAGTGCCCTGAAACGTTCGCTCCCTTCAAATTCACGGAAATTCCAAGGAGCATTGTTGCTTACTATGTTCCCTTTCCAGAAGTGTCATGTCTTCTGAAGTCAGTGATAGTGTTAATAAATACCCAGGGGTGGAGCCAGGAGTTTTTCAAAAGGGTAGCAAGGCAGGAGCAAGCGATCAGTCTGTGGTGGCACAGAAATGTTTGGGCAGCATCTTTATATCGTCGGACTGTGGGTGCGGGGTGAGTGGATACAATGACACCCGGGACAGAGAGGTTTGGCAACCTTGGTGTGCGCACATGTTAAGTTTGTACATTTGTACAGAGATGATTTCACCTCTAAAGAACAAAATTGTGCCAAAAAATTAATGGGGTGACCAGGCTTCGGTCCATGGTGGCCACGGCCACCCCTGGCCACCCCCTAGATCTGCCACTGTAAATACCAGAGTTTAAATGTGCAACCTCCTAATCGTGTCACAGAGGTAATTGATAGAGGTGTCCATCACTGTGTCAAAATGTTCAGTGGATAAACAGCCTTGCCAGTGGGCATATTTGTGTTCACTATATACTGATAAACAACATTAGACAGCAAGATGAGAGGCACTCAATCTTTTTTTTATTGTTTATATTTAATATAAATATTGTGATGCCATTGCTCTTGTTGGTAAATATGTTTCTTTTTACCATGATGTTGATATTAGTTATGGAGGAAAATATTTTAAGAATTGTATAATTGTCCCGGCCTCCCCAGAAAACTAACATCTAGAGCTGACTGAAAGAACAATCTTGAAAGAACATCTTGAACTTGGACACGTGTTGAAGGACAGTTCAACACCACCGACTCTAGAAGTATGTGGCAGGGAATTAACATCATCACGGACAACAAAGGGAATAAAATCTCCGCCGTGAACACCGCTGCCTCTCTCCTGGATGAGCTTAATACATTTTATGCTCGTTTCGAGGACAATAACACCACCCTCGCGGAGAGAGCACTCGCGGCCGACGCTACCGATCCTTCCGACGGGAGAACATCCGCAAAGCCGCGGGTCCAGATGGCATTCTGTGCCGTGTCATCAGAGTGTGCGCGAGCCAACTGGCTGGTGTTTAACGCGTAGTCCCATGTCTGTAGTCCCCACATGCTTCAAAACATCCACCATTGTGCCTGTACAAAAGAAATCAAAAATAACTTGTTTAAATGACTGGCATCCTGTTGCTCTGACCCCATATCATCAGCAAATGCTTTGCAAGGCTAATCAGAGATCACATCTGCTCTGTTCTGCCCACCTCTCTGGACCCATTACAATTTGCCTACCGCAACAACCGCTCCACTGATGATACCATCTACAATACACACTGCTCTCTCCCACCTGGAAAAAAGGAACACATATGTGAGAATGCTGTTTGTAGACTACAGCTCAGCATTCAACACCATAGTGCCCTCCAAGCTTGATGTGAAACAGCAAGCTGTTTTTACAGCTTAAACAGCTCGCTGTGCAGCTGGATCCTGGATTTCCTGTCAGGCAGACGTCAGGTGTTTAGAATGGGCAGCAACATCTCCTCATCACTGACCCTCAACACTGGAGCCCCGCAGGGCTGTGTTCTCAGCCCACTCCTGTATTCCCTACACACACATGACTATGTGGCAACACATAGCTCCAATGCCATCATTAAGTTTGCTGACGATACGACGGTGGTAGGTCTGATCACTGACAATGATGAAACAGCCTACAGAGAGGAGGTGCACACTCTGACATGCTGGTGTCAGGAGCACAAACTCTCCCTCAACGTCAGTAAAACCAAGGAGCTTGTGGTGGACTTCAGGAAGAAAGACAGATAACACAGCCCCATCAACATTAATGGAGCACCAGTGGAGAGAGTCAGCAGCTTCCAGTTCCTCAGTGTCCACATTACTGAGGAACTCAGATGGTCCGTCCACATTGAGGCCGTTGTGAAGAAGGCTCACCAGCGCCTCTTCTTCCTGAGACGGCTGAGGAAGTGTGAAATGAACCACCACATCCTCACACGGTTCTACACCAGCACTGTAGAGAGCATCCTGACTGGCTGCATCACCGCCTGGTACGGCAATAGCACCGCCCACAACCGCAAAGCCCTGCAAATGGTGGTGCGAACTGCCAGAAACATCATCGGAGGTGAGCTTCCCTCCCTCCAGGATATATATAACAGGCGGAGTGTGAAAAAAGCTCGGAGGATCATCAGAGACTCCAGCCACCCGAGTCATGGGCTGCTCTCACTGCTTCCATCAGGCAGGCGGTATCGCAGCATCAGGACCCGCACCAGCCGACTACATGACAGCTTCTTCCCCCAAGCAATAAGACTTTTGAACACTTGATCTCTCACGATCTACAATCAGCACTGCACTTTATTAATCTTATCTCACACAGGACTGTCATAATTATATTCTCCACAATACAACTACTGTATATATATTTTTTATATACTCTTTATTTTGTATTTTTATTGTATGTGTATTCTATATTGTGTGTATTGTTTACTGTACATTGTGTATTATTATTGTGTTGTTTAATTATGTGTACATTTGATATGTAAATTGTGTAAATATGTTGTTTATTGTAAATTGGTATATGTCTCGTCACTTTCATGACTGCTATGTTGCTCGGAACTACACACAAGACTTTCACCTACTGTTGCACTTGTGTACATGGTAGTGTGACAATAAAGTGATTTGATTTGATTTGATTTGTCTAGTCTACATTCTCTGTTTAGGCTCTATAACCACTTCAAGACATTGCAGAATTTTAGAGAGGCTTAATTTATTTCAGCTTTAAGAGGGTACTAACTTTAATCATATGTAAAAACAACAACAAAAGACACTATTGGATTGCTGATAACTATAAAAAAGCAAAACACTGACAGAGAAATAAACACTTGAAACAGCCAGTTACATTTGTTCCCTGTACTGATTGCCAGGAAATGACCTTTGCAGAAAAAGAATGCAGAGAAAAACTTGGATTATTTTTGGCCATAAATAACATATGAACTGTGCACAGTCACCAAGCCGCACAGTGGACATAATTTACACAAAAATACAAAGCGAATTATGATGGATATGGACACTTATGCAAATGCATATTGTAGATTTGCATAACACAATGGTGTGATGCAGTGCACAAAATGTAGAATGTGTTTAACAAACCACACAAACATAAGCACACCGAAACAGCCCTCCCAAGGACAAGATTCTATCTGTTCAGACATGCATGACATTTTTGCCTCTACGGTCCTTTAAAAGGTGGCTAGAGAGACATTTCTCAGTGATACGACACATAAGAGGACAGCTTGTGCAGTCAGTCTTGAGTATTTTTTATACATCTCTTAGAAACCACCATAACAGATAATGGGCATATATTCAAACCATGCAGAATAATTTGCATAGATCAGAGGCTCATTTTAGCTAAAGAGCATAACTTTGGTTTACAGTTTGTTGCTGGATAGCTAATATTGAGTTTGTAATTAGCAAGTGCAAATATATATAGACCAACATTCCCTCATTAAAAAGCATTTTGAGCAATGACATTTCCACTAATGTATCTGACCTGGCTTCAAAATAAAAATCAAAACAGTTATTAATTACATTTATACATGTTTGGAGGCGGGGGCATGGTCAAGCATTCGTCTGAGGGAGAGAAGAGGTGGTGAAGTTTTCCACCGGGGATGAATTGTGACTAATTACATGTTCTGCGTCTGCAGTGAGAGACGGGGGAGATAAAAAGAGAGCCAGTCGACAGACTAGGCAGAGAGAGAGTTACACACCAGAGATGGCGTGTCTGTGTTCTGAAAGTTTTTATTCTGAAAAGCTGATCTTTGTTTCCATTGATGCTGAAAAGCATTCTTTTGTTTGTCATAAAGCTGGAAAGCGTTTTCTGTTCTATTTTAATAAAGAGTGACTCTCGTGGACTGTGGAAATCGGCTCCCGCTTCCTCCTTTATCTGTCCAAACACAAACCTTGTCACACCATGCAAGGTACATTTAATGTAAGTTAACTTAGAACTTATCTAACTGACACTGTTACTCTCTTTGCAATAGCACGTTCACTTATTCAATTATGCAAAATAATGACATCAACTTTAATCGGTAAGATCAAAAGTACATCAAGTTATAATGCTGATGGATTTGATTTTGAAAGTTCAGAAAGTTCAGAAAGTTGAAAGACGTGAACTATGACAATTTAGCCTTTCTGCAGTAGAAAGATTTGTGAAGCCTGTTTCCAATTACTGCTTCCAGTTTTGAGTATATTCTCCCCCTGGCATATACAGTAGGCTCATCAATAATAGACTTCAGGCCAGCTACATTTTTAAGTCATCAAACTTGAACAGCTTTACTTATGCATCAATGAATTGACTTAATAATTAATTTGTTTCAGGATATAATTATGCAACCATTGATGATGTGAGTAATACATTTCCATTAGTATTTAGGCAAGATATAATACACAAAAACATTTCTTATAAGTCTGAACTTGAACCAAATGTTGACACTCAATGCCCAACTCCAGTAGGATTGACTTATAAAAAGTACCTTTGCTGTACGGTATTGTTAAGTGATGGTATCGTATATTAATAGCATGGTACTGAAATTCACATACTACTAGGGTAAATGTCCAAATGTCCAAACAACAACACAAATAAACATGGTAGTATCATGCCATATGTCCAAAAACCTGGTAGTACATGGTATTTTCTGTATTTTTTTTTTTGTTATAATGTTTTTTAAATGTTACTTATTCAGGCATTGATAACCTCATTATCAGGAGACACACAGCCAGTTGTGATTTCCCAAACTATTTCTTTGTTTCTATTTCAAACTATTTCTTTGAGGATGAACATTTGGTGCTTAGTAGAACTGACAGAAAATCAACAGTACCTCTTCTAAATCATTCAGAAAAGGCCAAAACTCAAAGTCAACAACTGTAGCCTTGGTGAATCCTAAGGTCAAGGAACTTTCAGATTGAGAACACAGAAAATCATCGAAATCACATTTGCTAATCATTTCTGAAATTCTGGAGTCAAAAGTCTTTTGGAAGCTGATGTCTCATTACCTTTAAAGATATACAGCTATCTATAAAGAAATAGCAGCACAGTAATATGTTATTGTTGATGAGAAAAGAGCGACTTTCTTTAGTGTAGTGTAAAAATGATTCTAATTGTCTTGGCCATTATCATGTATACGAATTTCAGAAACAGGCAACTGTTGTTTTATAGATAATGCAACACAAAAAGAAATAAACACCCCTTGTGGAGGCTCAACTAAAGCCTTCATTATTACAAAAAGCTTTTATAATAAAAAGCAAATAAAAGCTTTTTATAAAAGCTTTTTTTTTTCTTTCCAAAGTCATTGTTAAAGAAAGTTTGCTGTTGTTCTGCAGTCGGCTGCAAGGACACCCACCCTGTAGGTGAGGGTTGGAAGGCTATCCACCTCTTATTAGCCTCTTCATGCATTTGCCTGACAAGATTCAGGGCTAACTGTGACAACCAAACTATTAGCAGTAATGAGAATCAATAACGGATTGAAGTGCATTGGCAGTTCATTCAAGAAGAGCCACTAAAGGATTCCATTTTTAGTCTTAAAGCACAGCGTGTCCCTGTAGCTCGCTTTTGCCAAATGGGCTGCACTGACTGGTCTGACTGAGGTCTGGTGCACTAATTGAATTTGGCACTTAATGTTCCTGTCCCACCAACTGTCATATGTACTGAGTAAATTCTGACTCAGAAAGTTAAAAGTAATCCTAAATCTAAAATGCATCTAAAACTAATCAAATAAGTGGTAACACATTGCTTTTAGGTTGTATCTGTTAACATTCTATAGGTATCATAAACTAACTTTGAACAATGCTTTTTACAGCATTTATTGTTTAATGTTAAATTATTCTAAAAGTATTGTTCGGACATGTTAGATCATAATACATTTATTAATGTATGCAAAATTTTATGTAATACAAAATGAAATCCTCTATGAATATATATATATATATATATATATATATATATATATATATATATATATATATATGTGGCGTACGGGGGGCATTCAGGTGTACTCTATTATATATGGAGTTGGGCGGAGCAATAAATTATGCTCACACTCTCCGGAAACTCCAGTTGGTATTATTTCCGACTACGCCACCTGAGGAAATTCACCCCAAGAATTTAACAATCTCTAACTGAAAGGCACACGCAGATCCTAATCATGGATGGATTCAGAGACGTATGGTAATCATACAAAAGTTTATTAATAGTTAAAAGACACAATAAGTATAAAAGGCATTGACCAGCAATCACTCTCATCTAGTTGTTAAATTCTATCGTTGGCAGCAGAGAAACCTGGGCTTACCAACAGGGGCAGTCTCAAGATATCACCCTTTATGAAAACCACTCCATTCATAGTGCACACACTCTCGCACACACTCAGCAACTCATGTCAGAGAAGACCACGACACACAGTGAGGATGCCACCACCAAAAGGTCATTCGTCTGCCCCCCGAGCGCCCAGGTCCTGCCAACAAACGAAAGAAAGAGACATTAAAGAAAGAGCATTGATATGCGAAGAAAACAATACAATTATATAAAGAATTAACTAATACAATTCCAAGAAGGAGCCAACCACTTGGTCCCAACCCAGTCGGCACAAATCAAAAACCCAAAGAAAATAACAAGTCAAACAAAATGATCACATAAATTCGGCAGCATAGCTCAATCAAATAACATTTTGATGAAGAATGCATGAATTCACTAAGTACAATTAAATTAAGAACAAAAGTACACATTCAAAACTAGCTTAAACATTGAAATCAATTAAAGAAACAAACAAAAAGAAACTCCAAGCAGATCACTGAATCACGGAGCCCAAACACTGAGAATTCACTTTAAAGCAACATGAGAGCTCGTAGAAAGTGCATCAGTCCCGTGATAAACCACGAAATAATCAGTGAAAACAGAACAGCAGTCTATGATGAAGCACGAAGCAAACGGCACTTTGCGGAGCACAGAGCATATAATACTCATTCGGAATGCCGCTATTACCCTCAGCGAGTGCCTAAAAACAAAACAGAAAGTGTTACCCCGCGATTCATTCACCCTTGGCTTCATGCTCGAGCAATATACTCACAGCAACACATGCTGTCCCAGGATCACTATCCCAAACTACGTGGTGGATGGAGGCAATTGTCTCCAACAAACCTCATTGGCAGGAAACGCAGATAGATCTTACACTACCTGAAGCATACAGATTAGTCAAATACCCACTAAAAATAACTCAAAAGCGCCGTCGCACACAAACGCTTCTCTTACCTGTCTCAGTTGTCCACATTCAACTCCCCAGGAAGCACACTTAGTAGACAGCACAGCCAGTGGATAAGCAGCTTCAGCAATCTATTACGAGCCACACATTCAACCCTGCACTCCAGCAGAGAAAGCAGCAGGGCGCGCAGGTGACGTCACGGCCCCAGAAAATGACGCGCATCAATGAACTGGTAGCCCGTGCTCTTATACGCAACAGGTGCCAGGCCATTGGCCAAACCTCAAACGAGTGGGAGGGGTGCTAACCCATCCTGCCACATATATATATAAAACACACAACCGTTAGTTCCCGTCCTTGAATCAGATTGGATGAGAGACATTCTGTGAGCACTGATGGTCTGACATCATCAGCACTCTGATGCTTCACTGTGTGTATCACTCCGCTTGTGTTTGTGCCGTTCTAAAGTAAAGTGTAAGAGCAGTGCAGATGTGTTAATAGCTACTGTTTGTCTTTTTTTACATGTATTTTCTTTTTGACATTACATATGTTAGCCTGCATGTGGTGGCAAAAGATAATTTTTATGTATAATATGAGCCAGTTAGGTGACGTAAAGTGAATCAGCGCAGCTAGTTTTTACATACAGCACTCTGTGATCGCTCATATAACTACTACACTACTAAAGCAAGGAAATAGCTTTAAATGGCTTTAAATGAACAACTTCAGGATTACGGTTCATCACAGCTGAGAGTGATTAATAACACAAACTGATGGCGCTTACCTCTTATCGGACTGGCCACATTGGAGTGGACACACTGTTTAAAATGGCAGAGGATACTGTGGTTTCTATAGTGACAGACCCTTGCACACTGGCTACCACGAAATTGGGAGAAATACCCTGCTTGGAAGGCTACTTTACCACTGAGAGCTGATCTCCAGAAAGCTGACAGCATCTCTGCTTGGGTGTGGCAACAGGTGATCGCACATGCTCCGTCTCTCTCTCTCTCTCTCTTTCTCTCTCACACATACACACACACACACACATCTATCCATCCTTGTTTATCCAATAACTTGTTAGAAACAGCATAAGCCATGATACTATTTCTGAAGTGACATTGTTTAATTACTAACGGAGGCTTGGACGCATCATTTGGTTTGAACCAGCAACGGCAGGTTATGATCCATCATGTAAAAAGTAGTTCCATGCACAAATGCGTTTTTATGACTGTACTAAATTTTTGTCCACATTGTTTTACATTTACTTGTTCATTGAACTGTTGTATATAAGCATGTGGCACGGTGGAGGGCGGGACCGGCGCGTGATTACGCACGCCCGGTCCCGTATTAGGCTAATTAAGCCGCCAAGAGGGATAAAGGCCACTCGCAGACGGCGATCGAGAGAGAGAGCTCAATTACGGACATGTCCGTTATCTTATGTGTTTGTCTTTTGAGTTTTACATTAAACCTTTAGTTTATTTGTCAAGCCGGTTTCTCGCCTCTTCCTTGCCCATGAATTTTATCTGTTTTACAAAGCAATATCACACTCGCAATCATGCTATATGGCCCTACATCAGCACTGTGCTATTGCACTCATGCTTGTGTGATATTGCTTATATGTATGTAGGTAGGTAGGTAGGTAGGTAGGTAGGTAGGTAGGTAGATAGATAGATAGATAGATAGATAGATAGATAGATAGATAGATAGATAGATAGATAGATAGATAGATAGATAGATAGATAGATAGATAGATAGATAGATAGATAGATAGATAGATAGATAGATAGATTATTCTGCTTCTAGGTATGGTGCAAACCATTCACATGATACATTTCATTTATGGATAGTTTGATCATACAAAATCACATCTTTATCATGTTTTTATCTTATTAATAATTTAATGTAAATGACAGTCAATGCTGATTTTTTTATTTTTTTTAAAGATCAAGGCTTGTTAATGTGTTCATTAATCTTGAAATTTAGATCAAGCAGCACAATTCCCATGACTCGCTGCCTACTTCTATACATATAATGTCCTAAATATGTGTCACATGAAAATCTAATAATTTATGGACAAAAGACTTCCTTTTGTGATCCTAATTGTATTTTTGTTTGTAAAAAGACACATTAGCATCTCAAACCCTAAAGCTAATGTTGCATCTAATCTGAACATACTTCATAACTGTAATCCAACATAAGAAAAGAGTATTGTGAGCCCATGGCAAGACACTGAAAACAAAATCAGCTCCCACTGAATCCAATTTAGAAACTAGTGCTTTTCATGGTTTCTTTGAAGAACTGTCTGACAATTCCTCCTAAAGCTGATTCTCTTTTCTTTTCTCTTAAATTTTTCCACTTCGAGGCACACTGTGTGCAATGAACAGCCTATACATTGTTTTTACTTGAGTGTCATTACAGCTACTGTGGGCTACTCCAGCACAGACAGAATGACTTAAGAGTTCCTGTTAAAAATGGGAAAACATGACACTGAATATAAATCCACAGAATAGATCTACAAAGTGCAATATGCTTTTCTCTCCAGGTGCTGTTGAAGTATATTGCAGTATTTTAAAGTAAGATTTGCATACTCATTTTCTTTCTTATTTTAATGTTTGGATTTTGGTTTGCATTATGATAACTTGTATATCTAGAATGAATATGATAGTTAATATTTGATAGGTGACAAGGCTAAACAAATTCTCAATATTTCGTAATCTTTTAATGATATACGATATGCATCACAGTATGCTCCAAAATAGCTTAATCTGGTGGATTTTAATCAGAGGAACCATCATTTCAACCAACATGTCATTGTTGCCACTTTCAAAATAGATTCAAAATATTGAAAAAAAATAAAGTTTAAAATAATTAAGATATGTTTTGCACACTTTTTTTTAAATAAATGAACACAAGAATGATATTTAATAATTTTCATTGATATGTCCCAACATCATAATACATAGTAATAAAAAAGCAATATCTGCCTAAAAAGATTTGAACTAAAACTTTTGTATACATAAAAAATGCAGCACAGAGACTCCCGTGAACATTTTTGAGTGATTATCATGAAAGTGAAAAATGTAATCAGTGTTTTCAACCGATTTTTTGAAACAAACAGTTTGAACTGAATATCGGCAGTGTATCAAATTTACCCACTTTACTGTTATTAGCCTCTGTTATTAAAACATCTCTGTTATAATAACACATTCATACTTGCAAGTTGCGAGACAGCGAGAGGTTGTAAAACTAATTAAGCATTTTTAGAAACTTATTGGCCAAATAAAAAGAACATGAAAATCATTGCAATATTTACAATATTGCTTCATTTTATATTGCCAGCGAAATAATCATAATTTTTTAAATATAGCTATCATATCTTATATGAAACCATTACAATGCAGGTTTGTGTTCATCGCAGATGACCACGTTTAAATAGTGAATGCACAGTTCCCCGTCTGTCACTCACTCAACTTGTGCGTCAGACGTGACGTACCCACTCTCCCCCGTGACCCCTTTTAGGGATGAAGTGGTTAACCTGCAAGCGCTGCCCCAGGAGGAGGCAGACCCAGCCTTGGCGTTACTGTGTCAGGTGTGTGCTCTTCACATCTACTTGGACCGCACGCAGAGCTTTAGAAGCTCCGAGCAGCTCTTTGTTTGCTTCGGCAGACAGAGGAAGGGAAGGGCTGTCTCCAAACAGAGGATCGCCCACTGGGTCGTCGATGCCATCACAATGGCATACCACGGCCAGCATGTGCTGCCCCCTGCTGGCTTACGAGACCATTCTACCAGGGGCGTTGCGGTTTCTTGGGCATTGTCCCACGGCGCCTCTCTAGCAGACATATGTAGAGCCGCGGGTTGTGCAACACCTAACACCTTTGCGAGGTTCTATAAACTCAGGGTTGAGCCAGTTTCTTCCCGTGTGTTATCAGGTGACACAAACAGGTACGTTCGGGTCAGCTGGCTGGGTCTATCGCTTGCGCATAGCGCCTTTCTCCTCCCTTGAGGCGAAGACGTGCGCTCTTTCCCCAGTTGAGTTTGCAGGAAGTGTGAACCCTGGACGTTCTTCCTCCCTATCCTAGCAGCCGTTGTGTCTTCGGAGAGGCTCACTGCTGCCCCGGTACGGGCGTCACTAGGCCCCCGTACTGAGGTAAGTGCTCCACATGTGCTGGTTGTCCCCTTCGGCAACCCCGTGTGATGTATATCCCGCAAAATGGTTTCCCTGCAGGTAAACCATGTCTTCCTTGGACAGAGGGTCCTCTGCCCTGGGTCGCCATGTTTGCAGTAACTCCACACGATGGGCTTCCGCTCCTAACCGGTAAGACCGTGTGTGTATTCCACCTAACCCCCAAACCCCCCCTCGGGGCCGGGTGTAGTCTCCGCGGTGTCCTCCTCTTTGGAGGGACACCCCCCAGCTTGGACCATATATCTGGCCCCCAGCCGAACAATTTCGTTCTTTTTACAGGGGAGAATAATAGGTGCAGAGGTCTGCCTGTCTCGCACCGCCAGTCTACGTAACTCAGTTCAGCTCTTGTGGCGTTTTTCATTGGGACCCCTAGTGTCAACTCATTGAGACAACGTCGAGTGAGTGACAGATGGGGGATGTCTCGGTTACTGACGCAACCTCCGTTCCCTGATGGAGGGAACGAGACATTGTGTCCCTCCAGCCACAACACTGAACCAAGCACTGAAAGCGCCGGGTCTTTGGCTCGGCTCCTCAGTGCGATACCTGATGTGTATTTGCAGTGTCACTCCTTTTATACCCGTATGGCCAGGGGAGTAGCATGCAAATTCCACATGCCAATTCTCATTGGCCTTTTCTCAAGATCAGAGATGTCTGGGCTCCACAGGAGCGACCCCTAGTGTCTACTCATCGACACAACCTCTCGTTCCCTCCATCAGGGAACTGAGGTTACGTCAGTAACCGAGACGTTTCCAACAGCATGACATTATTATTGACCATAAACTAATGTTCACTATTGACCATGAATGACAGAATTCACCATTTACGATGAAAGGCTTCACCAAATATAAAGCAGGCAGTTCAGTACAGTGTGTCTGTTATCAAGCTAATGTGCAAGCTGTCAGACGAACACTCAGTTTAAGAGCACTCTAAGAGCAACTAATGTTGAAGACATCAACTTCAAAAATGGCCATCATTTTTAAATGAACTGCTGTTTTTATCTTTCATTTAGGATTGTTTACTTTTTGATCACTTAATTCAGTCTTGTAAATGTAGCTGGTGGGTGTGACTAAACCACACAGAATACAAAAATATATTTTGGGTTTTAATTCTGACAGCTTTTCATAAAAAAATAAAAAAAAAACAAGATGGTGGCGTGGTGGGCTAAAGCACTAAACTGCACTCAAAAGATATTTTTGCCTATTTTTAAGATGTATCCAATTCAATTGAATAACAAATGTCCATCTAATTGAATTGAATAGTCTTGAAGAAAATGTAATTAATTAAACTTGCATTTTGTAAGATTTGTACATTTTATTTTGTTAAAGATTAGGCATTTCAATTAGATGGAAATTTGTTATTCAATTAAAATGATTACATCTTAAAAATAGGCTAAAATATTTTTTTGAGTGTGTTAAGCAGAAGGTTGTTGGTTCGAGTCCCACACCACCATTGTGTCCTTGAGCAAGGCACTTAACTCCAGGTTGCTCCGGGGGGATTGTCCCTGTAATAAGGGCACTGTAAGTCGCTTTGGATAAAAGCATCTGCCAAATGCATAAATGTAAATGTAGATGTAATGCCAAAAGAAAACACAAACATTGCTTCAGTCCACCCACATGCCTCACACACACTTAATACATGCCCATATCACCCACAGCACCCCATGCACCCAAGCACCTGCCCAAAAACTCATAGAACACTATGCATTGAACACATGCTCAACTCACCCAAAGCATTCCACACATCCCCAACCAGGCTTTAAGAGCATGTATTACAGTCCAAAACAATAAAATTGTTTTTACGTCTCTAACACAAGAAAGTGCCGGAAAGCAGCTGTCGCAAAACTCCGGTGTCGCAAAACTCTGGTCTTAAAGGGGCCATGTCCAATTTATGACTAGAATTAAATGACATTTTCTCCACTTGGCAACATAAAGTTGTATAATGTGCAATTTTAAAAATTCACTTTTTATATACTACAGATGGATATTTTCAGATAGTACCTCTAAACAATGTCAAACCTGGCTAAAATGTCACCCTGACACCAATACGCTGATTTTTGGGTGAACCAATACGCTGATTTTTTGGGTGAATTAAGTTTATCGTTCTGTGTATGGCTACTACAGAAAGAAAGTCTACTCGTTGTCATTAAAACTAATGCAATTGCGCTCGTAATATCCACATACCAGAATATTTTAGCCACTGCACATTCCAGAGACTACCGAACAGTGATTGCTCTGTTGTACAATGGTGACGCCTCTGCAAAAAAACAGTAGGAGACCAGTTAGACAGTGCAGCTCATGCCAGAGATGACAGGAAGTGATTCACCACTTACTGACATGTGTTCTCGCTCAGTCATGGTGCACCTATAAAAGGCAAATTATTAGCCTTTTAAGTCTTATGAAGAACAAACCTCAGAGAAAAATGAGTATACAGGTCACATCGAGCATCTATTGATTGAGAACACTGGTTTATGTCTGACAAATGGCTTGCAGCAAAGAAGCAAGCCTTGTACGTCAAATACTGCACCCACACAAACATGCCAAATATGCAGGGTGCATCTCTGGTGTTCCAAAGGAGTCAGTGATGCAAAGATGCTTTGATGGACAAGCCCACACAACCAAAAAATTATTCCTGAGGGTGGTATCTATTGCAATCTACATATTTTACAATTTCCCTACCGGCCTTGAAGGTCAACAGTACTTTATGAAGACAATGGTCGCATCCACAAAGGGTCCACAAAGATCTCGCCTGAAACACCCCTAATAAGGGATTGTTTTATGAGTTTTGTAATGATGTCTGTGAAAGAGGCCTCCGGCTATTGAAAACAAATTCTACTAGGGTCAGCTCTGACCAAGCCCTGCAGTACAATTGAATAAATAGACACTTCAAAACACAGATGAGAGTTTTTACAATTGAATGGCACAGCACTGATATAGGAATGAGCCTGTCTAAAATTCTTGATGAAAAAACAACCTGGGAGGGGGCAAAGGCTCAGGCGGCAAAGCCTCGGTGTCAAATGAATCCGTCACTCTCAAGCTGCTTTTGGATGCAGGCTGATATAAGTCGTCTGCTACCAGGATACAATTTTTTAGTTCTGCCTGCAACTCTCTGGTTAAAAGTAAAAACTAATTATTATGCCCCACTTATTTATAATGTTGGAAATTATTAATCAATTTAAATTAAATTGAAAAAAAAAAAAAAAAATATTCAATAATTTTTGTTACCAGAGGAAGTCAACCTAAATCTTAAGGAATCTTCTAGTGTATTCAGCAAGTAAACAAAATATTTATTTCTCTCATGATATCACTGTAACAGTGATTCATTCAGGGCAAATATTTTATGTTTATATGTTTACCATGAAAAAACTGCTACCAGTAATGCTATTGAAATTGTTTCATCACAATTCATTCCCCACATCAATTGTCAAAATACAGTAGTTCAATTACCGTCACAGAAATGGGGGTGACACATCTCACCTTATATAAATGGCAGCACATATTACGTACACAACACTGGAAAGTTGCGTCATATTTGAAGAAGCCAGTCACGACACCCGTACTTCCCATTATTTTGTTCCAGCCTTTGGTTAATGGTGAAATGACCAGTCACCAGAAGATGTAATTACAATTGAGTTTATGCTATAAAATGAGATTAATAAAGTTCAGCTCTTTATTTGAAAACTGAAGAGGAGATTCTTTTAAAAGTTCTAAAACAAGATTAGGCCTAGAATATAATGTGTTTGTATGGTACATCATCCAAATCTGCAATGTAGCCTACTTAAGATTTATGAGCCCAAGAAGGTGAGCAAATTATCGAAATGAGAACAATCGCACTGGTGCGACACAACTGAACCATTTGGGACTGGATTCATCAAAATGTTTAGCATATTTTCACATTTTGAAAGGAGCTTCATTTTGACATTTTGAAATGCTGCCTCTGGTCATTGTTAAATAAATCAATTTCTATAGAGAGCTTTGTAGCAATGATGAGGGCCTGATTCCCCAGAATTATGTATGATATTTTGTGGATATTCATCACTGAGTGTGATATAGACTAGGCGCTTTATCTGTGACAGTTTAACCATCCTTACACGTCTAAAGTAAATCAGGCTAATGAGCTCTGACGTGAGCTAATTTTCACATGTGAGGAGCTAAAACTATGGGACTCATCTTAACTCTAAGGTGGTCTAAAATACCTAGGGATAGCTGTCCATTATCATTTCCATTTATTAAGGAAGTTGCTCCTCTGGAGCATGACCCTTGAAGTATACGCGACCTGTCTGCTGCCATCTTTGCTCATGGGAACTCTGTTTTAGACACATTTTTTAGTGAATTACCTAAGCTGTAAATGGCATGTGTCTAATTCAATCTAGTCTCATACAAATGTTACTATACTGTAACTACCAAAAAAATGTGCAAACTGATTTTTACGTGCCGAATTCTGTTTCGTTGCAGTTTCCTGGTGAAATAAACATTAGAGGTGTGACAACAACTGTGCATCACTTTCACACAAATCATGACTAAAGCAGCTGATTATGACTTTATAAATACTTATTTTTCACACTATTACTCACACACTGCTATGTTATGATCAGGAACTTAAAAACTAAATGTTTTTCATTTCGGTTCATTCTGAGCAAAAACTGTATTTTTCGTTCCGGTTCAAAAGTTCTGCAGCCTACTTTCCAAATGGTTACCAGTTACAACAACTAACCAGTTAGAAAAGAAATGACAGTTCTCTATGCTAAGGGGTGGGTGAAATACCAATTGCAGCGTTGCCAGATCTCACAAGAGAAGCAAGCAATCTGGTCTGGAAAACAAGCTCAAAATAATCCATTTGCCTCAAAATAAACAAAAACTAGCGATTTAACACAATAGAAATCATAAAAAGCATACAGTTAATTAAAGATCTGCTTCTGAGTCAAAACCCGGCATCATCATATCTGTATTAATGCGTCATATCTAAAAATAATTCAGAGAAGACTTGGAAACAACTGAGAAAAGTACTTGTTAAATCTAATAATGTTTTCCTTGTGTCTGAATTAGCTGTGCATGTATATGCTGTGATTTTACATCGTTGTTACAAAGGTCTTCATTCACAGACTACGACATCCACAACATGCAATTAGGGAAAGAAATGTGTGATGGAGCAGTTTCCTTCAGGTTTAAAGCATGTGTTTCAATATGAAGCAACATGAAGCGGTGTAGTTCCAAAAATATACTTTGATAATCCCTTTGGCCTTTAGTTTCATGAAAAAATTATCGGAAAAAAAATAAAAAAAATGTCAATTTTTTTTTAAAAATTACAAATTAAAATTAACATTTTTGCTCTGGAACAATTGAAAATCACATTGTTCTGGCTTTCAGTTACTGTATGTTCTGCTAAAAATATCATTTGAAATTGAAACATATTTATATTGAAACATTTTAACGCTTCATTTGAAATGGGATACATTTTAACACCTACATTTACACACTTATTCTAATGTGATTTGCAAGCACTTTAGCTCACCTGATAGAGTGTTGTACTTTTGACTTTAAAGTATGCAGTTGGAGACCAGTCAAACACACAAGCTGACCTGTGAGATGAGAATGTTATGGAAAGGACATAAGATGGTGTGGTTGCTTTAGAGAATGTGCTTTTCACTTTTTTTTTTTTTTTTTTGACACTATCGGTTTGGTTTAGACAGAGTTAAGGTTAAGGACGTCTGTTTTGTGTCTACTTCTCATTTGATTTTGGATCACTATTGTTTAGTTCAGATTAAAGTTTTAGTTAAGGGAGTTGCCAAGGTCATGTAATGTTCATGAGACTAGGCTCAACTAATTATAGAGTGCAACAGTGCCTGTCCACAGCCATCTTTCTTCCATTAATCTTTTCCATGGGAATTTCACAAAATATTTCATAAAACAGTTCCAAGCAATGAACCAAACCATCCAGTTCCAAGGTGAATCACAACATTAAAACTTTGATTAGAAGCAAAAAAGAATTGGAAAATTACACAAAATGACTAGGGTAGATGCCTGTGTACATAACGTTGTTTTCTAAACCAAGGTTCGGGAGGTGCTTGTCAAGTTAATCCTGTCAATAATAATTCACGCACATATACCCCATACTCCTCCATTGTTAATCTTTACTAATTTCAGTTAAGTGGCCCAGACGGGTAAGTTTACCGACCTTAAGTTTAAGTTTAAATAAGTTTACCCATAACAATCTGTTTACCATTTCTACTTCCAGGGTGGACAAGCAAACTCATGAAGTGAGGGAATGAATTACAGTCAATTGAAGGACTGTTAATGGCGTATGTGAATTTAAAACGATGGGAAAATCTAAACTGATTTATTTTAAGCTGTTGATTATAAGTTCAGAAACAATATATTTTATTGCAAAATATTCAGATATTTGCAAAAATACTGCATATTCAGTTTGAGAGTGTAGGAAAATCGACTCCATTATGTCATTCACAGTGCATCATGGGAGTGGGCGGTTGCTGCATATCACTGTTGGTGCATTTTGTTTGACATTTTTATCTGATTGGTTGATCTGTCTCAGCAGAATCATGGGTGAAATATTAAACACATTTTTTAACAATGGTTGAAATTTGATGGCTTCAGCAGGAGTATACATGCTATCGATTAACCTCTGAGCTCAATCTAGGCCTGTCTTTAATTATTTAAAGGTAATCATTAAAACTCCCCCTATGGAAAAAATAGTGGGATTTAAACTTCCCATACCAGACTGTTGCACTCTGGAGCCTCAGGGAACACAAGCATGCACACGGTCCCAAGCACTTCACCAGTGATTATTGTACCAGTTCATGAGCTGTGACTTCAAATGCAGCAAGCTGGGAAAAATGTAAATAAAACATAATAATAATATAAATAATGTCTAGCAACAAAGGTACAAATCTGGGAGAGGAGGACTCTTCCTCCATTTAAACACTGTAATAGCCCTGAATGCTGAATTTCATCCAAATCAAATTTACAATCTTGGCAGTTAATTTTTATTGAAAATGTAATTACTGAGGACTCAGACTGTTTCATGGCCCTTTCTCTCTGGTACATAAAAGAGTACAATAATATTTCAACACACATCTGGGAAAACCCATTAATTCAAACAGGAAAGGAAGATGGCTAATGATTTTATTAGAAATCCTTGGCTGCGATACAATGTCAAGTAAAAAATACAAAGGCAATTGCTCACAATTTCATATCCGTTTCGAAAAACAAAGGATAAACAAGGGTGAAAGTGGGAGTGAAGTGTTACTTTGATTACAACATTGCTTATACATATGTAGAATATCAGCAAGGCACATAAACCCCGGGTGTTCAGGGGAACATAAAGATGCGAGGGTCGATTGCAACTACGGATTACGCAGTAATAGCAAACCAGGGACTAAAAATGGTTCAAGGAACGAAAATGGAAAACGACATTTTTTTTGCAGAACCGAAAAAGTGAAAACTTTATTTTTAAATGTTGGTAACTGTTATAACCAGCTAATTTTGTTCCCAATTTTTCTTTCATGAAACCAAAGACCAAAGGGTTTATAACAGTAAAATGCTGCATCACACAACTCTTATAATTACCCGTGGATGAAGAATTCTGTTAATGTTTTTAACAAATACAGTATGTATAATTACTATATATACATGCACGACTAATCCAGACACAAGCAAATCATTATAAGAGGTAAAAAGTACATTTCTCAGTTGTTTACAAGTCTTCACTGAATTATTGTTAGATATGATGCATTCATAAAGATTAGAAGCTGTCAGGTTTTGAATGAGAAGCAGATCAGTAAATAATATTATACTTGACAGTTAATTAGCTGCTTGTTATAATTTCTGTGCAGATAAATCTACCACACGGGACAAAAATATATTGTTTATTTTCATTTATTTGGGTGAGGCAAGTGGCTAATTTTGGGCTTGTTTTTCCAGACCAGGTTGCTTGTTTATCTTGCGTGATCTGGCAACACTGTAACTGGTATTTCATCCACCCATTAGCACAGAGTACTGGCATTTTAAAAACAACGTTATTAACCGTTCATTTCTTTTGCTCTTACTGGTAACCTTTTGGAGAGCAGGCTGCGGAACGTCTGAACCGGAATGGAAAAATACAGTGTGTGGCTGGGCGGAGGGCGGGGCTGGGTCATGATGATACACACCCGGTCCCGTATCAGGCTACTCAAGCCTCCGAGAGGGATAAAGGCCGATGGCAGACGGTGGTGCGAGGAGAGAGATCGTTTACGGACATGTCCGTCATGTGTGTGTTTGTCCTTTGTTTTAAGTTTATTATTAAAACATTTATGTTGACAAGCCGGTTCTCGCCTCCTCCGCGCCCGTCTAAATCCTTTACACACTGTTCACACAGAACGAAACGAAATGAAAAAAATTTAGTTTTTAGTCCCTGTAGGAAATATTCTTTAATATTCCACACTTCTGGATCATAATTCTTTTAACAAAACTCAAGGCTACCCCTGCAATCAGTGTACTATTTTGGTTTTGCTAGTAAGAACCTTAATAAATGCTTTAACTGCACAAAACATCTAGCAGACTGACTTATACTGCAGTTTTCTGCAGTTGAAATATAAGCTTAAAATTAAATTACAATTACACTTTTGTAAATTAAACAGGAAGATTTAAGCAGGCATTTGCAGCACAGTAATTTGCATTAAGCACCAAATGTGAAACATGCTTGATTCATATCAAAGAGCTTCAAGGAGCAAATCTGTCATGCCATCTGGGTAAACATATCTAAGCAGTGCATGCTGTCACGGAGATAAAATAAAAAAAATAAAAAAAACTTCTGTGCGCATATTGTGTCGTGACAATTAGTACACATCTAGGAATAAAAGTACCAAGCTAAAATCAACAGTGTCAATAGGAACAGAAATTGTATTTATAGGAGAATAGTTTTACTTACTCTTATATTTTCTTTTTCTTTTGTCAATAGTACAATTAACATGTTAAAAAGTTGTGCCTAAAAGGGATAATTCACCAAAAAATTTAAAATCTGTCATCATTTACTTCATGTCATTGCAAACCAGAATGACTTTCTTCTGTGGAATATAAAAGGAGATGTCAGGCAGAATATTAGCCTCTGTCACCATTTACTGTCATTGCATCTTTTTTACCATGAAAGTGAATGGTGACTGAGACTAACATGCTGCTTAACATCACATTTTGGGGGGCCTGGGTAGCTCAGCAAGTAAAGACGCTGACTACCACACCTAGAGTCGCAAGTTTGAATCCATGGTGTGCTGAGTGACTACAGTCAGGCTTCATAAGCAACCAATTGGCCTGGTTGCAAGGGAGGGTAGAGTCACGTTGGGTTTGCCTCCTTGTGGTCTCTATAATGTGGGTCTCACTCTCTGTGGGGCATGTGGTGAGTTGAGCATGGACGCCGCGGAGAATAGCGTGAAGCCACCACACGCGCTAGGTCTCCACGGTAACATGTGCAACAAGCCACGTGATAAGATGCGTGGATTGACGGTCTCAAACGTGGAGGCAACTGAGATTCATCCTCCACCACCTGGATTGAGACAAGTCACTACGCCACCACGGGGACATAGAGCGCATTGGGAATTGGGCATGCCAAACTGGGGAGAAAAGGGGAGAAAATTAAAATAAAAAAATCACATTTTGTGTGGCCCTTTAAATTATGTACCCATATTACTAATCCCCTGCTATGTGATTTATGTCTAATTACACATGCCACAAGGGGACTGATGCTTCTTTACTTGCTCATGCTTAATAATATCACACTCTGTCTATACTGAGAAGGTCCTGATATTCATGTTTTATTAGGTCCATCAGCCTGCTGAACTGAAAAAGCATGTGTGAGCAAGGAGGCCTACAAACCTGATTCAGTTACACCAGTTCTGTCTGGAGGAATGGACCAAAATTCCAGCAACTTATTATGAGAGGCTTGTGGAAGGCTACCCAAAATGTTTCACCTAAGTTAAACAATTTAAAGGCAATGCTACCTAATACTAACAAAATGTATGTAAACTTCTGATCCACTGGGAATGTGATGAAAGAAATAAAAGCTGAAATAAATAATTCTCTCTACTAATATTTAGACATTTCACATTCTTAAAATAAAGCAGTGATCCTAACTGACCAAAAACAGGGAATGTTTTCTACGATTAAATGTCAGAAATTGTGAAAAACTGAGCTTAAATGTGTTTGGCTAAGATGTATGTAAACCTCTGAATTCAACTGTATGTTGTAGATTACTGGAGGTTGTTTTGAGGTGTGGAGATGGGTGCCATTGGCACACAACATTGGTAGAAGCAGCATTGTGATTTGTTGTCGGTATCAATTGTTCTACTGTAAATGTTCTGTGTTAAACAACACTGCACACTAAATCTGAATATCTGCCAATTAGGTTAGGAACCAAAAGAAGTGTTGTGAAATAACCTTTAAAAATCACAGCATTTGTTAAGATAATATTTCGTTTTCAATTACAGTTATACAGTATGCTCAATTGACAGCATTTGTGGCATTATGTTGATTACCACTAAAATTACATTTCGACTTGTCCCACTTATAAAAGGTTTAATTGAGGCACTTATAATGTAAGTGAATGTGGCCAATTTGATTGGTTTAAAAGGCAGAAATGTGAAGCTTTTATTTAAAAAAAAATAAAAAGAAAAAAAGAACTTTAATACTACATTAATAATTATATTAAAAGTTGTTTAAATCACCATTTTTACTACATATACATGCAGAACTAATCCAGACACGAGGAAAACATTATTAGAGGTAAAAAGTACATTTCTCAGTTTTCAAGTCTTCGCTGATTTATTGTTAGATATGATGCATTAACAAAGATTTGATGCTGTCAGGTTTTAAATGAGAAGCAGATCAGTAAATAATATTATACTTAACTGTTAATAAACTGCTTGTTATGATTTCTATGCTGATAAATCTACCACACAGGACATACATTTATTGTTTATTTTCGAGATCATTTTAGGGTTTGTTGACATTACATCATCATGGCAACAAAGTTGTCAAATTGGCTATATCTTTACACAGAAAAGGTTAGTACTGTAATTTTTTAAAATTAAAATGTAAAATTTTATCACACTAAAATGTTTACATATATATTGTTTATGTCTTGTGGCTATACATTTGAAACAGTTAATATTTTAACGGAAAAAAATTGTCCCCATGCACTTCCATTGTATGTGTCGCACTGAAACTCATATATTTGTTTTTTAAAGATAAGGAGGGACAAAATTACAACAAAAATGCTGTCGATGAGTTTAACTTCTATTGAACCTGGAATGTTTTCTTTTAATACAGATATAATGCTGTCGGGATTTGACTGAGAAGTAGATCTGTATTAAAAATGACACTTTACTTTTAATTAGCTGTATGCTTGATAAGATTTTTATGCTGATAAATCCACCACACAAGAAAAAAGTCTTAATCTTTAGTCTTGTGGCTATACTTTTGAAACAGCAAGTATTATAACCAGGGACTAAAAACGATTCAAGAAATGAAGACGAGAACCAAAAATTAACTGCATTTTTTGCAGAACGTAACCAAAAACATGATCGAAATCCCTTTCAATTGTTCTGGAGGTAACCGGATGAAAACCGGTTAATTTTGTTCAGATAATTTTTCGTAACACCAAAGATGAAAAGGTTTATCACAGTAAAATTTTGGAATTACAGCTCTTGCTGTCCGAAAAATGAGACCATTTAGTAGAGCATAATCATGCACTTCAATGCTGAAGGAAAGCACAATGTTAAACATTTTTTAATCATTCTGACAGCAAAAGTTTAGCCCAAACATGTCCATGCAGTGTGTGCGTGCATGCAGGAGAAACAGATTTAGGCTATTATTTGATTTTTAGATAGCCAGATGTTTTTTTGACTTGTTTAATATTAAGAAAGCATCTATTAAAAAGAAGTTACTGTATAATATGCTTGTTATTATTTCTATTAGAAAAATGCCACAACATGGGAAAATATTTGATCTCTTTTTTTATTATTATTTTGAGTGTGGCAAGTGCCATATTTTGAGCTTGTTTTTCCAAAACAGGTGACTTGTTTCCCTTGTGAGATCTAGAATCACTGCAACAAGTATCACCCACCTTTAGCACAGAGTACTGTCATTTTAAAAATAACGTTATTAACCGTCCTTTTATTTTGTTCAACTGGTAACCATTTGGAAAGGAGTCTGCAGGACTTCTGAACCGAAAAAAAAAAATGTTTAAATACTATTTCTGCTCAAAATGAATCTAAATGAAATTATTTCGTTTTTAGTCCCTGATTATAACGTTAACTGATTCGCCCCATTCACTTCCACTGTAAGTGCCTCACTGTGACTCAATTTTTGCTCTCTCTTTTATTTTCTTAAGAAAAGGAAAGGCAGGTTAAAAATCATTTTATGTGGTAATCAACATTATGCCACAACTGCAGTGGATTGAGCATAACCTGCATTTAACCCGAAAATATTCCTTTAATGATTCTTCCATTTGTGCAAAAGACATGCCTGTTTTGTAACCATCTGCATGTATTTCTCTTTGCAAGCAATTCTGTTACTGCCAAAGCAACTTAAGAGAATGTGTGTGTGTTGTGTATGTGGCGCTTATCAAATCTTGTAGCTAAAGATACGTGTCAAGTACAGGTCAAGTATAGACCTCATCTGCCAAGAATGCTAATGTGGAGACACAAAAAACACATCCATTTCAAGCTGTGATTATTTATTGTAGTGTTTGCTGAATTAAGGTTTAGTGTGGATGAAACTATAAGGGACAGAAACAGACAGGAGTTTTTTTATCTGTTTAAATGGTTTATTCACCCAAAAAAATGTAAATTCTGTCTTTGTTTACTCACCCTCATGTCATTCCAAAACCCTTATGACTTATTCTTCAGTGGAACACAAGAGGAGAAATTTTATAAGAGTGTTGATGCAATTATTTCTTTTTTTTGCCATACAATAAAAGTGAATGAGGTCTGAGGCTGTCAGTCCCTATTATTCTGCCAACATCTCCTGACGTGTTCCACAAGGGAAAAAAGCTATACGTGTTTGGAACAACATGAGTAAATTAAATGACAAAAAGTATTATAGAATTGTCATTCCCCTTCTGTCACTCACGCGACGTTGTGTCGAATGAAGTGACACAAGGGGTCTTCTTTGGACGTCGAATCGTACCTCTGAACCTGAGAAAAGGCCAATGTCAAGTTGGCAGACAGAATTTGCATGCCCCGCCCTGGACATACGGGTATAAAGGAAGGCAGGGCAGCGAATGCAAGTCAGAATTTTTCTTCGGAGTCGAATGGTTGTGGAGCAAGCAGCTGAGTTTCACTCCCAAAAGCGTTGCTGTTGGAAAGAGTGTCTCCTCCTAAAAGAGTTATATTTTATTGCTCTTTTGTTTCCACTCACAAAAGAGCAATACACAACAGTGTTGAACGTCCTTTTAAGGACGTGTCTTTATCAAAATGCCTTTTCGCCCCTGTGTTGTTCCTGGATGCGGTCGATTTCTCTCCAAGAATGACGGCCACAGACGCTGCCTTGTGTGCCAGGGTAGCGATCACACTGAGGCGGCGTTCATGCATGGTTCATGTTCCCACTGCGAGAACATGACCATGGCAGCATTGCGGTCGCGGCTCTCCTTCCTGAAGGTGAATGCCACTTCAGCCGCCCCCCGCGTCGCTCCTTCTTCCCACGGGATTGAGGACGACCCGGCTGGTGATTAAGGCTATACGGGGATGATGACCGGCCCCCTTAGGCCCCTTCCTCAGTTTCTAAATCCGCCCCCTGCCGGGTGCGCAGAGCAGGGTAAGGGCTTCAAGTCTTCTCTCAGCACCCTAGCCTCGGAACATCCTTCTGTTCCTGACATGCTATCTCCTGCTCCTGCTTGGGGAAAGACTGCCTTCCCCAACTTAAGATAGGCCCCAGCCATTTTATGTCCTATGTGAGAGTCATAGTGAGAGAGAAGGCTGAGGCTGCTGGGCTTGCTCCCATGCTAGGCATGTAACACCTTTTTCCCCCCTCAGGGGTGTGGGAAACCTAGGGTTTTTTATGCAAAAAAAAAAAAGTTGGGGGCGTTGGGGAGGGCTACGTGCAGCCGGTACAGGCGCCTCCAGCAATAGCAAAATGCGCTTTTTTATGGAACCCTTGTGTCATTTCATTCGACACAACGTCGAGTGAGTAAATGGCCGTGCTTAATTTTCGGCTCCTCAGTGCAAAATCCTGACTGGCATTCGCTGCCCCGCTTCCCTTCATACCCGTATGTCCGTGGCGGGGCATGCAAATTCTGTCTGCCAACTTGACATTGGCCTTTTCTCAGGTTCAGATGTACGATTCGGCATCTAAGGAAGACCCTTGTGTCACTTCATTCGACACAACGTTTCGTTCCCTCCCTCGGGGAATGGAGGTTATGACAGTAACCATGAAGTTTTGGGTAAACTGCTGTCATCCTTTAATCTGGTAAGGAAACATACACTCACCTAAAGGATTATTAGGAACACCTGTTCAATTTCTCATTAATGCAATTATCTAATCAACCAATCACATGGCAGTTGCTTCAATGCATTTAGGGGTGTGGTCCTGGTCAAGACAATCTCCTGAACTCCAAACTGAATGTCAGAATGGGAAAGAAAGGTGATTTAAGCAATTTTGAGCGTGGCATGGTTGTTGGTGCCAGATGGGCCGGTCTGAGTATTTCACAATCTGCTCAGTTACTGGGATTTTCACGCACAACCATTTCTAGGGTTTACAAAGAATGGTGTGAAAAGGGAAAAACATCCAGTATGCGGCAGTCCTGTGGGCGAAAATGCCTTGTTGATGCTAGAGGTCAGAGGAGAATGGGCCGACTGTTTCAAGCTGATAGAAAAGCAACTTTGACTGAAATAACCACTCGTTACAACCGAGGTATGCAGCAAAGCATTTGTGAAGCCACAACATGCACAACCTTGAGGCGGATGGGCTACAACAGCAGAAGCCCCCCCCGGCTCCCACTCATCTCCACTACAACTAGGAAAAAGAGGCTACAATTTGCAAGAGCTCACCAAAATTGGACAGTTGAAGACTGGAAAAATGTTGCCTGGTCTGATGAGTCTCGATTTCTGTTGAGACATTCAGATGGTAGAGTCAGAATTTGGCGTAAACAGAATGAGAACATGGATCCATCATGCCTTGTTACCACTGTGCAGGCTGGTGGTGGTGGTGTAATGGTGTGGGGGATGTTTTCTTGGCACACTTTAGGCCCCTTAGTGCAAATTGGGCATTGTTTAAATGCCACGGCCTACCTGAGCATTGTTTCTGACCATGTCCATCCCTTTATGGCCACCATGTACCCATCCTCTGATGGCTACTTCCAGCAGGATAATGCACCATGTCACAAAGCTCGAATCATTTCAAATTGGTTTCTTGAACATGACAATGAGTTCACTGTACTAAAATGGCCCCCACAGTCACCAGATCTCAACCCAATAGAGCATCTTTGGGATGTGGTGGAACGGGAGCTTCGTGCCCTGGATGTGCATCCCACAAATCTCCATCAACTGCAAGATGCTATCCTATCAATATGGGCCAACATTTCTAAAGAATGCTTTCAGCACCTTGTTGAATCAATGCCATGTAGAATTAAGGCAGTTCTGAAGGCGAAAGGGGGTCAAACACAGTATTAGTATGGTGTTCCTAATAATCCTTTAGGTGAGTGTAAGTTGACTCTCAATTACATTTAATTTAAATTACATTTACACACTTGATAAATATCACATAAATATCATATGACCTGTTATGCTGTCACTGCAAATACAAAAATGTGCAACATAAAAATTGCTATGTAAACCGATGATCTCTTAACATATCAAAATATATTTAGCACAATCACATCTCATTTGAAATTCAAAGGGACTGTTTTGAAATGGTGGACATGTTAGATTTACACCAGAAATTAGGCTGTCCAAAGATCTATTGTGTGCGGTAGCTCATTCAATTGAAAGAAAATCATAAGATGAATGAATTCATCAAGGACATGGGTGCTTTTAGTATTTAGTGCACATGCACACAAACATCTTGCGCTGAAAGAGAAAACAGACAGCATGCATCATTGATTACCTTATCAGTTGAATGTCAAAAGGGAAGATTGAGGCCTTCATTTCCATACAGAGAAGAGAAGGTGAGGGGTGCGCTGATGACATGTTTTCCTCTCTCTGCAAAGCAGTTATGTAAATTATCTTGAATACAACCACTGATGATACGCGGAGAATACTCTTGAATCTGCAATACTTGACGATTGCACAAAAGTCACAAAGAAAATGACCAAATATAGGCTTGTTAGAGAATGCCTGCCTCGCTGTTTTCTTCAAATAACTAGAAAAATGTCATATATTTAGACTGTGCATTTTGAAGTCAACCACTTGACTTGATTTGACTTGAAGAACGTAACACAATACTTCTTTTTTTTAGTCTGGGTCATGCCCATCTCTTTCTGTATTAAGCTACATCTATTCATGAGGTCTAAATCACTAAGTGGGTCTTAAAAGCAACTGTGATCTGGAAATACAATGTAAAAGCACAGTTTAGTTGGAGGGGAAAAGTATTTTTATTATGATACATGAAGCAAAACTATGCCAGAATTCCCACAGCTGCAGCCATTTATCATTTTAGACTAAATTATGAGCGCAGAATAAAAATGAGACCAATGTGGACATTTCTGAAATTATTGATTGCCACGAGCTACAATGATGAAGACTATAAAATCAATAAAATCGATTTTCACGCTTCTTCATTCATTTGAGGGGGAATTAACAATTTTTGTACTCATTTAGCTCTAGAGATTTTTAGGCCAAAGAGAAAATCAAATGAAAAACTGTACTGACATCAGGACAGTAAAATTGAAATAATAATAATAATAATAATAATAATAATGAATTTCAAATTAGGGGTAATTAAGAGGAAATAGATGGACTGCAAAATGAATGTGTTAATTTAATAGCTTTTACATAATGGCGGCACAAATACTGTTTGTTTTTTTCTCTCTAGTGTGTACTGGATATGTTAAAGTGTGCAATCGCGAATTTGATTTGAAAGCTACAACGGAGGGGAAGATTTGCAATGAATAATGATTGTCTGTTCCTCACAAAAAGCAATCCACTTAAAATATACTCTATGCACTCAGTCATGTATTGTATGAATTTTCAAAGTGCAGTATCATCCCAAATGGAACACTTAAAGTTTTTTTTTTTTTACTACACGGAAGCAACGCCGTTTAACCGAAGACTGGATTGACATTTAAAATGCAAGTTATGTGTTGCTGCTAACTTTAGCTCATTAGCCAACCTCGGTTCAACGCTTGTTTCTAAAAAATAAAGTAAATATTTTCACAGCATAGGGTGCTGGTAAAGAATTTAACTTACTTTTGAAAGGTGCAAGGTGCTAGTTGCTACTGTACATTCTCCATAATTAACAATTGTTTTGTCAGAGTTGCAAAGCAGGTACGTTATTCCGCCACTCCGCTACATACAGAAAAACCACGAGCAGTGAGTGTCTAACATTCCACACTAGAAGAAATGCATCATCCATGTACTAACAGGTGTGTAAAGTAACAAATTACAAATACTCACATTACTGTAATTAACTACTTTTTCCCAAGAATTGTACTTTTTTAAAAAGTTAATTTTTTTTATACTTTTACTTTTAATTGAGAATATTTTAAGTGCTGTAACTGTACTTTTAAGGCACTATTTTCCCACCGTCTGTGTTCGCTACTTCCCTGTCCTAATTTTAATTTTATCCATCAACATGTTTGGCTAGAGAGAGTCTCATGAGTCCCGTCAAATCAAATCACACACTTGAACAGCAGCTGCAGATTTGGCGCCATCTGTTCAAGCACAGTTCACCTGTTTCATTTTTGCACTGAAAAATGCCAATTGCTTGATTGTGTCATGTGAGTTTAATTTGCTCAAGCCAGATATCAGCATTAATCCTGCTTTGAAGAAACACATCAAGGTAAATTTCATTTTTCTTCTAACTAGATTTTGTGTGTCTATAATGTAGCCTGTAAATGAGCTATCTATCACTGAGATTATTTTGTTGATGTGAGAGATTCAGGCAATGTTATCAATAGGGCTGGGCAATAAAATGATCTTGATGTTTATCTGAAAAAAAGAGAGATGTCTGCGATATGGATGATAAACTTCTGAGTAATTTCTATACTTATCTCAACATGGATGTTTATTACATTGATAGCGATAGCAAGACAACCACTGGTTGTCGTCTGTCGCTGCATGCTGTTTCATTGACAGGCGACTAATGTTTGAGTGCAAAAGCAGGATCGAGCCTAAATGGTCAAATACACTTTATAATTCCACCAATGCCCAAATTTACGAGGCATTAATGTAAATGCAATAGGTTTGGTCTGATAAAAATCGTATTTGCATCAAAATGTTGGACGTAAAGTGTAAATGGAACCGAATTCAGCACTGTCTAGTAGGCTATGTCATATAAAGTCTATTAATCAAACAACAATAAAAATGAGTAGCTTTAAAAGTATTAATGTAATAGAATACATTTAATAATAATATTTTATAATATTGTTAGTTTTTTTTTATAATATCGTAGAGAGTGTGTTAATTTGTATAATAAATTACCAGGAAAGTAGATGATAAAATGTGCTACTTATAGAAACAGTTCACTCAAAAATTTAAATTCACTTACAGTATTTACTCACCCTCATGCCATCCCAGATGTCTATGACGTTCTTTCTTCTGCAGAACACAAATTAAGATTTTTAGAAGAATATTTCAGCTCTGTAGGCCCATACAAGTGAATGGATGCCAACATTCTGACGCGCCAAAAAGCACATAAATGCTGCAGAAAAGTAATCCATATGACTCCAGTGGTGAAATCCATGTCTTCAGAAGTGATATGATAGGTGTGTGTGAAAACCAGATCAATATTTAATTAGAAATCTTTCTCCCTGCCCTGTAGATGGCGATATTCATGAAGAATGTGAATTACCAAAAACAAAAGAAGAATGTGAAAGTTGACAAAGCAGGGAGGAGAATTCACAGTAAAAATTTACTTAAATATTGATCTGTTTCTCACCCAACCTATCATATCTCTTCTGAACACATGGATTTAACCACTGGAGTCACATGAATTAGGCTACTTTTATGCTGACTTGTGATTTTTGGAGCTTCAACATTTTGGCACCCATTCGCTTGCATTGTCTGGATGAGATATTCTTCTAAAAATCTTAATTTGAGTTCTGCTGAAGAAAAAGTTATACACATCCGAGATGGCATGAAAGTGAGTAAATGATAAGACAATTTTCATTTTTGTGTGAATTATTCCTTTGATGCCTGATGTGGCCCCTGTACCAAACCTGTACCAAACCACTACCAACCCCTCTATTGTGCGGGACATAACGCACAAAGTTACCCTGCTTTTTAGTAGGTTTTTATAAAAAAAATTGTATTCCTTGCATTGTTTCAACATGTTTTATGCACAACAATAATGCTCTGTTGGCATTAAAGGAAATTTAGATCCTACACATAAACTGATTTGAATGTAATAGTTTCATACATTGAGATTGAAAATAACTTTTTCATTTTCATTTCTGTAATCATGTCGCCCTTTCATTTATATTTTCCATCAGATTAATGTAGTGCTTACAGTTTTATAGTTTCACAACAAACAGCCATAAACAGGAATGTAAATTACAGTATGTGTGCAACATTTTTAAATTACAGCATAAAGTTTTATTATAAAGCGGCATAGATTTTGCAACTCAGTACTCAATACTCACTACTCATGAGTACTTTTAAATGAGCTACTCTTGTACTCTTACTTCAGTAGTTTTTGGGACAGGTACTTTTACTCTACTCATATAAAAATATTTAAGATGTCTTTTACTTGAGTATTATTTTTCAGTACACTTTCCACCCCTGTGTACTTATAGTACACTCCTTTTGTTGCATTTTCTGTGTTTACATACTACTCACACTACTTACATAACAATATTATGTAGAATTGTAGAAGAGGTGTGTGGTCTGGGACGCACCTATCGTATGTCCTCAGAAAACTTGGAATATTGTTCTCAGGATAGAAATGGCTTTTAAAGACCATCACTAGGTTAATCAATCATTTGTTGCCTTGATGTATTCTGCCAAGCCACTGATCTTTCATAGGTTCCCCCGGACCGACACAGAACATCCAGGGGGAACCTACTCCCTCCTGACAGACTGTGAACACCTAAGCTAGCCTCACAAAATCCAATGCAAGCAACGCCCATGCACCACACCATAAAGAGTCAGCAACATTTTCCAGAAAAGTACTGTTCTTTCTCTCCACATCACCTTAAAAATAATATAACTTGAACTATGCATAAATGTAACATTGATTGTTCACAGAAAGCAATTTAAAGTCATGATTGAAATCGCAATTTACAGTTTTGTTGAAGTGGTGAAAAATCACTACTGGTAGAAATAAAGAAAATTAAACTCACTGTTCGGCTGTTAGACAACTAGCTGATTATCCTGAGCCATCTCTAGCACAGCTGTGTCTTAAACACAAGAGTTTTCATGTTAAGGCTTACACAAAAACAAAAAATTACAATAATTTTTTTAATAATAGACTTCAATATTTTTGCCAATTGTAAATACAACATTTCATGCTTTTTAACCAGAGCTTCTAAATTCTTAAGGTCTTTTCACTCCAAACTTGTTTATGGGTCTGTCCACTCAATTTTTCAGTTGTTTTAATAAGTAAACATTTTGAAGTGACCTATCTTTTTATCAATCTGAATATCGAAATATTAAAGTCAGCGGCGGCTCATCAGAGGAGGCAAGGGAGGCTCAGCCTCTGCGAAAATGTTTTCAAAATGACCGTTGTTTTAAACAGTTTACTTACTAACATACACAACTCAGATGCCTTTAATGCAAAAATATGTTTTTCTATTTATTTGTCTTTCATGAGCAGTAGACAAGTGTTTAAATTACTGTATGAATCGGTATGAATGTCAGAGGAGGCTGATGTTATAATACCTCCTCTCGTTAGTAAACTGACCATGATCAAAATGGATATTCAAATGGCACAACGTCATCTGCTTTCGTTCAAAAAGCATAAAAAAATGGCCAAATGGATTTGATCTTCTTTCCCTCCTTCCGTGTTTATAACCAATCATTACCAGAGGTAACCATTCAAGCCAATCAGCTTTCAGTATCGCATTTACATTAGGGATGGGCAATACCATTATTTTCTTTTCAGTCCGATACCAAGTACTTTTAGGCCAATATCGGTGGTGAGTGCTTGGCCAACACATGGCCAACACATGGTCCCATTGTACATACTTTATGTGTGCTCTTGCATTGCTCTGGTGGTTACAAACCTCATACCACAAGGGGGCGATAAGAGTTTTTTTTTTAGGCGCCATGAAACTGAATCACAAAAATGTCCCTCTGTGGTCCGGTGTTGAAGTCGAAAAGCAATCACATCATGTCCAGAATTACTGGATATCCATAGCTAGTTGTGGCATCTCCGCTGTGGATGCCATTCCATTTCTTCCTGGCTCGGACGGTCTCAAAGTTGTTTCCATTTTCTCTTTACAGTGTTGTTATCAGAATATATGGAAGCTGCAATTTCTTGACAAGCATTTTCAATATCTGTTTTATTCGAATGGAGAGGGGACGAGGGGTCGTAAATATGTTTGTATAATCTAACTTGTTTGGCAAGACTCTACTCAAATTGCTGCTCCCCTGTGACAGTTGTTGACTGAAAACAGAAGATCCGCTCCAGCACCCTTTGCGCCAATACAGGGAATGCAGGGCATACTTGCGTTGGGTTATGTATTGAGCGCCGACAGATTTCACTACACAATGACGCGTGGAATCCAGCTTGCGTAACAAGGTGCGTTCACGTACTTATGTGAAGTATATTTGGGTCTTAAGACTATAGGCCCTGTACTTATGTTCTGACACAAAACACCTGCTACTTATTCTTCTCTTGTCTTGTCACAATATAACCACAAGTGTGTTTTAAAGTCCTCTTGACTCTTTCGAGCTCATACTCACCAGTGGTGAGCCTTTATTCATGTGTTGCTAGGATACACAAATTTCAGATGAATCACATTCATCATGCCGCATCTTTTGAGCCATTCTAAAAATCAACACTCAGGTTGTAATGCAGTACAGAGGATTCTGAGGACAAATACACAATGGCTTCCCTTGTTTTGGAAGCCAAAGAAGAGATTTTGAATGTATATGTTTTGAATAAATAGCAAAAAATCTTTTCATTTAGTGATATTGGTCACATTTTACTATTATCAGTGTGTTGCAAATATGTAAGACTACACACTGACAGACTGTTTAAACCTTTAAGAAGTTGTTACTATTAGTTAATAATATGTTTGTTCCACTAGGGTCAAATTACACGTTATATGGGTGCTGTTTAGATGTGACATACATGGTGCACAGGGACATCTATCGGACATGGGGAGAAAACATCCGGTTCCCTTTCAAAAAGCTACACTTTTCTGCGCTGGAAAAGCGGTTTGGGAACAGCTTTAGGTGTGACCAGCTGTGAATATGTGTGCAAAACTTCAATGAACATTGACCGGAATTTATAGCCTCTGCCGGTGTAATCATTGGATGCACCTGGGGCAGGGCTATAAATAGATGCGTCACAGGACCTTCGTCAGATCTTTTGTCTTCAGATCACTCTGTGTGTGTGTGTGCTATCACGAGCCTGTCAGAACATTCTTTCCTCTGTTAGGAGTTAGAATTTGTTAGGCAGTGCGCAGAAGACCTTTCTCTTTTTCTCTTCTTTCTAAAAAAAAGGAAAAGGGGGGAAAAGAAAAAGAAAAAAAAATGACTGAAAGTCAGGGCAAACGATGTGTCCTTGTCTCCGCTCTATGGCTGAGAGGGACACGCATCAGTTTTGCTTTGTTTGTTTGGGGGAAGAGCATGCTGCTCTCGCGTTGGGGCAGGGTGGGTGCGAGCATTGCGATCTGCTTTCGGTCAAAATGCTGCGCTCTCGCCTTGCTTACTTCCGGGAGTCGGCGCCCACACTTCATGTGTGGGGCTCTCGTATAGATCTGGCTGAGGAGCGAGAGACAGGTCCGTCCCTTTCGCTCGCTCTCTCTCCCCAGAACCAGCTGGTCCTTCCCGTGATCTTGAAGCATGCTCCGGCGCCTCTTCGGTTCATGAGAGGAACCTTGAATCTCATAAGTCTGCAGACTTTGAATTACCCACCTCCGAGCATTCCGGGCATGATAGTAAATGAGCAGAGGAATTGCTCGATGTGATTACTCATGCGATGGCCAGGCTTCAATTAGACTGGCCACGCCAACAAGAGACCCCCAAACGCTCAAGTTAGAGGACAGATTTCTGTCTGGTGGCCGAGGGAAGGGAACGCCCATCAGTTCCTTCCCTTCTTTGATGACCTCCAAGACAAGCTCTCTTGTTCATAGAGGAAACCTTATTCTTCCCGCATCCACGTGCCCTCGATGTCGATATTTTCGACTATCGCGGGTGCTGAGACATGGGGGTATTTGATGATGCCGCCGGTAGAAGAGACACTTGCAGGTTATCTCTCGCCGGGTTCGGCATCATCGCTAAAAAGACCCTCTCTCCCCACAAAGCCATGCAGGACTACCTCCATGCTAGTAGTGAGGGCTTATCAAGCAGTGGGTCAGGCTGGTGCTGCTCTGCACACTATGACAGTATTACAGGACCTGAGTGCGGGCACCACACTCGACGAGGAAGCTTTTTTCTATCTCTCCATGCGACCAAGCATACAGCCCTTGCCATTGGCTGGTCTATGTCTGCTTTGGTCAGCACAGAGAGGCACCTATGGTTCAACCTATAGGGCATCAAGGATAAGGACATTTCCTTCTTGATGCCCCGGTTTCACCTTCTGGTCTATTCGGGGATGCTATGAGTACAGTTATCTCCAGGTTCCAGGAGGCGAAAAGCCACGAGGAAGCATTTGGGCAGTTTTTTCCTTGCCGCACTCTGGGGGCGGGGCCAAGTAATTTCTAAGAGGAAGAAACCCTGATGGTCTTGCGCCCAGCCTTGTGGGGGTAGCTCCCCTCTGGACAGGGCATGTGTATCATCTACTTCGCCCCTCCCGGTACCCCCACGAAACCTCTCCATTCCCGCCGCCTCCGGTGTTTCGGGAGTTAGAGGCTTGCAATAAAAAGTTGGGTGTACCGCTGTTTCCTGCCTAGTCCAGGACGCGGAACACTCGACATCCCCTCAACAGGAAATGTCGAAATTAATGCCCATTTCAGAGAACCTGGCAGCGTGGAAATTGTCTACTGTGGAAAGAACTGCAAAATCTCCTGGTCAAAAGGGCCATAGAACGTGTTCCCCTTCCAGAGAAAGAGGCAAATACTTCCTGGTTCCCAAGATGGGTGGGGGGTTGCATCTGATCTTAGATCTTCGAGGCTTGAACCACTCAGCAGGGTGTTCAGGTTCAAGATGCTGACTATCAAAACGTCGTGTCACAACTCCAACATCACGATTGGCTGGTTACGATCGATCTCATGGACGCATATTTTTCATATAGAAATTTTGCCATAGCACAGGAAGCTCCTGAGGTTCGCTTTTGGGGGCAAAGCCTTCCAGTATCGGGTTCTTCCATTCGGCCTAGCCCTATCAACCCGCACATTCATGAAATGCATGGATGCAGCACTGGCTCCTTTGCGACTCCAGGGCATCCGCATTCTGAATTATACAGATGACTGGCTGATACTAGCACAGTCTCAAGGACTGGCAGTCCAGCTCAGGGATATTGTTTTAGCTCATCTGGTTTTTCTGGGTCTGAGACTCAACGTCAAAAAGAGCGTTCTCTCTCCCACCCAAGGAATTACCTATCTGGGAGTTATATGGAATTCGATCACGATGCGGGCACAATTGTCTTCCGCTCAAATCATTCCCATTTCAGAACACCCCGAGCAAAGTTAGGCTAGGTCAAGGTTGCACTGTTCATCATTATCAACGAATTATAGGTCTCATGGCATCTGTGTTCACGGTGATCACTTTGGGCCTTCTGCACATGAGACCATTTCAGCTGTGGCTAAAAGCCAGGGGATCTCACCCAAGGGCCAGTCCCCTAAGGCAAACAAGGGTTACGTGCTGCGCACTTCGTTCCCTTTCTATGTGGTTCAGACCCCAGTTTCTTACCTTGGGTCCCACTCTTGGTGCGTCTTGTCGTCGCAGGTTGCTAACGACAGACGCCTCCCTGACGGGCTGGGTAGTGGTCATAAGTGGTCGTCCAGCTCAAGGGGAATGGGAGGGTCGTCAGTTCGATTGTCACATCTCGAGTTGATGGCTGTATTTCTGGCCCTGAAATACTTCCTCCAGATGCTGGCATGTCTTGGTGCGGGTGGACAATACAGTGGTAGTCTCTTACATAAACCATCAAGGAGGTCCACGTTCGCGTCAGCTAAAATTTCTGGCACGTCGGATTCTCCATGGGGCCCAGGGCAAGCTCCTGACACTCAGGGCAGCTTATATCCCTGGATGCCTGAATGTGGGAGCAGATTTACTGTCCAGACAGAAAATACAGACGGGGGAGTGGAAACTCCAGCCCGAGGTAGTGAAACAAATCTGGGTGAGATTTTACAGGGCAGAAGTGGCCCTCTTCGCCTCTTCTCAGACAGCGCAATGTCCCTTCTACTTCTCTCTGAGTCACCCTTCTTTCTCAGGCACAGTGGACAATATTTCATCCCCGGCTCGAATTGTGGAACCTTTCATGTTTGACCCCTGATGATGCTCCTGTGACACATCTATTTATAGCCCTGCCCCAGGTGCATCCAATGATTACACCGGCAGAGGCTACAAATTCCGGTCAATGTTCATTGACGTGTTGCACACACATTCACAGCTGGTCACACCTAAAACACCTGGTGTTCCAAAAGCACTTTTCCAGTGAAGCATCTCATCACGCTTTTATCAGGGAACAAGGGTTACACTCAAGTAACCCGAGACGTTTCCAAATGAACGAATCATGTTACTGCGGTCATTGCAAGAAATGTAAATGAGTCTTTTAAAGACCGAAAAAACCCAATGGAGTTCTTTTTACTTTAAAACAAGAATATAATAATTCCCAATCTATTTTCCCTCAAAAATTGTGTATTTTGACAGTGACAAATCTGTGTCCAATTAGAAGACAGCTGTAAATATTCCAAAGGTACTTCACTTCACTTCCTGTACTTCAGATGCTTCACTTTTATCAGCCTTTGAAATTGACATTGTCATAAAAAAACACAATGACAAATATAGAGGATTGTCAAATAAAATTATGAATAAGGGTCAAATATCCATAATCACCCATTGTGGTTTGGATGTAACATCACACCCCGAATGGTTTAAACTGGCTTTTAAAAATCTGTCCATGCATCACTGGGTTAAAATGCCATTTAGTAAACCTTAAAGACATTTTTGAAGACGGTAATGAGCGAGAATGAATGGTAAACTCTGTGTGAACTGTAATCATGTGTAACCAAATAATCCTATGCTGTTTCAGATAACAAAATAAAATAATAGTATTGCACACTACATTTTCCAGGGGCATATACATGCTGTGAGTTAACAATGAGGACTGAAGAGAGACTGTAGAGAATCAAGGGGGAAAGAGTAAGGCACTTTCTATGAGTATATATATTGCAGGTAAAAAGGGAGATTGACAGGGGCCATTGTTGAAAATATTTATTCATAACAATATTGAAAGTAAATATCAAAGCTAGAAATTGTCAATGTCATTTGCACCTGTACATTTTTCAAAAATTAAAATCTGTTATCATTTACTCATTCTCATGTTGTTCAAAACTTGATTCTCTTTCTTCCATGAATGGAACATAAAAGGAGATGTTAACATAACATGGCAGGATGTCAGTCTCATTCACCATTCACTTACATTGCTTATTTGTCCATACAATGTAAGTAAATGGTGACTGAGGCTAACATTCTTACATCTCATGTTGTGTTCCGAACAAAGGTCATAAAAGCTTAAAATAACATGAGGGTGATTAAATGATGACATAGTTATTATAATTTTTGGGTGAACTATCCCTTTAACACAGATTTTAGCTATGCAATCGTTAGTCCTCATTGGCTCCAATGTGCATGTTACAAAATGTACAGTGCCAAACAGTCTCTCATGGATAAACTTGCCTAATGAATAGTGTCAGACAAAGATACTATACAGAAATGCACATTTTGGAAGCAGGTTATTTGTGTTACTTTAAAGTCTTTTTCTTGATTTTTTAAACAGAAACGTTTACATGTGTTGAGAATCAATTATGTCTAAGTACTTTGCTTCAATGATTTTCGGCAGCAAGTAGTTCCTGTGAAGAAGAAAACATGTCATATCAAATTATTGCTATTTTGCCTATTTTTCTTCTTTGTTGAAATATATGCAAACTGCCCTGTGCCTTAAAATATGTATTTAGAAACTTGATAAAGAATGAAATATGGGTAATTATCGACACATCACACACAGGCACAGCAGACAACTGACTTGCTTCTTTTTGAATGCATCCAATTTCCCACATTTGCCAAAATATTGTAAATATAATAAGGATTCCTCAACCCTAACATATAATGGCTTCTGCATACCTTATTGGAATGAGCATGATCATGAGTAAAGGGAAGATCATCTTGTATGGCAGAGGGTACATACCAAACGTAAAGAGAACGATCAACTGAACAATCTGCAGGTCTGTGAAGTAGTGCACCTTCCTCTGCGGCACTCTGCGGATGTAGTGGGTGGGTGGATATGATGTCTTGGGAATAGAGTTTTGAGATTTATTATATGAAATATCACTGACAGATTCATTGTGTATTGTTTAAAAGAGTGCTTCATATTAAACCTGTAATACTACATCATGGAAACATTTACATTTGGTTTGCTAGTCTAAATCTGACTACATTTCGTTTTTCGTAGTTTAAACAGCAATAAAACACATTAAATCAAATTGTTACAAACCTGTTCTGAATCAAATTCATAGGTGGTTTGAAATTTGATTGAAATGTAGATTTTTGGAAATGTGTTTTAGTCCGAAGAGTCAGATCAGATTTTTTACATTTTCTTCATACTTTAATGCTTGTATTTATGTTGTCTCATGTACTATTTCTTGATCAACATGAGCAGAAGCAACAGTTTTGATTTTCTCTTTCCATACTTTAAAATGACAACTCTGTCATCATTTCCTCACCCTCATATTGTTCCAAACCTGCATGACTCTATTGCGCAAAACATGTAAGGAGATGAGGCAGAATAACAGACTCTGTCACCATTCATTTCATTATGTGGAAAAAAGCAACAAAAGTCAATTGTCTGAGTGTCTGAGACTGACAAAACAGCCTAACATCTTATTTTGTGTTCAACAGAATGGTTAAGATCAACATGAGAGTAAATGATGACAGAATTTGCATTTTAGGGTAAACTATCCCTCTAAGTCACTACTACATTGACTACACTGTCTGAACAAACTGATCTGCTTCATCACTTGCAAAATGACATTGTGGACAATTAGTCCTAAAGATCGGATTTAAAAAAACAAATCAGATTTTGTGCTGTGTGAACAAGGTCAAAGCCTCTCACTTGTTGTTTGAGTAGAAGGGCCATTCGGTCACACATCTGGTTTCCATCAATAGATGTAAGAGCAATGTAGGAAGAGGCAATGAGTACAGGTTTTGGTATCCACTGCAAAGGCACTGGCTGTAAGAAGACTGACAAGTCAATAAGGATGTTCGCAGCCAGCGATATGAGTCGTGTCTCCTTCACACTAACTATCCTGCAGGTACACATAAGGACGTGCTTAACAAATTTTATTAATCACACTTAAAGCAATAGTTCGGCCAAAAATTTTAATTCACCCCCATGTCTTTTTAAGACCATATGACTTTCTTCCTTACACAAAGAGAATTACTTAAAGCAGAATGTCCAAGTTGTTAATTTCCATAGAATGTGAATGGTGACCACGACTGTCAAGTGAGATTATCAGTGAATATTAATAATTATTCAAATTTCAAGTCTTACATAAACTTCAGAAGGCTTCGGAAGACATGAAATATACTGCAGGAACAATATACCGTAACAACTACTTTTATCATGGTGCTTTGTGTCCTTTTTGGAGCTTGAGAGCCCCTGGTCCCCATCCACTTTTACTGTACATAAGAAAGCATGTCAGACATTCTCTCTACTTGCAATCCACAAAAGAAAGAAAGGCATACAGGTTTGGAATGACATGATGGTGACTATCCCTTTAATGTGTTCTTCAGTAACTTTAATAAACTTTTACAATTTTGTATATGTCCTATTAATTTTTGAAGGAATATTCTGGATTCAACACAAGTTATGGTCAATTGACAGCATTTATGGCATAATGTTGATAACCATAAAAAAATATTTCAGCTTGTCTATTTTTCAGGGTTACAGTGTGAGGAATTTACTGTATAATAGAAGTAAATGGGGCCAATCCGTAAACGTTAAAATAACAACTTTTTCAAAAGTATACCCACAAGGTGTAAACAATATGCATTTTAACATAATTTTAGAGTTATAAAATCACATATGTGCAAAATAATATTCTCTTTTACAACTTCATTGCCATGACGACATAATGCTGTAAACCCTAAAACCCCAAAACAACCATTAAATCGACAATGTAAACAACTTTTCAGCTCAAATAATACACACGTTTTAACAGACGAATAAATGTTAGCAGATAATTTATCAAATTATAAGCTTGACATTTCTGGCCCCATTCACTTCCATTGTAAGTAACTCACTGTAACATCGATTTTGGCTTTATTTTTTAAGAAAAAGAGAGAGGAGTCAAAACAAATAATGATAATCAATATTATGCCACAAATGCTGTCGATTGAGCCTAACTTGTATTGAAACCAGAATATTCCAACATCTATGAGTATCATGTCCTCTGAAATTGTATGTAGGTGGTTGCTCTCACGTTTCATAGAGGTGGCCTCTCTCCACTCGCTGCTCCACCCGCGCCAGCTGACGCACATGCAGCGTGGAGTGTAGGAAAGTGGCGTGCATCCATGGCAACCATAGCACGGACATGAGGATGTTGATGAATCCAGAGAGCATAAGGTCCCAGTGATACGCTGTTCCCTTCTGTAGTCTGAAACACACACACACACACACACACACACACACACACACAAAGATCACATGCCAACTCTCACCTCCTCCCATGCCTGTCTACACTGACTGAACTGACAGCATGTGTGATAGCTCACTGTTCTTCAAAAAAACCAAAAAAACAATGCAAAAGCAAACCAGTGGAAATGTTAGCAAGTTGAGAAGGTATAAAACAAACTTCCAGTCATCAAATGGAATTGAGTTATCTCTGCAGACAAATGTATGGCATCTTACCATAATATGATGCAACTGCTTAAATCTTAATCATTTTTCTTAAGGTTGTTGTGATGCTCTGGATGTATACCTGTTCTCTGGGGCATTGGTGAGGGACACCACAATGTTCTGGTCAATGAAGAAGAGCAAGGCGAGGAGATAGCCAAGACTGGTTAAATGGTGCCACAATGAATACGGTTCCATATTAGTTGAATACTGGAACTGTGGATCAGCATATTGAAAGAATAATAAGAATTGTTCACCCAAAAATGATCTGTCATTTACTTACTCTCTGCCATAGCTCTCAAATCTGATTTGTTCTTATGCACATTCAAACCTGGTGCTTAAAGGCACATCATGTCAGATTTGATATAAACAGTGTTCGGTTATGAAACACATGAGATCCAATGACATCAAACCCTGCGTGATGGGTCTTGAAGCAGCAAGTTGAAAGTGTGTAAATGTCAGTGTTGTAAGGCTGGGTGCCATTGTGTTTACATTCAAAGGCAAAGAGCAAATGTATGATCTTTGAGAAAATCAACAAATGAACTTTCTCACAATTAGCATCTCTTCCTGAGGCACCGCACCCCACTGAGCGAAGACTGCAAAATTCACACCTCATTGTTGCCCTTCCACATCTGTCCCATTCTCCCCCCTCTCCTCTTCATCCATTCCCCCTCAGCTCAGAATCACCTCAAACTCACCTAATATCTGTATGTAACAAGAGACCATATCTGATGTATACAAATAATGTAACTAGTGTAACATATTTGGTATCATTCAAAATGTCTCAGTGCGTCTGGTATAGTGTTTTGTCCCCAGGTTTATAAAACTCAATGACAACAAAGTTATAAGGTCTTTGCCAAATACTGAATAACTCTAGAGGTCTATACCCCTCCTTGAAGGTTTAACACCAGGAAGCCAAGAACCCATTCACTCCCAAATTCTCAAAGGACAATACCATTTGGTACACAATGTGTATTCTGTCTGGATATTTAAGGAAGGCTGGCCCAGAGCTCAGGGTTCTCTGTAGTCAGACGATCCCGCACACCTCACTGTGTGTAACTTTAATAACAGAAATCTGCATTCGGATTTCCCATGCTTTGCAATTACATGTAGTTTTCTCAACTGCCAGGTATGTTCTTTGACTTGTTTCTCTAACTTGTGTTTTAAATCTTACCTGGCAAATAAATTGTTACCTTTTGATTTATTCTGTGTTCCTCTGAAATCATTTATATCAATATTGGTTCTTTAAAATAGGAGAAACTGCTCTGGAGGAACCGAGCAGGAGAATACCATTTTATATCATAACTGAAGCTTTAATGTAGGAGGAAGCCACTTAAAGACTATCAGTTTGAATCTCATTAGAAACTGATCAAAAGGTAAATGAATAGAAGAGGATTCAGAGTAATCAATAACTTAAATGATTAAAATAAAAGAATGATCAGAAAGTATTTAGAGCTTTAATTCTAAATTAGAGGTCAACTTAAAAATGGAGTCAGATTAATATAAAATTGGAGTCAGATAAAATTAATAACGGGATGAATTTGTAAAGTGCAAATTATTAACAATAATTGCTTTACTAAAGTGCTCAGAAAAGACAGAACAACGCAGAGACCTTCAAGGGGCAAATATATATGTTTTTAGCAGTTTTGCCTGCCCGTTTTTTACAGTGTTGGGGAGTAATAATCAGTACTCCCCAACATCCCTCTCTTTTTTTTGGGGGGGGGGGGTACTACACTGTTACAGGAAGTACCCCCCCATTTTAGTTATTTCTGTTTCCCTCCCCTTGTCCCCTCCCTCCAGGTGGGGGCTGAGAGAACGAGGGAGGAATGTGGCAGGGTGGAAGGCGGGGCCGGGTTGTGATTATACACACCTGGTCCCGTATCAGGCTAATTAAGCCTCCGAGAGGGATAAAGGCTGATGGCAGATGGTGGTGCGACGAGAGAGATCGTTTACGGACATGTCCGTCGTGTGTGTGTTTTTGTCTTTTGTTTAAATTTATAATTAAAATCTTATTTATATTATATTTATATTGTGGTGTAAGGGGGTTAAGGGAAAGGAGGAGGCGAGAACCGGCTTGGCAATATAAATAATAGTTTAATAATAAAATTAACCAAAAACATACAAACATAAACACACAGAGCAGCTGCCTGTAATTCTCTGTCTCTCTCGAACTGTAGTCACAGGCCGCCTTGATCCCTCGTGAGCCCCCATTAGGCTGATTGGGGACTGGGCGTGCGTTGTTCCAGCCAGGCCCCGCCCTCCTCCTCTCTACATATGGTTACTAACCATTCTGTAGTATTATTTTAATAAAGTAATAATGTATGAACCACAACTGTAGAATGTTTTTATTTTATTTATACATTTTTTGGTGGAAACCATGGTTTTACTGTAGTAATATTGTATTAACCATGACTGCTGTAACTATGATTCATTTTGTGGGTAATATGGCTTTACAGATACCATGGTTAAACTAAGGATACCACAGTAAAACCATGGTTTATTTGCTTAATTGATTGTTAAGCTAATGTAAATGTATTTGTAACGTTTGAAGGAAGTCAGGAGAGCAGGATCTAGATGCAGCTTAAATTTCATAGAAAATAAATCAAGATAGCAAATGGTAAATGAACTGGAGAAAACAACTGACAAAGACTTAGCAGAAATCAGGGCATAATATACACAAGGGCTAACATGGAATGGAACACAGGTGAGAACTATTGGGAACAGCTGACAAAGATGAGGGCAGTGAATGCTGGGAAGTGTAGTTCGGGGAAAACAGATGACCGAGAATAAACACAAGGCAACAAAACATGACAGTATTACTATCAAGTGATATGTTTAAATTCTAATATAATCTGATTGTTTTTTATTTAAAAATGTTTTAATTATAAACATTACTCAGAGTGTGTTTCAGATAACGATGTCATAAGGGGAAAAAACTACACAATTAGGGGGAAGTGTGTTCAAAGCAATCAAATGTGAATGTGTTTAGAGTTTGATATGAGAGTCCATTGGTCTTGTAAAATGGATGCTGAATGTCAGTAAAAAGGTAGGAGCCCACAAAGGAGAAGATGACTACAGAGCTGGGCAATGCACAGGATGACACCACTTCCCTCACATTAGCATGCAGGAATGGGCTGTCAAAAAATTTAACAAACAAAATAGAAAATGTCAGACATTCTTATTTACAGTGGACAACATCTATTTGCAATATTAAAACCTTTTTAGATTGATTCTGTGTACATTTTTTAAAAAGTTTTCCTCATTCTCCATTATTTTGTATAGAATAACTATAATTCACTTTTTTTATTCTTATTATTATTGTAAAGACAAAGCATTCTGTATTATTTGCAACTAATTTAGAACGGTCATGATCTAAAGCAGGTTAGAAGAATTGATAAAGCACTAGCAACTAATAAAGTTTACAATTAAACACCCTACAATTACCAGGAAGAACATAAAATGAGGTGTTTTGCAGAATGTTTAAGGTTATCTTTTCCACACCATGAAAGTGACTGGTCCAGCTGTCATCAGGAAGTGGCCATTAATCAGGAAGTGGCCATATTGTCCAAAGCATTAGCAGTGGGTAGAGAATAGGGCGCTCCCTGGTGCACAAAATTATTGTTGCAGGCAGTGGCATGCCTGCATTCTCTGTTCTGTTTACTGTCTGAAGTATTACGCCCAGATGATGCAGTTCCTCTGTGCTTCCAATGACTAGTATAAGGCCATGATAATACTTATGAAATACTGAGAGGAAAGAGAGATATAGAGGTGAGGAATGCAGAAGTAGAGAACTAGAGTAAATGATAAATTCTTACAAATGCATTCTTTATTGTAATTGAGATGTTTTGAAGGGATGGTTCACACTGTAAGATTGTATATGCAGAAGAATTCTAGCAGCATGATTTGAATCTAGGAAAAACCCAGCCTTTCTGATTGGAATGTTTCAACGTCATAAATTACAGGCCCTCAGCATTAATCCCCACACAGAGTTAAACCAGGCTTTTCTGTGTAGGGTTACAAGGACCATCAGATTTGCGCAACTCTAAGACATTTCATCTTAATCTAGCTTTGCTAGATAATGCTGAAAACCACTTTGAACTGTGGTAACGTTTGTACCTGACAAATGAATGATTATAGACTGATGGTCTGCTTTAAAATGTGTGTAGTGATGTGCAATCACTTATAATTGATAAATATAATCTTTAATTTTGTATGATTCATCTCATTCTACTAAGAATAGTAACTATAAGGCTTAACTTGATAAAATACAATGATGTGTAAAACCAATATGATTTTGAAACCAGGGATTTTCATGTTTTGTTACATACACGTACAATATTCATGAAAGAATATAATATTTTGTATGCAAGCATTTGTTTGGTTACATAGAGAAAGCTGATGACAACGAATATCATGTCTCTTGTACCATTCTCAAGATATAAAAGTTCATGATTAAATATACACTATTTTTGAGCGGGAGATTTGTAATACTCTGGAACAAAGGACCATAACTCAACTGTTGGAAAAGACAGCCCAGTTGACCATGTGACTCTGAAAAGTCACTTCTGATTGGCACAGGACACCTTTGGGGATGCGGTCAATTTCAGTTCAAATATTTCCAAACAGGAAGAACACACCTCTCTTCTCTCTTCTCTTCTGATCTTGAGGCTCTAGGCTCTTCGTTCTGCCTCTCTGCTGCCTGCACATGATTCGTCTGGTCGCTCCACTGACGGCCAGGTCCAAGCCACGTGAGGTCCAAGGAAGCTCAGAACTCGACGTCCCGAGAAAGCTTAATTCTCACTGTATTGATCATTTATTTCACATTCTGTCATTCTTTTCACCAACCTGTCTCATGTATATATGTGTTAGATTAGATTATGTTTAGAATAGTTATAAAGTTTGTCTGTGTTCAAGGATGACTTGACTGTGGTATATTTTAATAAATAATCTCATCCCTGTTTCTGAAAGATTTCACTTCAAAGCTGTATCTAAATATGTGTGATATTATTTTCAATAAGCCAAGAGAATAATATCACTAAGTGAATTAATCATGATTCTCTTTTTAAAGCTAATCCCTTACAGTAGAAATTGTGAGCGGATACAAAGAGATGTTGTATTATAATTTAAATGGTGGAGAATCTATTAAGACAAATAATCTAGTTATTTGTTATCTAATTTATAATGGTTGTTGAATGTGACAAATTCCGTTATACATTTCATTACCTAATAAGGTACAATAAGTTTCTGAATAAAAAAAATGTGAAAGATGTTAGTATGTTCTTGCTTTTCTTTTTCACATTATGAAAGTGAAGGGGACTGGAGCTATAAATCTCCAAAAATGGCGGAGAATATATGTATACACTATGTTCCATGCCTTTTGAAAACATAAGACAACAATAAAGTCATATGATCCATTTTTGTCATTTTTGGGGCTTGAGAGCTGGACCAGTCACTTTCATGATGTGGAAAAGGTAACCTTAAACATTCTGCAAAACACCTCATTTTATGTTCCATTGAAGAAGAAAAATATGGGCTTGGAACACCTTGAGGGTGAGTGAATGATTTAATCAATTTTAATTTTTCTGGGTGAACTACTCTTTTAATATTTAAACTGTGCCACACATGGAAAATGTTCATCAACATAGTTTTATTATCTCCCCATCTCTCTTTCCATTTCTTCCCCATTAAATCTTCATTAATGATTTATTACCTAGATAAAACAAGATGGCTTGAGTTTGAATATCTGTTCCAGCAAAGCCTCTGGTTCTTTTACATATCAGAGCTCTGAACTTACTGTTGATGGTGCCTTTCATTGCATCACCCACAAAGGCGATGGAGATGAACAAAGCGATCACTTCTTCTGTGGAGCTGAGAGGACATACAGATTGGAACACATTAATCAACTGATCTTCACTTTTATCAAAGCAAAAGAGCACAAACCAAGACAAAACAACAAACTCAAGGCATGCCTCCAGCAGAGATTATCATCCAAAATACAACAGTGCACATATTTATGATGGATGTTGATGGTACAAACAGTGTCTAAAGAACAAATGTCTGAGATATTTCAGGATGTGGCATCTGCCTGAAAATGTTTCAAAAAGAATTGCATGCCATAGCCAGATATTTATTATTATGGTTCTATAGATTACTTTATTGCTGTCAATTAATTTATTTGTATAATAACCGGCAATCTGTGCTAGTTTCATAGTGCCACTCCATGCTCTCTTTCTTCTCACATTGTATGTGTGTGTGTTTGCGTTCAAATATATACACATATATACACGCATACCATTTCACTGACCTTTAAAGAGCTTCATAAACAGGCTGACATTGAAGATTCCCCCCAGTATGAGGAACAAGTTGTTCCAGAGGCCAATGCAAGCATAAAATGCAGGAAAACCAAGGTCATAATCATCACAGATGCCTCTGATCACTGTAGTATACAAACAAAATAAAAACAGTTCTGAAAGAGTTAGTGAACTGAACGTTCTTCATATAAGAAAGGTACAGTACCAATAATAAATATGGCAAGAGGTGCGGTGGTGAGAGGAATAAGGACCCAGCAAATATCACTCCTCCAATGCTCTGACCAATGATGGTTTTCTGTACATCTGCAGAGATACAAATAAACCATCTTAATTATATTAAATGGGCCTCAGAATGCCCATCTATTACATTATCACATAAATGCCCTGCTAGAATAAACATGTTAAACCAACCATCTTAAAGAGGTCAAGCTGTTTTTTTGATGGGTTTTTTTTGTTGTTTTTTTTTTTACATGGCAGCTGGTTTGTTATTGGTGCAAGGTGGTTTACCAGCTCTAATTTGCATGACAAAGATTGTCTACCAGATGGTAGTCCAGCAGATACAGACTGATCACACAGTGAATTTAGCAACAGGAGGACAAAAGTTCTGCTGCTGAAATCTGTCTCTGTGACTACTGAAATTCAAACCACTGCCCCCAGTGGACGAAGCTGGAAGTATTGTTGAGGTGAAATATACATAGGGTGAGTTGCGAGTTGTATTTTTAGTTGTTAATGATGTATTAAAAGTCAACAGGAATTCATACTTTATATACAGTATACGGTCAGTGGAGTAAAATTTGTATTTTAGAGCAGGAAAAAAATAACCTATGAATCAGGCTCACCATTGTAAGGCTACTGGACCAGACAACATTCCTGGCAGAGTGCTCAGAGGATGTGCAGACCAGCTGGCAGATGTTCTTACCGACATCTTCAACATCTCTCTGAGCAACGCCGTCGTTCCAACGTGCTTCAAGGCCACCACCATCAACCCATGCCAAAGAAGTCTTCAGTGTCCTGCCTCAACGACTACCGTCCCGTAGCACAAAACACCCATCATAATGAAGTGCTTCGAGAGGCACGTCATGAGGCACATTAAGACCCAGCTGCCCCCCTCACTAGACCCACTGCAGTTTGCGTATCGTCTGAACCATTCAACAGACGATGCCATCGCCACTGCCCTCCATCTGGCCCTCACCCACCTAGATAAAAAGGACTCACACATTTGAATGCTGAACCTGAACCTGCTGGGCCTGGACACCTCCCTCTGCAACTGGATCCTGGACTTCTTGACAGGGAGATCTCAGTCAGTCAGGATCGGGAACAGCATCTCCACCACCACCACACTGAGCACTGGGGCCCCACAGGGCTTTGTGCTCAGTCCACTGCTGTTCACTCTGCTGACTCACAACTGTGCAGCAATGCACAGCTTGAATCACATCATCAAGTTCGCCGATGACACGACCATGGTGGGTCTCATCAGCAAGAACGGCGAGTCAGCATACAGAGAGGAGGTGCAGCGGCTAATGGACTGGTGTAGAGCCAACAACCTGTCTCTGAATGTCGACAAAACAAAAGAGATGGTTGTTGACTTTAGGAGAGCACAGAGTGACCACTCTCCGCTGAACGGCTCCTCTGTGGAGATCGTTAAGAGCACCAAATTCCTTGGTGTTCACCTGGTGGAGAACCTCACCTGATCCCTCAACACCAGCTCTATTACCAAGATAGCCCAGCAGCGTCTCTACTTTCTTCGAAGGCTGTGGAAAGCACATCTCCCACCCCCCATCCTCACTACATTCTATAGAGGGACTATTGAGAGCATCCTGAGCAGCTGCATCACTGCCTGGTTTGGGACTTGCACCGCAAAGCCCTGCAGAGGATAGTGAGGACAGCTGAGAAGATCATCGGGGTCTCTCTTCCCTCCATCAAAGACATTTACAAAAAACACTTCATCCGCAAAGCTACCAGCATTGTGGATGACCACACACACCCCTCACACAAACTCTTCACCCTCCTGCCATTTGGCAAGAGGTACCGAAGCATTCGGGCCCTCGCGGCCAGATTGTGTAACAGCTTCTTCCCCCAAGCCATCAGACTCCTCAATACTCTGGTTTGACACACACACACACACACACACACACACACACACACACGTGTCCTGAATTGCACTTTAATTATTGTCACTTTATAACTGGCTGCTACCTGAATAACTGCTATGTGCATAGAACACTATCTTATAGTATGTTATGTTTACATTTGGCATTTTTAGAAACTGTAATCTTTTGCACTACTGTGTACTGGTCTCTTACTGTGTCTATTGTCCTGTTCATTGTTAGTAATTTATTGTACTGTCCCGTACTTTTTGCACACGTTTGCACGTGCACTTTATATAGTATTTTATTTAGTCTGTGTAGTCTCATGTGGTTCTGGGTTTGTCCTATGTTGTTTTATGTAGCACCATGGTCCTGGAGGAACGTTGTCACATTTCGCTGTGTACTGTACTAACTGTATATGGTTGAAACGACAATAAAAACCACTTGACTTGACTTGGACTATTTCTCTTCAGCAGTTAGACCTATAAAGATGTCTTTATATTCCTTAAAGGGATATTTCACCCAAAAATGAAAATTCTCATAATTTTGTCTTTGTGTCTTTTCTGCAGAAACAAACCAATTTTTTTAGGAGAATATTTTAGCTCTGTAGGTCTATTGAATGCAAATGAATGGTGTTCAGTATTGTGAAGCTCCGAAAGCACATAAAGGCAGCTGTAATGACTTCACAGGAAGGAGGACACGGGAACAGGGTTCAACACAAAGGTAAGGGCTCTTTAATTACGGGTAGTAGACAGACAGGGGTAGTGCAAAACGTGCTATACATAAACTTCGTGAACTAGACTAACAGCTTCTGACTCTCTATGGCCAACACTGGACTGGCAGCTCTCTCTCTCGATCTGGAGGTACTGGTGCTCTTTTATGCGGCTCTCCCCATACTCACTGAAATTAGAGACAGGTGTTAGACATAATTTAGCTCAGGTGCAAGCGCCCTTACCGCTCCCCCTCTCCGGACGGGCGCTTGACCACGCCCCCGCTGCCACATACCCCCACCGCCCGACTCAGGCCGGGGCATCATCCGGCCTGCCTACCACTCCCCCCCCATTTCTGGAGAGGAAGTCGGCGACAGCCATCTGCACCCCCGGTCTGTGGACCACCTCGAACTTAAAAGGCTGGAGAGCCAGATACCAACGGGTGATCCGGGCGTTAGTATCCTTCATGCGGTGGAGCCACTGCAGTGGGGCATGATCCGAGCAGAGAGTGAAGGCCCGCCCCAGCAGGTAGTATCGGAGTGTGAGGACCGCCCACTTGATGGCCAGACACTCCTTCTCTACAGTGCTGTACTTCGTTTCCCTTAAGGAGAGCTTCCGACTGATGTACAGCACCGGGCGCTCCTCCCCCTCCACCACCTGCGAGAGTACGGCCCCCAGCCCTCTGTCTGAAGCGTCCGTCTGTAATAAGAAAGGGAGAGAGAAGTTAGGTGAATACAAGAGCGGCCCTCCACAGAGTGCGGCTTTAACTCGTGTAAACGCCTGTTGGCACTGCTCCGACCATTGGACCGGATCTGGAGCCCCCTTTTTAGTGAGGTCAGTCAGCGGGCTGGTGACATCCGAATAATTAGGCACAAATCTTCTATAATAGCCAGCCAGCCCCAGGAACTGCCTCACCCCCTTTTTGGTCTTAGGCCTAGGGCAAGTCGCAATCGCCGCGGTCTTATCAATTTGGGGACGCACCTGGCCATGACCCAAGTGGAACCCCAGATACCGCACCTCCACACGCCCAATCGCGCACTTCTTGGGGTTTGCTGTGAGCCCCGCCCGCCGCAGCGACTTCAAGACCGCCTTCAGATGTTGTATATGCCGCTGCCAATCATTACTATAGATAATGATGTCATCTAAATAGGCAGCGGCGTAAGCGGAGTGCGGGCGGAGGATACGGTCCATCAGACGCTGGAACGTGGCTGGGGCCCCGAACAAACCGAACGGAAGTGTCACAAATTGGTGTAATCCGAACGGCGTGGTGAAGGCTGTTTTCTCACGGGAAATTGGTGTCAAGGGGATCTGCCAATAACCCTTTGTCAAATCCAATGTCGAATAAAAGCGAGCGGTACCTAACCGATCGAGCAGTTCATCAACCCGGGGCATTGGGTACGCATCAAATTTAGACACCGCGTTGACTTTTCTGTAGTCCACACAGAACCGCACAGACCCGTCACTCTTGGGAACGAGAACGACCGGGCTGGACCAATCGCTGTGGGACTCTTCTATTACCCCCATATCAAGCATGGCATCCAATTCGTCCCGAACAATTTTCTTTTTATGCTCGGGGAGGCGATAAGGGCGGCTACGAACGACCACCCCCGGCTCGGTCTCGATATGGTGCTCGATGACGTTTGTGCGACCCGGTAGGGGAGAAAACACGTCTGCAAACTCCTCTTGCAACCTGGCAACCTCTGAACGTTGGCACGGGGAGAGGTGGTCTCCACAAATGACCGGGGCATTGAGATCGGTTTTTGAATTTACCTCCGGTCCGAGCTCCGCCCTCTCTGGAACTACCGTAGCCAATGACACAGGGACCGCCTCCCTCCATAATTTAAGGAGGTTGAGGTGGTAAATTTGACGCGCGCCCCCCCATCGGTTCGTTTTACCTCATAATCGAGATCCCCCACTCGTGGTGTGACCTCAAAGGGCACTTGCCACTTGGCGAGTAATTTAGAGCTCGACGTGGGGAGCAATACAAGAACTTTATCTCCCGGTGCAAACTCCCTTAGCTGTGTTCCCCGGTCATACAGTCGGCATTGACGTTCTTGGGCCCGGAGCAAATTCTCCTGTGTTAGTTTCCCCAAAGTGTGGAGTTTTGCTCTGAGGTCAAGAACGTATTGAATTTCGTTTTTGCTATTCGAAGATCCCTCCTCCCAGCTTTCTCGTATAACATCTAAGACACCGCGTGGGCGTCGCCCATACAGTAGCTCAAATGGAGAGAAGCCGGTTGAGGCTTGCGGGACCTCTCGTACTGCAAATAACAGGGGATCGAGCCATCTGTCCCAGTTTTTAGCATCCTCGTGTACGAACTTACGAATCATGTTCTTGAGCGTTCTGTTAAAACGTTCCACTAGGCCATCTGTCTGCGGATGGTACACGCTAGTGCGAATCGATTTAATGCCCAATAGATCGTAAAGTTCGCGAAGTGTGCGTGACATAAATGTTGTGCCTTGATCGGTGAGGATTTCCTTTGGAATCCCCACCCGGGAGATTATTTTGAAGAGCGCCCCAGCAACACTACGTGCTGAGATGTTGCTTAGAGGCACTGCTTCCGGATATCGCGTTGCGTAATCCACTAGGACTAACACAAAGCGATGTCCACGTGCTGTCCGCTCTAATGGCCCGACGAGGTCCATTCCAATTCTCTCGAAGGGGACTTCGATCAACGGAAGAGGGCGCAATGGCGCTTTTGGGGTGGCCGGTGGGTTTACCAGCTGGCATTCACGGCACGCCGCGCACCATCTGCGGACGTCGCCGGTAATGCCCGGCCAATAAAAATGGGCTATTAGGCGGAGAAGTGTTTTCCTTTCTCCTAGGTGACCCGCCATGGGATTATAATGAGCCGCCTGGAATAACATTTCGCGGCGGCTCCGTGGAATCAATAATTGTGTAACATTTTCTTTTGTATGAGTGTCCTGCGTCACTCTGTACAATCGCTCATTTATAATCGCAAAATAGGGGTATGCGAGAGCGATGTCCGGCTGAAGACGCTGACCATCAATCGTCTTCACCTGATCGAAGGCGTGCTTAAGAGTTTCATCCCGCGACATGCTCCAAAGGGAAATCTACGTCAGGGAATTGCCTACGAAGGGGAGGGGCAGAGGACCCGCCCCTTCCCTCGTCATCCTGATTTGGAACAGTCGAGGATGGCCCCGGCTCCGCCTCTCCTGCCAAAGCATCGCACATCGCACATCTCCCTATTTTAGTGCAGGACCCATCCGTGCAAATTCCCCCTAATACATCTCTAAATACAGGCCAATCAGTTCCCAAGATTAGAGGATGGGTGAGGCGGGAACTAACCGCTGCCTCCACTCTATGTTTTCTCCCTCGGAATTTAACCAGTAGGGTCACCATCGGATAGTTGTGAACATCCCCATGCACACACCTCACCCTAACCCGCTTAGCTGTGCTCAAAGCCCCGGGTTGAACCAAGCGTTGATGGATGGTGGTCTGATTACAACCGGTATCCAGCAAAGCTTGGTGTGTACCCCCCTGGATTCTTACCGGAATCCGGTACGCTCCAGCCCGATCGGGGGCAGCATGTGGGAGATCGGAGACCCGAACCACCGCCCCCACCTTCATCAACGAACACCGATCGCGGTAGAGGCTCGGGTCCCCGGACCTCCGACAGGCTGGCCCAGGCGCTACACCCGTACATGCTTCGGCGGACGCCCCCACCTGAGGGGGAGAGCAGTTGTAGGTTGTGGGGGAAGGAGGTGATGTGGCTGATGACTGGTTTGATGATCCTAACCAGGCTCCTCGCCTGCAGGGGGCAGGAACGGGCCCTGGAGAGAGGACAGAGGGAGAGGGTTGGAGGGGATGGGCGAGAGCAGAAGAAAACACAGGGGGAGGGGGAAGAGAGGGAGAGAGAGAGAGAGAGAGAGAGGGCTCATCCGCCCTTGGGTTCGCCGCCATGTGGTCCTCTGCGAGCTGGACGGCCGCCTCCAGCGACGCCGGGCGGTGGCACTGGGCCCACTCCACCGTTTTCCTGGGCAAGCATTGGACGAACTGCTCCAGCACCACATGATCGATGAGTCCCTCGACGTCGCGGTCTCCCACTAGCAGCCACCTACGGCAGGCATCATGGAGCCGCTGGGCAAAGGCGAACGGGCGGTCGGACTTCTGCAGCATCATGTCCCGGAAGAGTTGGCGGTTTTCTTCGGGGCTCCGACCAACCCGTTGCAAGATGGCTTTCCTCAAATCAGCGTAGGCCAGGAGGTTAGTTGCCGGCAGTTGTTGAGCCGCGAGTTGGGCTTCCCCGGACAGAAGAGGAACAAGGCGGGCTGCCCACTGACTCTGCGGCCAGCCCCAGATTTCAGCAGTTCGTTCGAACAAATCCAAGAATGCTTCAACATCGTCAGCCGCCCCCATCTTCTGTAACGTGGGCGGGGGCAGCATGGCACGCGTGTCCGGGGTCGCGGCTGCGGCGGCCTCCTGGCTGAGGAGGCTCCGGATGGCCTGTCGATCCTCTGCTTGGGCCCGTACGATCTCACAGAATCGCCGATCTTGCTCCTGTCTGAGCTCAAGCAGGGACTGTTGGTGGCTTTGATGTAGAGCAGCGAGGGACTGGAGGACTTCGGCCAGCTGGGAGGACTCTACAGGGCGAGCTTTCTCCATGGTTGGATGTAGAAGATCCAATTTTCTTTGTCCCGGGTTTCGGCACCAGTGTAATGACTTCACAGGAAGGAGGACACGGGAACAGGGTTCAACACAAAGGTAAGGGCTCTTTAATTACGGGTAGTAGACAGACAGGGGTAGTGCAAAACGTGCTATACATAAACTTCGTGAACTAGACTAACAGCTTCTGACTCTCTATGGCCAACACTGGACTGGCAGCTCTCTCTCTCGATCTGGAGGTACTGGTGCTCTTTTATGCCGCTCTCCCCATACTCACTGAAATTAGAGACAGGTGTTAGACATAATTTAGCTCAGGTGCAAGCGCCCTTACCGCTCCCCCTCTCCGGACGGGCGCTTGACCACGCCCCTGCTGCCACAGCAGCATAAAAGAAATACACATGACTCATGTGATTGAATCCATGTCTTCAGAAGCGATCATATAGATGTGAATAAGAAATACTATACATCAATATTTAAGTCCTTTTTTACTACAAATCTTAATTTTCACTTTTACTTTCACTTACCCCCGATTCCCATATAATCGGGATAATCTCATATCACTTCTGAAGACATGGATTTAACCACTGGAGTCGCATGGATTACTATAATGCTGCCTTTATGTACTTTTTGGAGCTTCAAAGTTCTCGCCACCATTCACTTGCATTGTATGAACCAACAGAGCTGAGATGTTCTTCAAAATAAATCTTTGTCCCTGTACCTACAGTATTTACCTGTATGCAGACGCCTAGCATTCATTTCTGAACAAAGTATACTTTGGGATGAAAACATACACGTATGCTATATAATACACATTTCAGTAGTATGCACTTAGTTTGAAGTGTAGGCTGTTCACAGTTTGAATTGTGTCACAGGTATACGTATATAAAGGGCACCAGACATGGCTTAACAAATACAAATTTTGAGTTGGAACTATCTGTTTAATAAAAGGACTTCACTGACACAGGAAACAACTATATGCACATAAATACCACAGGCCTATCTCTCTTTGTGTGCTCTCATCATTCAGAGAGCCAAACGAAATCACTGGCAGCAGGATAGCGATGTAGAGGAAGATGGCTGTAGTTGTATACTTCAATAAAGATCTGTTAGTCCCTGCACACTGCAACAAACTCTTCATTCTGAGGAATGGAGAGAATTCTGTTATTTTCAGTAATAGCCAAGTCAAGAAGGGCCTTAGAGTGAACAGACACACATCATCTGTGAAGTCGTACAGGTACAATGGAAGCCTCCGGCACAGGTCTTCATAAATTCCATGGTCAACGCTGAGGAAATCTTTCACCTGAGCACAAATGGAGATATGTTTAAAAAAAAAAACACGTTGAATATTGTTGTTTTGTGTTCTTTATAATGAATAAAACCACAGCACTCATGAAATGCTAACACTTGTCCCTAATGCACCATGAAATAACTCATCATTACTACAAAAAATCTGTGTGTCTGGGAATATCAGTAATCTTAGTTCTATCTCACAAAACTGTCTCTTAAAGTGGATCTCCTGTGTGATTTTTCTTGGGGGGGGGGGGGGGGTTGAGGTGTTAGAATGTAATGTAACGGAGGTCTCTGAGTGATGATTGTGCTTCTTAACCCACAGGGAAAAATTAACATGAATTTAATAGGCAAACTGAGCAGATAATTTCTTTGCGATTCTGTTAACATGTCCAGAGTCTCTCTCTGCTTCAAACCTTGAGTGGTTTGTTACTGTGTTGGTCAAGCTCTTCCTCCACCGAGGGCTTCTGGATGGTGGTGGAGAGTCGCTGCCTTTGAATCATCAGCTCTTGCTAAAATCCTCCTGGGTCTTAGTTTCCAGGAGTTTCTGTCGAAATGAGATATCTGAGAACAAAGTGGCAAATGCTCTATGGCAGTCTTTGTACTTTTCTGAAGGGGTAATAAACAAGAAAATTAAAACACAGGACACTGGTCGGTATAGTGATTACTGTAAAACTTAAATTGCATATCATGTCAGATTGCTACATGCTAGAATCAACACTACAGATTGTGATGTACAAAAGCCTCTGTTTCAAATCAAGTGTAAGAATTAACTTTGTTTGAAACAATTGCACATCTTGAGCCTTCGACTGTGATAATCCGAACAGGGTGTTAATTGGAGGGTGAAAGGAAGTGCTTACTGTTCACGGTGGGGCCAGGATTAGGATAACATAATGGCCATAACAGCAGTTAACACCCCAATTCTATGGCCGCTCCAGACACGCAATACAAACACAGCGTCGCTGAAGGCTCTTCACATAACAGCTGAATACAGAAGGGCACACAGTCAAAATATTTTATGGTATTTATACATATTGTGTCTCTTCATCAGCCATGCAGCACTGTTTAATTGTTGCAGGAAGATTATATCTCAGCAGAAAGACAATGGATTCATAATAGATATATTGGCTAGGCTGATTAATCAGCCAATTTTTGATTATTTAGAGGTTTTCGGCCAATAAACTTGCATGCTTGACAAATGTAAATGGTGACTAAGGCTAACGTTTTGCCTTACATTTCCTTTTGAACTATCCCTTTTAAGTTTAACCTAAAACATTGTAAATGCATAATACATATTTCAATTAAATTTTTAGTAAATTTAACACTGTGTAAAGTAATATATTTGAGTGGTTCTTAATTGATTATAATTAAATTGTGTTAGATACTTATAGATATGCCACTATGTCAATAGCATATCGGGTGAATGGAGTCAATATTTAGGATGAATACAGTTACTCAAAACAAGGCCACTGTTTGACGTTAAAGGGATAGTTTACCCAAAAAAGAGAATTCTCTCCTCATTTACTCAACGTCATGCCATCTCAAACTCGTATGACTTTCTTCTGTGGAACCCAAACTAAGATAGTTTCAAGGAGATACAGTATGATGTGTTTTTGTCATTACAATATAAGTCATTGGGGTCCAAAATTCTCAGGCTCCAATAAGAACATAAAGGCAGCATAAAAGTTATCCATAATCAAGACTCGAGTGGTTCAAACATGTCTTGTGGAGTGGTACGATCACTAGTCTACGTGAAACAGATCAAGGTTCTTATTCACTATAGGTTTTGACAAAATATATTTTTTTGTGTTAAGTTAATTTTGGGTGAACTATCCCTTTAAGCTGGCTGTAAACAAGTAGCCCTTATTACCTGAATTCAAAGTAAATCAGGGGTGGACTGGCTATATGGAGAACCGGGACCGTGAAGAAACGGGCCAGAATGGCCGAACAACACCTTGAAGGGCAACTAAACTCAACAACTTTTGGGCCTGTTTGTATTTCAAATCCAGGCCGATTTCTCTTCCCAGTCCATCCCTGCTCTAAACATCTGCATTATATATATATATATTATATATTATAATATATATATTATTTTACTTACAGCACACAGAGCCAGCATTGCTGGTAATGCACTCCCGTGGCTGTTGCTGTCACACCTTGAATGGTCTCAGTCAGCAAGTGAACATGAACAGAAACAGAGAAAAAGTGATAGAAAGAGAAAGACTATAAAAATGTTTTTCCTTTTTTTAAAGACAATGGGGTCTTCCATTTAGAACATCCTCAAAGGGTCTGCCCTGTATTTTTGACTTGCTAGAATACATGCCCTGTGGCGCTCAGGTGGGCAGCTGCTCACCATTTGCATCCTGTCCTCCAGCATCTATAAACAGAGTGCTCATGACCTCCTCCGCATCGCAGCTGCCCTGCCCATCCATGGCCACATTGTCCAGCATTCTGCGCAACACTTCATGTAGAGAGGCTGCCTTCTCATCCATCAGGATACTGGCCTGGGCAAAGAAGCAATCCAGATCCCGATGAGCTCGCACCTCCTCCTGGAAATTCATCAGCTTTACATACTGAAACAAGGAGGATTCAAAAGGGGTTGTTTAGTAGTGATGCTTGATTCTTTTGAATTGATTCTTTTAAATGATTCAAATGAACAAATTTACAAAGCATTTGTATGACATTTACATTTGGCAGATCCCTTGATTTGGCATTGCTAGCACCAGAAATACACCTGCACGTTTGTAATGTTTGTTACATACAGAATGTAGCTTTACATTTACAATGTAAAAGTACAGTAATAACAATTTAAATTGCCATTGAACATGAAATGTTCAAATACATTTGCCTTGCTTACCATATGAACCTTAATGGGTGTAAAATTGTGAGGTGGATTAATTTACAATTGGACATTTGAAATAAATTGTTTTATCATAACAGTGATAAACAGCATTAAAGGAGTCCTGAAATGCCTTTTTTTTTTTTTTTTTAAATATATTTTAATATATTCCTTAAAGTACACTTATAATATTAGTAATATAATTAGTAGTCATATAATTGTAAAACACAATAATATTCTCGGTTTTGGTGCTGCTCTCCTTTAAGACTTGACAGTTAACGCCCACTGTTATGATTGGCTCTCTGTTCTTTTCTGACCTGTTCTCTCCTTGCCATCTCACTGCTCACCATTACTGGGAAGGGCTACGGAAATGATAAGGTGAAGTAGGCATTGATGTGTGGCTATGGATGCAGTCACATACAAATGTTTACCCCAGTGGGACATAACAATGTGGAGGCTGTAAAGAATGAGTAGTTTTTGTTTCAACAAATGCTCTTTTTGCAGTGAAGAGGAAGTTTTGAGTTCTGAAACTTACAGTGTGTTTTTACAGTACAATGACCTCATATGTTAAAAGATCAAGGAATATGTTATTTCTCATGTCATGACCCCTTGAAACAGTATTATTAATTAAATATTAATTTAACTTAAGTGATGAGTGATTCTGAATCAGTGAATTTGACTCGAAACTCACTAGAATGAACCAATTCACAAACATGAATTATTGAACTGAAAGAACTCAACACTGTTGTTCAGTATATCAATATGTATAAGTCAAGAATATGTGCATCTCAATGTTTAAGAAAAGAACAGCAATAGGTTTTGATTACTATTAGTGAATATAACTCACAAGGTAATTTGACAGTTTGCAGCTATAGAAAAAAGAAATTTATGCTTCAAATTGAAACTACACTGTAAAAAGTAGTGACCTCCAATTGTTACCTTAAGGAGCTATAGTAATTCTACTTTTTCTAAAATTAGTTTTGTAGGTGTAACCTAATGTATTCAGGTTGATTATGTGATGTTAAATAACATTTATGACTTAAATAAAACTATTTTATTTAGATGTTACCACATGAAGAACATGAAGGTTTACTGACTGTAACATATTAACTCAATTACAGGTGCAAATTGTAAAACAGCTGTAGTAAGAAAAGCTTACTCTTCTTGATGTATTTAGGAGGCCAAGTCCCAAGGCATCTGTGTCTATTAATAGGCAGAAAGGAGAGGTAAAGAGAACAACAATGATAAATTGTTAAAACCTTTGTGCTGTTACATGGATGTGTGTATTTGAAGGACAGAACACTGAGCTAGGACTCCCAGATGATGTGTTTTCCTTCATTATCCAATAGCCCTGAGCACCCTGTATTATGTCTCCCTGGTTAAAAATAGTCAAAGAGCCTCTGACTTTGCAGCACAGACAAATCAAAAGTGTGCTGTGGTCCCTGAACCCTGACACCACAGTCACAGTCATCCAACTTGGCACAGTCTGTTTCCCCAGTGCAGTAAACCCAACCAAAATATAAAAACAATACTGATTGTTTCTAAGGCTGAATGCGAACACACAGCATTTTTTAAAGGCATTCATAGTGTGGAGGAGGAAAAGAAACTGCTGTTGGTTGTGTTGTGTAGTTGATGCACTGCTGGGATTCTCAGGCCTTTTTCAGACTGCCACTAAAAATCAGATTTTTTGCATATCCAGTTTGTATCCAGATTAGTTTTATGGGGGCTTTTCCACTGCACGGTACAGCTCGACTCTGCTCACTTTCTTGGGGTTTTCCACTGTGGCTAGTACCTGGTACCTGGTACTTTTTTTAGTACCACCTCGGGCGAGGTTCCAAGCAAGCTGAGCTGATACTAAATGTGACGTCAAAACCCTGCAGATCACCGATTGGTCAGAGAGAATCGTCACTACCGGCGTTACTGGATTTGCGACACGAGACATCAACCTGCTAGTTTTAAAGTTAGCAACATCGATAGCATTATAATTTGTTCACACAAATTTCGAATTTTAAAAAGAAATGGCTGTGTGCAAAACCACACCATGGTCAATAAAGAAGGTCCAGACGTTCTTCTCGTTAGCGACGAACGAAACTACATGGAACAAAATGTCTTTCAGGAAGTGTCTCAGCTGTTGGCCACACGGCTACCACCGGACCTACCAACAGCGTAGGGAAAAGTAAAAAAAAAATATTAAAAGTGACTACAGAACCATCAAGGACCACAACAGCCGGAGTGGTTCAAAGAGAAGAAAGTGGAAGTGGTTCGACCAAATGGACGCTCTCTATGGCAATGGGAGTTAGAGTGCCCTGGACTCGGCCACAGCGTTATTGGAGTACACGATGGATGATGGTACATTTTGTTACGTTAACTCTATATTCTTCTTGAAAGCTTCACTTTATTTAGTTGACCAGCTACTGCAAAGCATGCTTCTTAAACAACCAGGCCAATTTAACTGATACACTTCTGTAAAATCACCATGCAACAACTGCTTTATGTAGCACAATGAGCTAGGAGCTAACAGCTTGTGTTCGTGTTACTGTTTATGGTCAGTAATGTTTGTGTCACGTTTAAGATGATGTCAAAGTAAGTGAGCAGAGTCGAGTCGAACCATAACATGCAGAGAAAAAGTGCCATTTTGATAGTCTGGACAGCAAAAAAACACATGAAATATGATTTTTCCTAATCTGATTCAAACCACATCGGGAGATGGTTTCAGATGAGATTGAAATCTGATCTTTTTAGATGCGTCTCAGTCCGGACACTCTGGCTGCTCAATTCGGATTTCAAATGGTCTTTTGCTTCACTCTTAACATAACACACAACGATGACGTCGAGACTCGGTGACTGCAGCAGGGAATATCACAATATTTACCAGTCTCCTCCGTCACTGAGTTTTACTTGTGCGACAGAGGAGGTCTGCACCGTGACATGGCAGGGCACTTATTTGGAGAGCGAGATGATGCACCTCCATTTTTACTGTATCTATTTTGAAAGCATGTTCATGTGGGTACGCCTACGTCATTACCAAAGCAACCCATGCAGACAGGTTGGTTATGTCTGAATGTACAATCTGATTTGATCAATTGCAATTAATAGTGCAGACATTGTGCCTGAAAAGATCTGATTTGAGAAAAAAACTGATTTGCCTGCATTCTGAACATAGCCTCAGAGTACCTTGTGCAACAATCACAATTATTATTTTTTTCTGAGTAAAACATTTTTATTGATTCACCTATTAAACACAAAAAGGAAAAACATACAGTATATACACAGAATCAACAATTAAACCCCACTATTACCGAACCCCAACAACATCCCTGTGGTCACAATTTTGACTATATCATCTGTACTAGCCAGCTATATAATGTTAGCTTGGAGACAAATTCATACAAAAATACATCACTGAAAACCAAATGTTTATTTTTGCAAGTCATTAAAATATATGTTCATGATCAATGAACAGAAAATATAGAGAAAATGCAGCATTGGCTGAAACTCTTATACTGGCTCCAATCCATCCTTATTGATGAGTCTTGATATCTAAACACCCACTATTACTCTGAAACGCATTCACACACATACTGACCTGAGATGGTGGGGTGAATGGGCGTCTCATAATGACTATTGTCTGTTGGGCTTGTCATCGTGTCTCTTTTGCTGTCTTTCTCTTCTCTGCCATCCTCGGTTTCACCATCAAGCAGCTCTGAGATATCAAAATGTCACAATAGAGCTACTTCATAGAATAGATCTGTTTCAGCATTAAAGTGATTATTATTTCATTTAACTGCCTACCTCAGTCTGGCATGACCTTTTATAGCACATTGCATTTGCATTTGTTTAGAGGCTGAGAGGTATGCAGGGCTTTCATAAATCAAGCACACAATCACTCATCTTTAGTGAATCCTACTCTTTTTCATTTCAAGTACAGATATGTTTACTTAACACTATTTATGGTATATGACTTCAGATCAACCTTTCTCAAACATATATGCACCATCTGTTAAAGCTATAGAATGCGCCTTTGCCCTATAACCAAAACGAGGGCCACAGAGCAATATAACAATAGACACCCCAATAAATTCATTCTTTGCATGGAAGAGTATAATCATGACATGAGGTAAACTACATGATATTCCGAGGAATAAACTGAGAGTTTGCCTAAGGCTGCAGCTGTTTGGTTTCTGGTTGGGGTGATGCGCTGTGAAGCCTGTTTACTTGCAGTCTACAGCTATGATATTATTTACTCAATGTAATACAGGGAATTTGAGACCATTATATATATATATATATATATATATATATATATATATATATATATTTTAATTATGCTTATGCAGTCGCGATGTTTTTTTCATATAGTATGTAATGATTTTCACCAGCCCAACGTGTCCCTTTTGTGTCTTTCAGTTAACAAAAACTTGCTAGTGGAATTGCATTTTGAAATGTATTTAGAATAGCTTAATTAGATGCATGTAGGAACAGACATTCAGTGAATAACATACACATGTATCGTAAGGCTAAAGAAGACTTGGAATGTAGATGTAAACACTACGTTTGTGGTGCTTTTTTGGAGCTTGGCAGTTTGAATCCTCATCCACCTCCATCTGCTTATTATGTGTTCCATGGAAGAAAATGATTGATTATATGACATTTTAGGAATATGCCTTTCGTGTTTTCCGGCAAAATGATGGAGATCCTGTGGGGGAAAAAAAAGAGGCCTTAATTGACCATTTAAACAAAACATCCTTCTACAAATGAGTCATATTGAGGTATGAGTTAAATTAATGTCTGTGGTCAGAAAAAGGAGGAATGACAACATCATCATGTTTGGAGAAAAATGCTCTTTAATATTCAGAGAAAACATTTCACTAACAAGATCCATATGATTGTGTTGCGCCCTTACAAATTATAAATATAAAGTGAAACAGTGACATTTTTTCAGCAATCTTGGTTCCGGAAATATTTTTTCCATCTGGATTTTATAAAATCCTTTATAAGCCATGAATCAAACCAACCTCATCTGAGGTGAATCAGAACATTGCAAACTTTCATTAGAAGCAAAAAAGTATTTGAAAATCAGACAAAAGACAAAGGTACAAGACTGTGTACCTAACGTCTTTAATGAGGGAATGAGCAACAATACCATAAAAGCATTGCAAATGACACAATCAAATGTAAACCTATGGGGAAATATACAATTATTTATTAAATTTGTTGATTATATGTATGTGAACAATATATTATATTATATTGCAAAATATTCAGATATACTGCAAGTAGTAGTTTGAGAGTATAAGAAATTATTTTAATAATTTTTTTTAAATGAAGATGAAATAACATGGACTGATGCCTTCAACAGAAGCATACGCCATCGATTAACAACCTCAGAGCTCACGGTAGGTCTGTCTTCAAAGGTTTATACGGTTTTGTTAAAAATCTACTCCCCATATGGTGAAAATTAATGGGGTTTTTACATCTGGAACCAGACTGTCGCGTTTCAGAGCAGTACAGTGATGCAATCAAATGGTAATCCAATGATACTTTGTCATATACAATGGTCCTGAATGATTATCATTATGATGTGTCATGGTTCATGTCCAAAAAAAAAAAATGGTAATTATTTTTTTGTTAGTGTTTTCCCTGCAACTACTCTTTGAATAATGGAGCAATGGAGTGAAGAGCAGATATAACCCTATGAATCTTGAGTCACCATTATGAATTCAGGATCCTGACACTTCCCATAGCCTTAGCAGCACATACTTATTCCATGCCATCAAAGCGACTAGGATTTAATGGAAATTTCTCATCTTTGAAATTCATCAAATTTACACCAGCCCTGATAGCATCATGCATGGAAGGCTTAAGGCCATGTATTTTCTTCAGAGTGGATGAAATAAAAAGGTAATTTTCCGCACACACAGAAAAAAGAGAAACAAATCTTATTACGAGCTGTAGGATATTCTTATCACATGGTGTTACTATCTCCAATGTCCCCAGCCCCACAATCACCATCCCCACCATCTTTAATTTAGCAGACAACTTGCTTTGCTATAACTGTCCTCACACCAGAGGCACCTCCTTACACTGTAGCATCAGCCTTAGGATAGATCACTGCCTTTGCAGCCCTGCTGGCTTGGACAAATTGATTTGGTAATATCTTTATGACAAAATACCATTTGTTTCTACTGGAATGTTGGCTAAATAATAAATAAATAATCAGGTCAACTACAGAATTGTGGGAATCTGGGGCTTTTCTTTTGAGATGGATACTATGAATGTGACAGAGAATATTTTGAGAAAATCCCTCCCTGGTGGATGGATCTGCGGTACATACTGGCAATGTGACACCTGAGATTAGAGGAAAGATTTTGAAGTCAATCTCACCTCAGAGCCTCATCGGCCCATGACAAGCAGAGTCCTGTAATGGTTGGGTGTACACACTGAATGTGAAAAGACCATCTATGAGTGAACTTACAGATTCCATTAAGGAATGTTCTGGGTTCAATACAAGTTAAGCTCTATTAACAGCATATGTGTCATGCATGCAGAGTAGGAAGTGCCTCTGTTTATGAAATGATTAAGTCTATGGGGGCAAAGCTTTCAAGAGGAAATAGGCAGAAATGTGAAGTTTGAATTTTTGTTAAAGCACTTACACTGTAATCCTAACCCTAACTTTATAGCTACAATGGCACACATTGTTGAATACAAGACTTCATATACTGTGTGTGTACATATAATGTGTGCCATTGAAGCTATAAAGTTTTAGCAGTCACATTACTGTTCTGGGCGAATGAACTTATGCTAGTAATGCAATTCCAAACAATAACCACACTTTGGATTTTTGGATAGTCACGTCACATCCCTTTCTGATATCCTTGCATGTATTGTGCAAGAGTTACCAGGTTAAGCAGCTTTACATGGTCATGACAAAAGTTAATATATAAATCAACATGATTACATGTGAAGTCACCATGCAACATTTTAATAAATAATGTTTCAATTTTGTGGCTATACTTTCGAAACATTGTGTATTTATATGTTCATTCTGGTTCAATGCCTTGCTCCAAAGACTTTCGTTCACTAGCATAGCCACGGGTGGGCCTAGGTGGACCGGTGTCACCAGATGACATTCAAGCCCACACAATCATTGTCTAATGCCCCTATTCCACTATCAGCCAAAAGCTTACTGGCCTCGAAACATCGAACTTTTAACTTTGGGCTGAATAATGTCAACAACTAAGGTTTCAAAGCAACAGCCACTCAAAAAAACAAAACTACAGCACACTCATCATAATGAAACTATTTACACTGTAGACACCTGATGCAGCGATGATATCGTGTAGCAGCAGCTCCAACCATTTTATTTTCACAGTGTAATAATTTTTTTTTTAACAAATGTCATTGATGTCATGTGAATAAATTACAAAGGCATAGAAACATGATATATTTAAAGAACTTCTAACCTGTTCATCAAAATCATATAAAGTTGAAGTTATATGATAAATTAAATAACTTTGGATGTTTAAACTCCTTAAACTCTAAACTCCATCTGCTTTTCTTTCTAAGATAAAATAATATAATTACAAATGTCATATGAATGAATTGATATGCACTGTAAATTATTAGTTATATCTTCTATTCGTTGCATCAAAAGCAGCTTGTGATGGCTTTTTTCAGTATATCAGCGGAGTCATAGTAACAATACACATATACATCATTTTTATCTGTCATTTTCATCTGACCAAAGACATACCAACAAACTGTGCTAGGAATCTATCTCTGAGAATCCAACAAATTTGTTCCCATAGCCCTCATATAAAGCAGGATTTGCTGACAATGCTACAACCACAATCTCCCAATGGACAGCTTGTTGTGATCTTTACTCCTCTGGTTGCCTCACTAGACTTCCTGTTAGTAGACTCTTCAACTTCCTGTTGCTGACTGTGCTGTCCTGTGGTGTTGACAGGAATATTGGTTCCATGAAACGGATTGTACCTTTTGCAATGGTCACAGTATATTGGCACTCGTCCCTGATTAGTTGGTTTAGCACTCTGCAACCTATTGTTGGCACAACATATATTGATCTACAAAACAATTTTTCAAGTATTTGAGCATAAATCTTAAGAACAAAAGGTTTTTTAAGATAATGAGAAACAAATGCAGTCAAGTGTTCATTCATGTAAATGGTAGTGTATCCACAAATATACGTTTTACAATGCGCATACTGACAAAGCCATTTTAAAGTGCCCCATGCCATGCCCAATAAATCAACAGGTGCAGTTCTGCTTGCACTCAAGGGACCAACGTGATTTGTATTTATGTCCCAGGCTCTTAAGAGGATCTTTCTTGAATTATGGTTTGATTGTAAAACAATATATAAAAGACATAATTCAATGATGGAGGTGATTATATGCTAAATGTTTTCCATCACCAGTGAGATATAGGAGAACATATGGGATGAGAACACAGATTCATAGCATCCAAACAAATCTTTAAAGCTCCAAAGTTGACAGAAGCCCTAGACACAGCTTAACTTACTGTTCATTATTATCCTTTTCCTCTGATGTATTTTCTGCGCAGATCAACCCATCATGGTTTAAAAATGAAAGTCTGCTGACTGTTCCACAACTGTACCTTCTTAACCACCTCACCTCAGCATGCACTTGAGCCTGAGTCTTTACAAACTTTACTCCACATGAAAGAGAGGCGGGTTGCTCTGCCTCTGAGTCCCGGTGCCTATAATGACATCAAACCAGACAAAACTGATACCCAGCACAACTGACCCAATGAGATTTTATTTCTCATTTGTGCTATTACCACAGACATAAAATACGTTACTACATTGTTACATGGAAGATTGCTATTTTGTACTATACAATTGTAGGACAAGGCATGGGTTTAACGAGTAAAAAGAATTGTTTTGGTTGTGTTTTACAGTAAGTGTATTTCAGTCTTATGAAATGTACCTTGGTCCACAAGGGGACAGCACATCTGCTGCTTATCGTAAAACACAATAAATCAGACAGGTCCAGACAAATGAGGAAATTTACAATTGGGCCCACTGCCTGGAGGATATTCAAAACCTTTGACTAATAACAAAACTGCATTATACCAATTACATTCCACTGAGAAGAGATACATTTCTGAGCTGATATTAATATGAATAATGCTGTATAAGTGGAGGCAAAGTGGAATGATAATTAAAATTTGCAGTTGAGTTCATGCAACCAGTCCATTGACAAATGAAACCGGCATCAATTCAGTAATAACTCTAATCTGCTCAATTTGGCAAATTTATGCAAAGCACCTCTTCGATAACAGAAGAACGTCAACTTTCAACCACTCACAGTGAGGTGTGTGCGAGAGAGAGAATTGCAGGTTTACTGCAGTTTTGAGCAGGGTTTTTTTTCCTTACCTCTAACATGTATTCTTTCGCTCTTTTTCAATGCTGTATATGCCTAAAACGCCAACAGTGCTTCATTCGGGAACTATTGAATGTTCTGAACAAATCTTTTAAGTGAATGAATCATTCAATCATTGTTTCGGTAGTGAACGTGATATGTGAATAACAGTTTTTCATCTTTGTTTTTTAACGAATCTGTTAAATCATTGATTCATGACTCACTCATTATACATTCCAAACAACTATCACCGACTGGCATAAAGCTGCAATTTGCTGAATGATTAATGAATGCATCAGTGAAAGATCTCTTTGGTGAGTGGATTAAAAAAACCTGGAGTCAGTGGGATGAATCAAAATCCTGGTAATCTGAGGGCACATCTCACAGGTTAAAAACCCCTGGTTTCAAATACTATGGTACTATGCATATGGTCCACTGTTCTCTTCAACCTATAAATGAGTGTAGCAACATTGTCTGACAAAAACAGATAACATCAAACCAGCAAAGGGACGTTTTGAATGGCCAATGTCATCAACATTTTGATATTATATTTTGAGTCAAGGACAGAAAGTTCCTCACTTAATTAAGAGCTTAATTTCACAAATGAAAGTTTCCTATTCATATGTACAATGCTGCAGTGCATAGTGTGAAACTGTATACCTTTTCTTAACCAAATAATAAATATACAGTATAATGCTTAGGCAAAATCTGAATGTGCTCCCTCCCTTTTTGTGCTTTCATGGGTGTAAAGGAATTCCTTTGGAATAATGTAATCATTTAAGGCATACCTGCTAATTATTTTTGCAGAGGTCTATACATTACAATCAAGATGTGTTCTCACAAAAAACCTCTGGTGTTCTGTTAAATGTTTGTTCGAGAAGACTGAATGCTGCAAAAATTATGCCAGAAAACTTTGCAAAAGTTCTTGGTGGGCATATTAATTATGGTAGAAGTCTTATACAGCGAGCACTTCTCTTGAACCATCATACAGAGTTATGCCTCTGGCTGCTGCTAGGAGGCAACAAAAAGCACAGACAGGAAAAGCATTGTGGAGTGGACAGAATTCATGATCATGGAGGACAACTCCGCCTCACACAATAATTCCACACAGCATTTCAAGACAGATATCAAGAATTGGATCACATGATTAAAATAACAGGGTTACAAGAATGGATATGCATTACTAAGTTTGGGCAAATGCATACTTTTTGCCAACATATCACACAGCAAATATGGCACTTACAGGGGAGACCGGAGCTTGTTGTCACACTTTTTATTTTAGGGTTACAGTAGGTTGTACACTAGGTTCATTTTTTAAGTAGTTTTCTGTATATGCATTACCTTAAAGTCTTGGCTTTACTTTTGGCCTGACAAAAAATATTTCCACCATTATTTCTCAGAAATATACGATTCAAGTTTTAAACACACAGACCTAAGTTGTCACTAATATTAAAACCTTATTTGAACCCATTTATAGTCTTTGCAGTAACAAATATGAAACACAAAACCACTAAACTATAAAATCTGAAAAGTTAAAATACAGAAATATCAAACCATTGAGTTGGCAAACAAAGATTGCAATTGAGAATTGCATCAATGTATAACATTTGAAACATGTGACAATGTACTCCCACAATAAAAATGTGATAACTTGCACTGACCTGACAATTATTACAAATCCTGAGATTATTGTTCAACATCTCGGCTATACCTTCATCATAGCTGACCTTTGTCTGAATGTATACCCAGTGTATACTATACACTGAATATTATTAAAATATTATGACACTGGAATTTCAGTAAGGAAAAATAAGGACAGACTTCATGAAAAAAGTGTTCTCGTTTTAAATGGGTGCTGAATTAGGCGTTTGAAATCAACATATTTGACTTACAGTTAGTAAGATTACCCTTGTGAAAACTTCCCTGTGTGACAACAAGCCTATTTACAGTATTTCAGACAAAAATACAACTCTTACATAATTACAGGCTTGAGTTTCTGCTTGTGTGGACAGAGTCACACGATTTTTCAGTGGTTTTTGTGAATGTCAACAGTGCCCTCTACTGTTGTAAAATTTCATCATGTCTCTAATTTACAAACCACATTTCAAGCTAATTTAGTTATAATCTACATGCCTGCATACCATTCTCTTCAGTTTTGTGTGTGTGTTGAAATAATTATCTTAGATGCTATGGGGAAAGACAGCTCAGGGATAGATAGCTATAGATAGCTATAGCAGAACACACTCAATGTCCTTTTAGGAAAGATTCACTTCTTGGGTTTTGCTTTTGGAGAGTTACAAATATTCAGCATTTAATTTGGCTTCAGTGGAAAACTCATCAGACATAAAGGACATTTATTAAGCTTTGGTGACACTTACATAAACTCCATGGTTAAATATTAAGTAAACGCTTGCAAATGGCTTAACAATGTCTCTTTAGAACATCCTGACATAATCATAATAATAATAATAATAATTAATGAATAAAAAACATTTAGTTTTTTATTTTATTTAAATTTATTAAATATTTCTCAATACAATTTGATGGTTCAATTGATATCATCTCATCACATTAATCTCGCAAAAGACAAATGATAATTAGCATGAATCAAATCCAGAATTTGACTCAAAAATGTTAATATATGTCTATATGGAAAGTAATTATTTCAGTCTTTTCAAAACATAAAAAAATTAAAAAAAATATATCCTCACAGAAAAGGTTTATTTTACAAGCTCTGCAGTAAACCATTAAAAATGAGCAGGAGAGACCTGGACAGCAAATCACCAAACTCAGTTAATCTCCAGGAACATTGAGGAAACATGCCAAGCTGTAGACTGAGGACAAAATCATGGTACACTGACTTTTAACAGCAAATAAAGGCCTCTATACATACAGTACATCTCAGAATATTCTGTTTTTGAATCAAGTCAAACATCGAAGTGTAATGACAAAAAAAATTATAGAGTGATTTTTCTATTTATTTATTAATTTATTTATTGTCTTGGACTAGGCTTTTTCACACTAAGGAAACTTAGGGAACATAAACATCCACTTCCACAAGACAGAAAGTTTTCTGAAAGTTGTTTGCACTACAGAAGTTATCTGCCTCAAGCTTTAACATTTTTTTAAAGATTTTTTCTCATATATGTAAGTGTTTCAAAACTTTTGAATGGTAGTGTATATACAGATCTAATCAAGGTCTTCAGGAGTGCTTGAAGATTACAAGGAGGCATTTTGGAGCAGGGCTGTAACTATACTCTGCAGGGCTGAGGCCCCCTGGGAACTGAGTTTGACACCCCTGATCTAAAGGCTTGACATTATTTTCTAGATTTTTCCAAGCTGCATACAAGCACAGTTAACTGTAGCGAATTAGGTTGTATAAATATACACAGGATGGGTTAAAGTGCCAACATACCTCCACCATTATATGTAGGGAAAAGTATATGTGATATAGGAATTAAATTAAACTGTCCTTATTCAACATTAGTATGTAAGGAAATTTATAATGGAATTAGTAGTGTTCGACAACCATTTAAAATTTGATAAATGAAATATAACTAGATTATTTGACTGAATAAAATTCTCCACCATTAAAATCGTAATACAACGTCTTGTTGTATCAACTCACAATTTATATTGTAAGGAATTAGCTTTAATAAGTAAATTATGATTAATTCTCTGATTGGAGTAATATTATTCTCAAGGCTTATTGAAAATAATATCACACATATTTAGGTACAGCTTTGAAGCAAAATCTTTTAAAAACAGGGTTGAGATTATTTATCAAAATATACAACAGTCAAATTATCTTTAAAAGGGAAATATGAATAATTAATCACAACTCAGTCACAATTATTATAAATATTTGGATCAGTTAATAGAATTAACTTGATGTGCTGAATTAATATTAAATCCTCATAAAGACGGACATTGGCGTAATTGTCTGTCTGTCTGTCTGTCTGTCTATCTATCTATCTGTCTGTCTGTCTGTCTGTCTATCTATATACTGTATGTGTGTGTGTGTGTGTGTGTATGTGTGTGTGTGTGTGTGTGTAAAGCCTTTAAGATTTCTTCAGTATTTCACTGCATTCTCATGGTGGTGGCCAAAGGGGCCCCCACAAAGGCCAGAAATTAAGTCCTGTACTGTTCTCAATCAGCTGCTTTGAATTATTTTTAGGTCTGTTATCCCCTCACACTGCCAGTATTACACGTCCCAGCCCATGTTGCTGGGTGCAGTATATATACAAATAACAGCCAAGGGAGAGATGAGGAGATGAATAGACACATCAAGCCATGTCATAACGAGGATAGAAGGGCACTGGGCACAAGGTATGTGTGATCTAATTCAGTAGAATTGAACTGGTTTTGCTTCAGGACCTAGATTTTACTTTGGACATCAATTGGCATCCCAACACCGCAACAACATTGTCCTAATAATCAAATGCTGAAATGTATTATGACCACAAACTGCATAGAACCATCAATATGTAACATTTTAACATGACATAGACTGAATATTAAACAAACAATTTATAAATGCATAAACAACAGCAGAAGTGTGGTTTACCTGCGAATCTACTGTTTTACTCAGTAAAACTGTAAAAATACTAAGGTATAATACTTAAGTATTATTCTTTGCGATTTGTACTTAACGCAAGTCCAATTTAATTGGAATACTTTTACTTTTACTTAATTACATTTCCAAAGAAAAATCAGTACTTTTTACTCTTTACAATTTTATTTCAAATTGAAAAGTACTCCGTACATATTTGCAGATCATTTTCTTTCATCTTACTGGACTGATGCCTTTTCACTGCATCCAACAAACGACAGATGACAGACCAGAGGTCAGTCAATTTAAATGGAATGTTGCACAGCAGCTGTGTGGAGTTCTGACCATCTGCAGAGGTGGAATTTCGGATCTGATTTGAGATACGGATATGTTTAAATATTTGTGCAACAAGTACGCATGTAGCTGCCTGACTGAATGTGATATATTCAAAACTACGAGCACGAAGTGAGAAACACTGATTGTTTTTGTCCTAAATTTTATTCTACTGAATTTTATTTATACACGTGTTTCTCCGAATGCTGCTGTGGGAGAAACATGACATCAGTAAACATGACAGTAAAAAAGCGACTTAACAAACCAGTCGAACTTAACAAAATTCTCTCTCACGCAGTCTCCTTTTTATTTCATTCTTGCTAGGAAAAAAGTTACTTTATTTATTTATTTTTTACTTTTTTTAATTAATTTTTTTTAATTAAAATTTATTTTTTTAATATCTTAATTTCACTCAAGTATTTTTTGGCTAGATACTTGGACTTTTAATTGAGTAAAATTTTCACTCAGTATCCATACTTCCACCTAAGTATAATTTCTGAGTACTTTTTACTCCCCTGCTTATGTTAAATATAGTCTGGGTCATATTTTCATTTACCTTACCTTGTCTTGTTCATGGTTTTGGGTGATGAGGATTCAGGGTTGTTTTGGAAACTGACCATGTTGACATCGGCTTCATTTGGCTTTTGTCTTCCAAATGACATATTGATTACCATGGTTTTTAAAAACAGATTTATTACTTTTGCCATAATAAATATGCACTTTTATTTGTTTAGTTGCATTTTATTATTTGCGTAATTTTTTTTTTTATGACCAGAACACATCTACTAGTTGACAACCACTGTTCTAAGGCATTCCATTAACATTTTTTATGTATACAATAAGCAGATGCTTTTATGAAAAGTGCCTCACAAATGAGTAAAAACACAGGCAATTTATCATAAAGGCACCAAAAATATTGGCAGTGTTCTACAGAACTACAATGCACATATCACATAAACAGTAACTGCATATCGTTCATGCCATTTCTTTATATATATTTTATTAGTATGTGTCTGTAAGGGGATGTACAATATTAATATTGCACACAAGGCATGCTCTACAGTATATTAAACAGAAATCTCTGATCACCAGTAATACTCCTTGATGTGTTTGCCTCATCGTTTGGTTTTAGTATGCATTTGATTTCTGTATCTTAATTTGCATGTGCTTTACATGCATGTGTCTCTTACTCTAATTCTTGAAAACAATCATTCTGAATTAAGATATTCACAGAAATGTGTTCATTTTTTTTTTGTTCATTTTCAGTTGTGCCTAAAATGTATTTCTAAAAAAAAAAAAAGTACAGAGTGCGATGGAGATATCAAAATTCTCAAAGCGCCTTCATGAAAAGACATGATGTGCTGTGATTCTCATAACAAGAGCATAATAACAGGTATACATCTCTAAAAGGAAGACAGTCAGAGAATCATCTGTGTGTGTGCTACTGGTAGGAGGATATGGGTTTTACCATTATTATATTCTTAGGGATACAATTTTACTATTATACTATTTTCTTGGTTGCCTGCTTCTTAATCTTTGAAAATATGCCCAGTAAATTTAATTTAAAGTGATATTTCACCCAAAAATTTAAATTCTCTCAACATTTACTCACCCTTATGCCATCCCAGATGTGAATGACTTTCTTTCTTCTGCAGAAAACAAATTATTAGAAGAATATATCAGCTATGTAGGTCCATACAATGCAAGTGAATAGGTGCAATAATTGTGTTGCACCAAAAATCCCATAAATCAGCATAAAAGTAATCCATAACACTCCATGGTTAAATCAATGTCTTCCGAAGCAATGTGATTGGTGTGGGTGAGAAACAGATCAATATTTAAGATAATTTTTTGCCGGAAACTATTCTCCCTGCCAGTAGGGGGTGATATGCATGAACAATGTGATTCACCAAAAACAAAAGAAGAAGAATGTGAAAGTTAAACTTGAGATTGACTGAGCATAGAGGACAATTTATAATAATAATAAAAAAGACTTAAATATTGACCTGTTTCTCACACACACCTATCATATCACTTCTGAAGACATTGATTTAACCACTGGAGTCTTATGGATTACTTTGATGCTGATTTATGTGATTTTTTTTTAGCTTCAAAGTTTGGTACCCATTAACTTGCATTGTATAGACCAACTGAGCTGAAATTATTTTTTTAAACTCTTTATTTGAGTTCAGCAGATACAGATACACATCTGAGATAGCATGAGGGTGAGTAAATTATGAGATAATTTTAATTTTTAGGTGAACTATCGTTTTAAACAAGACATTTCCATTTTCAAAAGATAATATGAGCAATGTCACAATTAGTGTTGTATGTTGCTAAGGTGATCTGAGTGGTCGTTAGCTTGTTTATATGCAGATGCTAATTTGTTCTGGGCTGTTTTTAGGGCATTGCTATGTGGTTGCTAGGGTCTTCTGGTAGGTAAAGGAGTTGCACACCAATGTTTGATTTAGAGATAGAAGTTTGTTAAAAAAAAAAAAGCACTGCTAATAAACCATACACACTCAAACTCATTGTGAAAATCTGTTCTAATGTTTTAATGAAGAGATTTCATCATAATCCAGTTGTTCTTGTTGTACAGCTGTATTCAATATGTATGTCATGCCTCAACACCACCAGCAGCACTGATTTCCACTGTTACAAAATGAACAGCAGCAACTCTGAGGTGTCAGGGGAGCCTTCTGTTTATACTCTGACCTCACGGTCAACGCTGGGCTGTGAGCGACAAAATAAACATGATTGCAAAGAAGCTAAAATGATGACTCTATAAAAGCAAGGACATGCTGAGGATATCCCAAAGGATGACTTTGTGATTGTAGTTATACAAAAAGAGTGGACATTAAAGATTGGCGGATCATCAATCACTGATGTCAACAGAGGTACAAGTAAAATGACAGCAAAACCTGAAGTTTTAATCAATGCAAAAGAGCCAGTCAAGAGCTCTGTGTTTGAAAAATGGGAAATGATGGATAGAGATGGACAGAGGACATTGGCCAAACGCCAGCTGTCTGAAGAGTAAAAAGGCATGTACTTTTAGACTAATGAAGAAGACCGCAATCAAGAAAGAGGAAGAACCTAGTAAAGACCTGAAGACGCCCTCTACTCATTCAGGAAAACTAAGAGACAGCAGAGACAATAAGAGTACATTAAATGGGCCCAGTTCGAGAAGAATACTTCCAAAAGATCTCATCCCCAACCCTGAAGTCTTCAGCAAGGTTGATGCACAAGCAATCAATGCAGGTGAGGGAGGACAGAGAGATCGGATGTCCAGTGTCTGTTTTTGGATGAGCCTGTGGTTTGATATGTGTTTATTTGGATTTGTAATTTGAAGTTAGGATGCAAGGAGATCTTCTCAGTAACAGCAATCACACAGGCTATCACAGATGGGGCAAGCAGTGATTTGGAGAAATTGTGTGCTATCCGGATCTGGCAGGGCCGGCCCTGGCCAATTTGCTGCCCTAGGCAAGATTTCACCTGGTGCCCCTGGAATCACAGACAATTCCACCACTGATCATTGTTCATACACTCACACAGAAACAAACTGTGCAGCTTTGTCTTGTTTTTCTTTATTTTGAAAATATTTTGTAAACAAACACACACACACACACACACACACACACAACTAAATTATGAATACAATATAAATGAATGTATATTATAAGATTATTGCAAAAATGAGGATTATATGTGACCTGTTACATTTGGGTGTTACATTTTATTTTAAATGTCACCGTCCCACAGGTGGGACATTCGCCATTATATATTTAAAGCAATAATATCTTAATAAAAAGATAAATTATTGCAAATTTTTTGAGATATCAACCTAAATTTTGGAACACAACTTTTTGTGTCACAAATTTGTGGCTTTCACTTTCTTGCAGTTTTAGAGTAAAATATATTTTGTAATATATATATTTTATAAAAAATATAATAATTATATTTTTACATTGCACGTTCATAAACTCAAACTGATATAACTTTTTTTTCTGTTTCATTTTCATAATTTCTAAACTTCTACAATAATTTGGCAAATGTCTTCTTTAAAACAAGACCAACAATAATATGTATATATTCCAAAGCATTCTTGAATTACAACCATTTAAGTTTGGATAGTTTTTCTATGCGAATTAAAAAAGCTGATGATAGTGAAACTATAAAAATATGACAGCACCTAAACCACGTTATAGCTTAAACACACAAACAGCAATAATAATTACATCTGGTATTCATGCACAAAACTGTATTCATTGAGCACTTCTCTAGCATACAAACAGTAAGTTAGTTAGCCTACATTTTCTAAATTAATTTTGAAAGTGTTTGTTTTCCAGTAACAGCAATGTCCTACTAACTACACATTACTAATTTAGTCAATTCAAATAAAAATACCATAAAATAATGCACAAGTTCAACTAACTATGTCATGATAATAATTACAAATTAGCAAACGTTACTAGCATCGTCAAACTAACTGCTAACTGTGCATAATGAAACATAGATAAACAACTGATCATACATCACATTACATTACCTCTATCTTTATCCCGTTTTTCTTCCTCTTCTCTTCTTTTTTTTCTTCCCTGGGCACCAGAAGGCTTCGGTCTTTTTGACATAATGATCTGTGAATTCGGCCATCCGTCACAATATCAAACAGGTAATGGATGTCTTTAAGTGCAGCAGGGCGGGGGGAGATTGATGCCTCACTCGGACCGGGGTGGATCGGGAAAGCAATGTAGTGATGTTTTTGTGGGACGATCGCTTTTTATATATATATATATATATATATATATATATATATATATATATATATATATATATATATATATATATATATATTTAAATCTATAGTATTAAAGTTGTATTGTTAATTAAAAAAAAAAAAAAAACTCATTTAGGCGCTCGGGCGCCCCAAGGGATGGGCGGCGCCCCTAGCATTTGCCTATTCCGCCTATGCCACGGGCCGGCCCTGGGATCTGGCTCTGCCACAACATTGGTCAGTCTTTCTTTTAAACATGCACAAAGTGAAATGTATCTTCCATTCCAGCAATCAAGGGTTTGATTGTGTGTTTGTTTCACATTGAGCTAAAGGGCTGCTTGCTTTATCATAATCAAGCCCCTTTCTCTGATGTAACTTGAGCCATCTATATGATGCCATGTCTAAGGAAGCCCTGGACCACAAGGTGAAAAAAAAAAAAAAAGAAATTGTGTCTCAGTTCCTTCCTGAATCTAAGTCATAAATATTTTTCTCTCTTCAAAATTTTTTTCTCTCTTAAAATGTTTTTCTCTCTCTCTCTTCAAATTTTTTCACTATAAGTAAACATGTAATCTTATGCTTTTAATGCTTTCTCTTAATTATTTCACCTTAAACATTTTATTTTGATAAACTGGGCGGAAAATGTGTTAATGTGATACAATTATATTTAAAAATGTAGTTTCTTAAAAGTTTCTTTCAATTCCTGAAAGTATCTCCCGTTATATCTCCATTGCAGTTTTTTTGAATGTGTGTTTAGCCTACTGACTCATGCATTAAAATTACCATTAACCCCTAACACCCAATAATTAATCAAGTTGCTAAACTATTAATAATCAAAACCATTAAATGTAAAATTAGACCATCATTTTATAAAATATATATTTTAATACAAATCTTCCCCCCGACGGAACCCGGGGAGCGTTACTATAGGTGATTCCTCACCCCTCACCAATTGGTTTGGGATGAGCATTTTACATCGGCGTAACTGTCTAGCTCATGTTTAGACAGACCAACAATATTTGGATAAATATTTGACATTCTTCATCTGGAACTCTTCACTTCTGCAGTAGACAGTGTGTTTCAAAAGCATAGACACTTGTTATATTAAAATATATTATTATTATTATTATTATATTTCACCATGCAAGTCTGCACATGACATATATCAACAGAGAAAGCATTAAAAGCATAATAGTAGCACCTGGTGGCCAAGATTGGTACTGCATTCCATATTAAGAAAATCTAAGAAATCTAAGAACTGAGAATTTTTGTAATTTTTTTTTTTCACTGCTTTTTTTTCCCACCTTGCAGTCCAGGGCTTCCGTATTTGTCAGCATTGCTTAGCATGGATCAATTCATAGCTCCCTAGGGATAATCTCCCTAGATCCCACCCTGCTTCTTGTGGCTATACTTTTGAAACTATATATTATATCGTGGACTAGACCCATTCACTTTTATTGTAATGTTTTATTTTATTTTATTTTTTAATAAATAAGGACATGTCAAATATGTTATTTTTTGTGGTAATCAAAATTATTCCACAAATGCTGTAAATGTATTTATTTACATTGAACCCAGAATGCTCCTTTAATACTCCCATATCAGATATACGGTACATGATCTCTCCCCACTCAAATGTTCCAAAAGATCTGTGATGCATTTTGGTTGGGCTATAAGAATCAGTTGCCACAGAATCATGAATCATTGTGTTATTGCAATACAGAACTAGACACTAAAGCCTAATTTACAGAATGGAAGAATCTGAACAGGGATTTGTATAATTTTGAAGCTTTACAGGCAGTTAAAACTAGACCAAAACCAGATTTAACTGTGGTTACCAATAATAGATAATATTTTTTTCTGTTATCTGCAGCGTATGATGTGATGGAATATCTGGGCCTAACTGAGAAGATTAGCTGTCCTGAGCAGGTCATTGTGACTGGACGAGGTGTGTGCTGTGGCTACTCCAGTGTCTGCTTACAAATGTGCAGGTAATCCATACAGAAAAGACTGGTAAATATAAATATAGCTATACATGTATAAGTCTATACCAGAGCCAAGGGTTTTTGTCTACACAAGCATGCTGAAAACTACAGAATTAAACATCTGGTAAGACTACTACAACATGGCACACAAATTTAATGACATGGTTACCTAATCATGTTATCTGTTCAGGGAAGCTGGTATTGAGTGCAGAGAGGTGTCAGGCCATGGTAATGGCATTGGTTATAGGCAGGGCCAGAGTTACCAGAACACTAAATCCAACCACATGTGGAATGCGGTGTGTCTGGAAGGACACTGGTACCTGTTGGATGCCTGTTGGGGAACTGGGAGGGTGGACCTAGACAACAGAGCATTCCTAAAAAGGTGAGAGTGGATTTACAGAAAAAGAACAGAATCTAACAGAAAAACAGACAGCACAATTTTGATAAATTATGATATTGCATTTTTCAAACTGAATTAAAAAAAATTAAGCTAGAATTAGCTCTTATGTCCATAAAGTAAAGTATTTAATATGTTGTACATGCAATACCAATACATGCATTAAATATGCATTTGAATATTTAATGAATAGTGCATATAAATGATATACCACAGACATTTATATAGACCATTTACATATATTTTCTTGGCAAATACAAGCAGTCTTATAATAGGAATATTTAATAGGCAGATGCTATTAGCACCCTAGTGCAAATAATGGTATATTGTATTTACACCCTGGTGAAAATAACGGTAGATACAGCACTAATTGCACCCTGGTGCAGATACTATTTTCACCCTTATTTAAATACTAACATACAGTATTTGGTCATCAGTGCAGTCTCTACTGTGTTTATTTAGAGTCCCACACAAGCTACATCATGCCGCAGGAACGAGTGCGATCAACAGTCCCCGCCTCCAGATCAAACCTTTGTCTGCACTCCTCGACATTCACCGTAACCAAATCACTGCGATGAAATCAGCATTTATATGAATTTTCATCAATTATTTTAAGTAGTATTAGAGGAAATATTAAGAGTGCAAACAGGAAATCGGATGGGAAAAAGAGTGTGACAAAGGTGGATTTGAACCGAGGTCGCCAGAACAACAATACACATTCACATAGTTTTTACACCCCACACCACTGCAATGACATCTATTGTAACATCTGACGTATATTCATGTGGTTTCACCAGACCATTGGGGTGCAAACAGCTGCACTGTGTGGCAGATGCTATTTACACCAGGGTGCAAATAGTCACTCCATATTTGATAACATGCATAAAGTAAAAAGCTGATGCAGTTTCATTCAATGCAACTCAGGTCTACAGTTATATACTTTATGACACAGAATGCATAAACACAAAATGCATTGACCATGTACAGTATTTTCCACTCTACAAAGACTTTTGCGGGGAAAAAAAATGACCTGTTCTTTACCTTATGGCAATGTTCCTTTTCTGGTTTCACAGATATGAAGAATTCTACTTCCTGACTGACCCTGAGAACTTCATCAACTCTCACTTTCCTGATGAGGAGGAGTGGCAGCTTTTGAAGAGCCCCATTCAATTGGAGGAGTTTGAGAAGAGAGTGCTGAAAACATCTGATTTTTACAGATTAAACTTAACCCTAATCTACCCAAAACACTTCCTGTTAGTTACAGGTAAACCTAGTTCTGCATTTCTCATTTAAACTGTTTTGAAATCAGAATGAGCTTTATTTTTTTGTTGTTGTATTGTTTGTGCACTGGAAGCTTCTGTCACTAAGACAAATTCCTAAATAACTGATAATGAGGTGAATCTCACAAAGAACACAATTTCTTTTCTCAAAAATAAATTATTACCCAAAATTAAAAGAAAATAAAACACATAAGTAATTGTATTTTATTAAGAAAATAGCCAATTTTTAGGACATTATTTGCATAACAAAAGAGCACAAAGGTTGGTTTGTGCTCCCCATCCCCCCACACAATTCTTATGAGAACATAACCCAGACATGCTCTTAACAGACATTGTGTAATTAACCCAATGAGATAAAAATCTGACAAAAAAAGATAACTTGTTTTTGTTTAAGAATATGCTGGGTCAGTCAAGTTATTGAAAAATTTTACAATTTAGGCACAACCAAAATGGAAAAACAAATCTAAAACACCTCTAGAACATTCAGCTGGGTTTGTTCCTTCCAGTTGAAATGTCTAGCATCAAAGATCTATGAAGAGCTGCCAGAGAATCCCTACCTCACCTGGGGTCTGCAGCAAGACACTATGAGCTTAGGACTCGAGCCTTATATGGAAATCATATCATTTTGCTAGAGTCTGGATCCTTTGAATTGCATTTAAAGACTACTAAACCACTTATGATGTTGTGTGAACTAAGCCATAAGGACCTGGATAAGACTTTAGCTAAGAAATTCTTGGCCATTCAGACTGAGCCAGACCAACTCACATGCAACATCCTTTGCCCTTACCTTGGTTACTACAGACTTTCTGTGTTTGTTAGGGAATGGAAAAATGCAGCACACAGCTTCCAGAATGCCGGCAACTTTCTTCTTCACTGTACAGGTTGTCCTGTCAACCTAAATGAGCTTTTCCCCCATGGCCTCAGTAGTTCCTGTGGTCCTGGAACCAGGGCCCTGGAGACCGGCCTCGTCAGATTCAGCCATGAATCTGGTTTATACTCAGCAGGGAAAGTGCAACATCACCTTTCAGAACCATCAAGATCTAGATCTCCATGGTGTTTTAACTAAAGAAAAGTACAATCAACCAGAGAATCCTCTTCTGAAACCATGTTTTCTTCACCTACAATGGGAGCAAATTCACCGTGAGCATCTCCTTTCCTGAGTGTGGAGTTTACAACTTAGGCCTTTATGGAAAGACTTCCTCCAAGCAAGAATTCATCTTGCTGTGTGATTATATCTTAAAAAAACACCTCCATGAATAAGTTGCCTCCATTTCCGTGCATATACAAAGCCTGAAAAAAGGATAGTGTGCTGTTTGAACCTCGAACAGGAATGCTAGAGCCATTTTCCTGGGTGAGATTTTGTCTGCGTGTACCAGGGACCTGAAAAGTGAGTGTGCAAGGAGAGCAGAGAGTAGATACTACAGCTCAGTAAGAGCAGAGTGTGGGAAGGCGAGGTGTTCACAGGTAGAGTGCCACAGCTCAAGCTTGCTGCCAACAAAAGTGAGACCTCCAATGAAATGGCCATCCTGTTGTCCTTCAGTGTGCTGGAGACAAATTGAGCAATGAGAATAATTAAGCAATTACGTGTGAACAACTGTGCTATATAGAGCTATCAAATTCAAGGCTCTGATGCTGGCATACAGAACAGTAACTGGGTCTGCTCCAACATACCTAAAATCATTTCTGCAGAGCTACACACCCACTAGAAGCCTACGTTTGGCTAAGGAACGTTGCCTTGTTGTACCAACACAAAGAGGCACCAAAACACTTTCTCTGACTTTCAGCTTCTTCATACCACCTTGGAGGAATGAACTTCCCTACTCCATCCGTGAAGCAGACTTACTCTCTGTCTTCAAAAAACTACTCAAAACGCATCTTTTGAGGATTTGAATACAATTCTAATGCTAGTGAAACTTTGTAATATGGCACTTTTGTACCACTGTCTCCTTAAGATGATTCACTTATGTTTTCCTCTTTTGTAAGTCGCTTTGGATAAAAGCGTCTGCCAAATTAATAAATGTAAATGTATTCAGTCATGTCATCTGTTTTAAGGTAACCCAGAAGGCTACTGCTGCATTCCATTCAACTCTGAAAGTGGGAATTTCCAACTTCCAACTTGGAAAAGTACAATAGAACACCACTTGAAGTCGAACTTCCAACCTGGAAAGAAATCCTCAACTCAGATTTTGCCGAGATGCAGGTGCATGACGTTAGACAAACATGCCGGTACCCAGACAGATGTACAAAGTTTATAAAAAAAACATTTAATTTTAGGTAAATTAAAAAAAATCTATGTGTCAAATTTCCTATATTACATGACAATAAAACTTGTTTTGTCAACATTTGCAGAGACAGGTGTGTAAAACATGGTAAACTATATACTCTCTCTGGTAATAATTAACACCTACTAAGGCAAGCTAATGGGACCACTGCAGGTTTGTTCCTTCTAGTCACTGGAGATATCAAGTCAGAATACCCCTTGAATGGATCACAGCATAATTTGGAATTGGAATTTGCTATTTCTTTGTAGAACAGCTGTTTTGCATTTATGAGTACAATAAGGTCTGTGGTAAACATTGCTTGAAGAGAAGTTCACGTTCAAGTTAACATAAACATAAACTTAAGCCTAGTAAAAAATTACATAGGCTACCTCAAACTTGAATTTTGAAATTGACTTCTGCTACTGTGATTTTAAATTAAGTTGCTATCAAGTTGTTACTTGAGGACTACAACGGTTTTCTGATTGGTCAAGCATGCAGACTTGGGGGCCTGGGTAAAGTGGTAAAGATGCTGGCTACCACACCTGGAGTTTGCAAGTTCATTAGTTTGAATCCCAGGGTGCGCTGAGTGATTCACGCCAGATGGTGTGAACCCTCCACAAACATTATGTCTCCGTGACAATGCGCTCAATAAGCCACGTGATAAGATGCATGGGTTGATGGTCTCAGATGCTGTGGCAACTGAAATTTGATTGAGTGAGTCACTATGTGATCACAATGACTTAAAAGCACATTGGGAATTGGGCATTCAAAATTGGGTGAAAAGGGGAAAACATTTTATTTTATTACTATTATTTTTATTATTGTGTTGCTAATGAGAATGCCTGAAGTGATCACATATTTTTGGAGGCAAAAATACTTTTTAAATAATTTAAATAAGTCAAAGGATAGTATTTATGGTACCTTATAACAAGAAAGAAAAAACAAAGACCACGAACACCTCCTAAAACACTGTTTGGTGGAAAAATATTTGTTTTTGCTGCCTCAAACACAAAAGACATTCATTTGAAATGTGCATGCATTGACATTGTAGATCCAATATGTACTCTAGATTGTGCTAAAAATATTGCAGTACATATTGTATTTCTATCACTATCACTATAGCCCCAGGAGGCCATGAGATATGAGATAATAACCACAAATAAATAAATAAACTTTTCTTACCATTTCATTTCATGCAAATGTTGTTTCCTTGTCGATATTCAATATACTGTAGAAAATATATTTTCTATCATCATCCACAATTACCAAAAAATTGATATACAAAATAATATTGCTCTTTTATTATTGTGGGGATATTAATCCTCTCCTCTTTTCAAACTACATGAACTCAAAACTTTCCCAATCTTAGTTTGCACCTATCCCAAAAGAGAGGCATGAAAGGCATTGAAGTAAAATAATTGACAGGATGTTGTGAAACTGTATGCTAAGACAGAGATCCTGGATGAGAGTGGGCTGTTTTAACTTTATCCAAGCAAAGCACTCAGTTTGGCTTTCATTTGCTGCCAATGGGCACTGATAAAGAAACTCCACTGATCAAAGTAATGCTGGTATAAAACTGGAAAATTGTGTGGTTGCATTTTACAAACTGTCTGACATTATCAAGAGATCAAATATAGCATATGTCTTCTTATAAACACTACATTTAGCTTTTTGTGATTTTATTGGTGGGAACATAACTCAAAGTGATCAACAAGGGATTTAAATCCACTTCCAGTCAGCAAATCCTGTTTAAAAATGTCTGATTTTATAAATCTATTATTGTTAAACTGAGTTGAGATCAAATACAGCCACACTTATGACATTGATTCTATTTTAGTGTTATGATTCACTTTTGGTTGTGAAATTTGGTTATCTGGTCGTTCACAACTGAATGTTCAATTTTAACATGAATCTAGCTCACTACTCAGACCTAATGAATTATGAAACCCACCAAGCATGAATATTAACTTAATAGCTATTTGAACTTTAATATTTGAACATGACAAAGTGTCTGTTGAATTTGATTAAGCAAGCAAGGAAATCTGGGAGGACAGTGCCAGAACTTTATATTGCAAGTACTGTAAAAACAAAGTCCTTTTTAGGATCTTAAATGACAATCTTAGGTCTATTATTATAGATTTTTACCTGCTGACAATTAATTCTCTCTCTCTCTCTCTCTCTCTCTCTCTCTCTCTCTCTCTCTCTCTCTCTCTCTCTCTCTCTCTCTCTCCTCGCTTTGGACCTGTCCTTGGGAGTGGACACCCAACTCTCTACTATCGGGTGTCATCCATCTTTACAGACACACCAAAATCCCTGGGGTTATGAAGACAATCAGCCTCCTTGAGTGTTTATTCAAAATGAGTAACTTCATTACCCGACAAGTAAAATATCACTTCCATTCCACTGTCAGCTCATTTGTCTTCCCACAAATAAGCTTTTCTGGCAGGAAACGAGGAACAACCCACTAATATATATCTTTTTCACAGGGTACTCTTGGTAACTCCTCAAAATAATCTTCTAAGGATTTGTGTGTATAAAGTGTTATGATTATTGTTAAAATGTGATTTATTTATTTTTTATTTCATTTTTTTATCAACTTTTACGATTATAGGTTAAAATGAATATGAATATATAAATTCAGGTGTATATTTTGGGGCTCATTAGTTAATTTCAGTATTTCTGAGGAGTTACAGTTAAGCAATATCTCATGAACAAGAGGGTTGTTGTACTGAAAACCAGCTTGGCTGTGATTTGTCTGCGAGTGGAGTGATACAAACAATAAAGCATCCCAGTGGTGTTGTAATAAATATCAGCACTCTTGAAATTTCGTTTTTGCTTTCAGATTAGAGTACCACAACTAACCACTAAAGTCATAAAAACTGCATGCATAATAATTATAAAAGAATTTGCAACATATTGGGTGTAGAAGGAGTATAGCATGTCACACTTCCCAATTATTTCAGGTCAGTTGTAACAATAAACAATTTAGTAACATGGTTGAGGCGGTTCATATAGAAATAAAAAAGACTATACCAGCATTTGGAGCACATTGCAGAGAAGATTTCTGGAAGTGGCTTGAAAAGCACAGCCTAATCAAAAGAAGAGAGAAATGAATAACAGCTGTAGGACCTGTTATTGTTGCATTATCATTACACTAGCAGTAGAGGAATGATTAGGGCCCAGGGGGTTTGCCAGCCCTGTTGGTCAGTTGGCTGCTCAGTATAACCTGCCACAAAATGTTCAATGCCTAGCTCTGACCTGCCACGAGGGGCCTGTCTGGAATATTGTTCATAAACAATTGAAAATGCCAACCTGATCTCACTCACCAAGTATGGGGACACTTACCATCCACTGCTTCAAGTATCTTGATGTGCTGAGATCAAATGAACAACAGTTTTGACATTACACTTTAAAAGCAAATTACCTTATTGCTCAGCAGAGAATCAAAGCCACTAACTATTGTGTTGGATCAAATGCAGTCCGGTTGAGCAGTAGGAAGTAATAACCATCAGGGGTTCAGTGAGTTTGTGAGCAGAGTAAGTTCTCACACAGTTGGACTAACATTTGGCCATTCTTCCATTGCACAAGGCCTATGTTTCAGCACACTGTTTGTACTCTGCATCACACTGCACCTCCTCCAGTCAGCAGACACAGGGTGCTGAGAGACTTGGGTGATCTGGTGTAGATAGCAGTGCTGCTTGTGCATAGAGCACACATGTGAGACCACACCTGCTGATTGCAGAGCTGTCTGCTGATGTGAACTCTATGACTCTATGACCAATTTAGTCAGTCGCTCACGCTTCACGATTACTTGACTTGGCGGCACACTTATTAAAACTTGTTTTAGACCCAGTATGATTTTTTCTTTTTAATTTCTTGTGTTTATTTTGTCTATCTATCTATCTATCTATCTATCTATCTATCTATCTATCTATCTATCTATCTATCTATCTATCTCTTGTAAAACAGATTAAAATCTCAATGGGACTAACCTGGTAAAACAAAAAGTGAAAGGGACTGAGGCTAACATTCTAATATCTCATTTTATGTTCCATGGAAGAACTATTCCTTTAGTGTAATCAAAATGCCTTTATTTCACTATCAATGTACTGAGCTGGAGGGGCAGGAGTGGTTTTGACTCTGAATATATGTATGGTAAGAGCTAAAATATTTGATGTACAAAGCTCTCAGTCCCCCAAGGCTGCAGTTGAAGCCTAAAAAATCAACAAATATAAAAAGAGAAGAGCAATATGTCTAATGTGCAACAGGGGGCAGTATCTCAACAAGACAGTAGATGCTTGCAGAGCAACCATCCTAGTTTCAATCTGCACATAAACTTTCGTACATGCATATGCACACACTCAAATCACACATGTAAATATGGACAGTGAAAATGATGAACACATGTAGCCGCATCTCGCACTGATGGATTAAACAATGCCAGCCAACTGCAATTTCCTTTGCTTGTTATTTAGATGAGTCATCACAGAGGAGAACCAAACATGCTTCAACCCTGATCATTTTCACCTCATAAATTCAGTATAAGAAAAAATCACATATGCACAAACGAGAAATAACATGGTACTTCATAGTACTTCTAAATATAATTGCATAGACAGCATCTCATTGCATTTCAGTGGCTTGAGAATAATCTATAGTGTTACCTACGCTGTTCTTACAAGACATAAGAATAATTATTAGCACCCTAATGACTAACATCTCTGGCTGATTGAGTCTGAAGCACTTGTCTGATTGCCTTTGCTCAGGGTCTGATTGCAGCCAACTGCTAAAGGTTTGCAGAAGTTAACTATTAAGTTGGCGAGCAAACTGCTTTCTCGTCTTTACTATCAAGGACCTTCGGAAATATTTAACAAGGCACATCGATGTCCATATCAGGGGGTTGTGTTGCATTTGACCATGTACATTTTAGATAAACTAACAAAACCGAGCTCTTTCTGAAAAATGTCTGCCTCATTGCAGGGAGGTGAACAGAGTTTGCATCGCTCATTATTTTCTACCGACAGATGTGGCTCTTGCTGTAAGCTGAGGGAAAGTTTGGAGGGAGACGTGAAATTGAAATCCATCAGGCAAAGTCAGGCTTCACTTGAGTGTGTGCCTGAGGCCTGGCTGGCTAGCCTGGATCGCCAATGATAGACAGCAGCTGACATATATATGGCCAGACCACATGCACTGGATGATGATGATGGCTCTGAATGTTGTAGAGAGGAAGAAAATGGGAGATTGAATTCCTGAGATGACAGATCGAAATAAAGGGAGAGACAAAGAATCAGAGTGAACGGAATCAAAGAGGGAAATAAAGGGGGAAGCAAGGAGATTCGACGGAATGGCTGAATGGCAGCAGGACTACATATCTATATCTTCTGTGGTCCCTATTCACTTTGTTATTCAACACAGATTCTATGCCATGACATTGCAAGTCCAACGCCATGCTAAAAAGACTTGCAAGGCTTGTCAGCTGTAAGCACAAAGATATATAATCAAGCTTCAAACCGTTATTCATTCATGTCATTCAAAACAATTATATTTCCACTGAACACAAAAGGAGGATTTTTTAAGAAACTTAACAACTTTTCATACAACAACAGTTCATTGTGTTAAGCTCCAAAAAGCAGGGGGGAAACACACACAAATGACTGTGACTATACTGGAAAAAAAAGTAATCTAAAAATTTGCCTCATGTGGTAATGTCTAAATTAACTAATTTGATTTAAATCTAAATTAACCTGACTACATTATGTTTCATCAACAAAACACATTTTTAAAGGTTATATATACAGATAAAAGGTGTTTAAAAGGATAGTTAACCTAAAAAGGAATATTTTCTCATCATATACTCACCCTCATGCCATCACAGATGTGTGTTACTTTCTTTCATCAGCAGAACACAAACGAAGATTTTTAAAAGAATATTTCAACTCTGTAGGTCCAAATAATGCAAGTGAATTGTGACCAAATCTTTGAAGCTCCATAAAGAACATAGAGGCAGCATAAAAGTGATCCATGACTAAATCCATGTCTTCTGAAGGGATTTAATTGGCCTTGGGTGAGAACAGACAACAATATATCTATATAACTATACATTTTGACATCAAAAATTACCTTGGCCAGGGGTGTCCAAACTTTTATGGTCGGGGACCAAATGCAGAAAAAAACAAGGTGCTGCAGGCCGCATTCCTGTAATAATTTTAAAAAGGGCTAGAAGGTGTTAGACTGCCAATATGCATAATCTTTATAATGTACGCTTAATATTATGCAAGTTTTAATCATAATTTGTGCTGTATGGAATGCTTGTGTAATGTGTAGGCCCTACGTGTAAATAAAGTATAGGGTATTTCACTCACAAAGAACACTTACATTGGAACAGTAATGTGTCTTATGCAACATATTCTACTCACTTATTCACATTTTTATACATTTTTTTGACATTCATTCAGTGGCACTGCAAAGCACATATAGAGCTGCTATAAGTGTTGCGTGTGACCCGTCACAGTAATCAGAATCAGAACAAATTACTCTTTAGTTTTCAAGGAATTACTCTTTATAGCTATCCACTTATAGCTTCTGATCTGTTTTTACTTGCGTTACAATACCAATTTAATTTGATCAAAATTATTGCGCGTCAATTTATTTTTCAGATGCTCATATGCAAGCTAATCGCGCACATCAGGCACAGATGTGCAAGTGTTTTAAGCGCTCTCTCCTACAGTGTATCCACACTCAAATGGGCTGGGAAGCCTGTGAATAATTTTGCAACTAAATTATTTTTAGAAGTTATACTTCCCAGTACTACAGAGGACATTCTGAAACAGTATGTTCGATTCGCATGTCTCTGTGCACGCTCAATAAACTCTACAGCCACCTGTAAAACAGCATCTCTACTAAGTTTAATTATGCTAGTTATTGAGACATTTGAACAAGAACAAAACAGGAGTAAAGTCTCTAACCTGATGCCAATCCTTTTTAGTTTTTCTTTCATTTATCCCCTTTTCTCCCCAATTTGGAATGCACAATTCCCACTACTTAGTGGGTTCTCATAGTGAGTGGTTACTCTCCTCAATCTGGGTGGTGGAGGACAAATATCAGTTGTCTCGACTTCTGAGACAGTCAATCCACACATCTTATCACATGGCTCGCTGTGCATGACACCGCAGGACTCACAGCATGTGGAGGTTCATGCTACTCTCTGCGATCCACACACAACTTACCACATACCACACTGAGAATGAGAACCACTAATCGTGACCACGAGCAGGTAACCCCATGTGACTTAGGAGACCTGGCTGGAGTCACTCAGTACACCGTGGATTCGAACTCGCAACTCCAGGGGTAGTAGTCAGCGTCAGTACTCACTGAGCTACCCAGGCCCCTGATGCCAATCCTTTAATAAATGCACTTTTTTTTTTTTTGTTGAGCTCTGCCAGTGAGAACCCACGAGGTGCACTGTGACATCCAGTGTCCAGAATATGAATTTCATATAATTTCTCCAAAGCGGGCCTAATTCTGTTCTATTTTTTAAATATCTCTTGGGCCTCATCAGAGCAGTTGGAGGCAACAGATGGCCCACGGGCCAGACATTGGACACCCCTGTCCTTGGCGATCATGATTTCAAGCTCGATTGCACGAATGTGCAAAGCGCTTGAATATTGAGCTTGAAGTCGTTCCTAGAGTCTGCAATGGCAATATGTACAGTGAAAAAGGAGTTTCATTGTGAACTACAAAGTATGGAAAAGAGTTATAACGAAAATTAAATATTAAAGAGTGAGATAGAAGTCAGAGTTTTAACTGTATGCAGAAAAAAAAATAAACCCCTGCATTTATTGGCTGGCACACCTTAAGACGAGAACCTCAATTTTCTGTGAGCGATCTGAATGTTTTGCTCTCAGTCAGGTGCTTCCTGCATTTTCCATTTTTTCTGTTATCACGAGTGCTGTTGACATTTCTCAGCCCTGTTTGTCTGTTGAAGTCGGTACCAGAGTGCATTCCAATTAGCAGTTATATAATAGGAGTGAGAGGCACTTAACACAATCATGAAACAAAGTGCTTCCCTCAAAGGTGAGCAAAAACCATCTGTGTATTCTCTGCCTTTGGGAGCTGAAATATTTTTTGTCCAACTTCTGTTTATATTTAGTCCATGTATTGACCCTTGTTACCTCATTTTGGCAGTTATTGAGCACAACGGCACTTCTGACCTTGGGCTTACTAAACCCAAACAAACAGATATTGCGGCACAATTATTTATGGTACAATTACTCCGTCTGTGGTGACATGAATGCCTTCTGTGCTGTCATTTGCACTCAGGTATGGTTTTATTGAGCAATACAGGACAAAAAAGATCTAAAAGAAAGGAATTTTCCAGGGGGACTATAACTACTGTATTTAGTTAACGATAAGGAAGACATGGTTTGTCAAGCAGGGAGAATGCATCTACTTCAGTGAGAATACTACATTTGCAGCAAACCTTTGTGAAAAGAAACAGCTAGCATATATGGCACAATAGCAAGCTGATAGATATTGTTCCCAAGTGCAGTAAAGATGCAGTGTTGAAGTGTGTAATTTCAAAGAACATCTTATACAAACAAAATTGCTGCTAGTCAATATACCTCCTACATCAACAGAAATGTTACTTCTTTATTAAACGAATAGAAGTTGCTGCCCTCATTATCATACTATGCTGATATAGTTGACTCCATTAAATAGTCACTGCATTGAGTTTTTCAATTTTCCTTTTGAAACCAGAAACTGGTGTGGGACATATCAAAGTGCTTGTTTAACCAGTCCTGCTCGACCTGCTCAGAGCGGGATTTGAATCAGTGTCAGCTGGCATAGGAGTCGGGCACACTAAAGAGGAGGATAAAGGCTACAGTCTCTAATGCACCTCTTGAGGACAGGGGAGTGATGAATTCCAATATGACCTCCTGACTTACTGTAAAGCTAATCTCACTGAATTCAGATACTGTAGGTTGAACATTCTTAAGTAAAACTTGGCCTGTGCTTTTTGGAATTCGCACCACTGCCCCCAGTGGCCAAAGCGGTAAGTGTTGTTGAATGTATGAGCACGTGTGAGCTCCAGTTTCTGAGTGAAATGTCCACAGAGGGGCAATACTTGTTCTGAGGGACGGTTCAGCCTCACACACCCTCCCACCTGCCGCTTCTGTGACACACGAGGGATCACACGAGGAGGCACGGCGGGGCCGTGAGTTCGAGCAGGGTGAATTTGAGGTGGAGCCTCAATCTCCATGTACTGCGTCTACGCCGATACAGTATGTGCATGACGAGCTTCGGCCCTGTGTAGATGTGCGGCGCCTAATCATGTTCGACTGTTCTGATGCTGGGGATGATAATGTTATGCCACTTGCTGCATCTGGTGAGTGGTCAGTGGATGACACTGCCACCCCTTCCCCCAGTGAGGGTGAGAAGCATGCAGGTGCTACTGATAAGTAGATGATGCTTCATGTCCTTATAGGGGTGGTCAAAGAGCTCGGTCTCGAGTATCTCCAGAGAAATCTCCAGAGAACCTGGGGAAATCTCGCCTTGATGAATTGTTCCAAAATGGAGCACAACCAGCTTGCTCACTCTGTGTCTTCGTGACCCAAATGAAGGCAGCCGCATCAGCACAAGCCCTGCGCCACCCCTACCCCCACCCAACACATGCAAAAGTGCTCCTGACACCCAATACTGTTCCCCTCTTCCCCACTGCTGTTTGTTGGAATGAAAGGAATATTGTTGTTCAAAATGTTGTTCAATATGTAGTTTTCTGTGTCTCACATTAATTACATTCAATAAAGTTTGCACATTATGCACAATCGCTTCCCAATGGTGAGTGGTGCATTATATCATGTATGACTATACAAAGTTGCAAAAAGAGTACAGCTAAAAACATATCCTTATATAGACAAGTGGCAAGCTCTCACTGGCATTCTAACTGGGTGCTTAATACGATCGAACATGGTAATGCGATCAAATTTGCATGACGGCCACCCCCTTTAAACGATGGTCTTCCAAGGTTCCATCCGAAGACGTGCTGGTGTTACGAGTCAAAATACACAGTCTTCTCGCAAAGAACACGATAGAGGTTGTTTCATATGAATTAATAAGTCTGATGTCCCCCTGTGCGAATGCGTGGCAAGTCCTCATGGAAGTATCAGAGCTGGTGTTTACAGCGATAGAGCACAATCTGTGGTCCAACCACAGGATGTGCCAGTGTTGTGTGCACAGACTGCGACACACACTGCAGGATTTACAGCCGCCATTTTCTCGTTATGGAGATGGATGGCGGGCTTGGGCCCATTGCAGTTCTGAGACGCTTGAATCGCACACTCGCAACACGCCCATTCAAAATGTTAACTCAGCAGCAGATCATATCGCACATCCGTCTTCAGGACTGATTTGCGTCAATAGATCTGAAGGATGCGTATTGAATGTACCAACTGCACCAAGATACATGCGGCTTTTTAGATTCACGTTAGAGGGAACTGTGTATCAATTTAAGTCATTCATTTAATTCTGAATCTGGCTCCCCACATGTTCACAAACTGTATTGAATTAAAAATGAAAGGTTTTCAATGATCTCAGTGATTGGTTATTACTAGCCAATCAGAGGCACTACTGAGTGAACACAGAGACTTGCTGCTTTGCCATATGTCAACTGGACAAAAGCACACTTTTCCCCAGCCGGTAAATCTCCTTTTTAGGAGTTCATGCACCTCATGAACGAGCACGTACAGACCATTCTTCAGTGTCTGTTTCTATTCAAACTGAATAAAAACATTATATAATGATTCAATTATATAATGAATGCATGGGCAAGGAGGAAGCTGGGACCGGTCAGTGTCTCTCTCTCTCTCTCTCTCCTTCTCACACTGTCTCCACTCCTTAAATACTGGAATGTGAAACCAGTGTGGCACACAGGTGGAACTCATTCACCACTTATCTTACAGGCCTCGCTCTGCCCAGACGCCACTTGGCCCCGCTCTACTCGCCACATAACCCCATCGCAAACTCAGGCCGGGAAATTCTCCGGGCTGTAACCTACCCGCCACTCCTCCACCCCCTAGCGGATGACAGCTGCTCCTCCATCCCCTTGAGGATGGCAGCAGTTCCTCCACCTCCCAGTGGAGAGCAACGAATACTCCGTCTATGCTCAAAGTGTATGTGGTGATTATATCTGCGTATCACGCACTTGAAACCGGCACCTCTATAGGTAAACATGATTTAATTATAATTCCTAGGGAGTGGGGCAGCTAAATCCCCTTCGCCCGGCTACAGTCCCGACTTGGGACCTATCTTTGGTCCTAAAAGCACTCACGGGGCCTCCCATCAAGCCTCTGGACTATGCTGAATTGTGTGTGATTTCTCTAGATTTGGCCTCAGTAAAACGGGTCCGTGATTTTCAAGCACTGTCAGGCGACAATTCATGTCTGGAGTTTGGTCTTTCAACGCCACTTTCAAACCCAGGAAAGGATGTGCCTAAGGTTATAACCACCCCCTTCCGAGTGCAGGTGGTTCACCTTCAAAGCTTTTTATCCCTCCATTTAATTGGTTTGAGGATCACTCCTTGCACTTGTTATGCCCTGTGTGAGTGCTACATACATACATACATTGAGTGTACCCATCAATTCAGACACTCTGACCAGCTCTTTGATGCGATCACCCCAGCTTACGAGTAGCAGGGTGTGAATTACCCAATTGGTATTTAAGCACACTCAACTAGAGGCATGGCATCTTCATGGGCATGGACAAACAGTGTGTCTTTACGAGACATATTTTTTGCTGCAGGATGGTCTTCTCAAAATACATTTGCAAGGATTTACAACCTAGATGTAATATCTCTTTCTTCACAAGTCCTCTCTATTTAGATCTTTTGTTATTTAATTTGCCAAACATTTAATTATGCACCTCCATTTAAGTACGGTTACACAACTTCCTGTATTCAGGCCGTTAGGCCGTAATTTATCATACACTCATACAATCATACAAGCACTTTCATTATAAATAAACTTCTTCCTGACTGGGTTTGTGAAGGGGTTAATTAATACTATATGACTATAGTCCATACAGAATATCCATTCTGAGTGCTCCCCTCCTGGCCCAACATCACTCACTTGCGTCTTATTTGTGACGGCCGCTGTCCCGCAGGACTGTGGCATCATGTTTCTTCTCTGGAAGGTAATGTCATGTAGTGCAGCATGAAGAGATTCTGTTCCCCATATGCGTTAGCAAAACGTAATGTCAAGTGTACTGAGTCATAAGGAAATGTCTCGTTACGTATGTATCCTAGGTTCCCTGAGATGAAGGGAATGAAACATTGTGAATGCTGGCCACATTACAAGACTCTACAAAACTCAAAGAACTACAAGAGTTATTTGAGGTGCGAGTGATGTCTCTGTCCCTCAGCCAGAATATTCTGAGGAATTGTGTTTGCGCGCCTGCTTTTATAGTTGACAGCTTCGCGCCTAAAAGAGCGGGGCTCAAACACAATAGCCAATATTAGAATATTGGCCTTATTTTTTAGAGGTTTCAACTAGGTCATGTAAAAGAACACTCCACATATGCGTTAGCAGAATGCAATGTCTCGTCACCTTCATCTCAGGGAACCGAGGTTAAGTACATAACCCAGACATTTTAAAGCAAGACGAGAACCTGGGTCTCCAAGGTAACTAACAGACACAATGCGCCAAAGGAAAAGGTAAACACAGTAGAACTGATGCAAAATATCTGATGGAGGATGCCGATTGTCAGTAATATCGATTTCCTGTGCAATCATGTTGCTACTATACTACACAGCCCAGCAAAACCATGCTTGACAGCTTGCACCATGGACGGAAGCAGTTAAGATGTTTTCAAAATGAATACATTTCAACCAATTCATTTACAACCAGTTGATGTTTACGAAAGCAACTTACTATTGCACATTGGAGGCAGGTGATACTAATAATTTGGGGTAGTGTACATTCTCATTCAAGAAAGCATTTTAAATAGGTGATTTTGGTTTTATAGTGTCTTAAAAAAATATTATCTATTGGTCAAGGCAAAAATAGTTTGAAAGTTCTAATCTATTTTAGTCTTTTTTTCAGTAAGTTTAAGGAGCATGGAGTAAAGACACTGACATTCAAAGGTTGTTTTCCATGTTTTCTCTGAAATAGTGTTAAATGGGGTCACTGTGTTTTTCTTTTCCAGTGGATTGGCAGAAGACGTAGGCCTTAGACGTGCCTGAGGTCTCAGGTGGAAGGGTTCCCGAGTAGCAGGACATGGCTCCAAAAAGGACTTCTAGACAAAGTAGGACAGGCCCAGTCCAACAATCCAGCTAATATCTTTTACTCTTGCGGCGTGGAAGTTTGTACAAAAATCTCCAATCACAGGCATTATAGTGCACACATACACAAAAAACTTTGCTTTTGCTTATACACTTGAAATATATAAGAAATTATACATAATATAGAGCATTTGGTTCAAAAGGTTTGTTTCAGCTTGGTAATATCAATAAGCCTTGTTGTGACCGATAGCACCGATACACTGCTGGGCTGGTGAAATATAAATGTCTGAAAACCCAGATGTGGTCTCATAACATGAGGTCAAAATCAGAATGTGCTCAGAGCCCTTTTAAAGATCCATTAACATTAATGTGGAGTGTTATTGCACATGTCTTTTTTCAAGCCAGCTGTATCTGAAAACAGCAATCCATATATCTGTATTTGAGATTTTTTGAGATTCAATCAGCAACTCTGAAAAGTACATTAAAACCCAGGTGATTTCATAAACACTTCAAAGATACAAGGGTGGCCAGCAAGCCTAATTGGTGAATCCAGTTGAGCTTTAGAGCTAGAACTCTTTGTTTTACAGCATGACTATGTTCCCCTTCTGTCACTCACTCGACGTTGTCCCCCGAACACCTCCCATTCTTTGAGAAAAGGCCAATGAGAATTGGCGAGTGGAATTTGCATGCCACTCCCCCGGACATACGGTATAATGGGAGATGAATGAAACTCCATTTAGGTTTTTTCTTCAGAGCCGAGCGGTTGTACTATCAGCGAGCTGAATACTACTGCTGTTCCATTCACCTCTTAAGAAGCATATGCTTTTGGATATATGGCGCATTTCCAGCGGCTTTCTCTCCTTATGCACGACACAAGGATTGCAGACTTTGCCCCTGGGCGCTTCAACAGCGCTAAAAGAGTGTATATTCCTGCTAAAAAGTATATTTCATCTATTAGAGGACACACATTGACGTTGAACTTCATATTAGAGCTACGTCTTTATAAAGATGCCTTTCTGTCTTTGTGTGATTCCTGGATGTGGTCATTATCTCTCCACTTCCGATGGCCATGGGCGCTGCCTCATGTGTCTGGGCAGCGATTACACTGAGGCAGCGTTTGTGGATGGTTCATGTTCTCATTGCTAGAATTTGACCATGGCAACGTTGTGGTCGTGGCTTTCCTTCTTCCGCGGGAAAGCCACTTTAGCCGCCCCCCGTGTTGCGACTTCTACCCACAGATAGGAGGCCAACCCAGCTGACGCTGGAGGCGATTTGGGGAGTTCAATGGGCTCAGTCTCGCCGGATAATTGTTGATCGCTGCATTGGAGAGCGCACTGGCGATGTCTCACGCCAATGACTCAACTGGGCTGTGTCCTTCAGGTCTGCCCATCCAGTCTGAGGTTGACACAGAGCTGACCACCATGCTTGCCCTTACCTCCACCCTCCCCTGAGCGCTCGCGACTTGATGATTGGTTCCTGGGTTCGGCCCAAGAGGACCTCCTCATCAGTTGTTAACCCGCCCTATGCCGGTTTCGCAGAGCAAGTGAGTGTTTTGAGCTCCCCCTCAGCATAGCCACCTCAGGTCAAAAGCAACACACCCCAACAACAATGTCACCTGCTCCCCCCCACCATGAGGCCCCACCCCCAGGTACGTCAGACGCAATCGTCCCCCTAGTGTCCCTTGCCCGGAGGTTATCACAGAAGACTATAATGTGTCACCACACACAAAACAGTGATCAGTTTAAAGAGCTGCGATCAGGTTCCTTGTGATGTATCCATGACTTTATTTGAATGAACTTTCAAGATGTATTTAGGTTTCAGACTGATCTCACAGTGAAATCAGAAACAGTAGGCTGACTTGTAGGTTGGGGGGATGGGGGGGCGGGTAGGGGGGGTAGTCTGTGCTTACCTAAATGCGAAACACTGCCCCCAGTGACCAAAGCGGTAAGTGTTGTTGGGTGTATGGGTGTGTTAGCTCAATTTTTCACAAATGGGAGCCAAAAGTGAGTTGTTTTCAGCTGTACTGGCTGTAATACAGTGAAGAGGAAACTGTACTCCCCAACTCAACCCTAAACCTAAATATCAGTGGAGTAATAAATTTAAAGTTAGAGGGAAAAATTAAACCTCCAAACTTCGCTTGTCACTGATTATGCTCTGATTGCTTTCTGGACTGATCATAGGATCTGAACGCAGGCCTCTGACGTTGCTGTCACAACAAACTTCTGGTTGATCCACAGGGGAAATTTAACACACAGGAGCCGATGCAAAAATTTTCAATAGTAGATGGCGGTTGTCAGTGAGTCGTCATAATGTTGCCAATCCTAGGGTACCAAAGTCTCAATTCAAGCCCCTTTACTGAAGCCCCCACTGGCTCAGCTGACAGTTATTGTCCATGGCATGTTATGTAAACAAAAGTTAGTCTAGGGGCATTCTGTCTTACATTTAGGTCTTAAATTAGTCCGATCTAAGCTTTTTTGAAACTAACTGTAAAATTCAAGCTCCAAATTTTAGACAACAAATTTGTAAGTCTAGTCTTAAACAGTTTTATGCAACCAGCCCCAGAACCCTGGCAGCACGATACTCAATTGTTTTTATTGATTTTGTGGGATTTATAAATAGTTTGGAATGAACTTTGGAAAAATTTGCATGCTGTAGGAAACATGGCATTGCCAAGTTAAGGGTTTTTTTGATAGTGTAAGGATTGAAGTTCTAGGTTTTTAAAAGAACAGGACATTTGTGTGATGAGATTAGAGCTGACATTTTTGGACAAGTTAAGAATATTGTGATATGTTTATCATCTATCAGAACCATCTCTCCAAATGCTTATGGTAGCATCTGGTTTTTCCATCACAATCAAAATGAAATGTCAAACGTAAAGCCACGTGACTTACAAACACTTAATAATGCTGCCACCTTCAAGTCCTCCTGGGATACCTTCCTATTTATGAGTTTGGAAGTCGTCCAAAGTGACTCATTGGAAAATGTAGGCCACATCCACACTAATATATTTTCATTTGAAAACGCATTGATTTTGCTACATTTATGCCTCTCATTTACACTAGAACAGCATTTTCTTCCACCACAACCACCAAAAAAAAAAAAAAAAAAGATGAGACTTTCAAAAACATTCTCTATTACATACTTCGGAAAATGATGACTTAGGAAACTGAAAATATTTTCAACAATTTTTCAAATGAAGATGGATCAGAATGAACGTGGCCTTATATTGCTTATATTGTTAAAAGTAATAATTAATCTTTTTTCACTTACTGTCTAAGGCCAAACTAATCTGTTTGAGTTTGACATTTTTGGAGAATTTCAAAGTCATTCTAGTATGGATGAGAAACATAAACATAGCGAAATAATGCGTTTTCAAATGGAAATCTATTAGTGTGGACGTGGCCTCCAAAGGTTTTTTTTTTGTGTTAATGAAACAAAAAGAAGAGCAAAGGTTGTGTTTTAGGAGTGTAATTAGTGATTAATCTATGTATATTAACCTTTTTGTGCATCCATAAAGAATGATGGGAAATGTTGTTTTGTTATTTTAATATTGAAAAGATTACACACTTCGTACTATCCAGCTCCATTTTACTTCAGGAATTACTACATTTTCCAGGCTATTACAGGATATGTTAGGCTCTACATCATGAACGCACATGAAGTTGCCATGTTGTTTCCATCAGTTCCAGTGTCGTGATGAATTGTGTCAACCAGTAAAATAGAGTCTGCATCTGATGTCATAGCTGTAGCGTATTTAGGGGTTTCAATGAAAGTTCACTAACTGGTTAGTCTAGCGGTGTAGTGTTATGCTATTAGCTTAACTGTACTGTGTTTACAATATGGCGTTGGCAGTTTGCGCATGCGCTGTAAATTGCACCGGAAGGGTCTCTTTAGAACTTCCTGTGAACTTTCGTAACCATAGGAACCAACACCAGTGTTTGGTGATCTGGGTCAATACTAATGAAAACATTTTCATCGATGTCTTTGAACGTCAGCGCGTTCCATCAGTTAAAGTGCCCAGATTCTCACACCAATATATGTAGCGAATTTGGTATGATAAATGTTCACTGCACAGGTTAAAGTGTCATGTACATTACCATTATTTGTAAGGGAAACAGTATGTGTGAACTAGGAATTAAATTAAATGGTCCTATTTCTACATTACTATGTAAGGAAATGTATAATGGAATCAGTCGCGTTTGACAACCGTTAAAATTTAGATAAATGACGTAATACAACGTCTCGTTGCATAAGCTCACAATTTCTACTGTAGGGAATTAGCTTTAATAAGAGAATTATGATTAATTCTCTTATTGGAGTGATATTATTCTCATGGCTAATTAACAATAATATTACACATATTGGTATAGCTTTAAAGTGAAATCATTTAGAGACAGGGATGAGATTATTTATCAAAATATACCACAGTAAACATATCATTAAAAGGGAAACATGAATAATTAATTATGAACATTTGTATCGGCTAATAGAATCAACTTGAGGTAGCTGAATTAACATTACAATCAATTTATCTGTTCATCCAGCGAACACTCAGTACTGATTGTCTAACAATTCTCAGAAAGGATATTTTTCGTGGCCACACAAAAATAACTCTTTCTTAGCATGGAGCTGAGATCGAATCGTTAAATTTACATTGATTTATAAGCAGACCAGAATCAACTTGCAAGAATGTACACAAAAGTTTATTTAACTAAAGTACGAACACATAACTAATCTAAACAAAGACATACACAAAAATCACTCATACATGGGAAAGGGGAAAATAAAATTAAACGAAACCAGAACAGAATAGGGGAAATGCAGTAATGAAAAGAGTAATTTTGACCATCTGAGAGAACCATTAGTTTCTAAAGACCACCTTTGTTACAAAGGGGTTTTCAGCTTACACTAAAACTATGTTCAGTTAGTTGATAGTACGATACTTGCAATTGACCTGGCTGTTGAGAGAGCGCCCGGATGCAGTCGCAGGAGAAAGGCTTGATGCCTCTTCATCAAGTCTTTCTCCTGCGACTGCTTGGGTCAATGGTGTTGCACATTGCTTGAGGTGTTGAGGCCTGCCAGCCTGTCACCTCTGGTCAGCAAGACCAGAAGCAGAAGGAAGAGAGAGTCAGGGGAAAGAGAAAGAGTAAGAGGCGGGACGTGTCTTTTAACTTCTGCTGGAGGTCCCTCCTCTCGAGTCTGGCTTGACCAATGAGAAAGGTGCAATTTCCAAGCTGGAAATATTCCTTTGTTTGGAAGCTGACTCATTTGCATGATTGGGGTTTGTTTAAGCCCCTTTATGCTCTGATTAATATAGCAAGCATACAATGCGTGCTGTCAGAATTATATATTTACCATTGTGCAGGATATCACACAAGGTTTCGTTTGGTAGGAAACATGATACTAAATAATCTTACATTAGCTGGTAGTCCTGTCATGAGTCATGCATAAAACACTATACAGTACAAAAAACACTTTACAAGACAGTAATGATCCTATACACAATTTCCTAGGGATATACATGTGAAATTATAGACAGTTTGTCTATAGGTCAATTTAATGAAGAAAAGTCTGTAGTTCTGGGCTTTGAGTCAATTTCTTATGGGGGGAAAGATTGCCCTGGCATGCAGCAAACTTACCCCACTTGGAATGTCACTGGGGGTCCACTCTTTGCTGGTCCAGTGGCAGCAAAAACAGTGTAAAGGCTTGATAATGGTCAGCGGGGGAGCATACATAACAGAGTCGGCTTGGGCCTACTTGGACCTTTGCTTGTTACAGTCTTGAGACATCTGTTGGCTTATTCATTAAATAATGAATAATTGTGTGTCTGATTGTTCCAGATGCTACATAGCGATTCCTAGCTATTCCATTAGCTCATAGGACTTTAATGAGTAATATATTTATTATATTACATTATATATGCCTCAGTAAAAATACTACAAAGTTCTTTCATGATGTATGTCAATATAACTTTGTAATTATGACATTTAATAACTTCTAAATAACTTGTTACTCATAATAGTATATATCCTCAGCTATTGTTCTTGAAATTAAAAATGTCTTGTTTTGTGTGTTTTTCAGTTAGCTTTCATTTGGCAAGCTATCTACTACAGAATTACTAAACCACAATATTACTAAATATTTTACATATTAACACACCTTAGAATCTTATATGACTACCAGCAATTATGATGGAAAAAACATTGTGTCCTGAGCGGTTACCCCCTGGGGACACTAGGCGGACACAATTTATCATGATACTGGTACCCTAGGATTGGCAACATTATGACGACTCACTGACAACCGCCATCTACTATTGAAAATTTTTGCATCGGCTCCTGTGTGTTAAATTTCCCCTGTGGATCAACCAGAAGTTTGTTGTGACAGCAACGTCAGAGGCCTGCGTTCAGATCCTATGATCAGTCCAGAAAGCAATCAGAGCATAATCAGTGACAAGCGAAGTTCGGAGGTTTAATTTTTCCCTCTAACTTTAAATGTATTACTCCACTGATATTTAGGTTTAGGGTTGAGTTGGGGAGTACAGTTTCCTCTTCACTGTATTACAGCCAGTACAGCTGAAAACAACTCACTTTTGGCTCCCATTTGTGAAAAATTGAGCTAACACACCCATACACCCAACAACACTTACCGCTTTGGTCACTGGGGGCAGTGTTTCGCATTTAGGTAAGCACAGACTACCCCCCCCCCCCCCCCCCCCCCCATCCCCCCAACCTACAAGTCAGCCTACTGTTTCTGATTTCACTGTGAGATCAGTCTGAAACCTAAATACATCTTGAAAGTTCATTCAAATAAAGTCATGGATACATCACAAGGAACCTGATCGCAGCTCTTTAAACTGATCACTGTTTTGTGTGTGGTGACACATTATAGTCTTCTGTGATAACCATGGTGAAATCTTAAATACCATGGAATGGCTACAGACCATAATTTACACAAGAGATGTCAGAGGATTGGACACCTTTGAGCTTTGTAAACCATTTGTTTGAAACCCCACCTATTTTGGCATTCTCTCTGTGAGATGAACTTAACAGGTGCAGCCACACTTCACGAGTACCCATATTTCACCCTGTGAAGTAATACATGGAATTTAACGATAAAGGTTACAGGGATTTACACGATATTTAAGAGAATATATGTCAGCCGTATAACCTGTCACCCTGTGTCTCTACTGAGCCTATTTCTATTTAAAGCAAAGCAGAAAGGGTAAAACTGTGCTCCATACAGTATATGCAAACATGCATTTATCTCACACATATTAAGTTAAACTTTATTTAAACTTTATTCAGTATACTGTAAACTGCCTATTATTTTGGTAAGTTGGCATGAACAGCAGGCATTAATCAATGACAAACATTTTAATCTGTAGTGCGCTAAATTGTTGTCACATGACTTCATGTTGCACTTGAGTGTCATCCAAGTAACATTTTGGAAATGCAATTAATTTTTATTTGAATTCAATATTGTGTAAAAATGAGTCATGCAGCATATTTGCATACTGTCCAAAGTATACAATATATACAGCAGAAATAGTTAAAGTAGTATGTTATTGTGCTGTTCTGACCTGGGTGCTTACACCTAGTGCTTTTCTGAAACCTTCTTAAATACTTCATTTCAGTGTGAATTCAGATAAATATACCCAACTGTTATTTTTGATAAAGATGTCGGTGGCATATTGAGATGGATCATTTCATGATGGTGTGGGTCTATGAACCAGATCAATGAACTGCCTGGGGTTGAAAATGGAAGGATGTGTGCGGGAGAGGTCATTGGTTGTATTATAGCACTGTGCCCTTTTGGGATGGGACCTCAGGCTCTTTTTTTAAATGAACCCCTTTTAACAAGGATCGGCAAATAGATTTAATAGATTTTTTTCCCTTGCACTGTGATTATCTGGGCTTAGTGTAAATATTTTGCAACCAGTCTAATTTGCGATGCAGTTGTTGCGGCGTTGCAGCCTGTTTTCAAATGTCAGCTAAAGCAAACAAAATAGAGCGTAGTGTGCTCTGCTCTAAATGACAAGGAACCAAAATACTGTAGTACCTTTAGTGTACATTCAGTATAGCACAGGCATGTTCAGATGCAGAATGAGTATGAATTACGAGTATAAATTGTGTGGGGTGCATGTGAGTTTTCAACACATGTGAAATTACGCCATGCAAGGGTTAATGTTACCAAGCCTTTAGACTGTGGTGTTTTGTTTGCTTTTCTCTGAAAATGTACTTTTTTTTGTTTTGGTCAAAAATATAAATGTATAATATAAATATTTTTCAAGGATTCCTTTCTGTATTTAAAAAGTTAAGACTTCTAATGAACTGTAAAATGAGATGAAAAAAAATTAAATAAATAAAAAAATCGTTCCATTTTTTTTTCTTTGGATATGTGCCTTTTTTCATTAAAGAAATCCATATTTGTGTCTGGGACCTAATCAATACATGTTGAAAAGGACTGGTATGGCAAAGCTACCTCATAACAGGGAACAAGGCCAAAACGAGCTGCAGTTTTCTTGATATCCCAAGTAATTGGTCAACAAACCATAATGATAGTAGCTGACTGATCTTCTGTCTATCATCTTTAGAGTTATTTCAATCAGAATCCTCTTCAAAACATCACATAATGATTTCCTTTATATTTAAATCAAAATATATTTTAAATATATTTAACATTTTAAAGGAAGAGTTCACATCAAAATTATTTACTCATCATTTACTCACCCTTTTGCCATCTAAGATGTGTATGACTTTCTTTCTTCTGCAGAACACAAATTAAGATTTTTAAAAGAATTTCAGCTCTTTTGGTCCATACAATGCAAGTGAATGGGTGCCAACATTTTTAAGCTCTAAAAATCACACAAGTCAGCATAAAAGTAGCCTAATTCTTGTGACTCCAGTGGTTAAATAAATAAATGTCTTCAGAAGTGATATATAGGTGTGGGTGATAAATAGATAAATATTTATGTCCTTTTTACTATAAATTATCCTCCCTGCTCAGTCAATCTCCACTTTAACTTTCACATTCATCTTCTTGTGTTTTTGGTGATTCACATTCTTTGTGCATTTCGCCCCCTACTGGGCAGGGAGAAGAATTTTTTGCAAAATTATTATGGGTTAAAATACTAGAGTACTATGGATTACTTCTGGGCTGCTTTTATGTGCTTTTTGGAGCGTCAAACTTTTGGAACACATTCACTTCCTTTTGAGTACCTACAGAGATGAAATATAAAAAAAAAATTATAAATTGTGTTCTACAGAAGAAAAAAAGTCATACACCTCTGGGATGGCATGAGGGTGAGTAAAAGTTGAAGGAATTCAATATTTTGCATGAACTATCTCTTCAATATCTGGAGAAAAAAACTTGTTTTCTTCATTATGGTTTCCTTATGTGACAAGAAATGTTTAAAAAGCTTTATGCTGCTATGGATGAGAGAAAAAAAATTAACGTGCAATGTCTATATTATCTATGCAGAGTAAATTGATTTAGCATGCTCAGATTTTTATGAAATTTTCTTTCTTTCTTGAGATACAAATAATCCGCTTGCCAAAGTTCACTTGATTTACCTGACCATAAACAATCTCTCTGTCAGGCAAAGAATCGTTTCACCAAACATTTGGCCCCAAGCACACACACCCAGTAGAGTTTCACCTGAGTAACTTTTCCACATTTTTGTGCCAGTTAGTTAAATTTACATTTTCCAGTCACAAAGGTACAGAAACAGACTTTATATAACCAGCATTTTTTATTAGTGACATATGATGCCTCAAAGAATGTTCCATAATGAGATTCACAGCTTTCCTTTAGAAATATCAAAGACTTTCTTATCAGGGGCTGATGCTGGACCTCTGCATACCCAAAATACCCATCATACCCCATATCCTTACTAAAAAGATTAGTGTAATCAGCATGCAATTCCCATGCTGGTCTAGGCTGGTTTATGCTGGCTAGAGCTGGTTTGGTGCTGGACTAGATGGTGGACCAAAATAGGCAAGCTTTTTACCAGCAAAACCTAGCTGGTGATGCTGGTTGACCAGACTGGTCTTTCAAAAGAAGCTGGTTAAGTTAGTTTAAAAGCCTAATACACCAGCATCCCAAGCTGGGGGACCAGCACCCAAAACTCAGCAAAAGCTGGTGTCCAATAATGATGGCCTTTCCAGCAAAGATATTACCCCATATATTATGCAACCTGTCCTCAGATTCATAATCATAACCAATTTTTCTTTAATTGCCTAATAAAGATGCCGTATATGACATAAAGACACTGGGTCTCATTCATGAATACTTTTATAGCGTGTTCTCACGTATGTGTGCAGAAAACACAAAACATTTCTAATGAACAGGTTACAACAGGTGAGAACGCACATAAATTTGCTCTTACACTCGTTCATTTATTGATGAATCTGGATTATTCTAAATTTGAACTGAGGAACATGTCCACAGCTAGTAATATGCATAATACCCTTTAAACTTCATTGTGAAAAATGCTTTACATAGGTTTTACACACAAATACATATGTTCGCATGGTTAGTGAATAAGACCCACTGTTCTGGGACACAAGTGCTGTGATGCATTAAGAAAACTGTTGAGTCTTGAATCAATCTCTGAAGTGCGGTCAAGTGAAACAGGGATAGATTATGTCCCAGTGACACATTCTGCATTTGGACTGTTGCTATGAGCTTTGGCAACAATATTGTTTACTTCCACCAAAAGGCATATCCAACTCCATTATTGATCAGAAATAGCCTGTGTCTTATCCTCAGTCAAGTTGAACAGAATGATATTAAATCCCTGTTTTGCTGAAGGGGATGTCTAAATGGTTGAACGGATGCATGAGGAACTATAAAAGAAAGAAAGAGCTTCCATCTCTCCTTTCCAAATTTCATCAGAAATTCATTTCAGAGTGCTAGCAGGTAATTTGGACTTTAGAAACTCTGAGGATTCAGTTCTTTAAAATCCTTCCCCCTCCCAAACCAGCCTGAAAAAAATATGATTTTACACTGAAACTCTTCATGAACAGCACAGTTTCATATTGACTCTGTGTGATGCTATGTACATATGTACAGGTACGCTCTCCACTGGCCTTTGTGTTTGACTAACCACATTCATTTATACAAAAGTGATTCGCAAATTCCCTTCCGTAGGTTTCACAGGCGGTTTCCACAAAAACAGAGATAACACGATGACTTCAATATCAGAGAAATGAGGCCATTACGGCCGGTTTCTCCAGCTCTGGAGCTGAAGAAATTTTGCAGTTGGTCCAGAATCATGGGCCTGTCAGAATAGATGTCCCAAACGTCTTTTGGTCCACTTACTGATCATAGCTGAGTAAGAAGTTTAGAAACACACAAACGCTGACAAGCAGAGATACAGCAGCAAAAACACGAGCTGAATTTTGGTGTGTGTCAAAGGACGCAGTGGAGTCAGACCATAGCCTCACCTTTAAGTCCTGAGGAACAGAAAAAAACATGATCAAATTGGATTTTAATTAATATTACTAAAGTACAAATAGAAATTCAAAACTCAAAAATACATCAAACTGCCCTTGAACATTGGTAATGTTGTATAATTTTGCTGTTGCCATGATAAAACATTATTGTATTGCACCACCTATTGCACCTTATTGCTATTATAAATTCACACACAAAAACTACAATGGTATTACTATAGTTTTTACCATGCTTGTTACCACATCTTTGAATCTTACTTTAGCTGATATGATTTTGTTTGCTTTGCGTGACAGCAAACAGAGAAATAAATTCTAGAGAAATAGACAAGTTATCATGAGAGGTCTGTCCTTTTGAGGCCTCACTACAATAAAAACCAAACATTTCCCCATCTCTAACCCTCACCTGTGTGGGTTTGGCTGGGCTGAGAACATTCTGTTCAGTATCCATGGTGACAATCACAGGAGTTGTCTGCCATGCCCCTCTGTCCGTCACAGAATGTAGCTGTGCCAGTTGGGTGGGAGTGGTCATGAAGTTCATTTCATTTCCAAATGTCTGGAGCGCGTTTCCTATTCATGTAACAGACAAGAGGCCAACAGCTCTGAGTGAAGACATTCTGAATAGGCTAAAGAAACAGACATGATTTCCATTTGCCACTGGTTCTGTTATCAGATGCTTATTTGAATTCTAGTCCGTGAGAGCAGTTTGTCGGTATCTATTTGCTGGATGTGAATAGAGACTCCGAGCGTTCAGTATTCCACTCAGGCCACGCGGCTGCACCTGCCTCTCCACATCCTCTCATTAACTCACAGATGAGTGGCTTGACCAAACATCAGTCTCATCCGCTCCCATTCCTCAATCCGAGAGGCCACTCGGCTGTCTGAAGAGTTACTTGAAGTTAGGGATCTCTGTTTGAACAGGACTCAGTAGAATATTTACCTTATTGATGAATTACAATATAAAATCCATAAGGACCTTCAGAAACTCAGGGAAAGGGATGGAGATGTGTGGCCGAGAGGGGGCTGGATATTACTCAAGGGATTCATGTATGCTTGAGGCTCCTGAAATAAAGTGGAATAACTATATGCTTTGCACTCTAGAGAACTCTTTAAACTTTCTAAAGTCTTTAATAAATATTGGCCTAGAACTTAATTTAACTTCAAGAGGACCACATTCAAAACACAACAAATGTAAAGGGACATGAACTTAAAAACATTTTCATCAAAACACTTATGCTCAAATGTTTGAAATTAGTTTTGAGTTTCTTAAGTAAACAAAAATAACTGTTTTTTTACTTTATTTTTTTGGGCAGGCTGGACGAGATACAGAAGGAAACGTCTAGATTACTGTTGTAACCTCCGTTCCCTGATGGAGGGAATGAGACGTTGTGTCGAAGAAGTGACACTAGGGGTCTCTCTTGAGAGCCTTATGCATTTTCTCTCTCTATATTTCTCCCATAGAGTTAAAGCAGCTGGGGCAATCACACGCATTGGGGAAGGCGTTGTTTCCTAGTTCCTATTCTTTCAGGGGGGAAAGACCCTGCGGAAACCACACCTGCCCAGACTGGGGGAGGTAAAGAGTGGTGAAATACATTACATGGGCTTTTAGGTCACATGTGGAGAATGGAGCTGTGGTAGATCCTACCTCATTGGGAGGGAGGAGTTGCTACAAACAAGGCGACCGAGGGTCAGTGAGTACTGCCCAAGGGAGATGCGGGTCCGCTCACAAAGGGACTGTATCGTGGAAAATACACACAGGGGGATAAGTCCACATGGGGGCCTGACCTGAGGAGCACCTATTCCAGTACAGGGTAAATTGAGTACCTGCATTGGGTTTGGTTGGCGAATTCCTCCGCTGAATTCATGGACCAGAGGTCTAGGGAGGAGTCATCCAGGGAGCCGAGATAGTCGGATCTCCTGGGATAAGAGCGCACAGTATTGCCTCAGCGGAGGGAAAGGGTGCTAGGTGCAAGCAGTACACCCGTTCAGTTGTTACCAAGTTACCGAGTTCTACCGGCTCGGACCTGAGAAAACATGGGATGAAAGCAACTCAACCCTGAGATTGTAAAATGTAAAGGTATTGGGTGTTGCCCAACCCACTGCTCTGCATATTTATGCTAGGGCCAATGCCCACGAGGATGCCACACTTCTCGTCGAGTGTGCTCGAACCCGCAAGGGGGCGGGCACGGCCTGGGTGTGATAGGCCAATGCTATGTGTCAACCACCCAGTGGGAAAACCTCTGTTTGGAGACAGCATTCACTTTCCGCTTTCCACCAAAGCAGACAAAGAGCTGCTCAGAAAGTCTAAAGCTCTGCGTGCAGTCCAGGAGGGATTCAATCTCCGGGCGCCTCTTAGGAACCAGATAACTAAGTTGTGCTTACCCAAAGACTTGCCGTCTACTGCGTCATGGTGGGCCGCAATAGCGGCTACATACACCTTCAAGGTGGAGGGAGACAGCCTCCCCTCCAACCTCTCCTGCAGCAATGAGAGCACTGACCCGACTCTGTGGGTCTTCAGCCCAGGAAGAACACCAATTCGTGAACAAGCGCAACTTCAGGGCGTAAAGATGCCTGGCAGAGGGAGCTCTGGCTTGGTTGATCGTGTCCACGACAGGTGGTAGGCCAGCTAGATCTTCCGTATCCCATCCAGGGGCCAGACGTGGAGGTTCCAGAGGTCTGGGTGTGGATGCCCCCCGTCCCTGAGAAAGAAGGTCCTTCCTCAGGGGAATTCGCCAAGGAGGGGCTGTCTCGAGGAGCACAAGATCCAAGAACCAAGTCCAAGAGGGCCAATAAGGGGCCACCAGAGCGACTTGTTCCTCGTCCTCCCTGACTTTGCATAACACCTGTGCAAGATGGCTCACTGGGGGAAATGCATACTTGCGCAGACCCGTGGGCCAGCTATGTGCCAGCGCGTCTGTCCTGAGGGGAACCTCCATTCGGGCGTACCAGAGTGGGCAATGGGAGGTCACTCGGGAGGCGAATAGGTATACCTGTGCCTTGCTGAACTGTTCCCAAATCAGCTGGACCGACTGGGGGTAAAGTGGTGCCATGCTCGTCTCGGGACTCGAGTCTGGAGCCAGTGCTGAAGCGGTCTCATATGCATCAACCCCAGCGGCACGACCGCCGCGGAGGATGCCATATGCCCCAGGAGCTTTTGGAAATATTTTAGGGGGACCCACGTGCCTGGCCTGAACGAGGTGAGGCATTTCAGCACTGAATGCACACGCTCGTTGGTGAGAAGTACTGACATTGAGATCGAGTCTAACTCCAAGCCGAGAAAAGAGATGCTCTGGACCAGGGCGAGCTTGCTCTTTTCTAAGTTGACCTGAAGCCCTAAACGGCTGAGGTGCCAGAGCGCCTGGTCCCTGTGGGCACATAGTAACTCTCGGGAGTGGGCCAGGATGAGCCAGTCATCGAGGTAGTTGAGTATGTGAATGCCTGTTTCCCGAAACGGGACAAGGGCTGCCTCTGCGAATTTCGTAAAGACGCGAGGGGTCAGGGACATGGCGAAGGGGAGGACTTTGAACTTTTATACGCCTGACCGTCGAACCGTAGAAAGGGTCGATGTCGAGGCAAGATTGAGACGTGGAAGTACACATCCTTCAGGTCTAATGCTGCGAACCATTCTAGATGCCGGACGCAAGTTAGGATGTGTCTTTGCGTGAGCATTTTGAACGGGAGTTTGTGCAAGGCCCGGTAGAAAACTTGCAAGTCCAAGATCGGTCGTAAGCCACCGCTTTTTTGGGTATGATGAAGTAAGGGCTGTAGAAACCCTTCTTCATCTTGGCTGGAGGGACAGGCTCTATCACGTCTTTGAGTAAGAGAGTCGCAATTTCCATGAGCAGGGATTTGGCATCTTCGCCGTGCACTGCGGTAAAGCGGACGCCCCCGAAGGGGGGAGGAGGGGGGAGAAGGCCTGGCAAACTGAATTGCGTAACCGAGTCAGATCTCGAGAGAGCCCTAGTGGCGCTTCTTCGACACAACGTCGAAGTGAGCGACAGATGTGGAAAGGATGTTAATCATGTCAAATCAGCTTTGAAGAACTTTACATCTGTGAGCCTAAAATTGTGTTCAGAATCAGTAGCTAGGTTTTAATCCAATTTGATAATTTAATTTATGTGAAAAACCATAATATTGCAATAACAAAAAAAAAATGCTCCATTTCCATTCCATGCTTTCAAAAGATATAATTTGTTACTTCTTGACACATTGTAGCCACTGTGACCCTTTTATTAATAAAATACTTGCAGTGTAGAGCACACAGACAAAACACTGTAAAGAACTTGCCTCATGTCTTGAAGCAACAGCAGGTCACAGAGTTCTAAGTGTGCTACGTGTGTGCATTCCTCCATCCTTAAGAATTTTCCATGCAGATCTATAAGATATTTTTTTATTTATTTGCTCTGCAAACTCTTTGCCAGCTTTGGATTTTTCAGGACTCCGTTATTTTAGGATGACCAGAGCAACATTTGAGATGCAATGATTGGTTTTCTGGTTAGTCCAGTTATGACAAACTTTTTTGGTGCGCATCTTGCATTCCTAATAAATTCAGTAGGAGTTTATTCGTGTTTCCATCATAATTTATGCACATTACTTCTTACTGAGTAAAATATTTATCCAACTCAAGCAAGTGTATACATTTTTAATGCTTATTTTGGATATTTTATCCGCATCATGGTGTTTCCATCAGGCAGATTTTATGCAATATCCCAAAATAAGCATAAAAACCTGTGTATGGAAACCCAGTTTATTGGCATAATCTGAGTGAATTTAAGTGAGATATAATTTCTTTAAGAAAGAAAGAAAGAGAAATATTGAGAGAGAGAGAGAGAGAGAAATAAAATAACTATAGCTCATATTTCTACATATACAATAGTTGTACATTCTGATGTGACAATAGTTGTCATATCAGACTTAAATCTGATTTAAAAGATCTCCACTCAAACCACAAACAGGCGTTTTTTAAATGTTTTTCAAAAACTGAAAATCTGCTCAAATGGAAATTCAAATGCTTCTACTCAAATGGAAATTCAAGACACAAAGCCATGAGAGACAGATGAGGTGATTTTTTTTTAAATTTTCTATCATATGACAGAGGCGAACTGATGGTTTGGATTTCTGTTTGGAGGGGGTGAGTGCTGGGTTGATCTAACAGAAGAAAGTAGCAACTATGACTAATAGCAAGAGCAGACTAGATATGTAATGTGCTGCTGTGAAGGACATTCAACTTTAATACAAGTTTCTACCTCATTAAAGGAGGCTTTATGGGCAGTTGAATACAATTACATTCATACCAGAGTCTCCTGATAAGAAAATATCTCCACCCTTTGAATACATTTTCCCACCTTACCAACTTCAATGGCCTTCATTTGCACTGAATGTGACAATGAACATGGTCATGTAAAAAGGGCCTTTGCTCACAGCGAGCAAGCTATGTAAATGTAAATATCCATCCAAACATGCAGGTTTTATTGAAATTTGTTCAGCATCAAGGTGATCTGTTGCTGTTATTTAATCAGAATTTTCTCAGCATAGTTTCTGAAACATTTGACTATGACAAATATCAGTTTTCGTATTGACTATGTTCAGTCATAAACTAACTAAAGTAAACTTGAAATGTATTTTCCTCTCCTCTGCACACACAGTGGTTCTTTCACCAGTCAGATGCTCATAACACGGTAATGACAGCTTATACAGATGATGTACAGGAGCAGCATTCACTCACGGAGGCAGATGTTGTCAGTGAAATAGTCCAGAAACTCTGTACACTGATCTTTCAGATTGCCACTGGCAGAACATGAGCACCAGGGAGCCACATTTGATGTGGAGTTATCCACGTAGTTTGGGGTAATTGGGCTGCCTGCAATATCAAAATACCTTTGTGAGCATAGACATTTGTGATTTCCCACAACACAATCATCAATATACTATATAAGAAAGAAATATTGCATAGAAATTTCCTTTAATCCAAACATTACAAACATATAAAATATTTTTTAAACCTCAAGAACCCTTGATGGTGACTTTTTAAAAAGACTTTTTATGTAATGGAAATGTTTAATAATCATAATTGTCTTAAATTGTTTAATTGTCATAAATTGGACGTGGCCCCTTTAAGAGTTTTGCAACACCCGCTTTCCAGTACTCTAGAGACGTAAAAACAAACATTGAGCAAGAGAGCTCCCGGTTTTGTTCATCACTTGATAATTCTTTGGGTGAATATAAAATTTTATACAAAACTTCAAATGCTTTTTAATTACATTAAATATGTGTTCAGAAGAGTTGCATGTGAAAATTGAGAGTTTGTTATGGTTTATTTTCGAAGGATGCATATGGATTGCATGTGTGGAGTTTGACCACGTTTGTCAAACATTTAAGAACTAGTGAATATTTGTAAAGTTGATTGCTATAAACTGTTATACATGTCCTTAAAGCCTGGTTAAAAATGCATAAAATTCTTTGAGTGATTTAAGCATGTGTTAAATGCATAAGATGCTTTGAGTGATTAGGTACTTAAATGCATAAAATGCTACGAATGATATCAGCATGTTTTAAGCATATGGTTAAGCTAATGACCAATTTTTCTTTTGATTTGAACATTTGCCTCTAATGTATTTTTTGGTACTAATTTTTCATTATGCTGAAAATTTGTGAATAATTTGTATTCTCATTTGGGACATTGATCTTCATAGTTTATATCTATATATTTTTTATTACGCTGGTGTTATGTGGACAAATAAAATGTTGTTAAAAAAAATATTTAGAGGAAAGTATGTTTTCTCATTATATTTAAACAAGAATAATACAACATTCTAAAACCTCTTTTTGAAAGGGTCCCTTCTACAAGAACCAAACTCAGACTCCTTTAATTGCACCAAAAGTGTGAAGAACAGTGGAAAAGAGGAACCATTTATTCCTCTTAGCCACATTGGAACGTTTTTTTCCTCCATCAAAAACTGAGACATACGAAACCGCTCTATTGAACCACATATTTTTTTTAGAAAACTGAAAAAGTTTGCAAAAGATAATTGATTAGGGTGGGCGTGGCCTCAGGATATGCCTTTTATCCCCCTTATTAGTACTTGTTTTTCATGTTGTTCTCTCACTGCATGCACTCTGTACACATCCTTTACCATATGGTTTTGGAAAATAATTATCAAAAACTTAGACATGATTTTTTTTTAAAACTAACTTGCCTATCAGTCCAGTATAGGCAATAAGACATGCTGCATAGTTTCCCTGCATGCAGCTGGTGGCAGATTGCTCGTCTGGCTGGCAGTCGTACTGAAACTGGGCCAAACGGGACCTGCAGGACAAGCAGAACCATATATGTTATACATATTATGTATGGACAGCAGCCAAACAGACAGCAGTGAATGTTCTTGCTTGTAAATGGCTCTTCTGATGAGCTATGACATAATAATGATGATTACTGACATGCATTAAATGCCACCGGTCATGACAATGCCTTTAATAAATATCTTAAAGATCCAACTCTATTGATTAGTGTCACTTCACTCACCATTGAGTCACTTAATCACTCATTGGAAGTAATGAGTTTTCTTTTTTTTTAGAGCAGAACTGATTAATTTTTCTTCCTATTTGTCTCTATCACCAATTAATCATGAACAGATGGTTTTCTCTACATTATTTATAGTGAGTGACTGAACGCCAATACGTGTGACACTACTAGTATGTCATCTAAGGATCCAGAATGCTCTATCTAGTGTAAGCTGGAAGTAATATTCTTGATGAAAGGCCCAATGAGGACTGAATTCTGCTTTATTTAATCTGTACTGCTCAAAATGTAATGCAGAATTGTGGTATTTTATCAGGAACAGTTTTACCAGTTGAGCATATTAAACACATTTCAGGTTGTCATAGCTTTAAAGGAACGGTTCACCCAAAAATGAAAATTATGTCATTATTAATTCACCTCAAGTCATTCCAAACCGTCTAGGTTACATATGTAACCTCCGTTCCCTGATGGAGGGAACGAGATGTTGTGTCGAAGAAGCATACTCTTTTACTGAGAATGTGTGTACCGCAGCCCCGAGGGCAAATGAAATAACTTCAACAAAAGATTCTCCAACAAAAGAACATCTTGGTCTTTGGGTCGAGTGTCTCAGGAGCAACTGGGAGCCTTTCGGGTCCTCGAGGGGGTCCGTGAGGAGGGGAGCTGCACCCACTGCCATCCCCAGATCGCCTCCAGCACCAGCCGCATTGTCCTCAATCCCGTGGGAAGAAGGAGCAATGTAGGGGGCGGCTGGAGTGGCGTGCTTTCTGTTAAAAGCGAGCCGCGACCGCAACGTTGCCATGGTCATGCTCTCGCAGTGAGAGCATGAACCATCCACAAACACTGCCTCGGTGTGATCGTTGCCCAGACACACGAGACAACGCCTGTGGCCGTCAGAAGCGGAGAACACTCTACCGCATCCAGGAACAACACAGGAATGGCATCTTTATAAATGCGTCCTGAAAAGAACGTTCAACTCGCTGTGTAAATGCTCTTTTAGAGGAAAATACTCTTTTATAGAGAAAATCACTCTTTTAAATAACTCTTTTAAGCTGTCGAAGCACCCAGGGGCAAACTGCACTGCCGTGCAGAGAAGGAAAAAAGCCACTGAAGTGCGCAGTAGATCCAACAGCAGGCAGAGCGTCAGAGGAACAGAAGCAGAAACAGGTGTGTGACTCGCAGCTGACTGCATACAAGACCATCGGCTCCAAAGAAAATTTCTGAATGAACTCGACGTATTTCCCCGCTTTTATACCCGTATGTTCGGGGGCGGGGTATGCAAATACTGTCTGCCAACTTCTCATTGGCCTTTTTTCATAGATCAAAGGCATATTCGGCACAATGTCGAAGTGAGCGACAGACGGGGAACCATTATTTTTCTTTCTTCCATGGAACACAAAAGATACATTTTTAAGAATGTACAGACTTGACAACACTTCTTCTTTCCTAGCGGTTGTCCCACATGTGTGCAGGGCCTGCTTCACATATATATTTGATTTGGAACAGTTTTACACTGGATGCCCTTCCTGACGCAACCCCCAGTGGCTGGGGGACTCTCACTAAAGGGCATTTTAGACTCTCCAATTCACTTAACCTGCATGTTTTTGGACTTGTGGGGGAAACCAGAGCACCCGGAGGAAACCCACACATACACAGTGAGAGCATGCAAACTCCACACAGAAAGGCCCTGGGTAAGCTGGGACTCGACCCGGGACCTTCTTACTGAGAGGCGACAGTGCTACCCACTGAGTCACTTCCAATGAAAGTGAATATAGACGATTTTTGGAGGGTTCAATGTCAGAAATGTGAAGCTTATAATTTTATAAAAGCTCTTACACAAATTCTTATGTTAAAACTCACGTATTATTTGAGCAGTAAAGTTACTGTATAATTGTAATTTTTACAGTAATTTTAGAGTTTGTTGACAGTTGTAAAATTGGCTATAATTGTCCACAGAAAAGTTGAATGACTTTATCACAATGAAATCATGTTTACACACATAGTATTTATGTCTTATGGCTATCAAAACACTATTTTGAAACAGTGTGTATTTTAACATTAAAAAAATTATAATTGTCCCCCATTCACCTCCATTGTAAGTGCCTTATGGTAAACCAGATTTTTTCTTTAGTTTTTTAAATAAAAGTAGGGGCGAGTCAAAATAATTTTTTGTGGTAATCAGCATTATGCCACAAATGCTGTCAATTGAGCTTTACTTGTAGTGAACCCATAATATTCCTTTAAGATTTGTCTGTCTATTGCAGATGTATCCAACTTCAGTATTTTGAGGAAATGTGAAGAAAAGCTCTTTTCTTACCATTTGTAATAGAAAAGTACTTTCTCTAGACAGCTACACAACATCCAAAGTTTTCTTTACTTATAGAACAGAGTGCATGCAAGGTGAGTCGTTGTTTATCCTGCCACCCACACAGTACGTGGCTGTCCAAGCCTGGAGAGAGTAGAGGCGTCAGAAACTAACCTGCAAACATAGTCGGCCCTGCAGATCCTCATCTGGGAGAGGCAGCTGGGTTTATCTTCTTGCTCATAAGAGCAGCCGGGTACGATGGTCTGCCGGCGTCTCTCCGAACAGGCCATGTCACTACAAGGGCAGAACAGCAGCTCGTGGGTGTATTCTGGTGGAACCCGGTCAAAGAACCGCTGTAAGGCCTTGTTGCACCTCGACCGATTGCACAGTCCCGACTTGGTGGATGGCTTGATGCATGTTGACACATATTCGGTGCGTAGTTTCTGGCACACGTCGTCGACATTGCAAGCTTTCGCTGCATCCAGGCAACGGTTTACTGTTGTCATCCCAACCTCGGAATCTGCAGAGGGTTAAAAAGTTTCTTCAAAGCACATTACATTCAGCAAAGAACCTTCTTATTATTAAGACCCATTTTTGAATGTAAAATGATTTCCTCTCCAACGTCATGTCAGCCAACCCAATGTCAGCAGCCCCAAATGAGCAAGGGGATTCGCATTTCTGATTGGCTTAAAAAACACAGTCTGCTCTCCTGACTATCTTTGGTACACAGACAGGTAGGGATGGGAATCTTAAAGAATTTTATGATTCTTTTTATTCTTTTTATAATTTTTTATGATTCTGGTTCTGATACCTTAATGGTTCCATTAATGATTCTCTTAGATAAGAAATGTAATTCTTATTGGATTGTCTGCCCTCATCAGTCTGTTACCAAATGTTTAGCTCATTTCATATGTGAACAGAGTCATTAGTTAGGGAATCAGACTACACTGGTCGTGCTCTACGTTTCACACTGTAGATTCAAATGAACCGGCTCATAGAAGTCTTTTATTTGGGAATTGGACTACATTGGTTTTGCTGTATGTTTTGAGCTGCTGATTTAGTAGCGGAGTTGCAGTGCAGTTGAGTGGTAGCAGGAAACACTATGTATTTTAGCACAGTGTTGCATCCGCATCGGCGGAAGTGTGTACACTCCAAAATCGTTAAAGGAAGCAAAAGTTATAAAAAATGTAAATGGTTCTAAATAAGAACCCATTATTAATTCCCAACTTTACACAGCTGTGATTTCTCAAGACAGCTAATTCAACAATATCTGTCAGGTAGTCATAACCAATGTTCCATCTAAGCTGCACACGTACGTGGCCACGCACTTCTAATGTTCCTTCTGTGCTGACAGAAAAAACATCCACACAGATTGCATTTCGTTTGCATGACTCAAATGTCCTGACTCAGAGCTAAATGAATGCTCAGAGTTTCAACTGGAGTCTATATGAATGCTCTTTTTTTCCAGTATGGAGCTGAAGCTTTGAATGAAATACATACTGCTTTTACCATGAGGCACGAGTGCTATTGATGAATGCGGAAATGTGGCTGCGTGCCTGAATGGTTAAATGTGCTTAATTTCTTTATTGTTATACCTATTAACCTGAATAATTAAAAACTTGACGCAGTGTTTAGAGTGTTGCCATTGTTTTTATTTAATATGTTTACATTTACATTAATATTACAATTTTTAAATAAAGGGGTGTGTTCAATACCATAATAGGATATTATAATTTTTTTCAAGTGGAAGTGAATAACATTTAGGTATGCATGTGGGAAGCGAAGGCTAGCCCATCTGGTCCGATCCCACAGAAGAGCTACTGTAGCACAAATTGCTGAAAAACTTAATGCTGGCCATGATAGAAAACACACAGTGCATCGCAGCATGCTGACCCCTGTCCACTGCCAAAAGCACCTACAATGGGAACGTGAGTGTCAGAACTGGACCATGGAGCAATGGAAGAAGGTTGCCTGGTCGGATGAATCACGTTTACTTTTAGATCATTTGGACATCTCGGTGTCTGTGCATCATTTACCTGCCACTTTTGCCATTACACTGCCAGTTTTGCCGGCACGAGGGGGACCTACATGATATAAGGCAGGTGGTTTTAATGTTGTGGCTGATATATATATTAGGGCTGTCGATTCAACGTGTTAATTCAGTGCGATTAATTTGACTAAAAATAACGTGTTAAAAAAATTAACACAATTAATTGCAATGCCCCCGGACCGTCATATGGAAGATTCCTGAGAAATGCAAGCTTGTAGTACCACCTGTTTACTCCAGAGAGCAGTAAATGAAACTTCAGCTGTGTGACAATGCACAGTTTATACAGAGAAGAAAAAAACCATTGAGCAGCAGGACAACACAAACATGCGTTACGTTCTTGTGTTCAAAACACTTGATGGAGCGCAAATCTGAACTAAGATATCTCAATATGTGTTCTAAGTAATAAACTATATTTAACTTCACACAGTGACCTAAAAATGTTGTTTATGACGCTACACAAGCATGTCTGACTCAGGTGTACATTGACGGGTCCTTAAACAAGCCCTCATAATAAATCTCAAACTGACTGACAAATTCACTTGTGAAATGGATTGCTGTGAACTGTATGCCAATGATTGTCTTGTTCAATAATATGGTAGTGAACAATACATTGTATTCTAAAGCCGATTTTTGTATTGTCTTATTAATGATTAACTCTTCTGCCACAAAATGTAATGCATTTTAATTATCTGAATTTTTTTTTAAATTTATATATATATACAGTATATATATATATATATATATATATATAATTCAAATATTTAAAGATAGCTATGTATCATTATATCATCATTATATATTGAATTATATTTATATGAGGGGCTTTCACAGAAAATATTTGTATATGCGATTAAATGTGATTAATAGTGATTATTTAATCGGAACACCATGTAATAAATTTTATGAAAAATTTTAATCGATTGACAGCCCTAATATATATATATATATATATATATATATATATATATATATATATATATATATATATATATTATTCTGCTTACGTGGCCAAAGGTTCTGTCCTATAGAAATAGGATTTGCTCAGATAGAACAAAAGTGGAACATTGGTTATGACCACTGCTGATGTTTCATGACGTACTGCAAAACACCACTTTCATAAATCAGTATTTTTTTATCCTATTTTCCAGTAAAATATCTAAACATCATTATAACAAGTCATTTACTTGAGAAGCAAATCTGTGCAATATAGGACTTGTTTTCAGAGAATATGTCACAAATTAAGTTGCAAAACCAGATGGGAAAATAAACCCCAAAATAATTAAGAAAATTATTTTTCCAGAAGGTAAGTCAAGAATTAAACTGAAGAAAAACAAATTAAAAGGGATGTTTTGGAAACATTTGTTCCAAGAAATCCTTTTAGCCTTTCGATTGCCATCATCAAACTGAATGTGCACCATCAAACCACACTCTGAGAAAGCGGATAGGCACACAAAATGGTTAATGCTGCAGTCAGTAAAACCCAAACTCAATCATGTCGTCCTCTCCCTATCTTTCGGTGTCTCTTTCCATTTCATTATGATTAATAATTGCAGAACAGCCAAGAATTCAGCCAAAGCCTGTTGACATCATTCACCAAACAGCTCTTTTGATTCTTGCAGAGTTGATTGAAAACTCCTGTACTGAAGAGGAGCTTCGACAAACAAACACACAAGTCTATAACTAATTACATGAGACAACTGAACAAAAACAAGTGTATAACTAAATGAGATGACCGTGTAAACAAGTTTCATAGCAAGTCTTATACACATCAGATGAAGCTAATACACAATGACCAACAGCAGAGTCCCATTTACACTTTATTGCAATATTAATAAGATGTTGGGAGACCATGACATTTTTGGGAATGAATATTATTGTACTAGAGTCCCTGTGAGTATATTTTTTTATTTGTAACCCTGCCTTTTTATTAAATCCCTGGGCTCCATTATAGTCAGACACAATACAAGAAGGCTCTAGATAAAGAAATACACCAGTATGAAATATTCAAGCAACATTTTGCTACATTTTTTCAAGTGTCTTGCTTCCTTGACACGTACGGCAAGTTACAAATTATGTTTCTTCTCATAAAAGTCTAATTTCATTCAAAAAGCAGATTTGATTGTATCTTTGCTATATTATTATAGGCCTATCCTTAATATAGCATTGTTTTGAAAGTATCAAGTCAAGGTTGAATGCTGGTGCATCACATTAAACAAATAAGCTCACCGGCAGTGATGGAGGCCAGACGGACATAGTCATACCCTTTCTCCACTGTTTCATATGGATAGTTCTCAACCAGGTTTAGACCTGCAAAAACAAACATTGTAGTTTCAGCAATGAAATTGTATTGGTATGTTTTTTTTTTAAAGAACAAAATAACTTTAGTAGCATTATATTTTTTCCCCAGAAGTCCACTTGTTTTTTCAAACTGTAGTGCAACAGGATAAAAAAGTGAAAATTCTTCCAGGTTAATCAATGTTTTCATCCTAGCCAGCAACGACAAGCGACAATGAAAGGATATTTGTCAATCATTTCATAGCCCCGCCCACTGCAAAATCTCAACAGTCCAAACTCCCACCCCTAATAAACGTCAATATATCAAATATGTTATGATTGGCTATGATTGTCCCATGCCCAGTGACAGAAAAATTGCTGAAATCTGATTAAGAATCTGTTAGAATTAAAAACTATTTTTTGCTGCTGTTATTTTAAAACTATGTGTACTGTAAATGGATTTTATTTAGATTTCCTAACTATTTGGCGTAATAATCAGGGCGGACCAAGTTGTTAAATACTGAATAGGTGTACATACCTAAACATGGCCGGTCTCTGATTGGCTTAATTTTTTTCATAAATGCTCTTGGAGGATTGGGGTAGGAGCTTTGAGTTGTGAATTATAGAGTATGTCTACATAGTACATCCAATTTATTTTTTCCTCTTTAAATATTCAGAGTGGAAAAATATGAGATTGGTAAATATTTGACTCCAAATACAAGAAATACAATTTATTCTACAAGGAAAAAATGGTCTATAATTGAAATTAAATAATTGACTGTCTCTTTAACACCTTAACATATAAAGTGTCATTCACCATGCATGCCAGACTGATGTAGACTCCAGTATATGCTGAGACAGTTCTTTTCTCTTTTCATGCCTCGTCTGCACTGGCAGCCATGAAGAGGGCTGGACAGCAGAGCAGAGACTGCGTTTGCACACTGACTTCGGGCTCTAGGGCCAAGTTTCATGCTGCCGTTACCCGCCACACACTGACGCAGGGTCCTGAGGCGCGGGCTGCAGGTCTCATCGCCAGAACACGTGTCACCAGCAATTAGACAGTCTCTCCCTGCAGACAGCAATACCTGCAAAGCTAGAAACCACAGTCTCAGTTTAATAAAAGACTTCTTGTAAAGTTTCCCAAGTCAATTTAACCATCAATTTAACCAATTAGAAATTAGCAACAAAGGTGAAATCACTATCACACATGAACACCACCCTCCTGAAATGACAGAAAAAGAAGGAACTCTCGTAAATATATCATTAATAAACAGAACTTTTTTTTTTTTTGAAGTACAATTTTAACTCAAATTGACCTAATTTCAACTCTACAGTGACAAATCATTGACTTCAACCAATGTTTCATGATGTAATGCAACAAATTATTTTTAACAAGACACATTTACCTGAGCGACAAAATTGTGCAAGATAAGATTTGTTTTAGAGAATTTATCTTGAATTAAGTTGCAAAACAAGAAAAAAAAAAAAAGTTATTATTTTTACAGAAGATAATAATGAAACTCAGCAACCAAAAATTAAAAGGAATGTTTCGGAATTAAAATGTACAGTTTAGAAATACATTGCAGATATTTTTTTTTTTGTCCTCCCCTTTTTCTCCCCAATTTGCAATGCCCAATTCCCTCGCGGTGGCATAGTAACTCGCCTTGCCTGGCGGTGGACGAATGTCAGTTGCCTCCACAGAGAGCGAGAACCACACATTATAGTGACCACAAGGAGGTTACCCCATGTGACTCTACCCTCCCTAGAAACCGGACCAATTTGGTTGCTAAGGAGACCTGGCTGGAGTCACTCAGCACACTCTGGACTCGAACTCATGACTCCAAGTGTGGTAGTCAGCGTCAATACTCGCTGAACTACCCAGGCCCCACATCATGGATTTCTAAACTAATTTAAGATGCAGCAGATAAATATGGGGATATTTTGAGATAAAAAAAAAAATGAGTGTACAAAATGTGTAACAAGATTCCCCAGTCTCCACTAAAAACAGAATTTTTATTGTGATCTTTAGGAGAGAAAACAACCAGCAAAAATGCGCTCTTGTTTGGGTGGCTAGGAAGTATTACTGTAGCATCACAAACACAGACCACAGACCACAGACCTCCATCTCCAGGTAACACGCCTATCAAATAATTACAATTTTATATAAAGATCCCATAAAAGATCCCACAAAAGATCCCACTTGTTACACATGTGCTTGTGTAACAAGGAGGCTAAAGGCATCAGTCGCTAGTGCACCCCTTGAGGTCAGGAAAGTGAGTTTTATACACATTGTACAGCTACCTATCAGCTGGCCCTCATTATATGTATCTGTGTCTTTATGTTTTATGTTGTTTTAAAGTTTATTTATATCATTAAATTTTATGTTGACTGTTCAGCCAGTTCCCGCCTCCTCCTTGCCCTTCTTTAACTGTTACATATGTACAATATAACATATTTAAAATCTAAAATCTCCCTGTGTGCTGTTTTCTATGTGCATGTGTTCCACACTCTGTATAATATGTTATAAACATACATTGTTTATGTATGTATTTTTACTGTTATGTATAACTTTTTTATATGTTTGTGTTTGACACTTTATTGTGTTCTCTATGTAAGTGCTTATGTAAGTATTTCTTCATTTATACCCCTCTTGATGTATCTCCTGTTATGTACTCCTTCTGTATGTCTTGCTACATAAAATGAATGTGATAGATGTTTAAACTAAACAGATCACATCTTTATCACAAGCAAACATATGCATTTACATTTATTCAAAAAACATTTTTTTTAATAATCAGCTAATTAGGACATTTAAATTACTTTAATATTTGACGACGGTGACATGAACAGTTTGGAGATATAATATTTGTACTGCCAAGAGAGACAGATTTACAGCACTTCCATGAAACTACGAGTTGTTTCCTGAAGTTAGACAGATACATTAAATGAAAGTACAGGTTGCCATGCCATCTGTTCATCCACTGATTAAACTGCAGGAGAAAAGGGCTCCAAATTACATTCAAACAAAATGAGAAAATGCATTATTTCAACATCTAACAGATTTATACATGTGCTTGTGTTCTGAACTAATGAAAAAGTTCAAACAAAACCACATATAGTTTTTTTTTTTTTTTGTTTAGACCAAAATTTTATTAAAAGCTTAGTGTTGAATAGCACTGTATGACTTTTACTTGGCTTTTCATCCATTGGTGTGCATGTCTGTGATAGTGTGATGTTTTTTTGCCACAGTCGGGAAGAGAAGAACCTGTGGGTTGATATTTTGTATGCAACAAAACGCAAAGGTCCTCTGACAGATGCAACCATATGCAGAGAGTTTTGTGGTGGATGGGAAGGCGATGTATCATGACTAGTACAGACATGAGAATAAATCAAGATGACAGCAGGCAAAATGAGACTTCTATTTCTTATTGGAGCATTGTTCAACATTAGTGCTGCTGAGTGGGATTAGGGCGGGAAAATGGATTAAAAAAAGCAGCCACGCCACACTCTGATCAAACCAAATGCAATGAGACAATTAATTATTTCAAATATACATTCCTGTTTTCCCTCTCTCACCAGGATAAGACGCATATTAATGAGAAACACCACATTTGCCATTTACACTCTTCCTTACACATGTGTAATTTCTTTCTTTTTTTTTTTTCCGAGATATCCGTTAATGACTGGAAATTGTGGCCATGAAGGAGCAATATTTTAACTAATTCATATGGGAGAGACGTAAAGAGCTTGTTTGTTAAGCCCTGAACAACTGGCCCTTGGGACTGGCTTCTGTAATGTGTGATGATAATTTCTGCTCTAATGACTAGAACTGCACACCGTGATGAATGTGACTTTTTTCCTCATTACCCAAAGATCTGACACTCGTAGAGACTGGTAACTATAGTTACAGAGCACCATTTACGTGGCTTTTAATTGTTTTGTATGATAATGTACGTGAAATCATAATTAAAGTTATTATAGGTATTATAGTTATTTGTTTAAATATATAATATACAATTTTCATATAATTATATATTGAATAATAATGATATAATATATATAATATTAAACACTGTATATAATGATACATATCTCCTTATCATATGTAAAATTTAAAGTTGCGTTAATTTAAAATTGACCCTATTTACTAAGAATAATTTGGTCTCATCTTTTGCTTTAAACCCCTGCCACAGATGCTGTAGATAGAGCTTAACTTGTTTTGAACCCAAAACATTGCTCTAAAGCCCTACGTGTTCACATAAAAGGGAAAACAATTTCAACAAAGACGTTTTCAGAGGAGGCTAATGTGTTGTGTGTATTATTCAACATAGGGAGAGTTTCGCTCAAAATGTGTCTTTCTCACACCTGTAATCATGCAAGCCACAGTACTGTATGTCCAATACGCTATCTCTGCTTGAAGGTGCGTCTGTCGGGTTCCATTGAATGCCTATTCATCCAATCATTTTTCAGCCACTCACTTAGAAAGGCAGTTTGCTTATGTAGGCGAGCTCAGAGAGAGATTTGTGAAGGTGAAAATGTAACGTTAGCAACCAGGTCATGAGATAATCTAATCATTTTTTTAGCAAATGCGACAGCTTTATACAGTATTTTTCCCTGAAAAGGATGTTGACCCTTGCATGCTGAGAGCTTTGAATGTTTTCTGCCAGCAAACATAATTTGCACCTGAACACTGATGCTCTTTCCATTTTTCACTCTTAAAAACTAAATATCCAGCCAGTGAACCCATTTTATTTTCTTTGCATGCAAAGCTTGAGTGTACAGTAGCTTTATTATTTTTGTTATTATGATTATTATTACAGTATAATAGGCTGCTTTTATTAAAGAGCCTGTAAATTGAAAAAATGCCTTATTTGTATTACATTTAAGTAATATGCTTGCTCATTTTCAAACTTGGAACATCTCTGAAGGCAGTAATTGCACACACTATTGGTTCTCGTCTATTTCATAACAGATTACAAAACGTTGAGTTTGAATAAGCGGAAACAGAAAGAGATTTGAGATCTTAGTCAGAGCGCAAGATTTTCAGTGAATGATGATTAAATTTTGATCTATTCATTATGGCAACTCTCGTATAACTTCAGAAGACTTTGAGTGTATTTCTACAACTTTTATGGTATTTTTGCTCCACGTTTTGCACTAGTATAAGTGTGACCCCACTCCGTTTAAAAGGGCAGCTAATGCAATCTGTCACATGCATCATAGAGCATGAATCTAAAATCATTTGTTTGAATTTGTCATCTGTGTGGATATATCGAAGGCTATCAAATTAATGGATTCCTGTGAAAGCATTCCTCTCAGTCTCAAGTTCAGCACGTACTGACAACCAGCACATTAAACCAAAGAAGAAAGCCAAAGTCTACGGCAAGCATTTCTGAAGATCATTTTTTTCTAAATAAAAGCCCAACATTGAATACCAAATTTTTTAATTAATAAAAACATGAGTTACAGTGTATTTAAGGATATCCCACAATATGATTAAATTAAATTGCTCAGTGGTAGAGCGGGTCGGCTGCTAATCACAGGGTTGGTGGTTCAATTCCCTGCCCACACGACTCCACATGCCGAAGTGTCCTTGGGCAAGACACTGAACCCCAAGTTGCACCCAATGGCTGGCTAGCGCCATGGTGTATGAGTGTTTGAGTGAATGGGTGATTGGGACACAGTGTAAAGCGCTTTGGTAACCTCTAAGGTTAAAAAAAGTGCTATATAAGTGCAGACCATTTACCATTATACATAGTCTATTTACAATTTGGAACAAAAGACAAACATGTTTGTGGCCTCTGGGATAGATGGTCCTTTTTTATTCCAATAAACTTCAGTTTATGTGGGCTATGGGGGTTCCACACGCTATGATGGCGTCATCATAGGATTATCATATCACATTTTCCAACAGCTTATTGCATTTTTCCTCCATATCGTGCAGCCCTAGTATAAGCACTGGTTTTAAACAATGTGCTACATGCTCATATAAAAGCATCCTGTAAAGTCTAGGTTATGGATGTAACCTCCGTTCCCTGATGAAGGGAACGAGACGTTGTGTCGAAGAAGCAACACTAGGGGTCTCTCTTGAGTGCCTTTTGCATCTCTGATCTATGAGAAAAGGCCAATGAGAAATTGGCAGACAGAATTTGCATGTCCCGCCCCCGGACATACGGGTATAAAGGGAGGGAAATGCATCTGTTTAATTCAGGATTTTTCTGAGGAGCCGACAATGAGGTTCAGCCGCAACAGTGGCTCGGTTCAGCAATGTGGCCGGGAGGCTCGGTTCAGTGATGTTCCCTCCATCAGGGAATGGAGGTTACATCCGTAACCTAGACGTTCCCCGTCTGTCGCTCACTTCGACTTTAAATCACGCCATGCGCTGAGTGTACGTGTACTGCTGACACAGGAGCAGGCAGGTATTTTACGTGCCAAAGCCAGAAGGAACTGCCCATGGGAGACGTGATGCCGCTCGCAAGGTGGATTGTACCGTGTAAAATGCACACAGGGGGGAAGTCCACGTAGGAGAACGACCTGTGGAGCACCTATTCCAGTACAGGGAAGATTGAGTACCCACATTGGATTTGGTCGGCGAATTCCTCCACTGAATTCGCAGACCGGAGGGCTAGTGAGGAGTCATCCAGGGAGTCGAGTTAGTGGGATCTCCTGGGATAAGAGCGCACGATTTTACCTCAGCAGATGGAAAGGGCGCTAGGTGCAAGCGATCCACCCAGTTAGTTTGTCAGTGTGTTACCGAGTTCTACCAGCTCGGACCTGAGAAAACACGGAACAAAACCGACTCAACCCTGTGATTGAAAAATCTTGCAAAGGTATTGGGTGTTGCCCAACCCTCTGCTCTGCATATGTCTGCTAGGGATGTCTGGCCAGTGCTCATGCAGCACTTCTTGTTGAGTGTGCTCAGAACCAGTGTAGATCAATGTAATGGCGTCCACTACCCAGTGGGAAACACAGTGGGAAAGCCTTTGGAGACAGCGTTCCCTTTCCGCTGTCCGCCAAAGCAGACAAAGAGCTGCTCAGAATGTCTAAAGCTCTGCGTGCGGTCCAAATAGATTCGCAAAGCGCGTACCAGACACAGCAATGAAGGAGCTAAGCCTGCCTCCTCCCGGGGCAGCGCTTGCAGATTCACTACCTGGTCCCTGAAGGGAGAGGTAGGAACCTTGGGCACGTAGCATGGTCAGGGTTTTAGGATCACATGAGTGTCTGCCGGACCGAACTCCAGGATAGTGTCGCTGAGAGAGAACGCTTGCAGGTCCCCGACCCTCTTGATGGAGGCGAGCGCGATCAGGATGGCCGTCTTCAGGGAGAGGGCCCTGAGTCCGACTGATTCTAGCAGCTCAAAGGGGGGTCTCTGAAGGCCTGAAAGGACCACTGAGAGATCCCAGGAGGGAAACAGGCTTGGCTGGGAGGGATTTAACCTCCGGGTGCCTCTTAGGAACCTGATAATCAAGTCGTGCTTACCCAAAGACTTGCCGTCTACTGTGTCATGGTGGGCCGTGATAGCGGCAACATACACCTTCAAGGTGGAGGGGGACAACCTCCCCTCCAACCTCTCCGGCAGGAATAAGAGCACTGACCTAACTGCGCACCTCTGTGGGTCTTCAGCCTGGGAAGAACACCAATTCATGAACAAGCGCCACTTCAGGGCGTAAAGATGCCTAGTAGAGGGGGCTCTGGCTTGGTTGATCGTGTCTACGACGGCAAGTGGTAGATCAGCTAGATCATCCGCATCCCATCCAGGAGCCAGACGTGGAGATTCCAGAGGTCTGGGTGTGGATGCCAGAGCATGACCCGTCTCTGAGAAAGAAGGTCCTTCCTCAGGGGAATTCACCAGGGAGGTGCTGTCGCAAGGAGTACGAGATCCAAGAACCAAGTCCGAGTGGGCCAATAGGGGGCCACTAGAGTGACTTGTTCCTCGTCCTCCCTGACCTTGCACAGCAACTGTGCAAGAAGGCTCACTGGGGGAAATGCGTACTTGCGCAGCCCCATGGCCAGCTGTGTGCCAGCGCGTCTGCCCCGAGGGGAGCCTCCATTCGGGCGTACCAGAGCGGCCAGTGGGAGGTCTCTCAGGATGCAAACAGGTCTACCTGAGCCTTGCCAAACCGTTCCCAAATCAGCTGGACCGACTGGGGGTGAAGCCTCCACTCTCCACTGGGCAAGTGTTGTCGTGATAGCGCGTCTACCACCACATTGAGGTTGCCCGGAATGTGCGTGACTTGAGTCGCTGCTGGCTCCAAAGGAGGAGACGACGGGTGAGTTGTGACATGTGGTGGGAGCGTATGCCGCTTTGCCGATTTATGTATGCTACCGTGGTGGTGCTGTCTAATCGGATCAAGATGTGTTTGCCCTGAATTAGCGGGAGAAACTTCCACAGGGCAAAAAGTACAGCCAGCAACTCTAGGCAGTTGATGTGCCAGCGCTGCGGGCCCCTTTTCAATGGCCCACGGCTGTTTGCCCGTTGCACACGGTGCCCCAACCCAATTTTGAGGCGTTGGTAGTGACCACGATGCATCGGGACACCTACTGCAAGGGGACTCCTGTCTGCAGAAAGCAGAGGTCTTTCCAGGGTTTGAACGTTTGGCGGCAGGCAGGGGTGATGATCACACGGTGCATGCCGCAGTGCCATGCTAGTCTCGGGACTCGAGTCTGGAGCTAGTGTTGAAGCGGTCTCATATGCATCAACCCCAGCAGCTCGACCGACGCAGAGGATGCCAAATACTCCAGGAGCCTCTGGAAAAGTTTTAAAGGGCTGTGCCCAGCCTGAAGGCGGCAAGGCATATCAGCATTGACTGCGCACGCTCGTTAGTGAGGCGCGCTGACATTGAGACTTAGTCTAACTCCATGCCGAGAAAAGAGATGCTTGAACCGGGGTGAGTTTGCTCTTTTCCAAGTTGACCTGAAGCCCTAAACGGCTGAGGTGCCTGAACACCTGGTCCCTGTGGGCGCATAGTAACTCTCGGGAGTGGGCCAGGATGAGCCAGTCATCGAGGTAGTTGAGTATGTGGATGTCTGCTTCCCGAAGTGGGGCAAGGGCTGCCTCTGCGAACTTAGTAAAGACACGAGGGGACAGGGACATGCCGAAGGGGAGGACCTTGTACTGATATGCCTGGCCGTCGAACACGAACCGTAGGAATGGTCGATGTCGAGGCAATATTGAGACGTGGAAGTACACGTCCTTCAGGTCTACCGCTGTGAACCAATCTAGATGCCGGACGCAAGTTAAAATGTGTTTTTGCGTGAGCATTTTAAACGGGAGTTTGTGCAAGGCCCGGTTGAAAAATCGCAACTCCAAGATCGGTCGTAAGCCACCGCCTTTCTTGACCCTTCTTCATCTCGGTTGGAGGGACAGGCTCTAACGCATCCTTGAGTAGGAGAGTCGCGATTTCCACGTGCAGGGATTTGGCATGTTCGGCGTGTACTGCGGTAAAGCGGAAACCCCCCGTGGGCAATTGAATTGCATAACCGAGTCGAATGGTTCTGGCCAGCCAGCGTGACGGATTGGGAAGTGAGAGCCACGCGTCCAAACTCTGATCTAGGGGCACTAAGGGTTATTAACTAAGGTTATTTTTGATGTACCCGGCAGGGCTTCACAACGGGGTGGAGCAGGTAATGTGGCGGCTGGGGAACAGTCGTGGGGCTGAAGGCGAGAGGTCTGCGCCCGGCGTGCCGGGACTGTTGAGGTGTGGCGGCAGAGTGCCGTGAGAAAGGAAATAGCTCTTTTACTTAGAATGTGGGTACCACAGCCCGAAGGGGGTGCAGCAAATTAAATATATTCAACAAAGGATTCTCCCGGCCCTCCACTGGGGGACGGAGTGGTCTTCTTACCAGCTCCGGAGCAAACGTCTTGGTCTCTGTGTCAGCGTCTCAGGACCGCTTGGGAGCCTTCCGGGTCCTCGAAGGGGTCCGCTAGATGGGGGGGCATGCACTTCCTGCTGGGCGCTCGATGCAAGGGCTGAGAGCTGGGCCCGGGTTGAAGCGGAGCTGCAGAAGGAGCGTGGTCTGTGGCGCCAGGTTTGTGGCGGGGCATGATGTATGATATGGCCTCCATCTGCTTCCTCACCATGGAGAACTGCTGGGTGAAGTCCTCGACGGTGTTGCCGAAAAGACCTGACTGGGAGACAGGCGTTTCGAGGAAGCAGGTCTTGTCCACTTCTTGCATCTTGACCAAGTTCAGCCACAGATGACGTTCCTGAACCACGAGAGTGGCCATCGCCTGCCCCAGTGACCATGCTGTGACCTTCGTGGCCCTGAGGGTGAGGTCGGTCGCTGAGCGCAGTTCCTGCATTATGTCGGGATCAGGACTACCCAAGTGCAGATCTTTAAGTGCCCTGGCCTTGTGGACTTGCAGGAGGGCCATGGCATGCAGGGCGTAAGCGGCCTGTCCAGTGGCGCTGTCATCCAACAGGCCTTGGAGGGGAGCACAGGGCGACCCCGCCAGGTGGCGGCTCTGCCATCGAGGGTATTGAGAGTGGATGAGCAAGAGGCCTTGTGATGGGTGGAGAAGGGTGTCCTCCACAAACTTGTCAGCTTATCATGCCCTGAAGAAAGGTACCGGGGGGGCGCAGCTGTGATCGGCGTGCAGACCCGAGGAACCAATCATCCAGCCGCAAAGGCTGTGGGGAGGGCGGAGGGTTCAATTCCAGCCCCACGCTGACGGCGGCCAGGGCAAGCATGTCGGACATCTGGGTGTCAGCCTCAGACTGGCCGTGCTGGCCTGAAGGTGGCAGCCCAGTCGAGTCATCCGCGTCAGACGACGGACCGCTCTCCGATGAGCTTATCCGGCTCGGGGGGCTCAAGAGGATAGGCAGGCTGGCTGTGAGGCGAGCTGCTGTTGCCTCAAGCCCAGACGGAAGTCAAAGAGCTTGCCGGGGGGTGGGTGGTTCGAGGGGATGTACCCAGCGAAACCGAGCCTGCTGCCATCCCCAAATCACCTCATTCGCCAGCCACGTCATCCTCAATCCCGTGGAAAGAAGGAGCGATGCGGGGGGCGACTGGAGTGGCGTTCCTTCTGAGGAAGGAAAGCCACGACCGCAACGTTGCCATGGTCATGTTCTCGCAGTGAGAACATGAGCCATCCACAAATGCTGCCTTGGTGTGATCACTGCCCAGACACACGAGACAGCGCCTGTGGCCATCACGAGCGCAGAGCACTGTACCGCATCCAGGAACTACACAGGGGCAGAAGGACATCTTTATAAAGACGCGTCCTGAAAAGGACGTTCAACGCCAGCTGTGTATTTGCTCTTTTAGAGGAAATAACTCTTTTAGAGAAATAAACTCTTTTAACTGTGCTGTCAAAGCGCCCAGGGGCAAAGCTGCACTACCAAGTAGAGAAGGGAGAAAGCCGCTGATATGCGCCGTAGATCCAACAGAATTCGCTCACAGATGGGAGGAACAGTGTGTGACTCGCAGCTCGCTGCATACACAACCGGTTGGCTCTGATGAAAATTTCTGAATGAAACGCATTTCCCTCCCTTTATACCCGTGTGTCTGGGGGCAGGACATGCAAATTCTGTCTGCCAATTTCTCATTGGCCTTTTCCTATAGTTCAGAGATGCAAAAGGCACTCAAGAGAGACCCCTAGACCCAGACGGGGAATGTATGCTAACATTTTAGCATTTCAATAATATTCCTTTCTTAGTCAAATTATCTTTAGAAACAGAATTGAATGGACTGCTTCAGACAAAGTTAAAGCTTACCATCACTGCAGCCACATACTCTAGCTTTGATGTGTAAAATATGGTAACATACTGTAATTTGATACAAGTAATAATTTGGTTTAAAAGGCCATGATGTATAGTAATCAGGTTCCACTATAGTCACTTTTATTGTAGTTAATAGCTGTCATTTACAACACATCCAGCCAAATCAAAGCTTATAGACTCGACTTTCAACAAGCAAAACAATGCAGGTAGCTTCTTGCTTCTATACTTAAGTGCACAATGCACACATACACATACACTAACAAAAACAGAATATTTCAAGCGGCTGGATAAACCAAGAAGCAAAATTGCTCAGCAAGAGTTCTATTGATCCAAAAACTGCAAGCTTTTTCTGAGAGACCCCAAATTGGGCCTGGATTGTCAAGATGATTGGTACTTTTGTATAGTCTGTGTTCCAAATCAGCATGGGCTTATGAATCTACATGGACTGGCCTATGTATCTGTCAGGTCTGATTTCAGAGTTACCACAAACAAATTAGATTGATAATATTTTAAAGACTATGGCAAACTTACTAGTTTGGCAAATTTAGTTATGCTACCAACAAGAGCTAACTGGATCATGCTAAACATGCAAACCTTGACCATTGGAATAATCTTATGAAAGATTGTCCATAAACTTAGTCGTTATGATTAGCTGTGTTTCTCTACAAACAAACCTCTTGGAAAACAGATGGTAAATCCTGAGATTGCAAGGGTAGTGAGAAACCCCAGCCTCTCTCATAGCTTTCCAAGTGAGTGAGCTAAAGCTGCATTGGCAGAAGCCAGAATAGACACAATACATCATGAATGCAAATTAAGATCTTGATTTGACATTTCCAATAAGCCTGTCTCAGTGTACCAATAGGTTTAGCCAATTAACCATGTCAGTAATCAATTCCTTTAGAGCCCAGTGCTAAATCCTCACTTCTCCTTGCACATAAATCAAAGACAGATTAGCTGATCAGTTACCCAGATGCACCAAACTAATGGCCCACTTCAGAATGGATGAAAGTAGAAATTACAATAAATGGACTCTGGTAAGATGACAACAATAGGGCCCCTTTATACCTTTAGAGAAAGCTCCCTTTGAGCAAAGAAAATTAAGTTGTTCTGCAGGTTTGAATGTCAGTTAAATTATAAACAGAGAGAGTGAATGTGTTAAACAGAGTTAAATGTTATACAGACATTTTCATTCTTTCATGAACATAATAATGATGAATTGCTTTGGATGGAAACAGGGTTTCCTTTTTTAACATTTTAGATTTTCAATGTAAAGGGTACATGAATGAGTGTTCACTTTCAATGTTTTGTGAGGGTTTAAGTTTGTAACATTTCATAGTTTAATTTCTAGATAGTTAAAAGGGTCAATGTCATTTTTATGTTCAGATCTATTAAATTATTGAAAAATATTACAAATATTACAATTCACACAAAACAGTTATTTGAATAAACCTCTTCTATGATGAACATGTTTTTAATTACTGAGTTCAAAGTCATTTTGATATATTTGCTGGATCTTAAGTAAAAAATATCATGTGATGTAACCATCCAGAGAGTAATTTTATTTTAAACAAAATCAGTGTCATTAAAAGCTGACTTTAAAAAAAATAAAAATAAATAAAAAAATGCCATGCCTAGTGCAGAATAATCATTTATTAATATTTATTCATATTATGGTTGCTACACAATTTTATATAAAAATATTTATTTGAAAAACTTTTGTCCACCAAATCAAAGTCATGTGGTATAGCCAACATGTAACCGACAACAAAAAAACAGAGAGAGCCCCTTCAGACCCTCGAGACTTTACACAAGATGTTTATTAAAAAATCATTATCAATATCACATGGTAATATGGTGTAACCTTAAGAAAACTTCTTGATGGTCCTGACTCAAAAATTAATGATATTTGTAAAAAAAAATTATAATAATAATTTTACATTGAAAAATGTTTGAAAGCTTTTTTTACATTTAGGATTAACCTGTTGATACGCAATCGACCGCATGCAGTAGTGATGTCACTCTGCTTAAATTTAATATATCATTTACCATCTATAAATGTAATTAATGTTAACAAATTATACATCTTTTCAAAGGTCTAAGGGTTCAAGGGTTCAACGTTGATATGCAATCTCTGTTTCACAATAGCAATGCTCCATAAACAGCAATTTAGATATTTGTGCCAGGGGTATAAATGAAAACATGCAATATCAAAACGGGACTTCGTACTTTTGTCATGAAAACGCGATCGCTAGATGAATCCATTTCGCCACACTTGGGTCAATTGTCCATGACAAACATTCATTGAAAAACATCCAATAGCACTTTTTGTCCAATAAAGTGATGCATCTGAGAAATATTGATAAATTCTCCATTGTTTACATGAGATCTCGCCTGAAAGAAATACCCTTTGTCATCGGTTTTCAACAATCTATGCAATCTGAGCAGCATTTATGTTGTAAAACTGTATATTATCTTATATACTAGAGTCTCATAAACAAAATGAGCCTGTCTCCAATGTCTATTTTTAAAAATGTGGCATGTTTTATTCATAATAGCCAAGCAGTGCAGTCAGAGTTTGTGTCGTCTTGAAAGGCGGAGCCTTAATTTTACTCTGTACACCGCCAATGATTTTACAGCGAAAAAAAGCTTGCAGAAAGCTCATTTTTTTGTTAGATCATCTTCAAATTTGAAACATAACTTCTTTAGAAATGTGGCTTTGAGAACATTGTATTTCTGGGTTGTCTTGGTACTTTTATTATTGTTTTTTAGATTATAAAATATTCAGCACAAAATATATCCATATAAACTTCAGCTTCGCTAACTTTAAAAAATAACAACATATATTTATTCCAAATAAAGCCCAAAGTGTCTTCTTTCAAAAGATACTACAACTGTGTCCATACTCCAAAGGATCCAGTAAATACAACCATTTTAAGTTCAGGTATGTAATTTTCATGGTTTGTGCTCAAAAAGGGGGTGTGTATCAACAGGTTTTGTACACTCTCATGTATTCAAGGTGCAATGAAAGTATTTTAATACCTTTTATTGATGGTTACACCACATGACATTTAGTCTTTTTTTGTAGAAAATGCTATAAATGTCTTTGAAAAATTTGTGAAACCAACATGAAACAAAAATTACATTTCTATAAACTTGGCACATATTATAAACACATGATTAAACTCATCAGCTTGGCTTTGCAGACAGGTACGTTTGTGCTAGCCATAGCAGAATTACTTCTTACTGTTTGTACACTCATTTAGTCCAGAGCTACAGTAAACCTTGAAAATTTAAATTCAGTAAACCTGAATTTGAATTAGGTGAGATATCATTAGGCCCATTTGCTGATTTGCTGAATGGTGGCATGTAAATGTACGCTATAGTTAGATTAACTGGTAGATTTCTGCTTGGTTACATATTGTACACGTTGTTGTATGTTTTACAGTCTTATTTATAATTGTTTTTTTTAATTTCAAAATGTATTAATTATTTCCAAACAAACCTGACAAGGAAGAACATAAGATTGGGATGCAAGTTGAAGCATCTGAAGCCTGAGCAATAATTTATCTGCCAAGATGTTGTCGGCATCATAAGTATGAGAAGTTGTACGCTGAAGCATGATGATAGTATTCGTTAAAACTTAAAGACAGGATGAATCTTGAATGATGTTGGATTCAAAGATCATATTTCAGGTCGTGGCTAATGAAGGCCAAGCCGCACATTCCTGAACTTTACGTCAAGCACCGAGAATAAACTGGCAATTTTTTCCTAAGTCAGTGAGAAAACATTTCAACCAACACAAAAAAAGTTTCATTATGCACAAAGCAGAAAGAAAGTATATTAAATTTGGAACACCCAATCAAAAGTTTGAGGGCTTTAAATACTAACAAGTGAAAATACAAGACGCCACACGCAAGCTGAAAGACCAGCGCAGGCACAAATTACTCAGTTGGCACAGAATCCACTTACTGACATCAAAGAGAAATAAATTGCTCATAGAAAATTGAGACAGCACAACATTTTAAGATGTTCAAAAAATTGTCGGAATTACAACTCTATCGATCTGTATGCAACACATCAAACATATTTTGTTGTATACCAGAGATACAGCCCAGAGCAAAGACATTTTTTTGCTTGTACAATGTTTTGATTGAGAAGCAATTTCCAAAACTATGTTCAGGGGAAATAGTAGGGCTGGGGAAAAAAATATATATTCGGTTACAAATCGTGATTCTTGAGCCAAACGATTTTAAAATTCTCTCCCTGATTAAAAATCTATTTTTATTTAATAAAAAAATAAATTTTTATCTTAATGCTACAGTGATTAATAGATAAATATGGGAATCTATAATTGTGTAAAGTTCCACAATAACAGATTTTCAGTCTGAGAAGTTTTGTCTTTTTAGTTCTTTACATTTAGCCCTTTAATGCACCACTGCTACAGCCATCAAAGTGCCGTTTGTTCACTGTCAGACATTAAAATCCTCCACTGTGATCAGTGTTCCTGTTATTATGCATAATAGTTTATTTGAGAGGTGTTGTGGAGAGTCTGACTCTGCTTTAATAAATAGTTTAGCCATTTGTGTTTTCCACAGGATTCTGTGAGACTGTGATGGGTGGACCTCATACCCTCTAGGGGGGTCAGGGGGCATGCTCCCCCATAAGAAAATTGTGTACATTTTAAAGTTAAATGCATCAATCTGGTGCATTTTGAGAGCAAAATTAAGATGCAAGATCTATGAAGAACGTTGTGCTCTTGTAAACAATTTTGTGCTCTAGTAGTAATTTAATCATAAACACATAATACAAAACAAAAAATAGTCAGACCCACAAAGCATGATAAACGAGACATAATTTAAGGGCATACTCACACTAGCCATGTTGCATGTTTTTTTCACCCTTCTCATGACTTAAAAAAAATGTCAAAGCTGTTACAGAGGTGATGTCAGCTTATTTGCACAACCTTTTTACAAAAAAAGCAAATCGATGATGAAAACAAAAGCTTCAAATAAAATACACCAAAATGTTTTTATTTTATTCTCAATTCTTTCCTGTAGTGCTTGTAAAATATTATGTGAAGTGTCTCTGAACTTGCCTATCCATAAATCTTGACAGTGTTTGGTTCTACATACAGATGTGTGTCAGCGTTCACAGTCCTAAACATCATCAAATCAGTTTGTTCTCCGCATCTTGATTATTTATTATCTGCACAAGTATCTCACTCCTGTGTGCAAATTCATGTGTGCAAGACAAGAATGCTGAGTGTCCCCCTCATTAACTTGGAGGATAATAAAGAAAAAGGAAAAACAGACATAATGCTCTTTTTTTTCAGTTTTAGGCAACAATTTTTTTGTAAAAAGACATTAATTTGCCATTGTTTTCTTATGTGGGTTGATATCATCATAGATACAGACTTAAGCAGATCTAAATGCTCTTCCTCAGTTTTCATAAACAATAACCCTACATTGTATGTTTTATTTTCAATGTAAAGTTCATCAAAACCTATTTATTATTTGAGCGTGTGAGGTCATGTGTGTTCGTCATATACAGCCAGATCTTAAAATGTACAAAAACACTTTTTATCCTATTTTCTCCCCAATTTCCAATACTTACTAAGTCCTCGTGGTGGCGCGGTTACTCCCCTCAGTCCGGGTGGCGAAGGACAAGTCTCAGTTGTCTCCACTTCTGAGGCAGTCAATCCGCACATCTTATCATGTGGCTCGCTGTGCATGACACCGCAGAGACTCACAGCATGTGGATGCTCATGCTACTCTCCGCGATCCATGCACAACTTACCACACGCCCCATTGAGAGTGAGAACCACTAATCGTGACCACAATGACGTTTTTCCCATGTGGCTCTACCCTCCCTAGCAACTGGGCCAATTTGGTTGCTTAGGATACCTGGCTGCAGTCACTCAGCACGCCCTGGATTCTAACTCGCGACTCCAGGGGTGGTAGTCAGCGGCAATACTTGCTGAGCTAACAAGGCCCTCAGACCTTAAAGGGTTAGTTCACCCAAACATTTTTATTATCCCATAATTTACTCATCCTCAAGCCATCCTAGGTGTATATGACTTTCTTCTTTCAGCCAAACACAATCAGAGTTATATAAAAAAAAAAATTCTGGCTCTTCCAAGCTTTATAATGGGAGTGAATGGTACCTTGGATGCGCTTTTTTGTGCTTCAAAATCTAAGGTACCATTCACTCCCATTATTATTCACTTCAACACTTGGAAGAGCCAGGATATTTTTTTAATATTACTCCGATTGTGTTCGGCTGAAAGAAGAAAGTCATGTACAACTAGGATGATGTGAGGGTTAGTAAATTATTGGAGAATTTTCATTTTTGGGTGAACTAACCCTTTAAAAATGTGAATTCAATTTTTTTTTTAATATAGTACCATTTTAATGTAAATAAATGCATATTATTAACAGTTTTGTTATTCACATTAATATGTTAGTTACAATACTTTACCCCAACAGGAAGAGTACCTGCACTTTTTATCTTCCAATTCAAGCACTGCATCAGATGCAAGCGGACTGGAAATAACATTAAGGCTACCTAATGTTTTCTAACAGTATGTATAAAATAGATCTTGAATCTTGTAAATTTCATTTTAATATAATGTTGATCGCTCTGGAAAGCAAATGCAAATCGGTCTGTCTTTATGAACTGAACACAGGGGCCTTCCTTTAAGCATACATTTTGCCTGTGGTAGATGCCTGTTCCCTACGGCTCACTTCTATCAACAAAACATTGGCTGGTGATTTATCTGTGGACATAGCATGAGGCGTGTTATCTTACATAAATGCAGGCATGCATGCAGTTCCCTATAGAAACCCAAAAACACCTGGAGAAAACAAACATTTTTGAATTCCCGTTTCCTCAGCTACCAGATTTCTTTCAGGACTTTAGATCAGATAAGTTTCATTACACCTGATTGAGGATTTGTTTGTGCATGTTTATGAATGCCTATATGTGTTTTGTTACTTTACTCCAATAACTATTGAGAGTAAAAAATGGGGACTATTTGTGGGCGGTATGACAGTATATGTGTATGTAGAGCTACTTCAAAAATATGACAAGATGCAGAAACACTGCTCTGCAAACTGTCTTCCACTGCAGTCGGCTTCGTTGATTATTATTGGAAAGTTTTGTCATGGTGAACCGTCTTTTGTTTTAAACTCAAATGTACAGTACACAATCAAGTGTTTTTAAAGGTCAATCAATAACATTAAAGTGTATCTTGTGCTGACACATAGATGACACTGATGCAGTATCCCGCAAAGACAGAAGTTCCCAGTTACCGGTGATCATGATTAAAGGAATGTTCCAGGTTCAATAAAAGTTAAGCTAATTCAACAGCTTTTGTGGCATAATATTTGCAAAAAAAGCATTATTTAAAAAATAAATAAAAAAATTGCGGTTACAGTAGGACACTTACAATAGAAGTGAATGGGGCCAGTCCATAAACATTAAAATACACACTGTTTCAAAAGTAAGGCCACAAGATGTGAACATTATGTGTTAACATCATTTTAGAGTGATAAAATCGCTTACTAACCTTATCACTGTAAAGTTTTATCCAATATTACAACTTCACCACCATATCGACACAAAGTCCATAAACCCTACAGGTCATGTAGAACTTAGATTGTTTCAAAATAAAATTATGTTAAAACGTATAGTGTTTATGTCTTGTGGGTACACTTTTTTTACTGTTTGCGGACTGGCCCCATTCACACAAGTCCCTTACTGTAACAGCGCTATTTAATTAAACGAGGGGCGAGTCAAAAATGTACCTGTTGCGATCATCATTTTGTTAAATGTTGTCAATTAGGCTTAACTTGTATTGAACCTGGAACATTCCTTTAGTTTATTCCATGAGTAAAAGTGTCCAATTACAGGGTATTCTGGAGAAAAGCATATAAAATCTGGCTAGTCATATGATCTCATTATGGCAGCGCTCATGAATATGAACCCAGCACCATGTAGAATTAAGAAACTCTTTTCTAAGACTGCTATACATTTACTCGTCCACTCATGTGAGTATACATTATTGAAATTATAATTAAAAAAAATTAAAACAAAACACTACTCATAGTGTGATTCAAGATTTCATACCACCAACCCAGACTAGCAAACACCTGATTTTGTATGCTGCAGTTGAAACAACTTTCAACATCATCATTGCATGGAGGATATCAAAAGACAAATGTAATCTCTTTAAATTGCTTGAAATTGGCCATGTGGGGGTGAGGGTTATCTACAGGTTATTGATAGCTTCACTCTCAAACAATTGCATCGCAACAGTTAGAGTTCTGGGCCACTTGCCAAAGTCTAGCACCACAAGATGCTGGACAACAGGCACATAAAGCAAACAACATTTCAAACAAATGTGTTCTTATTTACTGACCACAGAGAACCTGACAACTGCCTCGTGGAGGAAGAATGCAGAAAGATTGCAATTAACATAATTTGTTTCCTCCAATGGTGAAAAGCAGAATTCCAACCATTTAGCCAAGCTAACTGAGATACTAACATGTGGCATTCACCAGCAGACATTTCTGCATCAGTTTCAGTGATCTACAGGCAGTGCATTGCATCAGCAGCATGAGAGACCTGGGATCATATCCACATTGAAACCAGGAAGTAATTGCGTTTGCATAATCAGTGATGAGCTGATTCGGAGGTTGCACTTTTCCCCCTAACATTAAATTGTTACTCCACTATTGATTAGGTTAAGTTTGGGTTGTGGGGGTTCAGTTTATAAAATATGCATTCCTCCTCACTGTATTACATCCTGTACAGATGAAAGAAACTCGCTTCACAGCTAGCTATCTCTCCTGGGCATAAATGGAGCTTTCACATGCCTTTACTCCCTACAACAGTTCCCGCTTAGGCCACTGGGGGCAGAGTTTTAAATTTCAGCTAGAATATATAATTTTTTGCCAAAGTAAAGTCAACCTACTCTTTTCAATTTCACTGTGAGATAAGGCTGACAGACTACCATCAGGGTATATAAATAAATGTTGGGGTAACTATATTTTTATTGAGAAGAGACTGTGTTTAATTTGAACCATTCTGCCAATTTATAAAACAAGCATTAATAATAACAAATAAAAAATGTCTAGTTAAAATCAGGTGTGGTCATTCTTTTATGTTTAAATTCATACTCAACAACTCCCCGACAACAGGCTTTATCTTAAGACAGGCTACAATGGCAATTCTAAGCAACACAACCTGTTGGTAGATAATGGTTGCAATTAACTTATCGGCATATTGCCCTTCACTGTGCGCAGGAGAGAGGAAGAGTGTGACTCATCTAATTTTTTGCGGCTGTTGTGTGGCAGCGAGAGACTAATGTCATTAAAAAGCACCAGGGCAGCTTCAGGCCTCTAATGTGCGAATGTCAGGGTAAGAATTGAGCTCAGTTTCTTTATTATGCAAATATGCTCATGCCAGCACTCAGTTTATAAACAGGTTATTTGCTTTGTCATTAGAAATGTAGATGTTGAATGTTTTCATATGTTACCTAAATTTGAATCACTAATCCCAGTGGCTGAAACTATGGGCACGTGTGAGCTCCAGTTTTAAGGTGAAATGTCCACAGAGTGATGCCAAAAGTGAGTTGAATTTTTAAATGTAAATGGTATAGGCTAATACAGTCAACAGGAATGCTGATTTTATTAACCATATGCCATAACCCAAACCCCAAACCTAAACTTACCATAAGTGGAGTAAAAATTTAATTTTAGAGAGAAAATGCAATTTCTGAATTGTACTCACCATTGCATGTGTGAACAAAATTATTTCCTGGTTCCCATAGGACCAGAACCCATGGCTTGGAGGTTGCTCACACAACCCACTATCAGTGTTGCTAAAGTGAAATGTATTCACACCTGAATTCATGTATAAATGTCTGATGAGGGATGACACTTGCCAATATTTGTCTGAATGGGGTTGATTTCAGGATGCATGAACTTTCGAAAGCACAAGTCAATTTCCTATGTGATCATGTTGGAAATAATCCACTTCTTAACTGGAAATTTTTTCATAAATGTAAAATGCTGTTTCCAGGACTATTTCTTGCTGTGTCTATAGTGATTAGCTCAAATTTTAATCACATGACCCCTGATTTCTGTATGTGTTTATAGAATTGACCTTTGGTATTCCATTTCACCTCCAAATTGTCATGAGTAGCGCTCAAAAAGTGAACTGAATGGGCTGCCATGGTAGATTTTGCAGCTGGTGTGAATCTGAAGCAGGCTGAGAGACTTCATCACAGGCTCTTTGTCACCGAGGGCAATTGTAGCAGCAGAGGGCAAGCCTGTGCATGGCAAGTGTTCCATTAGTAAGAGAGATGAGTGCTCCGACTGATGAGACTCTTAGAGGTCTGTCAAAAATTGATCTCTGTCATCCTCTGCACTGCTGGGCAGGCTGCATAAAACATTACCAACCTAGAAACATCGCAAATCAGCCGCAGATAATTGTTTTACGGTTGTTTTTAGAGGATGCATAACTTACTGACAGCTGATCCCAGTTCTTCACCTGGACTAACTTAAAGGGATAGTTCACCATAAAATGAAAATTCTTTAAATATTTATTTTTTAAATTTGACTTTGGTACGATACCAGCCCTGGTACCTCGGTATCGACAATAAATCGATACTTTGGCAAAAAATAAATAGCCTCAGATTACTGATAAAATCACACAGGAAGACTTGATTTGTTTTCGTGGTATTGCTTACATGTAATAATAATTGTAACAATAAATATAGCCGAAATCAGCAATTATAGGGGACCAAGCTTGAATGGAAAAATTATAAAAAATAATCAGATTTGATAGGAAAGATCCTGTGGAAACCTAACTCTAACCCTAAATCAAACCCTAACTAACCTTAACTGCCTTAATCACAGTGGCACAAATATGATTTTCTTATAGTGCCCCTAGCATCAAAAATTGATGAAATTTTGCATGTGACCACAGAAGATTCTCTTACCCATGTGTTTTAAGTTTTGTTAAGTTAGAATTTTTTTTGCTCAAAAGATATAGGCCAATTAGTAATAATAGTGACAATTATTATTATAAATAATAATGATATTAATAATAAAAAACATTTAATACTCAATTATTGTTATTTGTTGTATTATTGTGATTATTTTTTATATAAAAATTTTCTACATAATAATAATAATTTTCTGTCATATTGTCTTTCAATTTCATGTACCCAGACTACTATTTTATTTTTGGCAGAACTTTTATTTTGGCCTACCTTTGACTTCCTCAGTGTGGTAGGTTTTAATAAACTGTGCAATTTAAGTTGAGATCTCAGAGCTGCACCATAGAATTTTGAATGTGTTCGCAGCCACTTATACAATAAACACACCGCATCATGCGCAACACATGCTATCTGTTTTCATATGTGTTTGAAGTATGACAGAGTGCACAGCAGCACCTATCATTCATTCTGAAGCTCAGAGCGAGTGTAGACTGCATATTATTTAATTAAGGGCATTTTCCAAACTGCATTTTTGCACACTTGTAGGGCACTTCAGGAAGGGGACGCCACTCGAATGGTCGGTCCAAACAAAAATAAGAAAGTAATAAATAAGAATCCACAGTCACTTCCAGGACAGCGGTGACACGTGGCGCATGTGGCAGGGCATCCAGGCCATCACCAACTACAGGACAACAACAGTTGCCTGTGACAAAGGTGCCTCCCTTCCAGATGCGCTGAACGACTTCTACACTCGGTTTGAAGTGCAGAACGACGTGGTGGCGAGGAAGACCACCCCTCCTCCCAACGACCAGGTGCTCTGTCTTACCATAGCTGATGTGAGGAAAACTCTACGTAGAGTCAACCCACGGAAGGCTGCTGGACCAGACAACATTCCTGGCAGAGTGCTCAGAGGATGTGCAGACCAGCTGGCAGATGTTCTTACCGACATCTTCAACATCTCTCTGAGCAGCGCCGTCGTTCCAACGTGCTTCAAGGCCACCACCATAGTCCCCATGCCAAAGAAGTCTTCAGTGTCCTGCCTCAACGACTACCGTCGCACTCACACCCATCATCATGAAGTGCTTCGAGAGGCTCGTCATGAGGCACATTAAGACCCAGCTGCCCCCTCACTAGACCCACTGCAGTTAGCGTATCGGCCGAACCATTCAACAGACGATGCCATTGCCACTACCCTCCATCTGGCCCTCACACACCTAGATAAAAAGGACTCATACGTTCGAATGCTGTTCATAGACTTCACCTCAGCATTCATGACTACCACCCCTGGAGTCGCGAGTTCGATTCCAGGGCGTGCTGAGTGACACTAGCCAGGTCTCCTAAGCAACAAAATTGGCCCAGTTGCTAGGGAGGGGAGAGTCACATGGGAAAACCTCCTTGTGGTCGTTATAATGTGTGGTTCTCACTCTCGGTGGGGTGTGTGGAAAAAGTGTGTGGATGCCGTGGAGACTAGCATGGGCCACCACATGCAATACGTCTCCGCAGTAATGCGCTCAACAAGCCACGTGATAATATGATGGTCTTAGACATGGAGGCAACTGAGATTCATCCTACACCACCCAGATTGAGGCGAGTTACTATGCCACCACAAGGACTTTGAGCGAATTGGGCAATCCAAATTGGGGAGAAAAAGGGGACAAAATTTTTTTAAATACAATGTCCCCAAAATGTAATCACATTTATAATTCGCAAGATATGATTTATGCCTTATGTAATCCCATATATGCACTTTACAGATATAAATTCATAAATATATCATATTAACCTCAACCATCCTGCCATTTACAGATGATGAGTTTTCAGTCACCCGTTTAGTCATGCTGTCGTGCAACTTTTGCCCATGTGTAGTATTTTCACAAGAAGGATCAATGATTATTCACTGAGTTAAAGGTTTGATTATTGGCTGAGAGAACAGACTTGCTACTAAATTGGTTGTGATGTGTAATATACAGTAGGTAGATATTAGGCCTGATCTATGAATTAACAATATGTATATAACATGAAATCAGACAACCCAAACAAGATCAGCACTGACTGATATACAAAGAACAAAAACAAAAATACCTGTATGGTCCAGAAATGAGACATGTAACAGGTGTTTTATGAGGATGAAATGAAGTAGACTGTTTCAAATATTCATCTTTACCCTACATAATAGCCATAATAGCTAATAATAGCCATAGTTATCTTGCTTCTTTTCATATCAAATGCCATTATCATGTCGAATTAATGCTTATGTTTTGAAACATTACCTAATTAAATGTATACTTACATTTTGGATATTGAGCAGCTTGTGATTTCCAGACACGTGTATAACTGGGGTTTAACAAAGTTTATTATGTCTCATTCAGCACTTCATCTCTAAAGGCGAATTAATGAGAGAAAATGTGTTTGTTTTTATACAGTGGGAATAAAAGTAGTGCTCTGTCCCTTGACGTGGATTTTCAGTCCTATAGAAAGAAACTGTTGATTTTTTTGTGTTCCAATGTGTGGATTACTAATTTAAAATTCCACAAACACTTATTTAAATCTCCTCCCCTCATGTGTCTTGTTCAGTGCTAGATTGTTTGTGTGTGTGTTAAGGTACTCGCCACACGCTCTCTGCCTTGGTCCGTTTTTTTTCTCTTGTTTATTTTTCTGTATTGGTTGCCAGTCTCTGCATGGGGTTTTTGGATCATCCGGTGTTACGGTTCAACTGGTTGTCATGTTAACTGGTGAATTCTTCCATTTACACCAGCTGTGAACAATCGTTGGCAGATTCGTTGATTCTGTATTTTACTCTTCATTAAATGTAAACTTACTAAATTATGCTGGCATCAATGTGCGTATTAAAATAAGTGGTATTATTGGATCAAATGTAAGATGTATGCAAAAAAACACATTAAAGCAGGATATTCTAACTCGACCATCATTAGCATGATTAGCAAAACACTACAGTGCATTATTACTTTGAGCTTCTAGATGGCATTGAGAGTTGGCAGCATCTTTGTATTGAAATGAGTGTGCGTCGGTGTGAAACTGTGCACATGATTCAGAAAAATGTTCATGTTAGCATGTGCCTCACGTTCACACTATGATGGTATTGTCCGATTATGACACTGTATGAAATATGAACTTAATTTTCAAATATTGTTGTCAATGACAGTTTACTACCCCAAACGTAAAAAAACCGTCTTGCTCAAATAAAGCCAATTAAAACACGTTGTCATGGTCATTAATTCCAATGTAATAGGAATAGTATTGTGTGTCGTGTCATCTACCTCTTTTTATTTTAGCACTAAAACTTTTAATAGGCAACGTGATAATCTGCTGAAGTCATTTTAATCAGGCCCCCTTTCCACATAACTGTTCTTTTCCTGAGTTAACTAAATAAACATACACACACACACACACACACACACACACACACACACACACACACACACACACACAAAGACTGCACACAGATGTTACCCATTTCATTGGCAAATGTATTCTTGCATAATGGTACAGAATCTCAAAATCATGGCTGTAGGCTGGCAAGGCAATAGATCCTGACCTGGTGGCTTGCCAACACTGCCAGTGCCACTGGCCCAGTTCACAACTACATCCAATCCGGGAAGGAAAACAAGTATTTGAGGGGAAAGTGTTCTCTATGTATATGTTCAGACATAAATATGTACACATCCCCATCCCCACTTTTACTCACCCACTGTGTGTAGAATGTTCACCACATGCATTACCGAGCTTTGAAAGGTCATCTGAGTATAAAATTAATCAATACCCCTTTTTGAAGTTTGAAATGACAGTGAAGTCCTTGACAGTGAGCAACAATGGATAATTGTGGCTACTTGCGTTTCTGATCTTATGATTTTGATCTATATTAAAGTCACTATTTAGTCTAATAGCCAACTGAGCATGTCCGCACAAATAACAAACTCAGGATGGTTTCAATAATTTGGCACTTTGGTTGATCGATTTTATGATGTTGCTAAATATTTGGGTGCTGTGTTATGATGAGAAAATTACGTTCATATTTCATACAATGACATAATCGGACAAGACCATCATAGTGTGATCGTGAGGCACAAGTTAACATGGACACTTTTCTTGATCATGTGCACAATTTCAAACCAAAATACACTCATTTGAATACAAAGACGCCATCTAGTAGTTCAAAGTGATAATGCACTATAGTTTTGTGCTTATCATGTTATCGATGGGCAAGTTCAAATTTGGTTTGAATCTACTGCTTCTAATAATACCACTTTTTTAATCTGTGCAATGATGCCAGCATCATTTAGAAAGATTACATTTAATAGAGAGCAAAATATTGAGTCAGAAGCATGATTTTTGGAATCAACCCGCGGTCGTTCACATCTGGTGTAAACAGAAGAAGTTCACCAGTTAACATGAAAACCAGTTGAACACCAGCTCAAATATCTCCTGTATCATCGCCTACCATTGGACTGACTGCTTTCTGCCTGGGTGTCCCTCGCTCTACATACATCTCCACTTAAACAGTCCTCTTCTTCACGCTGCAGTCAGTGCTTGGTCCATTCCAGTGCTTATTTCACATCATACTTAATCCTTGTTTCTATTAAACTTTGAGAACTGTTCTTCCATGCTTGGATCTCTTGTGTTTCATGACATATGCGCTAAGTCTAGGGGGTTTGGCGAAATCGACCGAGCAAAACAAATAAACAAGTGTAATACCATAGTGCTTTTTTGTGAGAAATATAACAGAAGAGGCTATTGTGATAAAGGAAACATTGAAAAAATGATGTACAATATATACTGTATGTACAAGAAAATGGTTAAATACTCAAAAAGCAAAGAAATTAGTTAAGTATTTATAATTAATAAAAAAAAAAACTGTTTTAATCCTTCCGCCCCTGTCCCTGCTAAGGTCCCTGCACATTACTCAAATTGACTGCATGCAATGAATTAGAATAATTGAAAATGATGTTCTTTTGTGCATTAACTGCATCCTTGATGAATATCAAACATACTTCTATGACAGTGACACGCTCCTTTTTTACATTTCGAAAATGTGATTCTCGTCAGAATTTGGATGTAGGCTCTGTTAAATTACAGAGAATGTACGTATTATTAATCATTTTCATCTACTGACAACCAAATCATGGCTATAGTATTAACAGTGATTATGCACTACTACTTCTAACAGTCTATTTTTATTTTGGAAAATATCATTAATTTATTGAAACATGAAAAAAAATAAACCAAGAATTGCTAAATTGCTAAATTGCTAATTTGCTGAATTGCTAAATTGAAATTACACTTCAAACAAAACAAAAATCAAAATGACGTAGTCGTCAAAAAATTATTCCAATTCAAACATTTTACTCTCTCCAGCTTTTAACATCTATACAACAGGTGGAAAAATACAATTCCAAATTAGATCATAAATACAATTGTAAATTTAAACATAATAATTGAAAAATAAACCATGTCCTAAAGCTAGTTTAACACAAATCTCATAAATTTTTGTTTAATTTAAAACAGCTACAACTCTGATTGTCATGGACATAATTTGATGTTCCACTATATTGAGTTTGGACATGAACTTTATTACCACCTGCTGGTGAAATCTCCAAACTGCAAATGCAGGAACTTCAACTTTGCGCTGATTTAAGTTGTGGTTCTCAAACGTCTTAGCGCAATAACCTATTTCTCATGAAAATAACAAATTGCGGTTTGCGGCACTTCATTAACATACAATACACCCACAGTTTGTGCGCTTACACCCACAACGAAAATTGCGATTAGAATTAGAGCTCTCATGAAAATTATATAAGACATGGTCTATGGACTTCTTATAGGGTGCTTTTGTGGTGTTATGTTTTCCATTTTGCACAATCTGTTGAATGGAAAAGTGTTGTTCCACAGAAAAAAAATAACTGCAATGGGTTTGAAACAACATGAGGATGAGCAAATAATGAAAGAGTTTGAATTTTTTGGTGAACTCTTCCTTTAAATTTGCCAGGGCCTTTGGCGAAAGAAACACGTTTAATAAATAACACTGATATTTTGTTAAAATAAAAATAAAAAAGAAACCTTGATATAAGTTGTCGTGGTTCTCTGAAATTGCTCTGTTGAAAATACGTAGTTTATTTGTTTATTTCCCTATCTATAACAAAATCTTGTGAGTTTGCTCTTGGTGACAACCAATTTTAAAAGAACTACACTGAAAAAAATAACAGATATAAATAGAGCGGAAACGAGAGAGAATATGAGCCAATCTAAGCGTCTGTAAGGTCATTCGACAGAGGGAACGGAGATGTTTCAGAGCACATTATCCATCACACCAGTCTCCTGGGATTGCACGGCATTCCGCATGGCTTCAATTACACACATTTCTCAGGTTTTATCATGACTTTCTGCATTAAAGCACTTGAATCCCACAGCCATCAGAAATCAAGATAACTATATTCAATGGCAACATAAAAACACGTGAGTGGAGGGATATGGTGTCGAAGCTCTTATCAAAACTACTGAATGTTTTATCACTTTAATTATCAACTAGAGATTCATTTTCAGTCACTGAAAATGTAATAAAAATAGATTAATGAGGGGATGTAGCAATTTGTGTCTGGTCAGAAAGCAGGAATATCTTTCCAATCAACATTATGGTACTGTATAAAATAATATATATATATATATATATATATATATATATATATATATATATATATATATATATATATATATATATCTTTTTGTTTTATTATATATATATTTACTCTCTCTCTCTCTCTCTCTCTCTCTCTCTCTCTCTCAATTTCAATTTAAAGTACCTTATTGGCATGATTGTGTTTACATACAATACTGCCAAATCATTAATACACAAAACAGATAATGACAAGACAAATACTAATAATACATAATCTCTCTCTCCCTCTCTCTCTCTGGATTGCTAGAATGAAACACTATAAGTGACTACTATAACAGTTAAAGGTTCTCTAAAATAAGAAAGCAGCTCATATTTAATTTATCTAAAATCTCACCATGTACAGGAGGTGAGCTATAGTGTTATTCTATGTAACAAACCGTTCAGAGGAATAAACTTTATAACAAAGACTATCTGAAAGCTAAAAAATGCTCCCTTCACAGGAGGTAGGAAAGCATTCTGGATCGTCACAATCAAATATTATGTCTTCATCTGGTCATTTTTTTAAACGCAGCACAGATATATCCTTTGCAATTGGTTGAAAACCTTTTAAGTTTTCAATTTAGTTTAGTTTATAAATGTCCATTATATATATTTTTTTGGTATTCCGTATAACTTATGATTAATTTTGTTCAAGAAATAAGCATTGTAGCCACTAAATATGGTTATGTCTAAAGGTCACTTGAATTTATTTTTATGATATATGGGCATGAAGTTATGGTGCCTGGGACGTATGTTTCCTTTAGAGGTACTCAAAAAGCACTGCCTGTTAAGTCTTTGACAGATTAGACAGCACTGCCAAAAGACAGCTTCCTTAGATTTTGGACACCAGGTTAAAATATGGTAAATACTGTAGCTTCATGGGTAATGAAACCATTGTTGTAAAATTAGAATGGATAATGGATAATGGATCATTTGAAGAAAATGGGGGAATAAACAGTCCGTCAGTATGTCTGGATAGATTTTTACCTCTTTGCTTATGGATTTCAGGCGTGTCTGTTTAAATATGCAATGATCAGAAGAGTTGGTTCATCCATTGTGTTCAGGAAATAGGTGTATCATTATGTTCAAAAGTGGCTTACTTAAATGCACATGGCAAGTTGTTAATTGCAGCAATGTCGGCTAGCAATTACAGCACTTCAAGGGCTAACATTTAAAGCACTCTGCCACATTCACCATCAATGGGCTTGTGATGACATTTCAGAAAGTTTCATTATGAACAATTAATGGATTCAGAGCACTTTGGTTGTGTTTTAAGAAGGTTGTAGTGAGACATCCAACAACAGCCATTCAAGCTAATTATAGCATAGCAATGTGCCGGTGTGTGAACGTGGTTTGTTTGGCATTGAAAAATATGACAAGCTAAATGAACAATGCACAGTCTGTCAGCAAGCACTTGAGAGTTCCCTAATTTCTGGCTTTTCTTCCCTTTTGTCTGACCTACACAAAACATCTCGGGTCATCAGTAGGCCTAGGTCACTTTGCATGCCTGTGTGTTTCAATGTAAGAAAGAGATTTTCAGATTATTATGTGATAGACAAAATCTTCCAAGTCTGATCTACCTCTATGTCTCTTTAGAGAGCATTTGGGGCATATGAACTATTTTTCTTATCTGCATCTATCCATGTCTTTCAATTGCTCTTGGTAATTTTGGTGTCACTTTGTAACAGTTAAAGCCCAAAATTGAATACTTCTTCAGAAAGTCCAAGAAATAACTTGTATTAACACTTCACTTTTAATCACTAAATGTATACAATGTAACACTTTTCTAAAACCTAGTAAACTACCTTACCATTAGTGATGGGTAAAACATTTTATTTTCCAATTATTTGCGATCTTCATTTGGAAGACCCCAATATTAATTAATCACCCTGAAATGTGACTGAATTTACACTATGTGACTAAAAAATGTTTTGTGAATAGCCATAGGCTGGTAAATTTTCAAATTTAATTCACAAGTGTTTTGAGTATTATAGTGGTGAAGATGTTTAGCACCGAGATTCTTTAAGTGCAAGTTAAGAGTAAAAGTTTGCTTTGACTCGTTCCGTGCAATGTGTGTCCAAAGGCAAGATCCACTAAATCCATTTGTCTTTGAATAATGTCTCTTTTAATACCCTTTGTGCATTTTACAGTTAGTTGTTGAACAAAACTAACACAAATTGTATCACACATATCACGGATGCAGACAATAACACTTCTGTGAGACGGTTGCCGAACTGCCACTTTCTTAAAGAAACAGTACCATCAAAGCACTTGTTTGATATATCAATAAAAATTATTGTATATTGTACAAATTATGCATAGAAACAATAAAAATGTAACAGAGAAATATACTATATGCAAATTAAAGACATCAAATTAATAGCTGGAATGCAATGACTTTGCACATTTTTGAAAAAGCTAAAATGTGACCAAAATGATGAAAAACTAATGATAAAATAACATTTGTAATATTTATATTTTGTAATGTACCAAATTAGAAGGTCCCCCGTATAAACAGCATTACGAATTTCTTGGGAATCAGAATAGAATCTGGAAATCTGTATCAATAGCCAGAGATACTTTCAATCAAACTTTACTGCCTACATAGGTAGCTACCTTTTAAGGCTGCATCCTAATTTAAATGGAACCTCGATAGTGACTGATTTGTCACCAAAAAAAAAAACAACTCAAAGTGATTTAATATACTCTATTAAGTATAAAATACACAGTACACACAGGGGGGACTGGGTAGCTCAGCGAGTATAGATGCAGACTACCATCCCTGGAATCATGAGTTTGAATCCAGGGTGTGCTGAGTGACTCCAGCCAGGTCTCCTAAACAACCAAATTGGCCCGGTTGCTAGGGAGGGTAGAGTCACATGGGGTAACCTCCTCGTGGTCACCATAATGTGGTTCTCGCTCTCGGTGGGGCGCATGGTGAGTTGTGCGTGGAAGCTACGGAGAATAGCGTGAAGCCTCCACATGCACTCTCCGCGGTAACTCACTCAACATGCCATGTGATAAGATGCGCGGTTTGACGTTCTCAGACAAGGAGGCAACTGAGATTCGTCCTCCGCCACCCAGATTGAGGCGAGTCACTACGCCACCACGAGTACTTAGAGCGCATTGGGAATTGGGCATTCCAAAAAGGGGAGAAAAGGGGAGGGGAAAAATGCACAGTACACACAAATATTGGTTAGATTAGATTTTTTATAGACAGAAATATTAAAACATTCTAGTATTTTCTATTATAAATATTATATTTTTTGCGTTGTTTTTTTTGCACGATAACTACTTCTCAGACTTTAAAGTAAAAAATACAAAATATTCAAAAAAATGTAATAATATGATCATGTGATTAATAAATTCCATGTAACCACATACTTCTTGTAATTTATAATGAAGCTAACTACACTAACAAAAAGTTAATTTGGATTGCCATGTAACCAGGGGAGATATATATACCAGTACCATGGTATGTATGGAAGTTATTAGATATGGTAGGTATTACCACCCAATATCTTCATTGTAACATGGTACTGCCACAGTAATTATTTGTAATGGTACTTCTTTTAATTGAACCATGACTGTTGTTCATCTAATTCAAAGAAAGAGTAGCTTTCAAAAACCCCTTTAATGTAGCTTCCTATACCTGTGTTACTGTAAAATAGCTTCAATGTTCTTCATCTGTCTCAGGCTGGGCTTTAATTTATGGCTATTTGATCGATTTAAGCAGTGGTAATTTCATGGCGTCTCATGACGAGAACCGCCAAGGCTATCTCATTTTTCTCATGATGACAAAAGATAGCGCTGCTTGGCCTTGCTGTGCTTATGGCTGTGTAAATCTGTTGAAAGACGAGCATGCATGAGACCGTCGTGCCATTTTAGACTGTCAGTGAGGTATGACACCCTCTTTACATTATCAGAACAGAATCATTTATTATAGGCATATACATAAAACCTAGGGGACATCTACAAACTAATATGTGATAAGTCCACTGCTTAAAACAGGCAATGTCTTTGGTTTACCCAAACACTTGCAGACCCAGGGGCGGATCTACCGGAGTGGCATCGTGTGTCAAATGCCACCCTAAGAAAAGGCAATGCCACCCCATTTGCCACCAGTATAAGTATACAAATGTATAAAATCTAAATGTAAGATGTTGACATGTATAGGGGTTATTAATTTCAAATTACCTCAACTCTCACTGAATGCAGGGATATATATATATATATATATATATATATATATATATATATATATATATATATATATATATAATGTACAATTAGGGACATCTGGGAAGCAAAATGTACACAATTAGTGATATACACACATTTCTGAATGGAAACGTCTTCAGGGCAGATTTCTTTTGCAATAAAATAAAACGTATGCCATATGCTTAGTGTTTTTAAGCATGACGTTATCACGCACACCATTTTTATCAATAAAAGGCCATTTTAATGGAAACAAGCCAAAGACAGCAAATTTTGCAAACACTTTTTATGCATTTTCACTTTGTCAATAACAAAACAGCATGGCAAGTGGATGGAAACTAGGTTAATGTCTTAGAAATGTTGTTACTTATTTTTTATTGTTATGCAATTTTTATTAATTATTATTTATTTTTTATGTTGGCAAATCAGTAGCAAATCAGTGGTTACCATGTGGTTCTTGTAGAAGTGCAGTTATATCACATATTCATGGATATTTACAATTTAATAGTCACTCCAATTAATGAACTATTAATCTTAGAAAACCTTAATCCATAAGAACTGGGCGATTGCTTTGGTGATGCCACCCCTCATAATCTGTATATCACCCCCTTGCTACCCCATAAAAAAAAATTCTAGATCCGCCCCTGGGCAGACCAGTGAGCAGTTTTTGGCTATGCCAAAGGGACACTCAGAACAACACAATCTCTGTTTAAGTCTAGACTGAAAACTCATCTGTTTAGTCAGACCGATAGTTAATTTCCCATAGGTGTTTTATTATTATTATTATTATTATTATTATTATTATTATTATTGTGGCAATTCAAGCATAAATGTTAGCCTGTTCAATTGACAAATAATTATCGCATTCAAATAATAACAACTGCATGTTTAAAAATATCCATAATTTTCCAATGTGACTGTCTAATATAGGAGACCATAGTTTGCTTTTAACTTTCATTTTTAGTTCACCCAAAAATGAAAATTCTCTCATCATTTCCTCACCCTAATGCCATCTCAAATGTGTGACTTTCTTTCATCTGCTGAACACAAAGGAAGATTTTTAGAAGAATATCTCAGCTCTGTAGGCCCTCACAATGCAAGTAAATGGGTGCCAAAATTGGGTGTCTAAAATCCATAAAAGGGCAAAATAAAAGTAATCCAGACAACTCTGATGGTTAAATCCATATCTTCTGAAGTGATATGATTGATGTGGGTGAGAAACAAATGCACATGTGCATATGTCATTTAGTCATTTTCCTTCAATTTCACTTTCTCATTCTTCTGTTTTTGGTGATTTGCATTATTTGTACATATTGCCCCCTACTGGGAAGGGAGGATTATTTATGATAAAAAAATACTTGCATGTAAATATTGATTTGTTTCTCACCTACACCTATTGTATGGTGTCTGAACACATAGATTTAACCACTGGAGCCATATGGATTACTTTTATGCTCCCGTCATGTGGATTTTGGTGTTTAAATGTTTGCCATTCATTCACTTGCATTTTATGGACCTACAGAGCTGAAATATTCTTCTAAAAATCTGTTTTCTGCAGATGAAGGAAAGTCATGCATATCTGGGATGCCAGAATGGTGAGTAAATCATGAGAGAATTATCATTTTTGGGTGAACTGTCCCTTTAATGCACAAGTTGAATATGATGGGAATCACAGCTACTGTTTCACAGCTTAATTTCCTTCAGGTGCTTGCAAAGCTAAAATAATGGTTACATTTATGAATATAATTCATAAAAAAATATGTTCAGAAAATGCAAAAGTCTACTTTATTTTACTTGACTTGCTTTATTAGATTAGTAAAATTATTTAAATTCACTTGACTTGACCCTTCCTCTCATGTGTGTCCACGATTTCAAACATATTTTTCAAAAATACTGTTTTACTACATCTTTCCATTTAATAATAGCCCCAATCGTTATATATTAATATATTAATATATTAATAAATAGCTGTAAATTAGCTCTCACTCCTTGTAGAATATAGAGACCTACATTGCTCATCTCTTGATCAGAAAATCTATTTGCTGAATAAATGACAAATATGCTGTGAAAGAAGTGGGTCGGACATGGATGATGTCATTGTTACTGTCATTTCAGACTCACTTAAATATTATTCACTATCTACACATTTGCTCACCAACTTTCACATTAGAAACAGAGAGACCAGTTCCAAAAGGACAGTTGGGTCTTGCAGAGAATGACGCCCACAAAACCCTTACTTAACTCTAGAAAAAAATTGCCTCTGTTGCCTGAAGTGTAAAGACTAGTAGCCAAAGCAGAGACAAAATAATTCCACAGCCCTCTGGCAGTGTGATGGAAACACTGCACCATATGTTGACTCTTCACCCCAGCTGAACATCTACTTCTCTGTCACTTCATATCAGATGCCCACAGAGCATCTGTATCTCTCTGCCACAGCAGGTAATGTGCAGTAGCAGCTGCATATGTTACTTTCCATAATGCCTCCGTAGCTCTTTGAAACATATGGCACAGGCATCACTCCTCTGCAGCTACGTGCTATAATGGAGATAGTTTTCATGCATTTCATATGCATTTTTCAGCGCGGAGAAGCCAAGTCGACTGCCAATGAGTCTCATCACCCCTCACCAAGCTGCATGATAAGTCTTGTCAAAGGATTAGCAAACATGACAAGTGCTCAGACTTATTAGCTGTGACATGTACTGAGTTGTACACCACAGCTAGATGTATACTCCTCCATTCTCATGGTAAATGATTTGTTGAAATGGTGAACATTTGAACATTTTTTTGTAATGTGATTTCTGTTATTTTTGACCTAGTTGAAGATGATGACAGGTTAATCTGAAAAATTTAATTAGCAGAAAAGTCAACATAAAAAAGCAATTTGCAATGCAACTTATATATTTCCTATCGTGATAATTATTAATAAGATTGATTAATTAATAATAGAAGAGTTTGTCTTTTTGTGTGTTAAAGATGGATTGAAGTGAACAGAAAGGTGAGAGAGGGTAGTCTCAGCCCCATTATGCTCTCTCCTAGCATTTGTCCCACATAGGTGCAGGATCTGCTTCGTGATAGTCCACATATATATTTGATTTTGCACAAGTTTTACACTGGATGCCCTTCCTGACGCAACCCCCAGTGGCTATGGGACTCTCACTCACACACACACACACACACACACACACACACACACACACACACACACACACACACACACACACACATATGGGGTAATTTAGAGTCTCCAATTCAGTTTTCCTGCATATTTTTGGACTTGAGGGGAAAACCGGAGCACCCGGAGGAAACCCACGCAAACACAGGGAGAACATGCAAACTCCACACAGAAAGGCCCTAGTTGAACCGGGACTCAAACCCAGGACCTTCTTGCTGTAAGGGGACAATGCTAACCACTGAGCCACCTATTAGCACCTAATGCTAACCACTTTAGCAGCTATACTGCAGAAGAAATTGTTTTTATCTGAGAATGTTGAATATAATATTAAAAATACAAATATTAAAAAATATAAAGATGCATTCAACTGAGAAGTAGCATATAAGATATTTATACTTGCTTTTAGAGAATAGATCTTGAATAAAAGTATATTTTGTCTTTACTGCACTCGCAGAAGTATTACCAAGTGAAAAAATACACTGATATACAATGTATGTTTAAGATCTATTCCCTTTAAGAAAGTCTAAATAGCTTAAATTTTGCTTCTCAGGTGAATGTATCTTGTTTTAAGGATTTTTAGACTATTTTAAATGAAAACAAGACAAAAACACTTGAAAACATTAGAATTTTTTGCAGTGAATTTCTTTACTGAATTAATCTTAAATAAAAAGTATTTCTTTCCCTTGAATTAACTGAATGTCATTTAGAGGTATTTTTAAAAGATGATTTTTTTTCCTCTTTATTGTTAGTAAGCACGTTTAATACAACCCTTTAAGTTGGCGCACAAGCTGAATAATCAATTAAGAGCCAATGATTAATCGTTGCAATAATCGCAGAATAGTCGAATAATCGTTCTAATAATCGTTAGATTAATCGATTATCAATATAATCATTAGTTGCAGCCCTAATCAGTAACCTTATAACAGTGGTTTTATTCTACATAGAGAGGGTCCGCACATGGGGGCTGCCATGTTAGAATCACATGACCAGCGGAATTAATCACTTAATCTCAGTAACTGTACTGTTAGTTGACACTTTCGTGGTTGACTCTGCAAACTAAATTTCTGCAATGCCACCTGTAACTGAAAACTTTTGATTTTAAATGATGCTACATCCAAACTGCTGGGTGTCAATGTAAGTCCAAGATTACACAAAGACAAAAGTTACTGAGTGCACCTTTAATTTTATCTCAAGTACTTGTTTAGCACGGCACAACACACAGACTACAAGACACGAAGATAGAGATAGATGAACCCATGAATCTATCTATCTATCTCATAGATAGAGATAGATGAACCCATTTCTGAACCCATAAATGTTATGAAGAGAAAACCTAATTATAATATTAACATCTGGAATAGGAATTCTACAGTGAGTGCATGACATGACTTAAAGTAAAACAATCTTAGACTTAAAGAAAAGAAAATGGTTGACTAACTTGGAGTGTGATTCAGAAAATAAGCATTATTTGGTAATAACAAGTTAACGGAATTGCTGTGTGCACTGTTAACAAACACTGAAGTGTTGGAAAGCTACTTTGAAACTGTAGCTTACCAAATGAAAAGCTACTTAAATGGATAGTTTACCCCAAAATGAAAATTCTGTCATCAAACCTATGTACCTTTTTTGTCTTACGTGGAACACAAAAGAAGATTTTTGGCAGAATAGACATTCTCAGTGATTAATTGAGATTAACTTTCTTTGTAACTTTTTTCCATTTATTGAAAGAGAATTTTAAAAGACGATGTTGCCAGTTATGACATTTATTCATCAACAACAACAAAAATAAATCCAGGCCATTTTGGCTGTGAAATGTTTCTATAATAAATTTTTGCGTGTAACAAAGTTCATATATTATGGGCAAATGGAGGAGTCAGGAGGCAGCGTAAACAGTCAACGTGAGTATTTTATTACACTTCAGCATCGTTCACAAAACAAAAGGGCACTCAGTGGCCAAATAAACACACTCAAACAAGTCGAGCAGTCTTGCCGCACACACAGGAAGTTTCTCCCTGGTCCTGCTCTGCCAACTGATGTGCTTTGTCTGCCTTTTCAGGACTCCCTCTGCCACCACTATAACAAGAGACAGGTGTTAATGAAAATGACAGCCCAGGTGACGAGCCTTACCACTCTCCCTCTCCCGCAGACAGACACATGACCGTGCCCGCATCCCCACAGCTTGATGAGAGATTGCTAAGCTTATCAGTGAATAACTGTCAGCACAGTAAAACCTGCAAGAAGTTTTGAATCTTTTGTGCTTTATGTGTAGTCTTTTTATGCACTGACGTTACAGCAAAGCTCCACATCAACAATGTATTTCAAGACGAGCTCTGTCGAATGTTAAATCCTCTGCTGTAAGTTATGTTCTCATTTTTGTGAGGTGCTGTGGAGAGATTAAAGTCATTTACTGAATCAGTCTGACACAGCTTAAATAAATATTTGCTATAAAAAGGCAATTCTGAGCTTTAGAATGCGCAGCGAGGATCACACTGAAGAACTTAGTTACATTGAATTGTGTCATTCTGCGTTCAGGATGCGGTTTTGTGCTGCTCTTTATTGGAGCCTTTATTACTTCTTACCTTTCTTACTTTGAAAGTTGTGTGTTAAATTAATGTTATAGTTATTTAGCCTATTTATTTGTCTATTTGTCTATAGTTACCATGTTGAAGTTCTGCACTTAGCGTTCGTATATTCCTCTGAAACACTTCTGATCAGGGTCACGTGAACATAACAGAGCCTAATAATACGTTATTATCCTTAACACAACTAGTCGATTGTGAAAATTGGTTGTGCACATACTAACAAGAGTGGAGTCACAAGGCTTCTTTATTAGAATTACATGTTTCTTTTTGTTGTTTTTAATAAACAACTGACAGTAAAGAACAAAAATGGTTTAAAAAAGACATTATCATTGACATATAGATTGCATGGTTCTCATGTTTTGACACACATTACACGGAATGAGTCAAACCAAAATTGTACTCTCAATGCGCAGTGAAGAGTTCTCGGTACTAAACTTGGCATAGATTAATTTTGGCATTTACATTTTTTATTTTAGTCATACATTTAGTTTTATAGGTTAAACAAAGCAAAATCCAATTCTCTTTTCAATCACTTCTATAAACCACTAAAAAGACACTACAGTACATCAAAGCTACTTAAAGCTGCTGCAAAGGATTTTAGTGTTCTGAGGCTTTCACGTGACTGGGCCGATTAATTAGTCACACACAGCTCATTCCAAAACCCCGCCCTCCAAAGATAATTTAGAGACCAAAACCAAGCATAAGAGCATTGTATGTTGGCTGTCAAATTCAACAGTGGCACAATAGCGCCATCAACTGAAAAACATTGTGAATCATAGTCTCAATGATCCACTTCAAATACAACACTATGAGGACGAGCAAAATGAAAAAACAGGCGATCCGCGGACACATTTTTGTTTGCTGTTTGCAAAGTCTAGAGCTGTCAAATAGCCCTTTTCAAACATCATGGTTCAGGTGCGGGTTACTGGCCCAGTGTGAATTCTCGAACTGTTCTGTTCTTTTCCACCACAATCTGACAAATCATAAACAAATTGAAAAACTCTTAAGGGATTACAGGGACCATAAGAAGGACATAAGCAAAAGCAACAGTGAAGGAAGCAACAATGTTTTGGACTTGGACACGACCAGCCTGCTATCTAACCAGGGCATTGAATTCAGCCAATAACGCTCATGATAGACGGTGAATCGCCGGTGTCCTCTGCAGCTGATCTCAGTAAGTTATTATATTTGCCAAATTTGTTAGCTTTTCTTACACTGTTGTCATCTTATTTTGTGCATTGTTTTGTTCTGTAAGGGGATTTTTGACCAGCTACTCACTAAGTTTGGAAGGTTGCAGCTATCTGTTATGTAAAACGGTGGGATTTTCAATCAATAATATTGTATGCTATGGCAAAAATCCAAATACAACCATCTGCTACACCAATGTTAATAATGAGTCCACTGTTACAGTTTACAGAACATAGCAAGTTAAGCCATAGTTCATACAATATAATGGAATTACATTACCTGTCATCTTTAGCATAGATCATGTTGAGCAATGTAATAACAATGTATTGCATTAATCCATATTAGGGATGCACTGATACCACTTTTTCTCCTTTGATCCGATTCTGATATCGGAAATCTCAATATCGGCCAATACCGATCCAATACCAGTATTGTTTTTTTACATAATCAGTTTAGAATATCTTTACATTATTGTGTGGAACTAATTGGATGTGCTCTTTAATATGCAAAGAAACACAAACCTCTACCTACACATTATTTCAATATAAATGTATATTAAGTAATTCCAGTATAAGTCTTCAGTAGAAAAGATGGACCAAAATGGGTTTTTCAATGGCTGATGCCGATACCGATATCTAGAGAGCAGGGTGGTCGATGGCCGATATGAATGGCGATTAACATACAATGTGCGACAGGCAGTAGCCTTTAGCCTACTTGTTAGCACACCCACCACCCATGCCAGAGACGCCAGTTCGAGTCCCGTATGGAGCGGGACAACCCGGTATCACGCCGAGGCGTGAAATAGACATGCCGGTCCACTCGCGGATGCGTGTCTATTTCACGCTTTGCCTCCTCTAGGCGTGTACATGACACGCGCGCGTCTACGTAGAATACCGGCAGGGGGCGATCGTTTCCTCGACGCCAACAACTGTCCGCGCACCAAAGAGGAAGCGATATATCGCGTTCTCCAGTTCCGGTTAGCAGGATATATATTTTTGTACATAAATACACTTTTTAAATAAAAATATATATATATATATATATATATATATATATATATATATATATATATTTATTTATTTACATCAGCACAAGATACTCGACAGCCCACACACACACACACACACACACACACACATATAACAACGTTAGGCTACAGCAACGTTAGGATTTCTTCATGAAAGCAGCACTGTAATGAACCTTTATTTGTCACATATGGTCACAAGTGAAAGTAACCGGCGAAATTGGCCGGCATCCCGCCCGCACGAACGTGCAACGCGACGACAACGGTATCGCTTCCTCTTTGGTGCACGGAGAGTTGTTGGCGTTGAGGAAACGATCGCCCCCTGCCGGTATTCTACGTAGACGCGCGCGTGTACACGCCTGGAGGAGGCAAAGCGTGACACCGACACGCATTCCGCGAGTGGACCGGCATGTCTATTTCACGCCTCGGCGTGATATCGGGTTGAGCGGGAAGAACAGGAGCGTCGCATAGGCCTAGTACAAATTACTAGGTAATCAAATGTACACAAAATTTCATAAACTTGAAAATGAAAAACCTTGAAAAAAGAAAGTTTTGACTAAACATTGACAAATCTTTTGGTCAATTTTATTGAGTATTTGGACAGTAAACACTTCTGTTAGTAGTCCAAGCAAACACAGTTATCAGCCAATGTCAATTGTCCCAAAATGGCCAAATATCATCGAATTAATCGGAATGGTCGATATATTGTCTTTCCCTAAATATAATATAAAATTTAATCACAGCCATACAGTTTTTGTAACAAACACAGTGAGGGTTTTTGAATAAGTTAGTAGTGTCACTAATTTTAGTTTTATACTTCTCAACCCTGGAGCACAGCTTTCTTTTACAGCCAGATGACATATTAATCATAACATGGAGCACAAAGGGAGCAGCCTTTCCTGACTATAAGTAGATGTTGTAAATCCAGCAGCATCTCAGTGAAGCAGACGCCCTCTAACCGGTTCCTGTCTACTGCACTGGTAATGGTTTGTTTCCATTCCCGGAACAGTGGAAAATAAGCACCCACTTTTTCAGACCTTTATCATCACTATTGAGGGTGACGTCTCTGAAGGTTGTCAAGTCTCGGGCAGATGACACATCAGCAGGTAAGCCAATCATTAATGGTCTTCAACTAGCCAAGTTATCCTATGTAAAGAATTTCAGGCATGTGCACCAGCAGGAGTAATATCATAAACCAACACCTTAGTCCAGTGGTTCCCACTCTTCTAACAGTGACGTACCCCTCCAAATATTCAACATCCTTTCATGTACCCCCTCTCTAACGCATAGATTACTTTCACACAAGGTATAGAGTAAATATGTATATTTAACACAATTATCTTTGTAAAACAACTCCCTTATATTAAACATGTTATATTTGTAAGTTTTGAACATATTGAATAAATGGCTTACCGATTGAGATGGGTAAGCTAGATATGATCTAAGTATCTGTACAATTGCGTGGTCAGCTCAAGGTGCTTTTTTAAAAACATCATGTAACAATGTAAAAAAAAAGGTCTCTAGAGTGCAAGCAAATGTGAGTGAAAATTACTGCGTGTGTAAGTGGAAAATTATTTGGCCGCACCAGATGTCTGACACATGAATTATAACATCAGAATCAAAACTGATGTCCCTATGCAACTAACCTGCAAGAGAAAAAAAAACAGACAAACTAAAATCGTGGACGACTGTCATGTGCGAGTCTGATAAAACAGTGAAGTATCAATTTTACTCGCTATTACTAAGCTATGTCACCTAGCAGTGTGCTAGGCTAGTGAAAAAAGATCATTGTGTGATGCATGACACAGGAGTAGATGGATTTATTTTTTAACCGCAAAAGATAAGGTTATTTGAATGCATATTTATCTGACCTTTATAACACAACCATTATGGTGTTTCTACACTAGGAGGCACACAAAATAATTTTCACCAGTTAGAAATACATGAACTGGGTTTGAATGTATTTTAGACTTGTGATGAAATTAAAAGAACAGTAAATCTCACAACTGTATTTGCGTACCCCCTTTGTCACCTCATGTACCCCCAGGGGTATGCGTACCCCAGTTTGGGAATCACTGCCTTAGTCTAACAAAAGCGTCAGTGCATTTCTTCGTAATTGTAATTGTATAAATTATTGCTCCATTCAGAACCCCTTCCATTTAAAAAAAATACTAGAAGCAATTTATTTTCTCAGGCCACACTAATCCATTTTGTTTGAGAACTCAACATTTTCAGTTTCCTTATCTCATAATTTTCCAAAGTATGAGGTACTCGAAATGCTCCTGTTTTGGTGGAGAAAAGAGGCATTCTAGTGTGGATGAGAGGCAGAAATGTATAAAGATGTATGCATTTTCAATGCATTTTTAGTGTGGATGTGGCCTACTAATACATTTTCTTTAAACAATGCATTAATTATGCTACGTTTATGCATCTCAACCGAAAGCCAAAAATGATCTCCTTAACCTTACTTTAAAATTATGACGTTATGAGAACTGAAAACTGATTTGCGTTGATGTAGCATTCTTGAACGTCTAGAAATTTTTCTGCTAGTTCAGACAAAGCCCCATATTAAAATACTCTTTTTTTTTTTTTCTTGCATGGCTAATGTAGTTTTCGTTTTGTATTTATTTTTATTGTATTTTGACAAATAGGACCAATTAGGAATAACAAATAGGAAATGACGTACCTTATAGCATGTTTGTCTGCAGTTTCCCAGTGAAATATCCTGCAGGGGGCACCAAAAGCGAGTGAAATGTTGTCATAAAAAGACAAGGTTTTTAAGGTGAATATTAGATGGAGGTTTTAATGAGTAAAATGTACATTCCTAACCTATAAACTTTAACCTAAACCATACCAAATAGTGATCTAAAATCAAATGAGAGGTAGACACAAAACGGACATCCCAGAAATAGTGCCCACAAATAAAATACGAAATGAAAGCATGCATGTCATGCATTTCATGTTGCTTCTGTGACACTCTTATCTTATGTGTTGACTTGTGTAGTTGACTTGTGTATTTGACTGGTCTCGAACCAGTCCAAAATCCAACACCTATGAGCGCTACCTCGCAAATTTATCACATCGGAATAAGTGTGTAAATGTAGGTGAGACTGTAATACAAGCGTTAAATGTATAGTTTTTCAAATGATGCGTATAGTAAGTGTTTTGATATCACAACATAGCATTGTGTGTGTAACAGTGCCAAACGCACAGTTGTTGTAGCCCCTCTAGTGTTCATTTCACCAGGAATCTGCGATGAAACAGTTTGAAAAAATATAGTTATATTAACATTGATACTATGCGACTAGGTTGTTTTTGCTTTCTCAGAAGTACTAAAACAATTATTAATTTGGTTTAAAATATTCATAAATTCCTTACTATTCCCATCCGTACTCATTGATCAACCCTTTGTGGAGCTTGAACCAACAACCATTCGGTTATCAGCCAAGATCTTTAATCATTGTGCTACACCACCCTGTTAATTAAATTGATTAAAATGCCCACCGACAATGCAACAATTGTAACAATAGAAATTATATCATAGTGGAAATGCACACTGTATTTTACCTGCACTTGCTGATAAGCTGGTGTTTTGTAATTTACATCTCCACATATAAGTATACTTGTGAGTAGTCATTGTAATTAAATGCCATAGGTATTGAACCAGAATTTATGTTTATGAAAGTAAGTGATTAAAAGGAAAATAATGCATGCGTAGCGTGTGATTAGCTTTTCAGCAAAAGGAGCTCATTCATCCTGGCTGTCATAAACGCTGTGTTGCATCTACAATGAGATCAGACAACCGCATCCATCACTGTTCTGCCAATGACATCCTCATAGTTCCTTACCCTACAATTCAGCTCACTTGCTCTTTGTCTCTCTCGTTCTCTTTGACAGAGTTTGCACTATCGCCCTACCTCTTCTGAATATGGCCAACCCTCTTTGTAATGCATGTCTTGTATTGTTGATAAATAAATTGAAGGAAGTGAATTCTCACACATTTTGTTTTGTATTCAAGTTGCAATGTGTTGAAGCATCTAGACTGCAATATCAGAGCACTTAAGCCGAAAAGGGGCAAATCTTGAAAAGAGAGAGAGAGAGAGAGAGAGAGAGAGAGAGAGAGAGAGAGAGAGAGAGAGAGAGAGAACAATCAAAATTGTAATGTGCTGAAGGTAATGTGGGAGTCAATGCAGTTGGCTGTCTCCAGGGAAGCCCATATGACAACAGCTCTTCAGGAGAAAAACCTAAAAGGCAATAATCAATCAACAGCTCTAACCCACTTTGACAGACAAACAAAAAACAAACACACCAAAAAAACATGTAAGAAAGAAATTTAGAGTCCCTGGCTGCTACCAAAAATCGACTGGGTTCTTGTCGAGAAAATGAGATTAGAGATTATTTCCCCCAGGAACCAGCCAAAGAAAGAACCACCACTGTCTGGCCAATGGTCAAAAAAAAAAAGAAGCCCTGTCCATGGATGCTGCCCTTGAGGAGTGGTATAGCTTGTAGAGGGATTCATTGCAAGAAAATACAAATATATGACAACCATCTCAAATCTTTCTGAGACTAAATATCCAACCACTTTAGCTATCGGTAGAAAACCTAGCCTTGAATCAGCACTTGGATTGTTGTAGAAACCCAAAGATCCAGCAAAGGGCCTTGAAAGAATACACGAGTCCCCAGGTGTTCACCACACTATCAGACTCTAACACAGACTCTGGCAATGGTTGTTTGTTCCTCTTAAACTGCCACTTACACTGACCCACAGCTAAAGCCCTCTATTTGAAGTTGTGCTACAGAGAAACCAGCTTCATCTCCATTAAATGCAATTTTCTGACTGTTGGCCTTATTTTAAACAACACTAAATTCTATAATAAGCTGTTTTCTATTCCTATTCCAGCTTTTTAATTCAATTCATGTTTGGGAGAATCTCATGAATATGTTAAAAAATGTCTGGGTCAAATTTCACCTCAAAATCAAAAGAATATTTTTTTTATATTTTTGTATAAAGAAAACAAAGCCCTTTTAGGGCCATTATCTGCATTATGGCATTATTTATATTTCTCCCCATTACCCATAACCTCCCCCACCCCCTATTGTCAGTGGCCAGTAACATTACTGTAACACAAAAAATATATATTAAGTAGTAAATGTATAACCTTGTGTGCTTACAATATATTTTGTCTTCACTATATCCTATGCATAATTAAATTTAATTTAAACTGACTGATCTCATTTTTAAGATTTCATTGATTTATGGCAAAACTGCATGCTGTTAAACACAATGACAGCAGACAAGGACTATAGGACTATTTTTTACTTAAAAATCCTTTATTTACTGTGCATTATCACATTTAGAATGAATGTGTTCATCCAAAAGCTGAAAAATTTGGTTTGCTGAGGCTGTATATGGAGTTAGGATGACAATAAGGTGCATTTCAAACTGTTTTGAGACCAGTGCAGACAGTTAGCACAATGGAGGTTAAGTCAATCAATAAACTGGGAGCAAGGGAGCATCCTATAGCTTTCCTATGCAGCCAAGTGTATTCACTACAAACATCTGGGTAAAATTTCAGATTCAGGCTGCAGATGATGTTTGAACCACTCAACATGGTAGGCAGACATGTGACAATTCAGCATTACATACAGTTTAATAAACCCTGTGCAAATTCAGTCTCGCGCTGAAAAGACTCATCCCGTTGCTCACTGTATTACATGTGCTTACATGGGCAGGAGAAAACACTTGCAAAACCGGCACACCTTGACTGCTGAGACTTCAGTCTGATATTCATGAAAGCTGCACAATTGATTACATTGAAACTGAAATCGTGGAATGATGTTGGACAGTTTAATCAAAATGCTTGCGCAGCGCTCCCTTTCTTCACTGCGATCGATTTGATTGATGTGGATGCACGCGCTCGCATTGAAAAGAACAGTAAAATGTAAGTGATGCGCTGGAGAAAAAGAACTCTCGTGCATCAAACAGCACAATCACTGTCAACTCACCAGATGCATTAGCCGCTCCAAATTAAACTGTATCTCATTTAATATGATCTTCTTTGAAGTGTTTATAAACTTGGATTGTGTTTTTTCCGCTTCCACTAATCTCCTTTGTTTTTCACGAGATGCATAATGCAACACATTTTTCACTTGACTGTGAAGTGACGTCACTGACTCAGTGCTTACCGTAAATATCCAACTAATCCACAATGAAATTCGTTGTCGATGATTTCCATTATCAATAATTATTGATTATATCGATTAGTTGTTGCAGCTCTAATTTGTATAGTACCGTTGTAAGTATACTTAATGGTATAAATTTGGTACATTTGTTGTACCAAATTTAATTTATTCTTTAATAAATAAAAAATAATTGTGCATGCACGGGAGGATTTTCATTTATATATCATTTATATGAGAATTTAAAAAAAATTAATGTTACAGTATTGAGAAGTTGGGGGAGGGGTGTGCCTCATACTCATTAAAATAATGCAACGATGCAAAAAAAAACATTTTCATTTGAAATGACACAAAAATGACACAAACACTTGTCACAGTCTGATTAAGGAGTATGCATGTTTTCAATACTGCAACTTAAATCTGAATACTCATGTCTTAATTGTTTATTCCAAATGTTCCAGTTTTTCAGGTTAAAGTAATTGGACAATGCTGTTTACATGTAAATTTTTTGTTTGCCTTTTAGATTGTCTTAATGGGCCAACAGTTAGTTATTGCAGTCCATGCAAGATATCCATCGTATATCTCTGCCAGGAGTGCACTCTATCTGTCAATCTCTCTACGCCAGGGTAACTGTCAACAATCACTCAACTAATGAGCCTCTGTTTTGCCCTTAGAGGACACCGTAGTCATCTAACCCTGGGGCCATCTCCTGAATTTCTTAACAGGACTGGTGGGGAAAGTGATCTAACTTTTTATTCCAAAGCAAATCTCCAACTACACACAGTGTTTCAGGCTGCGGGCTAATTTCCATTCTACTGCTCAGCAACCATTTTAAATGACCTGCCACTAAGATTAATCCTAACCAAGGAACCTTATAGTTCTCAACTGTGCCTCCATCTGACTCCCTATATTATGTACTGTTTGGAGCTATTACAGTTTAATATTGTAGGCAGATGATAATGTGAGGAATTGAACAATGTCAGCATGAAAGGTCAAAACCATCAAACTGACTGACGTTAGATGAATGGCAGAGAGCCCGCTTAACTGTGGGGTCTAGAGCATCTATAATTTAACATAAGACCAGTTTTAAAGGCTCTGCATAAAAGAGCAGAATAGAGGTGGCAGTGTAGGTATTTATGAAAGTGGATGATTCATTGCAAGTCTGAAAACTACCATAATCAATTGGCTATTTGGCTATCAATGAGTATTTACATTTATTCATTTGGCAGACACTTTTATCCAAATGTATTTGAAATAAAAGCCCAACAATAAAAACGCATGGTCGATTATAATGATATGAGATACATTATAGCAGCACAAAAATACTGTTGATTGTATAGATGCTACATCTTTAAAGGTCATGGGTTTTGACCCTTGTAAATACACACATACATTATTCGCAGCAGTGCTGAGTAATATATTCTTTCAGCAATAAATAGAGACAGTAATGTTGACTGTAATGGCATTTCACTCTGCAATCGGTAAATTGTCATCCATTGTCGTCCATTAATGTATTGTCATACATTTGTCAAACTATTTATATTGCTGATATTACTTTTTCTTTCATTTTAATATATTTTACATATAGGGGAAATCTAGTTGTCACCCTTTATTATTCCAATAGATATTGCACAGCGTGGTTTTATAAGTCCCTAAGTTATTTTTTATAAGTCAATTTTTGTAAAGGCACAAACTAAACCCTTTTTACAATTCTGAAACACAAACCAATGATGTAAAACTAGCATACAAAAAAAAAAATGTCTGCTAAACAAAACAATTACAACAAATAACAACTATGGCTGTCAATCAATAAAAGTTTTGAATCAAATTAAATACATGATATGCCGATTAATTAATTGAATGAATTGCAATTACCCACAATTAATCAATATTTACTAAGAAAGGCCACCAAATAATGATAATTGTGCATATATTTAAAATAATTATAAATATACAGTTTATAAATATTGTAATTAAGATAATTCAAGCACATTACATTATATGCATATATTGTGGCAGCAGACAAGTTAAGCATTTCTACAATACAAAAAGTGGATTTGTTCTCAGTCCAACTGTCATTGAGTGTAACAGCAGGTTATTTGTTGAAGGCTTTGCTGCCAGTTTCTCTAATTGGTTTGACCAAGCATATTGCCTGTTCAGCTGGAGCACTGACTGCCCCCTACTGACACATCAAGGTTGTATAATAAGCTTCAATTGTTCCAGTGGTAGGATGTTCCTTTTTAGTTACTATGGAATTTACATATGGACAAGAGCCATGATTAATTGTGGTATTTTTTTATTTTTGCACGTTATCTTTCATATGATTAATCGCACTAAATGGATGCGTTATATCAACATATAAAACGTAAACATGTTTTAAATATGTAACAACTCGACCCAATAAAAATGTGACAGCCTGCCCCAAACTTACATTTCCAAAACAATACCCTTGTACTGAGAATACAGTTCAACATTTGATTTAAAATCTTCATTACATACAGCAGGCAACCCTTGCCTTAATGCCAGTGTGGTTATAGTGTTCACTTGTTTACCTAACAACTATTATTAAAATATAATGATACTGGAATTTTAGTTCAGAACTTCGGAGGATCGAATTCATAAAATTCATGAAATGATATATAATACCATTCTTTACCAGTTTATTCCGCTAGTCTGTCACATTAAAAAGCCTACACATCTCTCACATAGATACAATCAATAATAAAATAATAAAATCAGTGCATATCATACTCTACCATGAATACCTATGCAAATCTGTTAAAATGCAACTGCTTTATTACCATATCCTTACATTTTACACACAAACACTGCTTTCATTCAGGTCGCAGTAACCAGTCTAGAGCTTTAATTCAGATTTTGTATGTCCAGTATCCTAATCAGCAAGGTAGATGTTCAGGCCTTTAGTTTGTAAGGACATATCAGTGTTGGGGAGCAACTAACCTATGTGAAGTTATGCTACTAACCTAATTACATATTTCTGCAGCATGACATCCTTTTTAAAAAATAGTCAGCCTTGTATCTAGGGATGTGCACGAGTAATCTGCTAATCGAGTAATCGTTCTGCACCAGCTTGTCGACTATTAAAACACTAAACTGATTTCCTTTGCTCATATGCCTGTTGTCAGGGTTTGGGAGTAAAAGGAATACATGTAATGGGATTACAAATTTAAAATACAAATATAAGTAACTGTATTCCACTACAGTTACAATTTAAATAATTGGTGTTTAGAATACAGTTACATTCAAAAAGTATTTTGATTACTAAAGAGTTTACTTTGCATTTTATTGTCATTTGTTTCATCTATTATTTAGTCCTTTCAGATGGAAAACATTTATACATTATGATGTGTTACAATCATACGAGCAGACAGAGAAGTACATTTGAAGTAAGTTTGGAGCAGAAGAAATAGAAATAAACCTTGTGTAAATTGTCAGCTTTAAACTAAACTAAAATTTTACATGCACGTTACCAGGCACGATCATATTTTTTTATCAAGAAAATTCACGTTAGATAATAATATTTTTTTTTTCTAGTAAGACCTTTGATATTAGGGCAAAAATCATATTCTTGATAATAATTCTTATATTCTTTTCCTGTAAAATATAAAAAAATCCTTAAAACAAGATCAATTTGATTAATCATATTTTAGAAACAACACTGCGAAAGATATTTAGGTTTTTATGTTATGTGTTTTTTGACTAACTATACTCGCAAAGTTTTATAGTCAAAACAAGTGAAAAAATCTACAAGTGCTTAAGAAGTATTCCAAAGTATTTAGAATACGTTATTGATCTTGTGTAATCTAACGGAATATGTTAGAATTTACTTTTTACAGAATGTATTCCCTAATCTCTAGTGGAATACATTTCAAATCTAACCCTCAAGTCAAGTCAAGTGGTTTTTATTGTCGTTCAACCATATACAGTTAGTACAGTACACAGTGAAATGAGACAACGTTCCTCCAGTACCATGGTGTTACATAAAACAACATATGACAAACACAGAACCACAAGAGACTACACAGACTAAATAACAAAGTGCACGTGCAAACGTGTGCAAAAAGTACGGGACAGTACAATAAATTACTAAAAATTAAACAGGACAATAGGCAAAGTGAGAGACAGTGCAGCACCGACCAGCACACAGTAGTGCAAAAAGATGACAGTTTCTAAAAATGCCAAATGTAAACATAACATACTATGAGATAGTGTTCTATGCACATAGCAGTTATTCAGGTAGCAGCCAGGAATAAAGCGACAATAATTAAAGTGCAACTCAGGACACGTGTGTGTGTGTGTCAGTCCAGTCTCTGAGTATTGAGGAGTCTGATGGCTAGGGGGAAGAAGCTGTTACACAGTCTGGCCGTGAGGAACCGAATGCTTCGGTACCTCTTGCCAGCTGGCAGGAGGATGAAGAGTTTATGTGAGGGGTGTGTGGAGTCGTCCACAATGCTGGTTGCTTTGCGGATGCAGCGTTTTTTTGTAAATGTCTTTGATGGAGGGAAGAGAGACCCTGATGATCTTCTCAGCTGTCCTCACTATACTCTGCAGGGCTTTGCGGTCCGAAACAGTGTGGTGTCCCAAACTAGGCAGTGATGCAGCTGCTCAGGATGCTCTCAATAGTCCCTCTATAGAATGTAGTGAGGATGGGGGTGGGAGATGTGCTTTCCTCAGCCTTTGAAGAAAGTAGAGATGCTGCTGGGCTTTCTTGGTAATAGAGCTGGTGTTGAGGGACCAGGTGAAGTTCTTCGCCAGGTGAACACCAAGGAATTTGGTGCTCTCCACAGAGGAGCCATCGATGTTCAGCTATCTCTTTTGTTTTGTCCACATTCAGAGACAGGTTGTTGGCTCTACACCAGTCTGTTAGCCGCTGCACCTCCTCTCTGTATGCTGACTCGTTGTTCTTGCTGATGAGACCCGCCACGGTCATGTCATCGGCGAACTTAATGACTTAATCACAGTCGTGAGTCAGCAGAGTGAGCAGAGTCAACAGCAGAGTCAACAGCAGTGGACTGAGCACACAGCCCTGGGGGGCGCCCCAGTGCTCAGTGTGGTGGTGGTGGAGATGCTGTTCCCGATCCTGACTGACTGAGATCTCCCTGTCAAGAAGTCCAGGATCCAGTTGCAGAGGGAGGTGTCCAGGCCCAGCAGGTTCACCTTTCCAATCAGGTGCTGAGGAATGATTGTGTTGAATGCTGAGCTGAAGTCTATGAACAGCATTCAAACGCATAAGTCCTTTTTATCTAGGTGGGCCAGATGGAGGGTGGTGGCAATGGCGTCGTCTGTTGAACGGTTTGGACGATACGCGAATTGCAGTGGGTCTAGTGAGGGGGGGCAGCTGGGTCTTAATGTGCCTCATGACGAGCCTCTCGAAGCACTTCAAAATGATGGGTGTGAGTGCGACGGGATGGTAGTCGTTGAGGCAGGACACTGAAGACTTCTTTGGCATGGGGACGATGGTAGTGGCCTTGAAGCATGTTGGATTAGAGAGATGCTGATCAGAGAGATGTTGAAGATGTCGGTAAGAATATCTGCCAGCTGGTCTGCACATCCTCTGAGCACTCTGCCAGGAATGTTGTCTGGTCCAGCAGCCTTCCGTGGGTTGACTCTACGTAGAGTTTTCCTCACATCAGCCGTGGTAAGACAGAGCACCTAGTTGTTGGGAGGAGGGGTGGTCTTCCTCGCCACCACGTCGTTCTGTGCTTCAAACCAAGCGTAGAAGTCATTCAGCACATCTGGATATTTACGGTAAGCACTGAGTCAGTGACGTCACTTCACAGTCAAGTGAAAAATGTGTTGCATTATGCACCTCGTGAAAAACAACGGAGATTAGTGGAAGTGGAAAAAACACAATCCAAGTTTATAAACACTTCTCATAATAAATTAGATACAGTTTAATGTGGAGCGGCTAATGCGTCTGGTGAGTTGACAGAGTGATTGTGCTGTTTGATGCGCGAGAGTTGTTTTTCTCCAGCGCATCACTTACATTTTACTGTTATTTTCAATTTCTCCTGCCCATGTAAGCACATGTAATACAGTGAGCACCGGGATGAGTCTTTTCAGCACGAGACTGAATTTGCACAGGGTTTATTAAACTGATGTTGTCCTGTAGTTGGTGATGGCCTGGATGCCCTGCCACATGCGCCGCGTGTTGCCACTGTACTGGAAGTGACTTTGGATTCTCTGGGCGTGTGTGTGCTTTGCCTCTCTGATGGGCCAGGACAGTTTTGCCCTCGCTGTTCTTAGGGCAGCATTGTCGGCTGCTCTGAAGGAAGAGTCTCGGGTCCTCAGCAGCGCACGCACCTCTGCAGTCATCCACGGCTTCTGGTTGGAGCGAGTGGAGATGGTCTTGGAGAAGGTGACATCATCAATGCACTTGCTGATGTAGCTGGTCACTGATGCCGTGTATTCCTCCATGTTGGTAGAGTAACCATATGCTGTAGCCTCCCTAAACACGTGCCAGTCAGTACACTCAAAACAGTCCTGAAGAGCAGAGATGGCTCCTGCTGGCCAGGTTTTCACCTGCTTCTGGAGCGGTTGGAATTAGCATAACAGAGATGTGGTCTGAGTAGCCAATGTGGGGGCTGGGCTCTGCACGGTACGCTCCTGGGATGTTTGTGTAAACAAGATCAAGCGTGTTCGCCCCTCTCGTTGCAAAGTCCACATACTGATGGAATTTAGGGAGCACTGTCTTGAGATTTGCATGGTTGAAATCTCCGGTGACATTAAACAGTCCGTCCGTCATAAAGGCTGACTGCGGACGGTGGTGCGGGAGAGAGAGAGAGAGCGGTTACGAACAGCTGTCCATCATATATGTGTGTTTGTGTCTTTTGGTTTAAGTTCTTAATTAAATATCACTTATATTGTCAAGCCGGTTCTCGCCTCCTACTTTCCCTTTAATCCCTTTACACAGACCAGAATGTGTGTACAGTGTGTGCACCGACAGAGTGCATTTTATAAAAGCCAATTTTAACCATTGTTTTTATAATAATAAAATGTGAAAAATACAAATGTGATGTGTAATGTAGACTCAAATTTGTACGTATATGTGCATTACCTTAATGCTGTCAATGTTGGTTTCTACGTAAGCTCAGGTTGTTGTTTTTTCAGTGCTGTGTGTTTTACTTAATTTTTTTTATTAATGCCTATTGCTCATTTTATTTTTTCCCCCAATAGAAAGGCATAGTTTGTTAAAGTTAGCTTATTTTGAGACTGTTCTTGGTAATGTTTGTGAATAAAACAAAATATAAATTTTACATATTGTATGTGTCATACTTGTTATTTTTAACTTACATTTGAATTTACAAGTAATCAATAACAACTTTTTTGAGGATTAGAGTACTCAACTATAAAATTACTTTAAAATGCCCATCCAGTTGTAACAGTTTTGAGGGGTTTTGCCTGTTAGTCTTTTATTTTTCTATAGTCCAGATTTCTTGTCTCTTGTTGCAGAACAATTGGGCTCCAGAAGTACTGTGTAAATGCCATTTAAAATCTCCACAGCAAAATAAATATTTAGTGGTAACCTACACACCTGTAAAGGGGTAGTTTTTAATTTTTAATTCTGCCATACTCAAAAACTCATGTTTTTCCAAACTTGTATTAATCTTCTGTGGAACACAAATGGAGATGTTAGGCAGAACATTAGCATCAGTCCCTATTCACTTTCACTGCATCTTTTTTTCTCCATACAATGAAAGTGTGTAGTGAATGGGTATAACATTCAATTTAACATCTCCTTTTGTGTTCCACAGAAGAAAGAAAGTCATACAGAACACATGAGGGTGATATAATGATGACATCATTTTTGGATGAACTCTCCTTTTAAGAATTTCTTTGAATGAAGATTATGTATGTCAGACTCCGAGGAGAGATCAGCTGTTGAGTGCATTTTAGACTTGAGTGAGAAACATTGAGTAAGTTGGTAAAGCAAGAGGGGCTGATCATCAAGCTGTCAGCTGGAATTCTGCAGTTAATTCATGGTTTTGAACTGCATATGCATTCAGTTGTTGCCAAAGCTATTAAGTATAATGCTCTAATAACCTGAACCATTAATGATCAATTGTAGCACAGTTTCATGTTAATAATGATAATGATATTAGCCTTAAAGGTTAACAACAAGGTCAGAATTAGCATATGTCAGTCATGGCTTTGGCTAATGGACATTGATAGAGTTCATAATTTACAGGCTCTCTGAGCACGAATCCGTCTTTACCTTGGCTAATTGCTTACAAACTCGCCTTCAGCATGCTCAATGAGGTTCTACATACAATAATTATTTAAATATTAATTTTTAAATAAAATTTACAATCATATTTAATCAAATTACACAATGATGACTCTAAAGGCGGTCGTACACCGGACGAGAAGTGCTACACCGCGTTACGGCTAGGACAAGGCATGGGTATCAAACACAGGTCACGTCGATGCGGTTCAGGTAGCACACAGTACACACAGGAGTTACCAAGGTTTTTCCCTTCTTCAAGAATGAACAATGCTAATAATCTGTAAAATAATCGTTGTTATTTGATAATGTTGCATTTATTGGAAAATATGTAAGTTGCGCTCTATGGCGTGGCAGAAATCTGAGCAGCATCCGGCATAGTAGCTGGGCGCCGAGTGGCAGCGTTGGTGTGCGTACTTTCAAAGAAAACGATTGTTTTGAATTTTAGAATGCACCGTGTCATCTACCAGACGTGTCTGGTGTTTGACCCCCTTAAGACTTTATAGATATTACAGTTTCATTTTCTGTTAATGCATGATTTTCAGTATAGCTGCTTTGAAACAATGTGTGTTGTGAAAAGCTCTACACAAATAAAAATTTCTTGACATCTGCCTGCTTTTCAGTCCCCTTGAGTGACAGTGGAATTGCCTATGGAACAGCAGGGAAGGCCTATATTCTGAGTTCACATAATGTAGATGTCGTATGTGACAAAGGGTTGACAGGTCTTGCTTGATGTTTATAATTGAGGGGATCAGGTTTGAGACTTGAATTGAGTTCTTTAAGACATGAAAATTCCATTTGTTTTCATCGTGGAGGAATTGATTTTTAGCAATAACATATAAGCCTTTCAAGACAGACCTCCCAGCGATGTTAAAGTCAGCATGAAATCAAAACGGACTCCATTTACTTTCTCAAAGGTGCTGTAAGCGATTTTAGTTGTTCTGGAACTTCCACCTGACTAGCCGTTGAATTAGCCACACCCCATCTTTCCAACTGTTGTGTTGGAGCAGATGGAGGTAGGAGGGTGACCCTGAGCAATTTGCTGTCTAACCCTGAGCATTTTGCGGGAGTAAGACACTCATGGCAAAAGATCTCAAAAGTGATCTTAACAGTGACCGCCCACTCCCACAAAATATTGCAAATGACGTATTTGAGACTACCTACACTTTGAAGCAACTTATAAATTTGTAAGGCTATTTTGCAATAAACTTTACACCTAGGCCACCTTCACTAAACTTACATCTAGGCCACATCTACACTAATCCATTTTTCGTTTGAATTTCCTAACATAATTTGTTTCCAAAAATTGGGGTTATGGAGAACGGGTTTCAATGTGAAAAATGCCATTTCACCATTTTCCGGTGAAGGAAAATGCCATTTTAGGATGAGAGGCATAAATGTATCCAAATCAATCTATTTTCAAACAAAAACATAATATTGTGGATGAGGCCATGGTCCATGACTTCTAGGCAATGCTTTTCAGTGTATCATTGTTTTTAATTTGATTACAACACTCTCAGTGCAATGACTGAGTAGTTAATTACCTCATAAATCTTGTTAAATACACAATCTTGTACCTCTGTCTATGATTTGATTTTTAAATCCTTTACTTTTTGCTTCTAAGCTGGTTGGTGTGGTTCAAGGCTTAGAAGTATTTACTGAAGAATTTTCTGAAATGCCTACAGAAAAAAAATGAATAGGAAAAATACTTCTGGAACCAAGGCCACTTAAAAAATGGGCTGTCCGTGTTGCGTTCTGCATCACTGTGATTGATGGGATGATTTTAATGCACTGCTTTGGAACATTTTAAAGGAACTCCATTTTGGTGACCATTGATATTGCTTCTCCTTTCAGGTAATTCAACAATAACTTTGCATAGTTTTACTGTTCTAGATTGTACTGTTTACAGAATAATGTTTGATTGCTTAAAATTAAAGATGGATAGACAAACTGTGGGTGCATATTAAATTGATGCTCTACATGAAATGATACAAACCCTGAAACACAAATAACTAAATTATATCCACTCAACTTTATACATAAACTCTTTAATCAAGGGCTATCAATTTATATACGTGTGTGTGTGTGTGTGTGTGTGTGTGATGAGCAATCAAGCTGACAGCTCTGAGTCCATTTAGCAACAACCTCATATTTAGATAACTGGTGATGACTGAAGTATCTGCACTGCTTTTTAAAAGCACAATATTGTTTGAGGTAATCATATCATATGAAGTGGATGTCAGGAAAATGTGTCTCAAAGCCAAGGTTGTGCTACTTGTGGTTACATTTTTTTAATCCATTTTCAAAGCTTTCATCTGTGAATTCATTTTTCAAAACATGCAAATGCACTTGTTATAATGCCGTACATACATCTTCTGATTCCGACACAACACACACACACAAACGACACTCTACCTGAAAATCTAATTATATTAGCAGCAATTCTGGGACATCCTTTGCACAAATCCAATCAGCTAAAACACACAGGCTATTCAAACAACTGAGGTTACAAATTTCAGGTCAGAGACAAGTTGAATCCAGTATAAAGAAACAAAGTTTACATTATCAGTGTTCTAATGGATGTTGTTAAAACAAAAGTAGCGCACACTGCTCCATGACCAAAATAAAAATTAGTACATAATGTGTACCCAACACAGAGCAACAGCTAATGTGTTCATCACTCTGACTCCTTAAGAGAGTGCATACATATATGATAAATTATATATAATTATATACTATGTATATACAATGTGTGTGTGTGTGTGTGTGTGTGTGTGTGTGTGTGTGTGTGTGTGTGTGTGTGTGTGTGTGTGGCCTATATATATATAGAGAGAGAGAGAGACAGACAGACAGACAGACAGACAGATCCTATATTTTTGAACAAATGGCAATAAAGCCTATTAAAACTTTAATTGTGTTTCAGATTAAATCCCAGTTGCAACCTTTCACACCAAAACAAGCTAGTCATTAGTTGACTAATAATGCAAAACAGATTTATTCATAACGCCATTACTCAAATGAACTGCAAATAAGGTATCGTGTTCACATTTGTCATAGCTTGATTCATTCACATAAATCAATCAAAAGTCGTGCCGTGACTACAGAAAGCTGATGCTCATGTGCAGTACACGTGAAAAAAAAATAGGCCTAATTAAGAAACTATTCGCGTTGTATCAGCTCCCTCGGTGGTGCAACTTTGATGACGGTACATTTTCAGACCATTAAATTATAACTGAACTAAAAGAAGATGAAAGCTCACATGGAGCACGGTACCTACCGGCAAAGATGATGTGAAGCAGGTAGATTCCCATAAGATCCATTTCTGCGCTTTTCGGGTTATATCTGACTCCAAATATAGTGTCAAGTATCGTGTTATTTAATATCTGCGTTTACCGTGATAGAAAAACAGTCCTATCACCGGTAGAGCACATATCAATTAATGTTGTTTAAGATTCTTAAAAATAAAGAAATAAAACATCAGATTCATGTCCTAGTGTAGCCGCGCGCGCCGCTCCGCGAAGTGTCAAACTGTCAATCAGGACGCAAAATAAACCTTGAAATTAAATTAACGCGTTAATGAAAGTTCTCCATCTGCTCCATTATTTAGACCCTCGTATGGACATTCGTTCCCTCTGAGGGCAAGAACACGAGTGAATGAAGAGGCAGATTTCACTGAGTGAACATCAAACTCTGAGGGGAGAGAGGAGCGCGCGCTGAAAGGGCTCGGAGTGAGAAGCACTGGCTGTGTCTCAAAACATTTTTGTGCTGCCGACCTAAACAGCGTTTTGGGGCATCAAAGGCGCGCTCAGAGTCAGCTGAGCTGAATGCGAGAGTGTAAACTGAGTGCGGCTGTAATTCCCGAAAAAGCTGTCTAGGTAGGGAGCTCATTTGTGTTGCGAGTCACTGAGTTTGGAATGGCAGCCTACCATACACTCAGACTTCGTCTCAAAGCTGCCTAGTGAGCTGCCTTCTAAGACAATATTTTGGGGGGGAAGATCTATTTCTAGTTAGCTGTGTCCAGTGTGAGCTGAGCATGCCTATTAGGGCCGTTTCTAGCTATCCAACTTTTTCCTAAACTCGAAAGTCCTCCACGAATCGACTGTTTTCAATTACAGATCTCCAGTGCTTTCACTTGCATCGGCTTATATTTTAGCGTGTAATGTAATTTTTACAACATTTACATTTGTAAAAAATGTCAAAAAAAACATGCCAATACTTCACAGAGTCGAAATTACAGTTTTTTATAGACAGTGCCTCACCTGTGTGTAGATGACTTGAAGCTATGGTCAGAGGTGAGTTACATTGATATAATTCATTATTATGAGTTGTTTTGACAGCCAGCAATTGCACAAGTTGTGCCTGAAATGCATTTTTTACCTCAAGTAACACTTATTACTATTAACACACTGTTATTCTCACCTGGATCACTCGTTTTGGTAGTTTTTACTTGTCGTCTCGAGACCAAAGAAAGCGAAAAAAATAAAGAAGCAAAAATCGAGGTACAGTGAGGCACTTACAATGGGAGTGAATGGGGCCTTTTGGAGGGTTTAAGCTGTCAATTGGGCTTAACTTGTATTGAACCCAGAATATTCCTTTAAATAACAACGCTATGCCCACTATATGCATGCTGAAACATAAAACATATAAGATGCTCAGTGGCTGAGCCCTATTGGCCACCCTACTCACAATTGCTGTTTTAGTATTTTTTTTATTCTTTATTTTTTGGCACAATTTAGTTGTTTAGAGGTGAAATCATCTCTGTACAAATGTACAAACGTAACATTTGTACCCCCTCATAGAATGCTATAAAGATATACGATATAAAGATATTGCCTGAACATTTCTGTGCCACCACAGACTGATCGCTTGCCCCTGCCTGGCCACCGCTTTGAAAAACTCCTGGCTCCGCCCCTGAAGATGCTTACCTTTTAAAGGCAGAGCATTGGTTGCGTTTTGTTCTCAATGAGATTTACATTTGTCATGTGATAGCAAATCAGGTTATATGTAAATGTTGTGATATTCAGTTCAAACAAGGCTAAACATGCAAACTCTGAAAAGACCTTTAAGAACACAAAATTGCAATTACATATTTATATGTTTGACTTGGTGATTTAAAAGCACAGTTAAACATTGCAAGGAAGCACAATCCTGCCTCAAAGGCAGAAGGTCTTTTGGAGGGTCTGTTTTATTTAGACTGGAGGATCACGTGTGGTCTTTTTCTTGTCCCTACCCAAGCTTTGACTTGCCCTAACCCATGTCATGTCCACTAAGGGTGCCGCGAAGAAAGAATAAACAGACAAACGCCATGCTAAGCATCACACGGCATGAAGAGACATCCTGTCTGGAGAGCTTTTTACTAAGTGTTAGATAATGAATCCTCTTCACCTCTCCGAGGAAGGCTTGGGACTCATATAATGCCCTATGCAGCTAATCGAACTCTTCTAATTCTTTCTTCAACTTCTGCTTTTAAAGCGCAATACCCCATCTAAGTTTTGTTAAGGATAGAAATACTAGAGCTGGCGATATATATCAAAACATTAGGTGAATTCCAAATGGCATTTATAACAAACACCACATAAAGAGACATGAAATGTCTTACACAAGAAACAATAAGATAATAATACTCAAGGCCTAAATATCATAAGGGACTGACTCATTGCAGCTATTCCAACCAATCATGGTTAAACTTGTATCGCAACAGACATATCATATATTGTATGTTTCCTCTATAATTAGAAGTGTGAACACATACGTTTCAGTACCTCACATTAAACCATTGGCCTTGTTTAAAAAGGTCTGCAGCTATTCTTTCTGTCCCCTGACGATGATGTCATTGCAGTGGATCGTTTACACCCACTGTGGGACTTCACACTCTGTGGAAACATAAAGCACATTTTTGTCGAAACTCTCCGCAATTGAGCCACTGATTGTTTGTGACACCCAGAGTGGCCACAATCAGTATGCACTACATGAACCCTCTGCCCTCTATTTTTCCTCATACTATGTTTTTCACTCAAATTTATTTGTCACTCTTATCACGTGCCAAAATGAATTTCATTTACTTGACGCCATTACATGCAGCACCATCACAAAGCTTGTAAAAGTGCCTTAAAGGGAAACTCTGAACGATTGTTTCCCACATCCTCCACTTTAGCTGTGAAACCATGAGATTCATCTCTGAATTTTAACAGGCTGAGATGTTTTAGAGGAGGGCATTAACCACCTGCCACAAGCAAGAATTGTTTCAATTCAAAGAGATTCCAAGGTGGGATTGCCATATACGTAATCAACCTCTCACTTCCATCACAACAGATGGTGGATGTCATTTGTGCAGAATAGGTTACGATGCACTGGTTTTGTCTGTCCTTAAATAAAGCGTTGCCTGCATGCTCTCACACGCACAGATAAATACAGTACATGTCTGTAATCTAACTACTGTTCTGAAGATGCAGTTAAAAAAAAAAGTAAGGGCAACAAGGGCAAAAGGCACATCCTGATACAGAGACTTATTTTTTTCCTCTATCTTACATATAGATATTAACATAATCACTCATCTAACATTGCAGGCAAAAAAACATTTTTGTTTCATTTGAACCTGGAAATAATGCAGAAAAAAATGTGGGTTTGGAAAAATGCACAACAAAAACAAGTTATGATGTAAAACTCTAAAAAATATTAAATATTTCCTGTTCTGCGCTATTTCTTGGTCAGTAATTAAATGTAAGCATGTTTGTGACATGTTCACTCATTTCCATAAAAGGAGATGCTCTTTGGAATATGTGTGTGTGTGTGTGTGTGTGTGTGTGTGTGTGGGCATGTTTATGTGGTTTACGAGGACAATTGTTTAGGTTACAAACTGGTAATTACAAGGGTATTATGCTATAAATGTGGTTTATGAGGACATTTCTAGTGTCCCCATAATTTAAATATCTTAAAAACATATTAAACGATGTTTTATTGAAAATGTAAAAATGCAGAAAGTTTTCTGTGAGGGTTCGATTTAGGGGTTGTGTTAGGTTTATGGGATAGAATCTATAGTTTGTACAGTATAAAAATCATTATGTCTATGGAGAGTCCTCATAACGATATGTAGACCAACATGTGTGTGTGTGTGCGTGCATACGTGCGCGCGTGTGTGTGTGTTTGTATAATTAGATGTTTTGACATTTTTATAAAGATGCACATTTTGTTCAGGTCATATACATTAACACTGAGCTTATTCTTGATATGCTTGATATGCTATCAAAATTTGATATATTAAAACATCACACAAATTCATCATGAGGGTCTAAAGGGGCTCTCTGATTTTATATATTTTGTTTTGCTGTCACACGACAACAAAATGGCAACCTACGTGTTAGTTAAACCACATGACTTTGATTTGGTGGACAAGGTATAACAAATATTGATAATATTTTAAAACAAATGTATTTCACTGCTTTTTAAAGAAATAATTATTATTTCTTTAAAAAATATAATTTATAAAAGATTATTTTGTACATCTCTTGCCAAAGTCCCAGAAAAAAAAATACTTTGAACTCAGAATGGTAGAATAGGTGTATTTAAGCAATTGTTTTATGAAAATTGAATTTTTTTATGTATTTTTGAATAACTTGATAGATCCGGATACTAAAATGAGCATCACGACATTGACCCTCCAAAAAAAAAAAAGAAGAAGCATTTTCACTAGTGGTCTCAGAATTTTGGACCACACTGTATTAATGCTTCATGGACTTCTCACATGGTGTTCCTCTAAAGCTGGTCTTGCCTCTGATGACTCCCAACATTTCACCCATTATCACCCCTTTTATGAAAGATTAGTCACGTCCCAATGAAATACCAGATGGATCAGGTTCCCATCCCTGTGCCGGGTGCTAAATTCATAAAATCGTTTGGTTTTATAACGGGACCCTCACTGTCTCTCTGGCTCTTTACTGGGGGTGAAAAGGTTACTTTCTAACATTTATCACTGATCTCACTAACACCCCTGGTGGCAAGAAATAGTCAGATGGCACCTGAATCAACAGCCAAGGATTTTAAGGTCTATAAGTTATCGGATGTGTTTCAGCAGCATGTGGGAAACAGTAGGGGCAAGACCCTGATCTCAGCCTAGGCCCATCCCGTGTGGTAAAATTCCTTGTGCTGTATCCTGAAACATGGGCTGACCACAGGACATCTCCTTGGATTCTGTGGCGGTCACTACGGAATGACCGACCTGACCTGATTTGGTTTACAGCTGTGAGGAGGGATTGAGGGGTTTCTATGAGGCGCACTAATTAAACAAATTAGGGGAAACCAGTTTGCACAGCAAAAGGTCAGGGGTTTGGTAGGAAAGGGTTGACTGCTGAACTAAAAGCCTCGGGTGCAAACACTGGAACAATAACACTAGAACAGTTTGTTTTCTTGGTGGGTTTATTGAAATGGCAAAATCCGCTGGAAGAGTTTTGTGGATATTCAAATGAACAAATATCGGCGTAACTCTATGTTCTCTGTTCTGCTTTGTAATACAAAGCTGAACTTTGGTAATACTTGCTCCTATTCTGTCAAGTTATTTATGTAAAGACATTTGCAGTCATTTCAAAGCATATTTTTCTCTTTTCTACATTCTAACTCACCATTTTTAATAGACTTGATAACAAGCAAAACACCTTTCGCTGATGTTGGTTTAAGAAGAAAGATAACATTTGCATTTTATAATGAGTCTACCATCCTAGAGTGTGACAATGTGACCAAATGGTCAGCTTGTTATCTTCAAGAACCCTCTACACACAAAGCATTCTTAAAACCATCTTTAAGAGGTTTACAAAATGCATTTAGACACTGTATCAAGAAATATTTTGAATAACTTGCGTCTTCATGGATACACACCACCACCTGGGTTTACTTTACCTTGAAGTCAGAGAGGGGCATCATCCCTGAATAATGCATTATTCTCAACATTTCATGGGCAGCTTTTATATGGGTAAAAAGCTGCTCCAATATGTGTTTTATCATTCCGAATGTATATTTATCCTCACCGTGACTGGCCCCATTAAATATCAGGGCAGCCATTAAAATGTCTGTGTGGCTCCAGAGATAGATGGCTTGCAATGAACGGATGTGAGTTTAAGTGAAGCCTCTTAAGCACAGGAGGAATAAGCACTGTCCACAAAATTTGTTAATGGTGTTTTGGTTTTCAAGAGCAAATAGATGTAAAAAAAATAAAATAATTATAGTACGCACAGGTGAGTCAATATCTAGACAGAGACAGTACCGTGATTGGATGGTGTCTTGTAAGTGTTGAGTTTGAGTTGCTGTGCCCTGCAGAAATCTCATTGTAAAACTCTTCACGCTGTTGGCTAAGAGATATTATAAATTATGAGGAAAGTTCGCTTGTGGTGTCAGTCCCACAACTCTGTTAAAAGAACCAGTCCCTAGAACTCTTCTTTCATGAGGAGTCTCATTTATGAGTAAGAAGCATAATGTGAAGGACAGTGTCTACTTCACCCATATGCTTAAATAGCATAAAAAACATTCAGCATACTCACCACAATGTTCTTGAATGCTTAGAGCATTAAACGGCCATTTGTGTGGTGCAAAATGATATAAAGTGAGGGGTCCAAAGGTCTGACACCACTTTAATTTTTTATTTTGTTTTCATTTAAACCTGGAAATAAACATGGAACCTGGGGAAAAAATAAATAAAGTATATATATATATATATATATATATATATATATATATATATATATATATATATATATATATATATGTTTAACAGATAATGCATGCAATTTTACAGTAAACTATTGTTAAAATTATGGTGAAAAACAATACTTGGGCATTACCAGAATTCCCTGCGTGACCCATCACGTTTTTATTATGGAAATAGTTATGTTTCTTCTTATGTTTTATCTCAGTTATGTACATTGTGTTTTATGTTACATTTTAGGTTGTTTGGTTAATGTTTATTGCATTATTTTAGTGTTGCAATTGTTACCATGATGGTGTTTGTGTGAATGATACTCAACAATGTCTCTACATGTGCATTAGTAATTGATCCTGGAAGCCAGGATGACTTTTGATTAGCTTTAAATCATTATGTTTTCTTCTGTAGTTTCTACAATGTTTAACAATGCATTTTCAAGTGAAAAGCAGATATTGATTGTTTCAGAAGTTTAGTATATTAAGTTTTAATAATTTAATTATATAAACGGTAGTGAACTGTAAAATTTACAGGCATAAATATCGCATCCTGTAATGCCTGAAGCATGGTCACTGTATTTTTTTTACAGTGAATATTTGGTAACCACAGTTTACAGCAGTCACAGACTGGTCGTCGGGAGCACCAGTCATTTTCCCAGTGGGCCGCTGGTTAATTTTGGCCAGCCCAACCTGAAGGCGATATACATGCTCGCGCAGACCTCATTACAGAGTGAATATTCAAACACTTTGTAAGTCAAAACAATGGCTTTCATTTTGAAAAACTGAAATAACTTTTGTTTCATAAGTACTTACACATTGTAGGGTATATCCATATGTGCTAGTTAACTTTGTACCTTGCATGGACCTCATTATTTTACATACAAATCACAATAATGGTGATAAAGACAACATATTAAGTATAAGATGACCTCTGAATAATCACTAAATGACAAAAAACAAAAACAATACAATAACAGCAGCATATATAAAATTTGCAATCTGTAAAGCTTTGAGAAGTACATACATAGTCATTTGCATAATTTGTACATAACGCAGGGAGCTGAAGTGCGGATTCTGAATAATGCTCCTGATACAAATGCAGAAAATAAGTCATGAAAAATGTTACTTTGTGGCTATTTGAGACTTTGAGGCTTACTTCGTTTAAAGGATCGCAGAAACAGCGCTTGTCAAAGCATAAGGCACTTTTTCTCAAGAATAATCTGGGGAACGATTAAAACACTACAGATATAAAGATGAAACAAACTCACATAGTGAAAATATGAGCAATTAATCTTCAAAATATATGCAAAGCTCTACACTTTAAGAGGTATTTTTATTTTGTTTTACATATATTTATATTTGTTTATATTTATATATGTACATATTCTGGCCAACTTTGTTCATTTATTTTTTTTTTAATTTTAAATAAACATTTACATAGTTATGTGAGTAATTGGCATGAAAATGTGCCATCAGTGTCCTGCTGTGTGACGCTTTCTTCATCTAACTATTTTAAAGAACATTTTATGATCTTGTATAGCTATATACAATACATATATCATATATTATTATTATTCTTGTTTCCACAACCTCATATTAACTAAGACAAGAGTTTATTTTCACTTCTAGAAAAAAGTTGAAAGGTGATTAAGATCTTTAAAGACTTTGAAGAATTTGACTTGTCACAGCACAAGTGCTGGGACAACGCGTCGAAGTCATCGATGACGTCGACGCAAAAAATACGTCGACGCAAAATATGCGCGTCGATTTGTCAGACCCAAAACAAAGATGGCAAACACCGGAGAGTATTAGCAACACGAGTGGCTCCTCAGAATATCAGAAGTGCAAGGCGGCACGCACTCGTTCCTCTAAAGTATGGGAATTCTTTAATTTAAAAGGAAAAAATTCCGTGATATGTCGTCTTTGCAAAATGGAGATGGCCTTCCATTCTAGCACCACAGCAATGCACCTAATGTTGTCGACACCTAAAGTTTTCGTTTATAGCTATTAATAATGCGCTTATAGCTATGAATGTCGTGAAAAATACATAGAGGACACTGACAACGCGCTGACAGACAGGACCAAGCAGGTAACATTTAATAAAGTCTCAACTTTCAAATTTGGTCAGTCAAAGAAAATTAAACCATAAATAGGCCTACTATTTTGTGGCTCTTTAATGTGTCGTGACAGATTGCCTCAGTTAAAGCTGCTCGTGAACCGATCATCTTTTCCTTGGTTAATTTATAGCATCAAATAGGCTAAACATGAATGTAGCCTACATCAGAAGGACTGATGTTTTAACCGCGGAAAGACGTCAGTACAGTAGCCTACAATCAATTATTCAAATTCAAATCCACCGACGTTAATCTTCTCTCTCCTGACTACTTTGTCGGACAAAAATGGCGTATTATGATTGATTGATCAGATCGCCTGTCAATCAAACTCCCGGCAATTTTTTTATTTTTTTATTAATTTTATTTTTTTTTACATTTTATAATTGAATCGAAATCAAATTGGACTGGAAAAAATGAATCGTTAGATTAATCGATGCATCGAAAAAATAATCGCTAGATTAATCGTTTAAAAAATAATCGTTTATCCCAGCCCTACACAGCACATAAAATACAAATGTTCACTTGTACTTTCAATATACATTTTAACCTAACATCTGTATGTAGGGAAAAAAGTTTTCAAACATGATATTTATCTGAGCTATAAAGTGCTTATTTTTAGTGCTTTCTCTAAAACTCTCTAACACTCCTCACATTTAAAGTGGTTTTATATGTTTTAAAATTATGACAATGTGTGCACTATGGGGCCAATCCAACGTAATATTGAAAAAGAAACATTGCAAAATAAAATAATTTTTATTATCTCAAACTTTTGGAACCCATGTAAATTACTGAAATCCACTTTTTGAATGTTTTGTTTTTTAAGGTTGAGCATGTTTTACCTCAATCTTTTGAGATTTTTTAAGGTTGTGCATATAAACATATAAAGAGCATTTCAATGCAATTGTATTGTTAACACCCTGCTATGAAGAGGACTAACCAAAGTTACTACTGATTTCAACCAATAAAACTTTGTAGATGTGAGCTTGCTTCTCACTCAGGCTGAAGGTCTGTTAAGAATAACTCTCCAGTGTTATGATTATGGATAATACATTAGTTTAGAATTATCCTCAAACACTTGAGATTGGATGAGGCTCAACACATGATAATAAAATGAAATACAGTTATTAGAATAGTTTTGAATGTGAGTGCGCCTCACAGCCTTTAGCTGAATAAATACTGTAAATGTTGTACATAAAGACTGTAACACCACCCTACATGAAATCCCTTATTCTCTTTGAATGATGTAAACCTCTATGTGTCATTGATATGCGGTCAAGTGTCATTATGCCAAATATTCATAGAAAAGATAAAAGACTCACACAAAACCTACAGAAAACATGAAAAAAACAGTTCCTCTATTCTAGCGATAAATATTTCAGATTATGTTTCCTTTAAACCACAGAGTGCCCTTTCATTCAACAGAGTCATTGGAGAAGTGTTTGTCCAACTTTTCAAAACTGCATTGCAGTACTAGGCTTACAAGTGGCTAATTATTTCTCTGTAAAACATGACCACCGTCTCCTGCGGGTGGGAATAGATTGGATCTATTTACATCTGGTCTCTGAATCCTGTGGGCCTTGACCCCTTACTATATAGAGAAAGAAAGTATTGAACTAAGGGGCTGATTTTCTCATAGGAATTCTGTCATTATTTACTCACCTTTACGTCATTCCAAACCTGTATGACTTTCTTTTTTTTTTTCTCTTTCTTCTAGAACAAAAGAGGTGAGTTTTTGAAGAATATGCACTATTTTCCATTTAATGAAACTGAATAAGAATAAGGGCTGTCAAGAAAAGGCTGAAAGAAAAAGCCCCATAAAAGTTGCCTAAAAATGGTCCTTATGATTTGTGGACTACATTCCAAGACTTCTGAAGCCATACAATAGGCTTCAGTGCACTGAAAATCTCCACAGCCACCCTAGCCATGAGAGAAGTAGCTATGGCAGCATCATGACCTAGTGTTCATGATCTTTTAAATCAGATCTTTTCCATGAATTGGTTGTTCCAATTCACAAAACCAGTCTGAATGATTTGTTCACAGATGAGACAGATCAAGTTCATGAGTCCTTATTGACTCATTGATCCAGTTGCAGCAGTTAACAGTTAACAGGGAAGATTATCAGTAAATAACAACTAATATTTCAGTCTGATTCTCGCATATGATATGGAGTTGTTGTATGATATGGAACAAAGCACATGACTCAAATGAACCACTTTAATTATACTTTCATTGTTATTATTATTTTTATAATTTTTTTTTTGTCATTTTGGAGTTTTAAGGCCCTGGTCCTTATTCACGTTAAATATTTGGAAACAAAAGAGGGATATTCTTCAAACAATCATCTTTAAAGTTCTATGAAAGAAATGGTCTAATGGTTTGGTGTGAGATGAAGTTGAGTAAACAATATGAGAAAGAGAGTAAATGATAACAGAATTTAGATTTTTGGTGAACTATCCATTTAAAATCTTTTAAAATTAGCTAGACTGCAGAACAAAATTCAAGCTTCTCACAGTGGCACAAAAACAAACCACATGGGAAATTGAAGGCTTATTGATTTTTCTACTCTTCCTATTAAAAGCCTTTTTAAGAAAATGTAAGTGTCTAAATTTGTAAATGCACTCTGTGGGTCTCAGAGATTTACGTTAATTGTTCATTTATTAATATAGCTGTGCACATGAGATGCTTAATTAAACATGCATTCATGCAAAGCGCAACATCCATGTTGAAGAAATTACAGGGAATCAGACCTAATCTATCCATTTTTGTGGCTCAAGCGATTTGAATTAGCTTTTTTTTTGGTTTTCATTTTACAACAGTGGCCAGCCATTACTCTAAAATGACTTGTGATACAAAGGAACCCTTCCTTTAGCCTAGCTAATTGATTAGGTCAAAGGTCTCAGAGACAGTGGTTATGGTAGGAATGAATTTCCTGTTTCTGCATCTATAATTCAGTGGTTTCCTGAGTGTGTGCACTGCAGTGAGCCTGAGAAGAGACACAAGCCGTGCAAAACACAATTCTGCCAACACACACCACAGAGCCATGGCTTTGAAGGTCTGCTGGATCAACCCTGCATCCCACAACATCCCAGGACCCACACGTTCAAATATCCTGACCCCCTACAAGTTCAGACTTTGTGTGTTTTCTCTCGGATGGTTCAGTGGTCAAGTTGAAAGGAAAACAAAACCCATGAAACATTTTCTTTGACTCAGCCGGTGAGGATGGATATATTAACCATTGACGGCAATTTAAATTTGTTTCTGTCTACAGCAAATTATGTAAAGGAATAGTTCACCCATAAATTAAAACATTCTCTTCATTTACTCACCTTCATGTTGTTACAAACCTAAATGGCGAAATGGGAACACAAGAGATGATATTTTCCAGAATATTAACCCAGGGCTTTTCTGTGTAATGAAAGTGAATGGGGATTGTGATGCTCAAGCACCAAAAAGGACAAAAATCACTTCTGCACTATATTCAAAGTCTTCTGAAGCCATGCAATAGCTTTGTGTGAGGTACAGACCAAAATTTAAGTCATTATTTGCTGAAAACCTTTTGTTGTTTTATAGAAGAAAAAGTCATATGAACAACATGAGTGTGACGAGGCAGGCAAGGAATAAGGATCTAAACGCAGCTTTATTAAACTGAAAAACAAACAAGTTAACTTGGAGCAAAAGGAAAAGCAAAACACAGGGAGCCTGGCACAGTGCATAGACAAAAACATTCATACATGGAAGAACTGAGACAGTAAACAGGGAAACCATGGGCTTAAATACACATGGGAACAAACAAGGGAACGAAGAACACCTGGGAAAACAATCAGGGAATGAGAAATAATCAGGGAGAACCAATCAAGGAATAAAACTAAACAAGAATTTAAACATAAAAGTACAAAAACAAAAGACAACACGGGATATAACAGAGCCCCTGCTTTAAGAAGCGGATTCCAGACATTCCAAAAAAAAAAACACAAACAAATCGTCCATGGAGTGAAGGGGAAAACTTGAGGCTCAGGGGGGCATAAGGGGCAAACAGGCAGTCCAAGGGGCAAGGAGAGCAAAGGAACATGGCAAGGTCAGGGAGTAGATCAGGCGGGCAGCCAGGAGACCAAGGGGACCGGAGCGGATCAGGCGGGCGGCCAGGAGACCAACGGGACCGGGGCAGATCAGGCGGGCGGCCAGGAGACCAGTGCAGATCCGGGGGATGGCCAGGAGACCAGGGGGACCAGAGCAGACCAGACGGGCGGCCAGTAGACCAATGGGACCAGAGCAGATCGGGCAGACGGCCAGGAGACCAAGGGGACCAGAGCAGATCAGGCAGATGGCCCTGAGAACAAGGGGACCAGAGCAGATCAGGCAGACAGCAAGGAGATAAAGGGGACCAGAGCAAACCAGGCGGATGGCCAGGAGCCCAGAACAGACCAGACCAGACGGGCGGCCAGCAGCCCAAGGGGACCAGAGCAGATCCAGGAGACCATGGCAGATCCAGGAGACGGCCGGGAGACCAGGGCAGATCCGGGAGACCAGGACAGATCCGGGAGACCAGGGCAGATCCGGGAGACCAGGGCAGATCCGGGAGATGGCCGGGAGACCAGGGAGATGGCCGGGAGACCAGGGCAGATCCAGGAGACCAGGGCAGATCCGGGAGACGGCTGGGAGACCAGGGCAGATGGTCCGGATCTGCGCTGGTCTCCCGGCCGTCTCCCGGATCTGCCATGGTCTCCCGGATCTGCTCTGGTCCCCTTGGGCTCCTGGCTGCCCGTCTGGTCTGTTCTGGGCTCCTGGCCATCCGCCTGGTTTGCTCTGGTCCCCTTTATCTCCTTGCCGTCTGCCTGATCTGCTCTGGTCCCCTTGTTCTCAGGGCCATCTGCCTGATCTGCTCTGGTCCCCTTGGTCTACAGGCCGTCCGCCTGATCTGCTCTGGTCCCCTTGGTCTCCTGGCCGTCTGCCCGATCTGCTCTGGTCCCCTTGGCCACGGCCAACGCCCACGCCTGCCACAGCCAACGAGGAATTAGGATCTAAATGCAGCTTTATTAAACTGAAAAACAAACAAGTTATCTTGGAGCAAAGGAAACGCAAAACACAGGGAACCTGGCACAGCGCATAGACAAAAACATTCATACGTGCAAGAACTGACACAGGAAACAGGGAAACCATGGGCTTAAATACACAAGGGAACAAACAAGGGAATGAGGAACACCTGGGGAAACAATCAGGGAATGAGAAATAATCAGGGAGAACCAATCAAGGAATTAAACTACAAAGGACTACAAAACTAACAGGAACTAAACAAGAATTTCAACATAAAAGTACAAAAACAAAAGACAACAGGGAATATGACAATGAGAGTAAATGAATTTACATTTTTGGGTGAACTAGTCCTTTAAATGAGCTATAGGATGTTTGTACAAAGCAATGACAACCCAATCTCATAAGAAGATGTAAGAATTATACAAGATGGCAAGTTAGCTTGTACAAAACTTTTGACTTCTACTATTGTGTACCATGGAAGTAAGAGAAACAGCTCGGTTTTGAAGTAATGTTCTGACTATTTAAATTCATTTTAACCCCTAACCCAAACCCCAAACCTAAACAATAACCATAATAATCAGAAAGAAATTGGGGCAGTTTGGAAGGAGATGAGGGAAGCATATTTTATAAGGATACACAAATATATTAGTACCAAAATGCTTTCACTAACGTTTCCTTTATTAAGTGAAAGTGTTATATAGCAAGTTAGTACAAATTTGATATGTATAAAAATATTGATTTGAAATTGTTTTTGTGGAATGGTGTGTATATGATTAAAAGCTGTATGTTTTTGTACAATTTGACATAGTAAATGAATTATTACGAATTGTCATGAGGCTGTGTTGGCAATGACAAACTCAAGTGACAGTGGTACTTGGGGCAGTGTGACCCCAATGTCAACACTACATAAAGGCCACACATAGGCAATTTAAGGTGTCCATATGGCCCTAAAGCTGAACAGTTGGTTGGGAAAAAGTGACCTGCACAGAATCCATTTTTCCTTGAAGAGCTGTTCAACGAGCAGAAATACACCAGTCACTATTTCCTCAGACAGTAGAGCCTGCAGCTGCTTACGAACCACAGTTAGGTCACTTGAGCTGCATTATCCAGTGTCACACTAAACAGGTTTATGTGAAATAAATTCTGGATGTTTCCTGAGGTATTTGCCTGTTCATGGAGTGCTGTGTGGGATTTCCTGCGTGCATGGCTTTGCCAAGGCCAGAGAAAGAAGCTTTCATCATATCTCCAGCTCTCGTTCCTGCCAACTTCCTGAAAGATCTGAGCCTCCCTATAGATCATATAGTTGATTTTTGGGGATGTTTTTAAATTAATGTGCAGGAAAAGACGTAATGAAAATGTTCTGACATTAACATGAGTGTCAACACAGATGCACTGCTGTGCATGAAAGTTAGACTTGGCAGATCTTTAGTGCCTGTGATCTCTTCAAAGAAGGTATTTCATTTTAACATAGTCAAATTGAAAAGATCTAGACTTATAACTCTTAAATTTCCAGATTTCACTTACAGATTTTACAGTTCTTATATCAAATGGGAAGACCAATGTTGTTGTTCTTACACTTTAAAGTCCAGAGAATATTTCTCACTGTCAGTTTCAGTCTAGGCAAGTTTTAAACATTTCCACCATTATTTAGTGTTAAAAATGTTATAAATGAAAGGTTAAAGTGTTAGAACAGTGGGTTGCTTTTATATACATTACCTTTCAAATTTTTGCTGTTTCATAAAATGTGTTTCCTAATTGTTTTACAGATTTAGCTAAAATTAGCTGTTTAAAGGCAGATTCCTCTGTGACAACTTACCCCATATAGTGGGGGGCAATAGAGGAGCACATTGCCACAAAAAGGTCAATATGTATTAAATGCTTTTTTCTTTCTTTTTTTTTTTTTTTTTGGTCTACAACAGTGAAAATATTAAATCGTTTTTTGTAGACAAGACTTTGAGATGTGTGGTTAACAGAAACTGACTTTAAAAAATAAACCTATAGAGAAATATTCACTAGAGTATAATGTGTGACAAATATCCCCGGTCTCCAATGTGTGAATATACGTATAAGGGATGTACACAAGCAACTAATCGAGTACTTGTTCAACACCAACTAAGATACTATTAAAGGGGTCATGACATGAGGATTTACATTTTCTTTGCTCTTTTGGCATACAAGAGGTCATTGTACTATAAAAAAAAAAAAAAAACATGCTGTAAGTTTCAGAACTCATTCCTCCTCACTGCAAAAAGAGCATTTGTTGAAACCAAGCAGCCAAAACTACTTGTTCTGTTTTTCCTCTACATTGTGATGTCACACTGTGGTAGACATTTGCATCTGACCACCTCCACAACAACACATCATTGCCTACTTTACCTTATCACCTCCATAGCCCCATCCTGTAGCGGTGAACAGCGATATGACAACTAGAGAGCAGGTCAGTCAAGAGCAGAGAGCCAATCACAACAGTGGGCGTTAATTGTCAAGTCTTAAAGGAAAAGCACCAAAACGTCTAGGTTACGTATTTAACCAGGGAACAAGATTTTGTGTCGAAGAAGTGACACTAGGGGTCTCTCTTGAACGCAGAATATGCCTCTGATCTATGAAAAAAGGCCAATGAGAATTTGGCAGACAGTATTTGCATACCCCGCCCCAGGGCATACGGGTATAAAAGCGGAGAAATACGTCGAGTTCATTCAGGATTTTTCTGAGGAGCCGGAAATGGTCCAACCTAGTCCAAAGCAGACAAAGAGCTGCTCAGAACATCTAAAGCTCTGCGTGTGGTCCAAGTAGGTACGCAAAGCACGTACCGGACACAGCAACGAAGGGGCTGGGTCTGCCTCCTCCCGGGGCAGCGCTAGCAGGTTCACTACCTGATCTCTAAAGGGCATGGTAGGAACCTTGGGCACGTAGCCCGGTCGCGGTCTTAGGATCACATATGTGTCTGCCGGACCGAACTCCAGGCAAGTGTTGCTAACAGAGAACGCTTGTAGGTCCTTGACCCGCTTGTTGGAGGCGAGCGCGATCAGCAGGGCCGTCTTTAGAGAGAGGGCCCTGAGTCCAACTGATTCTAGTGGCTCGAAGGGAGGTCTCTGGAGGCCTGCAAGGACCACTGAGAGATCCCAGAAGGGGAACAGGCTTGGCCAGGAGGGATTCAACCTCCGGGCGCCTCTTAGGAACCTGAAAATTAAGTTGTGCTTACCCAAAGACTTGCTGTCTGACTCGATTTATGTACGCTACCACAGTGGTGCTGTCTGACCTGACTAGGATGTGTTTGTCCCGAGCTAACGGGAGGAACTTCCACAATGCAAGGAAAACAGCCAACAACTCTAGGTAATTGATATGCCAGTGCAGCGGGGCCTCTCTCCAATGGCCCACAGCTGCGTGCCTGTTGCACACGGCGCCCCAACCCAATCTGGAGGCGTCTGTCATGACCAAGATGCGTCCACCTGCTGCAAGGGTACTCCTACCCGTAGAAAGCAGAGGTCTGTCTAGGGTTTGAATGTTTGGCGGCAGGTCGGGGGTGATCGTCACACGGTGCGTGCCGCTGCGCCATGCTCTCTGCCCTCGGCGGGCAGATGGGGCATGGCCCATGTCGGCAGGCTTGCGGTAGGGCAGGATGTGAGATATGGCCTCTGTTTGCTTCTTCACCACGGAGAACAGCTGGGCGAAGTTCTCGATGGTGTCGCCAAAGAGGCCGAACTGGGAGACAGGGGCATTGGGAAAGCGAGCCTTGTCGGTCTCACGCATCTCGACCAAGTTCAGCCACAGATGACATTCCTGGACCACGAGCATGGCCATCACCTGCCGGAGTGACTGCGCTGTGACCTTCGTGGCACTAAGGGCAAGGTCGGTCGCTGAGCGCAGTTCCTGCAGCACATCGGGATCAGGGCTATCCCTGTGCTGATCTTTGAGTGCTTTGGCCTGGTGGACTTGCAGGAGGGCCATGGCATGCAGGGCGGAAGCGGCATGTCCGGCAGCACTGTAGGCTTTCGCGGTCAGCGAGGTTGTTGTCCTACAGGCCTTGGAGGGGAGCACAGGGCGACCCCGCCAGGTGGTAGGGTTTCCGGGACACAGGTGGAGAACAACATCCCTATCCACCTGGGGAATTGCCGTGTACCCGTGGGCCGCTCCGCCGTCGAGGGTAGCGAGAGCGGATGAACGAGTGGCTTTGTGACGGGTGGAGAGGGGTGCTCTCCACGATGACGTCAGCTCATTATGCACCTCCGGGAAAAACGGGACCGGGGGGGGTGGGGGGGGGGCGAGGCTGTGAGCGGTGCCCAGACCCCAGGAACCAGTCATCCAACCGCGATGGCTGTGGGGAGGACGGAGGGTTCCAGTCCAAGCCCACGCTGGCGGCGGCCCGGGAAAGCATGTCGGCCATCTGGGCGTCAGCCTCAGCCTGGGCGTGCTGGCCCAAAGGCGGCAGCCCAGGGGAGTCATCCGCGTTAGATTCCGTGCTCTCCGATGCAGCAGTGTGCTCATCCACTTCGAGCTCTAGAGGATAAGCAGGCTGGTTGTGAGGTAAGCCGCTTTTGCCTCGAGCACGGACAGGAGTCAACGAGCGTGCTGGGGGTTTGTGGTCCGAGGGGGCGTACCCAGTGGAGCTGCACCCGCTGCCATCCCCAGATTGCCTCCATCACCAGCCGCATCGTCCTCAATCCCGTGGGAAGAAGGAGCAATGCAGGGGGCGGCTGGAGTGGCGTGCTTTCTATAGAAAGCAAGCCGCGACCGCAACGTTGCCATGGTCATGCCCTCGCAGTGAGAGCATGAACCATCCACAAATGCTGCCTCGGTGTGATTGCTGCCCAGACACACGAGACAACGCCTGTGGCCGTCTGAAGCGGAGAGCACTCTACCACATCCAGGAACTACACAGGGGCGGAATGGCATCTTTATAAAGACGTGTCCTGAAATGGACGTTCAACGCCGCTGTGTATTGCTCTAATAGAGGAAAATACTCTTTTACAAGAAATATCACTCTTTTAATACTCTTTTTTGCTCTTGCACTGTCGATGTGCCCAGGGGGAAGCTGCACTGCCGTGCAGGGAAGGAGAAAGCCGATGTAATGCACCGTAGATCCAACAGCAGAAAGTGTCAGAGGAACAGGAACTGGTGTGTGACTCGCAGCTCGCTGCAGTACAACCATCGGCTCCGAAGAAAGTTTCTGAATGAACTCGACGTATTTCCCCGCTTTTATGCAAATACTGTCTGCCAACTTTTTTTTTTGTTTTTTGTTTTTTGTTTAAAAACTTTACTAGTAATATAAGTGAACCCCAAGGAACATATTAAAATAATTTGCCAAAATAACGTCATGACCCATTTAAAAATACTACTGAATAGCACAAATTGATTTTCCTTTGTGCATTTGCATGCCATAGGCAACAATATTTCATAATGTGAATCTCTCAACAAATTTTGCATTTACAATTGAATCATTAATGTATTGAGAATTGTAATGAAATGTAAAGAGAACTGAATTAATCCATATTGTTCATTTAACTTTTTCAAAAAAGAAAAAGAAAAAATATTTGTCGAATGTGACATCCCTGATTTTTTAAAATGTATATATCTTTTAACAAGTCTTTTAACAAGCCTACTATTTTTTTTTGTAGTTTAGAGTACTTGACTACAAAATCACTTGATGATGCCAATCCCTAGAACATATAAGTGAACACTTGTTGATGGTTTATTTAAATGGTTGTATTGACTTGATGAGACTCTTTATATTTAGCATAACCATTGGATCTCTTTCTGCAGTTTTCTCTATAATCTATAGCACTTTAAGAGATTACATGCACACACACAATGCAGTTTTTCTTAAAATAGGGAACTCAATCTACGTTGATTTTAATTCAATCAACGTGAACCGCGGGGATTTGATCCTGATTATGAAATCATGAATATATGAATACAATATCAAACAGTGACTCCATTTTCCCAAAGGTCACACTGCATAATTGTCAGTTTGATTGCATGTGATTGTTTTTAAATAAAGAAAAGAAGAAATAGAAATGTCACTCACCACATGAGGATTGTGTATGAGAATAAAACTGTTTGACATGCAAGCTGACAACTCTCTCGTGTCTGTCTGTCTGTCTGTTTGTGTGTGTGTATGTTTAGTACACAGAGCCTGGAGGAGAGGCCTTTATTGCACTCAAAATCAACAGCCTCAAGTAAACGGATAGTGGAATGTATAATTTTGAATGTTTCTAATGTACAATACTGTTTAGAATGAAAACATGCTTCCAGCAACACAGTCCAAATATTCATAATTTAATTTGTTTAACAATCCTAAAGTCATGCAAACTGAAGAGAGAGAAAACCATGTTCCTTGCAAAAAAAGCAAATTTTCAGAAAATATTTCAGCAAAACAGACGGCTTGTGAAAGTTGATCCACAGTGTGCCATGTTTTGATGTGTAATCAGTTGAAATTGTGGGGAAGATTGGTTCATAGCCACAAATGTAGTATAACTGAAGGGCAGAGCCAATCTGTACCAGAAACACAGCGGCCCCCTCTGAAAATATTCTAATGAGAGATCTGTTTCACTTCCTAATAAATACAAGTATAGCCTTTCCATTGATCTTAAACATCCCAAGGGCATCTCAGGCCTCCCCATGGTATGTCTATAAATAGTAAGACAGGAAGGATAGTTCCCATGTTCCCAGTTCCAAGGGGGAACACAGCTGTCATTAAGTGGCTCGCACAGACCTAACACTTGCAGTGCAGTATTAGTACATTACAGTATATATTAATACACAAGTATGTTATAAGTATTATATTAATATATAAGTATTATATACTTGTACTATTATAAAGATTCAAGTATTGCAAATTAATTGCTAAATTTGGCTAAAATAAGGGCAACTTGTGGAGCACTTGCTTCTGTTTCATACAGGACAATAAAAGACTGCGCACAAGCTGCTCCTGAATACATTATTTAATCAATTACAACAATGACAGTTGTGCACAATTTAACTTTTTTACTCTATGATTGTGAATTGTGGGATTTAAATGTATCCAAGTGGCTCAAATGTTTTGACTATGTTCAACAAAACTTGTTCAGATCCATTTAATGATTCATTCAGTGACCATTTCTGGTGATGCCTCCTGGTGAGTTAGTCACTGAATCAACAATCAAAAGACAATTTTAATCCTTATTTCTTTTGTATTTAATATGCCTTCAGACCTACAAAGAGACCAACAGATTGTGAGCTGCTGACAATGACTTATATAGTTATATAACTATAATGTAACGATTTGGAGGCAGTCAAGGCAAGGATGAAGGCGATGAGTAGGACCCAAGTGCAGCTTTATTGAAGATTGTAGGTGAAACAAGAACAGGACAAGGACTTGGAACTGGGACAGGCTACGGCTTGGACTAAGGCTAGGACTAGACAGACTGGGCTAGGGCTAGGGCTAGGGCTAAGGCTAAGGCTAAGGCTAAGGCTAAGGCTAAGGCTAAGGCTAAGGCTAAGGAACAGGGTGACATCAGGCAGGGGTCAGGGTTACAACAACAATACTTGACCAGGTACAAGGGAAACATGAGGACTTAAATACATGAACAGGGGAAACAACAGCCAATGGATAAACAGGACTTAAACAGGATAATAAGGTGATTAACTAAAGCCAATGACAAAACTAGAACTGATAATAAAGCAATCAAACAATGAACCAATGAAAACCAGACACATGAACAAGGAGGGAAAACAGGACATGACAAGACTGGGAAACAGGAACATAAGAATGGTTTCAAAATAAGAGTGCATCAACAAAAGACAATATGGAGTGTAACAGGTGCCAGAAACTTAAAAGTAAAGGTACATAAACAAGAGACAATATGGAGTGTGACAGATGCCAGAAACTTAAGAGTGAAGGTACATAAACAAGAGACAACATGGGACGTTACATATAACTAACTATAATAGTCTTATAATAATTATTATGAGTTTCAATAACGTACGTTTTCATGTATAAAAATGCGTGTCTACATACCTGTTGACTTCAAAAAAATGCATGTGTTCTAAGAACACAGCAGATCTATCTTTTTCCTAGTTTGTCTACAGCACACCAACACAGATATAAAAAAAAAACAGGAGCTGACAGTTCACACATTTCACACAGACTAGTAATCTGCTTAAATTGGCAAAAAGAACATTAACCTCACAAACATAATGTAAAAAGCATAATTTAATGAAGAATCCGGCGCTGATATAAACTCCATTTACAATGTGTACTTAAAAGAAGGATTGTTTGCAATGTATTTCACGTTAAGAAGATTTTTCTGCAGTGCATTTCTGGTAATGCTCCCAATCAAAAACGAAACTCTTGTTTGTGTTCCTTATCTCTAGATGATTTATTTAGAGCAACATCAATGCAGATAAAAACATGGATAAATGAGCATTGTTGAGAGCAACTTTGCAGAAATGAACGGTTGATTATACTCTCGGACTGACAAGCTATTACTTAAGGGTTGTTTCAGCTCATGAAACTCACATGTGACTGGCTGCATGGTTGCTCAATCAGCCCAAAGTAACAAAACGCAAAGTATTCTGAAACATACTGTATACATATCCACCTTTAGGACTCGGTATGGATTTTAGCTTGGAAAAGTGTGGCGGACTCAATCAACTTTTTAAAGAGTGCTGCTACGCCCTTGGGGACAAGGGAAATCTTGTGGGTCATGCACATGAAAAACTCTAAAGGCGGCCCACGAATTACATTTCTGGCCATGGTGAAATCAAACTACGTATGATTAATGGCTGTTTTTGCATCGACTATGAGCAGAACCAACCAAGGTTTTGCACCATTCCGAATTGAAATGGTAATGCCTTTTAAATTCTATTTCAAATCCTGAATTTGAATTTTAGGAAGTAGAATAAAAATGGAATGCAAATGAAGGAAATTCATATAACAGCTGCACAGTTGTACAAGTGTAATATTTAATAAGTATGAATTATCCATAAATATGTGATCATACACACAACATATGGGGTACTTCTAGAAATGTTGATAATATTCATTATAAATGTTTGAAATGTCACCTAAAGACATGTGTATTTATATTATAGGGTTTATTTATAGTGCAAATAAACAGGTTTTAGGATTTTGAAATGTGCTTGAATATAAAGCACAAAACAAATAAAAAATCAGGATCAGGGTGACAGAACACTTAATTGCACATGCTATTACCTGTGTTGAATATTTTGGAATAGCAATTTAGAAATTCATCTTCCTGTCGTTCCAATTCAATTAAAATTCAAACTTGTGAAATGAAAGGGAGCCAATTCTGAAATTTCCCCAACACTGGAATCCACATAATACAATTTACAAATCATACAAGTCCTTTGCTTAACCCTGCCATCAATTTCAGGTGAAAAGTATTCACAGTTATTGAGTGCTACAGCAGCTCTTAAAACACAGCTATGGCTTTGTCCATTAACGGCTCCCACATCAGTCAATATCCAACGCTAACCAGAGCACACGTGTCTTCTAGAGCAAAGGCTGGTAATGAATGTGCCTTTACGTTGATGAATAATAAAATCCTAAAGCTTCTAAAAATATCTAAATAGCCTTTTAATTAAGTCAATTTAATTTTCAGGTGCACTCATGACATCTCAGCGGCTAGCTCTATCCACAGGATGTCACACAAAGCATTCCTAATTAAGGTGACTTTATAAGACAGTGTCACCACATATAGCTGATGTGAGCTCAGATCATATAAGAGTAGTTAATCAGTGGAATCTAGGCATGGCTTACAAAGATATCCATTTAAATGAGAAACATCCACTTTTGTGTTATTATGAGGCTGGGCTTTAATCTTTTTCCTATTTCCAAAGAGCAATTTTCGTTAATGAGCCCAAGTAGTTTCAGATATACAGAACATTCTATACTTAGGCAACTGGGCTCATATAGGACAACTATACTTTGCCCCTGGTAGTTGTTAATTATGGTTAACAACTAACAACTTACAAAAACCGCACATGGCACATTATCAACCTTGTCTCATAGAATGAACGTTATTAAAACTAAATTTTGCGAACTGATTTTTGTGTGCCGCATTCTACATTCCGTACTTTCCCGCTGAAATGAACACTAGAGGCTCTACAACAACTGTGCGTTTTATCCACTTTCACACAAATCAAAAGTGCAACGGCACACATACGGCAGTTATCAAAACACTTTTACTCTAGTGCATCTTTTGAAAAACAAGACATTTTAACGATTGTATTTCAGACTAACCTACATTTACACACTTATTCCAATAGTGTGATAGTGTGATGGACTTTGGGCTCGGAAGAACAAGGCTCGATCTCCAGACAAAAACGCAAGTTGGAATGTGAGATAAAAGTGTCAAATAAGTGACATGCATTGATGTGATTGCTTCAGAAAATGTGCTTTTCATCTTGCCTTTGCTTTTAGGACATGATCAGTTAGGTTTAGGTGTTGGTTTAGGGAAAGGATGTCTGTTTTGTTTCCCTCTCATTTGCTTTTAGGGGTGTATAATTTTGGTTATGGTGTTGGTTTAGGGTAAGGATGTCTGTTTTGTTAACCTCTCATTTTCTTTTAGGACTGTAAAGCAGTTCAATGGAAAGGAGGAGGCGAGAACCGGCTTGACAATATAAATAATAGTTTAATGTGAAACTTAACAAAAGACACAAACACACACATGACGGACATGTCTGTAAACGATCTCTCTCTCCCGCACCATCCTCCGCAGTCAGCCTTTATCCCTCTCGGATGCTTGATTAGCCTAATAAGGGACCGGGTGTGTAGACTTACGACCCGGCCCCGCCATCCGCCCTGCCACATTGACAGGTTAGGTTTAAGGCAAAAGTTTTAGGTTAAGGAGGTACGCTTTAAAACCTCGTTAAAACCTCCCTCTAACATTTGCCTTAAAAACCTTGTCTGATTACAGACCCATTTCACTTGCTTTTGGCGCCCCTTGCTGGACATTTCATTCGAAAACTGCAGTGAAACCTGCACATAATTTATATTTGCAAAAATGTTACCATGGTCAAGTCGTATTTATGAGATCTGGCTGCACATTATTGATGTTTGCTATTCTCATACTTAAGTTAGGGAAGTTTTCAAAACCTCTAACCCTGAGTATTACATTTTCAGTGAGTAACTCCTCCCGTCAGTTTTTGCTATGGGCTTGTTTAGGAGAGGTGTGCTATTACTTTTCTAAATGATCTGACTATTTTCGCCTGGCAGACTATAAAACCGGAGAAAAAAATTTCATAAACTTGCATTGAAGTAAGGACCCAAGCTATTTCTAGGGCCCAAAATATCATAGAGACTTGGGGGGTAGGCTCCGCTGACCTGGGCCAGTAAGAAACCACCCTGAACACCCTAGCGTTATGGCAGTTTTGCAAATTTTTTCAGAAGTTTATGGATTTGTTAATAGCATCAGATGAATGGGAATATCATGTTCATAAAGTTACTAACATCAGTTAATTGTTCATCAGTCAAGAGTGACATCTACTGAACTGTTTGTGCCATTTCCATTGGCTCATTATTGTCCTTTTAACAGTAGACTAAGTCAAAATCGAATTAAATCAAATAATTGTCGCATTGGAGCTCCATGTTAATTCTGTGGTGGCCCAAACATTTCTGAAATGATTGCTTCATGAATGACCTTTTGTGCAACATAAAACCCTGTAAATGGCTCGCCCGAGGACAAGAAGTGAGTTATATCTTATCTTTGTGGAATATCTCACCGACCTAAATAGACTCCCATTCGGTTAAACATAATTGTTCAGTGTTCCTCCATTTTTTATCGGCTGACTTTAAAATGCCAAGCAGAAAAAAAGACTAGCTTCATTTAACAAGGAACCTGTTGTAATGAATTAGAAACCCAGATAAGGAGATAGACCACTAAATGACCGGCGCGCCTCCAACTCCTTTTTACACTTCATGTGTCAAACCACATTTTTTGTCTGGGAGGGACAGCTATGGCCTCTGTGGATGAAATCATCTGTGTGGGCACATTCCAGTTCTTTCTGAAGAACTAGGCTTTATTTTGATTGTCTGGGATTCAAATTTGGATAGGGTTGGACAACTTTAGCAAATGTCAACATATTTCAAAATGTCTCAAGCCACTGTTGAGAAAGCAGAATAATGAATGAGAGGGAAATCAAAAATCCATTTACTAAGCACAAAAACAAAACAAAATACTCTCGCTGTGTTAAAGAAAGAAATGGAATACAATTGCCTCTTAACCTCCTCTTTGGCTTTCTATTCAGATAAAAAGAAAAAATAACAGTATAGTGCCTATATCCATTTGTTAGACTCTTAAAATAAAATTGGTCTCATATTTACTCACCTTCACGTCATTCCAAGCTCAAAAAAAGATTAAAAAAGCACAATAAAAGTACCATAAATTGACTTCTGCACTATTTTCCAAGTCTTCTGAAAACATACACTAGCTTTGCATGAGCAAAATACCCAAATTTAAGTAGTTATTCACTGATAATCTTGCCCTCATTCGCACATCAACATACCGTTTTCAAAGGTGGAAAACCAATGACATTGAGAGCTGCAGCAGAGATCAAGATTAGCAGTGAATAATGACTTCTTTCCTGTTCAGCTATTCAATTGTAGGACTAATTTTATGGTGCTGTTTGGGAGCTTCGAAGTACAAATCACCGCCTACTCTCATTATATGTAAAAAAAGAAGCTCAAACAGTCAACAATATATCTCTTTGGTGTTCAAAATAAAGAGAGAAAGATAAAACGATGACAGAATAGTTTGAACTATAAACTACAGAAAGCAGAAAGTCAAAGGATAGATCTCCCATCAGTACATTTTTAGACAAACATCCACAATTGTAAGAACATTTCAAAAAGGGTTTGTTTCAAGAAAATTAAGCCATCCAGAACAGACATGAAACCATGTATCAATTGCTAGACATTCATACTCTGTTCTATTACATTAGTTTCAGTGTTTATTTCAACTGAGTCTGGGTAGTTGTGCAAATGAGCTTTCCATCAGCTATACAGGACAGGAGCAGTAAGTCACTCTGCTTTACAATCTCCCTCCTGGGCGCTCATGGCTTTTACAGCGCTAACAGATTTGGGCAGCTCACTCCTGATGGTTTCCATGTGCTTCATACGTCAACTTGAGAAATGGTTCCAAGCAAAGCAACTCCCTAATTAGTTGTTCATTGTGCAGTGTCTGCATAATCATCTACATATGTAAAAAAAACAAACATACAAACAAAAAACCTTTGCAATAATGCGTAATAAGCGTGTCTTACCAAGTGATAGGACACAAAGTGTATGCTACTCTTACAGACTGATATTTACAGCACTTGCAAGGTAGCACTGTATGGATATTGCTCGAAAATTCTGGTAAGACATTTTTCTAACCTTTAGATGCCGTCATCATTCACGTTTATTTTATGGAAAAAATATGCAATGAAAGCAAATGGTGACTAAGGATAACATTCTGCCACACATCTTATGGGTTTAGAACTACCCTAAATATTAAAATTCTGCAATTACTCAGCCCAAAATACCTAACACACAGATTGATCACACAGTGAAATCTGAAACAGTTGATTGACTTTCTTTAGCTAAAATCGGTCTGTGCTTTCCAAAATGTAGAACACTGCCTCCAGTGACCAAAGCGGTAAATGTCGTTGAGCTTGCACATGTGAGCTCCTTTTTTCCAGGTGAAATGTCCACAGAGGGGTGCCAAAAGCAAGTTGTGAAGCATATTGTTTTCAACTGTACAGGCTTTAATACAGTTAAAAGGAATGCATATTTTATAAACTGAACCCACAAACCCAAATGCTAAAACTAAATCTAACCATCAGTGGGGTGAAAATGTAATCTTAGAGGGGAAAAGTGGGATCACTCCCAAGTTTCAAAGTAGGATCCAAACTCAGGTCTCCCACGCTGCTGATGCAACGTGCTCACTGTAACCTCCATTTTTGCTTTTTTTAAAAGGAGGGACGAGTCGAAATAAATCTTTTTGGTACTCAACATTATGCCACAAATGCTTTAAATTGAGCTTAACTTGAACTGAACCCAGAATATTCCTTTAAGAATGCAGTCATCTGCCTTTGTCTTTTTGTCTGATTTTCAAATACTTTTTTGTTTGAAATTAAAGTTTGTTGTGCTGTGATTCACATCTGAGCTGGTTGGTTTGGTTCATAACTTAGAACTCTTTTTTGAAGGATTTATTAACTCCCTATGGGGAAAAAATCAATGGGAAAAAAACTATTCCAGAGGCAAGACTGCTGAAAATTGGGCAATCCTGGGCAGTTTTGAGTTGGAACTATACATTTTATAATGTTCACATATCTTGAAATGTAACAACATTGATGGCATAATTTCACTATTTGCATACCTAATTATGACTGCTTGTCTTCCCATTCTTCCGAGCAGCTGACTGAAATAGTGTTCAGTTTTCTCTCAAAGTTCTGTAAAACACAAAAAGCTATTTAAAAGTACAGCAAGATTTTCTAATTCAGCTATTTCACTTTTTAATAGATGCAAACAAACATAGCACCCACACCGTATTTTTTGCAACCCGGTATCACGCCAAAGCGTGAAATAGACACGCTGGTCCACTAGCGGATGCGTGTCGGTGTCACGCTTTGCCTCCTCTAGGCGTGTACATGACACGCGCGCGTCTAGGTAGAATACCGGCAGGGGGCAATCATTTCCTCAATGCCAACAACTCTCCGGTTAGCAGGATATATATTTTTTTATATAAACATATTTTTTAAATATATATATATATATATATATATATATATATATATATATATATATATATATATATATATATATATATTTACATCAGCATAAGATACTCGACAGCCCACACACACATATAACAAGGCTACAGCAACGTTAGGATTTCTTCATGAAAGCAGCACTATAATGAACAAATATGTCCTGAACTAGTATGTGTATTAACCCTTTATTGTCACATAGTCACAAAGTGAAAGTAAGCAGCGAAATTGGCCATCATCCTGCCCATGCGAACGTACAATACGACAACGGTATCGCTTACTCTTTGGTGCGCGGAGAGTTGTTGGCGTTGAGGAAACGATTGCCCCCTGCCGGTATTGCAACTACACGCCCGCGTGTCATGTACACGCCTAGAGGAGGCAAAGCGTGACACCGACACGCATCTGCTAGTGGACCAGCGTGTCTATTTCACGCCTTGGCGTGATACCGGGTTGATTTTTTGACATCTTTGCAAGCCTTCTTTAAGGTGCAAGCTGTCCTATCTTGTGTGCAATGCTAACATGACACCACATAGTTCAGTATATTTTTTAGCACAGGGATTTATGTTAATGCACTGAAGTGTAACAAATGTTTGCAAAACACCCTAAAAGGGAGCACTCATTAGCATGATCTTGAAGTGTAAACACTGTATATTCATTAGCAAAAATAGATAAGTCCCTGGCCTAGGTATATTTTAACATATATCCAATCAGATTTTAATCACACACGGTAAATGACTTTATTTCAGCATCTATGTGAGTCCAAAATGATCATAATGTGCCTGCTATTGACTCCTTTAAAATCACTTTTTAAAATGTAAATCCTGTCATTTTTGCCTGGGGTTCGTCACAATAAAGGTCCCTTTCTTTCTGTAGTCATAATTATCTTTCATTTGAGATTTGCCCTCCTCCACTCCCCGAACTTAACATCTACATCAACCCATTCCTCCAGGGGTACGCTCCCTGACCCCTCTCGCTCTGTGAAGTAGGAAGTCTACTTTCTGTGTGGCATTAGTCACAGTGGGCCATTCTGAAAGAATATTTCAAAGCAGACTCGGACATGCTCCCGTGGTGCTGCTGGCCAGAGCTGTCAGGACCCAGCTGGCTTTGTGCTGCCAGCAGCATCCAGCGGTTATTCCTCACAGGCACAACCCCAGGTGTCTTTCCCTTCTGCCATGTAATTCCCTTCTCTTTCATCCTAACAGGATGTCCAACTTGTATTATAGCCTCATTTAATGAAACAACATCCGGAGGAGCAGAGGCAGATAGGGGTTCAGAACACAGACATTATTTGCATATAGGTCATCCCAAATTATTATAAATATGGAGAGAATTCACTGGCTCAGTAATATAAAGCTAATTAAATAGCACATCTAGAGTATAACTGGATTATTACCTTTTCAGAAGAAATTGTGAGTGGTGCAAAATTGTTTTCTGTGCAAAACTCAGCCACAATGCAAGGGTTGTTACCAGGGCGTTGCTATGCAATTGTTGCTAAGTGGTTCCTAGGGTGAAAAATTGTCAAAAGAGGCCTCAAAAGTCGTATGGCTCCTTCAATAAAAGTTTATAGGATTTTTTTTTTTTTTGCTCCATTTTATCATTCACCAGATGAAAAAAATTTTAATAAACAATTCAGTCCGAGTTTACTCACCTTCATGCCATTCCAAACTCGTATAAATTGAGAGAAGCTCTTTCACAGTGGCCTACATGTTCATGTTATTTTAAGCACTAAACAATGCAAGTTTGTGTATGAACTTGAAAACCACTGTGAATAAGCTTCTCTCATAGCACTTATGAATCCGCAATTGCTGTCAAGATTTTCACTGAAAAATGTCTTAACTTTTGGGTTGTTTCTCGCAATACCTATCGTATGCCTTCAGAAAACTTTGATGCACGAGTTGGATGGACTGCTTTTATGATGCATTTGGGTTCTTATTTAAGCTTTGAAGTGAGGCACTATCAACTGCCAATTTATTAAAAAGACAGACAGAGATATTCATTTAAACACAAGTTTGGAAAGGCCTGAAGGAGAGAAAATTAGACGTAGAGCAACATCTCGGTTTTACCAATTAATCTAGTTCACCCAATTAAAATAGCGTTCCAGTAAACGTAAAAAAAAATATTTAAAAAAATCAAATAAAAAATCAAATCAATATTTGGTGTGACAACCTTTGCCTTCAAAACAGCACCAATTCTCCTAGGTACACCTGGTTTTTATTGGTTGTTTGCAGATAGGATGTTCCTATCTATATAGGCTGTTTTGCTTCTGTCTCTTCATCTAATCCTAGACTCATTCAAAACATTTTAAATCCTGGCTCTATGGGGACCATACCCCATAGGGTACAAGGGCTCCTTGTTCTACTTCTATTCAATTCTGTTTGCAAAGCGAAAGTTGAAATCTAAAATGTATATTTCCTACTGATACACTTAAAGCAGAATATATTAAAAAAAACGTTTAAGACAAATGTTTTTGTAAAAATATAAAGTGCATAAGACTTTTGCGCATTTCTGTATATGTTACAAAACCATTAATCTGGTGAATATATAGGCTATAAAAAGTCCCCATTTCAAAATAAGAGTCCCCTTTGTGTTTTGGGCTTGTTTATAGTTAAAAGAGGAACATTTTGCACTAAATTGACATTTTTCTGGTTATTACAGGGATTTTTGTTGAACAATGAACTGCAACTGGGGTTTCGTTCATTTTGGACTCTTGTAGCCTCTATGTCAGTAACTGTCATAGTAAGGAATTTTAACATTGTATAAATGTGTTTTACAAACTATCTCGCCATTAATCAGTTATCTGCCTTTTCCACCACCTTTGTTATCGTTATTGGCAAAACTGACATCTAGAGTAACAGATTTCTCCATTCTGGGTGAACAGCTCTTTAATACTTATGGGTCAAGGGGTTTATTCAAATCCCTTACTTCCTGTATGAGTAACTATTGTGCTGCCACTATAGTGATGCAAGTACCACTAAAATCAGCAGTAGTTTGACCAACAAAAAAAAAAATACGATCTTCAAAGTTCGAAGACACTGTCATTATGCTTAGTTTTGCTTTAAGGATCCTGATTATGCTTTATTTAGTGTCTGCTCCACTAAATGTTTAATTATTTTGACAGATGTGACTAATGAGGAAGACACGTACAAATTGTCAATAACATCATCCGTGAAAAGAAGAGCGCAAAAGTGAGTGCTGCTAGATTAATTTCATAAACAGCGGATGAGAGTATTAAAAGCTGGAGGATTATGACAAGAGGTATAAAATGGGATTGCCAGGATTTTCATACCTTCTGCAACATGGCAGATCGTCCTCACTCGACATCAAAAAGAGAATCGTGGGGCAAAACTCATCAGCTTGGCAACAAGAACAGCTTATTCACGACAGATCTACCATCAGTGAACAGACTTTGATACAATTCCAATGACAAACTGCAAGTGTATCGACTCCAGGAAATGAAAGATGATTGGATAATGGCAAAGCCAATACTACATGATTTAACCCAATCATGCATAAGATTTTACCAGCCGGTTCTCACCTCCTCCTTTCCATTGAACTCCTTTACACTGGTGCCAAAGACCCAGGAAGGAGGAGGGATATGCCATAGTGGAGTTCTTGTGCTACCATCCACCCCAACGGAGCTGTTGTCCACTAGATGGTGGAGGAGTGGCCGAGGACCAAGCTACAGTGTATCGGAGAACCGGCTTGACAATATAAATAATATTTTAATGAAGAAATAAACCAAAATATACAAACACACATATATGACAGACAGCAACCCGTAAACATTCTCTCTTTCTCCCGCACCACCGTCCGCATTCGTCCTTTATCCTTCTCGGAGGCTTGATTAGCCTGATAAGGGACCGGGTGTGTAAATTCATGACCCGGCCCCGCTCTCTGCCCTGTCACAGTAATCATAAAGCGAGGCATAGGATAGTAGGATTAATGGCCATATTAACAATTACATTACATTTTCTTTGATTGTTGACTGAAAGTTTTCACAAATTGTCTATGTGTCTTACCTGTTTTCTTTTTGTTCTTTTTTCTTTTGTGTGTGTGTGAGGTTGTTTCGTGTTCTGTAACCTAAAAACCTAATAAAGTGTAAGCCGTAAAAAAGAATGCACATGAAAAAATATACTGCGTTTATATATTGCATAGGCTTTGATATCAAGGTTATGACAGCTGAACAACTGCACTGCTACTGTGAGTGTTGTTTTCTTTATACTGCTGTAGATATTCCACACTATTGTGACAACAAGATTAGTGTGTCGGAACTGTCCACATATAAGCAGCTGATGTGGGTTGGGTGGGCCAAATAAACCTGAACATAATCGCACATCTGTCATTTCATCCTCCATGTCATCTCCCTCCATTTCACCTTCTCCTTCCACTTCCTCTTCATCCTCTGATGTCACATCCGCATCATCCTTCTGGGACATGCACTTCTGACAGGAACAGATGAATAAATAATTCTCCCTGAAATTAGGAGGAAAATGTTTGTGGTGTTTCACCATGTCTTTTACAGAATTCGGTTTTAACAGTATAATTTGATCATTCTCTCATTAGTTACCCACCCTCATGCTATCCCAGATGTGTATGACTTTCTTTCTTCTGCAGAACACAAACAATTGATTTTTTTAGAACAATATTTCAGCTCTGTTGGTCCTCACCATACAAGTGAATGCAACCCAGAACTTAGAAGGTCCAAAAAGGACATAAAGGCAGCAGAAAAGTAATCCATACGACTCCAGTGGTTAAATCTATTTCTTCAGAATTTATATGATAGGTGTGGGTGAGAAACAGATACATTTTTAGTCAATTTGTACTGTAAATATACATCTAAACTTTCACTTTCACCTTCAGCCACCTACTGGTTGGTGCTGGTCAAAAATGGTGATTTATAATATAAAAAGGACTTAAATATTGAACTGTTTCTCACCGACACCTATTATATCACTTCTGAAGACACTGATTAAACCAATGGAGTCTTATGGATACTTTTGTACTACCTTTATGTCCTTTTTGGGCCTTCTGAGTTTTGGTCACCATTCACTTGAAATATTCATCTAAAAACTTTGTGTTCAGCAGAAGAAAGTAAGCCGTACACATCTTGGATGGCATGAGAGTAATAAATGATGAGAGAATTTTCATTTTTGGGTGAAATATTCTATTAAGTTATTACACATTGTCATAAGCATCCAGTTAGTGAGAAAGATTTTACATCAGTAACCATTCTGATAGATTCAGCAAGCAAATCATTCAAACGTAATTTTGTACCAAAATTTTTTTTTACCGTTTCGACCGTCATTTTGACCGATTCATTACAAAGAATCTGCTCATTAGAGTTATTTGTTCATGAATCGGACTACACTGTTCACGTTGCGTTTGTTTTTGCATGCAGCTGGTGAAGACAATACAACAGAAAAAGAGTTGCCTATTTATTATTATTTGTTCATCTGGATTATTTCATGCTACCTAGTCCTTACATCTCATTACATTAAATTAAGACTCTTTCTTTGAGTTGAATTAATTGATTAATTTTCTTTCACCATTGGCTGGAGGTTTAGCAGTGCAGAAAATGTTTAATTTCTTCGCATGTTCTTGTTGTTTAATGCCATATCAGTCCCAAAGGCTATTTTCATGGCCAGAACAATGTGGAAACAGTCAAAGAAGAAAGCAAATAAATAAAAGGATAAAGATACAAGATAAATGCACTGTGCAGGAAACACTAGTGTATCGGTTTAATCCACGGTGTATGCTCAATACTGAACATTTCAGCACCATTAATCTTTCAAACCCAAGTGTTTAGAAGACACAACCATTATTTCCACTGAATCAGAACACACTGGAGGTCTGCTGCGCCGTCTTCCAATCCACCTTTATTCCATTACAGAGATAAATAATATCTATCCATTCCAAAGGGGGTCTGTTTTTCATCCCAAATTCACAATTAAAAAGGTCAGCGGTTCTTTTCAGTGTTTCAAGTGAGTCTTTTCACAGGAATAAAGTGAATACAGATCGAGTGGGACTTACAAACAAACCCTCCTTTGGTTAATCCAGGCAGCATAGCAGCTGCCGATTGACAGGTAAATGATCAATAGGCGAGCAGAGGCCCAGCAGCAACCCAACAGCCCCTGTGGTTTTCCAGGCCGAGAGCTGCTGCCAGGGACCAAGGCCATTGTTTCTCTCTGGAGGTAAACTCAGCTGGGCTGTTTCACACAGAATGCTTAAACAAGGGATTGCTTTTGTTTACGTCAAGATCTTGTGCCGGCTATGATGACTCCTGTCTTGCTGGCAGCAGTCCAGGTAGCTGATGCAAATTTCCAGCAGGAGGAGAGGGAGATAGAATCATGAGAGAGAGAGACGAGACAATCAATGACGGACCAACTCTATTGCATTTATAATGACTAGGCTATAAATTATACATTGTCTCTTTTAAATAGTCATAAAAATGCTTTTAAATGGTTTTCTTTTTAAAAAGATTTTACAAAGTGGCAGGAACCTTGAGCACTAGGTCTGACAACTCTCAGAAATTTTGTTAAAGGGGTTTTTTGTGCCACCACCATGTGGAGGAGATGAACGAGTCGTTTTGTCAGCTTGGTTTCAACAAATGCTCTTTTTGCAGAGAGGAGGAAGGTTTGAGTTCTGAAACTTACAGTATATTTGTGCTGTTAAAAGATCAAAGACAATTTGATTCCTCATGTCTTTAAAAAGATAATTCATCCAAAAATGAAAATACTCTCATCATTTACTCACAGTCATGCCATCCCAGATGTGTATGACTTTTTCTTCTACAGAACACAAATTTAGATTTTTAGAAGAATATCTCAACTGTGTAGGTCCTCACAATGCAAGTCAATGGGTGCCAAAATGTTGATGCTCCAAAAAGCACAAAGAGGTAGCATTAAAGTAATCCATACAACTCCAGTGGTTTAGTTAATATCTTCAGAAGTGATATGATAGGTGTGGGTGAGAAACAGATCAATATTTATGTATTTTTTTATTATAAATTCTTCTCCCTGCCCAGTAGGGGGTGATATACATGAAGAACGTGAATCACCAAAAACACAAGAAGAAGAATGTGAAAGTTAAAGTGGAGATTGACTAAGCAGGGAGAATTTATAGTAAAAAGAACTTAAATATCGATCTGTTTCTCACCCAAAACTGTCATATCACTTCTGAAGACATGGATTGAACCACTGGAGTCATATGGATTACTTTTATGCAGAGTATGTAATTTTTTCGAAGCATCAAAATTAAATATTGTTTGTACCAAAACAGCTGAAATTCTTCTTAAAATCTTTGAGTTCAGCAGATGAAAGAAAGTCATACACCTCTGGGATGGCAAAGGGGTGAGTAAATGATGAGAACATTTTCATTTTTGGGCAAACTAAACCTTTAAATCTGTCATATTCTTAAAATAGGTCACATTTATGGGCCATGTGGTGTTACTAGCATCTATTTGAAAAATAGTAAATGTTAGTAGCTCTTTTATGTAGTCAGAGGTGTCAGCGGTGATCTGTTTAAAGAAATTGTAATTTCTGTTTGCTAAAGTCAATGGTATTTGCTCTTTACTGTATTTTTATTGTTTAGTGCCATAAATGCTATTTTAAAAATGCTATTTTAATGTCAGGAACAAGGTGGAATCAATCCATCAATAAAGAAGTTTAAAATTAATAAACGAATAAACATTAAAAAATTATTTTTCCCCCTCAAAATTGTGACTTTCTGAGGAAACTGACATTTTTGTTTGCTAATATATATAGTCATTAGAGGCATAACTCACCCCAAAATGAAAATACTGTCATCATTTACTCACACTCATGTCAAAAACAAAGGAAAAGCTTTTCCTTGGAATGGTGCACAAAAAGAGATCTGTCAGTATGTCAGTCTCAGTCACCATTCACTTTCATCTTTTCTCCTTACAAGTCATCGTTGCATTATATCTCCTTTTGTTTTCCATGGAAGAAACAAAGTTATCTGGGTTTTACACAAAGTAAATGATAACAGAATTAAAACATTTTGTTTGCCAGGCTGTGCGGGCCCTGTTGAGTGGGGCCTGAGGGAAACAATGATCACTATACAAGAAATAATACTGAATGGTATAACCATTTAAATGTGTTACTATGTGTACACACACCATTTGAAATGCTTTCTTTATTGACTACATTGTGAAGTTAACACATCATAATAAGCTGTCATTTATTGGCTAAGATGTTTAAAATAAACAAATCTGACCTATGAAATAAATACATCTCTGCAACATGAACAGCAGGTAGCAGATGTAGGTCATTTCAATCTACCTGACAAACTGTCAAAATTGCCCCCATTCTCAGAGTGTAGACTATAATTTTTATGACAGCAAAACACTCAAGGCTTTAGAATATTACTGGGCCCCCCACATAGGGTCGGCTTTTAGCATCTATTATCCAACATGCACCTCTCCAGGGCAGATGTCACTTAGGGCGCTGAGGTGGAGGAGGAAGTTGTTGTCAGGGAATGAAGCCTCGGCATTGGGAATGCAGCTGTGGTTACCTTGACAACGCAGGAAATTACATTACATTTTAACTTTTTGTAGAGCAAGGAGACAGGCATTGTTTGTTAATAGGAAGACTTGGAATATGCTATAGTGCATGAGTCTTATGGATTAATTTATGCATGTTTTTGAAGCTCGAAAGCTTTCACAATGATTATAATTTCATGCTTCTCCTTTTGTGTTCCACAGAAGAAAAGACAGACATGTTGGTTTGAAACCACAATTACAGGCCAGTACTGTACGGAAAAGCGTTCCGGCACCTTCGATTCCAAAAAGAAGAAAACAAAATGCATGTTTGTCGATCCATTCCATTTATTGTATTCTCCGACGTGGTTATTGTTTGATCCATTTGACACATTTAGTCTCCATGTAGTGAGTGTACTTGTTCAAAAATATTTCAAGCTCATTATGCTTTGCTCTAGTCAGTTGAGGACACTAGAGGAGGCATATACTACGAGAGCAGCACCAGACCACGTGCTCCCGCATTCAGACGTGCATTCCGCTTCTGTACCGTGCCTTGGTCCGATCTCTGTAATATGGAATCAACTGCTCACTCATTTCTTAGATCCACTGTTTATGCAGTAGAGATATCCTTAATTTTGTTAAAAAGCTGAATACACAAAGGGGTTTTGAATCGGGAATCAATCACATCCAAAGCAACATCAGATCAAAATATCATATAACTTAACTTGAGAACAAAAGGCCACTCGACCAACACACTGTAAAAGGTTTCACTGTTATTTGTATATTGATGTGTACTCCATTTTTGTTGATTGAGCATTTATTTTTATTTTATGTGTGTTATTTTTTTTTCTAGCAATTATACAGTGGAATTCACTATAGTGAAAATGCTTCACGCAGCAGTGACAAATTTTACACTCTTATAATATAATGCAAATATTTTCATTACCAATTATATTATCAGAATAACAATTTGAGTAAAAAGTCATGCAGAAGGTGTTTGATTCCCCCATTAAGAACAATGTGCGTTTACTTTTAAATGGTTACGTTAGAAATACATTTAGCCGGTTTTATAAGATGACGAGCAAGAAGGTAACTTGTCCCAGCTGTCATATGATTTTTATAAAATGCATAAAATACATGTGACATTCTTAATTTTTTTTGTCATCTACTCAACCAAATGTTCCATGTAATTATGTATTTTCACAATTAATTTGAATAATGACATAGGCCCAACATAAATAATGATTAAAAAACAGAAGCCCAGTCAAATCGATTCATCTGAAAGAAAAAGACTTCTATGAATTACATACCAAATATTCCTATTAATAAATCCATATTTAGACATCCATGTATTTTATTAAAACTTTATTACAATGTAAGCAATGTAAAACAGTAAAAATGTAAGGCAACCATCTGCAAAGCATTTGAGTTTACTCCACTTCAGGCAAATCAGTTTTATCAACTTAATTCAAGTTGGATCCATGAACTTAATACAAAAACAGTTTAGCGCACTCAAAAATATCAATTATCATTCAATTCTATAAACTTTAATTTTTAACTATGGATGTCCATAATTATCAATATTCTTGAAAATAATATAATACATATTTTTAAGCCCTACCAAGAGACCAAATAATTGGTCTAATTTAACTTTATAAATAAACAAACTTCATTAAAGTGAACACTAATTACCCTGATGGTGACTTTAAACAAAACACAACTTTTACAGCAAAACATAATTAAACACAAAGAACAAACAAATCTATTAATTAAAAACAGATTATTTACAAATTATTTATATGACCTCATAAGTAGGCACACTTTGAGCAAACACAAATAAATTCAAGAGCAGGGGATTGTGGGTAGTGTCTTTAGCCAAAATGCTTCTCCAGTGGGCATTCTCAGTAACAGGTGCAACAATGTGAAGTTCATAGTGCTCAGCCTTACAAGTTTCCCCCAGATTTTGACCCATGAATTTTTAAGACCTTTCCATGACTTTAACAAATGGATAACCTCATTAAATATAGGAGTCAAAATCAAAGATTTAAATTCCCATATATTTCCTGACTTTCCTTGGTAGAGCCCGGCTTTATAGATTTACAACAGTAACATTTATACTTCCATGTCACAGAGGTGCGCAACGTTTGAAATGGGGGTGTTGGAGGGTCGGCGATCAAGCTGATCATGTTCAAAAGCCTGTATGTTCTACCTTCACCGCCCAACTTGATATTGTATATGCTCACTGTTTAAAAATGTAAGTTGTGGTGGAGCGGTGGTGGTGTAGTGGTCTAAAGCGCATAACTGGTAATCAGAAGGTTGCTGGTTTGATCCCCACAGTCACCACCATTGTGTCCTTGAGCAAGGCACTTAACTCCAGGTTGCTCTGGGGGAATTGTCCCTGTGATAAGGGCTCTGTAAGTCGCTTTGGATAAAAACATCTGCCAAATGCATAAATGTAAGTTGCTCTGACTTAAAATGGCATAAAAGTTGACTTAATTGATTTTTTAAGTAAACTCAAATTTCTCGACATTAGATAGTTCAGTGAAGTTATAAAATTGAGCTTATCTTACAAAATTGAAGTTAGATTTTGTATTAATTTAATTTAATTTATTTATTTAAAATTCCAGGCCAAATTACCCACTGTTTTTTGACAAAGACCAAGGCCGTGTGGTAGTTTAATTACCACCCAAATTCACATCTCTGATTTATAATCCAAAAGCCATTTTGGAAAACCTTTTTGTCCAATAAGTGCAGTAGGTTTTCGCTGCACGTGGTAACAGCTCTGGCGGTAATGGACAGTTGTGAAAGTTGGAGATTGTGTAACAGAAATCTTTAAATAAATTAACAATAATAAAATGATATTGCCATTCCACCACAGTTAGTGGGAACTCTTACATAGTTGGGAAAGAAAAACAAGGATCCAGATCACGTAAACTTTTGAAATTATCCATTATTAAATCGCAGCAATGTAGTAAGATTGTAATACATCACATTTTAATAACATTTACTGAATGCATTTATACATAGCTCTTGCATGATTACTCGTTTATACGGGTCGAGTAGTCCCAGAAAAGTTGCCGGGTTAATGACATATCATATTTCCACCCCACTTTTTAAAAACCAGACAGATAATTCCAAATGCTGTCCATTTTTTTAATAGATAAAACATAAGAAAACAGTTTTTTACATAGCTCCTCAAATTTCATTTTAACTAACTTTACTGTCCTTGATATGTGCGGCTTCTATATCTTCTTGCGTGCACTTCGGAGAGAGTACACAAGCGGCGCAACTGAGGTGATGTGGGTGACGAAACCTGCGTACCCACATTGACAGATTTATTTGGCTGCGTTGATAAACAGACTTGTCCCTACATTTTCTTGATTAGTTTAATTGCTCTTCACAAGAATTTTGACTTGCGCCGTATGTGAAATTGTACACTGTAAATGTCCGCAGTGCTTTGTAGTGTGGTTCCCTCTTGCTTTAAAAATGTTATGGTCACTTTAGCGTAATGCCAAACATACTGCATTTAAATGCAAATACAAAAGAAACAGATTGTGGATTGATTTTCCATATAAAAAGCACAATTATGTGATCGACATAAAGTCTTGCTCGTCCCCATGATTTAATTGTCATCCGAACGCATGAGTTTTATCACAGAGGAGCCATGAAAATGTACTTTTACATACGTCACCCTGAGAAACAATTGCCGCCCGAATAGGGCTTAAGACATGCACATCCGCGTCAAAAAGCTCAAGTGATCGTGAATGTAAATAACAAATAGGCAAATCGTCAAAGGGTTTGCATATTATCTCACTAACTCAAATGAACAGCATAACAAAACTAATCAAAACGACATACTCCCAACATTTATCAGTCATTGTAATCTAATACAAACCAATGCACCTACAACAAAACACCTCAACGCAATGGCATACAATTCAATTAAATGATGAACAATGCACTTTAAATAATCCAACCATTAGAAACAAATTTGCTTTTAAAACTTACCAATGAAGTGCACGCAGGTCTGCAGTCAAGAGCTGTAACTTCCGATGCTCATGTCAACAGCCATCATATATAGGATCAAAGCTTTTAATTGGCTCAGGGGCAAAGGTATACTAGCCCCTCAGGCCATCGTTACATGCTCGTTGCACACGGGCATGACGTTCTCCAGATCTCTCTTGATTATCATTGAGGATGAAGGGTTAGCCCCACGCACATCAAATGAGAACGATTAAATGGCTTTTACACAACATCTTAGTAATAATAGAATTTCTCAAACGAATATAGACCTTTTTGTTGTATAACGGACATAAAACACGTGCAAGTTGTGGAAGATATATTATTTCTTAAAATACATTTATGATGATGCCATGCAATTTGCACAACAGCGCCGCCTGGAGTTCACAAGTTTGGATTTCAGGGTGTGATGAGTGACTCCAGCCAGGTCTCCTAAGCAACCAAATTGGCCCGGTTGCTAGGGAGGGTAGAGTCACATGGGGTAACCTCCTTGTGGTCGCTATAATGTGGTTCGCTCTCGTTGGGGTGCGTGGTGAGTTGTGCATTGATGCTGCGGTGGATGGCGTGAAGCCTCCACACATGCTATGTCTCCACGTTAACACACTCAACAAGCCACGTGATAAGATAGGGGAGAGAACCCCCCCCCCCCCCCCCCACAATATGCCATAGTTACTGCATTATGGCTTTGTAGGGCAGTACTTCTTTAAGGTGACCTGTAACTCTTTCCACCACTCAGAATCAAATTCTGTGTGAAATTAAAATAGCACAGCTGTATAAACTAAAGCATATGCTAATGTGAACAAAGGCAATTCTCACAGGAGTTTTGTAGCAGGAAAAGACCAGAGCAGTTGAGGAAATCACCGGTTTCTGTAAAAGAATATAAATGATCTATGAAACCCTTCATCTTTCTGATTTATTTCACAGTTCTGCACAAAACAGTAATATTTTTCACAGATCTACAGCTGTCTAAGTGGTAAAATGTGTCTGTTTCAATTTCGGTTGAGAAAGCAAGTGTCAAAAATAAATATGGATTAAATCTGTACAGGTATATAAAGTAATGTGTGTGTGTGTGTGTGTGTGTGTGTAAACTATAAACATGTGGAAGTATAAAAGGGAAAATGACCTTTGTCTATGTCCTTGTAGAGCTGGTCAATAAAAGAATCCAGTTACTCCCTCTGCTGGTCAGGAAGCTCCAGTGCATCACTTGCATGCACCCACTGACTAAGAGAACTACATAGAGGCTAATCATTTTAAAATCAATTAAGGCAAGGCAGCACAATAAGAGTGGTACATTTAGTGTAGGTTTAGGTTTTAGGCTTTTTTTGTGTAAATGAAAAGCTAATGTTACAACACAGCACACGTCTAGTTTTCCATCAGCTGTGTATTACAATCAACATCTTGGCAGTTTAAAGGTGGCCATGGATGGTTAAATAATTGCAAGAAAGAAAAAAACTATCAAAACTGCAACCTAGTCTCATAGAATGAATGTTACTATAACAAAATTTTTGCAAAATTACTTTTACATGCCGCATTCTACATTTGGCTGCAGTTGTCTGGTGAAATGAACACTAGAGGCACTACAACAAATGTGTTTCATTCACTTTCACACAAATCATGAGAACAATGGATGATTTTGACTTTATAAAGACTTATTTTTCACTCTATTACTCACACACTGCTATATGATATTGAAACACTTTTACTCTAAAGTGTCATTTGAAATATTATACATTTAAACATTTGTATTACAGACCCACCTACTATACACTTATTCCAATGAGATTAGTTTCTGCGGTAGCTCACCTGTTGAGTGTTGAACATGGAACTTTAAAAACTGCGGTTTGAGCCCAGACAAGCATACAAACTGATATGCAAGACAAAAGTGTCATACAAGCGGCACAAAATGATGAGGTGGCTTCAGAAAATGTGCTTTTCATAATGGATTATTTTAGAATACCATTGGTTAGGTTTAGATGTTGGTTTAGTGTAAGGATGTATATTTTGGGTCTACCTCTCATTTGCTTTTAGGACACTATTGGTTAGGTTAAAGTACAATTTTTGGTTGGGGAAGTAAGTTTCACTGATTAAAACCTCCACCGAACATTCCTCTTTAAAACCTACCAGTTTACGACACCGTTTCACTCACTTTTGATGCCCCTTGCAGGACATTTCACTGGGAAACAGCAGCAAAACATGTAACAAACTACATAATTTATTTTTGCAATAGATGTGTTTAAAGATCGAGTATTAAACTATATTTAACTTGAAACAGTGACCTAAACATTTTAATGTTTATGATGCAACACACCCGAGACACTACACAAGCATGTCTGATGATGGATTGAGATGGTGCAAAATTTGGAAATTACACCATAAATATTTAATCACTAATAAAATCAAAGAAATTTCCTTCAAACTTATTTAGAAGTACTACCCCACTAATTATTTTCTTGTAGAGAGATTTAATTGTGATGTCGATATATTCTGTACATTTTGTGGTCTGCAGGAGGATTTTTTTTTTTAGTTATTTTGGAATTTACTACTGGACTTGATTTTGGTCTGATTTCTGCAAGATTGTTAGAGATCATATTATTCCCAGCTTTCAACTTTGTTTTGAAAATGGTTTATTCGTTTTTTTTTAGCTATGACATGTCTCTTCATAAGGAATATTATTTGATTAATGTTCTGCTTTTGTTGGCAAAGTTTAATATTCATAAATGTAAGTATGGTGGTTATAAGCCATTAGTTTTAATTTTTAATTCAGAGGTTCAGGAATACCTAAGAACAATTTCCAATTTGAGTAACAAGCAAGCTGTAAAGTGTATTGAAATATGTAAACAATTTGATATTTTTATTTAATAAACTGTTTATTTTCCTTTTTGTTGTTGTTTGTTTTAATATACCTCTTGACTCTAGAAGTAAAAGTTTTGTAAGCATTAATAAAAAAAAAATTGTTTTTAAATGTCTGACGGGTCCTTAAACAAGCCCTCATAATAAATCTCCAACTGATTGACAAATTCACTTGTGAAATGGATTGCTGTGAACTGTATGCCAATGATTGACTTATGATCAATAATATGGTAGTAAACAACACATTGTATTCTAAAGCCGCTTTTTGTATGGTCTTAACAATAATTAAGAATGTAATGCATTTTAATTATCTGAATTTTTTTGTTTATATATATATATATATATATAAAAAATCTTAAGATCTTGCCAAACAAACTAAATCATTGTTTCTGAATACCATTCTCATGCTTGTACAGAGGATCATTTATTATCGGACAGTTTGGCCTTTGCTCTCCAGTCTACACAAAAACAAAATTGCACTTCTGAAAGATCATCTTTTTTGCAGTATCATTGGTAATCATACATATACGACACTGTCATGCACATAACCTTTGAAATGTAAAGGATATTAATATTATTATAACAGTTTAATTCAATTGACAGATGTTTACTGGGGAATTGAATCAAGGTCTAATGTATGGTTACAATCACACTACCATTAGAACAACCTGCCTAAGTATTATTCACAAAAATTATTTTCTTAAACTTCTAAAACTTTTAATAAACGGAAGTAATTTAAGAGTATATGCCCCTTACTGACACATTTCAGCCTATGATGCATTAGTATTGCAAATTAAAGACTTTCACGTGCGATTTACGGGTCTGACAAATTTAATCGCTAGTTCTCATTCAAATGAATGTCCCATGTTAACATTGGCAAACATGTTACCCTGTGAAACCATTAAAATCACTCTTAAAATGGTGTCAATTTTATTAAAACAGACGATGATTAAACAAAGCAGGTTAATAATTATACCAAAAAATTTTTATGTGCAAAATGTCTTTTCCTTACTCATTGACTATTCACATTGAACGAATCTGCTGAATAGGCAAGTAAAATTATTCACATCCCCAGATAACTGAAACACCTGTACTTTAGTACAGCGTAAAAAGTGTTCTCCTAATTCAGAAATTGCATTGGTCACCGATCATGAGCATTAAACTTGTATGAGGAAAACCCACATCACTAATGGTTGTTAATTATAGGTTTTGAAATTGAATGTCAATTTTTCAAAGTAGTTCAATTCAAAAATCACATGCCAAAATATCACACTAGCGCCATTTAAACCGTCTGAATTCTTGGAATATTTAAAGCTCTGCGGTTACAGGGGTTTCGAGCGATACACCTGTCCCCACTGAATTACACGTGCATGAAATACCTGTCTGTGTTCACAGAGGTTTCGAGCGATATACCTGTTCTAAGAGAATTTCAACTGAAATCTGCAGTTAAACATTAATTCTTACTAACTCGTTTCCACTGCTATTCTAACTGACAACTAGGTGTTCATACTCATTTTTAATAAAGAAAAAAAAAAAAAAAAAAAAAAAAATGTTGAAAGCAGGCAGAACAAGACAAGACTTCAGCTTTTGGACACCTCAGGACATCATATATACAGGATCTCCCACACCATCACCTTTTGTATGACTGGAAACATAGAAAGACAGAACAAACATGTACAGACAAACTTCGATGATGGCTTTTCCACAAAAAAATTAAAACTTGACGGTTTAGCAGTGAGACAGGAATAGAGATGCTTAGGTTTTCCATCTTGTTACTATACATATTTATCCTAATTCTGTCTCCATTTATTGCGCCTTCAAAAGCAAGGCAAGTTAACTCAAAGAATTATGCTGGACAAACTTAAGTCAAAGTGAATAATACCCAATTACAACTGATTTACTTCTATAAAGTTAATTTCCTAAAGGAAAGAAAAAAAAAGATATTTAAACAGAAAAAAAAAAAAAAAAAATCAACTGTTTTATATCAGGCCCTGATTCTATACATCATGAATTGAACGGATCATGCAAACAAAGTTTTTAGAAGAATATTTCATCTCTATAAGTTAATTCAACGCAAGAATGGTGGCCAGATATTTCAAGCTACAAAAATCACATTAAGGTAGCATAAAGTTATCCCTACTACAGTGGTTAAATCCATGTGTTCTGAAGCGATTCAGTTGGTTTCGGGTGAAAAATCAAACTGCAACTTATTTTCACTGTATAACTTGCCATTGCAATCTCTAGGCGCCATTATGATTTCAAGCTTGATTTCACTTTCTAGTGCTTGATGCATGCGCAGAGCCCTAGGTGGCGCTATAGGAACTGTACATTACACCAACACTGGAAAATAATATCCAAAAGTTTGGAAGCTGCACCACACCACCCAGGCACTGCCAAGAAAAGGCCTCAACTCAGAGCTCTAACAAAAAGGAAACTTGTGAGAAAAGCCACAGAGAGGCCAACAATCACTTTGAAGGAGCTACAGAGTTCAGTGGCTTGGAGTGGAGTAATGGTGCACCAGTCAACCATATCAAGAGCACTGCATAACGCTGCCCAACCTGGAGCAAATCTGCCGAGAAGAAAGAGCAAAAATCACTTTGTCACTGTGTGCAAAGCTGGTACACATGTACCCCCAAATAATAAAAGCATTTATTGCAGCAAAAGGTGGCTCGACCAAATATTAATGTGTGGGGGATGAATATTTATGAAAGCAAGATTTATTTATTTTTTTCACAAAAATTTAAAGTTTAAGTTTTAATATAAAATATCAATCAGAATGAAATTTCATTGTTCCATTTGTAATTCAGTAATATGAATGAATTGGTCAGGGGTCAGAATACTTTTGTAAGGCACTGTATATATATTTTAGTCATGTCGCTCACCCACACCATGCGCCGACCCTTAAAATTAATTTGGTTGATGTAACCTAATGTAGTCAGGATGATTCACCACCACTTTGTCAAATGCATATACTGGGTCCTTAAGCAAATTTTGAGAACCATTGCACAAAGTTGAGCAGATATTTGTATTAAAACCTCTGTTTGGCAGACCTGAATCTCTTATGAAATATGGGAAAATCTGACTCTGCATAGCATTACATATTGTGTGCATTTAAATGGGCCATGACAATGTCAAATTAAACCTTAATATATATCTGACTGACATAAAGTTTTGCTGGGCAATCAACTTTCTTGCTGCTTTGAATGAAATCTTCTTCTGCTTAAATATTCATGTTCAGTATGCTGCAGATTGAAATCAAACTCATTTATAAATCACTACATTTCATTTCTAGGGCCAGGCACTATATCAGACAACAAATATTAATTTGGGACTGAACAAACATTGTCATGTAGCATAGTAGATGTACATCTTATTGTTTTATATTTTATATATTATTCTTCCATAAGTATCTCAAAAGTGAAACACCAATTTACAAATCGCATCCAATAAATTCTGAAAGTATTTTTACTACTAAACAACAGTCGGTGAAACTGTCACTGTTGCGTCTTTGCCAAGTGTGGCATTCATTGATCTTGTAAATGCGTTTCTGTGCCTCCCAATGCAAGCATATGAATTTCAATAAAGGGGTTAACTTGTTGCAAAATCTGCTTAAATTTTAACCTATCCACAAAGTAGCATTATCTAGTTTAATATTTATGTTTTGTTTTTTGTTTTTTTTAAATTGTGAGAAATGCATGAAGTAATGAGCTGCCTGGGACATCAATGTCAGAGCACTGCATATCATGAAATAAAATATTCGCTACAGGACATAGTTATTGTTTAAAACCTGGAAACCACAATTTAAAAATTCCTTCATATTTCCAGGGTTTCCGAGACCATGGGTACGTTGCTAACATGTTCTTTAAAACCTCATGAACTAAAGGTTTATACATTAATGCTTTGATATTTTTTATTTTATTATTTTGTATTTTTTTTTTTTTTTTTTTTTGCAGTGTTATTTAACTGTATTCTTTACAAAACTTAACTTTCTTATATATCAGTGTTTCCCCTGCCATTACATTAGGGGGGCGCCCCGCCCCGTCCCCCCCAACGGCACCCTCCGCCCCCCCTTGAAGGTAGTCAATTATATTTTCTATATAGCGCCAGATCACAACAGAAGTAATTTAAGGTTACCTTTCCAATAGAACTTGTTCTTTTATTAAACAAACTAAGTAGCCCTTATGTTATTTACACGACGGCATGTCATTTCTGTCTCTACATGGTCGCACGTTTACTCTTCTCCTCAGCTCTCTGTATCGCGCACGGCGGAGTTCCGCCCCTATGCGCACACACACACACACACACACACACACACACACGCCTGCACACACACACACACACACAGACACGTTCGCGCGCACACAGGTGGGTGTTCGATTCCAGGTTTTCTGGTACGGAGGTATGCATAATAACAAACTAGAGTCACTATGACTGTTATTTATTTCTAAAGAGATAAGCTACAAGCTACATGTAGGATAAATACAAAGTTTCTACGACAGCTCTCTGGCATGGTGTAATGCCGCGGATACACTAGACTTTGAGACTACGGTCGTGATATGACGTCACATTATTTCAACATATAGCAAATAGTAATACACTCAAAATGTAAATATACAAATATACAATCTACTCGACTTCACTGCAAAAATACAATTTTTGTAGGGATTAGACACTCACAAGTGAGTGATTTCGGACACAGTAACAGAGTCGACACCAAGAGTCGATTCCTGTGATGTGAGTCGACCCCGAGTCTGGGGCTATTCAGAGTCGAGGAATCGACTCTTTGGAGTCGACTCCCCATCACACACTCCCACCAGCGGACAGAAAGCGTGCGTCGGAAATATGTTGCGTCAATCACCTGAAAAGAAGACAAAAATATCTGTGTTTTTTAAGCAGGGTGGTGAAGATGGCAACACTCGCTCTCCTGTAAGTAGCGCTACTGCTCCGAGTCCAAGTACAGAAAAGAGCCCAAGTGCTGCACGCCCTTTCCCTGACAAGCAGCAAAAGTCCAGTCACTAGTGATGGTCGTTCGCGAACGAGCCGGCTCTTGTAGGTGAACGTTGGGAGCCGGCTCGCATATAAGAAGAGCCGGATCTATTAATAAAAATATTTTAAAAAATTAAGATATGAACAATCAAAAGATTTAAATTAATATAATTAACTAATTCAAAGAACGAAAAAATAAAATAATATAGGCCTTAATGCTCAATCACACACATATTTGTTCTGACTGTCTGCTCAGACTAACAGCCACACCTTTTGATCCTGTCAGACACGCCGTGTCAACCAATGAACCAAAGATGCGTGATGGAGGGCGGAGCCAACTTATTATGCGGTTCAGATTGTATTCGTTTTGAATTGTTACATTGATATGCACTTTGTTTATATACATTAAAAAGTTATACTTTAAATGCACATGTTAAATAGCATCCTTTTTTACATTTATTTCAATTTGTGGGATGCAGCAGTTTTGCTAATTGTGATTTATTTGTCCTTGATATGGTGTAATATTATATTGTCAGTACCGCCGCTGCCTACACGTACTACGCAGTTTCTTTCTGGGCGAAATCCTCTCTCACAGATTGCGAGGCGGCTTAGGGAAGCAGACAAACTGAGAAAGATAGATCCTGATCAAAAAAGACTGTAGAAATAAAATAAATTAAAAAAACAACATCGTCTACACTCTGATCTAGAGTGCTGTGAAGTTGTTGCAGTATCTGGTGAGACAGAAAAGATGTTGCACTGTCGGGTCTATGATCGACTTGAGCCATACTTTATGCAGCCCTGTGAAAGGGACTTCTCAACCATGACACAGGGTAATACAAACTTTTCACAATAGGATTTGCTGCTTTTAGCTATATGTTAAGCTATCACATTTAACAGCTAATGCATTCGCAGGTCAAGTCAAACATCCGCAATAGGCTGCAAGGAGACCATCTTGCAGCATGCATGCGGATCTCAATAAATGGGCCAGACGTTTCTGACTTCCCATATCAAGAGGCTCTGGAAATGTTCTTCCAGAAGCCCAGAAAGATACACTGCAGTGACAAAAGCTGCACACTTTGTGGATAAATTACATAAAAATAAATGTTCCAATGTTTAGTTTAATGAACAGTTCAAATAATTGTTCAGTTAATATATTCAATGCTGCCATTAAAAGAAACAAATGAACACAGACAGATATTTCATGCACGTGTAATTCAGTGGGGACAGGTATATCGCTCGAAACCCCTTTAAAACACAGACAGGTACATTATAAACTAACATAAGTTTAGATCATGCGTTCATATGCACATATCACAAAAGATAAAACAGATGATTTATCGTTACTCGTCCCTTGCGTTAAAAAACTACCGCATCTTTTTCAAAATCGTCTGCCTCTGTATCATAATACAACAACCAAAAAATACAGATTTCCCCAGTTTTTTTCCTTGATTTGCTCTTCATCATCCACCAGTTTGCTGTATCTGTTATGAAAAGCCCGTGGAAAGAAGGCACTGTTATGCGCATGCGCTGACCTGAAAGTTTTGTCATGGACACACCCTCAGATACGCCACGTGTGCGTCGCTGTACTGAAACCCCTGTACTTTAGTGAATGCCCTTAAGATGATCCCCAGCTGATCCATAACACCGGATGAGATAGGAGGGGGTTAAAACTCTAAAAACAAAGCTAAACAACCAAATAAAGCTAGACTAAGCTACATAATCAGAGGCGGATGCACTTATACCATGCTGCATACCTTGACATTATCGATACATCGGACCTCCACGCAATAACTAGTTTTGCCAGAATCCACGCAGCGAGAAAGCATGTCGTCAAAGGGGGCTGCCATGTTGGGTATTTACAACCTCTGAACCCCAAGGACTGACCAATTGCGTGCATTTAATAAATCTGCCTTTTATGACAACAGTGTACATCATTAAGGACTGACCAATTGCGTGCATTTAATAAATCAGCCTTTTATGACAACAGTGTACATCATGCATACATATATATTTTATAGCAAAATATCGAACTTAAAAACCAACTTAACACTTTAAAGGGAAATTGTAGGCATGAAGCCTTTATTAAAAAACAAACAAATGTAAACGTAGAGTTGGAAGGCGGAGCAAGTACGCAGTATCCAATCAGCGATTCGCTCATTCTCAACAGCCAATCAGCGTTCAGTTTACTCTCTTGAATTCTCTACAGCGGTCTGTGTTGGGTTAAGGTGAGTGATTCCTCACAAAGTTTTGAGGGTTCGACCAAACTGAGCCAAACACAAGGTTGCGTGTGTGTTTATTTGTTTTATTTTTCGTTTTTATTCGGAATTGACAGGTCTACTTACAAATGTTGCTGGCGGAAGTGAAAAGGCTGAAAGTGGCCGAGTTGCGGGCCATGTTAACGGAGAGAGGATTGGACTCGAAAGGCCTAAAGGCCGAGCTGGTGGTTCGGCTCTTTTCTGCTATTGAATCCGATGTTGAACCCCTCAAAAGTGCAAATGAAGGGGAAATTGCTTGTGAAGCGACGGATCAGATGAATAAAACGCCTGCTGAAGAGCTGCAAAAGCCGCGTCTTTCGGAATATAAACAGGACAAAGAGCCACCTCCAATATGCACTAGTTCCTCCAAAAATACTTCTGATCAAAGCACACAAACTGAGCCACAACAGCTTTGCTCATGCATGGCCCCTATAGACATAACAAAACAACTGACCTCGCAGACTGTTGTAACAGATCACTGCAGTTTACAACAGTCAGCTGCTATTGTAGATCACGTCGTCTTGGCAACCGCTGCTACAGAGGATAATGCAGAGTCAGGATGCACAACATCAGTCTTTGCCATTTCAGAGCCAGTAGCACCACAGGAACAAGTCCAGAGTAAGTCACTTACTCAAATGCTATGCTTTCAGACTAATGCTGTACGTGTCACCCTCAGATAACTTACGTTACTGTTCATGATCATATATATATATATATATGCTGATGCCTCTCTCCTGCAGTACACCATAGAGAACCAGATGGACCTGAGACAGTGGGTACCACCCTGGAGGACAGTATGGAGATGAAGAGGCCTCATGAGGAGAGGGGCAGAGATTATTACGAGTTTAAAGAGGACATACATTACAAAAGGTACTTGCATAGATCTTTATAATAGCTATTGGAAAGAAATCTATTCTTTCTTATTTTTTTTTTAATACTATTTTGCCCTGCTTATGATCACCCTTACAAAATGTACTGTTGCGGTACCATGGTACAGTGATGAGATCAGATCGTAATGCCATTACCTACATGACTATAAATGTAGTCATGACTACATGACTATAAAATCATGGTAGTACTTTTTTTAGTTCATTAAATAAATAGTAGGGCTGTGAAACGATTACACATTTTTAACTAATGAATCGCACAGTTTTCTGTAATTAATCACAATTCATTGTGATTAAATTATTGTACTTGATACTGTACATTACAACATATGTTAAAAAAAAAATCAGAAATATATTTACTTTATACATAAAGATCTTGTAAGAAATTGGTTAGTCATCATTTATTTTAATTATTTAAATATGTATATCTTTTTTTTAATAATAGGATGAAATGGACAGATTCAATTCATATCAAACTTTATTGGCTAGAGAAATGTAGATTGGCAATAAATGATTAGACACTATACATAGGCCTACAGTTTTTGCTTTTGACGGTGGTTCGGATGAAAGTGAAAGAGCATTTTCTGGCGATGTGAAGAGATATGGCAGCTTAACCTTATCTCTTGCACAGCTTGTTCACCGCTTGCGGGTGACGTCTCCATTCAGTGAATCCACTCCCGTGTACATTATGCCGTTACACACGTGCGTCATGTGTAATTAATCATTACACGTCTCTCTGGAATACTCTATTCTGATTTTTCAATGGTGCCATCCAGCGGTCAGATATTGCCCTGTAACCACAGCACATCCGGGATTTAGACATGTCAGACCGCTCATTCGTTTCTACGAGCGGTCTCTCCTGCTTCTCTGATCACTGTACGATCTCTACAAGTAAGCTAATTAAGTAATTTAAACTAAAATCAATGTTTCATGTGTATTTATTTTCTCAAGTTGTCTTGTAATAGGCTGAATAATGATGAGTCAGATGGTCAAGTAAACACCAACAGAACTCCGACACAAACTAGAAGTTGATTCCAGCTGTTCAGCAATTTCTTTCTTCTTAAATCACGTAATTTACAAGACCTCTCCGCTTCATGTCGGGGTCCTGATCATCCTGACGTGGTTTATTGTGCGATAACAACCGTCAGACTGTACATTACCCCTTACTAATTATTCCCTTCTCCACACAATCAGTGGAGAATGTGCAGTTGTGTCGAGCATGCACCTCCTGAAAATGTATATATGCCAATTCATATGCAGGAAAAAGTTTGGAAAAACATTAGTGAAATTTTGCACATTGTTCAAAGATGCCTGGGTGTGTTCCTGGCAGACAGGATGCCTAACTCCATCTCACCCTAATCGGAGCCTGTAAGGCTGAGTAGCCTGCCAGGAACAACTTGGGACCCCTTTCTCCTATTGTGTGAAGGCAGTTAAATTAAATAATTGCGGAAATAACGCATTCAATTTCCCAGCCCTAATGTATATAAGCTTATAGTAATGGTTTGACCTTTGATATTTTTGGTATTGTGTTAAACTTGTAATTTTGTCTTAAATTATGATTGTTGTCTAATTCAGTATAATGTACAAAACAGATTTGAGCATTTCTAATTTGTTTATTCGTTTCTTTTACTCAGAGCTAAGACACCAGAGCCTCTGATGGAAACTGGAGATGATGCTGAAATAGATTTTGAGGATGTTCGACTTGATTTTTGTGAGTTCATAAAGATCCACTTGAAGCTCAGATATTGATTAAATAATAAAAGAAAGTCTCTCCTCTTTATCAATCATGTTTGTGTTTTTCAGATAACTGTGACCTGCATTTTGAAGTGGGTTCGGATGGAAGCAGCGGACAGCCTCTGTTCTGGGAGAAATTCCCGCTGCTCTGGTCAGGGTGTAGGATGACCCACGGATTTTGTCAAGGAAAGGTTGGATTCGAAGTCAAGGTGTGAAATTGAAGTTTGAATCCTCTAAATGTAACATTCAGCCTTTCCTTTCTTTCTTGGATTTATTAAATAGCACCTGCTTCTGCATGAACTCCATTTTCGTTTCAGAGAATGATTCTCCTTTTTTCCCCATTTATTTCTGTCTACAGTTTGTGAAGCATCTGTCAGCACCTGCATTAGGCACAAATTATGATCCCGATCAGCACATGCTCCGAGTGGGCTGGTCTTTGGACAGCACAAGCCTTCAGTTAGGTGAGTATAATATAATTAAAGAACATTCTGGTGCGTTCCTTTATCAAAACATTATAGAAACGGTGTATATGTTGTTGACTAAGTCTTATACAGCAACAAAAAGGACTATTTGAAATAAAGAATTTTGTCTCCTGAATATTTGATTCCCTTATCCACAGGTTGATTGATCAAATTATTTTTTTTGCACACTCTTGTTGTCCCAGGAGAGGTGAAGCTGTCGTATGGTTTTGATGGACGGGGGAGAATAGTAACAGGAGGAAAGGAAGAGGAATTTGGTGAGCCCTTCTCAGAAGGAGATGTCATCAGCTGCTTTGCTGTGCGTTTCGAAACTAATTTTGATACAGTAAAGTCGTTTATAGGATGCATACTTAAAACACAACATTATTCTTGATGGGTTTATTAATTTCAGGCTCATTATCAGTTGGTGTCCATTTTCTTCCCCAGTTCATTAGTGAGAAAGGAGAGGCAACACTTTCATTTCACAAGAACGGACGATCTCTTGGAGTGGCATTTCACTTGACTTCTCTTACTCTTGGGGGTCAAGCTCTCTATCCCCACGTACTTTGCAAAAACTGCTCGGTTTCTGTAAATCTAGACCCAGAGACTACTTGGCATCCTTTTCCCGCTGGTTTCAGCACACTGTTTACCCTTCCTCCTGGTCAAAGGACTCGTGCCCCTTTGCCAAAAGCATCTAAAAAGGATTGTGAGGTGAAGAGAAATATTTAAAGAGTTCTAGACCCTTAAACAAAATTAAAAACTGATTAAATCTTTGTTGCTGGTACATTTGTAATATTTTGAGATCACTATTTCTCCATCTCTCAGGTGTTGATGATGGTTGGTATGCCTGGTTCTGGTAAGACCCACTGGGCTCAGGCTCATATGGCCCAATACCCACGGAAACGTTACAATCTTCTGAGTACAAACTCTGTTTTGGAATGCATGAGGGTGAGAAAAGACTGTTTAAGATTATTTTATGTAGAAGCACAATATCAGATACTTCTAGTGCAGTGGATTTTAACTGGTTTTGCTTTAAGAATAATGTCAAGACAAGTCATAAGCCCAACAACATGCAACACGATTAACATGTATGGTTTCCAAACATCATGGTTTTTGAGTGCATGCAATGCAAACTGTCCATATTGGCATCTGCCTAATTTGGCTAGCTTTTACCATATGACCGATAAATGTGCACCAAAAGACCTTAAAGTTTGACTGGACGCTCTGTCCGTGACGTCAACAACAAAAGACATGGGAAGCAAATCCTTCCTTTTTGAAAAGTTGATAAGTCTATGTTTTTATATGGTTGCTTTTTGCATTTAGCAATTTTCCCTGCTGTCCGCAACACCATCGGAACAGATCTGCAACCCACCAGTTAAGAACCACTGTCTAGTGTTCATTGAGTGCAGTGGTAAGAAATACAGTATCTTTATCATTGGCCTAAATCACTTTTGCTCCTTATAGGTGCCCCCTGGTGCCAATCAGAGAGAGCTGATGCTGCAACAGGCCACTCAGTGTGTCAGTCAGCTGATCAGAATAGCTGCAACCAAGCGGAGGAACTACATCCTTGACCAGGTAATGAAGGATACGTATGTGGTCCAAATATGAAGGCTAAGGTGGGGTACAGCTTAACGAATTGTCTGTTTATACATGTTCTCACTCTCAACCCTCTTCTCAATCCCAAGGCCAACATTTATCCATCTGCCCAGCGACACAAGATGCTCTGTTTCCGTGGTTACCAGCGAAGAGCAGTGGTGGTTTTTCCATCCGATGAAGTATGGAGGAGACGTCTCTTACAGCACCAGCAGGAGGAGGGCATGGCGATTCCACAAATGTCTCTTCTCAAGGCCAAAGGTCAGACATCCACACGGAAAAAAGCTATACTGCTATACTTCTCATACTATTTTTCAGTGTGTATGCTGTGCACAGTAGGCAAGTTTTCTCTCAATACTACATTTTTCAAAATGTGTATTGTATAATGCAATGCTCTCAATGTTCCATTTGCAGTGTGACCATGATTTTATGTTTTATTTTTTTTACATCTCTTACACAAAATTGGAATAAAAGTGCAAAATAAACACATAATTTTACATGCGGTGCAGGGAGGTCATGTGATAAGAATATAGCATATAACTGTTTCAAATGTTTTCTGTCGCATACTGTTTTGCATGCTATTTTTTAAATCGTAGGCAGTAAACTGTATATACACTGTGCAATTAGTACACAAGTATTTCATGAACTACCTCTAACAGTGAGGTAGAAACAAGAACCATTTCTTAAAGGGATAGTTCACCTTTAAAATGAAAATTCTCTCATTATTTACTCACCCTCATGCCATCCCAGATGTGTGTGTCTTGTAAGCTTTTAGGAAAATATCTCCGCTCTGTTGGTCTTTACAATGTAAATGAATGGTGATCAGACATTTGTAGCTCCAAAGAGCAAATATAGGACACATAAAAGTAATCCATATGGCACCAGTGGTTAAATCAATGTCTTCACAAGCAATATAATATTTGTAGGTGAGAAAGAACAATATTTAAGTCCTTTTTTTTTTTTACCTTAAATCTCCACTTTAAATTTCAGTTTCAGAAAGTGAAACTAAACCGGCACCACATGTGACTTTCAGATGTAGAAGGTAAAGTTGAGATTTAGAGAAAAAAAATACTTAATTATTGATCTATTTCTTACCCACACCCATTATATTGCTTCAGAAGTCATGGATTTACACTAAAGTCTTCTGAATTAATTATTTGCTTCCTTTGTGATTTTTTTTTTTTTTTTTTTTTTTTTTTTTTTTTGGAGCTACAAAGGTCTGATCACCATTCACTTTCATTGAATGGATCTACAGAGCTGAGATATTCTTAAAAAAATATTTTTGTCAAACACATCTGGGATGGTAGAGGGGAAAGTAAATTAAGAGAGAATTTTCATTTTTGTGTGAACTATCCCTTTAAAGTAACTTCTGACAAAACTGTAATGGGCGACCTTTTTTTGTCTCTCTTCCTGGTTTTCCAGTGAGTTTCACACTACCAGAGCAGGGAGAACACCTGGATGAGGTTATGTTTGTGGAGCTTGGCTTTGACGAGGCCCTGAAACTCTTAACAGATTATAAAGAGGAAGCACGCAGCCATCTACCCACACCTCCCAAACGCAAAAAGCACAGGCACGGAAGCCAAAAACACCTCATCCATCTTTATGGTAATAATATGTGAAAAATAGATGCCATGCATTGACAAATTTACTTCTGCTGTTGTATTGTATCATTCCTTAAATCATAAAGTTGAATGCATATTAAAGAACAGGCAATGACATTTTCTCATTGTTTTGTCGCAGGATGGAGAGGAGCACCATTTAGCTGTCAGTTACACAATCAAAACTCACTCCAGAAATGTCATGTAGGTTTATTCAATTATAAATGAGCTTTTCTTACACCATTAGATATCAAAACAAAATTGACCCTGAAATATTTGATGTACTGATTTTGGTGTTGATCATGGTCTTAGGGTCGGCATCTGTCTGCTTTTGGTCAGTCTTATGGATGCAGCAGTGACCCACAGAGATACCGGAAGTATTATAGACCATATACTGGACAGGTGAGAAAACATTGACTTTACAGAAATACCAAAATGTCATATTGGAATAGAAAAGTGCCATCCCCAAACTGTTGGCATAGCATTATGATTTGTCTTCACAGAAATGATTGGAATAGCAAAACCCATTAATTATAATCACTTATGACTATAATAGTGGATAAGCAACATTCAAAATGTGAATATACTCTGGCTAAATCATTGTTTTTCTTCTTGCAGTGGAACTTGTCTGACCAAAACCAGAATTATGGCAACCTAAATTAAGGCTTTTCAACATAAGACAGCTTTTGTTAATCACTTTGCTGTTTTTAATGAAAAATGAACTATGCTTTTTTTTTTTTTTTCTTTAGATGTTCCTTTTTTTTGTGATGTGTCATTCATTTTCAACACCTTTGAAAACTGACTTTTACTATACACCACAAACTGTTAGAGCACATTTGCGCCAATTGAAGAGGTCTTGATTTTAATATGAAAATACGTTGAATTCAAATTTATTAAGGGGTCCATTTACAAATGAATACATTATATAGAAAACTATGGAAAATATTTTACATGCAATCAACATAAGAACTTTTATGTATTTTGAAAATAGCTAAACCTTTTACCACTCACTAGTATACAAAATAGAAGACAGTATATATATATTTTTTTTTTTATTTTATTTTTTAGAACTGTTTTATGCCAAACAACTCAAAATATGCTCATTTTGCAAATAGCAAGTGATGTGATCACTCATCTCTGTGCTGACTGTTACTAGTAGAGGTTGTTCTGAAGTATATTAGCAGTCAGGCATCACTCTGAAACAGCAGCACTGTACCTTTTGCTGAAGGACTCATCTAATTGAAGTATTTCCTGTAGAGAGTGTCAGTGCCATATTACATTTCTGAGTCATTTTAATATTTCTTTAAGATCTTTCAAACTATGGATCTCCAGATTAACGTTATTATTTGGAAACTTATGACAAATCTTGAAAAATGCATTTGATTTATGAAAGGTGTCAGAAATTCGAAGATATAATCAGGCCTAACTTTTGAAATATACAGACTGTGTCTTGAAATCAGTTCTCATGTTATGCCAACTTGTATTGTAATGTTTCTTGCATGTTTTTGCTCATGAGTGATTATGTAAAAAGCTCAAAAGGATGGTGTGGTGGTTGATTTCATTGTATTATACAAGTTGACCTTACCGCTCAATTAATAAGTAATATATCTGTGGATTCATGTGCCTCAGAACCCCCACATCTGTAGAAATCTCTAATTTTCTCTGTCGTCAAAGAGCACTTTAACAGATTAAATGACACATTGGAGCATGTTGTAGATAGATGATTCATCCTCAAAATTTTTAAGATTAAGACACCATAGTCTGAGTAAATCACAGTTCTGATTACTGAACATAAAACTCAACACTGAGTCAGCCTGCACTGGTGTGGTTCAGCTCTATTCCCATGAGCAAAGGTTTACATAAGGAACTTTCACCTGTAGTAAAAAAAAAGTTAAACTATGCATGTATAGAAATTTCAAAGCTGATTTTAATACAATTCTGCCTGCAAGGATGTCAATGGAGCGCATGTATACTACATGTACATGACCAAATCTGTGTAAAGTGACGGCACAGATACTGATCACCACTGATCTCTGCACACAGAGGAGATCTCTGAACAATGACTCTCTCTTTACCATGCAGGTCAACACATTTGCTCTCCACAATGATCCCCTGACACTCCATTTACATGCACAGGGAGATATTAAGAGCCCACGGAAAAAATCTCTCCTATTGTAATCCCTGTGGAAAGTCTTTGGGAAAATGGTCACTTAGATGAGTAATAGCACACATCTGCTCAACAAGCCACACAATATGGAGGAATCATTCAAGTCTGTTAATGTGATGCGCCTCAATGGCCTGATGCTGTACATATAGCACAGACCAATCAGCTTTGAGCTCAAGTAGATTTCAGCAACAGTTAAACTGTTGAATAACCTAGTTCCACTGGTATAAACATTTACTTATATAATTAATTATGTTGGCTTAAAGCTGTTTCTATCGTTTCTATCTATCCTTCAAACTTAAATGTTTTATAACTAGCTTTCAGACAAGGCTTTGTCAAACCAACATCAAAGTTTGTTTTGACAAGCTTTACTTAAAGTTCACTTCTATTCAAACGAATGGGAGAAATTGGAACGCTCAACCAAGGAGCTCTGAGCGTCAACAGATGTAGATATGAAGTCCCGCCTTACAGTTAAATGAGCCAATCACTTTTAGATACAGACATCACCTGTCAATCAACTTTAGAACACGCACGTAACACTACTTGGCTATACAGGCCGGGAAAGTTGCGTTTTGTTTTTTAAGCGTAAAATGAGGTAAAGAATCACAATTTATGATTCCAGTATTGTCAGATTTTATTGCTGCTTTTAAATATATACTTTGATAGTAATCTTGACCAACCGTGTTTCAGATTTTGGTCTTTCTCCGTTCAAGTAGATAGGAGCTGCACAAGCATGACTGGAAATAGGATCCCGAGAGCGTTTCAAAGGTGGCCGACAGTGGATTGACTTGCTAGAGAGACTTTGGGCTAATTCAACTAATTTGAGAGTTTACACTTTTCATTTGCCTCAGAACTGATTTGAAACACTGGCTGTGTCTCAAAACTTTGAAAGATTAGACAATATTTTTGGTCCTCCCAAATGATGTCTAGATGGGCAGTTCACTAGATTTTGAGACACACACAGACAATGTTTGTTTACACTTTACTCAATATAATCAATTACATAATTTCTAGGTCTAAGAAGAGACGTTTGAAAGGGTTTTCTCAAGGATTCAGGTAGAACCTCTTATCTACTTTCTAATTTTATGTATTTAGGTAAATTTCTAGCGAACTGCATTTTTCTAATGGTTGTGTTATTATAATACATGGCCTCAATATTGATTGAGCGACTATATGGAATTATTGTACTTTTAAAAATTATTCTGAAACACAGGACAATATAAACTGCAAAAAAATGTAAAAGGTATTTAAAGAAATATCCCAGGTTCATAACAATTAAGCTCAATCAAGAGCATTTAAGGCATAATGTCGATTAACATAAAATATTTGTTTTCTTTAAAAAATAAATCTGGATTACAGTTAGGCACTTACAATGGCAGTGAATGGGGGCCAACCTGTAAACGTTAAAATATTTAACATTTCAAAAGTTTAGCCACAAGACAATATGCGTGCTAACATGGTTTTAGTGTGATAAAGTCGCTTCCTAACGGTTGCTGTGTAAAGGTATATATATTTTTGGCATTGTTTTTTTCCATAATGAAGTAAAGTCAAAGTCAAAGTACCTTTATTGTCCCACAAGGGGAAATTGAATTTGCAGCAAATACTCAACATAAAACACATAACATACAACAACACTCACCAACAAAACCAACCAGCAAGAAGGAATTCACATTAACGCCCAATGTACATAATTTATAATAAATAAATAAATAAAGTACAGGACACCAACAAGTGCAAAAATGCAACTTGTGCAAGTTAATATAAAGTGCTAAGTGCCATTAAGGTGCCTCACAGCTGCCGGAACGAAAGATATGTACATCCTCTTTGTTCTGCAGCTACGAACTCGATAACGGCGCTCAGAGGGCAAAAGCTCAAACTCTGTTCTAAGGGGGTGATCCTGTGAATGAGCTATAGCCCTAACTTTCCTCTGTACCTGTTTTATGTATAACTCCCCTGGTTGAGCCTGACCTATCCTGGAAATCTTACTCGCCACTTTGACCAGACTACCAAGTCTGTTTTTATTTGTCAGGGAGAGGCTAAAAGGTAAAAGACACAAAAACGATTTAAACAACTCTACAGCTCAAATAATACACAAGCTTTAACAGTAAAATATAAGTGATTTTATAAAATTATACGCTTCACATTTCTGCCTTTAAGCCCTCCAAAAATTGTCCCGATTCACTTCCATTGGAAGTGCCTCACTGCAACCTCAATTAGTGCTTTTTTAAAAGAGAAGAAGGGACAAATACAAATTATTTGGTGGTAACAAGCATTATGCCACAAATGCTATCGATTGAGCTTAACTTGTATTGAACCTGGAACATTTAAACTTTAATGAAATTGTTACCAGTTACAGCATCTAAAATATACACACTTTCCCTTATACAGTACATGTAGGCTATTTATATTTGAACCTAAATCTTGAGTGCATATCAATTTGATTTGTCAAATACCCATTTATACATTATATTGCATTGTAAAAAGAAACACATAATTGCATTTGCCCTGTATAGGGTGTCTGTTACTCTCTACACTTCCATGCTAGGTTCAATCTGCAAAATTTTCCAGAGACCGAGAAGCACATTGAAGCCGTAGAGTGACCAAAGAACCATGGCTCTTCAATGGCTCTAAATTCAGATAGCATTCATCCTTGCTCTGTCAACTGCCCTGAATGGTCAACAGATGCACACAATCATAAAGGACACCTGCGAGAACAAGCCCCCCCCCCCCCCCCAAAAAAAACTAATGCGCTTACGTTTAAAAACTGTGGAGGAAACCAAGTTAATTCCAGCCCTTTAGACAGAGTAACAAAAGATGAGCAATCATATGTGCTGAAATTGCAGTTAGGCCTGACCTGTTATAAAGATTTCCTCAGGACTAACTGGTCAGTAGAGGCGGGGAACCTGCAGAGTCGTGGATAGGCTGAATCTGCATATCCCCAGGCCTTCCTCGCACAGCCGCTGGAGGTCGGTGCTGTCATGACAACCTCAGATGGAGAGGTTGTCCTGTTGAAGAGAATTCAGGAGGTGGCAGAGGCAGCAGGGCTCTTAGACATACCTGGTGAGCACCCGGAGCCAAAGGTGAGATAAACTAAGAGGTTTGTTGGAAATGAATAGTTGTTACTAACAAAATAGTTCTGTGTCAAACTTTTTTGGTTGACTTGATTGCTAATTTGAACAAACCTTTATCTTGAGTGTTAAACTTTGCCACATATCTTATCTTGCACCGTTACACCCTCTCTACACCAGATGCAATTGTTGCATCAATAGCAAATCAGGTCCATTATAATCAATGATGCAGTCCACACTGACAGTGACAAGATGCCCCATTCTATTGCTAATATGCTGCAAAACTACTAATCTTGAGTTCATATCAATTTTATTTGTCATTCCAATTTATACATTATATTGAAATGTAAAAAGAAACTACTCCTGCCACTTTATTATCCCGCCTGTCAAAATAAAATAATTTTACTTTCCAAATATCAAAGTGTGAATCTTGTTGTCATTCATTTTATTTGTTACTTATTTAAACTTCTGATCCTTAGATGAAAGCCAGTTCCTAAAGTTTTTGATCTCTGGTCAACTAAAAGTTGAAGAATATTTTGTCTAACCATATGCCTATACGTAGATTTAGCAAGAAAAATATATATAATAACTAGTTAATAAAAGTTATTTTACAAAAATAAAAACAAATCATTTAAAAAAAAAAATACAAATAAAGCTAAAAAAAGAAAAACACTCAAATTTACAAAGAATTATAATTAGTTGTTTTAGTGTCTTTTTATTACAACATAACACTAATAAATACTTTAACCTTAAGGTTTTCTTTAGTCTAATTTACAAAACGCTGATATTACGGTCAATTATGTTCATCGAAAATGAAACAAGTTTGTTTGCTCTATTTCTTTTATTATTATTGTCATTTTCATATGAGAATTATTTACTCCTGTACACTTTTTTTTTGTGTGAAACCAAAGCCAGCCTGACCAAATGACATGGACATAAATAGCATAAATTGGCATGTGATACACATCATCAGTTAATACAGACATATCAATATCTAGTTGCCCACAATTAAAGAGCAACTTATTTTCTGGACATCAAGAAGAGAGAGGTTGCCCATGAGAGAACCTTCTGCAATTCCCATGTTTTAAAAAAACAATGTAAACGTGTTGTGATAAGACAATAGAACTACACTTTTCATATTCTGTCCAGAACTAGAAGCTTTAAAATGTTTGCAATTCATGTTAAAGAATAGAAAGAGCAAGAGAAGACCACCAACAAAAAGAAAATGACTTAAAACAACATAATTATCCATCAAACAAAAAATATCCTTCAAGCCAATCAAATATACTGCTACAAAACTATTATACAAAATAAAGAAAGAAAAAAAAAAGAGGAAAATACAAGAAAACAAAAACAACAGAAATGCAGAATTCATCAGAAAATTCTTAACATTATATCAGATAAGAAGGTAACGTAGAAAAAAAAAAAAAAGCATTGCTGCAACTCATCTGATACATGTGGTCAACAAGTAATTTATCATCTTCATATTAAGATTGGCTACTGCAAAAAAATGGGCCAGTATTTTACAAAGCAATGTATAACAAACAAAAAAAAAATTCAACAAGAAGTTAATCTTTAGCGACAGGTGCATTTAGTAGCAATCATCTCCTCATATTCCTTGTAGGCAATAGAGCCATCATTCTCAATGGTCAAAACACTTAAGGGATTATATTCTGATGGTACACATGAAGGCCTGGGGACGGAGGAGTCTAGCTTCTCATAAATGATATTCTGAACCATTGTATGTATAGGTGACCCATAGATAAACCCCACAACCCTTGGGCAAGATCCCTTACAGTACCTCGGATTGTATTTGTAAGGCGCTATAATCCAGTGGTCCAATTTGAGCTGACTGAAACTCACTCTGAAATCATAGAGGTCACAGTCATCTGTTGGAAAGTCATACATTGGGAGGATATCTGCCAAACTAGTTACTGGACTTGCATTGGTACTCTTTAAGGTGCCACGTCTCTTACGTGAGGTTGGCTCCCATGATCTGGACTTTCCATCCCAGTTGTTTGATGTTAGGTCTACCATCCTACTCTGTGAGGCCTTTCTCTGGTAGGCGACCTCACTGGTATCATTCAGATACAGAAGAAGGGATGGTGACCTGTGAGTTAACTCCACCGGGCTCTTATGGATCTGGCCTCCATGTCTGGGGATGACATTTTCAACACAGGTCAAGTTGATAAGCAGATGGATTTCCTTCTTATGGGACTGGATGAGTGGATGGAGGAAGGAAGTGACATCCACCTCCACCCAGCGGCGACGGACCCTTCTCTCTGTGTGGACGCGGAAGCTGAGCATGGGGACAGAGTGGTGCGATCTCAAATGGTGACACATCTGATCGTTTGAGGTTTCCTGTTCCTTCACGTCGAGATAACAAAGCGATGTGAAGGGGGCGATGTGGTTATGGTCGAAGGAGTAAAGCAGAACAGACTTAAGTAATCGCTCCTGAGACCTCACTCGATTAAGACTGTAGGAGATATCCTGCATGAAAAATTCTGCAGAGATAAAGAGTAGCACTGAGAAACAGCTAAATTAAGTTTAAAGGAACAGTTCACCCAAAAATGACAATTCCTGCATCATTACTCATCCTCATGCCATCCCAGATGTATATGACTTTCTTCTACAGAACACAAATGAAGATTTTTAGAAGAATATCTCAGCTCTGTAGGTACATTTAATGCAAGTGAATGTTGACAAAATCTTTGAAGCACCATAAAGGCATCAAAATGACAAAACACAATGTTATTTTTAGTTTTGTTTAAAGTGATTACATCAAAGTTTTTTCCATAACTGTCCAAGGGTATTTGGGGTAAAAATCCCCCTGTTGCAGGGGCTAAATGCCCCCATAAAAGAAAAAAAAAAATTCTTAAGTGAGGCTAAAAGATTTGTTCAAAATGGGCTCACATTGACTGATAAAATCACAATAGAAAATATTATTAATAGCATCTTGCTGTCTCAATTATTTCCATTTTTTTTTTTAATGTTGTACTATAACTATTGCCCCTATTTCTAACCAATATCACCATGAACACCCTGTGGGCACTTTACTCCAAACCCCCCCACCTTCAAAACAGTCACAAATTATGTTGTGCCATCAATATTCACAAAAAATAAAGATATTTTTGCGATATTGATACATTTTGTGACCAGAAAAATTATAATTAAATTAATAATTGTTCTTAGGGGAGGGTGACCAGATGTCCTGGTTTTCCGGCAGACAGTCCTGATTTGTGATGGTCTGCCCCCGACGGGAGCTGTCCTCGGAAATGTCCCTGTTTTTACAGAGCATTCAAAGCAGTCGGCTTAATGAAAATACATGGCAAGAAAGCCCCTATTGAAGCCTACCAGCAACAACGTTAATCATGTGCCGTAATTTTGACCAACAGAGGGGGCTGCTCGCTATAGCAGCTTTAAGTCATTCCTCTTCCTTTACTGATTACTTGTTCATGCCAGTTTTGCCATTAAGAACAGGAAGTAAAGGTTTGCAGGGTAAATTTCAACAGCTGTGAATGGGAGATCAAAGCACATATTATTTTCATATTTAATATTGAGTCAAATAACTAAAAATAACTAACCCCCCCCCATTGTACGAGTTGGTATCGCCCAAATAGACGACAGTGTCACGTTGTACCTGTAACTTTTCTCATCTCTGGCCAGGATACATGAACCCACAGTCGTTTATTATTACCGGATGAGGATTTTTAAAATGTATTTTATAGATAATGCCAAGGCATATTTTCATTCACAGGTATGAATCCCTGAAATTATCAGTTTTTTTTTTTTTAAATAACTATCCAGTGTAAAATGTCTTCAAATGTATATAAAGCATTCTTAAATTTAAATGCAGATGCATAGAGGATTTGGCATTCAGAGCGTCAAGCGCCCCCTGCAGGAGTAAAACTTAAGAGACAGTCAAAGGCTGACAATGTGCAATTTCGTTCAGTAGGTGTGGTACCCACACAAAACTTTCGTATGAATTTAGAAAACATTAAACATATCACATGAGTCATATGTGGAGTCAGTGAAGATTTTAAAAGCATCCAGAAATGATGAGTTGTTTTTAATGGTGAGGGAAGCAGACAGGCATTTCAGTGTATAAATATTTAAGAGTATGCAATGAATATACTTTTTATTTACATATCTGTGCATTAATTTGAACTGTTATATTGTATTGTGTAATGAACCCCTCCCCCCCACCCCCCACCCCCCACCCCCACTGGACTCACATTTGGGTATATTACAGGGTAATATAACACAAAGCATAATGTTATACATTTACACTCAGTATTTAAAAAAAAAAAATATATATATATATATATAAAATAACAACAAAAACGAGAGATTTAACAGCTTAGAGGTGAGGCACATACTAGTTATGTCATAAAGAAGTTATATATTATATAAAATTAATGCATTAAAAATAAGAATACAAAATTAATAGCATGGGGAAATAAATTAAATGTATAATTAAGTATCTGCAAAGAACAAGAATAAATGTAAGTCAGCACAGTACACCTTCCTGGGAAACAAGTGACTGAAAAGAAGCATCCTGCATAAGAGTTCATCAAAATAAAAGGTATAATTAAGAAAAACAGGTCCATATGAGATAACTGATAGAAACGGTTAGGTGAAATGGTGTAATAATAATAATTATTATTATTATTATACAATATTGAATATCCTTGTGTCATTTCTACAATGTGGAAAATATCCCCAACAATGAGGCATCTAAGGGTGCCAATCCCGCCTTCAGAACTTTATTTCAGGCCTTGATATTGTCCACGTGTTTCACGTGATTTCAGTTGTAATGCTGAGGGAAATGCTCATTTCTTTATAAATTCCTCTGCCACTTTGCCAGCAAGCCAATTAGTAGCCTACTGTCTTACTTTTAGGAAAGTGCTAGGCTTCATTGAGACATATTCAACAGAGTATGATATAGGCTACCACAGATCATCACATTAATACAATCGCCATGGTCAAAATCAGGGATGGATTACTGACTGGGCCAATGGGGCCAGTGCCCAGGGGCCCTTGACTACCAGGATCCCTGTTTTTCATTTCAGATATCTGGTTACCATACCTTATGGTGTGCCGTTGTATACCCTAATTTTTAATAGCATGATCAATTGCAATTTCAATATCAGCTGCTATACCTGACACTTCAAATGGGACAAAAGTAAACTAAATAAGCTCATAACAATGTACAGTTGTGATGCATATGCTTCTAAAGCAAACACATCTGCTAAAGCATATGTAAGGCTATGCATATCGGATTGAATCAATAAGAAACTTCACTGATATTTGAAGCATACCTCGGTTTTGTTCGAGACACTCCTCTCGAGGTGTGATCAGGCGGGCGGTGTTGTACAGGTGAGCGGCCTCGTGACTCCTGTCGTGTTTCGATGATAATTTATACAGTCTCTTCATGTAGCGCACATATCTGGAGTCAGGTTTGGCACGTGGTGTATTGTCTCCCCATGGATCTTGCTCTGACAGAGCCTTTAGCAAGGGGCTCAGGATGTTGCCATGATGAAGGGAGACGTCGGGCTCGACAGAATCGTTTTCAAAGTTGTAGCACGATGTAAATGACAGGCCGATAACAGCGATAATGATAAGAAATCTGGTTAGGGAACTAAGCACGCCACATTTTGAAAGCTGCGGCGCCATAATAAATACAATCCCGGTGAAAACTTTAGGAGTCTTCGGCCACACTAAACATCCGTCACCCTTACCTGACAGACAGGTGTGCGCAATCAGGGCCATCTTTTTGCACCAAAGCCAGTGTAGAGATACACAAAGTGTGGATCAAGAAACCTTTTCAAAGGCTTTTGTTTCACACATCTGAAACAACGTGGTTTCGTGTAGCCTAATAATAATAATTTACATACTTTTGAATATGGAACAGCTATAGCTAAAAATGACTAAGCAAATGATTATAGCCTAGAAGAAAGTTATGGTTTAGTTTTAACACAAATGAGTGAGTGAGTTCGGATAATAGGAATAGCGGTAATGTGTCTGTTTAAAATGCAGGATTAATCACGATTGAATTTAGGGGAGCATGGGGAGGCCAAACCCATTTATCTTTACTAATACCGACAGATTTAAAAAAAAAAAAATATATATATTTTTGTTGTGTGACGGTCACATTAAAACTGATTTGGAACCTTTTTATCAGGCCTTCACACCCTAAAGTCCATTACTTTAAAAAAAAAAAAAAAAAAAAAAAAATATATATATATATATATATATATATATATATATATATATATATATATATATATTAAAAAAAATTACATGTTAAAAACTATGAAACAAAGCATTAAATAAACAAACCTATTCGACATGATAATTCGACATTGAAAATACATTTTTTTAAATTACGACCCTAATAATGTTTTATTCTAGAGATTAAATATATGACAAGTGAGATGAAAACAAAGAAAATCAAAGTAAATATAACTTGAGAGCAGAATATTTTGTTAAGCATAATTTCCAATCAAGCTTTAAAAAAGTGTCAAAATATAATTTAAGTGTGTGTGTTTAGGATAGCCTACATGAAATGTTAACGGTGCAGTAACACTTTTAATCGTTATTAATGACATCTGTGACCGTTAAGTGAACTGCAGTCAGCAACCTGTTGCTCGTGCACACACTCCATAGGGATGTGAGCGAGCATCGGCCAAAACATTGCCATAACATACAAAGAGACTGAACATGATTCACTGACATCATGCTGACAGATGAGGTAGCATAATTAAAATGACACAGTTATGATTGTTTTACTACAAATTTTGAGACTGTATGTTATATTTGACTCTCCAACACTGGAACAGGGCTAAAACAAAGTGTGACTATAGGTCTGACTATACAAGACTGTAGTTTGAGTTAATCACTTTTCTTTGCATGACACATTGACTGCATTTATAAGATAGCCTGTGTCGGTGTTAGCTAGCTAGTCACCTTTATCAATAGCTGTTAGCTAAATTTGGTGGATGATGACAGTAGCTGTTTATAAAATAGACTGTACATTATAAATATGTTGACACAATTCAGTATTGATGTGATTCCTTCACAACTGTCATTTTGATATATCGATGCGATATTGTTTTATAATAATAGAATGAATATATTTTCTGTATAACCAAGTTACGTTACACTAATGAATGGGACATTTTGCATTATCTTGAACATTGTCTAGCATCATCCTCCCTCATGTGGTACCCTTCCTGCCCATCCTGACATGAGCCATACTGCTCTTTCTGTGCATGATTTCCTGCAAGACAGGAATGTCAGTGTTCTGCCATGGCCAGCGAAGAGTCCGGATCTAAATCCCATCGAGCACGTCTGGGATCTGTTGGATTGGAGGGTGAGGGGTAAGGACATTCCCCCCAGAAATGTCTGGGAAATTGCAAGTGCCTTGGTGGAAGAGTGGGGTAACATCTCACAGCAAGAACTGGTGCAGTCTTATGCACTGCAGGACTTAATGCAGCTGGTGGCCACACCAGATACTGACTGTTACTTTTTATTTTGACCCCTCCTCCCCCCCCCCTTAGTTGCAGAATCTTTTTATGTTTATACAAATATTTACACATGTTAAGTTTGCTGAAAATAAAAGCAGTTGAAAGTGAGCGGACGTTTGTTCTTTGCTGATATGTGTGTGCATGTGTGTGTGTGTGTGTTAATTACATCACTGTAATTTCCATCACATAACAATACAGTATTTTAGATCTGGCTACATGCTTTTCTCAATTCTGAGTACAAGCACTTCACTCAGCTGTCTTTTGCAACATGAAGCTCGACACATCAGTTCATTTATTTTAGGGTATAATGGGGCTAAAGGCAACCCTTAAGGAAATTTTGCTGTTGTCTGGTCACAAAACATATCAAAGTACAAATATAAATACAAATAATTTCTTTTTATAAAAAATTGATGGAGCAACATAATTTATGTGAAAAGAAATAATAACTGAAAGCTGTTTTGATTAAAATTCAGTTTAAAAAAAAAAAGATGGCGAGGGAGACTTTTACCCCAAACATGGGGTAAAAGGCCCCTAGAGGGTTTTAAATGTTATCTTGTAGATACCGGTTCAATAGATATAGGGCACAATTTGTCAACTAATGCAAACAATTTTGAGACAGCAAGATGCTTTTTTGAGTTACAAATTAAGATGTTGCTAACTCAAAATAACAGCCAGATAAGAATGAACACATGTAACAGACTAATAACTTCAGAAAAAATTCAACCATTTCCTGTTAATTTCAAACACAGTTGCCACTTTATTACATCTCAAGTACTCTATAAACAAACAAATCTCTATTATGATTGGAGCCCACTTTGTGAGCCCACACTTTGAAAAATTTTCATGGGAGTTTTCGTTGCAATTTAGTATTTTTTGGAGAAAACAAAACCAATGGAGCCTTTTACCCTGTTGTACCCTATTAAACTCAGCTTATTCTACCATAACATAGCAAACATTCCCACCCAAAAATGGCCTTCAAAATATGAAATACTAATATATATATATTTTAGGACTGTCAATCGCTAAATTTTTTTTTATCAAATTAATTACATGGTGTCGCGGTTAATTAATCGCGATTAATCGCATATATACATACTTGATGAGAAAGCCCCTCATATAACAATAATTCAATATATAATGATTATACATATTTATATCAATATATAATTATACATAGGTATCTTTAAATATTACAATTTTTAATAATATATATATATATATATATATATATATATATATATATATATATATATATAAAGCTGCAGTAACTCATATCCCCTCTGTACATTTGTAGTGAGTAGAATAGCATCTCAGAATGCACAACACGTCAAACTTGAGGCAGATGGTCTACAACAGCAGAAGATCACTTTGTGCACTTTAGGACCACAGTGTTCCTAATAAAGTGCTCGGTGAGTGTATGAAAAAAACACAAATGTGATGACGCAATATGCCTTCATTTGTCTTTTCTGAATAGAATGGGCCAACAAAAATGCCATGTCAACACAAGCAAAAAAAGCTAATACTCCATTCAAAGGGGTAATTGCTAGTAGTGCCAGTCAATGCGGTCCTCTGCATTTGACCACAAGTTCTCATCTATATCACATCGAATGTGTTCTCTTGTGATACACCTTGGGAAGACCGCTCACTTTGGTTCTTCCTCTTAGTTGTCTTGCACCTCACATACGCAAATCTCTACGTCTTACCAGTCTAATTGTTCTGTCAGCCATGTTTGCATAGTGCAATAATTACAAAGTTGGCCCTTTTTGTACAGATGGTAAAAACATCGAAGAAATGATCCAGAATGCAGAAGCACATCTGGTTTTTAATGAACTAAAGAGAGCACAAGTTACACCACTCCTTGTCTCTCTCCACTGGCTGCCGGTTGATGCAAGTATCAAGTTCAAGGCTCTGATGCTGGCATACAGAACAATCACTGGGTCTGCTCCAGCATATCTTAAATCATTTCTACATAGCTATACACCCACCAGAAGCCTGCAGTCATCTAAGGAACGTCGCCTTATTGTAACAAAAGAGAGGCACCACGTTGGTGGAGTGACCTTCCCAACTCCATCCGTGAAGCTGACTCACTTTCTGTCTTCAAAAAACTGCTAAAAACACATTTTCCACAAGCACATAACCAGTTGCACTATAATCTGCTTTGAATACTATTCTGATGCTAGTGAAACTTTGCAATATGGCACTTTTGTACCACTGTCTCCTTAAGAGAGTGTTTTACCTCACTTGTGTTTTCCTCTTTTGTAAGTCACTTCGGATAAAAGCGTCTGCCAAATGAATAAATGTAAATGTAGAAAAACAGAGTTGGGCAGCTAAAAGAGAAATCAGCTGGTTTTATTAGGTTTTACTAATTGTTTTATATTCTATTTTATATCTTGATTATTCTTCAATATAAAATCATGTTAGAAATAAAGCATATTGCTGTCTAATTTAGTTTATTTGTTTTGAACATACATTTAACAGTTTTGAAAACAGAACGTCGCCTAAAAGTGTGCAGAATTAACTGTATATACAAAGAGTTTATCTAATGGTTGCGTTTGAATGAGAAAATATTTAATGAATTCAAATGTTGTCATTGAATGCATTTTGTGTTAAAGCATTGATAGGATGATCCACAGTTCAGTCCACAGACTGAAGTTGTGTTAATAGTATGAAGAGATTTGAAAATGTATACTAGGTATTGAGAAAAGCATGTAACTAATTGTAAAAACAAAAACAATAGAAAAATTGTTAACACAATACAGAATTTGAGACGTGGAAATTACACTTTTTAAAATGAGACTATGAAAAACGATATGCAGCAAACGTCTTGTCCATTTGTGCCATGACAACTAGTACACATCAGGCTTCCTATCTGCAAATTCCAATATAATTCTAGATATCTGGTCAACTGCAGCCGTGCAATTGAGGCAGTTTGATGGTAAGGGTGAACGTGGGATCCTATAATGGCTGAGAAATTTAAAAGAAAAACGTCCAGGAGGTTGAACAAAAACCAATAAATTAGGCAGGACAACAAAGAACTATTATTTTGCTTTCTCAAACACGGAGCTACTGGTCTGTTTCATTGTGTTGAGCACATAAAATCAAGAATACAACTAATATATTGAAGGACATTTATACACCTACAGTATAAAAACATTAATATCACTAATCAAAATGAGGCAAGATGGAATTCTACGTAACTTTGTAAGTGTTTAAGATGAAGTTATTGGTCTTAGTCAGAAAGCACACAGTTTTTGCTCAGATAAGCCATTTTTATATAGAGAAACACTCAGGGCTGCATTTCCCAAAAGCATCGCAAGCTGACGTTGATCGTAGAGACCATTGGCACCAATGCTTTTGGGAAATGCGGCCCTGAATGATTTACTTTCAAACCCGACCTTCACCCCGCAGTTGGAAAAGAACAGCTCTGACCAAGAGGCAAGGGCACTTACATCATTACAGATCACTGCACACCAGACAAAAGGCTTTGAATGAAGTTATGCTAAGCCCCAGCACCCATGAAATCATGCCTGAATAGCTGCCTGAATGTGACAAAGGGGTCATTATATTTTCCAGGCTGGTTCTAGCGTACATAAATCCAATGTTAAAACTGTTAAAGAGGGTTTATTCTCGCACATTATATTAGTAGTATGGTTATTTGCATAAAGCTTGAACTAATTTTCCCATGACCTATTTAAATATTCAAAACTGAACTACAGTTTCTCTCTTCACAGATAAAAGTATTTCAGACAAGCTTAATTCAAAGGAAAAAATCAGATAAGATGACAGAGCTTTTTAAGAACACACGAGAGGACGCTCTCTAGACACATCATTCAGCTCTTCTACAGAGACAAAACACTATGCATTTATTGATGTTTAGAAGACAATAATATTATATTTAATTTAGTGTTTGGAAAATTAAGTCTGCTATATAAACATCAAAACAAGCAGCTCAGTTGAAGAAATGTATACAGACAGCACCGTAAATGCTATAGACTCTTCTCTAAATTAAATCTTATTACATTAATGTACAATATTACATTACATTCATTACTTTTCCAGAGCTTAGTGCTTTGACAGATAATTAAAGACAACTTTTTGGATCAATCTCATGAAACATAACCCCATAATTAATATATATATAGTAGTGTGAAATTGTTTTCATGACATTTAAGCACATTTTCTGAATGGGGCCAGTCTATAAACATTAAAATGCACACCGTTTTAAAAGTATAGTCACAATATTTAAACATTATATGTGTTGACATGACTTTAGTGTGATAAGATATCTGTTGTACATGATTTTTGTGTAATAAAATCGTTCACTGGCATTGCATTGTCATGGCAACAAAGTTGTAATATTATTGTATTGTATTATTGTAAATATATTGGATTATCACACTATAATTACGTTAAAATGTATAATATTTACGTCTTGTGGCTATACTTTTGAAACCATGTGTATTTTCTTAATGTTTATAGGCTGGCCCCATTCACACATGCAGCGACTTCCAGCGGCAGTGACCTCTGCCGACTAGATGTGGGCGTAGCGAGCGACATGACAACCAATAGGATGTCAGGGAACATCACGTCATCCGTCGCGTGCTGACTAGACGTAGCGGTGTTGTTATGTTTCAGTGAGCAATTTCACTGTTCTTTGATTAGTTTGTAACAACATTCATATAATAACAAATGAGTTTAATTCGTATATTGATAGATCGTTCATCTTTTATTAATGATATGATGTAATGAGCACGGCTTCAGTTTATATAAATCAATCTCCCCTGCAGTATGTGCATTTTTAGGGACAAGAAAACTGATTCATTGTCAAAGAAAATTAGTTTTAGTTTTTAACGGCAGTACATCTAATATGTGATTTATATTTTCAATAAAAATGGCCAGACGTGCAGTCCACTAATAAAATGTTAAAGCGACATCTGCAGAAACGCCCAACGACGGCACAGAGACAAGCGACTTCAAGGTTTCCTGTAACTGCGATGTTTTTTTTTTTTTTAATTAAATTAGCAAGGAATGAGTTAAAAAATATTTTATATATATAAATACCACAAACGCTGTCGACTCAGCTCAACTGAAGAGCCCAGAATATTTCTTATAAGAGTCACTCTTTTAGCTATATTATAGTAAATTGCTAACTCGCTATGGTAGGCTACTTACAAACCTCATTAACAAATATGTAATTATCATTAAACTAAGTGTGCATGGATTTCACTGTACAATTTCCATTTAAATTAACCACACATTATATTATACATACAATTGGTTGTGAGTGCTTTGACTTTCAGTTGGGATATTTCTTAGCTTCCTTAAAGGGATAGTTCACCCAAAAAAAAAAAGATTTCTCTCATTATTTACTTGCCCTCATGATGTCCCAGCTGTCTCCAGAACACATTTGAAGAAAATTAGAAAAATATCTTAGCTCAGTAGGTCCTTAAAATGCAAGTGAATGGAGCTAAGATATTTTTCTAATTTTCTTCAAATGTGTTCTGGTGAAGAAAGAAAGTCATACACCTGGGTTATCAAGAGGGTGAGTATATAATGACAGAATATTCATTTTTGGGTGAACTATCCCTTTAAAACAGTTTGCGATTAAGTGCATTGTTCTTTCTGGAGTCTTCTTGGTCATTGCTGATGAAATGGAAGCTTTGGCGACGTCTGTATTTCTTTTTATGTCCAGCTATGTGGGGCTGAAATAGTTTACTCAGGGTGTTGAATCCTTTCGGTAAATATGAAAGGCTTTGGTCAACTCCTAAATAACAATGGGCACTCTGTTGCAGGACTTGAGGGTCTCCGAGCATCTTTCTGATGTCAAGTGACACATCTTGACTTAGATAACGGTAAGGTTTTTTACCACTGTTATCCCGTATGTTAGCGTTGGCACCATATTCACACACCAGCAGTGATAACACACCCTCATGTCTGTGAATGGCAGCAATGTGGAGAGGGGTGTATCCATCATAAGACTTGGCATTAACATCGATCTTTGCACCACTCTGTCTTGAAACGTCAATGATTTTACAGACCATTTCACTATTTCCGCTCTTAGAGGCCCAGTGCAGAATTGTGAATCCAGACATGAAATTTCGCTTCTCTGCCAGCTGAGGGTCTTGTAGCAGAAGGCCATAGATCTGACGGAAGCATCCCGTTGCCGATTTCACAAGCCACTCATGCTCCATAGATCCCAAAGGAATTATATCACAATCTTTAGACTCATTGTTCCCAGGTCTGGTTACTTTGTTACACATTCGCAATTGAGGTGATCCTGGTGCATCTAGCTCTTTTCGTTTGTTTCTTGCAGTCCTAAAGCTTTCTCTTGCAACACTTTGAAATGCAGTGGCCTTGAGTTTCATGTTTTTTTCAGCCATCACTGGAGGTGGTGGCATCTCCAATGGCAACTGCTGCTGCTGTAGTGAATCCTCTAGTGCTTTGTGTTTTGTCCTTTCATCAAGTTGCAGCTCACGTTGTGGATTTGGTGGCGATTTTATGGCCACAAGAGCAAAAACCGACCCTGTTTTGCCACTTCTAGCATCACTTGTTACACTGAGTACTCTTGCTGTCAAAGACTCAGCAGCATTATGGACAGGATGGATAACCTCTGCATCACATTTTACTGAATGATCGCTTTTCAGAGATGGACTTATCCTGCATTCACTCATAGTTTGAGTGGTGCAATGATAATAATTGTTATTAATAATATCAGCATTTTGTATTTCACTGGAATCACGTCTGGATAAAGTACCGCAAACTCTGCTGCATGGTGATTTTAATTCAAACAAACTGTTATCCAATGATATATTTTCACCTTTGAATCCTCGGTACTTTTTCTTCACAACCACATACTTCACGTCATCGACTTGTTTAACCACAGCGACATTGTTGACCAATCGTTTGAACAGATCTCTGTTGTTTTTCTTCTCCGCGGGATCGCTGGAGTTTATGAGTCCTGTGAACTTGCTCACGAGCTCCGAGTTTTTTACATTTCCTCCGTGCTCCAGTAAAAATGTTAAGATGATATCTTGAGTCAAAGCCATGTTCTTACCGGTGTATTTTCAGAAGTTGTTCGCGAAGATGTTGGAGATGTTTCAACAACAACCTGCTGTTTCCGGTTATCCTCTGAAGTTCGCGTTGCCTCCCTCTGATGATCCATGCCCGACACATGAACGCGCAATGACTGAAGGATGCGGACACGCGTGCACAATTGAGCCGAGTGCGTAATTTATTGTTAGTTAATTAGTTACTAGCAGCTTTGAACCAATAGCCTAGCTTGACTGTTATGTAAACAAAGTAAAAGTGTAGCTAAAAAGTGTCAGTACCAAATGACTGTTATATTTAAATATTTTAATTAATGTATATTTTATTTTGTATTTATTTGTAAGTAATATATATATTTAATATTTCAATAATATTCAAATATTTTAATACCTACCTCAAGATATTTAATTATCTTCTCTCTTAAATACATTTTTATGATTTTTTTTTTAATTGTATAATATTGTCATATTTTTTTTAACTTAATTTTACTTTGTATTTCATTCTATGTCTGTAAAGCACTTTTCAAACACGGTTTTAAAGGAATAGGGCACCTAAAAAAATTTATTCTTAAATTAGCACGTGCAAAACTAGTAAAAAATATAACTGCCAAGCAGCCATTTTTAATGCTGCACTTTCTACTGCGTGAGACTTAAGTTAAAATATCCTTATAAAATGATAAATCTCCAATTTCACATACTTCTTGAAGTTTTTGGCGATTCACATTCTTCAAGCGTACCGCCACCTACAGGTAGGGGCTAGTTAAAGGTGGAGATTTATAGTAAAAAAGGACTTAAAAATGTATCTGTTGCTCATCCAATCCCTATCATATTGCTTCTGAAGACACAGATTTAACCACTGGAGTCTTATGGATTACTTTGATGCTGCCTTTATATCTTTTTGGAGCTTCAAAGTTCTGGACACCATTCACTTGCATTGTGTGAACCTACAGAGCTGAGATATTCTTCTTAAAATCTTAATTTGTGTCCTGCAGAAGAAAGGAAGTCATACACATCTGGAATGGCATGAGGGTGAAATATTTTTGGGGGGTAAAATATTCTTTTAAAAGGTGCTACTGTATATAAATTAAGCTTATTCATAGCATTGTAAGAACCACGATTTTCAATATTTTTTTTAAGTAATCACTTAATGCATAGCCTAAATATTGCATTTTAGTGGAAAAAAAAATTACACAATTCTTTAACTAAATGAAAAATGAATTGTTACTTAAGCAAAACCATGCAACTTCTTGTGACAAACCATATGGTTTGATTTGTAGGGCCCTCTTCTGGTTGGTTAGTATTAGGGTTGTGTGAGTGGATAAAGGGGCACAATTAAGTTAAAATGTCTGTTAATATTAAACTCATCTGAGCAAATAGGTTCTAAAAATTATTTGTCCATTTGTTTGAGTCATCCATAAAAACAGAAGAAGAGGTTCAGTTCATTCATTTGAGTCATCACGAGCAAGTGCTCTAGTTGCAGGTTTCCATAGTGATCAGTTTCGACAACATCACTGAGAGGCACAGAGTGTCCTTGAAAAACAGACACACAATGACAAGCTTATCATAGTGCATAGCAACACACTCAACTCTATCAAAAGGGTAAGTTCACCCTTGAAAATTCAGACATCATTTACTTGTCTTGACTGTGGTGGCAATTCAATAAAAACAGTTGTCAATGCATGTATTAATGCCAAATTTGGCAATATTTATAATATTTTTTGTACTTGACACTATTGACCCATATTAAGTTATAGGCAAGGAAAACAAATTTTGTGAGCAAGAGATTGCACTAAAGAAAAAATAAAGAATATTTAATGTTCGCTTATAAAAAACTGGCTGTTTATTTAAAGAATACGTGGTAAAACTACTTTAAGAATTGTCCCGGACCACATTTTGTGAAACCATCAAGTGCATGCATCACACATGCAAGATATTCAGATCTTCAACTCATGTTCAGGCAAAATGAGCAATAAATATGGTAAAAGTTTCCATTCATTCGTGTGAACAAATCATTACTCCTTAATGCGCTTATTTTATTTGAAGACTGCATTGCTTGATTGACCTTCATTAACACAGTAACAAAACTTCCTTTAAAGAACAAATTTCTTCCCACTTTATGGATATTTTATCCTCAAAATAATAATAATAATAATTTAAAAAAATCCCCAACATAATTAAAAAGCTTAGAAGTCTCGTAAAACCAGCAAATATTTCAGTAGCCTGATTCAGGCTGTGCTTTAACATGTTGAATACTTTTGTATCTATTAAGGGCATTAATACACACAAAGCTGCATACAAAAATGTCCTGCTCAGAAAATGTCAGTAACAATCTCAGTTTGCACAAAGCACTGGGTTTTGAAATAAAGTGAATAAAGAAAAAAACATGAATACATTTAAAAGCCAGGTTGGCAAGCGCACATTTAAATACAGTATAGCAAAAGGCAGCTGAAAAGGTTTCAAGTTGAAGAACAAAAATGAATACACATCTTATAAAGATTGAATGGTTTAGAATGGTTTAGCATCTTGTTTCCTTGGTAACTAAATTGAGGCAACATCATTACTGATGGCGACCACAATGGTGACAATTCTTTGCTCCCTCTGAGACAGCAGGCAAGTTGCTCTCTTTGGAATGTCCTGCCGCCTTCCAGTACTAACGTCCTTAAAAAAGTAGAGTTCATTTGTACACTGATAAAATAAATCTTCACATTCCTTCATGTCCCACAAAAATTATGTTAAAACAATATAAATAAATTATGTAATAAATATTCACTTAATCATTCCCATAAAACACAATAAATCACTTGTAAATGGTAATATTCACAAAAATAGAACTGATTTCACCAACTTTTCCTAGACAATCTGCAGCACTGTTAACTGCCTTATCTAGATTGTCATCTTAAATTGGCCACCAAGCATAATGAACACTAAAAGTAAAGAGAGACTAATAGAAAGCTTTTTCTATAGTAATGCAAATGGCTATCGACAGGAGAACCAAAGTAGCTCAATCTAAGCCAAGCAGCAGAAACACCAAACTATTGAAATTTGGACTTGTACGCAATTCTCCCTCCCTAACAGGCACTGAGGTAAATTCAGGAGCCCTTCCAACTCCCTGCAATACGCCCTCCATCTTCAAACTGTCTCCTCATCACAGTTAGCATCCCCTACGAGCAGTGAGTGCTTGTCTGGCTCACTGAGGACCTTGCTGTTGAGAGTGTGTTTGTCTGAGCGTAGTGAGTTGATGGAGGCCCGGCTGTAGTTGACGATGCGGTCGAGCATGCTGAGTTTGGGTGAAGGGTGATGCAGCTCTCCCATTCCAATATGAACACTGACATCCGTTAGACTGCCTTGTTTCTTTACCTCACCATATCGCCTTTTCAGAATCTCAGCGCTGGGTTTAGTGTAACTGAAAAAGAGTAAACGAGTCTTATTTTATCCAGTCATCTTATAATCAAGTCAATCGATTAAAATATTTTATTGAATGAATTAAATGATGCGCTGATTAATTAACAGAATTAATTCCATATGTTGATATTTGCAGAGAAAGGCCTCCACATAAAATCAATTCAATAAATAACGATAAAATTGTTATATTTAAATTGTTTTAAATGTAATATACAATAAATTTGATAATTCAGATGGATTAGGAAATTCAAAAAGCAGTTTTAGAAGACAAAGGTTATTTATTTCCACATCATTGAACATTTTAGTTATATCACTGAATCATTAGCCTACAGTCCACAGTAATCCATTTTGCAACTGAACATCAATCTGTCTGAGGTAGAATGTGTCCATGTAAAAATGCATCAGATGGACGTTTTTGGACCGTCTAACTTTGGTTGCGTCATTTTTCGGAAGCTGAGTCAAATTAAACTTATTTCAAAATGTATAAAAACACATCGAGAACCCTGCATTCAACTTGCGCTCTGTCCAGCTGTGTTTGAATGCAAGAACGCATCCTCAAGTTCTGCTGCCAGTAAGTGTGGCTTCTTGTCTGTACAGCTGCACGTTGCCTGTTCAGCCTGAGTTGCGCTTACTGCCCCCTGACCGGAACTCATTCGAGTTTGGAGAAATGTGTAAAATCGATCGAGGAAAAACTGTAATGACAATGGTAAATAATAGCCAAGATTCTGAAATACCACCCCACAGAATTTGACTGTATCAGATGGCACCTACTGATTATTGGTTGGCGATATGACCAAAATCTGATATCACAATATGGGTAATTTTATCTCACGATAATGATACATCTCCACATATACTAATTTTTTTGGGGGGGGGGAATCAAGAAAAATTGGCTTATGGACTAAATAACCATATTATAATGTCTAATTTGGGGTAATTAAAAAAAACAAAAAAACAACTTGGTTTTAAATCATTCTTACCGTAATGCTAAATTTAGATTATGCCAGATTTCAGTCTGGTATGTTGTTGACCAATATTATTATAAACTTTCCTCAAGAACCTCAAGATTTTTCTGCTCCGTGTTGGGTTTTGTGAACCTAAACCACAGATGTTGCACCTGTTTTAATAACAAGCTCCTCTTCATTTTCTTGCTGCACTGTAAAGTGTAATTTTAACGGTAAAAGACTGTAAAAATGCTACAGTAAAAAAAAAAACGTAAATTGGTTAACGAGTAGTTACCGTAAAATGTATGTAAGAAGAAAAAAAAAGACAAAAAATTTAATATTAAGGTAAAATGTTATAAAAATTGGATTTTTTTGATGTAAAAGGCATGACTTTTCCCGTATAATTAACAGCTAAAATATATATTTGCTTTAACCAGATGTTTATATGTACTTTTTACGGTAAATTACTGTTGAAATTACGGTAAAAAATAATTCCCATTACATGTAATTATATTTTATGGGAACAGTAATGTTTCTTCTTATTTTTAATATCAGTTATGCACTTTGGGGTGTTCTGTATAATATCTGATGTAGTTTAGGTAATGTTTATTGCACAATTTTAATTTCACATGTTACCCTGATGGTGTTCAGTGTTTGTGTGAGTGACACTGAGCACTGTCTCTACATGTCTACACTATTGATGAAATTCATGTCATCATGTGCGCTTCTGTAAATACTACAGTGATTAACAGTTTCAGAAGGTTAATATATTAAGTTGATCATTTAATAATATAAACAACGGTACTACACCGTAAAATATACCTTAAAAACAACTGTTAATCTGTTAAATTTACAGGTTGTAATTATTCTGGCAACCACATCTGCAAGTTTTTTTTTGTAAAAACAACAGGATTTTGTTTTACAGTGTGGTCTCCTATAGACAGAGTTTTGACTATTGGCAAGTCTGGTCCATACCGCAGCTTATTCTAGCTATGAACGGCCCACGTTGACAGGAGCATTGCTGTCTGGCCAACCTCTAAATTGTTAATTTTCTCATGACGTTTAGGTTGTAGAACAATCGGGAAGGTTTACCATTTTAGCAGGAGAGAAGACAGCACCACTGAGACGGAGGAGACAGCCATAGCAGCAGAGCCCATCCAGGGCTGCAGCACCAGACCCACAGGCATAAATACACCTGAATATAACAGCATCAATTAATGCAACTCAATCAATAATTCAAGGAATTAACTGTTTTCTATGACAGCTTTTTTTTTAGCTGCTCTTACCTGCAGCAATGGGAATTCCCACAAGATTGTAGATTAGTGCAAATACAAAGTTGATTCTGATTCTCTTTACTGTCTTCTTAGAAAGGTCGATACTTCCAACCACATCAAGAAGATCGTTCTAAAAGAAAAAAGAAAAAAGCCGGTGTCTTCTTGAGCTGAATGTTTAAAGGAATATTACGGGTTCAATACAAGTTAAGCTTGATCGATAGCATTTTTTGGCATAACGTTGATTATAAAAAAATATATTTTGACTGTCAGAATTAGAAGCTTCACATTTCAGGCTTTAAACCCTCCAAAAATGGGCCACATTCACTTTCATTGTAACTGCCACACTGTGTGTATATATATATATATATATATATATATATATAATAGTCTATATGAGTCTAAATCATTTTCTGTGGTAATCAACATTATGCCACAAATGCTGTTGATTGAGCTTAACTTGTACTGAAGCTTGAACCTTCCTTTAAACCTTTCGCCTTTTTTGCTGTATATGGCAGCCTTGACATTTACTGGCTTCAGCCACAACATCTAACCCAGTTACTATAGTGTCCGTACCCTGATAAGCACCACATCTGCAGCTTCGATAGCCACATCTGTGCCGGTGCCTATGGCGATGCCTACGTCTGCCATTGCTAGGGCAGGGGAGTCATTCACCCCGTCACCCACCATGGCCACACATTTCCCAGCTTGCTGGAGCTGCTCCACTTTTGCTACCTTGTGAGATGGCAAGACTTCAGCAAACACTTTCCTGATGCCCACCTGGACACATAAACACAGCATAGTCTCCGTTGTTTAAATTCACTGCTGCAGTGCATACTATTATTAAAGGGTATATTAAGGCATACTGTACTTGGGCAGCAATAGCTCGGGCTGTTTTGCGATTGTCCCCAGTCATCAGTATGACCTCCAGCTTCATCGCTGTTAGAGTATGGACAACCAGCTCAGCTTCAGGCTTCACCATGTCTGCGACAGCCACCATGGCACAAAGCTCACCTACAAATAACACAGAACAGCACAAAGACACATCTTCAGTATAAACAAATCAAATTTTTATAATTTTCCACTGCTTGATGCAGTTATTACAGTGCTATTACGAGGCAAACACAGCACACCTTTTTTTTTTAAATTAAGATACAATTTTGAAAATTGCTAACTGCAAGCAATGATGTCATGGTAATATTTACATACCTAATAGTGATTTATCTTAAAGGGATAGGTCCCCTAAAAATGAAAATTCTCTCATCATTTACTCACCTTCATGCCATCCCAGATGAGCATAACTTTCAATCTTCTGCAGAACACAAATGAAGATTTCTAAAAGAATATTTCTGCTCTGTTTGTCCTCACAATGCAAGTGAATGTTGACCAGAACTTTGAAGGTCCAAAAGGCAATATAAAATAATCTATATAACTCCAGTGGTTAAATCCATATTTTAGGAAGTGATCTGATAGGTGTGGGTTAGAAACAGATCATTATTTAATTTATTTTTTTAACTGTAAATCTACATTTCACTTTCACATTCAGCCAGTTTCTCACCCACACTTATCATATTGCTTCTGAAGGCATGATTTAACCACTGGATTCTTGTGGATTACTTTTATGCCTCCTTTATGTCATTTTTGGACCTTCTGAGTTCTGGTCCCCATTCACTTGCATTGTCTGGACCTACTGAGCTGTGATATTCTTCTAAAAATCTTAATTTGTGTTCTGTACAAGAAAGAAAGTCATACACATCTGGGATGGCATGAGGGAGAGTAAATGGTGAGAGAACGTTTGTTTTTGGATGAACCATCTCTTTAAACAAACATCTTGTTTACAAGCTTTTAAAAATGTCTTTTTATTTGGGTTGTCAAATTTTCATACTATTATTTTAACAAAAGCTTCCATGAATGCCAAATATAGTTGGCCTCCAGAAACATGGAAAAGTAAACTGGGAGTAAGCTACTTCATCTTTAATGCTTTATCATTCCCACTGAGCAAAGTCTGGTGGACATGGAGAAAAAATAACTTTTCTGCACTCACCGTCCACAGCCACCAGTACAGCGGTGCATCCTCGCTTCTCGTGCTCCGTCATGGCTTCATCCACATCTGCTCGCACATGCAGTGCATTTCTCCTCATCCACTCTCTGTTCCCAATCAGCACTCTATATGAGGCAGTCTGTACCACAGCTGAAACAGCACAACAGAGTAACTACAGTTTACCAGATGCCTTCAAGCCAATGCTCATGGAACGTTTAATACTGATTTCAGAATGCAATTTAACCCATGCAATGCATTTTCATTTCAAAATAAATTATACTTTTTAAAAACTGCCTTTAAAAACATCTAATGGACTAAAACAGCAAGAAAAAGGTGGTGAACATTTAAACTAAGTTATTTATATTGTGAATGGAGGAAAAGTTTTACCAAGCATTTCTGAAGCTTTTACAGGAGGTGAGGCATTTAATAAGAGTAGTTAAAATATATCAAATATGCAGCCAATCAAACCATGGGGATTTTGTCATGTGTCACTCACTGAGTGGCTGTGGGTCCATGATGAGTGGGTGATCACTGATTTGGGCTCTGGAATCACTGATCTGGATCAGGACAGCATTGTGCTGGTTCTCCTCGCTGTCACTGTCTTCTCTCCGCAGCAAGTTCTCTGTGTTACTGACCTGACACCTGATGCCACATCCTGGCACAGCTTGAAAATCTGTACAGGTGGCAAGAGAGTCTGTCCCCAACTCCTGAACACAGAGGGGGCATTGTGAATGTCTCATGCAAATAAGAAGTGCACCATGAATACTGATACAAATAGAGTACTGAGTCTGACACAGGTACTGTCCTTTAAAATAGCTAAATTGTCAACTACACAAAATATCCCAAAAATTGTACTGGAAAATACTGCAGAAAGAGCTGGTGTATGAGGACACTTTATGTTGTTATTAATATAATTTATTACTGTACACTTTTTATTACTGAGTTTTTATAGATATTTGGGTATTTGGGTTTAAGTTGGTAACTTAAATATATTTTATACTATTTAACCATGTTTACTTTGCAGCGTTTTTACTGCATCTAATGACTCTAATCATGCATGCACGTACATTGCGGAAATGACATATCTGGCTTAAAAAGGTATTCAAATTTAGAAATGAAATTTGCATTTTAAGTGCACTGTAAATCTTTGCACAAAAGAAAATATTAAAACATTTTCAGTAAAGGTCATATTATGATATATGACAACAATTTGGATATTAAATTGAACATTCCAATTTAAATAAAATTTAGGATCCATTATCAGCATTTGTGACATGGTGTTGATTTTCACTAGAAATAATACTGCAGTTTATAAACACAAATTTGCTGACAGAAATCTACTTATAAACGGAACTCAAATTGGCAACCAAATTATTAATAATAATTAAGTGGCAAATTATTTTCTGCAAGAATCATACATTTGTGAGTGTAATAAAACACAATTTGCAAATAATATGATAAGGATTTGTTGCAAAACCCAAATACACTGTTACCAAATGAGTAAACAACACAATAATCAAACGGACCTGTTTGCAGAATTTGGTGATGGCAGAACCCAGTGGATGTTCACTGTTATTTTCAGCCGTGCCAATGATCAACAGCAGTTTAGAGCGTGGCATCCGATTCCCTTCCGCCAGCATCTTCACCTGGATCACTTCGGGAGCCCCATATGTGATGGTGCCAGTTTTATCAAACACCACAGACTGAATCTGAAAGCACACACAAATTTAAAAACTTCAATTCATGACATCTCATGACATGTCCTCACAGAACTATCGTAGCTACACAAAAACAATTAATTGAATAGACAGGGCTGGTCTCTGACCTTGTGTGCCATCTCTAACGGCTCTCCTCCCTTGATGAGGATTCCATTCTGGGCTCCCACCCCAGTTCCCACCATGACCGCAGTCGGGGTGGCCAGGCCCAGTGAGCAGGGGCAGGCGATACAGAGTACAGTGATGGAGGCCTGGAAGGCAAAGCGGATGACTGCCTCTGCTTCAGAGATACTCTTATCATAACCCTGCAGAGAGACATATTCTCCATTTCAAGACATTCAAAGAGAGACTATAAATCTGGGCAGCGTTTCCCGATAATGGCGATTCTTAGTTCTTAAGAGCGTTTGCTACTTCCGAAGTTACAAACGTTCTTTCCTATTTCACATGCACATTTGATTATGTTGTGCAGTATGCTACAATCTGTAATTTGCTGTGGTGTGGGTGACCACAGGAAGATGAGGATGTTGTAGAAGAGGAAGGTGGGAAGACAAGCCAAGATAGACAGTTTTCCACTTAAAATATAATATCTCCATTCTCTCTGAATTAAATGTTGTAATGCAGTCATGCGACCACTTTGTACCAACAAGCCTACGTGGTCCTGCACACAAATACACGTAAGTAGATTTATGCCGATTTGTTTTTATCATTATTTATAATTTTATGCCTTCATTTTAAATTATACAATTGTATACCATATAATAAAAATAGGCTTATGTAGCTGATATAGACAGACGATATAATTATAATATATTTAAATATAAATAAATAACCTACATTCAAAATGTAAGTATCATGGTCACTGTACAGTATATCTTAACACTAATGTATTTATTTGCATTAAGTGTAATTTCATAATGGTCCTGCAGGTGTCTGCATAAGTGTATTTCATTACAATGCTCTTAAGTGCTCTAGAATTACTCCAAAGCACTCGTAAATCTACAACATATTTCAATTACAACTTAAGCTACAATGCTTTTGGGAAACAGCCCGTAATTGTAAGATGATTGGTACAGTCGCTTCTACAATCTACTTAAAATTACGATGCGTTTGGGAAATAAGGACCTGGTCAAATTTCATGAGAAAATAATCACAGCCCTCAAGTATGTGCACATATACTGCAGAACAGGATTGTCCTTGCTCTTTTGAAATAAAATGCACTTCGTAATTACAGCCGCCCCATACAGATAGACTTCTTTAACTTTAGAAGCACATTCAAGCACAGTTAAGCAGAAGGCACACTCACAGGGAAATATTGTTCCACCAGTGGAAAGTTCACAAAGCCGATCAGAATCCAGGCTACCAGAGTCAGGACGGATATTACCACAATGAATGGGACAAAGTAGCCGCTGATCTTATCGGCATACTGCTGAATCGGGGCCTGGGTTTGAAAAGTTCAAAAAAGGTTAAGCAAAGGTCAAATGTATATTCAGATGTGCTGGTTAAAAATATACACTGGAAAACAGTATCCCTTGTAATATTTTTCTTTTTGGTTTATTAGATTATTAGAGGTAAAAACAAAAGTACAATGATAAGGAATAAGAATAAGAAAGCTTTTATCTGTAATAATCTAAAGAATGTGAAACTATTATTGTCAAATGGCATGATGGATGTCTGATCAGAAACATGTAATGTTAGCAAAGGGACAGATGCACCTTTGAAGTCTGTGCCTCCTCCACCAGTTTGACAATCTGAGAGAGGGTGGTGTCCATGCCCACATGAGTGGCTTTGATCAATAGAGAGCCATTCTGATTAATAGAGCCTGCGATAACTGTGCTCCCTGGTTTCTTAGTAACAGGCATGGCTTCACCTACAACAAAAGAAAGGCATAATTATACCACCACAATTCAGTGACTGTACAAATTGGAAAATCCATGGGCTCTTCTCCTTCAAACAAATCTAAAATGCTAGAAATCTTGTGGTTAAAATCCACTGGACAGAACTAAATACAAAATAATGTTATGCAGTTCTAGGTAGTTGCTTGCTGGCCCAAGTCAAAGGTCACTTTATATAGACTTTCTATATACTGGGTCCTAGATGTGGCTCAGGTCCCTTCTTTAATGTAAGTCTAGGGGACAATAGAATTTATTGTTCGCCAAGTAAAAAAAATCAAGTTAGATCGCTTAGGTGTGTTACACTCTGAATTTTATATTCTCAAGGTAATGGGTTTGTTCAAGACACTAAACCCATGTATGAACACTAATAATCCCTTCATGACATTTATATCAGGGAGTAGGAAAAATGTCCATTCTAACCCGTAATGAGAGACTCGTCTGCCATGGAGTGTCCTTCAATCACTCGGCCATCTACTGGAAACTTCCCTCCAGGCACAACCTTCACGATATCCCCCCTCTGTACCAGCTCTACATCCACCTGCTCTTCACTGAGAGAGAGAGAGAGAGAGAGAGAGAGAGAGAGAGAGAGCGAGAGAGAGAATATTTACATTATTATGTGTGGAGCAAGTGTGCTTTCTGTTTAAATCAAACACAAACTAAAAACTGGTTCTGCATATCCTGAAGGAAATACCAGTGCTTGTAAGGAAGCAAAAGAATATGTTTTAAGGTAGTCTTTGGCTTTAGGCTTTCGTTTTCAAGCACTGTAATAACATGAAACAGTGAAACGACGACAAACCTTAACACAGACATATCACGATTCAGTGTAACAACTGTGGCCTCTGTTGCCTGTAAAGACATTAGCTTGGACAGAGCCTCAGAGGTCTTACTCTGTGATTAAAGACAAAACAGTACAACTCAATTAAAACATTAATTAATCAATTAAAATTTACAGCGTTAATTATGAGCAGGCAGATGAATAGCTTGTTTAACTAGAAATGCTTGTTCACATTCTCTATGCAGACTCGTTCATGAGGAGGATGAGTACCTTTGCTATATGCTCCAGCCACCTGCCCAGCGAGATGAAAACAAACAGCATGGGCGGAGTATCAAAGAAAGTGATGGGGTTCACCTTTGCCCTCTCTAGCATGGCAACCAGTAGAATCACCAAAGAGTATGTGAACGCTATTGTGGTTGCTAGTACTATAAGCACATCCATATTCGCTGTCCGGTGCTTGACAGCTTTATAGGCTTGACAATAGAAGTACCGCCCACCCATAAACTGCAGACAAAAAGGTGTAAAACAGGTATGGTCACTTACTACAAAGAGATCTTTCATTAAAATGCTGCATTTGCATATTTTAGGTGAACATGAAACTTAAAGGAATAGGAAAAGATTTTGTTTTATTTACTCACCCTAATGTCATTCCATACCTGTTTTGACTCGAGAACCGGCTCAATAGGATCAATAATAAAGGAATTATTCAGAATTAATTTAAATGAATAATGACTTAAATTTAAGTCTTTTTCTCACAAAAAGCTTGGAATATTTGTCATATTGACCATTTGTATGGTGCTTTTATGTCCTTTTTGAAGCTTTAAAGAATAGTTCACCCAAAAATGAAAATTCTCTCATCATTTACTCACCCTCATGATTGTTAGAAGAATATGTCAGCTCTGTAGGTCCACACAATTCAATTGAATGGTGGCTAGAACTTTGAAGCTCCAAAAAGTATATAAAGGCAGCATGAAAGTCATCCAATGGTTAAATCCATGCTTTCAGAATTGATATGATAGGTGTGGGTGAGAAACAGATCAATATTTAAGTATTTTTTTAATATAAATCTCCACGATAAAACAGCCCCCCTAAGCACTCTCGTAAGGGTTCTTATTGTTTTGCTTTTGCCGATTCACATTCTTTGTGCATATCACCACCTAATGGGCAGGGAGGAGAATAATAGTAAAAAAGGACTTAAATATTTATATGCTTCTCACACACACAATCACTTCTGAGACATGAATTTAACATCTGGAGTCTGTGTTTATGAACCTTTTTGAACTTCAAAGTTTTGGACCCTGTTGACTTTCATTGTATGGACCTAAAGAGCTGAGCTATTATCCTAAAACACTTTGTTTGTGTTCAGCAGAAGACAGAAAGTCCTACACATCTGGGATGGCATGAGGGTGAGTAAATGATTAGAGAATTTGTATTTTTGGGTCAACTATTTCTTTAAAAAGTTCCAGTTCCCATTCATTGTAATTGCACTGAAAAGAGCAACCAGTATATTCTTCAAAATGTCTCCTTTTGAGTTCCACTGAAGAAAAAAAGTCATACAGGTTTGGAGTAACATGAGAGCCTGAAAATATTCATAGAATGTTTATTTTTAAGCGAAAGTTTCCTTTAAATATGGATTGTGAAACATAAGTAAGTCCTGCAACTAAGAAGTAACAAACCTGCACAGGTACACAAAAGAGGAATGAGAGCAAATTCATGATGGAAAGACCAGGAAGAAGCTGTTTCTCTAGGAAAATGGTGGAGTGGTACTTTACTCTATCCTCGGCTGTGGCATTATGGTGGTGGGACATGTCAATCGTGTGATCCACTATTATCATGTAGATCATCATGCCCATAACAGGAACACAAAAAAACAAACTAATTAGGAATGATCTTCTCCACCTGGGAAAAAAGAGCAAAGAATATTTGTACACAGGCAATAGAGAGACTTTCACCTCTCTGAAACATCTCTCTGTGATCTTGAAATTTCAGAATTTTCTGCTAGGTAACCATTTTATACACAGATCTCTTCAAGATATGCATTGCACTGATATGCTTGTGTTACTCACTGTTGGATCTCTCGGCTATGATCCAGGTGACTTCCAGGACGATCTTTTTTCACCAGAGAGGCCTCAAATCCCATACTCTGTTTATTTAAAGGAGGAATTTCATAAACTCTATTTACGAACACATGCGATTTGGGTTTTACAGTTTCACATCTGTAATTCAATCTATAGTTCCATTCCAAAACCTAGTGAATTGTAGTCAGCAGTCTGCTGTCTTCAAGGCCTTAAAGGGATAGTTCACCCAAAAATGAAAATTCTCTCATCATTTACTCATCCTTATGCCATTCCAGATGTGTATGACTTTTTAATCTGATTTTTAGAAAAATATCTCAGCTCTTTTGGTCCATACATTTAAATGTGATGTTGCCTTAAAATGTTTATTTTAGAAGCCGTAAAATGCTGTCTAGGTGGACTACTCATTAAGTTTTGGAACGGACATCCTATAAACAAATGTATTCATATGAACACGGCATGTGTTTGTGTAATCACCTTGATCCATCTGATTACATCTCGGGGCCCGGTCACTTCCGGGTCATATTTGATGTGGGCTTTATTGGTTGCCAAGGCAACCGAAGCATAGACAACTCCTTTCTGTTTCATTAAATTTGCCTCAATTTTGTGAACACAGGAGGCACATGTCATCCCTCTGACCTATTGACAAGAATACAAACTGTCCACAACATTTTCTTGATGAAAAATGGGTAAATCAAAATATGCAGATGCTGACATACTAACCACAAGCTCTAGAGTTCCATCCGACTCATCATAATCCTCCATGACTGTGGCAGTAAAACCAAGCTCTCTGATACACTCCGCTATTCTCTGAGGATCAATGATTGAAGGGCTGTATCGAACCTCAGCTTTACTGGCCATCAGCGCCACCAAAATGGAGTGAATGCCTGAGGAAAGCACATTAATTAAATTGAATATTACTGAATTTTTTTTTTTAAATACAGGCTTCATATTTTAATAGGTTGCTCAAAACATTTTACAGAATTTGTGTGAGCAATGTCCAGACTACATAGTTGTAACTTGTTAGCTTAAAGAAATATGATAATGTCAGACTTTACTGGAATCAACTGCCTTTTCAGCTCACTAAGGTTTGGATCAGAGCTGTTGTTTCTAATTGTCACTGTTCTACCAGTTATTTTCTAGAGGTAGACAGATATATCGGTTATACAGATTAATCTGTGCCAGTAGTTGCTTTTTGGAACTATAGATTTTGGCCAATAGTTTTGGCTTGTTTCTACAGTATGACAGCGGCCTTTAGAGGTGAAATAAAAACAATCACTGACCGCTTGTGGGACTTTGCTGTATCTAAATCTTTCATCAGTGAAAAACTTTATCCATAATTTACCCTCACTTCAATGCAAATTTAGTTTTTTTAGATAATCAAGTCTTTTAAATTGAAGTGAGGGCTTGCAAAGAAAAAGGTGATTCCCTGTTAGCACATACATTGTCTTTATAAATAATTTTAAAAACTTAATCTGGTGAAATGCATATACACAAAATCCTTCATTTGATGAATATATACTGTAGGCTTTAAAAATCTGGTAAATCCTTAAATATAGACCATTGTAATGGAGCCAAGTATACGTCATTTCAAAATAAGATCCCCATTGAGTTTTGGGCTTGTTTATAGTTAAAAGTCACATTTTATACAGCAAATCTTCATTTTTGCATAGTAGGACAAAAAAAGGAAAGACTAAGATTGTTTTTTACCAATCTATAAATACGTTTTAAAAACTAGCTGCCTTTTCCACCACATTAGTTATCGATATAGGTAAAATCAACCATCTGTCGACCTCTAATTTTTACACAATGATCATGTTTTAACACAATGTACTTTTATTGCATTCCTGTAGCTCAACTGGTAGAGCATGGCGCTAGGGTCATTGGTTCGATTCCTGGAGATCACACAAGCTGATAAAAAATGTATACATAATGCACTGTTGAATAAAAGTATCTGGCAAATGCATAAATGTAAATGTAATTAAGGTACATGTTAATTGGTTTTGTTTTGAAAAGATCTGAGATTACCATGCTCGTTCTTGAGGTTCCTCTCAATGTTAGCCACGCAGGAAGCACAGGTCATGCCACCGATCTGAATAAAACACTTAGAGATTGCATTTGTTGAAGGCTCAGCATCACTCGCCACTTTATTCTCTTTCACAGGAGCCCAGACTGGAGGCACTGATGGACTCTTTACCGCTGAAGGCACCAATGAATTTGTTTCTGTTTGTTTAACAGAACAAAGTTAACAGTGAGCATGTGTGAGCAGATTGTTTCAGTGGATTTCACTCTTTAGAACATATATCTAAAGATTAAAAAAAACATAGCGGAGTACTAATTAGACAAAAGTCTAGTGGAAATTGTAGGCCTGATGCTTGTGATATTTGCACCTTCAAGTCATACCGTAATTATCAAATTTATGAGCTGAGCAGACATGAATGCCAACAGAATGTTGTATTTTTAACAGTGGGAAAACACTTTTTAACACTAACTTTCTGAGAGTGGGATGTTTCAATTAAAAAATCATGGCAGAAGCTAATTGGAATTTATCATAATAGGTCATTGTGAATATTCACTGAACAATTTAGTAAGTATGCATGTTGTGTACTGTTGATGAGGATTATACAGATAAATCAAGCTTGCCTGAAAACACCATGAATTTAACCAGTTTATGAGGAAACATTGCTTGACCAAACTACTTTTCTCTGTGGCAGTGCGAGTACGAAAATAATAACAGAAGAGTGAACATAGATAAATATGATATTGCCCAATGTGCTTATTTTGTTCTGACTAAAATCACATAAACAGTAGACTAGAGGGAGACCGTTATATCAGTTTAACCGATTAATCGGTACTAATAGTTGCTTTTTGGAACTATCGGTTTTAGGCAAATATCTATGATGATAGTTGCCGACTATTATTATTCCTCCCTGTTCCACTCTGTCTGGCTCTAGAGGATTCTATAGTTAGAATGGCTTGGTTCTATAGTATAACAACACAGCAGCCTCTATAGGTGAAATAAAAACATCATCATTGAACATATTCATCCATATTTTTATCCTCACTTCAATGTATATTTGGTTATCTTGATTACAAAATTAAGTGTTCTAAATTATTGCGAAAGCATGCAAAGACAATTGCAATTTCATAATTAAGAGTCTCTGTTGTATTTCGGGATTGATTATATTTAAAAGTCCTCCTTTGCACACCAAATCTAAATTTGTTCAGGTTATTATTGGGATTTTGGTTGAAAAATAAACTGCATCTGGGATTTTATTTATTTTGGACTCTTGTAGCCTCTGTGTCTGTGCCCGACGTCATAGTAAGTAACTAATATAAATCAATTAGGCTATATATTCTTTTTAATTAATTGGTTATCATCCTTTTCTACCAATTTTGGAATCGACAAAATCCACTATTTGTAGACCTTGAAACACAACATTAGTGTGCTAATGTAGACATGCCACTAGTGTGATAATTAAAGGTTCACTCTACAATTTTTTTCCTAATTTAAAAAGTTTTAATTCTAAAGTAATGAATAGTAATTTTGAAATAGTAATCATGACCACTCATCTGAGAGTTCAGTCATATTAGTAACCTTATAAAAGCTGTTTTATTCTACATGGGGGCAGCCATGTTAGCATCACATGACCATCTGATAATACTCGCTTAATCCCAGTAACAGTACTGTTATTGAACAATTTCATTCATGGATTAAATTCATTCTATTGTGCATAGTGAATTTCTATGTTTGAATGATGCAGCATCCACACCAGTAGGTGTCACTGTAAGCCAATGTAAGTCACTTTGACATACTTCAAAAATTACTGAGTGCACTTTTACAGTTTCCGAAATACTAAGTAGGAACTTTCAGGAAAGACTTGAAGGCAGCATATGAATTTGTTTGTACAAATACAGACAGTCAGGACAGAGTTCAATTATACAGTTTTTCAATAAAAAAGCATCCTCTGAATACAATTCTATGAAAGCTAAATGAAATAAAAGATAAACATCATGACAGGATTGTTATTGTCATTTTTACAATTCTGGGCTCATGCCTGCAGTGCTGCATGAGAGGCGTATATGACCAAAAAAGTAACATAAATAACACAAAGGAGAGCTATAAACCAGCCTATAACTGTCAGTAGTAGAGATATGTAGGAGGGCAGATATTCCACCATGGGATGTGGAATACACTCACCAGGCAGAAAAGCATCAAAGCCCATGTCCTCTATGGCTTCCCTCAGCTCTTCAGGTGTGGTCACTAAAGGGTCATACTCAAAGGTTCCCTGATGATTGGCCAGTGACACATGGGCTGACCTCACTCCTTTCTTCTGGGAAATAATGTCTTCGATGGACTGAACACAGGAGTCACAAGTCATGCCTTCAATATGAATCTCAGCCACTGATATCAGCGGCTGGAGAAAGTTTGGCTTGGTAGAAGGCAAGATGGTCTGGGCAGGTGGTCGTTGGAAAGATCCAATCTGGGGAGTGACCAAATGGGTTTTAAAGTTTCCGGGAGGCAAGACCTCAATGGCATTCTGTAGCTCCACTGCTGTGACTTGTTTTAGGTTATGCTGAATTGTAGCTAGTCCGTTCTCCAAGGAAACGACAACTGAATTCACTCCTAGCAGTTTGGATAGATTGTCCTGAATGTTTACCACGCAAGAGTTGCAGTGCATTCCTGTTACCTGAAACATTGTCGTGGATGGCTCTGAAAGCTTCTCTGAAGAGGATCTAGTCTGTTTGGGAGCCCAGAGCAAGCGCTCCACTTCACTGGCTGAAAGCTTTAACTGACGAGGTTTTGACTTAACAATGGCCTTAAAACCAGCCATCTTGATCTGGTTCACAATCTCATCCAATGAGATGATGTAAGGCAGATAACATACAGTGGCTTCCTGGGAGTCTAGAGATACTGCAAAAGCAGGGAACAAAACAACTATAAATCAATACTCAGGTCACGTAATTTCAGGTTGGAATAGTAAAATCCCTATTTGGACTGACATGTGGTTGAGTAAAATTATGCCAGAATTAAAAAAATTTGGTCAAGTTTTCTTTTAACCAACATACGAGAAAGGGAAGGTCATCTTGATTGCATAAAGTGAAACACAGATTGTCTTCTTATCAACAATTACTGGCAACACAATGTTAATTAGGTCACAATTCAAGATTACAAGATTTACCAGATAATGTGAACGTACAACATGATAAAAATGACTTTTAACTTAGAATTTTCCACTTAAAAATTACCAAAATTAAAATTTTAAAGACATTACTTTAGTTAGGGGAACAGAAGTACAAGGCAAATGTAATCACCATATTCTTAAATCTGAAAGTGGGCTTTCGAAAGCCCTTCAGAATTTAACTCCAGACAGTGTTTTAAATTGCACTGCTTAAGCTGCCAGAAGCTAAGAGAGCAAGTCGCAAAGGCAAAAGACCTTTGTCTTTTGTCAAAGTTATTGTCAGTGATTGTTACACATCTAAAATTTGAATGCACAGTTTTTGTGTTCTAATGTGAATTTTTATCGTAAATTTGCTGAATGTTTTAATTTTGAATCGTAATTCCACAGTCTTAACTCGAAAAAAGGGAAATGTTACAAGCTTCAAAAAGCGTGGTACCTTTGATCTTCTCAACCCCTTTCAGTTTCCCAATCTTGCCCTCGATGGTGGTGGTGCAGGACAAACAAACCATTCCTTCGATTCGCATTTTCACCACCTCCAACCCACTGGAGCTGCGAGAGGTCGGCCCTTCCAGTGGACTGACTGCCGCATCAGGATCCAAGCAGCTCATCAAATCCTCAACCTGTTCCACGCTGACCAGAGACGGGACAAACGTGACAGCCAGGCCCCGGTTATCAGAGCTCTGAGTCCCAACCACTCCTTTCATCTGAGCAAGTCTGCTCAGAGCCTGCTGGATTGAACCCATGCTAAAGCCTGCTTTAATAAAGACCTTGCTTGTTGGAACTGGTGTTGATGTAGTGTTTGCCAGGCTGCATTCAAAGCCCATATCGTCAATGGCCTCTGCTAAAGATTCTGGATTGTGGCGAGTTTGGTCATATATCACAGTTGCGTTATTCAGCTCCAAAGACACCTGAGGTTAAAAAAAAAATAGCATAATGAATGTTTTGATCAAACTTGTGACAATTTTTTTATTTTTTTAATCATTCACTGTAGAATTATTCAATAATTTAGCATAACTTCTAAGATTTTACTAATTTCTATGACTTTTCAGGCCTGAAAAACATACAAGTAATTTCTAACATTGAATATAGCATTCCAACCATGGAACTAGACATCAACATATATGTTTTACAGATTAATCTGTGATAAGAGTTGCTTTATGAAAGTATTGGTTATCAGCAAAAAAAATCGACAGCCTAGTTGCTTAAGTTTAAGGAATAATTCACAAGTAGTAATTACATGAAATTATTATTGTATGTACAAATGAATGCCTATGGCAGAAATCTTAATTCACATGTTAATTTTATCATTTAAAATCCAATTTTTTTATAGTATAATATCGATTATGTCTGTTTTTTGATCAGTCGCTGTTCATTTACTTTGGTGCTGAAATGCATATGACAGGTTTTGTTTTCTTAATATTTAAAGACAGCAGCAGCTTATCTTATTTCAGTATAAATCCTCTCCTTTTCAATCATTATAAAAACTTTAAGTAACGAAAGGCGGTTTTACATGGTTTCAACTTTCTGGACTGTGGCCAATTTGGTCAAAAATCACAGTTGCATTACTCTGCTCCAGAGATACCCATGGTACAAAATAATTGTTTCGCCTTCTAAAATAGTTCACAGAGTTAAATTGCCCAATATAAATTATTCATAGAACAGTGGCATTCCAGTGACTAGAAAGGACACACGTGAATGTGCTTGCACAATACAACTCACATGAAATTATAACACAGTGAAAGACTTGCATTTGAGCTTCAAAGCAAATGAATGTGTCTCACGCTGTGAGCGTGACTCCACAAGCAGCTTACACTGGAGATTCACTCATATCATCATGAGCCATTAAACCCTGACTTCCACATGAAGTCTGTTTCTGCACAATAAGCACAATTCTAGACAAAGTTGCCTTTTTGTCTTCAGTGAATTGACTGCTCCTAGACAGAGCCATGTCATTTGATTCTGTGTTTTACAAAGACATTAATAGTATTTGGCATTTGACAATATTGGTCAATAGCGATACCGCCAGCTCCTGCTTTTCAAAGGTCATAAATGCATCTAAGACAAATAAATTATTTAATTATCTGCTTGTTTGACCCTTGTCAGCAGCGCTAACTGTGTTTTAAGGAAAAGGTCAGGATGACTCAACAACAGTTAGGTTATGTCTCTAAGTTCAACATACAAATTAATTTCTTCATTTATTCAATTATGGGTCAGTCGCTGGAGGGGAGGCTCTTGTAAATGTTATTAGAGCCCGAGCACCGATGGTGCAAGGACCCTATGGTTCTTCTAGGCATTTATTATTTTTTTCCCAAACGAATCGCATTTTTGAGAGCTCATGAATCTTTGCACACATATTAGAATTGGCAAAAATTTACATCTGATATGGGTTTCAGAATTAGGTGTGGCAAAATGACATGATAGCCCCACCTACAAACTTTCAATGATGTGCGCTTTACGCTAAGTTTCACCTGCACGTAGAATGTGTACACATGTGTAACTTGCCAATAACTACAAGAAAGCATCTTGGACCCATTCCCTAAACTCAACAGCAAGTCAGCCATTTAGATTTTTCTCTTCAATTTTTGCTCAGTTTTTTCCATTTCCAGGCATATATCAACAAACTCCTCCTTGAGATGTCATCAGATCTACTTTATATTTGGTTATTCTAATCTAAAGGCCTTGGCGATGCTAAATTCCGAAGCTTTTGAGTTTTCACTGCACAGCGTGGCTGTGACGGTCTGACAAAGTTCGATGTTTTGCCATTAAACAGGAAGTTGTTATAACTCATGCATACAATGTCCAATCTTCCCCAAACTTCACATGTTTCATAATAGACCCGGCCTAAATACATCTACGTGCCAATATTCAATTATAGTCATAGTGCCACCTACTGGCAACAGCCAATTCCAGGTCTTGTGCTTTAACAAACTCCTCCTAGATATTTAATCAGATCAACATTATATTTAGTCAGCCTTAATCTAAAGGCCTTGGTGATGTTAAATTTTGAAGCTTTTGAGTTTTTGTTGAAGGGCATGTCGGTGGCGCCCTGACAAAGTTCGATATGAAACGAGTCACATATCTAAGGTGTAAACATGCTCGAAAACTCATGAAACTTTGCACACATCTTAAAAGTGGGGAAAATTTACATCTGATACTGGTTTTAGAATTGTGGCAAAATGGCTTGATAGCGAAACCTACAAAAATTTAACGAAGCAGCCTTCACGCCACGTTTCACCTACACATAAGAAAATCAGTAGGCATATGTAACATGTCAACACGTACAAAAAAAGTCTCTTAGAACCATATCCTAAACCCACCAGGAAGTCAGCAATTGTAATTTATCTCTTAAATATTTTTGCTCAGTTTTTGCCATTTCCATGCCTCGTACTTTAACAAACTCCTCCAAGATATTAAATCAGACCAACATCATATTCAGTCAGTCTAATCTAATGGCCTTTTCGATGCTAAATTGCAAAGCATTTGAGTTTTCTTTGAATGGCGTGTCTGTGACGACCTGGCATATTTCGATGTTCCGCCATGAAACAGGAAGTTGTTGTAACTTAAACATAAAATGTCCAATCGGCCCCAAACATCACATGTTTAGGGCAGTGCTGGCTCAGTGGTTGAGGCTTTGGGTTACTAACCAGAAGGTTAGTAAGATGCCACTGTTGGGCCCTTGAGCATGATAAATCTGCTCCAGGGGTGCCGTATCATGGCTGAACCTGCACTCTGACCCAGCTTAGCTGGGATATGTGAAAACAAATACATTTCACTTTATATATAAAAAAATGTATGTATAAAGTGTGACCAAAATAAAGGCTTTTAAGGCTTCTATGTTTTATAAGAGTCCCGGCTTGAACACTTCTATATGCCAATATTCAGTTATAGTCATAGTGCCACCTACTGGCAACAGGAAATGACATGTAAGAAAATGCTAAATAAAAATTTGGAGTGGCATTCCCCTGGCACAGCAGCCTCAAAATGCACCAGGGCGAGGGCCCGTTCATCTCTGCTTGCAGCTTTAATTACCAGCTTATTTAGCTGTAAGATTGCTTTGTCAGCCATCCAAAGAGTCCTGGTGTCTGGAATCATACAATGATTCATGGAAAAAGGACACCTGGAAAAGTAATATGGGGGCCAGCTGGTTTTATATTTGTTTCTTTAGGGATAAAAGCTGAAATTAACACTGATTACGGCCTTTTGCTGGAACAGTACATACTTGAGTTAATAGTGAACCAGAACATCTGGAATAAGCTCTGAGAGGTACAAATACCTAATATGATCATATCACGTAGTATCAGTAAATTTGGAATATAGATCTATCAGGATATAACAATAATCTTGTATATTAAAGATTAATGGCCAATCAATTAGGGTTTTTCAATGGCCAATACTGGTATCTAGACCAGGGTGGTTGATGGCCAATCCAATGTTGTTGAGAATAGCAAATGAAATGGACACGCAACTGCTGAAATTAAATGAACACCTATTTTACCCAGTATTAACTCCTAATTCACTAGAATAAAATGTGTATTAACCAAATGGAGGAGGTCACTTCTGTTAAAGGATATTCAGGGTTCAATACAAGTTCAACTTAATTGACAGCATTTGTGGCAGGATGTTGATTACCACAAAAATGTATTTATATTCGTCCATCGTTAGTCCAAGTTAGAGGTTACTGTGTGGCACTTACAGTGCATCTGGAAAGTATTCACAGCGCTTCACTTTTTCCACATTTTTTTATGTTACAGCCTTATTCCTAAATGGATTAAATTCATTATTTTCCTCAAAATTCTACAAACAATACCCCATAATGACAACGTTTCAAATCTTAAAAAAAAAAAAATCACATGTATTCACAGCCTTTGCTCAATACTTTGTTGAAGCACCTTTGGGACCAATTACAGCCTCAAGTCTTTATGTGTATGATGCTACAAACTTGGCACACCTATTTTTGGGCCGTTTCTCCCATTCTTCTTTGCAGGACCTCTCAAGCTCCATCAGGTTGGATGGGGAGCGTCGGTGCACAGCCATTTTCATATCTCTCCAGAGATGTTCAATCAGGTTCAAGTCTGGGCTCTGGCTTGGCCACACAAGGACATTCACAGAGTTGTACCGTAGCCATTCCTTTGTTATTTTGGCTGTGTGCTTAGGGTCGTTGTCCTGTTGGAAGATTAACCTTTGCCCCAGTCTGAGGTCCAGAGCACTCTGGAGCAGGTTTTTATCTGCATTCATCTTTCCCTCGATCCTGACTAGTCTCCCAGTACCTGCCGCTGAAAAACATCTCCACAGCATGATGCTGCCACCACCATGCTTCACTGTAGGGATGGTACTGGCCAGGTGCCTGGTTTCCTCCAGACATGACGCTTGCCATTCAGGCCAAAGAGTTCAATCTTTTGTTTCTCATGGTCTGAGAGTCCTTCAGTTGCTTTTTGGTAAACTCCAGGTGGCCAACTCTAGGAAGAGTCCTGGTGGTTCCAAACTTCTTCCATTTACGGATGATGGAGGCCACTGTGCTCATTAGGGCCTTCAATGCTGCAGAAATTTTTCTGTACCCTTCCCCAGATCTGTGCCTCGATACAATCCTGTCTCTGAGGTCCACAGACAATTCCTTGGACTTCATGGCTTGGTTTGTGCTCTGACATGCACGGTTAACTGTGGGACCTTATATAGACAGGTGTGTGCCTTTCCAAATCATGTCCAATCAACTGAATTTACCACAGGTGGACTCCAATCAAGTTGTAGAAACATCTCAAGGATGATCAGTGGAAACAGGATGCACCTGAGCTCAATTTTGAGTGTCATGGCAAAGGCTGTGAACACTTATGTACATGTGATTTGTTTTGTTTTTTATTTTTAATAAATTTGCAAAGATTTCAAACAAATTTCTTTCACGTTGTCATTATGGGGTATTGTTTGTAAAAATAAATTTTGGAATAAGGCTGTAACATAACAAAATGTGGAAAAAGTGAAGCGCTGTGAATACTTTCCGGATGCAATATACAATGGACGTGAATGGGGCCACATTTTGGAGAGCTTAAAAAGCAGAAATGTGAAGCTTATAATATTATAAAAGTACTTACATTAATTCTTCTGTTAAACTCATTTATTATTTTAGCTGTAAAGGTGATTAAATCCTAATTTGGTCAGTTTAGGGTTTATACCATTTTGTCATCATGACAACAAACTTGTAAAATTGGATGTAACTTTAACACAAAAAATAATAGTTATCGATTTTATCACACCAAAATCATGTTACACACATTGTTTAGCCAGCGTCTTGTGGCAGTAATTCTGAAACTGTATTTTAATGTTTACCAATCCACCACATTAAGGAAAGAATCTAATTTTTTTTAACATTCAATAAATCCAATTTCTAAAACTATCAGCAAAATAATCGTTTAGCTGCCTTTTCCACCATCGGCAAAACTACTATTGATCGACCGCTATATGGAACTACGAATCTGAGCTTTCATGCAGTATCTTAGCATTTCATTTTCATTAAAATTTGTGTCCTCTGTATTCTTATTTTGTAGTAAAGGCTGTGCTATGTGGTGACAACAGTCACAGCTGATGGGGTTGCAGGCACAAGCCATTAACAATGCCCATTATACGTTACTATATTCACAATCAAGCACGCCTTTAGCGGTAGACAACATTTGGCCGATTGTCATCAAACCCTTACCTTTATATGAATGACACCAGGCAGACCCCCAATCCGCCCCTCTATGGACTGGACACAGGAGCCACAGGTCATGCCCTCCACCCCCAGAGTAATACAACACAGGTTAGTGTTAAACGCCATTTCAGCTCTGAAAGATCACAGAAAATAGAAGGGCATGTAAAAACATGAACAAATAACTGAAATGACATAAGTGTCAATCAATGTATATGCAAGCTACTTTCTAACTGACTGCTAAGAGTGAGGTGTTATGCCTCATGCACACTTCCATACCATTTAAAATTATTCTTTAAGCACTTAAAACCAGGGACTAAAAATGTTCAAGGTACGAAAACCAAAAGCTAACAACATTTTTAGCAGAAAGTAACCAAAAACCAGAACAATGGCTACATTCCCACCGCAGCTGAATGTGGCCCAAATCTGATTTTCTGTTCAAATCAGATTTTTTTTGTAATAATGTTCACACAGCATTTTAAATGTAGCCCATATCACACATAAATTTGAACAGCCGACGCTCATTAACAGACCCACATGCGTATAACACCCCCTGAGCATGCGTATAACAAACCCCTATTCATTATTTTAATATTTATAATGAATGAACGTATTAAAATTGTTATTATCAGTTATTATAATTATTTTAGAATAATTCCCCGAATAGGTCTTAATGACTATCTAATGAAATATCGGCAGGTGATTGAAGACCAGATGGATAAAGTCATTTGAAATAAATTCATTTGCAGATGTTATCATGTGCATTTTTTACCGTGTGAAATTCAAACGAACCGCTGAATCCAATAGCTGAAGCCTATCATTTTTTTTCTTTTCTTAAAAAGGAACTGAATGCATTAATTGAAAAGATATTATTTGAAATTAAAGGTTTTAAACAGGCATATCATGCAGTAATGTAAGCATGCAAGCAAGGAATGTTCAGTTAGATTGGTGTAAAAAAAAAATCACATGTAATCTGATCTGGCTGTTACGTATCCAATTTATTTCCACATATGAAAGTGGCCCTGATCAGATTTGAAAATGTCAGATTCAAAGCACTTTTGGCGGTTCACACAGTCATCCAATTAACAGGTCTGAGTCACATGTGAGTGAAAAAAAATCTGATTTGGGCCACATTCAGCTGTGGTGTGAACATAGCCAAAGTGATCTTCAATTGTTCAGGAGTGAAAACGTTATTACTAAGTGCTGGTAACCGGTTAAACCGGTTAATTTTGTTCCGATCATTTTTTCATGAAACTAAAGTCCAAAGGATTTATCACAGTAAATATTTGGAACTAAACCACTTCATGTGCCCGAAAAAATTAAACATGTGTTTTGATCCTGAAGGAAACTGCTGCATCACACATTTCTTAATTGCCTGTTGTGGATGTCGCATTCTGCGAATGAAGACCCTTTTTAACAACTATGTGTAATTACTATATATACAACTATGTGTAATTACTATATATATATACATGCACGGTTAATCCAGATACAAGGAAATGATTATTAGATGTAATACATTTCTCAGTTGTTTTCAAGTCTTCATTGAATTATTGCTAGATATGATGCATTAATGCTGAATAGGGCTGCAACTAACGATTATTTTGATAATCGATTAATCTAACGGTTATTAGAATGATTATTCGACTATTTGGTGTTTATTGCAATGATTAATAATTAGCTCTTAACTGATTACTCTGTTTGTGTTCTGACTTTAAAGGTTGTATTAAACTTGCTTACTAACAATAAAAAGGACAAAATAATCTTTTAAAAATACTCTAAATGACATTCGCTGAATAAAAGGGGAATAAATATGTTTTATTAAGTTTAATTCAGTAAAGAAATTCACTGTAAAAAAATCGATTGTTATCAAGTGTTTTTGTCTTGTTTTCCATTTAAAAATGTCTAAAAATCCTTAAAACAAGATACATTCACCTGAGAAGCAAAATATAAGATATTTTGACTTGCTTTAAGAGGATGTAGCTTAAATATAAGTGTATGTTGTATATACATATATTTGTTCACTTGGTAATACTTCTGCAAGTGCAGTAAAGACCAATACTTAAATTCAAGATCTATTCTCTGAAAGCAAGTATAAATATCTTATATGCTACTTCTCACATGAATGCATCTGTTTTTAAAGGATTTCTAGGTATTTTAATATTATAGTCAACATTCTCAGATAACATTTTTTCTTCTGCAGTATAGCTGCTCAAGACAATGTGTGTCGTTTTAAAGCATTTTAGATATTTATATTGGAAAACAAGCCAAAACAAAAACAAATCATAAACTTATTTTGTTGCAGTGTATAATGGGGTGAAGACTTCCTCACTCACCTTTCTGTTCACTTCAATCCATCTTTAAATCACACACACACACACACACACACAAAAACCTCTCTCTTATTAATAAAGCTGCGTATTGCCTTTTCTTCACGATAAGATATGTACAGTGACATATTTTATGATTCAATAAGTCAAGGGCCATTGTGTTATAATCTAGTTTTAACAAGTTCGGGCTCGAGGGATGAGCATCCCCACAACAGAGTGTGCATCAGCCGGATGCAGTTTCAATCGATCGGGACATTCGCGCTCATAGAAGAGGTGCTGAACACACAGAGAAATGCCAGAGTCGGAGTTTGTAGTTAATTACATGATCTGCTTCTGTATTATTTGAACTTTAATTAAACTATAACGCATTAAAACTGCGTAACACCGGGGTGTTCCCTTTAAAGAGCTCCGACTCCACTTATTCCACAAAGAGAGTGCTTCTGTATTTACTTATTTTGTATTTTTATATAATTCCCTTGTACTTTGTGATGTACATCACCTGAAGCTCTTTGGAAAGTTTAGAGTGCATCTGGACTGTGAGCTGTGTCATTCTTCCTCTCCTCAGTCGGGCGAGATCTGCAGTGCTGCTCTTGTGCATCATCATTACAGTTTAATGTGATCTCATGTTACGTTAAATGAGATCAAACGACTATTCGACAATTTTTTATTGTCGACGTTGTCGATAACGACGATTTGCTCCGAACATACTGAAATGAAAAACGTTTCTTTTTTAGTCCCTGCTTAAAACAAAACGGTGAAATATTATGACCAAATAAATCGGACAATCTTTACTTGTAGATTTTAAATGCAACAGCAAACTCTTTAAAACCTTGATATGAACAGATCACAAAGAGTCTGATGCAAGGTAACAAGCAAGGAATTGCAGTTCATTGCAGTGAAACCACTGAACAGTTTTCATTTGAAAAAATGGTACTGTGACAGTACAATGGTTTAGTGATGGATCAGTACTGAATCAAAAAATACCATGTTAATTTATGTATTAAAGCAAGACCAACAAGACTTAGCTTGTAACTTTAATAAGACATGGTTTTAATTAAAGCGCACAATTAATCCACTAACATACTATGTATTTTAATGCTGTGTTTGAATAAAATGTTTTGTCTTCTTGATAATTTTGGCTGTGTTAATGCTAACGGCATAAATTTTGCCAAAGGTGTGTATTTTGGTGGAAATTTTTATATTTCAACCTCAGTTCCTATAATACATCAATAATACAGTGTACACAAAATAGTTAAACACAGGACCTTAAGGATTAAAACTGCAATATTTGATCCCAGTTCCATTAAAGCATAAAATCATGAATTCTATGATATTATGCTTTCAAGTCCAGGCTTCAAAATGTATTTTCTTATTATATTTTCCACCAGATGGCGCCATTTTTCTCATGTTTAGCCTTTGGAGCAAATACATGCTTTTTTCCTATTTTTTGTTTGCTGTATTATAGAGCACTGAAGGCCAACTGAATAAATGATGCAGATAAAATTGTGTGGGTGTGTTGGTATGGATGTCAGAGTGTGCTCTGCATGTGTGTATTGAGAAATTTGTGTGTATGTGTGTGTGTGTGTGTGTGTGTGTGTGTGTGTGTGTATTTATCACTTTGTGGGGACCAAATGTCCCCATAAGGATAGTAAAACCCAAAATATTTGACGTTGTGGGGACATTTTGTCGGACCCCATGAGGAAAAAAGCTTATAAATCATACTAAATTATGATTTTTGAAAATGTAGATTTAGGGTATAGAATATATAGTTTGTACAGTATAAAAACCATTATGTCTATGGAAAGTCCCCATAAAACATGGAAACCCAACATGAGTGTGAGTGTGAGTGTGAGTGTGTGTGTGTGTGTGTGTAAAACAGCAGTGCCATTATGTAAACAAACTGGCATTTAAAGCATTAAAAATCCTGAAAAAGAAAGAATATTTGGTAGTTATGGACAGATGTTGGTTACAAAAAGTCAGAGAAAGTGGAAAATAATATTAATATATAATATTTTTATGGCAGTTTTTTTTTTACGTGGACATTTTAGTCCTCCAAGGTCCTGAGTTTGAGTTTTTTTTATTTGACACTGCACAAAAAATAATAATGCATCAAAATCATTGTTGTTGCTAATCATTGACATATCCCAGACTGTGATAATCCAAAAAAAAATAAAAAACATTTAGTATTATGGAAAATAATTAATTTTTTTTATTGATTTATTTTATATATAATACATATTAATATTAATATATAATATTATTATGGCAGTTTTTATGCAGATATTTTTGTCTTCTAAGGACCCACAAGGGTTAAACTGTCTCTTCTACAGACAGAAAACGTGACCAAGGCAATGTACTCTGGAATAAATCAATATTTACATGTTTTTAAATCACAAGCATGCATTTGTATTTACATAAAAACTTAAATATTATATATTATTAAACATTAATATATATATATATATACCAAAATAAAACTTAAAATTGAAAACATTATCTCTATGATAAATCTTAATGATCGTTTATTATGACAACTATAACGTGTCATAATGCCATTATAAACATTTATACAGATTAGTGCTCAATAATAAACTCTTAACAACAGTACAACAAATTCCAATTCGTCTCAAATACTGCATATCAGTTATAACATCAAACATTGGCATGTTATAAAATGTTAATTACAAACTTTTAAATCTTCGCATTCGTAAATCAGAAACGTATTTCAGGCAGAGATTTTGAGTCATTTTTTGAAGTTATAAAACGCAACATGTCTCAGAAGCCTCTGCCCTCAAGCTAACATGAACAGTAGAAAAAGAGCACAAACAGGAGCTTTTATTTACCTTTCATGCGATATGATGATCCCGTATCACCGCAGCAGAGGTTTAAAGGCTCATAGGATGTGACTCACACTTGTTCGTGTAGTTTAACTGTCACTTTTCCACACCAACCACAGTTAGCTGGCTAACACATACTTTCCTCAGTCTCTGGTGAGCTTTGGGTTCTAACTTCGTAAAAAAGCTGCCCACAATCGAACTAAAAACAATAGTGCGTAATCTCTACACACAGCAGGAGAGTGTGTCATTGTGACTCATTACAGATATCACGCGGGAGATTATTAAATCCATGCGGAATGCTGCGCTTTCACACGGGCACACTGGGCAAAACGTACGCCTGTCCTGGCGTGTTGGAGAGCATCAACCGCCGCTGAGAACTGCGCAGTAGTGAATGATGTCGTGGCAGATTCAAGGGCTTTAGAAATGCGTAACATGCACTTTGTTTTTGAAAAATTAGCTGTTAATTTACAGACATAAATAAACTGCAGTAAACTTAAATAAATAAATAAATAAATATATATATATATATATATGATCTGAACAAAAGCACAAAAGCAAATCTTCCAGTTAAATAATAATAAAAAACAAACATTTTAAATGCACTTTACCAGTATTTTAATCATACTAAAATGCAATTTTGATTCTAGACAAGCCGTATGACTCGTTTGATAACGTGTATGTACTCGTTTTGTGTATTATCACTTTGCAATAGCAATTGTTTTATTTATTTATTTGACATTTGTGACACTGACATCCTGAGACTAGAGTACCTTGGTATCAAATAAAGAGGAGTAACATTTCAGAAACTACTGATTCTGAGTTGTCAGATTTGGTAACTCTATTGTATGTCTAGATATGTTCATATCAGAGCAATACACTTTATAGAATAGAAAGGAGAGGAGCTCACACATCACCTGAGCCAATTTGATGAACATTAGAGTAACTTGGAATGAAAGAAAGAGGGGTAACACATTTTGGTAACAAGTCATTCTGAGTTGTCAGATTTGGCGATGGTAGGCCTACTGTATCTCTATTTATATTCATATCAGAGAAATATAACTAATAGAATAGAAACGACATGAACTCACACATCACCTTAGCCACTTCATTGTACATTATAATAAACTGGTGTGGAAAAAAAGACAGATAACACATTTAGGCAATTATTTTCTGATTTGTCAGATTTGGTGACTCTACTGTGTCTCTATATATGTTCATATCACAGCATATACAGTACAGTACAATAACTCGTTAAACTGCATTTAGGTGGTGCTCTAACATATTTCAGCCCTCACAGATTTGCTCGTCTAGACAATCAGTCTAAATTTCATTTTATGCATCACCCTTATTGTTTCATTAAATATCTCGGCCTCTGAGTGGACAAGATGCTCAGGCCAGGAGTCATTAGAAAGCTGAGATCCTCATCTTTGCTACGATTTATAACATTTTATCATTAATAGTCAAACACATATTTTTATGATGATCCGTTTAGCATGCTTTTCCTGCTGGATGGAATGTTTTGTTCTGTACATCTAAGATATAGCATTGGATTATTAAATTCAATAATCAGTGCGTTCAAGTGGTGTATTTGTGTTTGATGACTTACAGAAATCATATTTCAGTTTGATATTCTTTTTAAAATCTTTCAATATGTGGTATTAGGGAAAATAAATGTACAGTCACATTCCTGGGAATGAGCGCTTTCATTTGATATATGACTTGTCCATTTAAGTGCCAAGTGAAAGATTTATACTATATTCAAATTAATATTTTTGCCCTTTTACTCTAGGGGGCACTAATTTGCGACGCAAAAGATTTCAGGCCTTATTTTATTATGTTGTGTAACATAAACGCAAAAGTGCTCATATGCCTGACCTACTGGACTTTAACATTTTAAGTGAAAATAAATGTTGCAATATAGTGCCCTCTGTGGAACACATGTTAGACATATTCCCCCAAATGTTGTCCCAACTTGTCTACCAGAATTTTTTGAAGAAAAAAAAAATCATATTGAACAATTTTGCTGATTGGCAAGTCCCCAGTATGCATTAAACATGAATACAATTCTGCGGTTAGTATAACAGCTTTTTTATGATGTTATTGTTGTTTTTTGGTACCACTGTTAGCCAATTGTTGTTCTCATCTTTTAACTTAATGAGGTGTGTTGAATATCACCATGACTGAAGTTTGTGTGTTAAGGGTTGAGTTCTGTTGTGTGTCAACATAAAAGAAAATGTACGTACTGGGCTGCCTTGCAAGCAGGGCTGGACTGGGAAGTGAAATCGGCCGGGGATTTTACATAGCAACTGGCCCTCTCTGTCCTTTGCTGTATATCGTGGCGCTGTTTTGTGGTCCGTTCTGCATTACGCGGTGGCACATTTTAGCTTGCCACGGCCAGTCCGCCCCTGATCGGCCCCAAAGTGAGTCAACCCACCGGGAAAATGCCCGGTATGCCAGATTACCAGCCCTGCTTGCAAGACGTACCTCACTTCAGAGACAAAGATTGCAGTTAACTTCATGTAAAAAAATACAATTAAAAAAAGGGTGACAAAACGAATGTTCTCATATTATGAATCGATAGTTGGCTGAACAAGAAATTAGTAGTTCTCTGCATAATAATAATTTTTGCATTTGGTGAACAAACAAATCCACATTGACCATATAAAGTGATTTTACTAAAGACCATTATAAAGTCTTACTGCATCTTTTTGTTTCTTTTGTACTGTATCTCTATTTATATTAATATTAGAGAAATATGATTTATAGAATAGAAAGGAGAGGAGCTAACACATCACCTGAGCCACTTTATTGAACACAAGATTCATATGGTAAGAAACATAGACAGGTAAGACATTTCAGTAACAATTAATTGAGTAGTCAGATTAGATGACCATAATGCCTGCTATATGTGTTCATTTCAGAGCAATAAGCTTTATAGACAAGAATGGAGAGGAGCTCACACATCACCTGCGCCACTATAATGAATATAAGAGTTACATGGTATATTTTAAAGATGGGTTACAGATTTCTGAAACTATAACAACTAATGTGTCAGATTTGTTAAACCTTCTGTATCTCTGTGCCTGTTCATATCAGAGTTATGTGCTTATACAAACTATAGTTGTTCAGGCATTACTGGGTGAATGTGGGAAATAGAAATAAGAATAAACATTCATTTAACAGACATAAACAAGCACTATAGTAAAACATAAACAGAGAAACAAGAACATTCATACAATTTACACACTAGTACATGGACAACAGCAATCATTTGTTTCATTCCCATATGTGCTTTTTGATACTCAAAGACCTTATAACATCGACATAATATCAGCTTGTAATATTTGCTTGGGAATATGCCTTGAGAGTAACACAACACCATCTACTGGATAGTTTTAAATTTACACAGACAATATTTGCATGTCATTTGGCATAGAAACCTAAATCTTTTCTTTTGGTCGATTCTTTTGGTACTTTATTCATACCTAATGAAATGTACTATAGATGATATCACTTACGTACTTGGCAATGCAACACCCTTCCTTACATTCAATTTCATTTTTGTATTCAAAAACTCTAACTCTTTGTTTTGTGTGTGTGCAGTGTGTTTAATATAGAGTATAACAGCTAAAATGATTGTACTGTACTGTACTGTAGTGCTATGTTTATGGAACAATTCAATTCCTGCGGTGCTTAGAAGTGTTGCTTGTTCTCTGTTCCCTTGATGTTTAGTTTGTTTTAGTTACACTATGATAGTGAACACCTCTTCCAACATTAAACAGTTCTGCTCTGTAATAAACTAATACAATCTCCTCAGGGATGGTCAATATCAGAATCAGCTTTCAGCTTTCATTAGCAGTGTTGGGGAGTGACGGAATACATGTAACAGGATTACATATTTAAAATACAAAATATAAGTAACTGTATTCCACTACAGTTCAAATTTAAATCATTGGTAATCAGAATACAGTTACATTCAAAAAGTATTTTGATTACATAATTACATAATTATTTTTTCCTAGTAAGATCATATTCTTGATCATTTTTCTTTTAAAATGTCAAAAAATCCTTAAAACAAGATCAAGTTGATTTATCTTGTTTTAGAAACAACACTGCATGAGATATTTAGGTTTTTCAGAGAATGTATTTTTAACATGTGTATTTTGTCTTACTGTATTGGCAAAGTTGAGTAATCTAACTCAATACGTTACAAATTACATTTTACAGCATGTATTCTGTAATCTGTAGTGGAATACATTTTAAAAGTAACCCTCCCAACCCTGGTGATAAGTTACTCTAAAACCTGTTAGCCTACACTGGTTTATATCTTTTTATTTGACTTTAATTTTACATTTTAAATATATTGTTACTGTAACACTAACAAGACTAGAAAACTATCTTTGATATTCAGACTGAACAATGTGCTGAGGGGTTTGCTTTTATATTAGAAACACAATTACTGCCAGCAAATAGTTTCTGCCATTTTAAATAAACAAATCATTAAAAACAAAAGAAAGAGTTATACGAGAACCGATATGCACAAACACGAGAGGCTGGACGCCTTGTCAACAGCGCCAGATGCTCATTACACTGAGCTCGTGAGAGGCTTAACGCAGGGTGACGTTTCTGTTTGACACACTGACCTACATTTGCAGAGCTCTGTCTGTCTGTCTCTCTCTCTGTGTGTGTGTGTGTGTGTGTGTGTGTGTGTGTGTGTGTGTGTGTGTGTGTGTGTGTGTGTGTGTGTGTGGAGGGCATATTATGCACGCGAGTGAAATCCATGTTTTCTCGTGCTCATGTGGATACTATTGGCAGTACGTCCCCCGTAGTCTCTGTTGTCGCGCAGCGCACTTTATTATGGGACGCTGCTGAGCACCTATTAAAAGCAATCAGGAGACACCGCCAATGCTTCAGTTGTGCATTTGGTAAAACTTCACAGCAAAGCAAATCATATTGTTTTGGGGAAGGTATGCCTTTCTATGTTGACGAAGGAGGCTGGAACAAGTAAGTAGGATATCGACTTTAGAGTCGACTATAGCGACTATTAGTCTATATTAGACTATTAGTCGACTAGCGATATGATTTCCTCTCTCTTGCATATTATTGTCTTGAAAATACAAAATAATATCAGTTTTGTTGCAGCTGATTTGTTGACTGTATATTATAATAGCCTAGAGTCAGACTTACATACGTTTTATCCGTTAAAAGCAAACCAGCAAATTGTGTCATAGACTAATATTTTTTTATTTAATGGTTTGAATGTGCTTTCAGAGTGCATACATGCGTATATACATACATATTTAGCCGGTTCTACCCGTTCTGCTCTGCACGGGACTCGAACCGACGTCTCCAGTGTGGGAGGCGGGTGCGCTAACGAGAAGGCTAAAGGCTACAGCCTCTAACGTCAGTCGCTAGTGCACCACTTGAGGTCAGGAGAGTGAGGTTTACATATAGTTTATGCATATACAGCGTATAGGAAAGTCTGAGACCACTAGCGAAATTATTCGATATTATTTTGCTTTTATTTCAATTTAAATCGATGCATTTTTACTAGGGCTGTCGATCAATTAAAATTTGTATTCGAAGTAATTACATGGTGTCCTGATTAATTAATCGCGATTAATCGCATATACAAATATTTGCTGAAAAGCCCCTCATATAACAATAATTCAATATATAATGATGAAATAATTATACATAGTTATCTTTAAATAAATATATATATATATATATATATATATATATATATATATATATATATATATATATATATATATATATATATATATATATATATATATATAATAAAACACATTCAGATAATTAAAATGCATTTCTTGTGGCAGAAGAGTTAATCATTAATAAGACAATACAAAAAACGGCTTTAGAATACAATGTATTGTTCACTACCATATTATTGATCATAAGTCAATCATTGGCATACAGTTCACAGCAATCCATTTCACAAGTGAATTTGTCAATCAGTTGGAGATTTATAATGAGGGCTTGTTTAAGGGCCCGTCAATGAACACCTGCATCAGACATGCTTGTGTAGCGTCTCAGGTGCGTTGCGTGATAAACAAAATTTTTAGATCACTGTGTCAAGTTAAACATAGTTTAATAGTTAGAACACATCTTGAGATATCTTAGTTCGGATTTGCGCTCCATCAAGTGTTTTGAACACAAGAACAAATGTGTTTTCTTCACTGTATAAACTGTGTGTTGCCACACAGCTGAAATTTCAAGTACTGCCCTCTGGAGTAAACAGGTGGTACTACAAGCTTGCATTTCTCAGGAATCTTCCTTATTGTGGTCCGGGGGCATTGCGATTAATTGCGCTAAGTGTGCAAGAGTCGATCATTTTAGAAACCGCAATGTCCTCTGCCATTTTAAACAGCACCCATTGTGTAATTAATCAGTCTGTTGTGTCTCTCAGCTTTGATAAGCCGTAATGGTGAAGTTGTTCGTTTAAAGCTGTTTAAAGCTATTTCCTAGCTTTTGTAGTAGTAATACAAGCGATTACGAAGAGCTGTTTTATGTAATCACTAGCTGACTCAGATTCACTTCACCTCATCCAACTGGCTAATATTCCACACAAAAATTATCTTTTGCCACAACCTGCTGGCTAATATATGTAATGTAAAAAAAAAAATAGTTTAGAACAGCATATAGCTGTTTTGTGTGTATATACATATATATGTATGTATGTATATGTATATATATATATATGTACACTCACCTAAAGGATTGTTAGGAACACCTGTTCAATTTCTCATTAATGCAATTATCTAATCAACCAATCACATGGCAGTTGCTTCAATGCATTTAGGGGTGTGGTCCTGGTCAAGACAATCTCCTGAACTCCAAACTGAATGTCAGAATGGGAAAGAAATGTGATTTAAGCAATTTTGAGCGTGGCATGGTTGTTGGTGCCAGACGAGCCGGTCTGAGTATTTCACAATCTGCTCAGTTACTGGGATTTTCACGCACAACCATTTCTAGGGTTTACAAAGAATGGTGTGAAAAGGGAAAAACATCCAGTATGCGGCAGTCCTGTGGGCGAAAATGCCTTGTTGATGCTAGAGGTCAGAGGAGAATGGGCCGACTGATTCAAGCTGATAGAAGAGCAACTTTGACTGAAATAACCACTCGTTACAACCGAGGTATGCAGCAAAGCATTTGTGAAGCCACAACACGCACAACCTTGAGGCGGATGGGCTACAACAGCAGAAGACCCCACCGGGTACCACTCATCTCCACTACAAATAGGAAAAAGAGGCTACAATTTGCAAGAGCTCACCAAAATTGGACAGTTGAAGACTGGAAAAATGTTGCCTGGTCTGATGAGTCTCGATTTCTGTTGAGACATTCAGATGGTAGAGTCAGAATTTGGCGTAAACAGAATGAGAACATGGATCCATCATGCCTTGTTACCACTGTGCAGGCTGGTGGTGGTGGTGTAATGGTGTGGGGGATGTTTTCTTGGCACACTTTAGGCCCCTTAGTGCCAATTGGGCATCGTTTAAATGCCACGGCCTACATGAGCATTGTTTCTGACCATGTCCATCCCTTTATGGCCACCATGTACCCATCCTCTGATGGCTACTTTCAGCAGGATAATGCACCATGTCACAAAGCTCGAATCATTTCAAATTGGTTTCTTGAACATGACAATGAGTTCACTGTACTAAAATGGCCCTCACAGTCACCAGATCTCAACCCAATAGAGCATCTTTGGGATGTGGTGGAACGGGAGCTTCGTGCCCTGGATGTGCATCCCACAAATCTCCATCAACTGCAAGATGCTATCCTATCAATATGGGCCAACATTTCTAAAGAATGCTTTCAGCACCTTGTTGAATCAATGCCACGTAGAATTAAGGCAGTTCTGAAGGCGAAAGGGGGTCAAACACAGTATTAGTATGGTGTTCCTAATAATCCTTTAGGTGAGTGTATGTATATATGCATGTATGTGTACAGTATATGTATATTATTTACATATTTAGTGACCAAGAAAAATGGCAAAAGCTTAATTTGTTATAACGTTTCTTTGTTTTAAATTTTTTTAAATCCTCAAACTTTATTTCCAGATTTAAATTAGATTATGGATTTATAGATAAATAGATAGATAGATAGATAGACAGACAGACAGACAGACAGACAGACAGACTGTACTCTAAAGCCCTATGAGCATATAGTGATCATGGAGTTTTTTTTATTTTAACAGGATGAAGCGGGGATGGTCAAATTGTCAGAGCTTTACCCCCTCAGAGGGCAGAAACAAGAGACTCAAAAGTTCTAATCAAACTGACATCAAAGCAAGATCCTCCACCTCACAGAAGCCCACTGAAGAAACATGGGCCAACCTGCCGCACCATGTCGTCTTGCATATATTCCAGTACCTGTCTCTGGTAGACCGGGCCCGAGCCTCATCTGTGTGTCACCGATGGAACGATGACTTTCACATCCCAGACCTGTGGAGGAGATTTGAATTTGAGCTGAACCAGCCAGCTACATCTTGCCTGAGGTCTACGCACCCAGATCTCATCCAGCAAATCATCAAAAGACATGCTCAGCACCTGCAGTATGTGAGCTTCAATGTAGGGCAAGGTTATAAAAAGTGATGTACCATCTTAAAATCATGATCTGTGTGCAGGGTGTACATTGAATAGATTGGATCCTTTTATGTTCATGACAATGAGCAAAGCCCTTTGCAATCTCCTTTTAGTTCATGGCATGACAAAGTGCACATTCTGAGGTCCATATAGACATGGCTTACTGAGTCTGATGTGAAAGTACTTGACTGGCCTGCTCAAAGCCCAGACCTGAACACATTTGGGATTAACTGAAATGCAGACTGCAAGCCAGGCCCCATCACCCAACATCAATGCCTGACCTTGCTGATGCTATTGTGCAAATCCATACAGCCATATTCCAGCATATATTGGAAAGCCTTCCCTGAAGAGTGGAAGGGATTAATGTTCATGGATTGGAAATGTATTGTCCAACAAGCACATATGGGTGTGGTGTTCAGGTGTACATACTTTTGGCCATGTAGTGTATACCATAATAACAAAAGGAACAAATAATAAAAAGATGTCTTCTCTCTTTTACATCATCCAGGTTGACAGCTGCACAGAATCTGCTGAAGCTGCCTGCAACATTCTCTCACAGCTGGTGAACTGCACCATTAAAACACTCGGTTAGATTTCCACAGCACGACCAAGCTTCATGGATATGTCCCAGGTACAACGGAAACATGTTCACTCTCACAAATAAAATCTGTAATAGCTTCAGCTGTTCAGACAGCTACCATCTGAACATCTATCAGAGCCATGTTACAGAAACATCTAATAGAATCCTATCATGTCTGTGTAGTAAACATGGCAATTTCAGTTAACTTCTCAGATCTTAACTTACAGAAAAATTATTGAAAATTGTGGTACTTACAATGATAAGTACAGATTAATTTATATACAGTAGCACCTTTTAAAAGAATAGTTCATCTGAAAATGAAAATTTACTCACCATCCCTATGCCATCCCTGATGTGTATTACTTTCTTTCTTCTGCAGGACACAAATTAAGATTTTTAGAAGAATATCTCAGCTCTGTAGGTCCATACAATGCAGGTGAATGGTGACCAAAATGTTGGAGCCCTAAAACACACATAAAGGCAGCATAAAAGTAATCCATATGACTCTAGTGGTTTAATCCATGTCTTCTGAAGCAGTTCAATACATTTTGGATCAGACCAAAATATAACTCCTTTTTCACTATAAATCTTGACATTGGCAGTCTCCTTGATGATCATAATTTTAAGCATGATTACTTCATAGCGCCATCTGGTCATGCGCCAAGCACTAGGAATAATGATCGTGCCTAGACTCAATAGCAATATGTACAGTGGAAAAGGACTTAAATGTTTATCTGTTTCTCACCCACACCTTGTTTTGCTTTTATGCTGCTTTTATGTGCTTTTTGGAGCTGCATTGTATGCATAGCAGCAGAGTTGAAATATTCTTCTAAAAATGATTTGTGTGTCTTGCAGAAGAATGAAAGTCATAAACGTCTGAGATGGCAAGAGTGTGAGTAAATAAAGAGAGAATTTTCAATTTTAGGGCATACTATTCATTTAAGGACACAGACACTAGGTGATGCTGAGTGGGGATGAATAAATAGTGCATGTAAATATTGGGTGATTCATAAAAGTTCCAGACATGTTTGAAAATTAACTAGAAGCCAGCAATACAAATAGCATTCCTTGCAGTATGGGCTTGTCACCACAGCGGCATGACCTTCATGAAATAATGTTTCATTTAAAGGGTATGAGAAGCCCGCGGCACTGACTTTGCATTTCTTGTCTGGTCTGTTCTTAGTCACACTTTGTGTCGGCTCTGACTGTGGTGTTTGTAAATTCCAAGTCGCTGTCCTCTATTAAAATTGATGACACACCGGTTGATGACCCTTCCCTGAAGGTACTGGTGGCCAACAACAGTGACACACTCAAGCTGTTGAAGATGAGTAGCTGTCCACATGTGTCTCCTGCAGGTCAGTACGTAATCAGTTGAGTCATAGAAGATCTAATAACTTCAGATGTAGAAAGAAAATTAACTCACATGTCCAGATTACCTTTCACTCCAAAATCAAAAAGAAAAAGATTTCTGTATGACCATTAGGATTTTTTGCATTGTAAAATAGTTTTCATGACATTTAAGCTCATTTTCCCACCAAATTAGTTACTCAAAGTTACACATGTAAAATGTATGTTAGCATCTCTGTTTTATATATATATAATGTCAAATGTATATTAATATCTCATAATTGCATTATTCTTAATGGTGATTCTTAATACTGTAATATTTTTTACTGTATTACAGTTACTAATGTGATGTATTATATATCATAAAATAAATTCTATATATTATTTAATTATTTACTTCTATAATTTAATAATTTTGTATGATAATGAGAATTGGGGAAGAGATTGTGCTAAATTGTCATGCAAAAAGAAATCTCAAACAATATCTGGCCCTACTATATAATTTCTTTCTTTCTTTTTTGAATTTGCTGTGAATTTTAATCCAAACACGTTTCACCCTATAATCTTCATATTTTTCTGTCTTTTTGCATTTGCATGAACTTATGTTCATGATTTGTCAATATTATGAATTTACATACACAGAGAACACACCATTTACTGTTATCACTTACCCTTATTCAGGAGCACAATCTTACCATGTTATTTCCTTCCCATCTAGGCATCCTCTGTGTGGCTGATCAGTGTCATGGCCTGCGGGAACTGGCCCTTAACTACCATCTGCTGAGTGACGAACTACTGCTTGCCCTCTCCTCAGAGAAACATGTACACCTGGAACACTTGCGCATCGACGTGATGAGTGAGAACCTGGGCCAGAGCCAGTTCCACATCATCAAAAAGAGCAGCTGGGACATCCTTATCCGCCAATCGCCCCAGGTCAACATCGTCATGTACTTTTTCCTGTATGAGGAGGAGTTCGAGCCCATCTTTTGTGAGGAGATGCCCGTAACACACTTGTACTTCAGTCAAGCTGTCAGTAAAGATATGCTGGGGCGTTATGGGCTAGAGCCACTAGATGAAGAGTTGATCTGTATTGCAGATCACTGCAAGAGCCTCACAGCCATGGGTCTCTGCGAGTGTGAGGTGACCTGCAGTGGATTCATGCAGTTTGTGAAGATGTGTGGCGGCCGCCTGAGTCAGTTGTCCATCATGGAGGAAGTGCTCATCCCAGACAACAATTATAACATCGAGCAGATCCACAGTGAGGTCTCTAAACATCTGGGCCGGATTTGGTTCCCTGATATGATGCCCACATGGTAGATTTGCAAATCTGCCCTGAATATACCTAATATTAAAATGCAGACATTGTGCACGTTTTGTCACGTTTTCTGTGCTTCATGATTGCATTTACATCAGATGCACAGTAAATGTACTTGTCATCAAAATATTTAGGTATCTAATCTAGTCTGCAAGCTGTCTGCATTTGGCAAGAATGGCAGCCATTAGACAGAATTGGGTAATTTAAATATATCATAGGAAGCAAAACATCTGACTGCACAGCTGGAAAATCATTTGGTGCAGACATGCTGTCTGGTGGTGTGTAAAACATGATTTGTGTTTGGATCTCAGAGATGGGATTTTAACGGAAGGTGTTTACAGTTCCACATAAGTGCACACAACACACGAAAACCAATTCTTTTTGTGAAGTTCATTGGCACACACATGTAACAATCGCACTATTCCGGTGCGGTAAAGCTAAATCGACAGCATTTGTGGCATAATGTTGATTACCATAAACATTTATTTTGACATGCCCCTCATTTAAAAACAATAAATAAATAAAAATCTGGGTTACAGTGAGGCACTTTCAATGGAAGTGAATGGGGGATTTTTTTTTTTTATATTAAAATACTCACATTTTCAAAAGTATATCCACATGACATTAACAGTATGCACGTGTGATAAAATCACGAACTAAACTTTTCTGTGAAAAGTTATATCCAATTTTACAACTTTGTTGAGGACGATTTAATGTTAACAAACCCTAAAAATTACTGTAAAAAAGACAATTTAAACCACTTTACTCCTCAAATAATACACAAGTTTTAACATAAGAATGATTCAATTATAAACTTCACATTTCTGCTTTTAAACCCTCCATATATTTGCCCCCGTTCACTTCGATTTGAACGTGCCTTACTGTAACCACACTATTTTTGCTTATTTTATTTTATTTTTTTTATTATTATTAGTTTTTTTTTTTTAAGAAAAAGATGGACAAGTCTAAATTCAATATTATGGTAATCAACATTATGCCTCAAATGTTGTCTATTTAGCTTAACTTGTATTGAACACGGAATATTCCTTTAAGTTGCTTATACTGTATTTTCTGATGTATGTTTTAAGCTACAAGTGAATACCTGAAAAGGAAGGCACCTTCCATAAACCATAGCAGAAAGGTTATTATATATTTAAAATATATATAAATATAATATGTAAAAATACATTCTATAAATATTTAAAATGATTTATCATTGACAAATGCCTGCAAGTAATAATAATAAAGTTTTTATAAAACAGTTGGCTTATTAAGTCTGTTTCACCTCATTAATATAATTATTGTGTTCCTCTCTGCCAAGTGAACAGCTCTGCAAAAAAAAAAAAAAAAAAAAAACGTTGCTACTTATTTACGTATTTCATTTGTATTTTTTATTTGAATATTTTCCCCCCACTTTTTTTTTTTTTAAATAAATAAATAATGAAATTCTTATTTTAAGCAGGCCTTTCATTAGCCCAAGCATTTGTGTTGTCCTTGTCACTGAACATGTATACAAAAATTTCTGGCCCCAAAACAAGGCTCTGTAGTTCATTTTTAGACATTTAAATTGTACAGATGCATTTCCACTCTCCTGTTAATCATGCTACTGTGATCATTGCAAAAATATTAGTATCATTGGGATGTTAATATTTTGTGTAGATGCATAAAGGTCTCAGAAATAACAAACTGATGATAATTTGTCATAAACTGCAATTCTGGTAGTATGTACAAGGGTGGTCAATTATTAGGCATCAACTCATATCAAAAGTTGTTACAAAATGTGCTTGTTTTTTTTCTGTAATCAAGTATCTCACTTTTTGTGGTAATTTGTGTTTCATAAAAGATACAACCCCCTAGTTTGAAGTAATACTAGTAATTATTTGAGGGGTTTTTAAAAATGTGTTTTTCTTTAGCAATGTATTGGTCATTGTATGAAAAAGACAACATTTTATGACATAAAGAGGGCATGGACAAAAACATGTTCACTTTCATACAGAAAATGTTTTATCAAATATTTTTATAAATAAACAACCATCTGACAATTAACTTTAAGTGTATATCACATTCAAACAATTAAAAGTTGTGACTGTGGGATCTACAGTATTTTGATATAGGTTAATGTGTAAATATGTGCATATTTTTCAAGAGGGTGCCTAATTTGCATATTTCTAAAGTTTAAATGGGTTTTAAATAGGTCACAGTACAGAAAGTCTTATTTTATGGTCACTACCATGCCAAATTTTCATTTTATACAAGAAAGGAAGCATTTTAGCCTATTTACCAGTAGTAAATCTCCTTAAAAATATATAATTCAGAGACTTAAATGGCTTAAAGAAATCATTATACAAGTGACTGTATCTGAAAAAACCACTGTCATAATGGGTTGAATAAAGGATCTGATCTTTTGACATTCAGACTGCAACCATCTTGTATCATTCATTACTTTGCCTACAAATGGCTGGCTGTGTTTGCAGTTTATCAGACCAACACTAGATAGCATCCTCCATCCATCAGAAACAGTCTGACATCATTACGTAAAACGCACCGTGCTCTGCAAATAGAATCAGCGCTCGACTCTTTTTATATACTGAGCCTTGGCTGCGGTGTGTTACACACATACGAGAAGGATGCGGAAAAGAGACACGCTCGCGCCGCTATGATCTGTCTGTGTGAGGTCATCAACGACCCCGTCATGAGTGAAGAGCGTCAGACAGACGTCAGCGGAGCAATTAAATATTCAAATAAAGGCGCAGGGGCGATGATCTGCCTTGCATAGGCTATTATATGCACACATACAAGCAAAGGCACATTATATGTTATAATATGATAAGCCAATAAATCTGTAAGAAATTAATCTTGTAATAACCAGATCCAGCCTCCTTAGTCTCACAGAGCACTTGCATTTCTGTCACCATGCAAACCAAGCTCTGAACCAAGTATTATATAACATCTGCAAACCTCAATTATTATATGAGCAGCTCAAAGCACAACTGCATACAAATGTGGTCCACATGACAACAGGATGTAGATTTCACAGAAAGGAAAAAAGGCTCATCTGTAGCCAGAGAACAGATTACATTCAGGTGGTGTAGAAAAATTATTCAGATGTGCTAATCAATGACTGTAAACCTAAATTTAAGCTGTGTAGGAGCCTCAGCAGGCAACGTGTTTATGCAGATGGTTTGTTAGAGCAGAGCGCATTCAAAATTTAAATGCACAGCTTCAAGGCGTTCAGATTATTCATTGGCTGGGTTACATCAACACAAGGGGACGAGTAGACCTACTGCAAAACCTGCCGTATGATGCTGCCCAACACTTCCTTCTGAGGTGCATCGATGTGTGCAAAACATTCATATGGGTTTCAGTTTTGCCCAAAGGCAAGAATTCTGTATTTGAAAATTCAAGCTTTAAGGCATTGTCGTTCTCTGTACATCCAATGCCACAATACGGAGTACTGTGGTGTGTAGTTAATGCACTGGGGCATGGGGACGGGCTGTGTTTTTGGGATCCGAGAGAAGGAGAGATGCACGTGTCTCGAGACCACGCCACTCTCTGATCTGCTGCTCCCGAAAGGAGGGGAGAGGGGAGGAGCTGCCGTGCACGGAGGTGAGGGGAGGGTGCCAACGTTCCCCGCAGGGCATGCAGGGTGTACCTGGAAAAGAGAGAAAATAAAGGGCCTGTTTGAAAGAGAGCAAATCATTTCTGATTGGCAATGCAGATGGGGATTTTATTGTGAGATTTTGGCTTCTTGCATTTTGAATTCTTATGTTGGTAGGGTAAGAAATTAACCAGGGCTTGTGGCAAAAATGCCACCAAAAGTGAAAAATAAAAATACATAAATACAAAATGCCCCAGGTATTTAAAATGTGGGGGTTAAAGGTGTTTTTTATGCCTGTATCAGCATTTTCATGTATTGGTAATACTTTTCAAGTTATGCTGTAAAAGTATTGTTCATTATTAGTTCATGTTAACTAATGTTGCTAACTAATGTTAACAAATGAAACCTTATTGTAAAGTGTTAACTATATATTTTATAATATTCTGTCTAGTTGTGGGTTTAGCATGGGTTGAGTACCTCTGCAGACACCATCGAGACCTGAAGTGATTTTTGACGAAAAAAACATCACCTTTGAAAACACTGAACATGAAGAAAACACCTTCAATCTCTCCAAAATCAAATCAAATTTTAAAACTTTAAAATCCACTGAGATGGTAGACAGTATAGAGAGCTATACAATCTAACATAAGGACTGGCTAATTTTGTGAAATGTAATCTTGCAAAACGTTTGTGTTATATCATGTCTTGTGAATTATTTACAGATACTTCTGCATTTGATGTTGACTGGGTTTTATATGTAACAATCATAGTTGTTCAGAACATAAAGCAAAAAGCATATATTCAAGGTATGCAATGCATAGGGGCGCCATGTGAAGGGGGGTGCCAGCGGCTCACTAAAGGTGGTGCAATCATGGAAATGTTGCTTCTTATAGGAATGTTCTGGGTTCAATACAAATTAAGCTCAATTAACAGCACTTGCAGCATAATGTTGATTACAACAGAAAATATTCTCTATGTCCCTCATTCATTTCAGAATCATGGATATAGTGGTTTACCACAACCGATGAAGAGCTACAAACTTCTGGCAAACATTTACCATTTTGCAGGCGGCTGTGGCTCAGGTGGTAGAGCGGGTTGGCTGCCAATTTTTGCAGTTCGATTCCCAGCCCACATGCCTCCACATGCCGAAGTGTCCTTGGGCAAGACACTGGACCCCAAGTTGCTCCCAATGGCAGGCTAGCGCCTTGCATGATAGCTCTGCCGCCATTGGTGTATGAGTGTGTGTGTGTGTGTGTGTGTGAATGGGTGATTGGGACACAGTGTAAAGCGCTTTGGTAAACTCTAAAGTAAAAAAAAAAAGCGCTATATAAGTGCAGACCATTTACAACGAATCACAAGTTAATTTGCATGTGAAAATAACGAACGGCGTTTCTATGATTTCCACGAATGGCTCCTTATTACAATAGTTGGATAAATGTAACCATGGTTTCTATAAAACACACAATTGTATTTGTTATGAAAATAGCATCTAGACACACTTAGAAACTATACATTTCTTTTTTAATTTAATATGTATCTGTTATTAATATGTAATTTTCACTAAATTACAACATACTTACTGCAAATTGAATTAATGTAGTGAAACCATGGTACTGGATATTTAAGGGATATAGCTCAGGCAGGCTCCGTAAACTCTGACTCTGACACCTCTTTGTCCACAATGCCAAACATGATGGGAGGAGCAGAGGTGAAGAAGAGGTTTAAGAATATCATGAGCCAGTAGTCGATCGTGGCTGTGGCGGAGAACCCACAGAAGAGCTAATACCAGAACAGGAGGTTCACATACACCTACTTATTTGCTACTTATTTAAAGGAGGTTAAATACTTAACAATGGGACTGAAAATAACTGAATGTAATTTAAAGTATATATATTTGAGGAAATAACAGAATTACTATTTTCAATGTTTTCTGGACACGGTCTCCACAAGTTGATACATTTCTAAGTACACAACACAGCCAAGAGCAGATGTTTACATTTTTAAGAGAATCAGAGCGCTGCTTTAATGACAAAACTTGCAGGGTTGTCGTTGCTAAGTTGTTCAGAGTGGTTGTTGGTGTGTTGCTTTTCTACGATAACTTTTAAACCTTTAAAGACCATGAGCTCCAAGGTGCAATGGCAATGATGAAGATGATGATGAAATGAAGAACCCAAGTGCAGTATAATAATCAATGTGAAAACCAAAAACCCTAACTATAAACATGAATAAATCATAACATAAACTTGAAACAGGCTTAAACTTGACATGAACTAGAAATGTGCTACACAAAAAAGCATCAATACTAGACAAAGGTAAATATGAAGGCTTAAATACATGACATGGGGAAACATAAAACAATGATCAAACAAAACACCAATCAAGATAACAAGACTAATAACCTTAAACCAATGACAGACTAGAACTGATAAGACAATAAACCAATGAAAACAAGACACATGAACATGGAGGGAAACAGGTTCTACAATTCCAAAATAAAAGACATGAAAACAAAACATGAACAAAAACACATCTAGACATGACACAAGGTTGTTCATCGATGGTATTGTAACGAAGGCAGACGAGGAGTGAGGATCTACATGCAGTTTTATTGGAAAAACAAAAAATGAACAGGGTCACTCGGTGAGACAAAACAACACAGGGAACAAATCAAACATCCACGATGGGAAAACCAAAATATAAACAAGAGAATCATCCGCGAAGGGCACAGTCAGGAACACAGTCAAGGACATACATTACATTTAACTACTGACAACGAATGGTGGAACAACAGGGCTTAAATACACAAACACTTAAGAGTCAATCAAACACAGGTGAGAACAATGAAGCTGGCAGTGATGAAGGCAGGGAATTATGGGAAGTGTAGTTAGAGACAGAGGGCAAGGGAGAAACACAGGGCAGACAACAGGGAATCGTGACAGGTATATGCTTCTGTTGAATCCATTATTTCACCTTCATTGTGTTTTAAAGTGGAATTTCTGGCAAACAACTACATTTCCCATGGTCAATCAGAGAAAACAAACCAAGGAGCAAATGCCCTCTCCCATGATGCGCTGTGAATGATGCAATCAAGATGGTCTCACTTCACCCCGAAACTACTTATCTATTTGTACATATTGGAATATTTTGCAATGTAAAATGTAAAACATATTGTTTATACACAATTTACAATTACACAACGATGACTAAGACTTTATAGATATTACAGTTTCATTTTCTGTTAAAGCATGATTTTCTGTAAAGCTGCTTTGAAACAATGTGTGTTGTGAAACACACTATAAAAAATAAAAATGACTTGACTTGAACCTAAAATTACTTATTTTATATATTCCCATTTTTTTTGTTTATTCAATTACACATTTGCATTGCTTCATGGGAGTGTAGTTCACACCCTTGTTAAAGACAGTCTTGTAACTTCGCCTTTTTTTCAGATTTTCAAATGAAAATTTGTAATTGATTTTTTGAAAGGCCTATGCAACAAAATGAATGGGAAAAATACTTCCGGAACTAGAGAGCTAAAAAAGTGGGCTGGCACTGTTTTACTCTATAACCAATAATTACTTCTCTAAAAATGGTCATCAAATGTAACAAAATTAGAGCCCAAGTTGATAATTACCATATACTTTAAAAAGAAATAGAAATTACCATGTTGGCCACTCTTGAGTAGCACCAGCGACCTTGTGATTGCAAAGTCACTCGTAATGACGGCAACAGAATATAAACACAATGGTTAACACTCCTGATCCAGTCAATAACATGATTCTCTTATACAAATTAAGAGCTTATAAAGGTTGATAGATAATATTTTAATGTTATACCCCTTAGTTTGGATTCCAAAGACAAATATACAAACCTGCATCCCTTCTTGTCCAGATATGCCAATTCCAACATCTGCAGTTTGAATCATGTTCACATCATTGGCCCCATCGCCTGAATTGCCAGAAAAAATTATATAGCGCATCAAAAACAGAACTAACACCTGAAAAAATATAAACTAGCATAAGTTGGTTTGCTGGTCTTATCTGGTTTCCCAACCTCTCCAGACTGGTCTGTTCGCTGATTTCAGAGGGGCTTTGGGGCTGGGAGACCAGCTATACCAGCTTAAACCAGCTAAGATCAGCTTAAATCAGATAAGACCTTCTTAGCTTGGTTAAAGATTTTTTTCAACTGGTATGCTTCAAAAACCAGCGTTTGGAATATAGTCTTTCTGAAACGTAAATTATTTCATAAACCCCTCTGCCCATATGGTGAGAGTCATGACCCTGAGTTTTTCCGTATCAGTTTAACCACACTGTTCTTTTGCAGAGGAGTGACTCGACAGCAAAGTACTGCACGACAGTGTTTGCAGAGTTCCACAGACTGGTCCACCAGGTCGTCTGACATTGTCATGCTCAAGGTCAGCCCATCTATCACCAGCCCAATGCTGGGCTTCATCAACGGCTGGTAAATGCTGAGTTATAACCCCTGAACTGAGGGTCCACAATGGCTGATAGGGTGCTCCATCGCACCTCTAAAAGTGTGTCATCCAATTTCATTTTAAAGACAGATTGCAATACACACGAGATCTTGTTAAAAAGCATCAAAAACATTCTGCCAATCGAATTTTGCGTTTTCAATTAGTCACATTTACGAAAGTCATGCCATGTCTGCCTGTAAGATAAACATCTAGCTTCTTTATATTCACAAAAAATGACCATATATGTCTTAACATGTGTGGTTTGTGAATATATCTGTGTTGTCTCAATTAAATTTCAGTTGTTGCCCATTTCACTACGTTGCGTAAATAGTTATGATGCAGGTTTTCTTTCCAAACTTATTTAGGGAACACATCAAGACATGAAAGTTGATGACAAACATCTAATGAAAAACTACTGTAACAACAAAAGTGTGAGGTTTCAGTTGCATTATTGAAGAAGTGCTATTTTATAAAATGTGAATAAAACAATATGCAGAATATTTCTGGAATGGATTTAATGTTGGAATTAAACTAAAATGTTTTCCTGCCCTCCTCTGAACTGTGAAAATGGGTTTACAGTGTAGCAGTATGAGCCATTCAGAATAGTGGATGTACTTTTTTTTCCACCTCTACTAAACTCAGACTGGGAGAGACATAAAATAAAAAGCAGCATATCTTACAAATGTTGCAAGCATATTTATGTGTTTGAACAGGGAATGTAGAACTATAGTCTTGAGGGGATGTTAATGTGAAACACCAAAGACTCTTTTGTCCCAGATAAACCAATTAACACTTTTCCTTTTGTGGGGGTTCCATACATCATAATAAACCCTAAACAACATGTACTGTAAGCCACATGGGAAAATAGCAGAGTACTCAGAAATCTGGCCAGGTTAGAGCTGCAGGGTGTAATAACTTCTGGGCAAATATAACTACATTGTTTAATTTTTCTTAAGAAAATGTGAGTGGTGCCTGCCTATTCATAATTCACATGGCATTGGTATAGCTCAAACAAATAGAGCAATGCTTTAGAGTCACACTGTTTATAATCTTTGGGAAACCAACCTGAAGGCTTACTTCTATTGTACAACAGCTGTCTATGCATATTAAACTGGGTGAGTGGAATGTATTTTAAAGGGATAGTTAACCCAAAAATGTAAATTCTCTCATTACTCACCCTCATGATATCTCAGGTGTGTATGACTTTCTTTCTTCACCAGAACACATTTGAGGAAAAATATAAAAATATCTTAGCTCAGTAAGTCCTTAAAATGCAAATGAATGGAGATTTCTGTTTGAAGCTCCAAAAATCACATATAGATAGCATAAAAGTCATCAACTCCAGCGGTTAAATTAATGTCTTCTAAAGCAATACAATCAGTTTTGGTGCAAAATAAGATCAATATTTAAGTACTTTTTAACTATAAAACATTGATTCCATTAGGCTTAACGGGAGGGTGGATTCCAAGCGGTCTCTCGTGTGATGTATTCGCGTTGCCATGATACAGACGTAAAATCACGCTCTCAACTCGGTTGAGACATCCAGGATACAACAAGCACACAAAGGCACCATTGTGAGTAAATAAAACAAACAGATAAATACAGATCTAAATCAAAACCAACCAAGTTACCTCACAGCGTTCCTCCTCCTCACTAGTAAACAGCACAGCTCAGTTCTTGCGTTTCAAATTCCAATGCGATTATGCTACAGGCGTATACTGCTGCAGAACGGCATTATGATTTAGAGTTAAAAAAGTGCATAAATATTTATCTTTTTCACACCAAAAGTGATCAGCCACTTTAGAAGACATTAATTTAACATCTGGTGTCGTATGGATGATGTTATTGCTAACTGTCTCTGATTTTTGGAGCTTCGAATGAGAAATCTCCATTCACTTGTATTTTAAGGACCTACTGAGCTAAGATATTTTTCGATTATTCTTCAAATGTGTTCTGGTGAATAAAGAATGTCATTCACACCTGGGATACCATGAGGGTGAGTAAATGATGACTTTAAGAATTTAAATTTTTAAGTAAATGATGAATTTAAAGAATTTAAAGAATTTATTTTTATTTTTTTCAATTTAACATTGAAAAAAATATAACTGCACAAATCAGCTTTAAAGTCAAATGATTGGAAGGGTACATGCAACGATGAAAGCATTGGTTGTGGAGAGCTGACACTGACTGGCATGGTATCAGATGGACAGAAAAAAGGGTTTGGCATCGTCTTCACTGTGATGAAGGTGAACACCAGTTCTTCATGGTCCAGCAGCTTGCAGGAGTAAGCGATGTTGATGGCTGTCTCAAGTTTGTCCCCAGTCAGCACCCACACCTGTCTCAGAGCCTGGATGGTTTCTGGAATGTTCTCCTGAGGCCGGTCCTCAATCCCAGTTGCCCCTAATGCCACATATAACTTAAGTTTAAAGGAATAGTTCATCCAAAAAGGAAAATTTTCTCATCATTTGCTCAACCTCAGGCCAACCCACATGTGCTTGAATTAGTTTTTTCTTCTGCAGAACCAAGATTTTTAAAAGAATATCTCAGCTCTGTAGATCCAAAAAATGCAAGAGAAAGGTGACCAACATTTTGAAGGTCAAAAAAGAACAAAGGCAGCATAAAAGTATAAAAGTTCATATGACTCACTCATGTCCATGTCTTTTGAAGTGATCCAATCGGTTGTGGGTGAGAACAGGCTAAAATATAACTTCTTTTTCACTACAAATCTTGACATCAGCAATCTCCTAGGCGATCATGATTTCAAGCTTGATTACACTTTCTAGCGCCATCTAGCACTCTGCGCATGTATCAAGCACTAGGAGGTGTAATCGAGCTTAAAAACATGATCGTGCCTAGAGATTGCAATGGCAAGGTGTGTAGTGAAAAATTTGTTATAATTTGTTCTGTTCTCACCCATAATCATCTGGATCGCTTAAGAAGACATGGATTAAAAACACTGTAGTCAAATGGATTACTTTTATGTTGCCTTTATGTGCTTTATGTCCTTTTTGGAGCTTCAAAGTTCTGGCCACCATTCACTTGCATTGTATGAACCTACAGAGCAGAAATATTCTTCTAAAAATCTGTATTTGTATTTTGCAGGAGAAACAAAGTTATACACATCTGGGATGTCATGAGGGTGAATAAATGTCAGTCGAATACTACTTGCTTTATCTCACTAACCACCTTAGTATAGGGCATTTTTGCTTACAGAATAAATTGGGCGACTGTGAATTGGGTACAATGTCAGTAACCAAAATGTTGCTTTTACAAGGCACTGCATCCACGCTGCTTGGTGTCAATATAAGACCAAAATTACATGTTATGTCGGTTATCGCAGCATACACAGAAAAAGTACTGAGTGCACCTTAAAAGGAATGCAGATTATATCCAGTAGAGTAAAGTTGGTTTCTATGTAGGTTGCAGTGTCAATAAGATGCTCTTCTTTCTCGTCAATGGCTGACACCACTTCCTGTCTGATCGCCGATCAGGCCTTGTACTCCCGTTCACTGATAACCTTGAGAGAGTAAGACAGATCTTGTCACAAGTAAGACAGCTAAGAGATCTTTGAAATGGAATTAGTTAGATAAATTAACAAAAAGTAACACATTAAAACCAGATAAATGTAACTTTTTAGCAAAGCACATCTTTCGTTATCCATCCCTGGCATACGTGTCAATGTCTTTGAGTTTTTACTGCAATTTGCTTCCCTACATTATCCACTTGTGTCATATCTGTGGGAAAAAAAAGGTTTGCCTAATTGTCATTCGACTGGTGGAGCATGGCTAGCAACAACAATGTCATGGGTTCAAATCCCAGGGAACACATAAACTGGTAAGATGAATAGATTAAATACATTGGAAGTTGGTTCGGAAAAATATGTCAGCTAAATGCAAAAAATGTTCATGCTCACCTGAAAAAAAAAATATATAGCTGAATTAGCCCCTTTAGTATACATGATTAATTTATTGGTATGTGGATGTCGAACTATTATGGACATCCTCCTTCGTGTTGAGTCAAATGCCAGGATGTCCAACACCTCAAACTTCATCAATATATCATTTTGGAGCCTCACGGTTACATAATGTGGAATGTGTTCCACCATGGTGAACGCATAGGCTTTAGCTGCATGTATAAGAGCAGCCTCATCTGGGCTGTGGGCTTCATAACACACCTCCTCTGACCCAGAAACATTGCGTTTATATTTGCATTAACTTGAAATGCCCTTCGTCTGTGTGGCAGAGATGAACTCATAGTCATCTGTAGAATCATCATCTGTAGAGGCAATAGATTTGTGCAGGATGTCAGAGTCGTCTTCATCTATGGTAAAGAGATATAGTTAAGGGATCTGCAAGGGTCTCCCTCTTTCTCTATAGAACTTCATGGAGGTGAAAATGTCTGCAGAGAATTGTTTCTAAACAAGTTGCCAAATGATCCTCCGGAGTATGAGGAGTTACATCATCCTTTGACCTGGAAATACAAAGACATTTAGTTACTTGATAGTTGCTATCTTTGGAATTGAATACTAGCATACAGTTTATTGTATAATGCAGATTATGGACAGTAATGTATACTGTATTGCCTAATGTTATGTGAAAAGGTGTATGCAGTATGCAATGGTAGTATGCTACATTGTTGTCACACGATTGCATGCTAATTTAGCGAGTGGAGTCCAGTTATCTTCTTGGAAATAAAAATAGTATTTTTAAATTAAGTATGTCTAAAAATAACAACTTTTGGCCATCCAATTAATTTATGAGTCAAGACAGAGATGTTACAAATTGTGGCTAGTATTACTTCTAGTTCATTCGTCACACTGAAAGGTTAAGTTAAGCGTTTGCATTCTGAGAGACAGAACCCAGTGCAGAGTATTCTGTTGTATAAATACAATTAGGTCAAATATTGTAGTCAAATATAGTAGGTTATATAAAAAATTACATACTGTGAACAATATACATGCTATAGGATATTGCTTGTCCTATTTCTTATATTATAATTATAATATATTATATAAATATATATATTGTATTATAAATAGTACGAGCAGAATGGTACTGTAGTATGCTTTCCGAACATAGCCAGATTCTTAAAAATGCATGTGGAAAAGAATGTTTTTTTATTGGTTTTTATTGGTTAATTGAGTAATGTAACAAATGGTCCACTTATTGTAAATATCAAAGTACATGTTATAATTAAGTCATCAGAAGGTTTTAGTTAAGTGTGCTATATCAACGTATATTAACCATTTCTGAAATTAATCAGTTACATTATTACAAATGTGATCAGATTTCCTCCAGGATTACTGTGTGCTCTGTTAGTGACCTTCATTAATTATGTAAAAACTGAAACTGCAATTATTGCAATTGGAAATGGGCCAGTGTTCTTGCATGTTGGTCTAAAATTCCTGTACCGGTAATCTTTCCCTTCATTTACTGTGAATCTGCATACATTGTGACTGCCTCTCAAGTTCTGATGGACCCAGGGTGATACAATCATGCTCCATTGGTAATCAACTTAATTAATGTTGACCCAGTGTCTCTGAACATCTCAGTGCTACAGGTCTGAGGCCAAATATAATTTCTACCCTGGACAAAGTGCTTCGCTCTGGGTGCTCAAGTGCAATTTGGGAAATTAGCGTTGACCAGCAGAGAAGGAACTCAGCTAGACTAAACTTCCCTCACAGAATCAACTCATTACAGACGTATTGGGGAGACTGCTCGTCTGACTGATGAAAAATTTAATTGCCTGGACCAAGTGAGCCATTGCCGTTTGCTTAAGAATTATAATGTAGTAATTATAAAACATACCACTGGGCTGCAAACCACTGGCCAAAGAAGAATTAGTCATTCAGGAGCAGTAATAAAATGTCTTGGGGCAAAGAAGCTACAGCCACAGGTACTCTTTGTGCAAGAGGAATAATTGACATGGTGGGCTATTATTGTTTTTATTTTGACATGAGGGCAGTTTTTGTGCTGTGAGTCAGAGTGGCGAGCATGTCCCCAACCCTCTTAGCTCCAGCAAGGTCAATGCAGTTGTATGCAGTGTTATTATCATTAACAAAAACGTCTAGGTTACTGTTGTAACCTCCATTCCCTGATGGAGGGAACGAGATGTTGTGTCGAAGAAGCGACACTAAGGGTCTCTCTTGAGAGCCTTATGCATTTCTGAACTTTGAGAAAAGGCCAATGAGAAATTGGCAGACAGGAATTGCATGTCCCGCCCCCGGACATACGGGTATATAGGGAGGGAAATGCGTCTGTTCATTCAGGATTTGTCTGAGGAGTGACAATGAGGTTTGGCCGCAACAGTGGCTCGGTTCAGCGACGTGGCCGTGAGGACACAACGTCTCGTTCCCTCCATCAGGGAATGGAGGTTACAACAGTAACCTAGACGGTCCCCGTCTGTCGCTCACTTCGACGTTGTGTTGAAGAAGCGAAACTAGGGGTCCAATTTTAATAACGCCATGCGCTGAATCGTGTACGTGCGCTACTGACACAGGTGTGGGCAGGTAGTTTACGTGCCAAAATGACAGGCTGTGCGAGACTGCATGTACCCTTCCCCAACTCCCCAAAAAATCGTCAATACCTTCTGGTTCCTTACACCCCGATATGGGGGGAACAAGGCGACGTGCCACACAAGGGAACAAGCCGCGCCAGCTGCACCTTTTCTCCCTCTATGTTTCTCGCATAAAGTTTCGAGTTAAAGCGGCTGGGGCCATCTTAATGCTATCACACGCATCGGGGAAGGTGTTCTTTCCCAGTTCCTATTCTTTCAGGGGGGAAAGACCTTACGAAGACCAGACCTGCCCAGACTGGGGGAGGTAAAGAGTGGTGAAATAAATCACATGGGCTTTTAGGTTTTAGGTAATTGTGCGGTGGTAGATCCTACCTCATTGGAAGGGAGGAGTTGCTACAAACACGGTGACCAGGGGTCAGTGAGGACTGCCAAGGGAGACTCGGGTCCGCTCACAAGGAGTCCGTACCGAAGAAAATACACACAGTGGGATAAGTCCACAATGGGGCCCAACCTGTGGAGCACCTATTCCAGTACAGGGTAAATTGAGTACCCGCATTGGGTTTGGTCGGTGGAGTCATCCAGGGAGCCGAGTTAGTGGGATCTCCTGGAATAAGAGCGCACGGATTTGCCTCAGCAGAGGGAAAGGGCACTGGGTGCAAGCGGTACACCCGGTCAGTTGTTACCGCGTTACCGAGTTCTACCGGCTCGGACCTGAGAAAAGAGAGTGTGCTCGAACCCGCAAGGGGGCGGGCACGGCCTGGGTGTGGTAGGCCAATGCTATGGCATCAACCACCCAGTGGGAAAGCCTCCCCTCCAACCTCTCCTGCAGGGATGAGAGCACTGACCCGACTGCGCACCTCTGTGGGTCTTCAGCCTGGGAAGAACACCAATTTGCGAACAAGCGACACTTCAGGGCATAAAGTTTCCTGGTAGAGGGAGCTCTGGCTTGGTTGATCGTGTCTATGACCGCAGGTGGTAGGCCAGCTAGATCTTCCACATCCTGTCCAGGGGCCAGACGTGGAGGTTCCAGAGGTCTGGGAGCGGATGCCAGAGAGTGCCCCATCCCTGAGAAAGAAGGTCCTCCCTCAGGGGAATTCGCCAGGGAGGGGCTGTCGCGAGGAGCAAGAGATCGACACCTGCTGCAATGGGACTCCTGCCCGTAAAAAACAGAGGTCTGTCCAGGGTTTGAAAGTCTGGCAGCAGGCAGGAGTGATAAACACACGGTGTGTGCCACGGCGCTATGCTCGTCTCAGGACTTGGGTCTGGAGCCAGTGCTGGAGCAGTTTCATATGCATCAACCCCAGAGGCGCGACCGCCGTGGAGGATGCCATATGCCCCAGGAGCTTTTGGAAATGTTTTAGGGGGACCCACATGCCTGGCCTGAATGAGGTGAGGCACTTCAGCACTGACTGAGTGCGCTCGTTGGTGAGGCGTGCTGACATTGAGATCAAGTCTAACTCCATGCTGAGAAAAGAGATGCTCTGAACCGGGGCGAGCTTGCTCTTTTCCCAGTTGACCTGAAGCCCTAAGCGGCTGAGTCCCTGTGAGCGCATAGTAACTCTCGGGAGTGGGACAGGATGAGCCAGTCGTCGAGGTAGTTGAGTATGCGAATGCCTGCTTCCCAAAACGGGGCAAGGGCTGCCTCCGCTACCTTCGTAAAGATGCGAGGGAACAGGGACATGCCGAAGGTGAGGACCTTGTACTGATACGCCTGGCCGTCGACTGGTCTACTGCTGCGAACCAATCTAGATGCCGGACACAAGTTAGAATGTGTCTTTGCGTGAGCATTTTGAATGGGAGTTTGTCCCATTTTTTTCCCATTTACTGCTTTTTATCAATATTAAAATTATGCATTTAAATTATAGCAGCTGATATATACATTTTTGAAATACAGAAATATATTAAAATAAAATAAAAATGTTCTGAAAACTAAATTTATCTGAAACTAGAAAACACTAACAAAAATTAACAGTCATAGAAACTTCACCCTCTTACCATCCCAGATATGAAGTCCAAAATATTTGAAGCTCAAAAAACCACATAAAGGCAGCATAATAGTAGTCCATAAGACTCCAGTGGTTAATTCCATGTCTTCAGAAGCAATATGATAGGTGTAGGTGAGAAAAAGATAAATATTTAAGTAATTTTTTACTATAAATTCTACTTCCTGTCCAGTAGTTGGCGATTTGCACTAAGAATGCAAATTGCTAAAAATAAAAGAAGAAGAACTCTTAGGAGAGAAGAGTGCTTAGGAGGGCTGTTTGAAATTTGAGATTTTTAGTAAAAAAAAGGACTTAAATATTGTTTGTAATATCTGTTTCTCAACCCCACTATCCTATCGCTTCTGAAGACATGAATTAAACAACTGGAGTCATATGGATTACTTTAATGCTGCATTTATGGGCTTTTGGATATTCAAAGTTTTGGACACTGTTTAGCAGAAAAAAGAAAGTCACACATCTGGGATGGCCTGAGGTTATGTAAAATGTTGATGAACTACACTTTGGTTGAAAACACATTGATTTCTCATTCACACTGGAAAAGCATTTTCATCCACCAAAAATTTTGACTTTTAAAAACCATATCCATATACTTTTGAAAATGTCATTGGTAAAAAATATGTTTTTGACCAAAAATGTGTGGAAGTGGCCTAAACTGAAAAGACAAACTGAAAATAATATAGAAATAAAAACAAATTAAAAATTCAAACCTATAATAACCCTGGCGTGTGCTCACCCTCTGTCTCTGGGCTGTTACTGTGGAAACCACAACTGTGTTACAGATGGCCAGGGCCAGATAAAGTCCAGGTGAGGCCCAATTTGGATGCTCACCATCTGACGGTCCACTTCCTGCATTAGCTTCCTGTCTGGAACCACTACTGTTTCCTGTTCGAGAAAATACAAACAGTTTGGCAAGGTCGCGTGTACAACAGAAAACCGTATACCTGATTACATCATTCACAAGACCATGTGGCATGTTTCCATAGTTGGAAAATTGCACGATCTTATGACAACAAAAGGTGTAACGTCATACAAAGAGGCCACAGGAAGTAAGACAATCTGTACAGTATCAGTAGCCCATGTTTAATGCACCCCAGCAGGCCCATATGTCAACAGATCGAAACTGCGCAAATCAGAGCCAACATTGCTGTGCTCATAACTGACACCAAACTGCTCATCCATCTGCAGGGCAGACCGTGAGCATGCAGGAAAATGCATGTAAGATGGGTCACGTATGGTGCAGAGATGAGACATCAGCAGTCCACCAGTCAATCCCATTTTGATTAGGCTATTTACAATCAAATGAATTCCTGATGGAAAAAATCTAATTCCACCTTGAACACTGTTTCACTCAGAAATGCATCACATTATGGAAGTAAAAATGGTTACGAATGGCAGTTTGATTTCGACTTTAAAGGGGAAGTGTGTATGTTGATTCGTAAAAGTATTGACAAGCAAAGAGGGCCTGTCTACTGAAATGCTGTTGTGTAAAGATATACTACAACTTTGAAGAAAGCTTAATAGAGACACAGTAGTGGATCCTGTCATGGGCGACATAGGCAGCTGTCTAGGGTGGCAAAGTTCTCTGGGGTGGCACCACAGGGTATCTGAAAGTAGGTCCATAAAATACAAGTGAATGTTGGCCAGAACTTTGAATCTCCAAAAAGCCCATTAAGGCAGTATATAAGTAATCCATAAGACTCCAGAGGTTAAATCTATGTCTTCAGAAGCAAGATGATAGATGTGGGTGAGAAACAGATCAATATTTAAGTCCTTTTTTACTGTAAATCACCACTTACACTTTCAGAAGTGAAAGTGAAACTAAACAGGCATCAAATGTGACTTTCAGATGTGTAAGTGGAGATTTAGAGTACAAAAAAGATTTAATTATGGGGGGTGGGGTGGGTGGGGGGGGGGGGGGGGGGGGGGGGTGCCACTTCGTATCTCACTTAGGGCTCAAGTAAGCTAAACCGCCACTGAAGAGACATCTCTTTCCAAATAAATATAAAACACCAATTCTTCACCCTGAAACACAGAAAACAACAATTTCTTGTCTGTGAACTCACCAGAGGACTGCTGAAGGCCATGTCTCTTTGAGCACCCGCTGTGACTTTCGATATGCGACGAGGGGCAGCTGTGACTTGAGTGTTGGTGAGATTTTTGTCTCCTGTGTAGCTGTTCTGTAATTCATCCAAAGGGAAAAGAGGAAGCTTTTTTTGCTGGTAGATGGTGGCCTCCTCATTTGCCCCACTGAGAAACGGCAAGCATGCAGCTAAAGAATGCCAGAAATACAAGCTTTCTTTATTTAATCCTTAAAGGGATAGGTCATTTATAAATTAAATTGCATTCACCAGTCACCAACTAGAGATCGATAATCGGTTTGACCGATTTTTTTATCGTTATAGTGTATAGTTACACTTTTCCACTTTTCGGTTATTTGATATGTGGTTTTCAGATAAAGATAATTACAAACAATTTTTAATAATAAATATTAATTAAGTGAAGGGCTTTACACAATTGTGTATTGCAACTTAAAAAAGTTAAATTAATTCTTTGTAGGCACAATAATCCTTTGCATATTTTTACCAGTAGTTTTTTAAAGCAGTTCACCAGAGGTTAGTAATAAACTATTAACATGATATCGAGCCTAAAATCAGAAAATAATTCAAGAATTCAAAATTTGGCTATGCATATCAGTTATTGGACAGTTAAAATAAAAATTGAATTACATTAAATTAAATAAAAAATTACAAAATAATCAGTATTGTAACAGATGGATCTTTAATTTGCACACCCTTCATGTTGTCACAACCTTGTATGAATTTCTGTGTAATGTGGAACACAAAAGGAGATGTCAGCTTCAGTCATCATTCACTTTAATTGCATCTTTTTCCATGAAAGTGAATGGTGACTGAGGCTGTCATCCTGCCTAACATATTCTTTGTGTTCCACAGAAGTTTAAAGTTTAATAACGAGGGTTAGAGCTTTGTTCAAATCCTTATCCCAAAGTATGAGCAATAATTTGCATTTGGAAGCACCACTAATAACGAAATAGATTATAAAACAGACAATATAATAATATATACAGTAGAAGATCCTTAATATATAAACTTTCAAAAAGAGAAGGTGAGGTGATCAGAAAAGAAAAAGAGTCTAGCAGAACACAGTGAAATGCACCGTGCACTTGAAATGCACCGTTCTCATAGTGACAGTATTCAGCCCCATGATGGTGCAGCAATGGAAGACCATCTTGTTTTCTGTGAGAGTCCCAGTCTCATCTGAGGAGATGTTTTGGATCTGTCATAGGTCCTCTGTGACGTTCAGAACGTGACACTGTACTCGGCTGTCCAGCTTTTCATCATAAAGGTCAACATCCTGAGTGATGAAGAGGATCTGCCCCATCTTCACCAGCTCAATCGACACATACAATGACACAGGAATCATTACCTGGAGTGTTAAAAAAGAAGTTAAACTGAGCAATCTCAGTTATTACTCTTATGAACATAAAATGGAATGTTGGAACGGATATATATTTATATAATGGAATGTTCTGGGATCAGTGGCATGTTGTTGATTACCACAGAAAACAATTTGGACTCGTTCAGATGTAAATTCATTAGGAGCTTGTTAACTAGGCCTGCCATTCATATCCCAAGGATATACTGTAAAAGCAGCTGCTTCCTTCACACTGGTGACGATTCTTCCAGAATCCCTCCACCTCCCCATCTCCATCTTTACATTATATAACGCCTATACCAATTATTATTAAAAATAGTCTTTTTCTCGCTTTAGTCAGATAGTTCTAAGATAGTAGAATGAATTATGTACAGTGCAGTACAATAATTGTGTTTATAATAATGCAATTGGAATGGAATTCTATGTGATGAAGCACTGGAACCGGGTGAATATTAAAGCGCACACTTTTTTAAAGTACAGTCACAAGACTTTAACTTTGTCTGTGCAGTTATATACCATGTTTCAACTCCTGTTGCCAACTGCCAAGTAAATCATATAAACCCCGAACCTTTCATGAATGACATTACTTTTGGCAGTACTGTATTTTAACACAGATATCCCTAAAAAGCTTAATTGTGCTTGAACTAGAGAGAAAGCGAGAAAGAGAGATTAATCATAGCCTTCATAAGAGACTGGAGTATAAATTATATTCTGGGTGTCTCCAGTGTCCTTCTTTGGCTTATGCCTTACAGAATGAAAAGGGAACAAGAGAATTGTGTGAGGTCATAGAAGCACTTTATTCTTTATCTCTGTAGACTGCTGTAAGATCAGCCTGCATACTAAAGGATCTCAGACTGAGAGAATATAAACTGAAGCTTTATTGTGTTTGAGTGCCGAGTTAAAGTGTCATTTTGAAACTTGTATTTTGATGAACAGTAACACTGATTCTTCAGACCTGGGACAAAAGTTTATTCAGTACTCAAGAATCAGTGGTAATATACTTTCTGCTCACTGTGTGCTTACTGTGTAGTGTGTTTTGAATGAATGTGGTTGGGAGGGATATTCCCGGTACTGTACCCAGGGCATTGATGAGACGCATGAAAAATAGAAGAACCACACAGAAGAGTAAATCCATGTTCATTTTCCTCACGATCTTGCTTCGTTTATACCTGGAGCCATTGTTGTTTAACATGGATTTGGTCTTGTGTCCTGCAATAAATAAATTACAATCTAAAAACAACAACATCTGTTAAACAGCAATGGGCTTTTACAAGCAGTGTCATGTGTATAATTTATCAAGATAAAAACAGTTGGCTCCAGAGAGTCTGAACTGTCATCTTCATGACACAAGTACACTGCCATAGAGTGACATAATGCAACAAAATAAAATGCCTCCATTATAATCAAATAATCTGTTGCTCGCTTACATTGTAGACAGCTTCATTGATTATAATGGGGGAGCGTTCTAGTTTGTTGCGTTGCTGACAACGTAAATGGGGTGTTAAAGATTTAGAACCAGACAAAATACATTATATCTATTGTATTAAATGCTTCATGATTAGAAATAAGAGTGAAGGGTGATTTATGAAAATTGACACAAGCACTTAATGAATGTTGCGAATTATAAAAACAAAAAATTAAATGAAATATGTGAAAACTAATAAAGAACAACAGTGAAAGGCAAATATATATAAAATAAACACCAATTTATAATAAAGTGTCCATATTACAGATCACTAACAAAAAAGCATGATAAAGTATGATGGTAGCCTACTACTATTTTAAGTGGTACATTTAAAAATATTAAAATAAATTATAATATTATACCACACAATAATAATAATAATAATAATAATAATAATAACAATAATACATTTATTAAAATAATTAAAAAATATTTTTTTTTATTTACTATAATTATTAATTTATATTATATATATATATATATATATATATATATATATATATATATATATATATATATATATATATATATATATTTTATATTATTTTATTTATTTGTATGTATTAATAATTCCTATTTATTAATTAATATTATTTTTATTACATTAATATTACTACCATAACATGTTGAAACCATAAACAATTGAATTGCAAAGAAAAGTAATAGCACACCACTCCTCAACAAGCTGCATGATTTGTTTTGCATGAAATATAATACTTAGAATTTTGGATTTATTCCCAAAATTTAATCCCAAGTATGAGCAACAGTGATAGTGGGCCTTGCCAATAAACTCCATTAAAAAATGTAATATAAATGCATATATTTCTTTCTTCACCCTAACCCTTACTCATTTCCTCTACATAAACACAGTAATATGTTATATGAAGTTTGACTATGTACCTGCATAAACCACTATTCCAGCTGCATCGTTAGTATTTGTCACAGTGCACCCACGCAGCAGAAGACTATCAATGCCAAATCCCGTTCTCTTCTTATCAGGCCTCTCCCTGTGACATCAAACACAGCATCTTCCTTAGTCACCCAGACTAATTACCTCTGCATGTGCCACGTGAATGCGGGGCTTATCTTTGAATGGAGGAGCTTTATAATACTTGGGAACATCAGAAGCATCTCTCGATATTGTTAGAACCCAGTTAATGGCTTCAACAGGACAAAAATGGGGCTAAATAATAATAATGATTATTTTTTACGTTATTGCATGCTCTGGATATGCGGGAAGACTTTGGACACCATATTACTCTTACTGTTGCTGCAGTATAATATTGGTATCGTATAGTTGATGTAGTTGATCGTGCATGAAATTGAGTGTTCAGTACTCACACATAACCTTTGAACAGGTTAAGGTTGTTGTTGGGGTTTTCACATACTACAGTACTGTTAAACGTTTGAGGATGAAATGGTTCACCCTAAAACACATAATCAACATGACAGTGCATACATGTTTTTCCTGATTTATATCCTCATGATTAAAATTATGGAGTGATTTGTAACTACTTGCAAGGAGTGTTGAACAAGAACTGCCATTTAACAGTAAAACTCGTCCTTCCCGTGTTTCGGCACCAGTGTAAAGGGAACAAGGGAAAGGAGGAGGCGAGAACTGGATTGACAATACAAATTATTTTTAATTAAGAATTTAAACCAAAATACACAAACACACACATATATGATGGACAGCTGCCCGTAAACGCTCTCTCTCTGTCGCACCACCGTCTGCAGTCAGCCTTTATCCCTCTCGGAGGCATGGTTAGCCTGATTAGGGGCCGGGTGTGTAGGATCACGACCTGGCCCTGTCCTCCGCCCTGTCACACAGACTCTGGCATTACTATTTTCAATGACTGCTCTAGCACAAACATCAATCACCAAAATGCAGAACTTCAATTAACCGCTTGATCTGAGTGAGTAAGTACTGTAAAATGCAAATTAAGAAGTACAAAAATATATGGAATGACGCCACTGTTTTTAAATCTTAAATCTCTGATTGAAGTTCAAAATAGTTAATGATTTACATCCTAGTGAAATCCCAGTCTATAAAAGTCTATACAAGATTTAAAGAGTTCTAAAGAGATCTTGTTTGTGATTGTTAAACAGATATTTTTTTGCAATTTGTTTTTTCTTCTTCCAATGGGCAAGCTGTAAGATTTTCAGCACAGGTATAATTTTTTTGTCATCAGCACAGAATGGCAGTGTCCTTACCAGAGTGGAAAAGCCTGGCACCACCTTCCTCTGCTTGAGGTTGGTCTCTCCATCCAGATTGGCCGTGTCCATGTGGCGCACTCCATTAGAATCGGACGTATGCAGGAGCAAAATGCCAGCGGGATGATCTCATTAGAGAGCACTCGCACAGAATCACCCACCCGAACATCCTTCCATCCTCTCCCCACAAAGCACATCTGTTTCCAAGGAGAAGGCGAGAAGTAATATCTCATATAGACCTATCTGATGCATTGTGGCTGTTTTATGTCTACATATAAATGCACAGACACACTTGGACATATTAATTATGGTCAAGAAGACATGTAAACATGCATATGGATGAAAAATGAATCATTATGTGGTAAGGTGAGACGAAATACAGGACACATTTTAATCTGACTAAATTGCTCTGATGGGGTCTTATGGGGTCCATAAGAAATAACTAGTGGAAAATGATTCAATTTTGCATTTTTTATTACAAATTATATTATCAGCATATCAATTTGAAAGAAATGTTGCACTGAATATTAATATGAATTTCAGAATTGCATATAATTTCTTACAGTATGTTCCCTTATTTTCTTTAATGATTGCATGCACTGAAGCTGACATGGTCTCCACATGTTTGTGCAAATCTGGATGTTCCACGTTCTCATACAAAGATCTGAGATGCTTCAAAAAACACAAGAGTATGTCAATGGAAGCACGGAAAACTCAACTGACTTATCATGCTCAAAACTACAAATTTGCTTTTGATTTGTGACCTAGAATTAATGCAGAATATTCTTGAATTTGAAAATTGAATATTCTATGTATTGTTCAAACTCTATGTCACCATGATTTACAACTAGATCATTTTGCCTGATATGATTTTAACAATGTGAAATCTCTAACAATTTATATTTTATGTCTGGAAAGGATGTAGCAATATGTCTACACAATAAAATTAGATGACTTTTTTATCGTGGTATGACAGCTGTTTACAAAGAACGCATGGAAAAAGATTCCTTTAGCTGGATTTTACATGCAATGCTTGATGTTTTACTCACACGCACGACTGGGTTGGGTTGATTCTTTACTGACAGCGTTACTGAAACGACTAACACACAAAGGCTGACGTACATTAGAGGAGTAATTTTAAACAAATTTTGGGTGGAGCTCAGATATTCTCTTAAAATAGCTGTCAAGTTGCATAAGCTCCACTCAAATGATTATAATACTTTATCCTATTTTTAATATTTATCATTTAAATTTCATAACAAAATTCCATCAAATTGAGGAATCTTTAACTAAATTAAATTATAAATCAATAAAACTTGAATAAATGCATGTTTTATTCATTTAATTTAGTTAGTCCATTATGAAAGATTACTTATGAAATTGAAATGCATAAATCCTAAACTAGGCTAAAATATAATTTGAGTGTCCTCATTACTGTAATCAGTGGTGTCGCCAAGGATGGGCAGGGGTAGGACCTAGAATATTTAAGATACATTTTTTTACTTCAAATATATCTATTTATAAAATAGTTTTTTTTTTTTTTTTTTTAATGTGCCGCTCCTCTGTAGTTAAGGAAACTTTTGTAAAAAAAAAAATATTTTGTGAAAACTCCACCCAAGAGTAATATCTTGGCTATGCCCTTAACTGTAACACAGTAAAACAAATACTGTAATGCAATGTTTTTTTTAATTTAAATCAGCACACTGTATGTTAAAGGCAATCCAACAAATGCTTCCATACTTTATGCTATAAATACATTTTCATTTAAATAAAATATATATATATATATATATATATATTTTGTTTTAGTTTTTTGTTTTACAGTAATGAGAATGAGGTTTCTATTTAAAATGTACTTAACTGGCATGAATTTTTTTTTTTTTTAAATGGAATAAATCTTAGGGATGGGCTAAAAGGGGACAGCATAGCTCAGCGAATATTGACGCTGACTACCACACCTGGAGTTGCAAGTTCGAATCTATGGAGTGCTGTGTGACTCCAGCCAGGTCTCCTAAGCAAACAAATTGGCCCGGTTGCTAGGGAGGGTAGAGTTACATGGGGTAACCTCCTCGTGGTCGCTATAATGTGGTTCTCGCTCTCAGTGGAGCGCGTGATGAGTTGTGCATGGATGCCGTTGAGAAGAGCGTGAAACCTCCACATGTGCTATGTCTCCGCAGTAAAGTGCTCAACAAGCCACGTGATAAGATGCGTGGACTGATGGTCTCAGACGCGGAGGCAACTGAGATTTGTCCTCCGCCACCCAGATTGAGGCGAGTCACTATGCCATCACGAGGACTTGGAGCGCATTGGGAATTGGGCATTCCAAAAAGGGGAGAAAAGGGGAGGAAAAAAACAAACAAACAAAAAAATAGGAATGGGCATTTCAAATAATTGTAGTTGTAATCGATTACTGGAAATTTAGAACAAGAGAACGACAAGATTTAGGTGAGAAATGCACATTTATTGTTGCTCACGGCAGTCAAAGGTACAAAGAAACGTCCAATTGCAATTAATGTTTTTATTAGTCAAATATTTCACATTTATCGAGTACTCGATTAATTGATTATGCGTGCACATCCCTAAAAATACACTTCATTTTCTTTATGTAAAATATTTTATATCTTTTTTTTCCCTTATTGAAACATGACATGCTCTTGAAAGGTTTCATGAGATTCAAGTTACAGTATGTCCGTGGTTAATTTATTTGGTTGACATTTATTCCCCAATGTCAACCAAATAACTGCCATAGAAAACCTGATTTTGGCCACTTAATGTCAACCAAAAACATTTTGAAGATACCACATATTGAAGACAATTCACTTCAAGTTAATCAGACAAAATCACACAAGAATAAGTTTGCTTTCTGCCAAGCAAGCGATTCTCTGAATGAAGTACTTGATGTCTGTTTCACCGTGAACGGTGTGAGATAAATCTCGCAAGGAGCACTCCTCCAGAAGGACACGAAAATTTGCAGTCTGTGATTAGCAAAATGTCTATTTCTGGCATTTAACTGTCAGTCAAATGTGTGCGTGTGAAAAAAATTATGATGTGTGAGACAAACACCTGCTCGTGAATACTTTATCTTTGAACGCACAGCAACGCCTCTTACCATTTTTGCAGCACATGACAGCAGTGAAATTAGACTCATCTACACACAGTGTCTTTAGAATTAAACTCTCTTTAAAGTGACTGGGCCTGAAGTATTTGTTTGCATAAAATATGAACAGACACAGCAGACACATTTAGGATAACAATTCATAATAATCAATCATAATCACCAGTTCACATCTCTTGCAGGAAGTTCTCATCCTATCACTGGCACTCTCTTATCTCTATGGGTTACAGAATGTTTACTTATAGCAAAGAAAAATAAAAAATGTGATATTTAATGTACAGGATAAACTACATTTAAATTTATACAATAGCTCACATTTTTTCTATATGACTTATTGTGCATTCATTTTATCAGTATGTTTGTTTCCTGGGAATCAAACCCATGACCCTAGTGTTGCTAGCATTGCAATGCTCTATCAATTGAGCTACGGAATTCTGTATCAATCGCAATCAATATTTTCTCAGAAAATAATGAGATTAAATGGAGACTTTTGCTCAGTCTCCTGCTTCTCGGGTATTTCTCCCAAGAAAAGGAGATCTCACAATGCCTCAAACTGTGCTCAGATTTGCCAAGATACCAAGATAAGTCTATAATCATAAGTAGAAAAAAAAATGCAATATTTGATATACTTGGCACTTGTTAACTATGAAGAGGTGTCAGTGAAGAAGGTGCATTCGAATGTTTTTGTGAGGTTTTTTTATAGTCTTTTTATTTTAAACCACAAAAAAGCAGCATTCCTCTCAGTTAAATGGCAGGGGATAGACCAACACTCCTTTCAGTTCAAGATGCAGGCGTTAGACGAAAGAGTTGAGTGACATTGAATACATTTTCTCCCCTTTTCTCCTGCTATTCTCCACGTGCCCCACCGAGAACAAGAACCACATTATAGTGACCACGAGTAGGTTAACCCAATGTTATTGTAGCAACCGGGCCAATCTGGTTGCTTAGGAAGTCTGACTGGAGTCACTCAGCAAGCCCTGGATTTGAATTTGCAACTCCAGGTGTGGTAGACAGCGTCTTTACTTGCTGAGTTAACAAGGCCCCCATATGTTTCACTTGTTAAACTTTTGAGCTTAAATTATCCTGTTTGTGCACATGAATGGTACCTCAAATCATGCAGATTTTTAAGGAGGGTTGTCCTATTGTCTTTCTAAGTGATCAGACCCAAGCCATGTCTGGAGATCAGAATATAATAGAGACCTGGCGGTGGATTCTATTGACTTGGGCAAGTAAGCAACGCCTCAGCATGGCAGCAACCAACGCACCATGTAGGCAACATCAATGTGGGCAAACACTACTCATAATTTTATCAGAAAATGTACAAATCTAGTTTACTGGATGAATGTGTGAACTTAAGAACTAACTACCTATTTTCTCAAATATTCTAGAGCAGAGAAAATTCTCACTTGGAGGAAATTAAACAGCCAACATGGAATAAGCTCAGTTTTTTTTTTTGCCTTGAGCTCTTTTAATGAAAGGATTTTCAACAATGTGTGTGAATATTAAAACTCTTTCTCTCTTTGGGGCTGAACAGAAACGAATCAATCATAACCATTGGAGGAAAGCACCACACTTCATTCTGTATGGGAGGGAAACATGAACTGTCATTACACGCATTTACAACACTGTACAGTGTAAAAGCGTGTGAAGTATTAGATTAGGGTAATGATGATGTTGCTTTCAAACAGCAGATCTAGTTGTGGAGCCAGTGGATTGAGGGAATGTCTGAATGCTGGAAACTGTTTGAAATTCAATTGCTTAATTGTGGGTATGAAAAGAAAACATATAAAAAGGACTAAAAAGAGAAAACAGCACTTTTAAAGGACCTTAAAGTCATAAAACATTGTCCATAACCCCAGTGGAAATGATGTCTGTATATTTTTTCCCTGAAGATCATGTACTGAGCTAAAATAACATATTTAATAATAAGTTACACTATATAGACAAAAACACCTCATACATTATTTAAAATATCTTAGTTTGTGTTCCACAGAAGAGAGGAAGTCATAAGAGTTTGGGAAGACACGAGGGAGAGTAAATGATGAGGATTTTTTTATTTTTCAGGGTGAATTATCCCTTTAAAAATTACAAGTATGCAGTCTTTGTCCATCTTCTTGTCTGGTTTTCAAATTTAGTTTTGCTTCAAGTCAACCTGTAATCTTGACAATCACATCAGAGGTGGTTGGTTTGGTTAATGGCTTAGAACTCTTTTATGAAGTGCTTTATGAAATTTAAATGGAGAAAAAAAATGAAATGTTGCCATTATCTGTTGTCAATATCTTTGCAGTTCCTCTTGGTGATGCAAGTGGCATAAAAATTACACATTTATCTTTAAAAAATAATGTGTTAGTACAAACACTTATTGTGGAAAAATAAAAATGGCAAAGTGGTTGTTTTAGTAACATCCCCTGGGTTGTGACAGGCACGTCGAGACAGCAATAGTCAAGCCCTGGATATGTTCTGACCCATGCCAGTTCCTGTGCAGGCTGTGCTGTAGGGCCACCTGGGCTCCCCCGTATGGAAGCACTCCGGGAATCACAAAATGGAGCAGGAGCTTAGCTCAAAATAAAATGAAAGAGACCAAGTAACCATGGCAATAAGTGATGGATTTGGAATCTCTTTTGGAATAAAAATATATCTCAGAGTGTACCTGTGACGGTTGAGAAATCTCTCTCTCTCTCTCTCTCTCTCTCTCTCTCTCTCTCTCTCTCTCTCTCTCTCTCTAACCCCTTCTCTCTCTCTCTCTTTCTGTACCTCTCAAGTGTGGTGAATTACTCATTTTTCCCACCAGCTATTGAGTCATTCTAAAATAGATCTAAACGATGCCTCTCTGTCTACTCTTCTGATGCAACACAATGATGAGGATCTTGTCAAAATGCACACAATGCGTTGGATGCAAGACATTGTGCAGCTCTTCAAAAGATTGGAAAAAATCTCCCACACAAATTTTATTTCTAGGTCAAAAATTCCCATGGGGTTTTGAAACACAGATGAAGTAAAACACAAATTCAAGAGAGCCTGCACGACGACATAGACGCTCACAGAGCAATGGGGGAGAAAGAGAGAGAGGGAGGTAGAGAGGAAGAATGAGTGCAGAGAGGGAGTGAGAGATTTAACTTAATCACTGTGTAGTCACCAAAAACTTTTATAAATCCAGGTTTTTAAAAACCCTATACAAAATTGTGCAATGCACAATGCATTTTGCACTGAAAACCAGGGACTAAAAACAAAATGTTTTTCATTTTGGTTCGTTCTGAGCAAAATCTGTATTTTTGTTCCGGTTCAGAAGTTCTGTAGCCTCCTTTCCAAATGTTTACTGGATAGAACAAAATAAAAGAATGGTTAATAATGTTCTTTTTAAAATTAAAGTACTCTGAGCAAAGGGGTGGGTGAGTGTTTATATTCCTCCACAAGTGTGTGTGAGCGCAGCACTGCAACAGCTGGCTGATCAGACCACAGACCACAGACACTGACTCGCTTATTGTTATTCTCTGCAATTTTTACAGAGCCAACCTCACCCGTGAACAGCCAAAATACAGACAGCACATTACAGTTAACAATGAGCCAGGAGAGAGAGAAGTTAGTGAACCCAAATGTAAAATTTAACGAAGACAAATATACAAATTTCAAGTAACACAAAGCTTGAAGAACAAAGGAACTACATAGCTTAAATGCTACTATGGACAATATTAGACAAGGAATAACTGAATATGATGGCCTAAATAGGGGCACAAATGAAGGTAAATGCAAAACAGCTGAATACAATGATGGAGGACAGGTGAGGATGATGACTTGGCATCTTGGGAAATGTAGTGCAGAAGGTGATTGCAACATAAGAGTTTCTTGAAGACTGGGGAAAACACAGAACAGTTCATTTAGGGCTGGAGCTGGCATGAAAGCTGGCTCTGGGACAGACGAGGCTTTAAATGCTGGCTATGGGACGGACAAGGCTTGCAATGCTGGCTCTGGGACGGACACAGCTTCAGGAACTATGTCATTGACCGTGGCAGGCCTTGAGGGTGTGGCCATGGAAGGCTTGGAAGAAGGAGCCGTGGAAGGCTTGGAAGAAGGAGATGTGGAAGGCTTGAAAGAAGGAGCCGTGGAAGGCTTGGAAGAAAGAGCCGTGGAAGGCTTGGAGGAAGGAGCCTGTTTGCTACATTGATTATGGGCTGTGATGGCAGGCTTGGAATATGAAGAGAGTGGGGCCACCGCAGTGGGAAGGAGAGGAGCCTTGATCGAGTGGTAATGGCTTGCCAGCGTTGCTTGCACATATTCCCGAATAGAGAGGTTCCCCATTTCTGGAAGAGCTGTACTCTGGTGGTATCCAACACTGTAGTGAATCGACAACTGGCTGACAACCTGAATGTGTTTTACTGTAGATTTGAATAGCCCAGTCTCACACCCCATAGCCGCTCTGACCTTCACTTCACACAAACACCAACACCTCCTGCAACAATCCTCCTCCTCCCCTTCCTGCTAATCAACCTGCACTTAAGATTTGTGAAGAAGATGTGTGCCGGTCTTACAGAAACAAAAGACAAGGAAAGCATAGGGCCCAGATGGTGTTTCAACCACTTGTCTAATATCCTGTGCTGACCAGCTGACCCCCATCTTCAAACAGATCTTCAACAGATCACTGGAGCGGTGTGAATTCCCTGCTGCTACAAACGCTCCACCATCACCCCTGTCCCAAAGAAACCCAAAATCACAGGACTTAATGACTACAGACCTGTCGCTCTAATGTCTGTGGTTGTGACATCATTTGAGAGACTGGCGTTGGCCCACATTCTATTCTCCAGACTAAATTAAACCAACTTTCTGTTCCCACCTCTATCTGCCAGTGGATCAACCGCTTTCTGACAGACAGGCAGCAGTTAGTGAGACTGGGGAAATTCACTTCCAGCACCTGTACGATAAGCACTGGTGCCCCCCAGGGATGTGTGCTCTACCCACTAATCTTCTCCCTGTAAAAAAATGACTGCACCACCAAGGACCCCTCTGTCAAGATCCTGAAGATTGCAGACGACACTACTGTCATCGGCCTCTTCCAGGATGATCATGAGTCTGCATACAGAAGGGAGGTTGAACAACTGGCTGTCTGGTGCAGTCAAAACAACCTTGAGCTGAAAATGCTGAAAACAGTGGAGATGATAGTGGACTTTAGGAGGAACAACCCAACACTGACCCTGCTCACCATTCTGAAAAGCAATGAAGCAACAGTTGAGTTATTCAGGTTCCTTGGTTCTACCATCTCACAGGACCTGAATTGAGAGACCCACATTGACCACATTGTACTTCCTTTGCCAGTTGAGGAAGTTCAACCTGCCACAGGTGCTGCTGGTACAGTTCTACTTAGCAGTCATTGAGTCTGTCCCCTGCACTTCAATAACCATCTGGTATGGTTCAGTTACGAAATCGGACATCAGAAGACTACAAAGGACAGTTTGGACCGCTGAGTGGATTATTAGTTGCCCCTGCCCTCCATTCAAGAACTGTGCACTTCAAAAGTGAGGAAAAGGGTTGGAAAAATCTGATGGGATAAAGCGTGATGAAAAACTTTGAAAACTGGTAAGAGTTACAGGATCAAAGATATAGGCAACACTTTTCCTCATTTATTTATATAACTTTCAAGGAAAAATTAACTTAGGAAGGTCCATGGACACATTCAACCAAGTTGAATAGTCATGAGTACTATTGAAGACTATTGAAAGTGTACTTTTTATATTGTAAGCTTCAGATCTATGTGTAACAAAATATCACCTTTTTCAATGAGGAAGCATGCCTACACAAACACAGATGTTTAACATACAGCACATTCAGCAAAAATATTCATTGCACCTAAAGCAATAGCATTTTAATGAGAAAAATAATAAATAATATATCTAATAAAATACTGTGATTAAAAGCAATGAGTTCATATAAATGGTTGGGGAGTAACGGAATACATGTAATCGGATCACGTATTTAGAGTACGTTATTGATATTGAGTAATCTAACAGAATATGTTACAAATTAAATTTCACAGCATGTATTCTGTAATCTGTAATGGAATATATTTCAGAAGTAACCCTCCCAACCCTGCTCATATATCATATATGTCTCAATGCTTTTTGCCCCAGTATATGGTAGCACAAACATACATACACAAACACACACACACACACACACACACACACACACACACACACACAAACAGAGCCCATTCTGCAGATGTCACTAGCTGACATGGCCCTGCAGCGCACCATGTGTTGTGTAATTTTGATGAAAGCAGAGGTTTTAGTAGTGGAGTGAACGGCTGCCTCGTCCCAGGATGGCTGGGCCTCTTGTTTCGTGTGGCACGGTGTCACAGCTGTTATATAGAACATCACCCCTCCTCCATCCATCCCTCTTTCACCATTTCTTTTCCTTCTCTCCATCCCTTCTCTTTCTGACAAATAGGACAAAGATTTGTGAATCCGTAATTCCTCCAGTGGCACAGAAGCATTGAAGAGCGGAAAGCATCTGGTTATTCTGATGTTCTCTTTTTTTTGTTGTTAAAACCTCTTACGTCTCTTACGAAAAAATAGAGAAAGAAAAAGAGAAACCAAAGGGAATTAGGCCTTGCTTTAACAGAATCCCATTTAAAAACAGTCACTTTGCTGTTGCAGATTAATGTTTTCAAAGATGCTTCTTCTAAAATTCCTTACTGACATACAGTCAAGACAGAACTATAGAGTTAATGTGGATAGAACAGTATAAAATTATTAATTCGATCAATAGAATTAAATTGTGTAATCTTACATCTTTATTTAATTTTTGTTCAAAATGGCTGAATTCAATTTGATGGAAATTTGTTATGAATTCAAAATGCATAATTATTATTATTTTTTAAATAGTATCTTCTGAGTTCAGCTTTTATTATTAAGAAAAAAAAATTCTCTCTCAGGAGAATAATGAAGACTTAAGCAAAAGTCTAATTTATTTTTAAGATGTATTTCAATTTAATATCAAAATTCCATCAAATTGAATTGACATTTATAAAATGTTAAATAATTTATGGTTTGTTTTGCTCTATTTTGTTAGAGATTACTGAAATACATTTTATACAATTTTGTTATGAAATTGAAATAAATAAATCACACACACACACACACACACACACACACACACACACACATATATATATATGTGTGTGTGTGTTTTATATGTATATAAAACACTGATCAGCCACAACATTAAAACCACCTGCCTAATATTGTGCAGGCCCCTCGTGCCGCCAAAACAGCACCAACCCGCATCTCAGAATGGCATTCTGAGATGCTATTCTTCTCACCACAATTGTTCAGAGTGGTTATCAGAACTGACCCTCATATATTTTTTGTTTTTGGCACCATTCTGAGTAAATTCTAGAGACTGTTGTGCATGAAAATCCCAGAAGATCAGCAGTTACAGAAATACTCAAACCAGCCCATCTGGCACCAACAATCATCCAATTATCCAATCAGCCAATCGTGTGGCAGCGGTGCATCAAATCATGCAGATACAGATCAGGAGCTTCAGTTAATGTTCACATCAATCATCAGAATGGGGAAAAAAATTTATTTGGACCTAGGCATGATTTTTGGTGCCAGATGGGCAAGTTTTAGTGTTTATGTAACTGCTGATCTCCTGGGATTTTACACACAACAGTCCCTAGAATTTACTCAGAATGGCGCCAAAAACAAAAAAACATCCAGTCAGGGGGAGTTAGTGGATGGAAATGCCTTCATAACAGGGCGGAGGGCGGGGCTAGGTCGTGATTCTACACACCCGGTCCCTTATCAGGCTAATCAAGTCTCCGAGAGGGATAAAGGCCGACTGCAGACGGTGGTGCGACAGAGAGAGAGCGTTTACGGGCAGCTGTCCGTCATATTTGTGTGTTTGTGTCTTTTGGTTAAGTTCTTAATTAAATATCATTTATATTGTCAAGCCGGTTCTCGCCTCCTCCTTTCCCTTGTTCTCTTTATATCCTTGTTGATGAGAGAGGTCAACAGAGAATGGTCAGACTGGTTCGAACTTACAAAGTATACGGTAACTCAGATAACCATTCTGTACAATTGTGGTGAGAAGAATAGTATCTCAGAATGCTATTCTGAGATGCGGGTTGGTGCTGTTTTGTCGGCACAAGGGAGACCTATACAATATTAGGCAGGTGGTTTTAATGTTGTGGCTAATCAGCAATATATATATATATATATATTAGTGTAGAGGAGTTGCTCATAAGAGTCTGGTTTCTTCAACTCACTATAGGGAGTACAGGTATCTCCATGCTTCAGTGTGTTGAGAACAGTTAATTTTAATACAGTCTGTAATGGTGCAAGCCCTAGACCTGACAGTCTAGCAACTCGCTGGCCAGTATGCAGACTTTTACTATTTAATTACAGAAGCTCCCGTCACACTAACTGTCAACTCCAGACGTGAACATGCAACTTGTTCTTTCACTTCCTGGCAGAGAAATCACCATGGCAACTAGCCTTGACATTGAATATAGCTGTATGGCTTTGTGCAGGTGGAGTTCTTCAACATAGTTAGCTTCAGGGCCTCTAATAAAGGGAGAAATTTAGTACTTTGGAGTTACAAATAAACTAGAAAAGTCATTGTCACCTCAGATAATTTCTCTTTAAAAGTAATTTTCTTAAGGCCCTCAAGAAAGAAGTCTATATAATAACATTTTAACATCTAAACTCCAAATTTGTGCTTCACTGTTTTTAGCTCGGAAATCTAATTTGAACTTGCATGCGCTGACAAAAATGCTTGAGCCTATTTTTAAGATTTACATATTTTAATGTTATAACAAATTTCAATCAAATGGAATTGTGTAATCTTTCACAAAATGTAATTTCTATTTTTTTTTGGATGTTCTTGTTAAAGATTACTTAATTCAACTTGGGTGTACAGGAGGATTTTCAGTGAATAATGATTTAAATTTCTCTGTTCATCACACAAAACTATCACATGGCTTCAGAAGACTTGGAATAAAGTACAAAAGTGGCATAGACTACTTTTGTAGGGTTTTTGTTGTTCTTTTAGGAATTTGACAGCCTCTTGGTCACTTTCACTGTTTTATGGGAAACAGAAACTTGGAGATTCTTCAAAACATCTCATTTTGTTCTCCACAGTAGAAAGAAAGTCATTCAAGTGAGGACTTGACATGGGGGTGAGAATATGATAATAACAGAATGTTCATTTTAGGGTGAACAAAAAATCTATAAAAATTCCACTCTCTTAACCACTGTAACCATAATCAATCCATAGTGATGACATTTCATAAACAGGTCTTAACTGTGATCAAGTGCATGTGAATTGGACCATACATGCTTGTGTGTGAGTCACTAAAAGGGCTGTTGATGTGAAAAACTGATCTCTATTTCCGCTCAGCTTTCAATGTAATGCTACTTTGGCCTACAGGGTCCTTCTTTTACACAGAGTCCAGAGTGCATTGGAACATTCATGCCTTTCTGCTTTAATGTCCCCTGTGGCAAACTGTCCATCAAAGGAGCGGAAGTGTTGCCTTTTCGTCCATTATGCATTCTATGGCACCTCACAAAGCATCCACAGCATTCAAGTCTCTCCCTCACCTGGCGAAAACAACACCATCTTAATCGCCTCCACCTCACTTCTGAGCTTGCATTTATTCATGGTAATTTAATCATAACATGTCAGCGCACATTGAAAAACTATTGAAAATCTTCTAAAGGTATTAAAGTGCTCATCATTTTCCAGGGAACCATAAAGAAATATTAGTTTTATGCAGTGTTGGCAGAATCCAAATTCAAAACAAGAGATAATAAACTGTGAGCAACATGTCCCAACAGGCCTAAATAAAGAACATGAGTGAGTACAGATTCAATATTGTTCTTCTGCTAAATGTAATGAGTGGCTATGTTCAGGTTGCACACTAATATACTGTACTGTTACTGTAGATAGAGCTTAAATTGTTGGTGACTTCAACATTCACATAGATAATGAAAATGACACATTGGGATTAGCATTTATTGATATTCTCAACTCTCTTGGAGAAAAAAAAATGTACCAACTCATCACCATAATCAAATACTTGATTTAATTCTGTCATATGGAGTTGATGTTGAAACTATAGAAATTCGATTGCAGAACGATGACATCTCAGATCATTACATCATCTCTTTTGTTTGCTTACAATTAGCTCACTCAATCTACACCACGCTATCGTTCAGGTAGAACTATTCTTTCGACCACTAAAGATAGCTTCACTAATAATCATCCAAAATTGTCTCACACACTCAAAAAGCCAAAAAGTCTAGAAGAACTTGATGTAATAACAGAATTATAAATCCAGTCTTCTATAGCACTCCTGATTGTATCGCCCCCCTTCGATTAAAAATGTTTAATTGTGCCCTGCAACATGCTACAATGATCACACTCATGCTCTCAAGAGAGCAGCTCAGAAAATGGAGCACAAGTGGAAGAACACAAAATTAGCCAGGTCAGCATGTTTTAGCAAACTCAGAAAATAACCACAACAATCCTTGGTGTTTATTCAGTACTGTGGCTAAATTGGTTAGGAATAAAGCCTCGACTGAACCAGATATTCTGCAGGAGCAGAATAATAATGACTTCAAGAATTGTTTTCTGATAAAAATTTAATAATCAGAAATAAATTTGAATTATGCAGTTGTGGCAGGGCGGAGGGCGGAGGGCGGGGCCGGGTTGTGATGATACACACCCGGTCCCGTATCAGGCTAAACAAGCCTCCGAGAGGGATAAAGGCCGATGGCAGAAGGTGGTGTGAGACAGAGATCATTTACGGACATGTCTGTCGTGTGTGTTTGTGTCCTTTGTTTTAAGTTTATTATTAAAACCTTATTTATATTGTCAAGCCTGTTCTCGCCTCCTCCTTGCCCGTCGAAATCCCTTTACAGCAGTCATCTGTCACAATAACTCAGAAAACAGTGTCTCATAATTTTCCTCATGAGCAACTTCAATCCTCACTGTCATAGGTCATGAAGAGCTAGCAAAACATATAAAAAAAATCTAAAGCCACAACATGTATGCTAAATCCAATACCAACTAAGCTATTCCCTGTCTTGTTCCCTGTAAACTCAGAAACTCTTCTTACTAATATTAACCCCCAGCTACCCTTTAAGACATTATCTTAGGAATATACTTAGGAAACTACAAAATGGCAGTTATCAAACCGCTTATTAAGAAGCCACTGCTTGATCCTAGCAAAATGGCTAATTGTAGACTGACTTCAAATCTCCCATATATGTTATAAATCCTAGAAAGTGTGGTGTCCTCCCAACTATGTATATTTAACAGAAAAATGGTATAAATAAACAAATTCAGTCAGGATTTAGGCCCCATCACCATACAGAGAATGCACTTATCAGAGTTACAAATGACTCTACAAATGGCATCATCTGATCGCGGCTGCATTTATCTTCAAGTTTAGATCTTAGTGCTGCCTTTGACACCATAGATCATTACATTATCTTGAATAGGCTGGAGAATTATGTTGGCATTAATGGACTTGGATTAGCATGGTTTGTCTGTGTAAACGAGGAATTGTCAAATCAAACTAAATTTAAGTATGGAGTGCCACAGGGATCAGATTTAGGGCCCCTGCTTTTCTCCTTATATATGTTTCCCCTGGGAGATATTTTCAGGAATCGTGGAATAAGTTTCCACTGTTATGCCGACAATACCCAACTTTATATTTCTTCTAAACCTGATGAAATTTCACAGTTCTCTAAATTAGCAGAGTGTATCAATGAAATTAAAGATTGGATGGCCATAAATTTCCTTCTACTCAATTCCATCAAAACAGAGGTACTAATTATTGGACCAAAAACCTCTAAAAAAAATAAGCAGCCAAAATATTATTTGACTTGCGATGGATGTACTGGTGTCTTCTACTGCAAAGAACTTAGGTGTTTAATTTGATACCAATCTGTCCTACTAAAATAAAAATTCCAATGTTTGTAGAACAGCATTCTTCCACCTCAGAAATATTGTTAAATTATGACACATGCTCTCTGTTGTTGATGCCGAAAAATTAATTAATGCGTTCATGACCTCAAGACTAGATTATTGTAATGCATTACTGTGAATTTGCAATAAATAAACTAACTAATTAGCTGCCAGAGTGCTGACTAGAACCAAGAAATATGATCATATCAGCCCAATTTTATTGTCATTACATTGGCTACCTGTTAAATTTCATATTAATTTTAAAATTCTGTTAGCAACAAACAATGCTTTGAATGGTCTAGCTCCTCAGTAATTAAGTGGCCTTCTGTCACGCTATCTTCCATCACATTCATTACGATCACAAAAATATGGCCTGTAAATAGCTCCTAGAATGTCAAACCCCACAAAAGGAGGTAGATCTTTTTTCTATTTGGCTCCAAAACTATGGAATGGTATCCCTAACACTGTTCGGGATGCAGGCACACTAACTCAGTTTAAGACTAGACTGAATTCTCATCTAACATTTAGCCAGGCTTACACCTAATTTATCCATCAACTCACAATTAGGCTGCTTTAGTTAGGTCTGCCAGAACCAGAAACATTTCTCATAAACATTTCTCCTAATCAATAACGTCATGGTTACTGTTGTAACCTCCATTCTCAGATGGAAGAAACAAGGCGTTGTGTCGATTTTAGTGACACAAGGGGTATCTTCTGAGAGCCTCACGTACCTCTGAATTTGAGAAAAGGCCAATATCAAGTTGGCAGACAGAATTTGCATGGTAAATTCTTAGTGGCTAACCTGGGAAAGAAGGCGCACTGGATCAACTTGGTGAAGAGCGCAAGGTGCAAGCGGAACACCTGGTCGGCTGTTCTTTATTACTGAGTTCTACTGGCTCGGACATGACAAAACACGGTACGAGACCGACTCAACGCTGAGGTTGTAGGATCTATCAAAGGTGTTGGGTGTTGCACAGCCTGCTGCTGAGAGGACCACTGAGAGATCCCAGGAGGGGAACAGGCTTGGCTGAGAAGGGTTCAACCTCTGGGCACCTCTTAAGGAACCTGATAATCAAGTCGTGCTTACTAAGGGACTTGCCGTCCAATGCATCATGGGGGCTGTGATAGCAGCAACACAAACCTTCAAGGTGGAGGGGGACAACCTCCCCTCCAACCTCTCCTGCAGGAATGAAAGCGCTGACCAAACTGAACATCTCCACGGGTCTTCAGATCTGGAAGAGCACCAATTTGTGAACAGACGCCACTCGAGGGCGTAAAGCTGCCTGGGGGAGCTCTGGATTGGTTGATCGTGTATACGACTGCAGGTGGTCCCATCCAGGGGCCAGACATGGAGGTTCCAGAGGTCTGGGAGTGGGCCAGAGGGTGCCCCGTCCCAGAGAAAGGAGGCCCTTCCTCAGGGGAATTTGCCAGGGAGGTGCTGTCACGAGGAGCGTGAGATCTGAGAACCAGAACCAGGCCCAAGTGAGGTGACCTGTTCCTCGTCCTCCCTGACCTTGCACAGCACCAGTGCAAGAAGGCTCACTGGGGGGAATGTGTACTTGCGCAGCCCCCGGGACCAGCTGTGTCGATAGGGGCCTCCGTTAGGGAGTACCAGAGCGGGCAGTGGGAGTTGTATTGGGAGGCAAAGAGATCTATCTGTGTCCTGCCGAAGCGGTCCCAGATCAGCTGGACCACCTGGGTGTGGATCCTCCACTCTCCGCTGAGCAAGACCTGTCCCGACAGCGTGTCCGCCATCGTGTTGCGGTCGCCCGGGATGTGAGTGGCGAGCGGTGACCTGAGTCGCGGCAAACTCCAAAGGAGGAGATAGTGGGAGAGTTGTGACATGTGACAGGAGTGTATGCCGCCAAGGCGATATATGTACGCTACTGTGGCGGTGCTGTCTGAACGGATCAAGATGTGCTTGCCCCGAATCAGCAGGAAAGACCTCAGCAAGGCAAGGAGTACAGCCAACAACACGAGGCAGTTGATGTGCCAATGCAGGCACATCAGGTGGGGCTTTGCAGCGAGGGGGGCAGGTAATAATAAGTCGGGAGGCAGAAGCACATCCCGAGGCTTGGGTGCTGAGAAAGTCTCAAAGCACTTACCTTACTCCACGCACCCGGGTTAGAGACTAAGGAGGAGGTCCTGTAGGGACATCTTTGGAACTCATCAGCACTGGCCTGCCAGGGCTGGACAGTCGCAGGTCCGGAGGCAAGATGACTGCGTCCGGGAACCCGGGACTGTAAGTCTTTGGTGCCGGGGTGCCGTGAGAATGGCGCACGGGCTAGATGACTCAGGAAATGAGTAAATCGCTCTTTTATTAACAATGTGGGTACCGCAGCCCAAAGGGAGTGCGGCAACGAAGAATAAGGAAAACAAGTGTTTTCCTCCCAGCCCTCCACTGGGGGACAGAGTGGTCTTGGTACCAGCTCCGGAGCAAACATCTGACTGCCCGGGTCTTTCGTCTCAAGGGTGCCTAGGAGCTTCACGGGGGTCCTGAAGACAGAGGGCGTACACCGCCTGCAGGGTGCTTGACACTGGGGCTGAGAGCTGGGCCAGTTTGCAGCAGAGCTGCTTTGTTTAGTCGCAGGGGACGCCCTCGGCGGGCAGACAGGGCGCGGGCTGCGTTGAGGCAGTGGCGTGGCATGATGTGAGATATAGCTTCCGTATGCCGCTTCACTGCCGAAAACTGCTGCCACAAATGGCATTCCTGGACTATGGCATTATTTTTCTCCATTAACCAACATCTTAAGAAGATTTGTGTACCTTGCCACAGTTGCCTTCGGCTTGGTCACTGGGGTTCTAAATACAATTATTAATTAACTATTTAATTATTTATTTTTATACAAAATTTACAATCATATTTAATCAAACTACACAATAATCACTCTAAGACTTTATAGACATTACAGTTTCATTTTCTGAAGCTTGATTTTCTGTAAAGCTGCTTTGAAACGATGTGTGTTGTGAAAAGCGCTACACAAATAAAAATGACTTGACTTGACTAAGATACTACTTTATCTATTTGTGCAGTATACAGCATTTATATGATGCTATATGCTATTTATTATGTGTCAGTATGTGGATTTTCTGTAGGCATAGAATACCTAGATGACCTCTCCAAAAGTCGCTATTTAATGGAGCATGCTGCATGGAATAATATATCCTGCAATACTATGCTCTTTTTTGACTCAACATTTGATCGGACTGTCAAAAATTAAGGCACAAACAAATTAACTAAAAATGAACAAAAAACATATATTTCCAACATGATTGCACCACTCACATGTAATGTGATGAGGTCATGTGAACAATGAGTCTGCTGTTTCACTTACTATTTTAAAAAACAGAAGACAGTGCTTTCTGTTTTCAGTATGTAGTAAAGTAGTATTCCATTCCAAACAAAACCAGTAAGTTAAACTATAACCAGTAAAGCTTTTCTGACTGAGACAGACAATTCAAAAACACAAAACTTTAAAGAAAATTATGTATGATAATCTTATAAGAGATGTAAGCTTCATTAAGCTTTAATAATTTAATTTAGATACATTTTCATTATTGTTGACAGTCATTACACAATATATATATTTACATGTCATTATGAAATATCATTATAATTTACAGGATTTTATACAAAATTGCCTGACGGATGCCTTGATTGTATGATCCAGATCCCATCACATATTGTTAGTGAACTTAAGCGATACCATAAATTTCAGAGTAGTAAATGATTTGTTTCTTGCTTTAACTGGTGCACTTTGAGGCCTTTTAAAAACATTCTGATCATTTGCCCAATTTTTCAGAAGCAAGATTTTTTTTTCAACCAAAGTCTTCAACATTAAGAAATACACCAAAAAATACGTTTAAATAATGAACCATAACAAGAACATCTGATATTATAACTATTGACTCAGAAATGTTTCTTTTTTACCATGATGTAATATCAGCTACTAGTTTTCAACTTATATCTATCGATAGTGTTAATGTATTACAGATATATTGCGTCTTTCGTTGTTGAGGTTCAATACACCTACGTGTGAAAAAACACTTGAGAGATGTTAAACAGCCATTTTCCCGCATAGCTGCTCACCACACAATGTTTATACAGTGTAGAGATGTGGACTGTTTAGCATTTACATGGCCTAAGTACTTTTGACACAGTCAGAGAGGACAGTTTGTCCAACCACCAGGGTAATGGTCCATGTCCATCTGTCCTTGCCATTCACCATGTCATATGTCCTTTGTCATGGCCCAGTCTGTGAATATTTCCATTTAATTCCCTGTATCAGATAAAGCCTCTGCGTTAACAGGGCTGAGTTTCTTTTCTGGCCCAAAATAAAAATACAAATAAAAATAAAAAAACAGTATTAAAAGGACCTGTTGTGAAAATACCCTGTATGGCTTCCTGTCAGTGCCTTTGCATTGCATTCAGCAAATTTGTTTTAAAGAACAGAAGAACTAGTAAATTGACAAATTAAAATGCATTGTGCTCCAGCTCTCTGCAAGAGATAAATAAAACAAACCAAAGCATGCTTTTAAAAGATATCTGATATACAGCTTAAATATAGGAAAATAGACTTTCATGACCGACTCTTTTGACTCCTTTTAAAATAACTTGTAAAGCTTTCTCGGATGCAGTTGGCTACGAAGTAAACATACTAAGCAGAAAAAAAATCAAATCCTTAAAATATATGCAAATACAAGCATAAATATTTGATCCACAGAGTAATCTACATATGACAAGTGATATATTGAATCGCTGGAACAAGCCTTTTTTCTCCAGTTCCTCTGATGTTGATGTATTCCTCAATGCTTATGTTCTTAGAACAAAAAAAAATTCCATCCTGATTTTTTTTCTCCCTTGACAGTCTTGCCTTAGTCTTTCGTCTATATATTTGAAATAAATCAGCAAAAAAGGGTGTACTGTTTTATTTTCTTTTTTCATTTTCTTTGTCGTTTCTTTTCGAGTCCATCCCTCTCTTCCGATTTGCTTAATGGACGTAGTAAAGCCAGTAAACTACGTTGAAAAAGGAAAATACAGTGGGGAAGATCATTCTCGACCACTTGTCAATGGAGTTGACATCAGACAGGTCTGGGATGTTCACCTTAAGCTGGGAAGCCCGTCTCCTGAGCCTGCTTTTCTTCTGGGTGGCGTGGCGCTCCAGGGCGCCGTGCCCGTAGTTTTGCCGAGCCATCGCCGCTCGGCGGTACTGAAGGGTGGAGCTGTCGTAGGCTAGCATGGTGCTGCGTGGGTCACCCAGCCCCCTGGACAGATCGGAAGGTCCCATTTCATTCTTCATCTCCACTGTGGTCAGTCGGATATCATCGGGGGTCATCTGTGGAAAGAAAGCACATCATAGGATCAGGTTTTATTATGTCTCATAATTGTGTGGCAACACATAATCAAATTTAAGTCATGCTAAGGAGCCTTCATAATTTGAAATTTAAATTTAAGCCAACATTATATTTGAAAACCAGCATTTTTCTGAGATCTGTGAAGATGAGGAAGTATGAAGGGTGAACACATATTAAAAACTCTATAAAATCGCTAAACGAGCACAGTTTAACAAGCAAGAACCCTTTTTGTAAGCCACAGCCATGAACGTGATTTGCAACATGCTGTTGCTAGTCAGAAGTATTATGGGGAGGCAACGTTTTCATTCTAAAGAGCATCTGATTAGACAAATTGAGTGAGAGCAAGATGAGTCGTCAATATTTTTAGCTTGTTTTCCAGGAAGAGAAAGACTGTAAACTTTAAAAGCATATATCTGCCAAAATATTCATGCATGGGATTATTTAAGACTCTTCATGATGCAACTAGAAGCCAGATTTACTACATTTACTGATGTGTTTTTTTTTCTTTTTTCAGATTTACTGTCTTTTTTTAATTACAGATCACAGACTAATGCTGTTTTTCCATATATGGCTACAATGATGGATATCATGAACTAGTGAACTAAATGTTGAAAAGAAGTGGACTATTCCATTAAAACTATAATGAATGCAGCACAACCATATTTGGCAAAAATACAAAAGAGTAAATTAATCAACTGTGATAATTTCACTGCACTCATGGTAAGCTGTGGAGCAAAGATTTTCAGGCGAATCCATAGTTATTGCCGAATTTTAACCATATCATGGTTAAAATTCTATCTACATATAAATAATCAGCCAAATAAATGCAAATAAAAAAAGGCAAAAACATGAAGGCAAAAGTCTAGATCAACAGTGAGGAATCAGTTTGCAGAGATGGAGGTAAGGAAAAGCCGGGGCAGGAAGGAAAGCTTTTTTTTTTTTTTGATAACCCTACAAAAAATGCCCTGCTAAATATTTGAAATTATTTGACCAGTGTTAATTTTAAGTTAACCTTAAGTTTATCTGCAGACTAATCAACAAAAAACATTTTTGAGACATTGAAATTGCTAAAAACTTGCTATTGTTAATGCTAACTGCTAATGCTAGCAAAGCAACAAACGTTGCCCTTGGATAGGGATTTGCACAATCGGCCAGCCTGATTAAACTGACAATTTTTAGATTATTGTATCACCCCACGCTCCATTCAGCAGATTAACAGAAGTGTTAGTCCCCTTCGAGTCATTCAATAATCACTAATTCAATTATGACTTTCCTTCTTCAGCAGAACCGAGGTGAAGGTTTTTATAAACTTATTTCAGCTCTGTTTGTCCATACAATGCATGAAAATGGTGTCATTAATCTGTTAGCTGTTTGATGGTCCAAAAGGCATATTTAGGCAGCATAAAATTAATCCACACGACTCCAGTCGATCAAATCGATAGATTTGTGTAAAAACTAAATAGATAATTAAAACTATTATAATTTTTTTTATTATATTAACTTTAAAAAATCACTTCCTGCCAGCAGTCGACGCATCAGTTACGTAAGCGCATTGGAGCGTTCACACTAGAAATCGGAAGCGCACACTTTGTTTACAAAAGAGGCTTGAACGTCATGTGTGAGTTAGTTCATTTCAAACAGAAATACAGTGCTGGGCGAAAGCAACAATTTAAAGTTAAAAACGTTTTAATTATCAATTTGTTTCTTACAACAACTTATCGGTTTGCTACAGAAGACATTCATTGATCGACTGGAGTCGTGTGGATTAATTGTATGCTGCCTAAATATGCCTTTTGGACCCGTCAAACAGCCAGCAGACTGATGGCATCCATTTACATGCATTGTATGGTCAAACAGAGCTGAAACCTGCTTATAAAAATCTTTACTTCAGTTCTGCTGAAGAGGAAAGTCATACACATCTGGGATGGCTTAAAGGTAAGTCAATTTTAATTTTTGTGTGAACTAACCCTTTAAGCATAAAATGTTTGAATTTCATCACATTTCTTTTGGCATCTGCCAAGAATTTCAAGATCTATTTTCAGAACTAATTTCACTTTTCTGAGTCATTTTTGTAATTGTTTTAAACATAAAGTAATTTTAGTGGATGTTTAAAGTCAGTTCCCATCAGGTTCACACTAGCAGAGTAACCATAAGCGTAGTCACATATTGGGCATCTACGACTAACGTATGACAACCAGAAAGTGTTTCAACACTATGTGCTTTCTTTTTTAACAGTATATCTATTGTTTTATCATTTCAAACCTCAAAATTGTCTAATTATGAAACGTTTTGCTTAAAGTGTCCTTGTGCTATTTTTCTTTAAATATATGCACCTTGATTTGATTTTTCATCTAATGCAATGACATTTATACATTTTTTAAGAGTTACTTACATAGGTGTCCAAACCCTTCTTAGGGTCACTGTTAATATATCTGCTATTTAGATACCATAATCAGCATCAGCCTTTATAAAACTGAATTGCTGCTACCTTTCGATATACAAAATTTTACAAAAGCGTACCGTAAAACCCAAATTACTTTATAAAATGTATTTTATGTCAAATTACCAAAGTTAGCCTGGTTGTACGCTGTGCAATGTCTACTCTCAGCAGTCAAACAGGAAATGGTCATCTGGGAAAAAGGCTCAGGTGCAAACCGTAACTCAAAAGAAGGCAGGACAACGTAATGGTGGAAAATGATGATGGCATCATTATTCTAAAAGGAAGAACAGAAACTCATCCAAACAAATAATAATAGAAAAGAAATAGCTTGGGTGTATTTATTTCTGATTGGTTATCGATGCAGAGCCATTGCATTTTTTGACTTCAGGTCAAATACTCAGTACCTTAAGTCTTTGATCGCCTAGTCCTAATGCTGCATCCTCCGTAAAGATCGGATCCCACATCGAGTCATACCCGTCAATTTCCCTCTGTTTCATTCTGGCATAGAGAGCATCGTCTCTCTGAACTACACTTCCCACCAACCACTGCAAGCATACAAAATCAGCACGGTTACAGAGGGCTGCAGCACTAACAAAGAGAAAGAGAGAACTCTTTCAATAAGATTAGAAGGAAAGCCCCAGAGGCCCTGCCATCCATGCGCTTGGACTCAGCCCGCACGGAAAGAGCGTGTGAGTCTGTTGTTTACAGTGAACAAAAGTCTGCAACGATCTCTTGGATATTTCATCACAAAAACAAAAAACAAAACATGTTTCTATGAGTAAAAGCCCATTAGGTTGTGGTTGGAGAACAACCTTATGCTAGTGGGAAAAAAAGCATACAGCTACATATCCAGTGGTTTAACAATGCCCAAAGACCACTGACCCTGAAAGGACACTGATAGAAGTCACAACATATTACCTCAAAGAACTGGCCACCTACTGACCAGAGGCCTTTGGTCAACAAACCCTAATGATGCACGGTGTTTGTGTGTGTGCGCAGTTAGCTCGCCAGTACCTTGTTGGGATCTGGTCTGAGTTTCTCGTTGTTCGCCATGGCGGCTTTTTCCGCCGCCTTCTTCTGCCGCTGAGGGCCTCTGCCGAAGAAGATATAATTGACGAAGGCGTACTCCAGCAGGGCGAGGAAAACAAAGACAAAGCAGCCCATCAGGTACATGTCTATGGCTTTCACATAGGGGATCTTGGGAAGGGTCTCTCTCAAGTGTGTGTTAATGGTGGTCATAGTCAGCACAGTGGTGATACCTGGAAAGCGTTCAAGGAGAATTAAGCACATTACTGTGAAGCTTGAGTCAATTCCAAAGTTTTATAACAAAAATCCCTTGAATCCTGGATACATAATTATCCAGTCCATAGAACAGCATGTCTGCTTTAACTAAGCAATTACGGAGGATATTCATGTGGCATCCATAAAAAGCCTTTCAAAAGCATCATAAAAACTTACTATAAACCTAACCGATTACACTAAGGTGAATCTCATGAAAACATGTCCAGGACATATTTCAACCCAGTTATGTCTTATTTCATTTTTACTTTATTTTCGGAAATCGGAATGAGTTGCCCTCTACCCTTGACTTACAGAAACGGTCCATGCAACCATAATAATTTAATAAAAATACAGTTCAGCACTCTAAATTAAAGGTAGACTATGTGTACCCTGTGAGAATTCTACACTCAGCAGTCAAGAAAATTGTCATATTTCATCCCAATTATTTCTCACTTCCTTCTTTTCTTTAAAAGAAAAAAATCAATATCATTTATATTTCACTTTTAGGGTCAATAAGATTTTTTGCTGTCACTATTTTCATGACAGTTAAGCACATGGTCCAATTCATATTATTGTAATGCATGCACACACTTTATTTGGTTTGTTAGTAATTCCCATTATTCTCAACAATGGCTCTCATTAGATTCTCAGTACTGTAATACAGTAAAAATAATCCTGTAATACAATTTTTCTTTTTATTATTTAAACCAGCATTGAAGGCAGTACAACAAATATTATTATAGTGTGAAAAAGTATAAAAACAAATAGAAATGCACACCTGCAAAGCTCTCGTGAGCAGGATTTGATCTTGGATTTTCAAGTTGAACATTATGAGTCCTCGGGTTTAAATGAACACCATTCATTTATAGATACCGTATGTTTGTATAAATATTGACATGGACATTTTCTTTTTGTATACAATGAAAAGGTTCTTGAATGAAGATTTAAAAAACAAAAATTCGTAATTTATTATTATTATTTTTTTAAATACGTCAATGGTAAGTTGATGGTATTCCATAAAAGAGAATTGTTCTGGATTTTCAAATTGAACACTATGAGTTCAAAAAGTTTCATTGAAGAGTTTAATGTAAGGCAATTCCTTCAAAGATATGTTTATATAAATCTAGATATAAAGAGTAAATTAGATATTTAGATATAAATCAGACATGGTAATTGTTTTTGGGTTTTATGCTAATTAAATGTCATATTAAACAGTGATGTTTTGATTTGCATTGTACATTGAAAACCCTTTATATGATGAATGTATGTGATTTGGTATAGATGATGTATATTGATGTGTTACATATTATGTTTTTTATGGATCTTATATTTGTACGGCACAATGTATGTTGGTGTAGCTTGATCAGGTGACTTATGTGATATCATGTCATCTATAATATATCAGATAGCAGATTTGTGAATGTGTTTTTAGAGGAGGAGCAGGATGCTCAAAACGTCACTACTTATCTATTAAAAATCCTGCTCATGGGTACTTTGCAGGTGTGAATTTCCTTTTTTCTGCTTTGGATTGTTGCTTCTTGTATTCTGCACACTAGTATCCCTTATATTGGATGTACATGCCTTTTTTGTACTTTTTGGCAGCACAAGAAATACTACCATAATGTATAAATATTTAACAATTTAATCAATAGCCTATATCATTACTTTTTCACATCACAGTAATGAGAATGAGATTTGTTTAACATTATATTACTGACATTTAAGGGGAAATGTGTATAACTGTCATGAAAACAATGTCTCAATACAAAAAAAAAACAAAAAAAGTCTAAAAAAAAAAGCCAAAAATATTATTATTTCTTTCTTTTGATTTTGGGGTGAAAAATGATCTCGACATGTGTTTCACAGGTTTTGTGCAGATTCACCTAATAATACCAATGCAAACAGAAAGGTTATGCTGCAAGCTAAAACTTTCCAGAGAAGTATCACGATCTAGAGCTAGAGATGTCTTTATTTGATGGATTTTTGTTCTCCAGCCTCATTTCTAACCATCCATTATTAGGTACAGAACCATTCACCTACTTGTTTTTTTTCCGATCTTCCCTCTAAATGTTTGATTTGCAAGTCATTTACATGCACAATTTCTCTTTGGTCAAATTCACACATTTTATAAAGGTATAGCAAGCATTCTCAGTGATAAAAGCTCAAGCAATTAACGTTGAAGCCATAGAGCTTGAGAGAGAGAGACACAGAGAGAAAGACGTCAGCTCTATAAATTCTAATACTGCTGCTGTATTTCTGTTTTAGCAATACGACAAGGTTGAAACATGTGTTTCAGTGTCACATGCCTCTAACAGTAGACAGATTAATTCTGACAAGCTCACCCAAACACAAAAGGTCTGGCCTCCCTATCATCAGAGATCTATTCTCTCCTTCCCCCCCCCAGTATCAGTGTCAGAAGAAGCCTTTTGTCATAATGGCAGGAACATGGCCCTGAACATAAAACACCCTCCATAAAGAGCGTCCGGAAGAAAGTTTGTCAGCTTAATCAGCAGTAATACATCAGCGCCGGTCAGCAGAGCTTCACGGTACACCTAATAGAGTTCTGAGCAGAATGAAGGGGGATGCTGACAGTACTGTGAGGTGGATTTGAAGCATCATACAATTGCATTTGCAATAAGAAACAGAAAGAAATTTGAGCATCCTGCCATTCTTTTGGAACACATTAGGTAGGTACTGATTGGATGTATACAGTCACCATGATTTTGCCAAGTAAGACTCTTTTTGTATTTTCTTTTTTTTTGTTCCTATAACAATAATCCTGTAAAAAAAAAAAAAAAACATAATCCTAAAACTATTCCCTAACCCCAAACCTAACCATTAACTACCCCTAAAATAAGGCAAATGATTGGTTGATAAGAATGGTGTGCATTCTTAAATAATGCAGCATTCCATTTGGAAAGTCGAATTTCCAACTTCCACCTTTCCTCTAGGAAAAGTACTGCCACTTCAAGTCTGATTTCCAGCTTGGAAACTTGTTGTGAAATCTGAACTCTGCATCAGTGAGACAAAGTTCCCACATTACATGACAATTAAACCTGTTTAAGAAGAGACAAGTTTGTAGAACATGGTAAATTATCCTCTCTGTTGCCAATCGTACACCTGCAACGCTGAAGGTAAGGTTGCCATTTTGTTTCTTTATACGTCATCTTCCGAGTGCCAAGCAATGAAACACCTTTATAGTTGGACATTTTCAGATATCAGGTAGAAATATTCCCACATCCAACTTTGAATGGAACACAACACAGCATACATTTTACCCGAATCCTACCCTAAATGGGCCAGTGGTGGCTCAGTTGTTAAGGCTCTGGGTTACTGCCAAGATAGCACTGTTGGGCCCCTGAGCAAGGCCTTGCTCAAGACAACAGCACTCTATCTGCTCCAGGCACGCTGTTTCATGGCTGACCCTGCGCTCTGACCCCAGCTTAGTTGGGATATGTGAAAACAACTGCATTTCATTGGCTCTGTACTCTGAACAATGACAATAAAATTGAATCTAAATGTGATTGGTTAAAAGAATGTTGTTCCAGGACCAACAAGGATATGGGTAAAATCACAGTCACTGATATATTACTCAACTAAAATGAGAGGCAAACACAGATCAGTACCAGAAATAAGAAGACCAATAATACAGTAGCTGATCCATAAGCATATATTATTGAGTGGTAACCATAAGCCCAGCAAACATAGCCATCTCTAAAAACTAAATACAGTACATGTTCAGTATGCAGTGTTTGATTGTTGACAAACATCTCTTGATCAGTTATCCCACCTAAAGCCACACGGGCAGCAGAAGCATCATAGTTGATCCAAAAAGACACCCAGGATAGGATGGTGATCAGGATGGAGGGCATGTAGGTCTGCAGGATGAAGTAACCAATGTTCCTCTTCAGTTTAAAACTGAGGGACAGACGTGGATAGGAACCTGGTCCAAAAACAAAAATATTTTTGGGTCAGGAACTATAGTAAAAACACAAATATATATATATATATATTGTGTTAATTCTCCTGAACAGGTAGGAATAATAAGTATGCAGTATGTGATAGTGCAGTGTGGGTATAGTCATCCCTTCAGACCGCATGAATTTATCTGTTCCTGAAAGGCTGACCAGTGATGATAAAAAGACTGGAGGAAAACACAAATTATCTGCACTTACTCATATAGCTACTTATCACACATCACTTGAAGGTTTGGCAAAAGGACAGTGTAACATTGTCTGTAATAACGTAAGCACCACATCATTTCATCTAGTGAAGATTTTGCAGATAAACTGCAAGGATCAAACTAGGGTTGGGTGGTATGACGGTACATATACTGTAAAATAGGTAATTTGCAGCCGTTATCTGAAAGATATGTTTTGAAATGATCTAACCCTTAAAAGATTTGTTTTGTTGGTATAAACTAATGTATGTACGATTGATTTAGTCATGTTAAACCAAATTAAACCAAAACATTTTGATGTTATCATATGCACTTTTTTAAGTTGCCAGACAAAATGATTTTTACTAAATATGACTTATTGCTTTATGGGGCCTTTTCTGCATCATTAATACCACGGTAGATATATTTGCACTACCATTATTGTGCATTCACGGCATGTTGGAATTACTGTAATTATAAGTTGACAAATTGGAGGTTTTACTAGAAGCTGTTCAAGTCCTTGGACAATGTAAATAATTTATTTCCATGGCACCACTCAAAACAAACCAAGCAAAACCAAACAAAACCAAACAAAGCAAAACAAAACAAAACAAAAAACAAAGCAAAACAAAACAAAACAAAGAAAAACAAAGCGAAAAAACAAACAAAACAAATCAAATCAAAACAAATCAAAACAAAACAAAAAACAAACAAAACAAAAAACAAACAAAACAAAAAACAAACGTCGAGGTTGTCAAGTAGGAGCTTTCATAGAACACAAATTGTATTTGTGAGTTCAACGAAGACATGAACGTTACATGAACGTACCATTAGTAGACCATTAGTAGACTTCATAATGTAATTTACAAGTGAGAGTGAAAAATCATAGAGTAATGTGAAAATAAAAAAAACGCAGTGTGCCTCAAACATGTTATTGTTGTATAACGTTGCTGAACCTAAATCTGACCAATTGAAGAACACTGCCTTAAATCCAAACGGCAACTTTTTTTTTGGCCAGGCAGTGTATATCAGATATTTTAAATGTGGCTCATCTAGTAAGAATTTCAAGTTGAAACTATTAATTCAGTTGTAATATTTTTACAGTTTTCATTCTTGTGTTTTAAACACAAGTGTTACATAACGTGAAGCTGCTTTTGGCCTGTTATCAGACTTATCATTAATATGCTATTAATATTCTTATCTTTTGGTTTGCTTTGTATCCATCTAGTTCCAAATAGCAAAATAACCATTCATTTCTTAACTATTTAACTCACTGGATTATCCAAATATATGCATTTCTAAGTACAGTACATAAAGTACTTAGTAATATAAAATATGTCATTTAATTTCCAGAAAACATACATATGTCGTGATACATACCATTACCGCAATAAAATGAGTCATACTTTGAGAAAAGATTTTGGCCATAATCAAACATGGCTTTTAAACAGATCTGCCTAATGCTCCCAAACGACAAACACACACACAGGAGGACAAACACAACCTGTAGAAAAGACCACGTTCTTGGAGATGAGTTTGTAGTCCACGATGGAGAACTGGGGCAGTTCTATCCTCTCCACTCCCGTAACGGCTCCATCTCCCCCTCGCCAGTAGAACTCGATATCATCTGTGGTGTAGCCATCTGTGGAGAATCCAGAACACATGTGTGTTACAGCAAACTGACAGAACAACTTCATACATCTGAGTGCGTCTTAACAACAGAAGAACATCAGCAGCAGCAAATGTGCTCTACATAAAGCCTAGCTGAATTTTGCATAACTGCATCTTTCTGCAACCAAGCTTTATGAATATTGAAGATGACATTTAGATTTCAAAACAAGTAATCATTAAGTTATGTAGGGGGGCACTTGGTTATGAAACAGACACAAATACACATCCGGGAAGGAATCTGTGAAGTGTGTTTGCTTATTCTCCATCCTCACTAAGTTTCCCTATCCATCTGTACCAGTTTGTCTGCATGCAACTTATAATGAGAACCAGTGACCTATTTAGTGTATTGAATAATTAAAGATGAGCTTCTGATTTCAGCATATTCAAAGGAGTTATCTCTGCATGACTTAGCAACCAGGTACAGACTTAAAAGTCCAACAAAGCTGTAGCCCTTATTAATTAATGCTTAAGTTTGCCATTTTTTCCATGTTAAAATACTTTCTCCTATACCCAGCTCAAAGGACCAGTTCACCCAAAACTGAAAATTCTGTAATCATTTACTCACCCTCATGATGTTTCAAACCTGTATGACTTTCTTTCTGCGGAACAAAAAAGAAGATATTTTGAAGAATATTTCAAATGTTTTTGTCCATACAATGAAAGTCAATAGGGTCCAAAACACCCCACTGTTTTTCATTGTATGGACGAAAAGGGTGATTAAACGGTGATTAAGCGATGACAGAATTGTAATTTATGGGTAAACTATCCCTTTAAAATGTGGAGACAACTAGTAACTACACAAGCCATTTGTAGATTTATTTCCCCATGCAAACAATTTCTAATTAAGAACTCTATTAAGGCTCTTTGGTGCTATCAAAACATTGCTTTGTTTGTTTTTTTGTTTGTCTTGACCCGCACAACACAGCGACAACTGATCATCCAATGGTGTGAGTCTGGGGCAAGACTTTCTTTCTGTCTGACCAAGGAAGTTGGCGGGAATGTTCAGGAAATCTGTTTGAAAACAGGTAAAGTTAATTCCAGAGAAATTGCACACTTTAGCTTTAAAGAACCTATAAAATCACAAGATGTAGTTGTGTAGTTTTCTTTCCAGTGTTGGCACACTTCCTCTTGAAACAGGAAGCAGAGGATCGTCCCTTTAAAAAAAACAACCAATAGCTTTTAGATTTAGTTTTTCCACCCAAGAACGTGATTTGTTATTGATATTAGATGGAAGGACCACTTGATTGAACAAAGTGAGTGAGTGCAAGATGAGTCATCAGTTTTTATTCTAATCCGTTTTCCCGAAAGCAAAATATTTTTTTTAATGTATTTATCTGCTAAAAGATCATTTTCTCAACTGTTATGGTGCGTTCACATACAACGCAAAGAAAAATTTTGCCTCGCGTTGCTTGAGCTTGACCGCTGGATCATAAATTTGTGTTTAAACTCACGTTTGCGCGAGTAATGCGACTCACGAGTATTCCCCCTTCTCTTCCGGAAAAGGACAGGAAGAGGGGCTTCTACGACTTGTTCATAGTAAAGTACAGCCAATAGCTGGAATCAAGTAGATGCACATATTTTCAGAACTTACCAGGTAGTCCAACTCCCTCACTCACTTTCCTCCAAGCGATGTCTTTTTTCGTCCGGTCTCTGTACATGCATGACGTTGTGTCAATTCCGGGTGCCCACACACCGCTACAACAATGTTTTAATTCATTCATCTTCTGCTACTACGTCAGTACTTCAGTGACGTCCAGACAATCTCAATGCTGATAGGCTTTCGCGACAACGCGGCATGCGGATTTTTCGCTCGAGTTGAAAAATTGTAACTCACGCGACTACGCGAATGAAGCGATTTTGCGCGTTCGAGTAGCGTCATTCACTTCATTCGCCCGGCACTCACTTTGCTTTGTATGTGAATGCACCATTAGGAATACACTATAATATCGATGACATCAAAGCTATAAGACATGGACTAAAATTCACAAAACTCCAGATTAGATTTCATATACTCTTCTTAGTAACAAATATATCAATATGCAGCATATTCATTTGGTTTAATGGAGCAGAGATCGAAGTAAAATAAATATGACAACTGCAAAAGAGCCTCAGCCATGTACCAATCATAAGATCTGCTTTCTTAGCGTGGGAGCATTTGTAGACCATAACTGCATAAGGTTGCATCGTGTTCACCCCACTGTCTGAAAATGCTTTTAAATGGAGAATAGATGTAATGGAAAGAGAGAGAGAGAACAAGAAAATGCACAAGTGAAGGAGAGAGAGCTCAGGACACAAGAGAAAATTGCAAGTGGACTGGGTAGGACTGGTGTTTCACTTTCCATTAAATCTATTATCTCTGTGCTACCGTGTCTGATTCTGTCAATTGACTTTCTGATTACTGTCAACAGATCACATCACTCTACTCTCCTCGGAGGGGTTCTGTGCCCTACTTATTCCCTAAGGGTCTTGAAAGAAACGAGAGAAAAAAGTGTGCTGGATTCCACATCAGAGATGACTGACTGAAGTTTCTGCTCTGCTATGCTTTAAAATCTGCTTCTGAATCGCATCCATTAAAAATGTATCAAGAATGAAGTTCATCAGGGGAAAGTAGGCTTAAGCTTGCGTCTCATTAGCCCGCATGAAATAGCACACGCTGACACAAAGCATTTCTGTTCCAGGACGTTACATTCCCAGCCCTCTGCTTTTTGATGAGTATGGCTACTCACATTAAATATATGGGAAAAGGCTCAACTGTGCATACAAGATGAACATACATGGAAGGGTACAGAGACAGAGGCACTTTCCACAAATAAGGTTTTAAAAATGTCCTTTCTTATTTAAGAAATGATCATTTAAGAAGTGTTAAACCCTCAAAAAAAAAAAAAATGCTGATCGTCAACCTCAGGAGGTTACTAACTAAATATTTTATGAGCTGTTTTCAATCAAGTGTGCAATTTTTGCAAAATCTTTGGAAAATGTCTGAATATAGTTTAAAACCATGATTTGTGTGATTTTGTAAATTAATAATTAAGTTTAAGGAAAAAAAAACATTTTACATAAATAATAAATAATAAATCTAAATGTATATATAAAATACAAATAGATACATTATGTGCATTTGATGTATTAAACATTAGCTATTTTCCGCTTAATGACAATTATTTAAATCGTAAGATCACTCTTTTACTTTGTGCAACTCTCTACAATGTAAGTAAATCACTTGGATATACTACTAAATTGTCTGTGGTTACCGGCCACTGGTTGGAAATGTTTGAGATTTCACTCACCAGTGATCGAGATCTTTTATTAAAGTTTGGTTTGACCTTCCTGTGAAATGCGTCTCCAAAAACAAGATCCACGCAAGCTTTCTGTTAAACAGGTAAAAAACTAAAAACTAAAAATGGAAATGCAACAAAAAATGTCATCATGTACAGTAGTCAGATTATTAGAACTAAAAAAATATTTTGTTAATTTGTAAATGTTCATTTCCTGCGCACCAAAAGCCATGCACGTTGTAAACCCTATGTACTACTATATTTTACAAATACAACGTACTATTAGTAGCATCAACCAGTTTGTTGGCCCGCAGTTGGCACATTGTAGTGCTGGATGAGTGCTTAAATTAGTTTGCTGCATTTGTGAATGTGAAAGAAAGCATAAACATAACTTAAGCCTACCTAGTTACTACAAATGGTGTAAAACTACATTAAATCTGGAGTTTTTATGAAACAGGGGCTATACTGTATATTGCATTTCCCCTTACATTCATCTCTGTGGACTCACGAAGATGGTGCTTAAGGTTTGAAGTGTTTCCTGCCTGAGCCGATACCTGCTTGCGACAAACTTTACAGACTGTGTACTCATCAAAATAGAGTCTTTAATGTGGGTCTTTAACATACCCAAACTTTATATAATATTATATGCAATATAATACAACCCCAATTCTGAAAAAGTTGGGACAGTATGAAAAATGCTAATAAAAAAAAAAGGAGTGATTTGTAAATTATATTCACCCTTTGATATATTGAAAGCACTTCAACTAGACATTATATGATGTTTTACTTTGTGAATTTCATGAGACAGGGGTAACTTAAGACTAATAATAATTTGTCAAGTTGAAATAACAAGGTGATGTGAAACAGGAGATGTTTAACAGGTGAGGCAATTGTATCATAATCTCTATACTGTATAAGGTGTCTCCAAAAACAGCCTAGTCCTTCAAGCGCAAGGATCGTTCAAGACTTGTCAGTTTGCCAACAGATGCTTCAGCAAATAATCCAGCACTTTGAGAACAATGTTCCCCAAAGACAAATTGGAAGGATTTTGGACATTTCACCCTCTAGAGTGCACAATATATTTAAAAGATTCAAGTAATCTGGTCAAATCTCTGTGCATAATGGGCAAAACAAAAACCACTTCAGATCCCTCAGAAATCACTGTCTTAAAAAACATCATTAATCTGTAATGGATATCATGAACATGGGTTTAGGATTACTTTAGAAAACATTTGTTAGTCAACACCACTTGCTGATGCATCCACAGATGCAAGTTCAGACTTTACTATGCAAAGCAGAAGCCCTACATCAACACTGTCCAGAAGCGCTGCCAACTTCTCTGAGCTCGGTCTCATCTTAGATGGAAAGTAGAACAGTGGAACTGTGTTTTTTGGTCCGATCAGTCCACATTTCAAATCGTTTTTGGAAAAGCACAGCCAGTATTATCCGGGCCAAAGTCTGTGTCTGTATGAGCCCGGGGTGTGCCAGTGCCCATGGCATGGGTAACTCACACATCTGTGAGGGCACCATTATTGCAGACATATATGTACAAATTTGGAGCAACATGTACTGCCATCCAGCACCGTCATTTCCAGTGATGTCCCTGCATTTCATTTCATGCAACTTCAAACCACATACTACCCAGATTTCATGTGCATGGCTGTGTAAGCAGAGAGTTTGGGTACTAGATTGGACTACCAGCAGTCCTGACCAGTATCCAATTCAGAATGTGCGGTGCATTACGAAGCACGCCAGACGGCAACGAAGACCACAATTGTACAACTACAGACCTACATAACGGATGAATGGGGGAAAATTCCTAAACTTCCTAAAGTTAACAAACTTGAGTCTTCAGTGCCCAAATGCTTAATAAGTGTTATTAGAAGAAATTGTGATGTTTCACAGTGGTAAACACTTGACTGTCCCAACTTATTAGGAGCATGTTGCAATCATCTGATTTGAAATTAATGTACATTAAAAAAAAAATACAAAAATATGAAATTCACAGTGTAAAACGTCATATAATGTGTTGTTTTAGTGCTTTCAATATAGGGTGAATATGATTTAAAAATCGCTAATTTTTGTATGTATTAGCATTTTTCATACTGTCCCAACTTTTTCAGAATTTGGGTTGTATGTGCAATTTCAAGACATCATATTTATTGATAGAATGAATAGAATTTTTATACTTTTAAAAAGCTAAAATGTGACTAAAATGATGACAAACTAAAGATTCAATTTGTCAAATTAATATTTTTGTCATTTACAAAGTTCCTTGTTAAATTAATAACAGCATTAGCTGAAAGAGAATTTCTTTCATTATAACTGAATATACTCAAATTTGAATTGAAAGCTTTTGAATCGGAGTCGAATCATATTGTGATGTATCGTTATATATCAAATCATGACATGTGTATCGCAATAAACCCAGCTCAACAAAGTAATGTGTACTCTATTCTTGGAATGATCCAGAAAAAAGAGTGATCAATAAGTAATAAGAGTAGAGGAGATAAAATAAAAAGAAGAGAAGGAATGAGGAAAAACAGACAGCAATTAATAGATTGAGCAATAGCGAGGGTGAGGAAAAATAGCACTCCACTATGTATTAGAATGAAAGGAAGCCAGGCCTGACCCTCACAGTTTTTGTGTTGCTTAATGCTTCTGGCAACTTAATGATCAAACGGAGGCAGTCTGTGCCTGAGCATAACATCACAGCACTGTAATCCATGACTCTAGGGACATAGATAAAACACTGAGAAGACCTCTCATTCTTCTCCTATGGCGTTCATTTTTTATTACAAGAGAAACTGCATTACACACAATTACAGGCAATAATGACAAAATAGAAAGAACCATTCATCTTGATAAAGAGGGTGATGATTAGCTTTTGTTATGGCTGTAAATGCATAATTTACCACTGCTGTCAGTAAAAGGCTGAAAAAACAGATCCTCTGTGGTTAATGCTCTGACATCAGACTGGTGTGGGTGATGCATTGTTTGTTGTAAAGGGGCGTTCACACAAAAGCGACCAGAAGTGATTAATTTTCAACAAGAGTTGCCGATTACCGGCGATGAGTGACAGTGATTGTTGGCGATGCAACAAAGTTGAGTCACGTGCCAACCACCAGTGGGAGTGCAGAGAGTAATACAGTTGGATACAGCTGTCGAGAAGCAATACCTACTCGCAACAGCACAGAGACTTGGGGAATTCCAGTGATTTAAACATACTGTATGTATGAAAGTATGTATGAAAGACCTTCAAGGATGTAGCAGCATGATTCCAACAAAATTAGGGTAGTCAGTCAATTAAACATTTTAATAGAACTAATTGCATGATATGGTGATTAATGAATTAAATTAAATGCGTTTAATTCAAAGACATTACATAATTGTGGTAGATGGGTTAAGCAATGAATAGATAAAAATTGCCATTAGAAGTCTATATATTGTATGTTTTATAACCATTTGTTATTAAACATTAGCTTAACATTGGTCTAACATTGGTAGGCAATCCATTTTGTGGTGAATGTAAGATCCATTTTAACAGGAAGCATTATTGTATTCAATCTGTTGGTCTTTGTATATATCCGTCAGACTGTTGTGTGTTGGCTTTTTATAATGACATATCAAGTTTGTTCCATTCTGTTGTGCTCTGACCAGTTGTCAGAGAATGTGTCCTGTGTGAACATAACGTATTCAGTTCTGCCTGCTCTTATAAAGTGTGGTTCATGTAGTTACATAGCAATAGTATTGCTTAATGATAGGAAAATTCCTTATTACTGAATTTACGCACAGGTCAGTGTACATGATAAATGTTTTTTTTTTTTTTTATAATGTTTTTCTAAATTGATAGCCTCAGGAAAAAATAGATGCATAGATCTGGTAGTGCGAAAGGATGTGGGCCAAGTCAAGAGAGTTGTAGGTGGTGCGAAACTTACAGCTCTCGATCTCCAAAGTGCAGTTCTGCTCGTCCAGCGGATATCGCCTCAGGTCCATCATACAGGCAGCCGTGGTGGTGATCCTGAATGCAAAGCAAAGACAAGGGACTGTGGGGATTACTGAGGCTTCTCAAGGACAACAGGGATGAAGCAGAGCTAGAACACCCCTCCTCCTCCTCCTCCTCCTCCTCCGAATGCTGCCTCCATCTCTCTCCCCTTATAATCATACCAGTCTCAGATCTACAGCAGAATCTGCCCACACATGGAAAAGGATGGGGAAAAAGAACAATATATGGGACTTCCCTGTTATATAAAGATATACTGTAGAGATGAGATGTAGAAAGATAGAGAGAAAGACAGATAGATTAGATAGATAGAGTGAGAGAAAGACAGACAGATTAGATAGATGGATGATGGATGGATGGATGGATGGATTTAGATAGATAGAGTGAGAGAAAGACAGACAGATTGGATGGATGGATGGATTTAGATAGATAGAGTGAGAGAAAAACAGACAGATTGGATGGATGGATGGATGGATGGATGGATGGATGGATGTCTATATATAATATGGTTATTTAAATTATATAAATATAAAATGACACTGCCAAAAATAATTTTCTAACAATAAAGTACTTTTTTTGATTTCCCGTAGAAATATCATACAAGACATATAATACATTATGTTCCTATTGAGTGTTTATTTCTTGTTTTCCAGTAAAACTATACAAACATTCTTTAAACAAGATACATTTACTTGAGAAGCAAAACAGCGTAAGATATTTTGTGTTCTTGACAGAGAAATCTAACAAAACTTAGTAACTTTTATGTTTATAACAGGAAAACAATTTACCAGTAGGGCAAGAAGAAAAAAAAGAAAAGAAAAAAAGGGTAAACAAGTTTATTTTTCCAATCCCACTGACAAATAGTTTTTTCTTACTTTTGTTGCTTCTCATTGTTTTTCTTGATTGAAGTATGTTTTGATATTTTATAGCAGGAAATAATGATTTTTGGCAGTGTGGGAGTCAGTTTTGATGATGTTCATTTCAGAATGACATCATCTTGTGTAGACAACTGTAGAGAACTTACTAAACAGAAGGAAAACAATCTCTCTTTTGAGAATGACTTAAAGACTGAAGTTCAGCACCAGTGCCATTTCCAAAGAAAATTAAAAATTAGTTTTGGAATCTAAAATATAATAGCTGTCTCTGAACTTCATGTGAGTATAGTTAAAACCTCATCTGGAGAACTGCTTATCTTTAATAATTTAGCTCACAACTCAATTTGAAAACCTTTCACTCAAACTCTTAAACTACCAATGGATGGGAGTGCAAGTTCATTACTTTTCTGCCAAGACATTTATAGCATTCTCAGCTTGGTTTCCCGCTAAATAGGCAGTTACTGGGCCCACAAATTAGACTAACGGTGAGTCAGAATAAAGAGTGAGCGCAATCTTTGTTTCTTTTCACCCTTTTAGAGTCATAAATCAGCATGCTAAAAACATTGATCCTGCAGAGATTCTTATGGCACCGTTCCATAATCCCAATTCCACAGGAAGGGCTGGAAGTCCTGGGAGCTCTGGGAAATCAGGAAATTAGGCCAAGATGGCATAGGTACAAATAACGGGCTATTTATAGGTCGCTACATCATCAGCAAAAGTCTCTGTACATGTCAGTGTCTAAGAGATGGACAGATTAGGGAGTGATTGGCCTCCATTGTCAATGAGGTTCGCGTCTCTGAAAGCATGTTGCTGAAAAGCTGTCATGGTGATAACTTCCTCTTATCCTGTCTCTCTCAATTTCATTTAAAGGAACAGTTCACCCAAAAATTTCAATCATCCTTTAATCACATTCCTGTTGTTCCAAGCCTGTGTGATTTTCTTGTGTGAAACACACAAGATGCTAGGCAGAATGTTCACGCTGCTCTTTTCCATTCAATGAAAGTGAAAGGTGACAGGGGCTGTCAATCTCCAAAAGCACCATAAAAGAAGCACTGATTCTGAAACCATACGATAGCTTTTATCATTTTCAGATAATCTTTTTCTCTGCCTCAGCTCTCAAATCACATTCATGTTGTATCACAAGTTTGTATCACAAGTTTGATGTCACCGATGTTATGTCATTGACTCTTGTGTCAGTGATTGCGATGCGCCAAATTTTAATATGTGCATATTCAAATTGCACAAATGAGATTTGAGAGCTACGGCAAAACAGAAGATTTTCAATGAATAACTACTTCCTCACACAAGACTTGGAACACAGTGCTCAAGTCATATAGGCCAATGGTTTTCAAACTTTTCGATGCCAAGTACTCCCAAATATGATCGTCCCCTTGCGAGGACCCTCAGCTATTTATTTTAATGTATAATACTACATGACAAAAATAGAAAGTGTGATATTATAAAGACAACATGTTTGCAACATGTAATAATTGGCTTTTATATTATTGCACTAAAGACAAAATAAATTAGTCGATATTATCTTATATTTATCGTATATTTACTCTGTATTAAGTTGTCCGCATATCTTTTTACTAAACTATATCAGTATAATATTAGATATATAAACCTTTAGCAAAACATTTTCATTTCAAATGTATTTGCACAGTGCTTTACACTGTACGAGTACAATCACAACACAAGTCAATTCTATTCTTGAAAGTATGTTCATTGCAAGGAATGCAAAATAAACACTTATAAAAACTATATGTAAATTTGGCTGTCAACAGAAAAAAATAATCGTGATTGTGGTGAGCAGGGTGGGGTAGAGCGGCATCTGGGCAGAGTGAGGCTGGGAAGATAAGTGGTGAAAGTGTTCCACCTGTGAGCCACACCGGTCTCGCGTTCCCGTGAGGGGCGGCGGGAGTATTTAAGGAGAGGAGAGAGCGGCAGATGGGAGAGAGAGATGCACAGTGTGTGTGTGTGTGTGTGTGTGTGTGTGTGTGTGTGTGTGTGTGTGTGTGTGTGTGTGTGTCTTTCTGTTCTTACGTAGCTGGCTGAAAAGCAGTTGATGCCTGTTTTTGTTTTGTTATACATTGAAAAGTGTTTATTAAATGTCTACGTCTTTGTCAAGATGGTCCCAGCTGCCTACTTTTCCAATTCTTGAATTGTTACAATGATTAACCTCATGATTTAAGACTTTTTTAGCAAATATTTTTGGGGACCTCCTAACACCCCCTTGCGGCCCACTAGGGGTCTGTCAGTTGGAACTTTTGTTCTTTTGTCAATATTACAGCTTTACAGACCCTGCGTTCATTCACGTTCATTGTATGGATAAGAGCAGCATAAAAATCCTGCCTAGCATCTCTTTTTGTGTTCCAAAGGAGAAAGAAAATCAAAGTCGTTTGGAACAACATGAGGGTGAGTAAATGTTACAGAATTTATATTTCTGGGTGAACAATTCCTTTAACATGACCAAGGGGCCATTCAGACTGAACGTGTTAAAAAAAGCAAAACGCAGCCCAACCAGCATAACAGAACACTGGTGCCTCGAGACGCGTTAAAAGTTGACCTTTTTAACCTTACACAGCATCTAAAAAACGTGGCGCTCCAGCACAAGGCTCTGAAAAAAACGAGACATGGTGCAACGGTAAAAGACATTCGTCTAGCACATGTTTACATAGAAAAACTATAAAAAAAAACAGTGCAGATGGATGCAAACACGCATTCGATGTGAACGGCCCCTGATTCTTTCATAGTTTCTCTCATCCCTGCCCTCTCTCTCTTTCTCCTTCTCTTTCACTTTCAACCTATTGAGTGCAGAAGGAAGCTAGAACTGACCCTCACTGGTTTAGTGCCGCTTAACTCCTTTGGCAGCTTGTATAAGCTTGAAAAGGGGTTGAGGAATAAAAGTCAGAGCTGTTTACTCTCAGCATTGTTAGACTGCTACACCCCTGCACTGACCTCACTAACACAGTGGCCTTCTCCTCCACACACCGCTCTGAATTTCGGTAAAACACACTAGACTTCTATTTATCCATCTATCAGTGCCTGGCTGCAATGCTGTGGTTTCCACAAGCATTGGACAGGTTTGTGTAAAGGGTTGGGTTGAGAGCAGACCCCAAGGCACAATGTGTACCTTTATTTTAAATGACCTTGTTTACAGAGACTCGTGTTGCACACGCCACGCGGGGTTCTGACTAAATTACATTATAAAGGGTGAAAAGAGGTCCCATGGTTGCACATTGTCTCAAAGTCTTTATCTCAGTGCTGGAAGTTTTGGATTTCGGACACAGAACAGCAAGTAAGTCATTTTAAAGGGGATGTGCTACATGTGAACAGGCCAAAAATCAAATAAATGACTTCGCTTTAATCAAAATGAAACAGTTTGTCATATAAAAATAAACGTGAAAACAAGAACCTTTCGCATTGTGACATTGTGTCTATGATCATTTATAAGTAAGGTTATATTTGGTTGATTTCTCGAAAAGCGTAAACACTGGGACTCTGTGGCACTATGGTTTGCCTGGCCCCTGGACCAGTATTGGCAGATTTACGGGAAATCTGCTTGACAAAAGTCATTATTTTTCCAATTCCATTTGTGCTTTAATACTATGTGTGCAATGTTTACAAATGGTATGCTAATGAATAAGTCCCTTTTGACCCTTTATTAAGATAAAACTCAACATTATGTCTGCCATATGAGCAAAATATCACTATAGGAAAATGTCCTTTGAAACATGCTGATCAATGCTAATCTAATAGGCAAAGCTGTTGTAAATTAAAATCAGAAACTAAATGTTCATGAGTCCTGTTGTCTATTATTTTTTTAGATTATTATTGCTATTTAAAGTGTGATATTTGAAGTTCTAAAATATTGTGTGAAGTCAAAATTGTTAGAGATAGTGCACCCAAAAATGAACATTTTCTCATCATTTACCCTCATGCCATCTCAGATGTGTATGACTTAATTTTTTCAGCAGAACACAAACAGATTTTCTCAGCTCTGTAGGTCCATGCAATGTAAGTGAATTGTGATCAGACATTTGTAGCTCCAAAAATCCCATAAAGTAAACATAGGTGTAATCCAGAAGACTCCAGTGGTTAAATCCATATCTTCAGAAGTGATATAATAGGTGTGGGTGAGAAAAAGATAAAAATGTAAGTATTTTTTTATTCTAAATCTCCACTATTTACATCTGAAAGTGAAAGTTAAAATGGAGATTTAGAGTTAAAAAAGGATCTGTTCTGTTTCTTAACCACACCTATTATATTGCTATATATTTCCTTTACGTGATTTTTGGAGCTACAACGGTCTGATTCACTTGCATTGTGAGATACATGAGCTGTGATATTTTTCTAAAAATCTTCGTTTGTGTTCTGCTGAAGAAAGAAAGTCATACACATCTGGGATGGCATGAATGAGAGTAAATGATGAGAAAAATTTCAATTTTGGGTAAACTATCCCTTAAAGGGGGTAGTTCACTCAAAAATGAAAAAAAAATGTCATTATGTACTATTCCTCATCCTGTATGACTTTCTTTCTTTCTTGGACCACAAAAGGAGATGTTAGGCTGAATGCTAGTGACTGACAGTCTCAATCACTTACCATTTACTTTTTTTGCATCTTCTTCCATACAACGAAAGTAAATGGTGACTTAGGCAAACACTCTGCCTAATATCTCCTTTTGTGTTCCACACAAGAAAGTCCTAGGGGTTTGGAACAAAATGAGGATGATTAAATTATGACAGAATTTTCTATTTTTCAGCCAAAATCATCACTACTGCCTGTGGTAACTCCCTTTATAGTGTGCAGTAGGACTGCACAATTTTTCCAAAAAAACTAATCGCAATTATGATTAGGCTGCCACGATTATTTAATAGTGAAAACTGACGAATACAGTGTTCAATTTATGTCTGCTCCTGTTGCATCTATTGTTTCTATTTACAACATGTTTTTGCAGTGGTTGAGTATTCTAACCAATCACAGACATGTTCGATGAGCAATGAATTGGCAAAGGCCAATCAGAGACGCTTTAATTAGTCCTCCGTCCTATCAGTAAAGAAAACTGATCCTAATGTGCAAGTTTTAAACAGTCTGAAGCCTAGATGCTTGCTTTATGTAACTGTTCGCAGTGGCACATGAAAATTAATACTGAAGAAACATCACCTGACACTCGAAAAAAAAGCTGTAGATCAAAAGCGAAAAGCACTTGGAATTATTTTGGATTCATTGCATGTTGCACCACTCGCTTGCAACGTAGATGGTAAATACACAGCAAATGACCAACGCAAAAAAACTAAAATGCTCCCGTTCTAATCAAGACATATACGCGCTGTAAATAATGTAGTTATTTTGTGGATTAGACAGCTTATTTTTTTTAAATGGCATTTGCGAGATTTCAGAACTCTATGCGGAGTGTCAGTGAGCTCGCACTTAAAAGTGGAGTAATTCATTTTTAATCCAAAACACTTTTTGTCAAATTCCAGGAATATCTATTCACAGTCTGCTAGCTGTCCATTCTGTGTGCGCGCTGAAAAATATCCATTTGGGATATTGAAATGGGAAAATAAACAAAGTGGATTGGACCGATCCACACAACACTACTGCGCAAGCATGAATTTGGGGGGGCGGAGCTTCTGAAGGAACACTGAAGGGAGGGGTGTGTTTGTTTGGCTGTTGAGTTCAAATATCAACAGTCTTTCTCAGGAATCGCTTACTCCACCTTTAACTGCAGGGTTCAAACAGTACCCATGGATGGATTTAGTGATTTTGGTGCCCTAGGCAAAATACAAGAACGGGGCCCTCTTCAATGACACACAATTAGGTCGATTTTCTCTTGGTGCTGTAAGCATTTTTTTTTATTACTATATTTTTTTTATGGAATGGTATGGAGAATATATTACTACGTCCTGAAAGATATCACTGACTACGGTTACATGGACACCAGAAAGTGGCTTATTGTGAGAAAACAGCATTCCCGTTTACATGCACTGTATAAGTGGCATACATTACTCTCGTATACATGTGTCAGTAAGCAGCTTTCTCCACTGCAACGTAATTTTCCTGTGACGCTTGTGTTAATAATTTAAATGGCATCTGAGGAAGATTTCACTATTTTACTCTCTCTATTCATTCGCTTTATTTCCAGATATTCCAGATTTGTTAATAATGTCTGACAACACATTATAAAAACACAATCTGGCTACTATGCACCACTCTGCCTCTTTCTTAATGCACTTTTCCTCCATCAACTTGACTTTGAACTATATCCTAATTATTAGACTATAAGTTGACTTCGATCAACTTTTAAATTTGAAAACATAAAAAATGTTTGCTAGGTTTACACTTCCAAATAGGGTGAAAACACGTCAACAGTCAGAGAATTTTCTCTTTTTTATTATTATTATTATTATTATTATTATTATTATTATTATTTACGAGTGTCAACGCCCAGATCATAAACATCAGGGTTGATTGCATTGATGGTGCTGAAAATAATAGCAATATCAATCATATCTGTGTTGTATTAGTGATATTTAAAATTTCAGCCCACTTTACTTAGCATTTATGATCATTTCAAAGCATATAATTTGTATTTTTAGGAAGCCCTAGGTGGATGCCTACATTTGCCTAGTGCTACGCCCGTCCCTGACAGTACCTGCAGTCAGTGATGGGCAGTAGATTTGCAAAAAATTGCAAAGCTATTAGCTTAACTACATATCTGAGTAGTGAGACGGTAGCTTCGCTAGTTTTAAATCAAGTAGCTTTTCAGTAGCAAAGCTATATTTTTGAACGAGTAGCGCCGTAGCGTTGACAAATGCTACACCGCTACATCATGCAGTGTACCCGGTGTTTATTAATGCCAGTTTTGAATCAGAACTAAAGATTAATTACCCATTTGAGTTGGATCTTTGCAGTGAATTGGTCACACGTGATAGGAAAGCAGTCTGAATCGGTTCACGATTCAATCTGAATGACTCCGAAAGCTTGCGCTCACGCTGCTGAATCATTTGGCATGCGCTCTCACTTGTCAACAAACTTATGGAATATTTTATAACACGGCAAGTAAAGATAACGCTGATTGCAGTGGATCTACAATCAATCAATGGCAAGCAAACCTGCAAATACATCCTATCTGAGAGTGATGAAGAAAGTATTTATTCAATCCGTGTGCAGTCTATGAACATCTTCTGCTAAATTTTCAAACCAAAAGAGTATCAAAACACTTATTAATCTCCAGGAAAACACTTAAAAATTACCATGACATTACCATTTTTTTTGGACATGTACCATTACCTGGGAGCTCCATGTTAATACAATGGTATATGAATGTGGTAATATAGCGAAGTACTGTGGTATTTTTTTAAATGACCTTGAAGCACCATGTAAATACAACAGTATATGAATATGGTAATCATATATCAAATTACCATGGTAGTAACATTGTATACTTTGAAGTACTTTGAAGCACCATGCAATTACGGAATGGTGCATAAATAGTTGTATATGAAAGTACCATGATATTAAGGAATTTGGCCTCTTATAAAAGCTTCCAGTGCATACAGAAATACAACAGCTAGACACAGAGTTACAGGATGAATAATATACTGTATGTGCACAGAGTTTTTATACAGAAATGTGCAAATGAAATTGTTTAAATGGGTATGGGTTTGTATAGGTAGTAATATAAATATAAAAAATTTAATTTCAAAATAGTGATTTTACATGTTGATCATGTAAAGTTTTGTATAGATAGCATGTCTATATATTTATACGTATTGCACGTACTGTATACTTGTATACTGTATTGCACTAAACTGTAATATATTCTACCATGGCTTTTGATAAGCGTCATGTGAATAAGTCTTTTAGGTGCTTTGTCTATGACAGTATGCTCTGTGCATATGCGGTTGAAAAAAATATGTAGCAAGCTACTTTTGGCATGTAGCTTGTAGTGAAACTTGCTACTTTTTCTGAAGTGTAACTTTTAGCTTAGCTTAACAAATATTTCTGTTGAGTCGTTGGTAGCTTAGCTAGCTACATTTTCTGAGCAGCTTGCCCAACTGAATGACAGCAGTCAATGTAATGGAAGAGTTTGTCACGTTGCTCGATTTCTGTGTACAATTTATAAAAAATTCAATAACAGTTTAGTTTTGTCATGTTAATAAGCAGGCCAATGTGAATTTGATTTGTATAAAACAGCAATAAAATTAAACTGTTCTAAGCTTGTTTTGGAGGTGTAGCCAACATAAATAATATGGCATGAATGAATCACCGTCATGAATCACCGTCATTTTTATCGCGTCTGCTCTAATAAGACCCATTCGCCCCACAACTGCTATTAGTAGATTTACTTAGTAGAAAATTTTCACGAATCACAAAAACTCTGATCACAAAATTGCAAATGGCCAGCTATGATCTAACAATGATCTTACATGAACAAGATCACCATTAAAGGGGATGAATGGGTATGAAGATAAATCAGTAGCAAAACTCGGGAGCTTGCATATTTGGATTTGAAAACTTGTACAATAAAAATGTGTACTTGTAAGTTGAAACTTATACTTACAGCACTGATGTGAAAACTTGTAAAATAAAAATTTGAAGTTGAGTGTTGCAATCTGCACTCACCAGACAATAATTCAAAGCTTTTGTTTTGAATTCACAACTGCAAGTAGTTACAAATGTGTAAAATGACATTAACATAAATACAACTACAGACACAAACTTGTATTTCACATTAACATTTGCAATTAATGTAATATAATTCATTTTCGTAGAACGACAAATCAGCACTTACAACCTCTCAAATCTGGCACTGCAATTGAAATCTTCACGACTTGACTTTTGCAACTACTTTTGTTAAAAACCTGTAGCAAAACTCACGTTTGCTCTTGTGAATACAGATGAGATAGCAAGACCAGTATCCGGCGGGGGAGGGGTCATTGAAGTCATTTTATTGGTTGATGCCTAGCCAATGAATGCCATCGGTGTGGATTGTAATAACTGTGGATGTGCACGTGCACGTGAATAATTTCACTTGCCTTTTCAGCAGATTCTGAGTCTGTAAGTGTAAGTTTCAGCTTACAATTACAAGTACACATTTTTATTGTACAAGTTCTCAAATCCAAATATGCAAGCTCTCGAGTTTTGCTGCTGATTTACCTTTATAAATGGGCACCCATCTCGCCACCATAGCGCCTACTGAACGCAGTAAGTAACTTGGTCAATTTAAAACGGAAGTTAATATGTTTGAATATTAAATATATCATATTATTTATTGTACGTGGACCAATAATTTTAGAGGTAAAGACATGTCACACTGGCGTAATGAATAAAAAAAAACTGGTTTTGTCAATAGTTCAGAAAGAACCTACATATATTTCTTCTACACCACAGATATCCCTTTAAAACAGCTTTTATTAGGCCTAACATTAACAAATATTATTACAACATTTAATGCTTAAAGGATGCTTAAAAGAAGCCTTAGTGCAGCTCATATCCACCATTGAAATCTGCTACCCTGTAGAACAATGCGGTTGCCTACTTTGTGACATCACAGTATGTAGACATCGTGTTTACAATATCAAGGACAATAATTGAAATTATAATTTTTGTCATTATCAAGCACTTCTAGTGTGCAGCACACCATATAGACAAATAAATATGAGGTAGAGGTAGGTATCAAGGAGTCAGACTAACTTTAAGAGAGAGCAGACAGGCCAGTGGTAGCTTTAACCCCAAGAGTATGTGCAGATGTTTAGCATTAAATTGCATTTGTTTCTTCCAGGAATTACTTCACATACGCTTCAGAGAATTTGTTTAATTTATTTGCATGTAAGAGACAAAAATAGATTTTTTTTTTATTTGTTTTTACAACAAAGTTACATAAAACTGGTGGCTACACCAAAAACACAAAATTGATTCCAGTCCCAGTATTAACCTTGATGGTCATCCTACTAAGCCAGTATTGACAAACTCAGACTTAAATGAGTAAAAAAAACATTGTATTGATTTTTGCAGCCAATTTAGCAATTTTCCCTTGATTTTTCCTTTTTATGGAAGCCCAGGAGTGCCATTTACAAAAGAATGAAGGAATAAATTAATATGAAAAAAGCTATTTGAATAAATAAAACATTTATAAATGGACAAATAAAAAACAGCACATTAATAAGTCATTTTAAAAAGTATTTGGCAATTTCTTTTCTTCAACCATTTTCCAATTGCTTTTCTTTATTGTTTGACTTTTCCTTTTCTTTTACCATTTGTCAGTTCATACCAGCTGAAACCCAGGAGTGCCAATCAAAAAAGTACTTAGGAATAAATTATAAATCTATTAATTTGAAAATAAGAACTTAAATATGTCAATTTATAAATGGACAAATAAAAAGACACATTTAAATGTGTTTATTTAATTCATGTTTAAAAATGTCAGTATATTTAACAATAAAATTGAGCATTAATAAATCTTATCTATTTAATGTTTAAAATTGCATTAAATGTAGCAATAAATTAGTATATTAATGAGTCTTTTAAATGCACTTTTTCATGCACTTTAAAAGCACCTTATAATATTATAAATAGGTATACACAGCAGTTTGGTGTGGAATATACATATATATATATATATATATATGTATATGTGTGTGTGTTAATTTTAATTTCATTCATCAGCTGACTGTCATTCCAAGAGTCCGCCTTTTCTCGATCATACACAGGCAAATATTTTAATAAAAATTTAATATTTAAAGACGATCAGTGTTTTTAAAATGAATGTGATATAAGTGAATGGGGATGTGCATTTTATCCAGTATAAATTCTGGAAAGTCCATCGGCTTTCTCCAGCTTGAGTCGTTGCCCTTGCTCACCTCCGTCGCGTGTTTCAGTTCGGGGTGCGGGTTGGGAGGCTGGTTCTGTTGACAGCATCATGATTACCAGCTCCCATCCTAGACACATATCACAGTGCACGCACAGGCAGGGTCGTGTTCAGCATTTCACAGCAAGAGAACGAGCTGTGAAATGGATGAAGAAAAGCAATTGCCAAAAGCTTTTTAAAATGACTTATTAATGTGCTGTTTTATTGCTAAATATAAGTACATTTTAAAACATTAATTAAATAAACACATTTAAATTAATTTGTTTATTTATAAATTGGTTTATTTTTTACAAATTTTATTTTCAATGAGCTGCCATTAACTTCTGATATGATTCGCATCCGTTTCTTATGCACTGGATATGCAAATTGGATTTGCATATCCAATAATATCACGTAAAATACTCAAACTGTCATCCAATGACAGGATGTCTTACATCCTCTTCGATTGGCACGTGGGAGAGGTGGAGTCGAAAGTTCATTGGTTGCTCCCATGAGTCAACAGTACAATGGCATTTTTTAAACTTGATTCTCAATTGGAGAAAGAAAAGGAAAAGAAAAAGGAAAAAGAAAAGCCCTAGGCAAATGGATGAGGAAAAGCAACTGGCAAATTAATTAAGAACAGTAATTGCAAATACCTTTTAAAATGCAATTTAAAAGATGTTTTTAAAGTGTATTAAAAAGTGCATTTAAAAGACTCATTAATATACTAATTTATTGCTACATTTAATTACATTTTAAACATTAAATAGATAAGATTTATTAATGCTCAATTTTATTGTTAAATATACTGACATTTTTAAACATGAATTAAATAAACACATTTAAATGTGTCTTTTTATTTGTCCATTTATGAATTGACTTATTTTCAAATTAAGTTTGATCATTTATTCCTTCATTCTTTTTTAATTGGCACTCCTGGGTCAAACAATAAAGGAAAGCAACTGGCAAATGGATGAAGAAAAGCAATTGCCAAATGCCTTTTAAAATGCAATTTAAAAGATGCTTTTATAAATTACTTATTAATGTGCGGTTTTATTGCTAAATATAAGTACATTTTAAAACATGAATTAAATAAACACAATTGTGTCTATTTATTTGTCCATTTATAAATTGGTTTATTTATTCACATTTAAATGTGTCTGTTTTTTTGTCCATTTGTACATTGTTTATTTTATTCACATTTATATTTTCAAATTAATAGATTGATAATTTATTCCTTCATTCTTTGATGGCACTCCTGGGCTTCCATATATTTTCCATTTTTCCAGCTGCATTGTATTCATCCATCTTTACACAGAAAGATGGCACACAAGCATGTGATTACACTAAATAAATTAATGCAAGCTATAAATAGAAGCTCGTTCACACCACCTCAGTCCTATCCTTAGACATCAACAAAGCCTCTGAAAATACACCATCCAGCAATTGCACTTGCATAGAACATTGTCAACCTTTATGTAAATGAGAGTTAATGAGTATTTCTTAATTTAATTGTACGACTTATCCACTGTAAATGAGATGTAAATGGAACACCTCTTCTCTCAGTCACCAAGTGTAGTTATTTAGATTTGATTAAGTCTATTATCTCCTACTGTAAATGAGTCCACTGAATTTAGACCGATGTGGCCTTAACTGACTTTGTTCACACTTAAACACTTAAATCAATATGAGTCTATTCAACATTAGTCTCAGCCTCAGACGGCACAAACATGGACCATCCACATTCACTGATTGTCTGATGCATATTGCACCCACTTTCTCGATCTGGCAAGCTCTTATCTGATTGGCTGGTTTCACGCAAATTCTGGGAGTGAGGTTTTTAATCACACAGGTTTTTACAAGGTACGGAACTGAAACAATGAGCACTTTTGAGGAAGAATCACTGAATTTGTCAGGTTATTGTCATCAAATGTTTGAAAGATACTACATTTTTGTTTGAAGCACTTAGTATCAAGTCTCCTAAGCTATGTCTGTGAAATAATTAGTACTTATCTGCATGGACAGAAAAAAATCCAAACATTTTCAATTGTTTTGCCTTTTTTTTTTTTTTTTTTTAAATTATAATTTTTTTGGTACAGCCCATTGCAGAGATCCATTATTTAAATAATTTTGTATTAATATTATGGGACAATTTATTTCAGATAATTATTTCTCTAATCTGCCACTAAAATCAAAACAAACCGTGCTTGGTCACATTGTATTTTAGTCAGATTGTTTCTTTTTGTTTAAATTAGTGGATCTTGGCCATAATAAGCTGACCAGACATTAAACTGGAGTCACAAACAAACAAAAATTGTCAATTAAAACAAGGAAGCAGTAACCGGACTCAGCAGTGTTTTATTTTGAGTTGTATTTAAACCTGTATACTTTCATCTCCTAGGTGGTGTTCCAGTCTTTTAGGAATAAGATAATCAGATCAACCTGCCAGTGCTCAATAGTCAGTTGTAGAAGAGTGCTGTTATTTTCTTTTCCCCCTGATAATTGAGGAACTTGCCTTGGCAGGCTTAGTGGAGCAGAGCACCAGAAAAACACGGACAACACACGCACTCACAAACCCAGAAATCTCTCTGCCCCACCTTCAAACAGTCCCATTTTCAGCAATCTTTCGTGTCAAACCAACTGCAACGCACTAAATACACGCTCGAACTCTTACACAAGCACACATATTCGCCCACAGCCTATGCTGTCTTACATATGAGTGTTTCCATTGACAAAGTAGCGTGCAGGCAGTCCCTGAAGTAATGTTCTGCAGGCCAGGTCACTGCACTCTCTCACACTCCCTTCAACGTTCTCTCATGTGTATTTAGTCTCTCTCCACAATTTTTCCTTTTCTGTTATGTAAAAATATGTGTTCGCTTATGTAATTGGTTACTTACATAGTGAAGCATTATAAATTATATTTATTGGTTTGCATAACGTAATGGCACTGAATTATCTGCTGCAATGCAGATTTGCAATTTTTAAGTACTCTTCTGATAAGTACAACGCTGTCAGTCTGAGGAACAGAATGCGCAATATGGGCTTTTGGAATTAGCAACAACAATTTCATCCTTTCTAAACATAGACACCGATGTTGAGTAATTTACACCAGCATAATGCATCAACAGCGAGGGGAAATAAAAACAGGCATCAGAACACATTGTTAACGTGTTATGTGGGTGGTTTGCTAATAGCTCGCACCAGTGAATGGGCAGAATTATGAGACTAGTTAAACAGCCTCTGCTGCGATCGTGATTACAGGTCAACGTTTGGTCGATAACGACAATGACAACCTGAAAGGACGTACCTTAATCCGTACAGCACGGTGCCGTCTGGGTGCAGCCGTATCATGCGGTTCTTGACTGTGACTCCGTGAACGAAGGATTTCTTGTCGTTGAGGAAGTAGGTGTCAGGTACCCACAGCTGGTCCGCCACACGGTTATCCAAGGTCAAATTGAGGGGGATCTCAGAGTAAGACAAACGTTTGTCTCGCCAGGCTTGCTGGAAATACATGGTCAGGGTGTAGTCCTAGAAATGAAAGGAATAGTAAGATCATGAAGACTTCTGATAATAAACATACTCTACCTAAAACAGAAGTTGTATGGGTCAACTGATATGGTTTTTCAATGGCGGATGCCGATAATTAAAGAGCAGGCTGACTTGATTACCAATATTATGCTGATAAACAGTGGCGTTTCAAATTCTGTGACCACACTGAAAATCTGGGATTCCACATTTAATTTAAACTTGGAAATAAACAGAATAAAATGTTTCAAAATTTGAAACATTTTGAACAACAATGAAAAATAGATTTATATTATTATACATTTTTGTTAATGTTAGTCAATAAAAATACAATTGTTGTTAACAAAACATTAACAAAAACAACATTTGAGTTTAAAAATATATTTGTATGTGTTGAAATTAACATTAACTAAGATGAATAAATACTGTAAAAGTATTGTTCATGGATGGATAGATGGATGGATGGATGGATGGATTCGGTTCAATATGAGGTTTACGTTTCTATATTATCTCGAGTTGATATGATAACACTTAAATGACAAAGTATGGCAGAAAATTGTGTTTATTTTTTGAAAATAAAATGCACGTCATTTTATTTGTGCAAAATGCACCTAATTTCTCATCAAAATGAGTAAGGGATAATCCACGGATATGTGTGTTAAATTGTTTTAAATACATGACGTTGAGGAGAAGAACCACCCGACCTGAAGCCGAGCATTTAAAATCGTTTAACGCCTAGCCGTGGATTATCCCGCTTATGCCATGGTTACTTGCAAGACTCGATTAGTTGTAGCTGTAATATACTGTATTTTCCGCAGCACAAATTTTGACTGGAAGAATAAAAAATATTGGTTCATTTTAACTAAGGGCTGTTAGATCTACAGTTCTGCCTGTTCTAAATCCGACACTGAGAAAAAGTATTGCGTACAAACACTTGGTCAAAACTGTGAATTTAAATGCACAATCAAGAAATAATAATATCCACAGAATGTAGAGTGTTTGGCATTCCAGATAAAATGAATTATTTAATTCTGATTTACTGTAATTTTCACATTAATGTGGAAAAACCGACGTTACATAACTGGCAGTGACAGTAAAAGTAGCAATTACTGCATAATAAGGGCAAAACCATTCAAAACACTCTGGAACCGGTAGATTTGAACATCTGAGATATCTGTATGTTATCCATCAAGGCTGCACGATTGACTGAATTAATGAAATCGCAATTTGTCCTTGCTCAGGAGCAAGGGTGGAAAGATTACTGAAAAATAATACTCAAGTAAAAATACTGTTACATCTTAAAAAGGTAGTATGAGTAGAGTAAAAATACCTGTCCTAAAAACTACTCAAGTAAGAGTACAAGAGTAGCTCATTTAAAAGTACTCATGAGTAGTGAGTATTGAGTACTGAGTTGCAAAATCTATGCCGCTTTATAATAAAACTTTATGCTGCGATTTAAAAATGTTGCACACATACTGTAATTTACAAACCTTTTTATGGCTGTTTGCCAGAATGAATACAAATATAGGCATTTTTTAGGCGTTTGTAATTGACAACTTTTAAAATACATCACTTATCTAAGAAACTGTAAGCACTACATTCATCTGATGGAAAATTTAAATAAAAGGGTGACATGATTACAGAAATGAAAAGATGAAAAGTTATTTCCAATGTCAATGTATGAAACTATTACATTAAAATCAGTTTATGTCAATTTTCCTTAATGCAGACAAGAGAGAGTTACTGTTGCATATAAAACATGTTCAAAACAATGCAAGGGATGCAAAAAATGATGAAAACCCACTAAAAAAGCAGGGTCACTTTGTGCGTTATGTCCCGCACAATAGAGGGGTTGGTAGTAGTTTGGTACAGGTTTGGTACAGGTTTGGTACAGGGGCCACATCAGGCTTCAAAGGAATAATTCACACAAAAATGAAAATTGTCTTATCATTTACTCACTTTCATGCCATCCCAGATATGTATGACTTTCTTTCTTCAGCAGAACTCAAATTAAGATTTTTAGAAGAATATCTCAGCTCTTTTAGCGAAAGGGTGCCAAAAATTAGAAAAAATTACATAAATCAGCATCAAAAGTAGTCTAATCCATGTAACTCCATGTGTTCAGAAGAGATATGATACGTTGGGTGAGAAACAGTATTAATACTCAATATTTAAGTAATTTTTTAGTATCAATTCTCCTCCCTGATCAGTCAGTCTCCACTTTAACGTTCTTCTTCTATTGTTTTTGGTGATTCATATTCTTCATGCACATCGCCATCTTCTGGGCAGAGAGAAGAATTTCTAGCAAAAATTGACTTAAATATTGATCTGGTTTTCACACACACCTATCATATCACTTCTGAAGACATGGATTTAACCACTGGAGTCATATGGATTACTTTTATGCTGCATTTATGTGCTTTTTTGCGTGTCAAATTCACTTGTATTGTATGTGCCTATAGAGCTAAAATATTCTTCTAAAAATCATCATTTGTGTTCTGAAGAAAGAGAGTCATACACATCTGGGATTTCATTAGGGTGAGTAAATGATGAGAGAAATTTCATTTTTGAGTGAAATATTTCTTTAAGGTAGCACATGGAGGGACACATTGTCCTCCTTTTGAGATATAATGTTCCACATTGATTAAGTTCTTGTATCTTTTCAGTCCAGAAATAGTTGTGTTCTCATTCTAATGCAGTTTGTGTCTAAAGTTTGTGACTGGTGGAATGTTCTACTGAAGTATCGCTCTGCAAATGTTGATACTTTTCTATCAGGTATTACAAAAAACTTGATAAAGGCTAAACATAATTATACATTATATTATCATCTACTTTCCTGGTAATTTATTATACAAATTAACACACTCTCTACATCAGGGGTCGGTATTATAAAAATAACTAACAATATTAAAAACATATCACTGTTTTATTCTATTACATTAATACTGTTAAAGCTACTAAAGTTAGTGGTTTTCTCATTTCCTTGTTATTGTTGTTTGATTAATAGACTTTATATGACATAGCCTACTAGACAGTGCTCAATTTGAATACACTTCAGTGCAACATTTTGATGCAAATATGGTTTTTGCCCCACTGTTTATGCTCACTGTAGACTAAACCAACTGTGTTTACATTAATGCCTCGTCAAGATGGGAGTTGGCAGAATTATAAAGTGTATTTGATCATTTAGGCGCAAACCTGCAATAGTGCTCAAACACTAGCCGGCAGCTGCCTGTCAATCAAACAGCATGCAGCGACAGACGTCAGGAAATAAAAAGTCAATCTTTTAGATTTTATCTAGATAAAAAAAAACAGTGGTTGTCTTGCTATCGCGATCAATGAAATGAACACCCCTGTTCTAGATGCAGAACATAGGCTAAATATAGAAAATGACTCAAAAGTTTATCATCGATATCGATCTCTCTTTTTCTTTCTTTTTTTTTTTTCAGATAAACATCAAGATCATTTTATTGCCCAGCCCTATTGATAACATTGCCTGAATCTCTCACATCAACAAAATAATCTCAGTGATAGATAGCTCATTTACAGGCTACATTATAAACACACAAAATCTAGTAAGCAGAAATATGATATTTGCCTTAATATGTTTCTTCAATTTAGAGGTAGGACTAATGATGATATGAGCAAGTTAAACTCACATGACACAATCATGCATTTGGCCTTTTTCATTGCGAAAATTCCTTTCAGGTGTTGAACTGTTGTTTATTTATTTACAATATATTTTCATTTACCCATATTTTCTCTAAATGTACTTGTCATATTCCCTGTAGTCTTTTGTTTTTGTGCTTTTATGTTGGAATTCTTAGTTTCCTGTTTCCTGTGTTAGTTTTGTAGTCCTTGTAGTTTTATTCCTTGATTGATTCTCCCTGATTTTTTCTCATTCCCAGATTGTTTCCCCAGGTGTTCCTTGTTTTCCGTTTCCTTTGTCAGTTTTTGCATCTTTTGTCTGTGCTCTGTCCTAGGTTCCCTGTGTTTTGCGTTTCCATTTTATGGAGTTTATTCTGAGTTAGCTTGTTTATTTTTCAGTTTAATAAAGCTGCGTGTAGATCCTCATTCCTTGCCTGCCATGTCACAGTACTAAATAACCAATATCTACTCGAAATTCACTGAAACTAATAAAATTGAAAACATATTTTAAGTAAATAAAATTCAATACATTTGAAAACTGAAATTGTGCATTATGCATTAACTAGGCAGTTGGTCGATTTTGGTATTGACACTAGAAAGAATAACCACATATTTTAAACGGCCAATCGTTATCACTGTCTGAAGACAATGATTTTATCTTCGGGTTAGTTCAGGGGTGGTTTGGACGTGGTTATCAGCATGTCCAGAGAATGAGGGGACAGTGGGTTGGCTGAGTGGTGGCAGGCAGTTTCAGCCCCATATTTATCTCTCTGTGCATCTCCAGCAGTGACCTGCGAGGGAACTCTGAAAACCGGTAATCGTCTTCTGCCAAAAATATCCCAGCACACTTGATAAAGTTACTCTCAGGCATAAGAGCACAGAACCACCCTCTGATTCAAAAGCCGCCAGAGGAACCAGCTGTGCATCACACAGTCCCGCATGTGCATCCTCAAACAGCCGCTTCAGCATGACCAAACACACACTCAACACTAAACACACCTGAACACACACACACACACATGCCCTATTTGTCAAACATTTATCCCAACACAACAATAAATGCACTATCGCAATGCTAGCAGTTTATACAACAATATTATTTTAACTAGATTTTCACAGTTTCTGAAGAAAATGTGAGTGTTGCGTGCAAGTGTGATGCAAGAGTCTTGTGAATGGTTTTTAGTGTGTTGCTATGTAGTTGCTACGGTGTTCTGAGTGGTTGTAAGTGAAATGTGATGCAGTTGCTGTGGTGCTCTGAGTGGTTGCTAGGGCATTGCTAGGTGATTGGTAGGGTATTCTGGGTGGTTATATTGTAATTTACACTGGTAATGACAATAAACCAAACGAGTTTTGGGCTCATAACACAAATATCTATGTTCCTTTAAATTATTTATCTTAAAAAATCTATAGAAGATTTAAAATGTCTAAAAAATATATTTTTTATTTTTAAATGTTAAACCAAATGATTGAGTACAAAATTGAGGCTATGGGGAATACCTATAATCACTTTAATTTCTTATTAAAGTAATAAACTTAATTATGTTCAAAGGGAAATTATGGGGGGCATTTAAATAATTGTCATTAAGAATTTATAGAGGTTTCACCTGTTTTGTAAATTTATTTACAGTATGTTTTTTTTGTTACAAATAGTTGTTTTGTGTGATGACACCATTAGGGTGATCTGTGTCCCCTTTAGTCAAGTTGGAAACTGCATGTGCAGGTATATATGCATTACAGTGGAAAATTACGTTTATTTAATGACTGACCTAGAATCGGTTATAATCTTCTTTATTTGAGCTATATTATTGTATGATCGAAATTTGAGTCAATTCAACTAAACTTATTAAATAGAATCAACAATATTTAATAAACAGCAAATCTGAGATAACTTGCATCTAGTTCCCTTAAATAGTTAAGTCCCTTCGATATGAACACCAAGTTAAGTTAACTTAATTACACGAGTTTTGGAGATGCAATTACTCAATTGAATTGAGGGAACGAGTTGAGTCAAATCAATTGAGTAAAGCCAACTTATCAGGGTTTGTCATTTTAGTCTTTGTTACAGTATGTAGGGTAGGACAATGCTAAGCGTCATGCTGCAGGTTCCCATTAGGACAAAACCGCACTCACAATGTCTGCTTACTGAGACACTATGTGAAAAAGTTCCAGTATGTATGGACTTCAGTACCATAGACATGAGTGATAACTCAAATCATGTGGTTTGTTGAGGAGAGGTGTGCTATAACTTTTCTGAGCAATCAGACATTGTGATTTTCACCAGGCGGTTGATAAAATGGTTGAAAAACGTATACAATAAAGGAGGGACCTGAGCCATTTCAACAAGAAAATTACAGAAACTTGGAGGTGGGCTCTTTTGACCAAGAGTTGATGATACCAAGCTGAATTTGATACAGTCTAGGGGCTGTCAGAGAATTTGAGAGAATTTGTTAATTTAAGTTAACGTTCAGTAATAAGCTGTTGAGTCAAACTGGATGGATTTAATGAAGAAAGAATAAAGATTCATGCTACACATTAAACATGTTTAGATGATACTAATGTTACTCCTCCATTCTCAGCTTTTACAACCCCATGTTCCACATGGAGCAATCAAGTACAATGAAACCGTGCATATACCATATGATTAAATCTTACAGTATTATAGTGCTGCTAAAAACAACTTCACTGTAAAAAGACAAATTGTGCTGTTGTTAGTCTAATTTATGGAGCTATTTCTACCTGATCTGACCATAAAAATGACTTTTGTTGGTGGTGTAGCCCAATGAAGACACGTATTAGAAGACAAGTCGTATTAACTAATATTAGGATTCACACACCTTTTGGTCAATTAATTTCCATGAGTTTTCCTGATATTCGTGTGTATCGTGTAAGGATTTAAAAAAAAAAAAGAATTATATTCACTATTAAAATTCTATTGAGTTCCCTATGACTTTTAATGATTTTATTCATTTGTATAACTTTACAGGCCTGGAGTTTACTGTTTAAAACCTTCCTGACATTTCCCTGTTTTTCATGACAGTGGGAACCCTGTAATATTTTTTTCAAATGTGTGAAGAGGCACTTCTATGGCTCTTAAAAATAATAAAACCTATTCATTTAGATCATGCCAAATGAAGAAGATTTTTACATCACTGAAATGTATTTTTACAGTGTATTTTGATCATCAATTAGTCTGTCAATTATTTGTTCCATTCACTGTATATAATCAGAAAAAGGAGTCAAATTTTATTTCCATCACTGTTTTGAAAAGCATGTTATTAAACACAACCAAACAATGTAAATCTACCCTAAATATTTAGTACAAAAAAGGCTTAAAATATAAATGTTACAATATAATAACACAGACCAAACTATATCTATTTATAATAACAATGTTAACTATTTTAGTTTTCATCTATGTTTACCATGACCACTATCATTATTCATTAAGAAAAAACCTTACTCTAACATTTTGGGAAAATAGGATAAACATACATTTTTCCAAACGGAGCGCTGATCCCATGCTACAGAATGTGAACACCTGGGCTTGGAACTGTCCTCCTGGCTTCAGTGCCAAATGTGAGCATAATTACTATGGTCACAGATGGTAGCAGATGCCTTTTTGGGCTCTGTTTACTTTTCTTTGACATCAATAGATCTCAAACCGAGACGCAAACACACGGCTTTCTGTGAGCTCACATGCAATGGAGTGGATTTTTCAATAGAATTATGCATGAAGACAGTTGTGAAGTCCAATTGTACAGTGATACATATTGGATTTTTGTGACATGGATTGCTAGAATCTAGAATAGTTAACCTACCCTTGAGGGTGAATAAATAAAAACATAATTTAAATTACATTTTTACATTTCTTAACATTTTTAGGTGAACTGTTTCTTTAATTAAAGCATTTTGCGAGTAGATGCAGAGATGTTCTACTAGAGCAAAAAGCCTCTGTTAGGTTGTGCTGTTTAATCATCGTTAACGGAGCTAAAATTGCCAGTGCAAATTAAATTAATCAAGGACGTTTCTAAATGTGCAGCATAAATGCACTGATTAAGAGCGCATTAGCTATGAATTCTTTATGCGACGAGAAATAACATCAACAAAAAGAAGTCTTCCACACAAGAAATAGCACCCTTTGTATTCAATGTACCAAAGTCATTAAAACAGGATCTGTCTTCACTCCTTCAGTAGATAATGCAACTGACCGACTTGCGTCCATTGGCTTGCACTTGTTGACATTTACCATAACATTATCTACAGCATACCTCATGTAAGATAAAGTGAAGTATGCCAGCTCTTAAGATGGATATCCAGATCGATAGATCATATTGAGATAGTGACAGAATGACACGCCATCGTTTGTCAGGTTTCACCCACAGCGAGCTGACACTGACGCAAAGGCTGCTGGGAGCTCTCCATTAAGCCTGCCACAGCCCAAATCCACACAAATCATATCATATTCATCAGACATCTATCTCCACTGCACAAAACCCACTTAAAATCTGACCCTCATAACCAAAATAAAAATGTCATTATTTACTTTTTCCAAACCCAGATTTCAGTCAATGAAATAAATGAGGGCGTAAGGAGATTATCAGTGTTGGGGAGCCACTTTGAACTCTATTTTGCCAAGCTACTCATAAAATGGTTAAAGTACAGTCAAGCTAACCTATAAAAAAAATGTAGCTAACTACTCCACATGTTAAAAACAAAAAGTAGCTCATTACAATGAAGCTGTATAAGGGGACAACGTCTTGAATGAAGTATTTATCTAGGACAAAAACAACACAAATCTCAATTAGGGTGACTGAACTTAAATAGATGCAATTACTAAAACTGAAAACACACCAAAACTTTGAAGAACATTTAACAATTTTTTATAAATGAATCAGTGAATCGCTCCGACTGATCTCAATAAAATTACGTGATTGTGGAAGCAGTTTTGCTAAATGAAATTGCTAAATGGCAGCTCTAAGTTGAAGTGACCAACGTGTGGCGCTAAAAGCAAGTAAAACGTTCTTCCAAACAGATTTGGTTTTTAAGGTTAATGCACTATCAAGTTTTAAATTAACAAAACCTACCTCTACACTAGGGGTGTCCATGGTTAACCGATTAACCGATTAACCGTTAAAAATTGTGTAACCGAGTGAAACATTTTGTTCAGTTAAGTGGCGTCAATGGCGTGCATTGAATTTAGTTGTAATACATTTTTGCACCACCAGAGACTGAATAAACGAGGAGACACTGATTAGCAAGACAACTCAGTGAATGTGCTTTCCATTAAATGAATCACACACACAGTAAACAAATCCTTAACAAAAAAACAGGGCTATTCTGGTGGGTGCGGTGACGCACTCATGTAAGGGTGGCGGCGTGGCGCTGCCAATAAAGCTCCTAAAATCTGTCACAAAGAACCGGCAAAAGTAATGATTATGAATATGTAAAAAATAGCAAGGAGATATTTTAATTATTTATTAATAAACAAGTCTTTTCTTTGTCCGTGTCATTTGCAAAGATGAAGTTGACGATGCTGACTCGCGGTCTTCGCAGTAACGCACCAGAGAGAAATGCACATTTCTTACGGATTACATAAGCAGAGAGCAGTCTGTGTCTGTTTTCTTTAGTTTTGAATTATTTGTGAGGCAAGGCTACCTTATACACTGAGTTTCGGTTCATTTATGAGACAAGCTCCAGTTCACGCGCCGGCGCCTCCGCTTTGTGATTATATCGTCTGCTATATTTAATTCTTATTTATTAAATCCAGGCAATTGGTTGATGAAACATTGATTAAAATTAAGACACAATTAATACAAAACGAAATTCACTTTAAAGAAAGGTTTTGTGCTTTCTGTTTGATGTCTCTGTGGAAGTTTTAAAGCATCTTTCAGTGCCGCTTTCAGAGCGCTCACGTCCGTAACATTGTGTTTTCCTCGTATGCGAACTGAAATGAATATCAGTTCATGGATTGTGTGTGTAAGCTATAAGAGAGAAAGAGAAAATGCCAGTATTTCATTGAGACTTGAGATTAAATAAACGGCTTATTGTAGATCTTGTAGTATTAATTTTCACATGCAGTTACACATTGTCGTTTAAAAACAAGAAAGTGGCTGGTAAAAACATTGAGTGGCTGGTAGATTTTGAAATCCACAGTGGCCGGTGGACAAAAAAGTTAATTTCCATCCCTGGCACACACTATGGTTAACCGAGTATTAACCGTTAAGGGTCTCGGTTAACGGTTAATGAAAAACTTGAAAACGTGCAGCCCTACTCTACACCCTAAACTGTACACCTAAACCAATGCAGTGATGTCATAAAAAGCAAATGTTATGTGAAAAACAATTGCTGAAGCAAACTTGTAATTTTGTGGTGTTATAGGCCGATCAATCGTTGATTTTGACGATACCAATAACTAAGGTAACGATAACCAATTAATCGACCGATAGTTGTTTTTTTGTGTGTTTTTTTTTTAAGATGTAGCCTATAGAATTATAAAAAAATGTCTAAGTCTTTACGTACAATAAAGGGCACAGACATTGAGGCTCCAAAAGGAATACAATCCCAAAAGCAGTTTATAGTGCATCAAAAATCCCAATAATAACCAGACAAATTCAGATTTGGTGTGTAACCCAGAACTTTTAACCATAAACAAGCCTGAAATACACCAGGGACTCTTATTTTAAAATGAAAAGATACTTGGCTCCAATTCAGTGCTCTACAGTCTATATGTATATATGTAAGAATAGCCTTTATCTTCACCAGATGAAGAGTTTTGTAACAATTCCAAGAGGTTGGAATTGTTTATTTACATGTACCATCGTTAAAAAAAGTGATCCGCTAAATTAAATGGACTTCCCAATCCTACTTGACAAAGACTTTGTACCAATGTTTTTTTTTTATGCTATCATCCAATGAAAGTGAATGGTGGCTGTCAGTCTCTTTTTAAATAATTTCTTTCAGTTAGCTACTCCCCAACACTAGAGTTTGTGATGGAAAATCTTGATAACGGGGCACTTAGCGTCACCAGTGCCATAGCTTCACTGTCTCTCCACATGAAAGAATCCCCAACACGTCCACAGTGGACTTGGAAGCCTTCATTAATTTGTCATGACAGGGAAACCATCCGAATGACTAGTTAAGTACATGCCTCTAAATATTGGAGGTTGTGAGGGAGATGGTCTTAAGATGGTCCAGTGGTCATACCCAGGGGGTGCTAATGGCATCACTGCCACGATTAGCCTTTATTCCCTTTTCTTTCTTTTTTTTACAGCTACTTAAGCACATTTGATAGAACAGCCTTACACCGCTATCACTAGATGATATATTAACAGATTACACAAGTGAAATGTGTTACATTAACTTCACTTAATCTAAGCCTATAACTGTGAATGTTGTGATGATGGTGTTGATGACATGTTTGGAGATAAACATCTGATGTCGAAGAGATGATTAAGTGGCAGTTTATTGCAATGTCAGACAGACTTCAAATGCCAGGTGTTTCAAATTAATCTACAACCGAGCGCCCCTTTGAAAAATTAGCATGAAAAATTTGTTTAATGTTGTTATATGATTAAACTTCATTCTGAAAACATCGGATTTCTTGTGAGATATTTTCAGTAGACATAATAAACCCCTTTAGGGTGATACAAAGCCTGATCAACATGTTAAGGTTTAATTTCCAAAACAAATGAACTGCTTATTACACAGCTACCTACCAAACAAATACAGAAATGGACATGAAATATTACATGAAACAATGTAAATCCTATGTAGGGGCGCAGGTAGTGCTGGTGCCTATCCCAGCTGTCTTGGGCCAAAGGCAGGGAAACACCCTGGACAGGTGGCCAGTTTATCACAGGGCAACACACACAGACATACACATTCACTCACACCTACGGGCAATTTTAAGGTCTCCAATTAACTTAACCTGCATATCTTTTGGACTGGAACACCTGGAGGAAAGCCACACGAACACGGGAAGAACTTGCAAACTCCACACATAAAGACCCATTTGAGCCAGGACTTGAACCCAGGACCTTCTTGCTGAAAGGCAACAATGCTACCCACTATGCCACCAGAAACAATGAAACAATATAATTTACATTTTACCCCTGGAGTCACGAGTTTGAATCTAGGGCGTGCTGAGTGACTCCAGCCAGGTCTCCTAAGCAACCAAATTGGCCCGGTTGCTAGGGTGGGTAGGGTCACATTGGGTTAACCTCCTTGTGGTCGCTATAATGTGGTTCTCGCTCTCGGTGGGGTGCGTGGTGAGTGGTGCATGGAGAATAGCGTGCAGCCTCCACATGCGCTATGTCTCCACGGTAACAAGCTCAGCAAGCCACGTGATAAGATGCATGGATTGACGGTCTCAGACACAGAGGCAACCGCCATCCGGATTGAGGTGAGTAGCTACACCACCACGAGGACTTAGAGCGCATTGGGAATTAGGCAATCCATATTGGGGAGAAAAGGGAAGAAACAAAAGAATACAAAATTGACACATCTAAGGCTGCAGTTAACCAGAAAACAAAGTTTGACTGGTGTTTGTAAACTCATTGCAAAAAATAGTGGAGAAAAAAACAGATGAAGAAAAAAAAAGCCTGGCAATCACTCTAATAAGCTTCTCTGTAGAGTGAAATGTGGAACAGAACCCATCAGCGTATGAAATTATAATAAAAGTTGCTCCTGTTTTGCAGAACAGCATGTGACCACACAGTTGGTACTCTATTTAAGGCTGTAGCTAATTCATACATTTACCTACGTCGAGCAATGCTGACTTTGAAAGGATTAAAAAAAGAATCAGCAGGCTTGACTTAAAACAATCTGTCGAAACAGAGAGGCGCCTACTAACCCTGCATTTTTTGAGAAGGGAGGTGTTGTCATAGCAGCTAAAAGTAAAAATAACACAAAATAACACACAATTGTTTCAGCTACCAATTAAATAAATGCAACTAATAGACTATTCAAAAATTATCAACAATTACGCACACTAGTACTAATTAAGTCGACCAATCTAATTTGGTCTAAATTTGTCTTTTCATCCATTCCTTATTTCTATCATTGCGCAGCCCTGCCTCTTATTCATGTAAGCAATTAATGCTTGTCAGGATAATGATACATAGTTTCCGCCCCGGTAATTATTTAGCCCATGAGCTTGCACAAGTCTGTTTGAATCTTTGCTTTGAAGTGACTATTATGTTTTCAGCGATCCCCTTAAACATATCCTCAGACCAAGCAACAAACAAAGGGTTTTTCTTCCGAACAGTGGGTATTTTCCTCCATAATTTATCCGTGCACACTGGAGGAAGGGGACTCTATACTGCAACATTCACACAGCAGCATAATATGGCTGTCAGTCCTTTTTTATAGTGCTCAATATGGTTCTGTTCACACATAGTTTAGTAATAAACATATGGAACACCTTAGAGGACAGGGAGGGAATGTATTTTCTGAAATAAATACGTTTTGCGTTCCCTTGCAGTAGTTTGCATTCCCTCACAAGTTTTACGTTCCCTCACAATAAGTTTTGCAGTCCTTTACGATAAGCTTTGCATTTCCTCACAAGTTTCGAGTTCCCTCGTAATAGTTTTTCATTCCCTCACCCATTTTCATCCCCTTAAAACCATGGTTCCTATCCAAAAAACAGACCATTATGGAAATTAACCACAGTTTTACTCAAATAAAACTTCAGGAACCATGACTGAAGTTCCCATGTTTATTTTGGTATAAACCATGGTCCCACAAAATAGCAGTGGTGTCTCTTCCCAGCATTCAAAGCTGCTGTTGGTTAATTAAGAGTTTGCGCCTCAATTGGACACGACTTGACTGGGCTCAACAGGACAATTATCAAGTCCATTGGGATATGACTTTTTGATGTTTTTTTAATACTTTCTTTCAATAATGTCATTATGTAACAGACATTATTGATGGCTACTGCAAAAAAAGGGAAACAGAAAAGGGCATTCAGTTCGTTATTCGTTCATCCAGCCAGCATTCAATCCGCTCATTTGGGCTGTTGTATGACCAGCACAATTCGAGAGTCACACCTTTCCGTGATGTTTGTCAATCCTAAACACTGACGTGTGAATATATGAGCCCTCGTCTGTTGCAAAACAGCAAGGCAAGTCAACAATTGTGAAAAACAGATCAATTATAATATCAGATTATTCCATTTGTATTATGTTTCCTCAAACTCAAATGAGTCATCAGAAATGGCCTCAGCCCAAAAGCAAAGCCTATGTTTGCCTTTTCTTATGGCCTATCTCCAAAAATAGCCTGAATGTCAAGCAATGAGGATGCAACTTACATAGACTGGCTTAAACATTTGCATTGCCAAACAACATAGTTGACCTTTGGTCGGGGCTACCTTGGCCACAATTACACCATAGTGACTCTTGTTTACATCAGTGCGAAACGGTTGGCAGGAGTGATAAAGAGAGATAGATAGAAGTAGGGGGGATTCATTTTAAACAAAATGCAAGAGAAGGCATTTACGCCTAACAAAGTCACTTGGGGCATCTGTACAGCTCCTAATTGAGAGATCACACATCTGTCTAAGACTGAGGCATCGCACCAGACTAATGAGATAGTAAACTGATATGAGGCAGGCATAAGAGTGAATGAGCCATGATGCATCGGGTGTTGGCTTTGAATGGAAATGTCAGATACTAATGATCACAAATCTAAAGGATCAACCTTGTCAACCCTTCGGATAGTCTAGGATGCTGTCAGCTGCCAGCTCAGTGAAAATCCAATTTTGCTGGATCTGCAGAAAACAACGATTTTCATCTTTTCGTTCTAACGATTCGGGATTCCAGGGCTCAGCTGTGAGAAGCAACAAACTTGACAGAGCTATAAAGGTAATTTGTAATTGTAAGCACATACAGTAGTGACACAGTATGAAGCATCTATGTTCAGAGATGCAAATTATAACACCTTGCAGGGTTCCCACACCTTTTGACCAATGAATATACATGACTTTTCAAGGCATTTTTGATTACATTTACATTTAACATGTACGCATTTGGCAGATGCTTTTACCTAAAGCAATGTACAGTACACTGAAGGTATACAGTTTGATCAGTTTGTGACTTTTCTTGTGACTTTTCTTGGCCATGGCATTGCTATTACTTTGCTATCAGTTAAAGGGATAGTTCACCCAAAAATGAAAATTCCCTCATCATTTACTCAGCCTCATGCCATCCCAGATGTGAATGAATTTCTTTCTTCAACAGAACACAGACATACATTTTGTAAGAATATCTCAGCTCTGTAGGTCCATACTATGCAAGCGAATGGTGTCCTGAGTTTTTAAGCTCCAAAAAGCAAATAAATAAATAAAATAAAATTAATCCATACAACTCCAGTGATTAAATCAATACATTCAGATGCAATATAATATGTGGGTGAGAGACATATCAATATTTACCTCCTTTTTTTACTATAAATCTTCACTTTCACTTTTACATTCTTCTTTTGAATTTTGGCGATTCACATTCTTCTTGCATGTCACCACCTACTGGTTGAGGCTGGTCAAAGGTGGAGGTTTATAGTAAAAAAGGCCAAAAATATTGATCTGTTTCTCACCCACATCTATCATATCTCTTCTGAAGACATGGATTTAAATAAAGGAGTCATATTAATTACTTTTTACTGCATTTATGTACTTTTTGGAGCTTCAAAGTTCTGACCACCATTCGCTTACATTGTATGGACCTGCAGAGCTGAAAAATTCTCCTTAAAATCTTAATTTGTGTTCTGCAGAAGAAAGTAAGTCATACATATCTGGGATGGCATGAGGGTGAGTAAATGATGAGAGAATTTTCATTTTTTGGTGAACTATTCCTTTAAAGCTACATGCTCATCTGATTACTGCATAAGGATCTTTAACAATCATTTTATAGCGCCAATTCTAGCAAAGCTGAGAATAACAAGAAAATTATTCACTATTGTCACATAATTTCGGAGCCTTAACATAACAATTTTAAAATTGCCTGTTACCTGAACCACTATATCAAGACTAGACAGATAAGAGAGATATGATAACACACACACATATGCTGCACTCCCACAAATTAGTCTAACTAAAAGCAAGATTTCCAACATTATCAAGATTCTTTCATTATATATTTGACCACTTGTGTTAATGCATCATTTACAGTGGTATAAATATAAGTGTAAACTCACTTTGCAAACATATTTTTTTAGTTTCTTTTTTTATTTATTTGTATCCAATTCAATGCTCAAATAAAATGTAGACCTCTTGGCACATACCATTTCACATTCATCGAGTTCAAAGGAGCAACTGGGAAATGAATTGAAAAACAAACTCTATCAGCCCTACTGAAATGATAAAGCTGCAATGAGTACGACCCATAAATCTTTAATTTCACAGCCATACTTACAGTACAGTATTTCCCTGCTATTACAGATGCACTGCCCACTGCCACCAAAAGAGGTTGCTGTTGCTCAAGATAAACTTTTCTCTTGCCCTTATCAACAGTATGTTGCGTTGAATCGCAAATATAATGGTGGAGAAAAATAAAAGAAAGATGCACTCACAAGAATGTTAAAAAGACAGTCTTTAGGTATACACCTCACAATGTCCTCCAAATTTTACAAATAAATGCTTGATTGTGCGAAGACACATAGCATTTGTTATCTTTCTCCTTGAAAATGCAACGATCACCTTGAACTAGATTTGCGAAAAAACACTAGTCATTAAGATTAAAGATGTTTGAGTGGATGTGTGTGTAGCCCTGTGCCGTATCAAAACCACTGGCCTAAAGAACACAGCGTGAGACATGCGGAGCGCGTGCGGGTGCGCGTGCGAGTGCGCCAGTGCGCGTGTGTTTTGAATTCAAATGTAGCAGCGAAATGCAGAGCAGATACCGCATCATGCCCATGAACTTCTGCAGTTTCACATCATGTGTTACCAAACGTCTCACGTTTGTGCGTCGATATTGCTTTTTAAAATAGTGTTTCGTATGGATCAGAACACATAACATCAATGGAAAACTGTTAAATGCAACATACCATGTTTACTTCGGAGACCATGTCTATGCTGGCTATGTCTATATTCATTCCCACCGCCACCGGAGCTCCTGATGGAGAAAAACGAAATATGATTAAAAATAACTGCGTGCACAACATGCACTTTTACCTTCAGGCTTCAACTGTGCTCTATTACACTACATCTCAATATTATTATTAATAATATTATTATTATTATATTGGCTTTATTAACATATAAAACACCAACACCCCACATTCACGTGGCATTGCGCATGAAATTGTTGATTTGTTACAACCACTGGAGGTGAGCACACAAATGCAACTGCATGACTGACAAACGAACATTTAGACGTGTCCTTGTATCAATAACAGCTTGATTCACATGTGTGCGTATGCATCAAATGTGTGCATGTTTTTAAATCATGACGTTTCAATTACTGTCAAGATGCAACAAAAGTAGCACTGCAAATTGAATTGATCCCCAAGTTAGACTCCCTCTCTCGGAAATGCTCAGCTTGGATAAAATGTCAAATAAACATGCGTTCATTTCTCTCATGCACTGACATGAACGCCTGGTTAGAGACTGGGGTGAATGAACAAGGTTTGCATGAGTAATTGGGCATGTTAGTGCGCGTGACAGCCAAAATGCAACAATTATGTGAATTTTAAACATGCATTACCTCCAAAATCTGGCCTCAGCCGAATGTCGTATCCTTTCATGAGCCTGTCCACGGTGTCTTTGACCACTGACATATTGCTCGGGTCTCGGATACTGCAAAAATATTATAAGATGTTATTAGAATCTTCTTACATTAAAAACCACACACACATTTTCTTGTAAGAAAAAAATATCAAAATGCAACCGTACCTTTGCGCGCACGCCACAGCCACGATTAACGGACATAATAAGAGGATGTGCGGCGGTTTTCCGATACTCTCCATTGCAACAGTTCTGGTGTTTTGGATCTGACGATGAAGACACAGCGCACATCCAACTTACTGGTGCCAGTGCAGTGAAGGCAATGAGCTGCGCATGCGCACACACCAGCTCGAGATCAAAGAGCAGCTCCTGATGATGCTGGATGAGCTGTTTCCATTGCGGGGGAAAAATTAAAGGGACGACTGAATAAACCAAGTCGAGAAAAGGAGGCATCAGGTGATCTTTATGCAGCATTTATACTCCTGGATGAGTCTGCATTCAACTGGACAGGTTAGTGAAGGGTCCGGAAGGTTTAGTAATTATACAGTACTTAAAATGACTTTAAAGAATAACAAGCATTAATAAACAATTTTTGCATAGTTATTAAAATTTTTGTTTTGGACTAAGGATCTAAAAGGCAAAGAGCAGGCAAGAGTTATTTCTGAATATTTTATTGTGAGAGACAGAGGGAAACATATTCAACATATTACAGTTAAAGACCCCATGAAATCACTTGACGTGAAGAGTTTTCTTTCCTGTGTTGACATTTCCTGAAACAGAAAGTTGAAAGGCTCCTCTGTCTTTAAATTTCCATGGACCATGATTTGCTATTGCTAGTCAGACAGGTGGCATTAGGGGGAGGATCATTTTCATTCTAGAGATCATTTTATTGGACAAAAAAATTTGATATGGCCCCTGTGCAAGATGAGTCATCAATGTTTTTGTTTGTCTTCCCAGAAGAGAACGACTGTACATTTTAAATGTGTATGTTCTCTAAAAGATAATATCTTCAACTTTTAAGAGTACACTAGCATATAGATAGCATTAAAAAAGACATTGAATAATAGCTAAAATTTAGATTTTATGGGGTCCTTAAGTATGACACTCGGTTTGGGTTTGGGGGATATTATATGATTTTTATATTACATAAAGACAAAAAAATAATCCTGACTACGCAACACTGATGCATATTTGCATTTTGCTAATTTATAATGCAAGTATAATTACAAATGACAATGTAATTACCAAATGGTATTTCAGAAATAATGGCTCACAGAATACTACTCTTAATATTTTGTTTATTATAAAGTATAAACACCGCAGAAATAGTAATAGTAGCATAATGGTGCAATTCCAAACATAACCAATGGTTGTTTTCAAAATGGTTTCCTTAACACTCCCCCTGTCTTTCATTAGTTAGTTACATCTTTTCCCAATAGAGCTGAGAACTAAGAAATATGTACAGAAACATATCAAATAAACCAAGAGCCGTGAATGCATATTAAACATTCCACCCCCATTGCCACCATAATCACGAAAAAAGCACAATATGTATCTAAAAATGTATGCACGTGGATGACCTAGAAATTGTATTAGTAAAAGTTTGGTTCTATGGATACACTTTTCTTCCTATTTTAAATGTGAAATCTTTGAAGCTGTCAAAATAAACCCACAGCTTTTGATCTAGTGCAGTGTGTGTCGTGTCTCTGTAGAGGGCAGGCCACTGAAAGCATTGGTTCAATGTTGCATCACTAGTTAGAGCTGCAGATTATGTCATCAACTCCTTAGTGTGGGACACATACACACACAGAGAGAGAGGAGCAGAACTAGAGTAGAACCAGAGCAGGGTTTGCAACGTACCAGGGTAAGTAATAGAGAATAACGGTGGCCCCCGGCTGTGAATATAAAGGCAAATGGAGTGGAAAATATATATAGGTGATAAAATAGAGAAGAAACAGGATCAAATGCTTGTCAAATAGTGTCAGACAAGCTTGTGCTCTGTTAGGGAGGAAGTTTCTTGAAGATGAAAGTGAGACAGAGAGAGCTTCTGGCTAGATATATAAAACAGAGAGAGTCTTTTTCTACCATTTCCTCAGTGAAATCTGCTGGTAGTGAAATATTTACCTTGGCCACTGATTAACTAATTTTATCTTGATCGTTATACTTCCATGTCTTTGTTTACTGCAGAGGATATTAGAAACTTTGTGGAACCATTAGAACTTCCTAAACTGTCAGTGGAGCATAAAAATTCTCTTGATTCTGAGATAACCTTGGAGGAGCTTAGTGAGGTAATTAAGGCCTTGACTACATCAAGGCTCCAGGGCCAGATGGCTTTGCCGCTGAAATTTTTAGATCTTATGCTACAGAACTGGCTCCACTTTTGCTAGAAGTTTATACAGAATCATTAAAGAATGGAAAGCTTCTGCCAACCATAACGCAAGCCCGGATCAGTCTGATTCTTAAAAAGGACAAATATCCAAGTGAGTGTATGAGTTACCATTAAATTTCCCTGATCCAGCTAGACGTTAAAATATTGTCAAACATTTTGGCTAACTGATTAAGTTATGATATCTCTTATACATATAGTTCAGGTGGGGTTTGTTCAGGGCCATAGCTCTTCTGATAACATTAGGTGTTTCATCAATATCATGTGGTCAGTGGCGAATGATCAGACTCCGGTCGCTGCCATCTCACTTGATTGTGAAAAGGCGTTTGATATGGCAGAATGGGATAATCATTTTAAGATTTTGGAATGTATGGGTTTGGGGATACTTTTATTGGATGGATTAAATTACTTCTTGGACACCCGGTAGCAGCAGTATAAACAAATAGATTAATTTTATATCATTTTACTCTTTATAGGGGCACCTGGCAGGGTTGCCCTCTTTCCCCATTATTGTTCTGTCTTGCCCTGGAACCATTAGCAGCCTCGATAAGAAAGGCGGGTGATTTTCCAGTGGTGATGGCAGGAGGTGTGGCATATAAGCTTTTGCTTTACGCAGATTATATTTTATTATTCGTCTCCAGCCCCACTATACCTTGCCTCCACAGAATTGTTAATTCCTTTTCTAAATTCTCTGGATTTAGAGATAATTGGTCTAAATCCAAAGCTTTCACCCTTTTATAAAAAGTTTTTTGAGTGATGTGGGCAGAAGGGCTTCATTACATTTATCTATTATTGGGACGGTTAATGTTATTAAAATGAATTGTATTCCAAAATTCAACTACCTGCTCCAATCTCTCCCTATAGATGTCTAGGCCTAGATTTTGTTTTATTATTATGCATTCAGTCTCAGACATTTGGTTCATTGGTCCCTTCCACTTGAGAGAGCCCCCCTCTGGATTTTGTATTGAACAGGATTTCAACTAACCGGAGATGTTACACCCTGTTACCTGAATTTTGCATGTGGTATGGACAAAAGTGTCCAGAGTATTTAATTCTGACATTTTATTTCAATGTTGCTTCGAGCATATGGCTGAACCCAAAGTTATGTATTAATAAGTCCTCTTTCTGCTGGACAGAGTGGATTGTGAGAGAGGTTAATACGCTCAGTGATATGGGTATATGAGTTTGGAGTGTTGAGATCCTTTGAAAATATGGTTCAACATTTTGGGATTCCCAGGTCTAAATTCTTCAGGTATTTACAGCTGCACCACCTGCTCTTTACTATTTTTGGGAGTAGCATACACCACCCTAGAATGGCAGATACTCTGGGAGAGGTGATTACTGCTTTTGGAAATGGTCATGAGGTATCAGTGTAGTACTCCCTGCTCATTCAGAGTCTGGGGGACAGAGCTTTAACTTCACTCAAGAGATTATGGGAGAGAGATTGAAACTTGGTGCTGGAGGAAGGAGTGTGGACTAGGATTCTAAAAAAACATCAAGTCTACATCAAGAGATGCAAGGGTGCACCTTATGCAATTTAAGATTTTATTTTGATTCTACTGGACCCCCTCTAGATTGTATAGGCTTTGTCTTAAAGACACACCCACCTGCAGGTGATGCCAATCAGAAGACGGAGACATAACCCATGTTTTTGGTGGTGTGTTAAAATCCAAGTATTTTGGTTAAGGGTTCAAAGTTTTATGTGTGAGCATAAAATATATTGGGTATATATATATATATATATATATATATATATATATATATATATATATATATTGGGCACTCAGATTTCATATTGCCCCAAACTGTATTTTAGGCGATGGGGTGGTCATTAATATAGGGGATACATGTATAAAAAATTGGGTCCTAGCCAGTGTTATGATCGGCAGACATTTGTATTAATATTCAGATTATTCTTAGGGGATGGAAGTCGTCTGGAGCACCCTCATTTCAAGAGTGGTGCACAGAGATGGGTTGTGGCATTCAAGGAAATGTCATGTAGAAGGCTAGGCAACTTAGATTATTTTAATAAAAAATAGGGTAGCTATTTGGCCTTTTTGGAGGTGTTTATATATATATATATATTTCTTTTGCTTTCTTTTTGTGTGTGTATACTCAAGTGTGACCACAGGGATATTTGTTGAGGGTCAGGGTGGGGCTGAGGATTGGGAGGGGGACAGTGAATAATGGGAGTTGCTTTACTTTGTCAACTGAATCAATAAAAAGTGTTAATCAGAAGAAGAAAAAACAGCCAATCACCTGGTTGCTGTAGTCCAGGAAGTCCCTCCCTGCAGATTAAAAAGCATATTGCTGTTTCAAAACTGTGCATTCGCAGAACCAGCATGAAACAAAAATCATAAACGTTGCCATGATTTGAGCCAAATAAGCAAATTATTATGTCATTGTTGTCAGATTTTATTTTTGATTTGATATACGTTTTTGGAATCTTAACTTGGCAATCCGTTTTGGAGATTTCTGTCTTTCCCAATTCAAGTAGATACGAGTTGTACTTGTATGATGGGAAATTGCTTCCCTTGGGCATTGCCAATATGGCCGACAAATGGACTGACTTCTTTAGAAGTGATATGAGACATGAGAGTGAGAAACAATATTTAATTACTATAAATCTAAACACTCCCACAGCGGTTGAGTTTAAGAAAAATAGCAGTCCAAAGAGGTGGTTGCTTGCCAATATGTGTATATGTAAGATTTTTCCACTTTTTCCAAAATTTTATACCATTTCTAGAAAGAAATTACTATTTTCGTTTTTTATAGACTTGGTTATTGCTAAAACTCTCTTTATTTTGTTACAGATTATTAGACCATTGTGGTTCGGTTGGACTGAATGAAGCAGACGCTTTGCCTTTAGTGGACACCAGATGGCGATAATCAGTTGCTGGTATCCTAGCAACGATGTCAAGTCAAGTGGTTTTTAATTGTCTTTCAACCATATACAGTTAGTACAGTACACAGTGAAATGAGACAACGTTCCTCCAGGACCATGGTGCTACATAAAACAACATAGGACAAACCCAGAACCACATGAGACTACACAGACTAAATAACATACCTATATAAAGTGCACGTGCAAACGTGTGCAAAAAGTACGAGACAGTACAATAATTACTACAAATTAAACAGGACGATAGGCAAAGTTAGAGACACTGCAGCGCCAACCTGAACTCAGTAGTGCAAAAAGATGACAGTTTCTAAAAATGCCAAATGTAAACATAACATACTATGAGATAGTGTTCTATGCACATAGCAGTTATTCAGGTAGCAGCCAGGAATAAAGTGACAATAATTAAAGTACAACTCAGGACACGTGTGTGTGTGTCAAACCAGTCTCTGAGTATTGAGGAGTCTGATGGCTTGTGGAAAGAAGCTGTTACACAGTCACAATGTCACGATGTGACATTATGCTGCCTAAGTAGCCTGTACAAAAACAGTTTCTGGAGTTGCCCTCATACACAAACGCTGTCTGTTGAGTCAGTGATTGAAAGGGCAGCGAGGCAACAAGAAAGCTACCTTTGGCTTCGAACGCAACCCTTCTCTCTCCTCAGAGTTCTTCTTTTGTTTTTGGTTATTTGCATTCTTTATGCATATCACCACCTCCTGGGCAGGAATGAGAACTTTAGGAAAAAAGGACTTAAATATTGATCTGTCTCTCACCCACACCTATCATATTGCTTCTGAAGACATGGATTTAAACACTGGAGTCACTTTTATGCTGCCTTTATATATGCTTTTTGGACCTACAAAGTTCTGGCCACCATCCACTTGCATTGTATGGACCTACAAAGCTGAAATATTAATCTAAAAATCTTCATTTGTGTTCAGCGGAAGAAAGAAAGTCATACACATCTTGGATGGCCTGGACAGTAAATGTGTGACCAACCAGTAATCACAGTCATTTATCCACACCTACTGTCCGAGACACACTCCACATAAATGTCATTATTAATTAATTTGTTTTTCTTTTCATCTCGTGTTTATGACTTTCCTAGCCCTTTCCCTACTGAAATGATGCATAGTTTTCCAGGTGTGTTATCAGTATTTTCATTATTTTTATAAAAGAAAACATGTATTTAAAAGACATTATTTTGCAGCATGTTGCTAATCAACCTTTCTTAATCTACGTTTTTATGCTGATCATTGAATTTCAGCAATTGTCCTTTCACCATCATTCAAAAACAACTCCCCAGAACAGAACAAAACATGGGTTGCATACTTATTTTCTTTTATTTATGGCTTTTTACCAAACCAAGTTGCTGTTTCTCTTGCAAGACAACACTAGCAACACTGAGAGAGTGAGAAGTGCAAAGGAGATGTGCAGCACACCAAGTCCTCTGTAGCTGAGTACACAAGCTCGCTGTTGAAAATGTTTTGTGTTTCTCAAGAGAAACTCACTTTCAACATCTCTGTAGAGATAAAACATACACAAAGACAAACACAAGATCAGCAGAGATGAAAATGTGCCATACAACTGTTCACAGCCTTGCATGTGCTTTTATCGCCTGTATTCTGACGTCAATGATTAATGTTTGATGAAAATTATTTTTTCAGTGTGAAATCAGGGTTGAAATGCTCATAGATATGTCTCTCTCAATGCCATTTTAAAGCAATAATTAACCCAATAATGAAAAACCTGTATGATTTTTTCGTTTTCATTTTTTAAGAATATCCTGCATGCTCAGCTGCTATATTATGCAATTGAATGAGCACTGGGGCTGTCAAGTTCCAAACTGACAAAAAAAAAAAAAATTATACAAGTATCGTAATATGGTCTGTATGTATGACTCTTGTCTGAGGAACAAACTGAAATTTAAGTTGTTACCATTTAAGTTATAAGGAAAGTCATACGGGTTAGGAACGACATGAGGGTGAGCAACAGACACAGAACTTTTATTTACTTTTAATTTTAAGTTGAACATTACTGTGCCTTTTATTTCAAGCAGTACATTCCACACAGCCTCAATTAACTGCCTTTTGCACCCCTCAGGTAAACACATAATGGAACTTTAGGTTTCGAGTTTGATAAGTGACTCTATTTTCAGAGAATGTGTTGATTTTGTTGATTTGGTAAATCTCCTGCCTTTGGCACTGAGGGCAATTTAGGATTAAATGTGATGTTTGAATCACAGTCCCTCTGAACAAATTAGATGAATCAAGCAGAGGAGAAAAAAAAAAGTAGAGGATGTGTTTTTTAAAGAGTTGACCCTAAGTGAAAAATCTTGGATGGGTCGCTCACCTCAACAACCGCAATAACAAAGTCATCCAGAAGGAACATCATCTCTCGTGTTTTCCGCCTCTCAAGTCCTGTGGCTATTTTTCCTTTAGAAATTATTTATGTATAACAGCCTCGATAGAGGTTCCAGTCAAAACCTGTGTCATCATAGGTTTCTGAAAATTTAAGCATACCGCATCACCAGCATTCAGTGTAAAAATGAAAGAAAAAATAGTTGCCAAAGAAATCAAAATCAAGGTCTTATTATAGGGTCCTTGTCACTATGAGGCCTAGATTTTGTAGTGAGGCCTGTCAGTGGTTAAGAAGAATCCTCCTCTTACTCTGTGAAGTGCTTTAATGTAATATATAGTGGTGGTGGAATTTGATTCAATTATAAAATTAATGAATTAATTAATAAAACTAAAAGTTTAAAGCATTTAAAGCCTTTGTAAATTGATTATAAATTCACAAGTGATATCTAATTTGTCTAATTTGTGATTTTTCTTCCCCATTATAACAGACATAGTCTCCGATGGAACAGAGAGAGTGTTTGTTAGCACTTTACACGCCGACCAGTACACAGTAGTGCAAAAGATGACAGTTTCTAAAAATGCCAAATGTAAACATAACATACTATGAGATAGTGTTCTATGCACATAGCAGTTACTGAGGTAGCAGCTAGTTATAAAGTGATAATGAATTAAAGTGCAACTCTGGACATGTGCAAAAGTTGGATGGTGTACAGTAACCTATAGATGTGAAATAATAACAATGACTGACTCCACGTGGAGTTTGTTGTGCAAGGTGACTACCATTGATGAATTATGATCTACTGTTGATGAATTATTGCTCATACAGTATTTATCAACCTATGACAATATTTACTTTATAGTGATTATATTGTAATACAATGTAGATTATTGTAAGAGTGCATATTCTGTTTGCCTTATGTGCTTTTGTGAGCTGGAAGCACAGATATTTCAACATAAGAGTCCCAGATATATTGCAGGCTATTTCATAGCTAAAGGTTCTGCATGCACTAAATCTTTTCTTCTTTTTTTCTGGTTATTTTTGGGATTTTGGTTGCACATCTAAGATTGTATTAATTTTGCACTCTTGTTGCCTCTATGTAACAGTAAGTGAATATTTTCTATTTTTTTTTACATTCAATAAATCGATTTTTTTAAACGATTGGCCAGTTAATCGGATATCGGCCTTTTCCACTTGCTTAGTTATCGTATCGGCAAAATCCACCCTGGGTCAACCTCTAGTCTAGTACATGATTTGAATGCTTCTAGTGTACGATCATCCTTTTAGGAGCTTGATAGTCGTGGTCACCATTAACCTTATAGAATTTAGTTTACATATTTGCAACTTGAGTAAATGATGACAGTATTTTCTATCCCTTTAACACGTCTCTTATTTATCCTGCCATGGTTATGCTGATAATCTCAAAACTGCAAAAATATTGTCTGATTAATTGGCCAAGCTGATATATTGGTTTATCTCTAATAATTTAATGACACTCTTAAACTAAACCTCCCATCTACTGCAACTTAATTTGGTCACACGGTTCTTTCCCCATTCCCAGTCTCTAAACCAGACACAGAGAACTGGAGCAAGTGGATCCACAGTACAGGTGAGAGATTAAAAGTGTCATGGCTCGGAATTTTAATACGGGGTGCTATTTTTAAAACACCCACTATGAGCTCATCACGTGTGAGAGCGGTCCCGGGAGACGCTACACGCCTGTAGAATTAGCATATCTCACTCAGCACAACCGATAAGAACTACAGTTCACACATGGCTTCATCCTGTGCCTGTGAGAGCTGTACGCACGTTGCAGGTAAATTACTTCTCATGGAGGACTATGTCACTTGAACACTGCCTTTACAGAGAAAAGCTCCTCTAAACACATCAAAGGTCAAACCATGAGCTGTGATTGTTGGTGAGTGCTAAATATGTATATCTGTAAAAGCATTTAACCATCCCTGTGGGAGACACATGTGTGCAATACTCATTTAGAATCACAATAACAGTGATACGGTTCACTGGCATGTGAGGAGCATTGCTCATGTTGGGCGTATCACGTATATATATATATATATATATATATATATATATAATGTCATTAATGAGTCTTAATGAGTCTTAATGAGACTTTTATGAGATTAAATTAAGCATTAAATCTAATCAAATTTAGTGAGGTATATGTTTAACAAACCTAACACAGAATTAAATACTGTCAATGGAGTAAGATGAATAAAGTTAAAGATATATTCTCTGAAAGCAAGTCTAACTGTCTTACATACTTTTGCATAGCTGCACTTGACCACAGTATGCTGTTAATTATGCTCTGAGGGCTCTAATTAGGGCTCAGAGGAGATAGTTACTGTCTCGGTCTCATCATCACTGCCCTGAGATGTGGACTCCAGAATGGAGGCCCTGGAGAGCCTGTGTTTCTCCCTGTTGGCCTTCAGCATGGCAAAGTAGTTCACCTCGGCAAACTCGACAAGAGCCGAGGCTGCAAAGGCAAAGCAAACCAGTCCATGGCCGTGCGTAGGAGAAATTGGACAGTGAGGTCTGGGCACTGATGCTAAGGGTTGTCATGGTGAGCACAGTGGTGACACCTGAAGGTTAGAGTGGATTATGTGAAAAAGGGCAGATTGTTTTTGATGGGTTCAAATCTGTAAAAAGTGGTAAGATGCCATAAGTTGCCATATGGAGCTATTTCTACCTGATCTAACCTAAAAACTACTTTCATTGGTGTTGGTTTTGACTTAAATAAAACCAGTTATTTTAGATGTTAACACATGAAGCACATTTTAGGCTACCTGATAAAACATTTCTACTGTGTATGTTGCTGAGTGAAAATATTACAAATAAAGCCACAAATATTTAGGACACATTAAAAACAGAACTTCAGACAATAAGTAATTATGACCACTAGTTGAAGCATTTAAATTCAGCAATGTCAGTGGCTTTGCTTGGATTTTTCCAGTAGCTGTGTAGCGCCACAAAATCATCCATCCTCTTTCATTACATGTAGAACTGTTCCAAATCATGTACGATAATCGGTTCATTTGGACAGTTTGTGTAAATGAATCAGCTAAAATCAATGATTCACTTCTATGTAGTGTTAAAAAGTCAAATTAATTTAAGTGAATCGGTTCTTTCGGAGAGTGGATCGTCAGGATTCGTACGACTTTCTAAATTTGGCTAGTTCGTATGATGTCGCACAACTGCACTCGTTTGAATTCCCACGACTTTCACTACAGCCAATGACGTCGCTGGACATCGTTTCCATCTAATACGCGACAATTACTTGCTTCTGTAACAAACAACAGCTTCCTATCATGTTTACACATTACTAATTGGTTAAGTTTAGATAAGGGGTTTGGGTAAGGGCATAATATTAATAAGTATGTCTTCAGCGCTTCGTGCGTGGATCTTGCGCTTACTTCAGCATTCGATATCCGGGAGTTTGCATGTGATGAAGTCGTACAAGTTTATGCAAACAACATTGTGCAAGACTATATGAAATATCCAACTTGTAAATTATGTAAGAATTTTCATGAGATCAGGTTGACTGGTTCAAATAAATTATTCCCTGATGCACTTGAGCCCCTGTGTAGAAATCAGTTTGATTCTATTCCAACATTTTTAGTAATTCCTTTTTCGAAATATTACGTAATAAATGCTGTTTATCACTATGTTTCAGACTCAGTTATATAAAATAGGTTATTTTCTAGTTTTATCTATACTTGGATAAATGTATGTGTATATTCAATTTAATGTTGTCACAATAATTGCTTAATGTCACCCTAAATTAAATCTTTGTTTTTTGTACCTTATGATAGTGTTCTGAATCAAAAAGTATATCTACGTGGCACAAAAATAATTTTAAACATATAACTTTAATAATAATATAAATGCAACCATATTTATAGTTCATATATATATATATATATATATACACATACATATGGAATAAACTATATTTATAAAATTAAAGACTATTTTATTATATAAGATTATATCACTGATGCTGAACAGGAAAATAACTAAAGTCAAAAGTCCCAAAAGGAAACACTCATACCTGCTACTGTACGAGATGGAAAAGATTTCTTGTTGATCCAGAATGCGACTTGTGAGAGCACAACTACCATAATGAGGGGGACGTATGTTTGGATAAGATGGTAGCCAAGCTTCCTCTGAAGATAGAAATGGACAACCTGGACAGAATACAGACCTGGACAGTGCCAAGAGAAGAGAGGAGGATACTAATAAGTGTATGTCATTCAAATGAGCATTCAGAGCAAAACAAAAGTAAAATCTAAACACATCCATATGACACTTTGATCAGGGGAGTTTGGCTTAACATGTTTCAAAAACTATAGACGGAATTTTGGCTCTAGGTTTTTTTCTGTAATTACAAGAAAAATCTAATTCAGAAGAGAAAAAGCAAAGGAAATATCTTTTGATACATTAACTGTGCCACAGTCTATTCTTTTATTTGTGCCTGATCAACTTCCCACAGATCTGATGGGTCCTCCGCAGGTGGCCACTGCTTTTTGCCTGCCTTAAAGTTTTTTTTACTGAGGTCATACACGATTAACAATCAGAGGATGGAACAGGCTTAATGAATGGCAGCTATTTTTAAAGAGAGACAGCATAAATTAAAACTGATTAGTTAAGCATTTTTGATTGTCTCTCAGAAGGGAAACTGGCAACTGATCACCCTGACTTACCTCTTAACACACACACAATTAAGTCACTGCCACAGTGAATTAATTCATAGTGTCAACTTTTCAAGACATGATATCAGTGACTATACAAATACAGTTCTGCTCAAGTTTACCGTTGGAAGATTCTGCAGGATGTTAACATTCAATAAAACGTCAAATCTGCATTTTGTTTGCTAGTTGTCAAGCTGTTTGACAGATATTTACATAAATTCCACAAGACCAAGAATAACTGAATTTAAACACAACTTATCCTGTTCACAGGTTTACATTACCTTGGTAGTGTACACAAAAATGTAAACTCCGTCATATTCTACTCACCCTTATGTTGTTTCAAAACCCTATGATTTTCTTTCTTCTGTGGAACACAAATGAAGATATTTTGTAGAACAGCTAAGCTGTTTTTAATACAATGGAATTGAATGGGAACTGGGGCTGTCAAACTCAAACAATAACAAAAAAACTCCATAAAAGTGATCTATACCACTCATGCGCTATATGCCAAGTCTTCTGTAATAGCTTTATGTGAAGAACAGACTGTTGTTATTCACTAAATATCTTGACCTCTCCTTTTAAATCTCATTCACAGTTGCCTGCAATTTAAACATGGCACATCAAGAAGTCAAGATTTTTTGTTTGTGCTCCTTGCAAGTAAGAAAGTAAAATGCTGTAAATTTGGAGTAAATGACAATAGAATGTTTATTTAGGTGTAAAATATCCCTTTAATAAAATGTGTTATCTTCTTGAGCATCAATGACTGCTCGCATTCTTTCATGATAATTGTGACCCTGGATTGCCCTGGACAGTAAAGCTGCCCAATGTTCTTGTGGCCCAGTGATGTTGAGATCCAGCTTTGCCACTCAGGACAATTGAGGGATCCATCCACAACTACCACAAAAGGCTGCAAGCAGTCACTGATGCTCAAAAAATCATCACACAATATTAAGAACCAAGGGTGTAAACTTTTGACCAGTATCATTTATGCAATTTCATTTATTATTTTGTCTTGTGGAATATACTTAAATATCTGTTATGCAGCTTCTTCACAAAATGGCACAACTAAACTTACGAGCACAACTGTATAGTCATCTGATAAAAGCATAACCTGCTGAACCTATATGTTTCACTGGACATGGTCTGGCGAACAAGATTATAGTATAGTAAGCTTGAAGACTCTGGAGGAATATCTATTGATGCTTCAAGACCATTCCTCCATGTGTAGATTATTTCACGGTTAGTATAAGCATCTGGAGGCATGGGAAAAGAATAGAAAACTGAATAAGCCTGCAGACCGTGAACTCGATTTGGATTATCTGGAGTCATCCGAAAGGAAATTATCCACTAATCCGCCAGCGGCCAAAAAACAAACAAACTGGAAGATCTCGAAAATAGGAAATAGGATCTAGAAAATTGGATACAAGAAACATTGTATGGATTGTTGGAATTCCTGAGTATGAAGAAGGCAGACATATGGTGAAATTCCTAGACGCGCTCTTCCCGATTCTGCCAAACATAAAAGGCCATAAGCTGGAAATCGAGCAAGCTCACAGAGTCCCGGCTCGCAGGTCTGCTGAGGGAAACAGGCCCTAATCAATTCTGGCCAAATTTTTTAGATCATCCGATAAAGATCTTGTGTTACGTGAGGCGAGGAGAAAAGGAAAGCTTTCTTGGAAGAATCACAATATTTTTCCCAGACAAGAGATAAACGCGATTGATTCAAGGAGTGTAAGAAACTCTTGCATCAATGGAAGATATCTTTTACACTGATGTTTTCGGCCAAACTGAAAATAGAAACAAAGGATGGCTGCAGGGTATTTACGTGTCCCAAGCAAGCACTGTCCTTCATAAATACATTGGAGTGAGTAAGCCATTTGCTGTTTCTCTTATGAGTGGATTGACTCACTGAACATACACTCGACTGTCGGATGAAGCTGGGCACCATTTTTGTTTCTGTTCATGTTGGTTCCACCTATCGTTTGTTTTGTGGAATAACTCTTCTTCTTCAAGAAACTTTTGCATTGACGGAGGATAGCTTTTGAACTGGGGTTCCCGGCCAGATTGAGAGTGGATGCTGGGGATGTCCGCAAAATATCTACATGCTCACACAAAGGATGTCTTTTATAAAGTTGACGGACTGAGTAAGTCATGGTATATTTTTTTATGCGGCCTCTGAGTGAATTTGACTCGACCATCCGAGGAACCATGATGCATTTTTTGTTTATTTATTTTAGTCCTTGATCATAGTGAAGCAAAAATGAGTAAGCCCCCTAGAGCAACATTGACGCTTCACAGAATGTGTAAAAATCTTGGTCTTGCAGATATTTGGCAACTTTTGAACCCATCTGGTAGGAACAATAAATTGTTTCATCAGTCCATAAGATTTATTCTAGAACAGATTTCTTTCTGATATGTAAGTCCCTCATTTCATCTGTTTTGGACTGCTCAATTGAAAACATCTTAGTCTCAGATCACACCCTGGTGAGTTTAGAGATGCTGCCACATACAGAGAAAAAGAAATCATATAGTTGGTGCTTTAATGTATCCCTTTTGCAATATCCTGATTTCCAACAAATATTAAAGACTGAAATCAATGTTTATCCTCTGTGGGCATGGCTTGGGAGGCTCTTAAGGTGGTTCTTAGGGAATCATACAGTATGCCTCATTTACCAAAAAATCCAAAGCACGAGAACTCGTGGAGTTGGAAGGGAATATTAAAAGTGCTGAGGCAGAGTTGAAGCGCCAAATGTCGTCTGATGGCCTCAGAGAATTTACCCTATTGAAATACAGATATAATACTATTTTGTTGCGGAAAGTGGAGTTTTGGTTATTTAGGGCAAGACAGTCATACTTTGAGTCGAGGGACAAAGCAGGAAGTTTTGGCTAAGCAGAGAGAGTCTTTTTCTACCATTCCCTCAGTGAAATCTGCTGGTGGTGAAATTTTTACCTCGGCCACTGATATTAATAATGCCTTTAAAGAGTTCTATCTTGATCTTTATAGTTCCACGTCTTTGTCTATTGAAGATATTAGAAAATTTGTGGAACCATTAGAACTCCATAAACAGACGACTGAGCAAAAAAATTATGTTGATTCTGAGATAACCTTGGAGGAACTTGACAAGGTAATTAAGGCCTTACCTACAGGCAAAGCACTGGGGCCAGATGGTTTTGCAGCTGAATTTTTTAGATCTTATGCTCTAAGATACTTGATGTCGAAAAGGCATTTGATATGGTAATATGGGATTATCTTTTTAAGATTTTGGAAATGTATGAGTTCAGAAGTACATTTATTGGTTGGATTAGGTTACTTTATATACACCCTGTAGCAGCGGTACAAACAAATGGATTCATTTCAGATTATTAAAATCTGAATATGGGCACTCAGCAGGGTTGCCCTCTTTCCCCATTATTGTTCTGTCTCGCCCTGGAACCATTAGCAGCCGCAATAAAAAAGGAAGATGATTTTCCATGGGTGATGTCGGGAGGTGTGGCGCATAAGCTTCTGATTTACGCAGATCATATTTTATTATTTGTCTCTGACCCTACTAGATCTATGCCTTGCCTCCACAGAATTATTAATTCCTTTTCTAAGTTCTCAGGATACAAAGTCAATTGTTCTAAATCCAAAGCTTTGGCTCTGACAGCATACTGCCCGGTAAAGGCTTTTCAGCCGGGCGCCTTCCAATGGCCCAAACAGGGCATTAAGTATTTGGGTATTTTATTCCCAGCAAATTTGTCTGATTTAGTTAGAGTTAATTTTGAACCTTTAATAAAAAGGTTTTCGAGAGATGTGGACAGGTGGGCTTCATTACATTTATCGATGATTTGGAAGTCCCCTTTCTGTTGGTTAGAGTGGATCGTGAGGGGGGTTACTACACTCGGCGACCTGTATGAGAGTGGTGTTGAGATCTTTTGAGAATTTGGGTCATCATTTTGGGATTCCCTAAATTTTATATTTAAGTTTTATAGGTATTTACAGCTGCACCACAAGTTCTATTCTGTTTTTGGGAGTAGCATATATCTATATACCCCTAATGCGGCAGGTGCTTTGGGAGAGGTGAATGCTGCTTTTGGAAATGGTCATGAGGCATCAGTGTAGTACTCCCTGCTAACTCAGAGTCTGGGGGATGGAGCTTTAAATTCTATCAAGAGATTATGGGAGAAAGATTTGAATTTGGTATTGGAGGAAGGAGTGTAGACTAGGATTCTAAAAAATGTCGAGTCTGCATCTAGAGATGCAAGGGTTCACCTTGTGCAATTTAAGATTTTACATAGATTTTATTGGACCCCTCTAGAATATATAGGCTTGGTATTAAAGACACACCCACCTGCTGGTGATGCCAATAAGAAGTTGGAGACACAACCACTGGGGGTGTGATAAAATCCAAGATTTTTGGTTAAACGTTCACAATTATTAGTGTGACGTTTTGAACATTAAAATTTTATTTTGTCCCAGACTCTGTATTTTGTGTGATGGGGCGGTCATACATTTGGGGGATAATCACATTAAAATTTGGGTTCTGACCAGTCTCATGATCAGCAAGCAAATATCTTTAAGGGGTTTGAAGTCAAATTGAGAGCCCTTTTTTTCAGAGTGGTGTGTGGAAATGGGGAGGGTAGCTGCATTTGATGAAGTGGTAAGTAGAATGCCGGGGTTTAGGGGTTATTTGTTAAAAAATGGGGCAATTATTTAGTGTTTTGGGGTAGGAGATGTGGAGAGTGCAGTTTAGTTTAATTATGTATGATTATTATTATATATATATTTATATAGAATATATATTTATATATAGTGTCTGTGTGTGTGTGCGCGTGCGTGCGTGCCTGGTGTGTGTGTGTGTGTGTTATTATGTGGACACAAAGGGGTATTTGTTGGGGTTCAGGGTGGAATCGTATTAGTGGGGTTTGAATGTAAATGTTGATTCCTTGCATATGTGTTGGGTTTTTCTTTGTCATGTACATATGAATCAATAAAAAAATTATTATTTTATCTGTGCTTCCAACCAAAAAGCAATTTTATAAATTATTTTGATGAAACATCAAGTATGAACAGACATTTGCACTGTGAGACAGAAATAAAACTTTTGCTTAAATTACCTGCTAAGAAAGTGTTTTACCTACAGGGCAGAAAGCACTATAATTAAATTTTGCTGCAATATGAAGTTCGAACATGAATAAAACACAACACAACAAAATGAAATAAACATGTTAATGTGTAACAAATCTGCAAGAAATTGAGAAAGAGGTGCTGGGTGCTGTTTTTTCTGACCATTTTAACATCAGAAACCGGTCCAAAACTTGTGACAAATATGTCTGTTTTGGAAAGATAATATAGAGATAAAGTATGTCATACATACATACATATGGAAATATCCTGCCAATATGATCACAAACTGTTCTTTTAAAGATGCTTTAATGCATAAATTTAACCCTGTTATATTGTTAACTTTAAAGTAGATGTAAACATTATAATAAATAAGTAATAAATGTCACATTCGCACAATCTTGTTATAATATCATACACTGTGAAGTCTGTGCTTACCTCCAGATCCTGGCCGTAGTCGATGGTCATAGCCCTCTAGAAGTCCATCTAGAATTCATGTTATCTTTCTATTCGTTTTCTGAATTTATCTTTTGGTTTTCTATTACATTTGCAACACTAAATAGAGAGAAATGGTCTTTAAAACTCTTCTAGGTAAATGCATCACTGAAGTCCAATTAAATTAAGCATTTACACTCACCTAAAGGATTATTAGGAACACCTGTTCAATTTCTCATTAATGCAATTATCTAATCAACCAATCACATGGCAGTTGCTTCAATGCATTTAGGGGTGTGGTCCTGGTCAAGACAATCTCCTGAACTCCAAACTGAATGTCAGAATGGGAAAGAAATGTGATTTAAGCAATTTTGAGCGTGGCATGGTTGTTGGTGCCAGACGGGCCAGTCTGAGTATTTCACAATCTGCTCAGTTACTGGGATTTTCACGCACAACCATTTCTAGGGTTTACAAAGAATGGTGTGAAAAGGGAAAAACATCCAGTATGCGGCAGTCCTGTGGACGAAAATGCCTTGTTGATGCTAGAGGTCAGAGGAGAATGGGCCGACTGATTCAAGCTGATAGAAGAGCAACTTTGACTGAAATAACCACTCGTTACAACCGAGGTATGCAGCAAAGCATTTGTGAAGCCACAACACGCACAACCTTGAGGCGGATAGGCTACAACAGCAGAAGACCCCACCGGGTACCACTCATCTCCACTACAAATAGGAAAAAGAGGCTACAATTTGCAAGAGCTCACCAAAATTGGACAGTTGAAGACTGGAAAAATGTTGCCTGGTCTGATGAGTCTCCATTTCTGTTGAGACATTCAGATGGTAGAGTCAGAATTTGGCGTAAACAGAATGAGAACATGGATCCATCATGCCTTGTTACCACTGTGCAGGCTGGTGGTGGTGGTGTAATGGTGTGGGGGATGTTTTCTTGGCACACTTTAGGCCCCTTAGTGCCAATTGGGCATCGTTTAAATGCCACGGCCTACATGAGCATTGTTTCTGACCATGTTCATCCCTTTATGGCCACCATGTACCCATCCTCTGATGGCTACTTCCAGCAGGATAATGCACCATGTCACAAAGCTAGAATCATTTCAAATTGGTTTCTTGAACATGACAATGAGTTCACTGTACTAAAATGGCCCCCACAGTCACCAGATCTCAACCCAATAGAGCATCTTTGGGATGTGGTGGAACGGGAGCTTCGTGCCCTGGATGTGCATCCCACAAATCTCCATCAACTGCAAGATGCTATCCTATCAATATGGGCCAACATTTCTAAAGAATGCTTTCAGCACCTTGTTGAATCAATGCCATGTAGAATTAAGGCAGGTCTGAAGGCGAAAGGGGGTCAAACACAGTATTAGTATGGTGTTCCTAATAATCCTTTAGGTGAGTGTAAGTATAAATGCATTTAGCAGGCTGAATACAAGAAGCCGAAAATAGAAGATATACTCACCTTGTTAAACATTAAAAGGCCAAAAGTAGAGCCATTTTTATGGGTTCCAATAGTTAGAATTCATCATGTACTACGAATAAGTATGAGAATTTTATAGACTAACTAATACACTCTGTCTTGTTGGTTTGACTGTCAGTGTATGTGTAGGGCTGAATGCGAGGTGGAATACTTTGGGAATAATCTAATTAAGGGATTAAGAAAATCCACTTGCTTTTTAGCAACAGGGTAAAGAGTAGATGGGCATCAAATTTCAAGATCAGAATCAGAATGAGCTTTATTGCCAAGTTTTCTCACATACACAAAGAATCATTTTTGGTGATAGGAGAAACAAGTGCACTCAGAATGTTATAGTGAGACAGAATATAAAACGGTAAGAGTATATACTTACAAATAATAGGACATGTACCATAGAATGGCATATACAAGTGCAATTGGTAATGTATTTGCAAGGTAGGGGTATGTACAGTTATTGAATTTAATCTGAGTGAATTTACATATGTAAATAAGGCAGTTTATTTGTTCAAGTGGAAAATGGTCCTAGGTTAGAAACTGTTCTTGTGCCTGGATATCCTGGTGCTCAGTGCTCTGTAGTGCCGGCCAGAGGGCAACCGTTCAAAGAGAGAGTGGGCAAGTTGTGTGGGGTCCAGAGTGATTCTTCCTGCATGTTTCCTCACTCTGGAGACATACAGGTCTTGGAGAGTTGGCAGGGGGACACCAATAACCCTCTCAGCAGTCCTGACTGTCCGTTGTAGTTTCCTTCTGTCTGATTTGGCACACTCTTGGTACACTCCATTTGGATTTGGTACATTTGAAAGTCACACTCTTTATAGATCATTTTAACTTCAATTTAAATATTACAATTGACTTTTTAAGTATCAATAAAATCGCCTGGATTTCCCTGTTTGGTATTTGAATAAAAGTAAACAAACTTCTCTCATTAATTCTTCCGGCGTGGCTGTTCTCTGATACACTAGGTGGCACTGTTTATCTGTCACTCAAGAGCATTCAGCAGCAGAAGAAGCAGTAGTACCAGAATGGGTAAGAAACATATGCACCCCCAGCTTTTAGTTTCGTTTTTTTTTTTTTTTTTTATGTGTGTATTTTTTTTTGTTGACCGTTACTTTTTACTGTACTGTTTTGAGCATCAATACAAATAATAATAATAATAATAATAATAAATAAACATATATAGAGTCGCAGCTCTGATGACATTTACGATATCGAGCAGCGGCTTTCATGAGAGGAAACTAGCCATTTAGACAATAAAACTATCAAAACTATTGATCAGATTTTATTTAATTTTCTATGGAAGAATCGTGTGCACTACATCCGTAAATCTGTTGTTTTAAATTCGCTTAAAAGTGGTGGCCTTGATTTTTTTTAGATTTCAGTACTTTAAATAATACCTTCAAAATTAATTGGTTAAAATTTTGTTTAAAAAAAACTTCTCTGTGGAATTTTATTCCTAATTTTATTTTTGACCGACTTGGGGGCCTTTCTTTTTTACTGATGTGTGATTATAAATTTGTCAAATTGCCAGTGAAACTCTGCCTAATTTTTGTAATTTTTGGATATTTAAAGTATGATAACAGTGTGATTAAGGAGGCTTTTGTAATTAATTTGTTAATTTTATTAGTCAAATTTCACATCCATAAGTGTAAGTTTTCTAACAAAAAGCCCCTTTTCTCTGTATTCCTTAAAGAATTTGAAAATTACTTTTCTACTATTCAATCTAGTACTAATGCAAAAGCTAATAAGACTGTTCATTTGTGTACTGTCTTCAAAATCTTTGATTGATACAAAGGTCTTGTATTTTTGTGAATTTATTTATTTATTTATTTTTTGTGATTTATTTAATTTTTTTAATGTAAATGTGTGGTCTTTGCTCCCCTGGCTCTAAAGTGTATCTTGTATTGTTTTGTTGTTTAAGCAATAAAAAAAAAATAAAAAAATGAGAGGAAACTAGCAGCAGCGGCATATCCGTGCATTTTGAGGAGAGGAGCGGTGTTATCCAGTGTAAAACAGCATGGGGCTCGTGGTATCAGACTATGGAAGAAGTCTTTATCGAAGTCAATGTTCCTCCTGGTACTTCAGCCAAAGAGGTCAAGTGTAACATCGGAAGCATGTAAAAGGTCAACAAATATTCAAGGTATGGACGAGCATCAACAAAAGAGTAAAGTATACCATCACAGAGATATAATGTAAAAAAAAACTGGTTCTGGCTGCATTACTTCTACTACTCAAATTCAGAAAAATGTTTGGACAATATGGACAATGCTAATAAAAACATTAAAGAGCAATTTGTAAATACTAATCACCCTGTGCTATTTTTAAAGCACTACAACAACACATTATTTGGCATTTTACCTTGTGAAAGATTTGTTTTTCTTTTTTTAATAAACATTTCAAATCAGATGATTGCAACATGCTCCAACAAGTTGGGACAGTTGAGTGTTGAGCGCTGTGTAACATCACCATTTCTTCTAATAAAAGTTATCAAACAGTTGTCATTGAAGACACAAGTGTGTTAGTTTAGCAAACAGAATTTCTCCCATTCTCCATTATGCAGGTCGTCAGCTGTGCAATTGTATGGGGCCTTTGTTGCTGGTGGTGCTTCTGGACAGTGTTGATGTATGGCTTCTGCTTTGCATCTTTGGATGCAGCGGCGAACGGTTTTTACTGACAAAGGTTTACCAAAGTATTCCCAAACCCATGTCATCATATCCATTAAAGATGCATGATGGTTTGTAAGACGTCTGAGGGATTTGAGGTCACGTGCATTCAGAATTGGTTTTCTGTGATACTTGGGCCGTCTGGCACGCACTGAGCTCTTGAGGTCTATCCACAGATTTTTTTATGCTTAGGTCGGAGGACTGTGAGTGCCATGGCAAAACCTTCAGCTTGCGCCTCTTGAGGTCATCCATTGTGGATTTTGAGGTATGTTTAGGATTGTTATACGGAGGGCTGGGCCGGGCCGGGTCGTGCTTATACGCACCCGGTCCCTTATCAGGCTAATTAAGCCTATGAGAGGGATAAAGGCCGACTGCGGAAGGTGGTGCGACGAGAGAGAGATCGTTTACAGTCAGCTGACAGTCATGTGTGTGTTTGTGTCTTTTGTTTAACTTTCTCATTAAACTATTATTTATATTGTCAAGCCGGTTCTCGCCGCCTCCTTTACCATATATCCCTTTACAATGGACATAAAAGCTTGCCGGTAAGATTATAATGATTATTAATCACTCAAACCTTTTTTTTTTACATTGTGTAAATGTAGCAGCCGTTCGTTCGCAATTTAACGAGGAGCGTCATCCTCCTACAGTGTCATTGAAGTTTCTTTTCACAGTGTTTAACCATTAAACTTGAATCTTAAGATGTGAAAACTTTTAAGATCCGATGAAGTGCCGTCGTCACCGCCATGTTTGTAGTTTTTCACATTTCACAGTTGTAGTTCTGAAGTGAATCATCAAACTCCTCTTCCGTCGAGCAAGGGATTGTGGGTTTTATTAGCCGAAAAAGTGTGCACGGATCCACACTTCGCAAATCTATCAGAAATATTAGACCATCTGCGCTACTTTGGAACCCTTTCCTAAACATACTACCATACAAGACATACTAATTCTTATCTCTTATACTATTTAGGGCAGATATTGTGCAAACTGAGATGCAAGGTAACAATACGTAACAATAATGGCCGTTTCTCAATCTGTGGGTGTTTTCAAATCAGGAGGGGCATTTTTCAACAATCCGTTGAAAGTAGGAAATCTCAATTTAGTAATCTGTGGGCATTTCCAAACCAAAATGGGCGTTTCTGAACTAACCGGTGAAAGTAGAGAATCTCAATTTAGTAGGCTAATTGTGGCTGTGTATGAAACCAAAGGTAGTTGTCTTGTTGCCTTATCAGCAAGTACTCCTCGTTGCAGACTGATGACGGAGAGGATCTAATCCCATGCGTATTGTATTTTAGTGGCATAGTGGATGTTCTAATGCACATGCATATTCACATTTTAATGTTTTGTTTTCTTACTGTAGTGTACTTAACGGACATTAATACTATATATTCATATAACATACACACACACACACACACACGTTTATGTATTAGGGCTGCACAATTAATAAAAATAAAATCACTGTATGACATTGTGCAATTATTTAAACCGCAAATTAAATTAAATTAGTAGATAAATCAAGCTGTTTGCTTCAAAGTTTATGCATGCTGCTCTGTCCTGTCTGTATTGCGTATAAGCTTTATTACAGTGTATTCAGAGCAGTTCAGTTCTCCACAACTCCATCTCATGCTCAAGAAGACATCCCTTTTCCACCGATATGGTCCGGGTGTGGGTTCTTGGGCCGGTGTGAATTCTCGAACCGTTCAGCACATTTCCACTGCAGAAAAGGCTGTTCAGAGGCCAAAAACCTGGTTCCGCACCGGCCCCAAAAGCTTACTAGTCTCTGCGCAGGAACGGATTACATTAGGGGACGGAGGGCGGGATAATTTTTCATCACCATATTAAAGTTTTTCCAAATAAAAACAGTAGCTACCGTCTGCAGCAAGCAAAGAGTACTACTTTGCTCTATGACAACAATACAAAACTCACAAAATTATCAGACATCAAGAGCATTCAGGGAACACAACGATATGACTGCTCTACTTGCAATATGGTATTTACAAAGATCCAATGTAAACTAGAGAGATTGAAAAGAAAAAAATACTCTACGACAATGAAGATACAGTACGAAATGATGCATGCTGTCTTCAATCGGACAATTGACCAAATTATAAACAAATTGAAAAACACATAAGGGAATACAGGGACTATAAGAAGGACATAAGCAAAAGTGACAGTGGAGGGAGTAACGTTGTTTTGGACTCAAACACCGACTAACCTGGGCATTGAAATCAGCCAGTAATGCTTGTGAAAATAAGTGAATCGCCGGTGTCCTCTGTAGCTGATCTCAGTAAGTTATTATATTTGCCAACTTTAACTTTTCTTACACTTTTGTCATATTATTTTGTGCATTAACCACAAAAGTGGTTGTGTTTATTCACAATCTGGCTATTAACCGCCTCTTCTGCCGCCATTTTTTTTTTTTTCTTCAGATCAACTGCCGTGGATCTGAGTGCATAGTATTGTAGGATTTAATAGGCACCAAAGGATACATATATACTGCCTTCAAAAATCAATCTGGTGAAAGTATATCAGTAGACAGGATGTGACGCAAACATTGGATTCAGATGTGCCTTGATCCATTTCTACCTCCTTGTACAGCTTCTGGAGGCAGCATTTTCCTGGTTTTGGATGCAGCCCTTTCTCAGTTTTCCAGCCGCACAACTTCAAACCACATACTGCCTGGATTAAAAGTGCATGTCTGTGTAAGCCAAGAGTGCAGGTGCTTGATTGGCCTGTCTGCTGTCCTGATCTGTCTCCAATTAAGAATGTATGGTCCATTGTGAAGCGTAAAATACGGCAACGAGGGCCCAGCACAATTGTGCAGCTGAAGACCTGTAGAATTGATGAAGTCAACAAACTTGTGTCTTCAATGCCCACATAATGCACACCAACTTAGTGTTCTTAGAAGAAATGATGTTACACAGTGGTAAAAACTCAACTTTGTTTTTTTTTTTTTTTTTGGAGTGTTGCAATCATCTGATTTGAAATGTGTACATTTTTAACAAAACATTCACAAGGGAAAATATTAAATAATGTGTTGTTGAAGTGCTTTCAATATAGCACAGGGTGAAGAGAATTTACAAATCACTCCTTTTTGTTTCAGAATTGGGGTTTTATTATGGAGAGATACTTGTGTTGTACTGTCAAGCCCTTTTACATAGTACTGCCTTGTCTAATATATGTGTTACTTGGACACAAATTTAAAATTAGCTACTTAAGTTTAACACCAATGAGTCATCTCACAGGGAAAGCTGTTTGGATCCACAGACGGTGATGAAGCTACATGGACATTAGGTAAAACTCATAAATTCATGTCACAGTAAACGGTATAATTACCTTGCCTTATAATGTAACTGGATAGTCTTTTTATGTTTTGTTATTTAGAGGACAAAAAATGTATCCAGATAGTTCTAATGAAAACAAATCGAGAGGCTGGGAACTGCTGGCAGTCTCTGTTAGAATGAGAGTATGCAGCTGATCCATGGGTGCAGGATCAGATGCAAAGAAAACTCACACTTGAGAGATTCCAGAGAGAGGTATGTTCAATATCTTAAGCCTATATTAAATATCACATTCTAATGGTCACAGTTAATTCAAGAGTGGTGTAAAATGTGTCACCCCCTTTATCTAGGAAACTGTGCAAATTTGGTCATATGACCATACATATATGTATGTGTGTGTGCAGTGGCCAGTGAATTTGTAGTGATTAGCACTTTTGTATTGTAAACTGTTTTGCTAATTTTATTTTTCTACATGACCAGTCAAATGAGTTCTGTAAAAGCAAAATTATTCAGGTCTATAATAAATATATTAATATATATATATTAATGTATATTGCACTTGTTGTTAGGTTGCCAATGTATGAACATGTTTATTAAAGGATTTTCCCCAAAAATGATGATGTAGTGGTAAATTTTGTCAGATGCATTGGTGCAAGCAGGGCTTTCCTTCAACCTTTATGTTTGTGGTGTGTAATGTCTTTTTTTGTTTTACTTTAAAACATTCTTAATATTAAACATACACCAGGCTGGTATATGGATATTTTCAGGGAAATGCAAAGAATGTGCAGCAAAATTAGACTTTAATGTAAATCATTTATATATTCCCCAATGATAATTGTTTCTATGGCCCAGTGTTAGTTTTCTTATAGACCATTTTCAGATGTGAAGCCTGGAATTTTGAAAACTAGTTATCAGAACTGCAATGGGGTTTGTAATAAAGCTGCTTAAGAGTTTTCTCTTTTCTGACTGCGGTCATAAAAACGGTTGGTAAAAACATATTTGCTGTGGTCACCCATTCACCGCTATACAAATTTACTTTCACATACCAGAAGTTGGTAATGTGAAAAGGGTCTATGGTTCCAATTAATGGGACACAATCTGAATTACTGAAGATTTCAACATTAGTTTTACCTCCAACTCCTTTCTCCTTGCCTTAAGAACTAAAAAGCACCACATTTTACCCTGACTGGGAACCTTTTGAGACTTTATAAATGGTCTCCAAATAAAATAAATATATTGTATGCATTAACTAAGTTTTTCCCCCATTTCAAGTAGAACCCTGGATTTGACTTTAGCGGGGCAGAGATCTCTGGGAACTTTCAAGGTGGTGGACCAGATTTCTCAAATTTGCAAAAATAAAATGGACTGCAGTCATTCGTGAATTTTAGTCTCAGCCACTCATAACAGCACTAAGTTCCTTTATTGGATACAGTTCATATAGAAAAAGTAAAAGAAAACAACTTCTGGTGGTTGATATTAAGCCATACTCTATTAAAAGCAGTCTTTTGAGTAAAGCCTTTGCCGTTCTTAAATTAAAAAAAAAAAAAATATTTTCTACCACAGGAGTTTGGATTGTGAGGTCAGCTGTTCTTTGAATTTCTATTGGTGAATGGTGTTATTTGAACCATCGTGAAAGGTGTGTTCTCTCAGGCACTACAAACAAGCATTTAACATTTCAATATTTTATTGAAAGGTTCAACTACATAAATTTGTAGGATGCAGCTCTCAACTTCCAGATTAGCACCAAAACAAATGTCTTTATGAATTTAAATCCACTTGAAAATAAAATTCAAACCATTTAAATTTTATATTTACCACTCGTTTTCTGTTAAATGCTAATTCATACCAGGTATAAACATGGTCATTAAAGTCGCATACAATTGTAGTAAGGAGTAACCAAATGCAAAAAAACTTCAGCCTGGTAAATTACAACTACCTTGTTTTTTTCCATTATATGCATATTATTAAAAGTTAAAACGATGTATCCATAGTCATCCTGTTCATCACATCAGGTTAGAAAGCAGAACACCATAAGAAAAGAAAAACATTTCATCACCTTGGGTAGGAGGAGTGTGCATTACAACAGTTTACAACCTAGGGTGGGAGTTTAAGGGTTTTGGGCCTGATCTCTTTTCGTCGTTATCTTGATTCACAAAACCCTTCTCCCTCCTCTTCCACACAGTGGACTGAGGACCTAGGCGGTTCTATACTTCATTGCTTTAAACAACCAGCACTTCTTGCACCGATTAAAAATGAGCATGCTACAACTTGATGAAACCCACCCTTGACTAGAAACCTCTACATTGGAGGTAGTGCTGATGTAAAACAAATATTTTCATGGTAGGTATAAACACAACATAAATGACTGTGGAGGAGAGAAATCAAGCACTCTTTAATAGCTTCATTTAAAGAAATTAAGCTCTGGAAAATTAGTGTTGGGTGCCCACAACCTGGATTAAAAGTACCAATAGAAAAATCACATTATCATCATCAGCTGGGAAGCAGCATCTCCAGGTATGTGCACCCAACAACCTTAACAAGCATATTCAGGAATTGTGGGTAAATGAGCAATCTTGTAGTAGCTGTGCTTCAGCTGTTGTGCTGTTCTACCCGAAATAATCCATCGCAGTCTCTGACCATTTGGCTTCATGCACTTGGTGGTGGCATATTCAACTAGGCACTTAGCAACAACTTCTCGCACACAAACCAGGTCTACATCTTTCACCTAGAAAGCAAAAATTAACCACAACAAAAATTAAGATTCACCAATGGCAGTTTTAAATGACCCACTGTAATCCAAACCTGTATATACCCTTTTCTATAAACTGGTTGCGCAATGCTGTAACTCCACCCCATTTACAACAAAGTAAACATTATTAGTTTGAAGGCAGTAAAAGCTGCATGAAAATGAAAGCTGGAACTCACGCTCAAACTCTCTTGTAGACCATCCAGCTCTCGTTTCAGAGCAGGAACAGCTTCACATTCATGCCGATCCTGGATCTCCAGAGCCAGCAGGGACAGAGCAAGTAGCGAAGGCTGTAGAGACAGGTTTAGTCAAACACTAGAACTTCATAAACTCTAAAAATACATGATTAGTAATAATGGTTTTAAACTAAAAATGGAGAATGGTCCAAAGAGCTTACCTTAATTTTTGTGAAAGTAAAGGAACAATGGCAAGCCTTCAACTTGGCCTCAAGCCTCTCAGTGTTCAGAGTCCTCTTACTGCAAAGGAACATTGATACGTCACAGTAATCTGACACACAATTTAAAGAATTTGTTGGGAGGCGTAATCAAACTGTGGATCAGATTTGAAATGAAATCCATATCTGCTGCAAGTCCAGTTGCTCACCTTTCAGTATCCAACTGTTCTTGAATGCGAAAGTAAAAGAATCGAAGGAAGTGAAGGGCAGTTGGAGCCTTGACCTTCCAGAAGAGCTTTTCCAGAATTATCTTTTCCATCCTCATCATGTCATGGACAGTGAAGCGGTTCTGACTGATCCTGATGAGGTCACTGGCCAAAGGAACATTCCTCTCCTCTTCTGAATTCTTCACGGCAACGTAGAAGCAGCAAAGGCCAACACATGACAGGTGCTTGGGCTGAATCTGAGGAAATCATCCAAACACCGTTAAGACTTGCTTGAGGAAAACCATGATACATATAAAAGGAGGAAAAGAACTGAGGGGTCAACATGGACAACCAATGTTTTTTTTCAAAATCAAAAAAAAGTTCTCACCTTCATCACAGCCAGAAATCGATCTAGAAGATTCACAGCCAGGGAGAATGTCTCTGCACTGAAACCAAAATATTGTGTCAAGGAGAGAAGATCTCTCACTTCAAAATCTCTCAACTTGACGGTCATCCTCAGGCCATTATCCTGAGCAGACTCAATGAGTCGGAGTCCACAGAGTTTGGGCTGATATCGGGCCTCTTTGTCCAGAAGAGCTTTGAGCTGCACTGCAAAGGGCAAAACCCCTGCTCCGGTAACCTTGTCAATCATCTAAAATATAAAAAAAACAAAAATACGAAAGTGCTATTTTATATATAACGCACACATACGTTTGGCATGATGTACAGATTTTGCTCTTATGGAAAGAAAATGTAACTTTGTCAACAAAGTAGCATTCAACTGATCACAATATTAATAACGTGAAATCACAACAATTTGAAATAAAAATTCAGAACTACAGAGTTCTCATCAAAAAAAAATCCTCCACGTGCAGCAATGACAGCTTTGCAGATCCTTGGCATTCTAGCTGTAAGTTTGTAAAAATACTCATGTGACATTTCACCCCCACACTTCCTGTAGCACTTGCCATAGATGTGGCCATCTTGTCGGGCACTTCAAGCACCTTATGCAGAGTTGACACTACGCGATTTTATGACCGATTTTCGCTCGCTGACAGTTTTGTGGAGATCGCCGACAAAAGCCTGAAATCATAGGCAAATTGGAGCTTGCTCCTGTGAGCAACGAACGCAATGTATGAACTATCAAAAGACGCATTGCCGATGTCAGCGAGATATCTAGAATGTTAAATATCTGGACCTGTCTGCGATTCCAAGTCGAGCAATGTGAAATGTGTTTTGACCAAATACAACTGCAGCGTTGACCTACAGCCAATGAGAGGTCAAGAAATGGGGCACGGGAAGTTTCAGTGGGAGGAGTCCTGATGTACCTGCAATAGAACGTCAACTAGCATGGCTGCGGTATCAAGAGAGTCTCATTGGACCGAAGAAATGGAGGAAAAATTTGTGGAACATTGTCAGGAGCACCAGTGCATATTTTGTGTTTCAACTGAACTGTACCACAACCGGGTGGAGAAGGAGAAGCGTTGGAGAGAAACTGCAAATTCTTTTGGACAGTCAAGTAAGCAAATAGGTAGATTTCAGTAGGAGGTACTTTTCATATTTTAACCAATAAAATACATGACGCCTTTAGGCGATTAAAAACCATACGCATCATTCTGAAATTCATAACATATGATCATGCATTTGTTTTCATATCTCATATCACTTTTCGCATGTACCCTGTTGTGAAACAAAATTTGGAGTACAGGTAGAGTCGTCGGGGATTCGTCAATAGTGGAAGGTTTTGTAATGGGTTCACCCATGTCACCGATTCCTCATGCAATTTGAAAACCCTACGACTTAAATGACAAGACAGACAGATGTGTAATATGAACGGTACCACGATCCGGCGTCTTTGAAATTTGCGTAGTGTCTCGGCATTACAGTCTAGCTGATCCCACAAAAGCTCAATGGAGTTCAGATCCATAACACTTTTCTAATTATCTGTTGTCCAATGCCTGTGTTCCTTTGCCCACTCTAACATTTTCTTTTTCGGTTTCAAAAGTTGCTTTTTCTTGCAATTCTTCACATAAGGCCTGCACCCGAGTCTTCTCTTTACTGTTGTAAATGACAATGTTGTTGAGCAGGTAGAATTCAATGTAGCTGTCAGCTGAGGACATGTGAGGTGTCTATTTCTCAAACTAGAAACGCTGATGCATTCATTTACTTAGTTGTACATCTGGCCTTCATCTCGTTCTGTCCTTGTTAGTGCCAGTTCTTTGCTTTTACTGTAGTGTATGAAATCTTAAGTTTTTTTGCAATTTCAAGCATTGTATAACCTTCATTCCCAAAACAATGATGAGTTTCAAGGGAAAGCGGTTTCTTTTTTTTCCTTTTTTTTTTTAACCCAATATTGACCTTAAGAAATGCCAGTCAATTGCATACTGTGGCGACTCAAAAACCAACACAAGACAATGTTAAGCTTAGTTTAACAGACCAAATGCTTTCAACAAGTGATATTCTAGTACCAAATTTGCAATTTAGTATGATTACTCAAGGATAAGGTGTTGGAGCGATGAGTGCTGGAAATGAGGCCTGTCTAGATTTAATAAAAATTACTTTTTTCAAAAGGTGCATCAGTAATATCCGGACTAATACATTGTGATCATTTGAATACCACTTTGGTGAAATAAAATGCCATTTTCCATTTGTTACAAAACAGCAAAATCTGTACATTATTCCAAACTTTTGGCCATGTGTGTGAATGGACATAGATGGACACCCCAGTGAGGGGACCCTCTCCATGTAGAACAAAAAAAAAAGCTTATATAGAGTTACTGTTATGAATGGAGTCCTAATCTCATACCAGTTGTCATGATTATTTTTTTTTTTTTTTTTTTTTTTTTTTAAATACGTTTTAAAATAGTAATTCATTTCTTTAAAAGTAAAACTTTAGGAGGAAAGAAAAATACTGGGGTACACCATCTCCCATCTTATACAATTAAATATATAAAATGTAATAAAAGTATTTGGCTTACCAAAAAAAAAAAAAATTAAAAAAAAAAAAAAAAAAAAAAAAAAAATTTACCATGGCAAAGCTAATTAATTCCCACCAAAATACAAATTATAACAATGGTTTTCACCATAAACGGTTTTAACTTTGTACAAACCACAAACAGAATTTATGCATTTGTCCACATTTAATATTAGAGAACTTTCTTTACGGTTTCAAGGATCTCATGTGGTTGGGGTTTTCAGCAGCAATAATAGCTGTGAAGTTATCATTCAATTAATCAAATCATTCATTCAATATTCTGGGGCAAACAATGTCCAGGTACATTTCTAGATGGGGTATGACAACAAACACAACCCTGTGACAATGTGGGTCTGCTTACATGTCCAGACATGTCCCGGCTTATAAAACAATCGCAAAATGCATCCATATTTTATCCGATTTTAATAAAACTACTACATTTGACAGTTCTCTCTTTATGTTTGTGTAAAGTAAAGCTATCTGTGAGAGGTCTAGATAACGGACACTCTTAAGAGCGACGCTGGTCATGTCCGTTTACTTATACCGCGATTAAGGCCGTTAAACGGTTTTATATTGTGTAAATCGACTCGAACTTGAGTTTGAACTCCATTTACCCTCTAGAATTAATTTCCAATGCATTCTAGTTGAATATTAGCGTAGGAACATTGCGAGGGTTCGGTGTTCTGTCGATTTAAGCTGGTGAACATAACAGGCAAGACCTGTCCACTTCATCAGAAACAGCTAGACTTTGAAAAACCTGAAATTTAACGTAACAAGTACACTGCGTTTATTTACAACATTATGAACCGTAATAATAATAATAATAATAATAATAATAATATGTTTGCTTACCGTGCTTTAGATTTGGTGATGGTATTTTAAGTGGCAAAAATGGACCTTTGAGTTTGACAAATAAAATGCAATATTAAGTTACTAGAAAAAATAAATAAAAGAAAGTTTCAAGTATGTAAGTTTAAAGCAAGTATAACTTCTACGCCTTGCACACCCCAACCCTTGGCGTCAGGCAATGACGCGCTGTTTGCTGCTTTTTTATATGCTCGGAGAAAATCCATGGCCAAGCATGGGATCACCTTATTGGGCAGTGCTGATACGGAGCTCCGTCTATCTCATTTTCCATTGGTTGATGTTTGTTTTGACGTCCTGGCCACACCCTCTGGCACAAAAGAGGCGGAGTTAACTCGACTGACTGCGCTGCTTTGAGATTCAGCAAGGCAGCAAAATAAATGTAATATAATGAGACGGTGCTATAACAATGACACTAAATGTGATATAGGCATCCGAAACACACACTCACATACAAATAAATGTTTAATCAGCCCCATAAAGTGTGTGAAATCTTAATTCCATATAAATCTTCAACTATTTGTGACGCCACCAATGCAGTACAATGGAGTACAATAGACTTACAACTTTTGGTATACAAGAAATAACAGAGCAGATTCAGAAAAGGCTCATGTACTGGAGATTATGATATCCTGCCAGTGTAACTTTCCCCAGAGTGGTCTAGTGGAAACATTTGCTCAGATGATCCCAAACTGAAACCAGCCATATAGTGGTTGTATTAATTGAGTTATCTTGTAAATGTGTTTTACTTCTTCTTTTTTTTTTTTTTTTTTTTGCAAAGCCTAAATATTTAACTAAATTGTAAAATAATTTAAATAAATAATGCAAATGAATCCTTAAACTATTTGTAGTGAGCAATTTTTCTGCCATGTAATTCAGTCAGAGCTTAGAGGCTCAAAGGCTGAAAGAAGGAAATTCTAGCAGTTTTCTACCCTTTGTTGTGTTACACAAATCTAGAAAAATATCTCCCTGGAAGCGTTCCAAAGATAGCCACTGAGCCATAATTTTCAGCAACGTAAAATTTTATGGTAAAGTGGTAAATCGTGTGCCCCCTTCGAAAAGTCAAATGTCCCCATGGATCAATTATCCTGGCTCAGACTCGTTCAGCTTATTCATTCAATTAAAAAACAGCAAAACATTCTTAAGGGAAGTAACACAGATTCAGTTAAGAGTGTTCACGTTCTTTCATTGGGTTACTGAGCTTAAACATTGAGAATAAAATAAACTAGAAAGAGAGAGAAAGCAATACAGAATGAATGTAAAAATGAATGTATTTACAAATATTCACAAAGCAGGTTTATAAACCTTTTATATTACAAAACAATTACAAACCTGTCTACTCATTACTGGAATAACTTTAATGTCCTACAAAAATGGGCTTTCCCTATCAGTGGGCATTTTCAAACCATTGAGATTCCTTACTTTCACTGGAGAGTTTAGAAATGCCCATCCTGTCTGGAAACGCCCACTGATGAGATTCCCGCATTTCATTGGATAGTTTAAAGAAACGCCCATCCTGTTTGGAAACACCCACTGATTTCTACACTGAGATTCCCTAATTTCATAGGAGAGTTTAGAAATGCCCATCTTGTCTGGAAACACCCACTGATTTCTACACTGAGATTCCCTAATTTCATTGGATGGTTTAGAAAAGCCCATCCTGTTTGGAAATGTCCACTGATTTCTACACTGATTCTCTACTTTCACTGGAGAGTTTAGAAATGCCCATCCTGTCTGGAAACGCCCACTGATGAGATTCCCGCATTTCATTGGATAGTTTAAAGAAACGCCCATCCTGTTTGGAAACACCCACTGATTTCTACACTGAGATTCCCTAATTTCATTGGATGGTTTAGAAACGCCCATCCTTTTTGGAAACGCCCACTGATTTCTACACTGAGATTCCCTAATTTCATTGGATGGTTTAGAAAAGCCCATCCTGTTTGGAAACGCCCACTGATTTCTACACTGAGATTCCCTACTTCCATTGGACAGTTTAGAAACACCCATCCCAGTTTGAAAACGCCCACATATTTGAAAACACCAATTACTGTTCTGCAGAGATGAACATGAATCAATTGTTATATACCTGCTTTCTTTTTTTTTTCTTTTTTTTTCTAGTTATCCCCAGGGATGCTTTTAACCCAGTGCCTAGTTACAAAGCTGAGCTTCAGCAAGAATATGTGTTTTATTTTCAGTGTGTGAAGTAGGTCTTGCTTACCCCAGTTAATGGGCTGTGCAGGAAAACCGCATTAAAGGCCATTTGCTTTCAGCCTTTTCACTTGGTAGGATGTTCAAATGTATAAATACATTATACTGCATATCAAGTGTATGGAAAAATGACTATAAGCCCCATTGCTAGTTCTGGGAAGTTAAACAGGCGTGTTTATAGATACAGACTAAATGGGGACACAATTAAGGATGCAGGGCAGATTTGGGGATGCTTAATAGTTTTCTGCTGATTAAATTGATTAAATATCCTTTTTTTTTTCTCAAAATGGTCTTTAATGGTCTATGTTGCCTTGTTTGGGTGGCAATGCAAGCTTACTTACAGTCACAGCTTGAACAGAACACTATACAAGAGTCCTGCTGTTTTGAGCACATGGCCCAATATTGAGATTCATCTGTAGCCATTTTGTGCTGGAAAGCTTGGCAAAATGACATTCAGACTGTAGGTCATGGCTGAACATCTTGGCTGATCTGATTTGACCTGACATTGCACATGGTGAAGGAAACTAAGCAGGTAAATGTGAAACTTGCATCATAACTTTATATGATATCAGCTTGATATTAGTTTATATCATATTAGTTTATATTATACCCCCCCCCATGAACGTATGTATATGTGTGTGTGTATATATATATATATTCCAGTAATGCATCCTATTGTATATAAACAGGGGTTGTATCTACTACAGTACATCCAAACACTACTTGGACAATTCCCAAAACTTTTTGACAAAAACACACAAAGACAGACTTTCATTACATCCAAAAATACATTCTAAGGTACAGAAAATATTAGGTATGTAAAATAACCTGTTATGTATCTGTAATTCTTGCTATTGAAATTTTAAGTTTAACGTTGACATGACCTCAAGACTCAAGCCCAGATTTGAGTTGTACTCAAATATCAGAGGGAATATACCTCATCGCCTTCGGCAACAAAATGTGATCAGCAATGGGCAGAAAACGGCTCTAACAATGTCCAAATGGGAGAAAACAAACTTTCATAAATGCCTCCATTCCTTCTAATTTACATGAGATACCTAGATGACATTTAAAATATGGCATCATTCTATGGAAGGCCAAACGTTTTCCTATTTTTATTGTTATTATTATTATTACCATGCTGCACTCCAAAAGAGCACATAAGATTGACGGGCCCCCTGAGTAAAGTGTCATGCATGCTCTGATCCACACAGCAGGCAGTACCAGCCATTCGCCAAGTGCAGGTCTGCTGTGTCAGCCTCAATCTGTCTCTGTGTCCTCAGCCATGCCAAGATGTCGTCTGCCAAGTTTCTGTAATGTTATGGTATTGGAGCACGCTTATTCCAGGCTCCTCTCCATGGGCATCAGGGGCAAACGGGAGCAGACAACAAGTTCAAATAAAAAAAGCCTTACGAATACTTTCAGAGATGTCAATAGAGAATGGCACATGACAGACATGGAGGGAAAAATTATCTTTGTGTCTCTTTTTTTTTGTTGAAGTTCTTTGGCTGTGCTAAAGAAGCATTGAAGAAACTACCTTCATATTGTTTCAGTAAATTATTTATTCTTTATCTTCCAGGTGAGTCTGCTTCAGCTACTCAGATGTTCTGTTCATAGGATTTCATCCTCTTAATAGGATTTCGTCCTGGGCACAAAGAAAGCGACTCAGTGGCACAGCACATGCTGAGATATTTCCATCAACATACATTCATCACATACCAATAACATGTTGAGTGAGCTTCAAGGAAAGACTACTCCATGATGTATGGAAAAAGTGAGGATGAAAAGTCCCTTTTATAAGTACTAGAGGTTTGATTGTGACACAGATATGTCATCAACAATGCAATGAGCCAAAGATTGCTGAGATGAACTTTAAATACATTTCTGCTGAAGGTTGATCAAGTGCTGTATTTTTCAGAGCATTGATTTGATATGTTTGTTCACATTTCACACACAGTCTTTATCCTGAAGCACGCAATAGCTCTTCCCTTCTTTTTTATTTGTTCATACTGAGCCATCCTAAGACATTAAAGTCTTAAAGCATTAAAAATCAAAGAATATATCTAGTAATGATAAAAAGCCAGAAAATATGACTGCAAAGCATCAAAATAAATATGACATTTCTTACTCTTAGTGTTCCAATGGAAAAACAACTTATCGTAATATTTTACAATGAAGCATACATGTGACATATACATGTTTTAAGTTTTAGATACTATTTATTAAAACCTTCATCCAAATATATAATACTGTAGATATACTCTAGATAGCACAGCACATTTTCCATAACTTCACCATTGCTGAATTAATTCCATCAGATGTCTCATTTCTCATTTGTCTTTTTTGCTCTCTGGTTCCTCCTCCTCATGTGAGCTGACTGGTTCCTTTTCAACTGGATCCTCCTGCAGGATTGTCTTTGGTTCCTCAGTCTTCTCTACCTTTGTGAGTTTCTTGTACTTTTTGAATATCTCATTTAGGTTGAACTCTCGAATGATATTTTCCTGCAAAACACAAACATATAACTCGGGGAATCAGTTATATAACCAACAGAGTCTCGCCACCCTCAATATTAAAATTAGTAGTGGATAAATCAATAAGGGCTTTTTGAAGACTGATTCTTAAAGGAATAATTCATCCAAAAATAAAAATTCTCCAAGCATGGCAGTTGTGTATGACTTACTTTCTTCTGCAGAACACAAATTAAGATGTTTAGAAGAATATCTCAGCTCTGTATGTCCTCACAATGCAAGTGAATGGATGCCAAAAGTTTGAAGCTCCAAAATCTACATAAAAGGAGCACAAAAGTAATCCATATGACTCTAGTGGTTAAATCCATGTGTTCAGGCACGATCTGATAGGTGTGGGTGAGAAACAGATCAATATTCAAGTCTTTTTTTTTCTTTTTTTTCGTAAATTCTCCTCCCTGCCCAGTAGGGGGCGATCTGCATGAAGACTTTGAATCACCAAAAACAGAAGAGCATGTCAAAGTGCAAGTAAAAGTTGCGATTGACTGAGCAGGGAGGAGAATTTATAGTAAAAAAAAAAAAAAAAAGAAACTAAATATTGATCTGTTTCTCACCCACACCTATCATATCACTTCTGAAGACATAGATTTAACCACGTCTGGAGTACTTTTTATGTTGCCTTTATGTGGATTTTGGCACTTCAAAATATTGGCACAGATTCACTTGGATTCTATGGACCTACAGAGCCAAAATATTCTTCTAAAAATCTCTATTTGTGTTCAGCAGAAGAAAAAAAGTCATACACATCTGGAATGGCATGAGGGTGGGTAAATGATGAGAGAATTTACATTTGTGGGTGAACTATCCCTTTAAACTTACATTTGAAGAATGACCAATTGCTTTGTAGGTCTTAATAGGGTTTAATTTTTTAAACATATACCTCTGTGAAAGTCCAGGCAACGGCTCTTCCCTTCATGTCCACTTGAGGGCGACGCATAACCTCTCGTCCACCCTGTAGCAGCAGCAGGGAGGGCAGCTGTTTGGAGAGTGGGGAGGGGCTTACCCTATACCTGTAAAGAGAGGACAGGACAATCAGGTCTGTCAATCAGAAAAGTTAAATATAACTACTAATAGTTATAAAATAAAAAAAAAAAGCTTACTAAAATTTGAGCATGAAGAGTTTTGGAAGAATAAAGTTTATGTTTTACCTCTCTCCTACTGCTCCATAATGTCCAATGTCCACTTTCCCAAATTTGAGGCCTAAGCAGTTATACCTGGTGATGAACAGTCAAAGTTACTAACCAAGAAGCAGTGTGAGAGCACAAGTGTGTGGTGTACGTGGCTTACTTAAGTGACAGGTCAGCAAAAATGGGGGCAAATGACTGACACTCTGGAGACCAGTTGGCATAAAACTCAACAATCCATGTCACTCGACTGTCTCCCTCCAGTTCTTCCTGAAATTAATACAGAATTGTGTGCATTATTATTTAGTTTAGTTTATATAAGAAGATTGCAGTTTTAATCCATGATATAACGTCACATTAAAATAAATACTTTTTGTAACATTTGTATGTGTTCTGACTTGATGCAGCTATAATGCTATTCTGCCTTTAATATGGAATAAGAACATAAGATTTTGGGAAAGATGATATTGTCTGAATTATACTCACATCTATGGTTGTGTCACTGAAGTATTTGATGTACTCAGGGCCCATGTAGATTGGTGGTTTACATGCAATCAGGAACACTGAGTTGAGAAGGTGTAGTAACATAAGAATACATGCATCTGCAGTATGACTTCATTTTTTACATATTATGTAACGAATCACAAATGTATGGCTTTATTTACCCACACACAGTGTAAGGTAGAGAAGGCCAAGTCTCAGGTCTACTCGAAAGAACAACACCACATTAGCCACCTTACTGAAGAGAAATATATTCCCAATATGTTGCTCCAGAGTTACTAGAGAGAGCAAAAAATGCCATTCAAATCTACAGATTAGCAGTAGCAACATTGATAATTAAAGTTAATATGATTCTGCTCAAACAAGGTTTATGATGTCACATATTTACAGCTTGAAGATGTGCAGCATGTGTGTGACTGCATCTTTGGTAAAAGTAAACTTACTCGCTCTTCGATTCTTCATCATGACAATTGCACTAAGAAACATTAAAATCTCCACCTCCCTCTGCACAGAACAAACATATATGTTATTATGAATACATATATACAGTATATAGAAAAATGTGATTCTATAAATATAATTCAAATTAGATATTGAATCGATTATAATATTAATATAAATAATATATATAATATATTATATTAATATTACGCCAATCAATTTATAAAACTACCTATTATTAATAAATAAAAAAGTACTTTTTGAATACTACATTAATTACTGCATAGTTTGTTGAGAGAAACAATTTCTACTATTTTGTAATTATAGAAAATGTAAAATAATTCTGATTCGAATTAAAATAATATAAATGAGGCCCTTTTAAAAACACACACACACACACTTTTTAATAAATTCCCTTAAGTCAAGCAAGGGAGCCTGTTCAGTCTCTATGCCTGGAGAGTCACTAACCCAGTCAAAGGCGCATGAGTTGGCGTCCTCTCTTTGGGACGGTAAATGCTCGCACAGTCCTGGGCAGCACCGGACGGCTGGAAAGGCCAGCGTCATGAGCAATGAAAGGAAATAATAGGGTCGAAAGAACCATTTATAAATCTGCGGAAGATGGTATAAAGTGGTAAACAGCCCTGTAATTAAACCCATTGCTACAGACTTCGTGAAGACTGTCTTCCATGTGGCAAATTCAAGAAAAGGGAAGAGTTTAAATAGAACATGAACAGCTGTGGGGTGAGTGAGTGAGTGGCAAACCCGTAACGTGAACCCGTCAGAAACGCACTTCGAGAAAACGCTTTGAGCTGCTGGCTGTCCGTAGTGTGTCGAGAACTTTTGGCGGGGTATTTTGTAAACATCGACAGTTCAGAAACATGGAGGAGTCTGAGAAGAACAGTGAATCGGTTTCCGTAAAAAATGATGTGGATAAAGTCGGTGACAGTGGTGAAGTTTCATCACGAGCATCAACTCGCCGCAATGACGCGGTTAAATCATCTCAGTCGAAGCCCAGACTCAAACTGTTTAAAAAGGTGACGGAAAAAAGTCTGCAATGGCTAGTGGAGAACGCAAGGTAGCTCTTAAAAGTTCCGTTTTCCAATATATAGTCTATTTAAATGTGTTACCTCTTTTGTATAAATATTTACTTAGTTATTACTTCATTTAAAAGTAACTCTAAACTTAAAACTAAGTAATTACATGTTATGTCAGTTTCGACAGGTTTTCCCACTACCTCCAGCCGCTGTCAACGCAAAACCCCCAGCTGACTGAAGCCATGCACAAACAGTTCGTCAACCAACTACAGACATTAGTACAGGTAATTTATGGGTGAATCTAATGAATTCCGGCAGGAATATGTCCTGGTCATATTTAACCTAAAAATCAAATTACTGTATAAAGGTAAGACATCTAGAGCTTTTACAGTAATGACAGTTTGGGTGAAACGTACTTTCTCTACAGAATGGGAAAATGTTTTGGTCAGAATTGATCTTTAATGATTTTTAGATATTTTTTCAGGAAAAAAATACCTAAAATTATTATCAAGAATACGATTTTTACTCTAATATCAAAGAAATTATGATCAAATGTGAATTTTCTTGATAACAAAATATGATCGTGCCTGGTAACGTGCATGTGAAATGTCTAGAAGTAGCGTTTTAGCTTTTAAAACTGACAATTTACACAAGGTTTATTTCTATTACTCCTCTGTCTTTGTATGAATGTAACCCATAATAAGAAAGGGTTTCACTGCTGTTCAAATGCACTTTGGATCGCATCATTTATATGTATATATGTTTTCCATCTGAAAGGACTAAATGAGACAAATGACAATAAAATGCAAAGTAATCTCTTCAGTAATTAAAATACTTTTTGAATGTAACTATTCTAAATACCAATTATTTAAATTGTAACTGTAGTGGAATACAGTTATATTTTAAATACATAATCCTGTAATACATGTATTCTGTTACTCCCCAACCCTGTGTGTGTGTGTGTGTGTGTACACACATATATACATACATATCTAAAAACAGATGCACAAACTGGTAAATGAAATGCTCCTTTAGAAATTCAACAGTTTAATAGAACAGAAAGCTACTTTTGTTACAGCAGTAGTGTATTTGTGTACAGCTTTTAGCAGTGAATGTGATGCATGTGTGTCAATGATGATGTGTGTGTAGAAAGAAATTGCCAGTGTTATTGAGGAAGGAGACCTGCAAGTGAAGCTGGATGAGTTGGACAATCTGGAGGAGCTTGCTAAAGACACATCAGAACCTGCATGGTGAGGATATGAGGTTCTTTAAAATTAGGTCAAATATGCAGAATGCTATTAGGCCAATATTCTGTATGATGATATATTCTGACAGCCCAGTTCACTTTATTTCTTGAATGTTCTTTGGTAAAGTACTACACTATGTTCTTCTACATTGTGTTTATTAGCCCAACTAGACTAATAGATTTGGATGAGTGCACTATTTGTGTCATTTTTGTTTTATTGTATCATGCTCTAAAACTAATGTGTACCACTATCTATCTCTCTCTTTCCCCTACATACAAACTATATGATTTTTTTTTGCATTGTTTTGGTATCTTGGATGTTTAATCTTAATGCGTCTGTCTATTTTTGTTTTAGGCGGCCAAGTGGAATTCCAGAGCAGGATGTGTGTAGTGATTTAGTGACATGTTATAAGAAACAGGAGGAATACATGCGTCTACAGCTGAAGAAACTCCAGAAGGAGAACACTGCACTTGCTCAGAGAGTACAAGCTGGCCGAGAGACTATCACCCAAACAGAACAGCGCATTTCCACAGCAGTAGAAGAATGGAGGGTGAGAGCGAGAGAGATTATTTGATTGATACATTTCTTTGCCACATCTTAGCACAAACTTAACAATTGCTCTGTTTCTGCATACACAGGGTTCTCTTGAGGATCTGGAAGCATTTGTCTTGACTCTTTCCTCTTCTGAAAACTTTGATTCGGTGTGACATCTGTGGACTAAGGAACATTTTTGAACTTTTTGATGTCATTGTTCATTTGTATGTTTTTTTTTGTTTTTGTTTTTTTTGTTATTCTATCCCACTAGTATGTGTACTCTGTTTCGTTCCTTGCACTTTCTTAACAGTGTTGTGTCATGGTATATTTATCTCAGTTTAGAGAATAAATAAACAAAAATACAAGTGTCATCTTTGTTGTATAAGAGAGAACCATTTCTATGAGATGTTATGCTATTTTACATAGACATTTGACATGGCAACCATAGTTTCCACACAAATACCATATACACTGGCAGCCAAAAGTTTGTGATAATGTTCAGATTTTGCTGTTATGGAAGGAAATTTGTACTTTTATTCACAAAAGTGGAATTCAGCTGATCACAATGTGTGAAAAATTACTATTACAATTTTAAAGAAATCCTCCACATGCAGCATTGACATCTTTGCAGATCCTTGGCATTCTAGCTGTCAGTTACTCTGGTGACATTTCACCCCACACTTCCTGTAGCACTTACCATAGATGTGGCTGTCTTGTCGGGCACCTCTCACGTACCTTACAGTCTAGCTGATCCCACAAACGCTCAATGGGTTTAAGATCCATAACACTTTTCCAATTATCTGTTGTCCAATTTCTGTGTTTCTTTGCCCACTCTAACCTTTTATTTTTGTTTTTCTGTTTCAAAAGTGTTTTTCTGTTTCTTTGCCATTCTTCCATAAGGCCTGAAACCCTGAGTCTTCTCTTTACTGTTGTACATGAAACTGGTGTTGAGCAGGTAGCACAAGACAATGTTAAACTTAGCTTAATGGACCATATAGCTTTCAACTGTGTTTGATATAATGGCAAGAGTTTCTAGTACCAGCTTAGCATGATTACTCAAGGATATGATGTTGGCGTGATTGCAGCTAGAAATGGGACCTGTCTAGATTTTATGGAAAATTTATTTTTTCAAATAGTGATTGTGCAGTTTTTTTACATCAGTAATGTCCTGACTATACTTCCAGGTCAGTTGAATGTCACTTTGGTACCAATTTCCTTCAGAAATAGCTAAATCTGTACATTATTCCAAACTAGGCCGCCAGTATAGTTACTGCTGTAAAAATCTTAAACAAATATGGGATCTCCTTTAAACAGTGAAAGAACGTATGATTTTTCCTTCCGAATCATTTTGTTTCATTTCACTTTAAATTTGATGACTAATATCAAGATACTCTTATTTTATAATAACAATAACTACCTATTTTATTGTGAATGGGAATTACCGTAATAATTGAAATGCACGTTTGATCGAATCGTTACGGTACCGCCACTAATGTTGACGAATTAGATGGACACTTGAACACAAAACAAAAAGCGTGTTACCGTCTGTTATAGATTGGTTTCAAAGATATGACGGAAATATATTCAACTTTATTCGGACAAAATGACACGCAACCTCCATCGGGACCGGCAGCTTTGGGGTTTGCGACCGGGAAGCCTCCGCCGCCAAACCAAACGCCTGCGTCGGCACAGATTCCAGCACAACACGGGGATGACGGGCCTACACTGCGAAAACCTGGAGCCATGAATGAACCCTTTTATTTATTACGAGAACTGCCTGGTAAATATAGTTATTTGAGGGGAAATGTATAGTGGGCATAATAGAGCTCCTAAGTGACATTTATAATGGTATGTAATATGAAAAGTGCATTTGGACGAGCTTTACTGTGTTTGTTTTGATCCAGTTGGAAACGACCTGACGGGAAACACAAACCTCATCACGCATTATAACCTGGAACATGCGTATAATAAATTCTGTGGCAAGAAAGTGAAGGAGAAGCTGAGCAACTTTTTACCAGAGTTACCAGGTAACTTTATCAAAGAAAAGTAAAATATCATTTGAATTTCTTTTTTTTTATGTATCTGTAAAATGTTATAACTTCAGCTGGCTTGCAAAAGGAAAATACACAAAATGTATTTACTCCTGCATTCAAGTTGTCCCACTTCGTTTTGACCACTGCTATCAAGGTTCAAAGGGTCCAACCTTTAATTTCGCTTTATAGTATTTGTCCGTTTTGAATCTTGAAAGCTCCTGCTCACTATACATTGTTATTCTAAGGAACAGAGCTGCTTAAAATATCTATTTTTATGTTCCAAGAAAAGGTAACAGCATATGGGTTTTGTACAACAAAAGGGTGTGGAAACGACTGAGTAAAAGTGCATTTTCCATTTTTGGGTGAACTACTTTAACTGGTTGCTAATTTGTTGAGCACAGACCTGACGACATATTTGAAATAAAATGGTCTCTTTTAAAAGAAGACACTCTGGAGATGCTGTACAAAATTCAGAATGAAAGACAATTACGTTATTTAGAAAATCCTTATTAATTAATTATTACCTAATACTATTTGCACTAAAAGTATATGACACTATCCTTGTCACAACCTAAAAACTCAATTGAAGCCTCAAGTCACAGGTCTTACCATGATCTCGTTCTAATCTGAGGGTGATAATGCGCTACTTTGTTTTATCAATCATTTTCTTAGACAATGTGAATTTTCTAAAAAGTTCCTTCAAAATCTTGCCAGATAACCACATTCATTCAATTCCTTTACAAAATTGAATGTTGAAACCTGAATCACGTACTGGACATTGACATTTTCAATTTAAACCGGCGAATTTCGCAAAATGGAGTTTATATGCCAATAGTTTGGCATATTTAGATAGAGACTTACATCTCACATGACACAAACACTCTTAATCTGAACTGCTTGTTGATGTGTGGCGCTGGAATAATCCATGAGGTTCCCATTTGGGTTTTTAAACTTGAGTCCCGCCATCTCAAATGACATTGACGATCGGTGTTAGGCTACTGTGAATGGTAAAAATTAAACATTTAAACCTTTATGTTATTCCTGCAACAACTTAATGACAATTATACAGCAGCACATAATGGACTGCAGCAGCACAATTTGGCCATATCTGATTATTGGGGGGACTTGTCCCCCTTAATGTATATTGCGGTTACAGCCCTGCTGTGAGCACTTAAAGTTTATAGTGATATTACAGGTTTTGAACTCCTTGAGATGTGCCCTCCTTTCAGGTATGATAGACTGTCCGGGTGTTCAGGACGGCAGTTCTCTGCGCTCTCTCATTGAAAAACCTCCAGTCTGTGGAAACTCCTTCAGCCCACTGACAGGCGCTCTACTCACTGGATTTAGACTGCACACTGGCCCGGTACATCGATGAACAGTTTGACTGATCTCTTGACACAGTGGCTGTGTCTCGAACCTTGTGAGCTATCTACAGATAGGGTTTTGGACTAAAAATGCACATGATGCCCAAAAATGCTGTGTAGTTATGCAGCTCACTAGGTTTTGAGACATAGCCAGTGAATGGTCTGAAATGGCATTATATCAGTGGTTCTTAACTGGTCTTACTTCATGATTTTACATAAGGCATCAAGTGGTGGCACCACATGGTACTAAATTGTTCTTGAATTAAAACATGACATTTATTAAAGGGATTGTTCAACCAAAAATGAAAATTCTCATCATTTACTCACCCGCATACAATCCCAGATGTGTATGACTGTTTCTTCTGCAGGACACAAATTAAGATCTCTATAGGTCTATACAGTACAAGTAAAAACCAAATATTATTTAAAAGCATCATACAAGTAATCCATCCCTGATAGCACACGTACATCTCCAAGATGTCTATTAGATGTGTGTGTTTACATCTGGAAGACATAAATTTTACATTGTTTGCTCATCTGCAATATGTCTGTTAGACGTATTGTATCCGTTTCCTCTCAGATGTCTATTAGACATTCAGCTGATGTCTTTGAGAAGTTTTAAAATGTTAATGTTATAGATCTGATCTTTTTAAGATGTTTAGCAGATGTTTATTAGATTGTGACACTTTCGAGATCAAAAGATCTAAAACAGACATCTTGGGGACGTATGTGTGCTTTCTGGGATACGACTTGAGTGGTTTAATCCTTGACTTCTGAAGCGATCCAATCGGTTTTTGGTGCAAAAAAATACAAAATATAGCTCCTTTTTCACTATACATTGCCATTGCAGTCTCTAGGCACGATCATGATTTCAAGTTTGATTACACTTCCTAGTGCTTTAAGCATGCACAGAGCGTTAGATGCTGCTAAAGGAAGTGTAATCGAGCTTTAAAATCATGATCGCCAAGGACTCTGCTTCCAAGATTTATCGTGGAAAAAGAACTATATTTCGGTCTGTTCTAACCCAAATCCGATCAGATTGCTTCAGAAGACACGGATTAAACCACTGGAGCCGTATGGATTACATTTATGCTGACTTTGTGATATTTGGATCTTCAGAGTTCTGGTCACCATTAACTTGCATTGTATGAACCTACAGAGCTGAAATATTCATCTAAAAATCTGTGCTTGTGTTCAGCAGAAGAAAGAAAGTCATACACATCTGGGTTAGCATGAGGTTGAGTTAATAATAAGATCATTTTCATTTGGGTGAATTATCCCTTTAATACTTGATTATAAGAATATATTAGTTGCATTTTATTATTTGCTTTTAGCATTGTTTTTTCCGTGCTATCTGCAGTGCAATCAGAACAAAATAGTAACACATTTTGGGGTAGGGACCCCCAGTTTAGAGCCACTTCTTCAGACCATCTTCTCAAAGCTTCATATTTATAGTGCTTGTGTGTTTTCTAGCTCCCAGAGCAATACAGACTGATGCACATACAGCCACCAAAGAAAAAGAGCAAACACAAACACAGGCATCATCGACCTCAGGATCCATTACCACCAGGTAACCACCAAAACCTTACCACATGCTGATAGTCTCTGCACACACGTACACTTGACGGACTGTAACCTGTTTTTGTCTGTGCAGAGACCCCTTCAGACTCTGACCCCAAGAAGAAGAAGAAAAAGAGGGATGACGACCCTGATCGTAAGAAGAAAAAGAAAGACAAGAAGAAAAAAAAGGTGATTGACTCGGCTAAAGTGAAGCAGAACTTCAGACACACAATTATGAGAGAGGAGCACAGCATTTGAAAACATTTTACAAGCACTGTCCAAAAAATACACACAAAAATGCACATTCTTATTCCTGATTTCTCACATTTTGACTAGGAGTGTAAAGACTGGGCCTTAGTGGACAGACTGATCTATATTAATTATGTTTTGTATTCTTATCTGGCTGCTGGTTATGGCCTATTTTTATCATAGGTCAGTCGCTGTAATTACAATTATAGAAATAATTTCAATGGCATGCACACCAATCAAAAAGCCACACACACACACACCATTCCTTCTGACCCTGTAAAATAATTTACCCAATATACAAATGCCTAGATATACCTAATAATTTCAATCTGAACTGTAGCTTTGATCTTTCTGTACTTGATCTCATGCATTTGAAACAGTTTCTCTGTACTAAGGTTTCTCTTTACCCTATTTTTTTTTTTCTTCTCAGAATCGACACAGTCCTGATCATCCTGGTTTAACTGGCTTTCAACCCAACAGCAACAGCCTGAGATAGAACGATTTGTGCATATGTTTGCAAGTGTGTGCATGTGAGAAAGAATGTGACAGTGTTCGAGACCCTTATATGGACCAGTGTGAGTTTGATGTTTACAAAGACCGCTTGTTAATGATTTCTGTAATTTCTTCCTGGAACAAATAAACTTTGGTTACTCATTATGTTTCACATTTGCTCATTTTGTCCTATACTATGAGTGGCACCATTGCATTGTTTAAGTGAGACTTTATGACAGATTCCGGGTTCAATTTAAATTAAGCTCAATCGCCAGCATGGAAGTGAATGTAGCCAATGTTTGGAAGGTTTAAATGCAGAAATGTGAAGCATATAATTTGATCAAATATCTTACATTAATGTTGTTTAAATGGTCATTTTTAGTAATTTTCTGGTTTGGTGATATTACATCGTCATGGCAAATTTTGCTATAACTTTATAGAGAAAAGGTTAGAAAGGGATTTTATCAGACTAAAATAATGTTTACATGAATATTGTTTATTTCATGTGGCTATACTTGATAAGTTTAAAGTTAAAAAAATTGGTCCTCATTCACTCCCGTTGTAAGTGCCTCACTGTAACCGTGCATTTTCTTTTTAAAGAAATGGAGGGGCAAATCAAAATACATTTTTGTTGTAATCAATTTTATTTTACAAATGCTGTTGATTGAGCTTAATTTGTATTGAACCCAGAACATTCCTTTAACAAAAAATGTCTGGTAACAAAATTGGGAGTCCTAAATGTATGGTTCCTATAGTCAAATAGACAACCTGGAAATACCACTGTAAAATTGTAATTTACTTGCCTGTAAAATTTGTAATTGTTTAATTAATTTGCTAGTTACTCAGCTCTAAAATGTTTCAATGGCTAGAAATCGATCTTTGTGCAATCTGTAAAAAATATTTTATGATTATCCAGTAATCATAAACGTAAGGAAAAACTTTTAATAACACTGCATATTTCAGGCTTATTACTTAATTAATAAAATAAATGAATGGCTTACACAGTATGGTAGCCTTATCACATTTTGGTATGAAAGGATGGATGTACAGTATGGCAAATGTTGAGAAAGATGCATTAATCTTAGTCAGACAGAAGGTGGCAGTGTTTAACAAAGACTGCATAAGAGAGCTTTGAAGTAGCTAAATCAAGATTAAAATTACTGCTCTAAAAGTGAGTTTCATAATGCAAAATGCCAATTAGCCATATCATATATTTATGATAAAGAAGTTTGTTTTCTTAACAACAAACAGTGTTCCATAGAAGCCACATAACCAGTATTATTAGTGAAGTGCACTGATTCTGACTGGGTACACTCACTGACATATATAAGTGGGTACACAACACCAACGCACGCTCAGTGGTGTGAAACATTCACAGTGCAATTGATAAAAGACTTAAAGTAGTCATTCTGACTATTTTTTTTAAAGGAGAAACTAACAAATAGCACAATGAGAACAATGACATAACACTAGATAATTGCTAGATACATTTCTACAGTTGCAGACTCCATGTTTGTTCTACTGTGACTCTGGACTGGCCCCCAAAACAGAAGTAAACCATTTGGAATATACAATATATGCATCATTAATTTATTTATTTTTTCCAGAATTTCAAGACAATCTTGTACTCGTACATGGATGCTCTATTTCTGTCACATATTTGTGTCTCCAAAAGTCCCATGGCTTTATTGTGTCCCATCTCCAAGAAGACCACATGGCTGTGGTTTCCCGCATATTCTGCAACCAGTGGGATTTTACATTCAGACATTTTGTTCATAACACAAGGCACTAGTTTCACACAAAAAAGCTACAAGTAGAACAAAAACTGATGCTGTACGTGTTTGTCATCGCTTCTTGAAGGCACCCAAAAGCCTTTAAAAAGCCCTTGCTATCACACAGCACAAGCATTCACTTATTGCAATAAAGTAAATATCATGAACACACACCACTGTATTTACAGAGTACAACAACTTTCAAGCTTGTACACATTAGATTATGATAGTAACACAGTAACAGCAGTAAAAACACAAAAATACATTTCCTTTTCAGTGCCTAAATGAGACTAAAATGAAAATGAATAAATGGAAGAAAATTCTTCAAATACACAAAAATCATTTCTTTTGGCCTTTTAAAATGTAACTTTCAAATATAATACATCTGAGGCTATGTTTGTAGAGCAGAATAAAATAATGCATTTTTAAAAACCTCCATCTGTCTTTGGTATTAGCTGAAATTATTTGGTTGATTGTTCCTCAAGTTTTCAAATCATGGGTCAAAAAGATAAAAAACACAATATGATAAAGAATACTCAACACAGTTCTCTTTGGTGAAGAACAGAAACTGAACAGATGCATCCACTGGTCTGTTTGATTGTCAGTTAGGTAGTTCCTGTCCATGAGTTACAGCCAATGGGTGTGCATCTCAATAAATATCTTTCACGTGGAAGCATTGCTTACTTTTGATAGTCAAGTTTTGAGTGTTTCTAAACAAAATATTCATATTCTGAATTTAAAGTTGATTGACATCAAGGCAATACTGATCTGATGCCAGCTGATTCCAACCATCAACTGAATGTCTCATAACAAAAACTGAAGTTTTTTTGTGCTCAGTGAGAATGTCAGAAATGGCAGTTTGTGAGAATAGCACATCTAACTTTGAGTTTGCTGATGTTCCTGTTGAAATGTGAAAAGTCCAGGGACAGTCCTGTGTTATTTTTTTATTAAATTATGCTTCCTGGGGCACATGACCGTTGCTATGTCTGTTGGCAAAAGACTGGTTTAGAGCTTGATTCTCAACTGAAGTCTGGCCATTAGCTTTTCCTTTTGCCCTCTGCTGCAGAAGTTGTCTGCGATGGTAGAACAGGTATCCCGGCAACAGGAAACCAGAAAACGAGAGGATCAATAGTCCCCAGTTGATCTGATTGGTTTGAGGAGAAAATAAAGTTAGTATCTACATTTCATGATTGTTATTAGTCTTTATAACATAAACTCTGTCCCAAAATTTAGAGAGCTGACTTGCTGTCTGTTGCCTACATAGGCAGCTGCCATCCAACTGAAATAAAATCTTGTAAGATAATCATTTGGATCGAGTGTATGTGGCACACAAAATGGTGTTACTCAAGTGAAGCAAACAAGAGACGTGACTCAAAACGTATTCATTTTCAAATAGTGTTTTATATTAACATGTTCCCAAGCTAACAACACAATACTCTAATACTCTTGCCTAATTTAAGCAATGGAAAAGCAGAACATTAGTTCGTTTTTGTCCTGGAGAAAACAAAATCGCCCTAGACGAATAAAGCCTGCGTTTATACTTCACGCATTTTGTTTTAAAAATTAGTTCATAGAGGAAAATAAATAAATAAAGAACTGCATTTATACTGCTTGTGGCAGCATTTAAAAATTTGTAGAGAGAAAAAAATCAAGAACTGCAGTTATACTACATGCACCGTAGTTTTTAAATTACTTAATTGAGAAAAATATATAAAGAACTTTGCATTTATACTATGTGCAGGGTAATTTTAAAATTAATTTGTAAAGGAAAAAAAAAATGTACTTATACTATGTGCGGCATTGTTTTGCATTGACAATAAAGAAATAAAGAATGTGCATTTCATTATCTTTTTTAGGTAAATTAAATAGCATGTTCACCTAGTAAGTATAAATTAGCTTTAAAAGCCTAAAAATACATACAGTATAGGTCACAAATATTGGGAAATTTGTATTTTATTTTACTAGATTGAACTACTTTTATTGATTCATTAAAAATGTGTAAAATGGAAAATAAAGAATGTGTATTTCATTATATATTTAGGAAAAAAAAAAATCTGGGTTTCAGTAATGCACTTACAATGGAAGTGAATAGCGGCCAATTTCTGAACGTTGAAATACTCACTTATATATATTTTTATTTACATTAAATAAGTTTTATCAGCTAAGTAATTCATAAAATACATATTTTAAGTATATATACTTCTAGTCAACATTATCTAAACTTCTATGCCATACTGGATGATTTCTGACCACATCAGCAATGCATTGTTGCCTTCTCCATGAAGGACACATGCTTAGAATCCTTAGCTATGCTAATGTGCATAGACACTTGAAATTTGGCCAAACAAGGTATGATGAAGGCAGCATAGCGTTGCTCTCTACCTTTTGGAACAGCATTTTTGCCTTAAAATGCCATCATTAGATACTCTAATTCTGGAAACCCCTTTAAAATACAGTATGATGAGAAAAACTGCTGTGGTTCTCACCCAGTAAGCATCCCCTTTTAGATGTCCCAACATAACCATAAAGAGGGGCTGTTGTAAAAGAGCCACCACAGCACTAATCATGGACTGCAGCCCGGTAAGAGTGCCGAAGTGTTTGGATGGGTACCTGTGAGAGAGTAATAGACAAAGACAACAGAAAGATAGAGAGAAGTCATTTTATTTGTCTAAAGCTTAAAATCGTTTGCAGGTTTGTTTTGTGATTGTAATGAAACATTTTGGCACAATTTACATGACAAAATGAGTGTGTGTGCTGTTATTGAGGCATCAGGGTGATTTCCCTGGTTGGCTGGGGGATGCTAATGCATGTCAATGAATTTGCTACATAACATCTACTGTGGTGAGTTAGTTTTCTTACAAACAGGATAAACCTGATCCTCAGGCAGATATGTAGTTTAAAGTCTATTCTTATAAAATGTAGAATGGAGTAACAGACAAGTACATACTTGCCAGTGATTTTAACCAACACTTGAAATAAGAGAAGTATTTGAAGACGGGTGTGTTTATGCACATTCACTTACACAGCAGCATACAGGCCTCCACAACATGAGTGAATGAAACCTCGCACCATTGTATGCAAAATAAACGTCAGAATCTAGACAAAGAAAAAGAATGAGTTATAATAACACTCTCATGGTTATAAGCCAACTGCAAGCAATGCCGAGTGGACACTACACGACTCAAGCTCAGCACAAATAACAAGCAAGGTATCGGGTAACAGGAGACAAAAATACAAAATAAAACAAAAACACCCACATCTCCCTACTCGCTGTTTTCAGTTGTTTTTTAATTATTTTTTCTTTTGCAAATGGTGCCAATAAGCGCAAATATAACGTAGCGTGCAGATTCAAAGGGAAATATGCATATGGAACATTTTAAAAAGCAAATTCATGAACGTACACAAAAGGGAAACAGATATGAGCAGCGTGCACACTAGAAGCTCAGTTACAGGTACTGCACTAAAATAACTCCGAATTCTGCTCTAAACGTCATGTTTGCGAATAATTAAGAGAAGCCGTGTGCTGGTTTTTAGCACTTTTTTTCTCGTCTTTTACTATTTTATGCTTTATTATCATTCTGTAATACGTAATGACATAATGACTGATGTATGTCCTCATGAAATCAGAGACTGTCAGGTGTAACGGTGATGTGCCTCGCTTGTTCATTTGTGATCACCCAAAATGCATCTTAATTACTGTACCAGTGTACACGTGGCCTCAGTCTGGGACAAATTACTTACAGTAATTACAATAATGGATCTAATCGATGAGGTTTTTACCTGTAGAGGAAGGTTGTCTATGAGTGAGAGGATTCCAAAAAGAACAAGCAGCATGTTTGTGAAGACGAAGGCTCTCATGGCATTGGTCAGTTTCTGAATCTTTCTATCACGCTTTGGCAAGGCGACAGCTCTGCTGGAGAGAAGAAGTGAAGGTCTTTGGAATGTCTTTTCTTGAGCATTCAAGAGATCGCTGTCCTTGCTTCTTTTCACATCTTAACAACTGTATTTCTGTATTCTAATTTTGTATATAAAATGATACCGTGACCAAAGAAAGTCAATTTCTTACTCTTTCTCTCCCTCCACTGTGTTCTGAACCACTTCACACTCCTTCATCTTCCAGTCCATGATGTATCCGATCAGAGGGCAGGTGACCAGACACAAGAGCTGCAGCGTGCCAAAGATGGACGAGTAGAAACTCACTGGAATTTACATGGACACCATCAATACATGTTTACAGATTTATCATGCTCAGATACATACATCTGAAACACATGCAAATCAATTCACAAATACATTCATTAACAAACATTAAAAAACCCATATAGTATATGTAATTTCTCACCTTTCTCCTCTGCTTCTAGCTCCAGTTCTTCAGAGACTAAACAAGACAGAGTCTTTATTAGTTTAACTCAAATCAAAGCAGAAGGCCAGTGGAATCAAACACAGTGATCATTTGTAATCACTTACGATGTTTCTCTCCGTGGGTGACCAGAAACTCGAGCATCTTGTTCATGGCTCCCATAAAGAAGATGATTCTCAACTGAGTCATTCCCATGGTGATCAAACTCCATAGGAAGATGGGAGAAAACACGGAACGACGGAACGGGACAGAGGCTGAGGGAGAGAATACATGGGTTTGTATGTCATATTTCAGAAGCTTGGTCTTTACATCAGGAATATGAAACTTTAGAATCAGAAATTCTTCTTTTCATTTACAATTCACACCATTGGAGCCATTTTTATTTACAGTACGTTTTATCTCAAAATATATCACTTTGTCTCAAAAGTCTTACACTGTGTTTCCTGACCAACAGTAGGCAGTTTATCTATTGAGCTTTTCAGTTCTTCTGTCGTTTCTTCAACCGAATTCAATTTGTGGTTTTCACTTGAACGCTTTTTTTCCCTAAAAGATGGTTGGAAACGCAAGGAATAAGGACTTATTATTCATGGATTAAAGACTGTTTCCATGCGATTAACAATTTCAGTTTCATTGATACCCTTTCACCGGGGTTGAAGGAATAGTTTCATGGAAGAAAGAAAGTCATAAAGTTTTGGAATGACATTAGGGTGAGTAAATGTTACCAACATCTCGATTTCTTCTGGAGTTGCAAACCCCTCTGCTGGCCAGTTCAGGAAACAGTTGAGGAAAACCAGACCCGCAAGGCCCGCCCACATCCACATGATAACTGTAAATGACACTCCAGCATCATATATCAGCTGGAGAAAGACAGAGACACAAAGAGGACATGTAATATTAATGAGTTATTACATTTATATAATATGCATGAATGGTGGAAAAGTCAACAGAGTCAATTTGCTTGTCTGGTTGAAGCTATTAGTTTATTTTGCCACATGTTTTAATACCTTTAATCGTATTTATAATATTTAGTAGGAAATAATGTTGAACAGGACTTGATTTATCCATTAGGATCTCGTTTAAATGTTAAAAGCCGGCTATTTATATAAAAAAATATACATGTTTCACATTGTTGGTCATAAGTTCAGATCAGGTGACAAGGATTCACCTCCATTTAAACCATTCTGTTGCGATTCTCTTTGTTTCTCTGCCAGACACTGACATGGAATTAATTAAAACTAAGAAAGCTGGCCTTAACTGCTTTTATACAATGACGATTACGGTGCTGACATGGTGCTGAGCTTTAAAAATTTCAACAAATACCGGCGATCCAGTTCACTTTCAATCTGATGCAATCTTACATTAGAGCCTCAGATTCCATGTGTGACACGTAAAACTGGTTTAGCCTATATTTACATGTAAAATACCTTGACCCCAGGGAAGGTGACAGCCGATGATGCGTACGAGCCGATCATCAGTGACAAGACAGTGGAACTCAGACTTCCAAACATGTTCGGCAGCTGTATAATGAGAAAGGAACATTAAATCATCATCATCATCAATATATATGAATCTTAAAAAAGTGTCCCTACACAATAAACACAAATAGATATTTATATGGCAGAGGCTATTTGTACTGAGTGTAAATAGCAGCAAAAAGCATCTTCTTTGCACAAAGTTGAAATAGTATTAGATTCTAATTGCACCCCTAATTTAATACTAGCATACATTATAGGGGCATCACTGCAGTATGTTTATCGTGTTGATTTAGAGTCCTATAGACAACCTTCACCACAGGGGTGCTTACAATTCTATGGCATGTTATCTACTTTTTCATAATGCCACTGTAGTAAGATCTACCATGTACTGTAGGAAGTCTTCTCACAATACCAAAATTTCAGTAATCGTACCTGTGTACCAGAGAAATTCTCAATACCAAAACTAATAATTTGTTAATTACGTAATCAATGATTTAAGTTCTGAAAATGTATAGAAATAACAGTAATAAAATAGCCATAAATAAACAAATTAAGAAAGCAGTGCTTAAATTTTCTAACAGCAGTATCAATCTAAATCTAATTTACTATAAAACTTAACAGATCACAGGTTTTCACTGCATGATTATAATATTTTTAAGGCGAATGAAGTTATCCAGCAAAGAGCAAAAAATAGTCTTGATTTCTTGCTATTGTTGTTTGATTTATATTAACAGCACAGACGGACAGGTCTATCAGGCTTGTACGTTTACTTTAGACATAACTGATTAATACCTCGCACCAAGACAGGCTTTTCATAGTGTACCGTCACACAGTCACACTGGCGCTTATCCGCATTACCATGAGCGCTCTCGGGAAATAGAACAGGATCTTGAAGATTATTGTTATTTGTGTATTTTATATCCCTTTCTCTTTTGATCTGTTGAAGTTATCGACCAGTGTTTGACTTATGATCGACCGGTCAATCGCGATCGACGTAATGAGCACCCTGCCCTACACCAACCCTTACCCCTAAACCTATCACTTACCTTTTTACCTCTAAAATTAACCATGGTTTTACTACAGTAACCATAGTATCACCATCATAATTTGTAGTAAAATTTGTAGTAACCACAAAATTAAACATGGTGTAGTAACACCATAGTTATTGCATTAAAACTATGGCTTCCACCAAAAAACATGGTTACTACAATCAGAATCAGAATGAGCTTTATTGCTGTGTTCTCATGTACACCAATTTTTTTTGGTGATAGGAGAAACAAGTACACTCAGAACATTACAGTGAGTATAAATAGACATACAAATAATAGGACATATAACAGAATGGCGTACGAACATGTGCAAGTGGTAATGTACGTGCAGGGTATGTATATTGTGTAATATATATTATATGTGAATTTACATATGTACATGAGATATGTATTTACATTATTGCACTATTGGGGAGTCCTGAGGCAGTTTTATTGTTCATGAGGAAAATGGCCTGAGGGTAAAAACTGTTCTTGTGCCTGGATGTCCAGGCGCTTAGTGCTCTGTCAGATGGCAACAGTTCAAAGAGTTAGTGGGCAGGGTGCGTGGGGTCCAGATGCTTCCTCGCTCTGGAGACATACAGGTCTTGGAGGGTGGGCAGGGGGGCACCAATAATCCTCTCAGCAGTCCTCCCATGTTTAATTTCAAACCCTTCTCTCAACTCCCCGACCGTCAATGTGACCAAATCACTACAAGGAAAACAACATTGCCGGAGCAAAGCTATCCAGTTGCTTAGATAAGCGGTTGCTATGATGTTCAGAGTGGTTGCTAACTAGCCTATGTCAAAATAGCCCACACAAAGTCTCTATGATATTCTAGTCTCTAGGTCTAGCTCGGGTCTAGTGTAAATCTATGGGATTTCTTTTGCGTGTTTGTACCGTTTGCCAGGCAAATATCAGGAGTTTAATTGCATACTTGCCATCTACTTATAGTTATAGGTTTTTATAAGGTTTTGCGCAACATCGGAACTGCAAATATAAGCAACAACTACCACGTATTTACAAGACTATTTCAAACAGTGCTTTGTTTTCTCTGAATGTTAACACTGATGTGTGACTGTGTTCCACCATCCTGTGTGAAGTGAACAGAGTTCAAAACAATAAATCACAAAATGGATTGAAAAAGTACATTTTCACATCCTTCTGTCTTTCACACACAAACAAAGAGTAGAAATGCAACCTAAAGGAATCCATTACAGATTACCTATTTAGTTAGGCAAAACACACACATTACATTATGGAGGTCGTTGATTTGTTGATAATGCAGTTCAGTTGGCATCATAACCAAAAGGCTCAAAGGTAAATAGAGTTATCAGGTTAATAACTGAACATACTGTTATAGTTTCCATGCCGGTACGAGAATACAATCAACAAAGAGTGAGAAAGACCATTTTATGCTTTGTTTTTCGCCAAAGGTTGCTGGATGTCATTGAGTCAAGTGTAGGTCAATGTGCGTGAAAACCTGAGCGGCTCTAACTGAGAAATGTGTATTAGCAAAAGGGAAAGTCTGCATGTTTGTGTCTGCATGAGAGCCCTTGGTTATCTGTGGTCAGCTGATATATATTATAGTCATTCTTTCCCACGGCAAGTGATGATATCACTGGACCGATAGGAAGGTCACAATCAAGTGCATGTGCTTGCAATCTTTACCCTCTGACAAATGCAAGCGAGCACGAGGGAGTGTGAGTGTTGTGGGTACAATGTTTGTGCCCTTGTCTGTTTCAGCTGGAGGTTGATGGGAGGGAAGGGTGTCAGAGAAGGCGTGTGGGCAATTCAGCATTTTGATTGGTGGACGCTGAAAAGGCCAGAATTTGTCTGCAGGTCATGTGCGTCAAGCATCTGACTGACACAAACACATATAAATACGTTCACACTCACACCCACACACCTGTCGCACACAAAATAAACTTCAAAAAGCTACGTATGACATCTGCATAACAAAACAAGTGAGTCATCGAAGGTGTTTTGAGACTCCATATGCTCTCTCTCCCTCTATTATATCTTTATGTCTTACCGTTAGAGATGTGAAGGTCAGACAGATCCCCCCAAAACCGTTGAGCGACAAAGCGAGAAATATTAGTGCAGAGAGGACTGGAAAAAAAGACAAAACATTGTTATTACATGATTGAAACAGCTGTTGTAACAACTCAAATCCAAAGCAAACCACTAATAATAGGCTTGGCATGACATGTTATATTTTATGTCTCAGTTGTATACAGTAGTGTACAATCACAATGCTTCATTTGCTACTCAATGCTAAATTATTCGGCTGTGAATCTCAGTGTACAACGCCTCTATCCTTGATTGAACTCTATTGGGTGATTCTAATGAAATGTTTAAAAACAATGTCCTAGTCATATTTAACCCCAAAATCATTACACAAAATATGAAATTATATTTTGCATATAAACATTAAGGATCATTAAGATTTTTGCCTTGACCACGTTTACACCTGGTATTAAGAAGTGATCAAATGTGGTCAGGCGAGACACATCGCTTTTTACTCCTGGTCACATCAATTTGTCACCTGTGACAACTTTGTTCGGATTTTGAGGGGAGGGTCTCTGATTTCATGACGACATACCTCAATCAGTATTTCCATGTGCTACTGCATGACAATAAACAGCAAAAATGCGAGTAAAAGATGGCACACTGTTTCTCCCAGATGCACTTCAAAATTCAATCGAAATAATTTAATAATGGCAAACGAGACATACCAAATCTCAAAACGGTCAAATATGTGCAGATTAATCACCGATATATCGGTTTATCACAACTCTGTATAAGCACTGCAACAACCATCCTTCTTGTCAATAACCCAGAGCCTTAACCGCTGAGCCACGGTTTCAAAACAATGTCCATTTGCACTATTTTGCTACAGTATGTGTGTGTATTGTTCTCATGCTTACTTTTGGGTTGATAGGCCGACACAGACATCATTGCACAGGAGAGCGCAAAACACGCACTGAGAAAGAAACAAAGAGAAGATGTAATGGAATACAGTGATGCAGATCCTTCCAATGACAGTGATTAATGATTAATAACTTGAATTAAATGTGAATGCACACATTAATTTGTGTTTTGAAATACACATGAAGAGTCATGACGTAACTCTATGACTCACACGATGATGATGATGGTTGATGGTTCCCTATTATTTGATGGAGTGTTGGCATTTTAATCAATGAGTTCCTGTACTTAAGGGTGTATTAATGTTTGTGTATGTGTGTTCACCTTCCACTCAGGCGAAGGGGCCTGGGGCCAAAGCGGTCCATGAGAATGCCCAATGGCAGTGTGGCGGCACTGAGCAGGAAGGATCCAATAGTGAAGCCCAGGTTAAGCATTTCTTCCTGTTCCACACAGCTCAGCCACTCCTCTGGGGCAGTAGTGTTCACATTCTCCGTCTTATTTTCTACAGAGAGAGAGGAAGTGAATGAAAGCAGGAGAGATAGACTTTATTAAGTTTTAAAGTCAAGTTTCCCAGGATCTCTGGCTCAGTTTCTCTTGTTCTAATTAGTGTATATGTGTAGTTTATGTCTCGATACTTTTGTTTGTTTTAGTTCAACTGCTTAAGGGGACAGTTCACCCAAGAATGAAATTCATTCATTTACTCACGCTCAGGTTGTTTCAAACCCATATAACTTTCCTCCATGGAACACAAAAGGAGATGCAAAGCAGAATAACAGTCTCAGTCACTATTCACTTTCATTATATGAAATAGTGACTGATGCTAACACTCTGCCTAACATCTCCTTTTGTGTTCCACTGAAAAAAAAGTAAGTTATATGGGACTGGAACAACATGAGGGTGAGTAAATGATGACAGAATTGTCATTTTTGTAGTGAACTCTTGCCTTAATTGCTCTTCTGCTGCCCTTTTTTATACTATATGTATTTACCACCATGGCAAATAGTTTCAACAGGATTATGTTTTGATGACTGATTACCTGTGCACAGGTGAGAGTAGAAGCCTTCCCTTTTGAGCATGATGAGCAGAGAGCCCCAGCCCAACAGCACAGCCGAACACGAAAGATTTTCCAACACCGCTGTGGCAGCCATCCACCAACGCCTCCTGAACGCCTTCGAAAGAGAAGGAGCCATCCCCCTATCAAATAGTAAAAAAGTAAATTTAAGCAAAAATAGAGCCACTGGCCGATTAAAAAAAAAGATGTAAGCTGCACCACTTTTACCCACATTTTCAACTAGATTTTTTACATTTTATGACAAAGAAAAGTTTAATAATTGGGGTTTAGCGCTTGTTCAAATCTATAACTCTACATACGTTTAAGCACTAACAAAAAAAACCTTGCAAGCACCACTAATGACCTATTCACAGTACATTTTGTGTTTTACGGCAGAACAAATATGTATAATCCTGATGATCAAGTGGGTTCAAGTTGAAGCTTGTGTTTGTAAACTGGATCAACTTAACCTTTTAACCTTTGACATGGTCATTATAACTTGTTAACCAAAGCACACACCAACACAGCCACTCAATAAATTCACAGAGAGATACAGTTAAAGTCAGAAAATGACATACACCTAAGCCAAATACATTTAAACTCAGTTTTTCACAATTCCTGACATTTAATCGTAGAAAACATTCCCTGTCTTTGGTCAGTTAGAATAAATACTTTATTTTAAGAATGTGAAATGTTGGGGGCTCGCACACGCTTTTTCAGTTCTTCTTTCAGATTGAGGTCAGGGCTTTGTGATGGCCACTCCAATACCTTGACTTTGTTGTCATTAAGCCATTTTGCCACAACTTTGGAGGTATGCTTGGGGTCATTGTCCATTTGGAAGACCCATTTGTGACCAAGCGTTAACTTTATGGCTGAAGTCTTGAGATGTTGCTTCAATATATCCACATAATTTCCCTTCCTCATGATGCCATCTATTTTGTGAAGTGCACCAGTCCCTCCTGCAGCAAAGTACCCCCACAACACGATGCTGCCACCCCCATGCTTCATGGCTGGGATTTGGCTTTGGTTTGCAAGCCTCAGACTTTTTCCTCAAAACATAACGATGGTCATTATGGCCAAAAAGTTCCATTTTTGTTTCATCAGACCAGAGGAAATTTCTCCAACAAGCAAGATCTTTGTCCCCATGTGCACTTGCAAATTAGTCTGTCTTTTTTTATGGTGGTAAATGTGGTACCTTCAGGTGTTTTGAAATTGCTTATGGAGGTCCACAATTTTTTTTCTGAGGTCCTGGCTGATTTTTTGGATTTTCCCATGATGTCAAGCAAAGAGGCACTGAGTTTAAAGGTAGGCCTAAAATACATCAAAAGGTACACCTCCTATCAGAAGCTAATTGTCCTAAGGCTTGACATAATTTTCTGGAATTTTTCAAGCTGCTTAAAGGCACAGTTAACTTAGTGTATGTAAAAATATGACCCACTGGAATTGTGATATAGTCAATTAAAAGTGAAACAGTATGTATGTAAACGATTGTTGGAAAAATACTCATGTCATGCACAAAGTAGTTGTCGTAAACTACTTGCCAAAACTATAGCTTGCTAATCTGTGGAGTGGTTAACTGAAATTAGTTTTAATGATTTCTACCTAAGTGTATGTAAACTTCTGACTTCAACTGTAAGAGTGGGGGGTGGGAGACTAGAGAACAGAGGCAATACAAAGGGTGAAGACATAAAGTAGAGAGAAGAAAATGGGATCTCAGCAGGACACCAATTCAGTGTGTGTTGTGTTTAAAATGATTAGGCACAGTCCACTAGATGTCTTTGTCCTCAACAGCCGGCTTATCTGAGGTTTTCTTTTTGTAACTCACACGTCCTATAGGCCACACATTTGCAATGATCTTCATTCATTTTCTCTCCTCTGCCAGTGACTAAATGAAACAAAGCAGGTGTTAACTTCCTTTCTGTTATACCAATGGTAGGACGCCTTCAACGTGTAAGCGTATTTTTACGTTCAGGCAGACGCAGTCATTGCCAATGGGGCATGTGCATGCGTTTGTTTACGGTATCAGTGAAGAAGATTTGGGGTGTGCATACTATCATGTGTATGGTTGGCACACAGGTGTCCACACCACATTTCACACAGAGTTCAAAAGTAACCATTTACAGCCCATTTACAAAATGTTTGCATTTGTTGTAAGAAGATGCTTTATAAGGAAGGTCTAAAGTTTTAAACCTAGGTAAAAAAAAAAAAGTCTTGAAAGCATTTTCAAAATGTCTCTAAAATGCATTTATTTCAATCAAAATGGCTGTCAACATGATTAAATTAGCCTATTAATTGGCATTTGTGTCCTCTCTCTTTCCTTAAAAAAATCTGATTTAGGAATCTACTGTCTGGAAGCAAACAAATCAAGTTTCATTCATTTAAAAGAAATCAAATCTTTGGAATGATCAAACTGCCCGACACTCTCTTGGAAGTAAACAAATCGAGTCTGTTGAATCATTCGTACTCTCTAGCAAGGAATCGGATCTTCCGATTAATGAAATAACCCAGTAAGCACTCTTTGGTAAGAATTAAATCTAATCTTTTGGATAATCTATTCTATACTCTAGCGAGAAAATAAAATCTTTTGAATGATCGAATAGCCCAAAGTTTTCTTGTAGAAATCAAATCACATCTTTTGGGATTCACACATGCTCTGACAAAGAATCAATTCTTTCAAATAATGTAACAGTCCCATGCTCAGACTTTTGAATCATCTGTGCTCTCTAGCGAGGAATCAAATCTTTCGATTGATGAAATAGCCTAGTACTCGTCGCTAGTAATCGAATAAAGCGTTTTGGATCTCCCGTGCTTTCTAACAAGAAATCAAATCTTTTGAATGATCAAATAGCCCCACACATTCTGGAAGTATTCGAATCAAGTCTTTTGATTCACTCATGCTCTATCACGTAATCAAATCTTTAAATAATCAAATAGCCCCGGGCTCTCTGGTAACAATCAAATTGAGTCTTTTGAATCAGCTTTGCTCTCTAGCGAGAAATCGAATATTTTGAATGATCGAATAGCCCTACACTTTCTGGTACTAATCGAATTGGGTCTTTTGAATCAGCTTTGCTCTCTAGAGTAAAATCGAATCTTTTGAATGATCAAATAGCCCTAAGCTTTCTGGAAGTATTCGAATCAAATATTTTGATTCACTCGCGTTCTTCTTCGAATAATCGAACAGTCCTGCTCTCTGGTAATATTGGATTCGAATCTATTTTTAAACGTTCACGCTTTCCGGCGAGGAATCGAATCTTTCTTGTGAATCGATTGCTCAGAGAGCGCACAAAGAGCAGTCAGTCAGTGTTTACTGCCCTCATATTCCCCTTTCTGAGTTTTGCCCTCTGTATCATCCCTAAACGACTAATGTTTGGCTTTCTCTGCATGTCCCAAGGAGAAAAAAACTTTTGAAAGGTTTATTTTCGCAACGGGTGTGTGGACTAAACAAATATACTTTTGCTCTACCAGTAAGATGCTCAAGACTCATGTGCCCAATTTCTGTCACAAAATGCCCCGCCTAATTTAGCCTGTTAGCGCGTTTTAAAGGCACTTCATGCTCACTATTATTGTAATAAACACCACATGTGCGCGCTGTCCCGTTTTTGAAAAATGATTAGTCATCTTCGAGAAGTCAAGAAATGTGGTGAAAGTGCTCAGCTCACAAAAGATAATGTACCCATAGACGTAGAATAATGCCACGTGTCTCTCACTGTAACGAAGCTTATACTGGTTATACTGGTCTGTATCCACTAACGGTACATTGTACTTACTATAGTAACAATAAGAAGAATTTGAGAAAACGACTTACTTCATTTGTGTAGCCTGTAGTTTCCAAATACCAAATGCAAGTTTATTCCTGCTTTTCTCGGCGCTAAAACAAAGCACAGACACTATTCAAGCTAAGTTAACCGCCAAAAGGACTTGATAAATGCGTGTATCTGCCTCTAGCGTCTGTTTGTGTGAGTTCTGATCCGAAGCGGTCTTCTCGTAACCCTCCCTCATTTAACAATGAAAGAACAACTTCCTCACATCCCCAAAATTTGTACTGCTTGCGAAACTCTCTCTCTTTCTCTCTCGCTCTCTCTCTCTCTCACACACATACACACACGCACACACACACACACACACGCACACACACACACACACTTGTTTTTTTGTCATTGTGGGGGCTCTCCATAGACTTCCATGCATTTGTTTGTTTGTTTCTATCCCAGACAGCTGGCTGGGCCACACAAGGTAGGTGATCGAAGGTTTTACTGTCCATGTGGGGACATTTGGTCCCAACAGTGTATCATAAACATAGTACACACACACACACACACACGCACGCACGCACGCACACACACACACACACACGCACGCACGCGCGCACGCACGCACACACGCACGCACGCGCGCATGTTGGTGCAGCTCATTATGAAGACTCTCCACAGACAATGATTTTTATACTGTACAAACTATAGATTATATCCCCTAACCCCAAAAGTATACCCCAACCCTAACGCTCACAAAAAACTTTTCATTTTCAATAAAACATCGTTTAGTATGTTTTTTTAAGCAATTTAAATTATGTGGGCACACATACACTTTAAATGAGCTCCTTTAGCCCCACTATACGATGGTAATCATAGCCTGTATTGTTTATTTTTATTTAATTTGATACACAACGAACCTCGACTCTCAGAATGAACCTTTTAGAGCCTCTGCCAAATGTTTACATGTTAAAGTACTATTCCGGGTTCAATACAAGTTTGTGGCATAATGTTGAATTACCACAAAGAATAATTTCGAGGAATTTCGAGGTTACAGTGTGACACTAATAGTGGAAGTGAATGAGGCCAATTTTTAGAGGGTTTAAGGGCAGAAATGTGAAGCTTATGATTTTATAAAAGCACTTACATTAATTCTTCTGTTTTTGTTGACATTACATCGTCATGGCAACGAAGTTGTACAATCTATCTATCTATCTGTCTGTCTGTCTGTCTATCTATCTGTCTGTCTGACTGTCTGTCTGTCTATCTATCTGTCTGACTGTCTGTCTATCTATCTGTCTGACTGTCTGTCTGTCTGTCTGTCTATCTGTCTGTCTGTCTGACTGTCTGTCTGTCTGTCTGACTGTCTGTCTATCTATCTGTCTGTCTGACTGTCTGTCTGTCTGTCTGTCTATCTGTCTGTCTGACTGTCTGTCTGTCTATCTATCTGTCTGTCTGACTTTCTGTCTGTCTGTCTGTCTGTCTATCTATCTATCTATATAAAATGTCTATTATGTTTTAATTTTAGCTTGCAACATTTTTCTATAATTTTTGAAAGAAAACAAAAGTTGATAAAAATGTGGATTTTTTTTTGTTTTCATGGCATTTTTATTAAACCATTTGAATGCATGAAGGACAGAGATTAAGCAACAAATGATATGGGTGTGGGGGTGGGGGGTAAATGCATTAAATCAATAAGTTAACCTTTAAAGATAGTTAAGACACAAACATAGGAAAACATATATACTGTGCATACCCATGTTAATTACACAAAGATAGTATATATACAGTATAATAGAGAGGGTAGGGGGCAGATTACCTGCAGTCCTCAGCATCTCAGCAATGTGTACACAAGACATTAGTTGAATAGGATGCCATTTAAAAAAAAAATAAAAAAATTGATCTACCCTGCCACTGATATTATATTTCACTTTTTCTAATTTAAGAAAGAAATTTAGATCCTTTAACCACAGAGAAGTATGAAATGTAAAGAAGAGAAATGTATGAGACAAAGGGAGGCTGAATAAACAAGCCAATTCCAAAACACGACCAAACACGTTGTTGACAAAAATATCTCCAAAACATTATATAGCCTTTCTATCCCAGACAGTAAATGCAGAGTCCATTAGAGGAGGGGGTAAGAGATTATTATTGCGTACGGGAGCTAAAACGAAAAATGTTTTAATAGCCTGTCTTACTAATAGTGTTTACAGTCATTTTAGACCTCCCTTTTCATGTTCCAAAAGAAAAGACATAAAATGTAGCTAATTAATAAATAAATAACACATCTTGTTGTAACGTTTGGGTGTGCTGGTAATCGAGGAGGATAGGAGACGCAGGAGTAGGAACTTTAAATCCTTTAATATTAAACACTGGAGTAGTACAAACACAGAAGTACACACGCTGGAGTAGGAACAAACTTCACAAACCAAACATTACTTGTTAACACAACATTCAACGTAACAATTCAAGGACTGACCCAGACTGACAAAACAAAAGGGTATATATACACTTAGAACTAAACGAGGTAATGACACAGGCGGGGATAACGAGGGCGTGAGCAGGGCAGGGAATTCTGGGAAATGTAGTGAGGGAGAGGCCTTCAAAATAAGAGTCCTTGAATAAGGCGAAGACAGACTGTGACACTTGTGTACATGAAATCAGTTTTTGTGAGTTATTTAGTGGATACAATCAATTTTTCACACTAAACTCACCCTAACTAAATTGACAATGGTAACTAAAATAAATCTGTGATAAATTGACTGTATCCACTAAATAACTCACAAAAACTGATTTTAATCTGCGTATATATAGTTGTTATCCTTAAAAACTCTCAAACTCTTTATTTGGTGATTTATTCTAAATCTAATTGATATGGTATTGCCCATTTCTCAATAACGCATCTAATCACCAACCCACACATTTCAGGTCACAGGAAAAAGTTGATTGTTAAATATTAAATTGTAATTGTATAAATTCAAGATTCACATCCTTCATGTAGCCTTCTGTAAAAATTGTTCCAATAGCTGTGAATTCATTTTTCTTGCTGGAGAGACCTAAAATTGTACAGGCAACTGAAATTTCAGGAATGCTAACATTTTGCATACAAATGAATTTGTCATTTTATTTTAAGCCAAAAAATTATTTGATGTCAAAGTGAATGTCTCTCATCCACTTAATGCAAAAACAAGAAGTTTAATGTTGTAAACTAAACCGAAAACTGATTAATGAATTAATCAGTCCAAAATTGCAACACTCGAGTCATATATTATTCCAAGCATACAAGGTAAATAAGAAGAACATTTTACAGGCTTGATTTACCAATAGAAAATTAGGACAAGGAAGCATGCAAAGCAACTACTGATGTAAACAGTCTATGTCTAATCAATGCTTAACCAAGAACAGGTGTGCCAGTAACCATGGAGACAGACTGTCAATATTGAGCTATCAAGCAGTGGCTTCTGGTGGTGGATTGTAGAATAGCTCCTGATGCTGAATGAATGGAAAAGCAAGGTTTTCTTATGTGTTGGAGTGGAATGATAACCTTAATTCATTTAATTATGCTTTATCTTGGTAATGATTACTAAATCTTTATTACTATGGCACAGAGGAAAAACTGTCAGAGCATTTTGATTTGAAATTCTGTATAATTAAAGATGTAGCGGTGTTCATTTTGTGTGTGTGATCTCGTTTTTACATGATTTCATATCAGTTCTTTTGAATAGATTTTCTGAAACATCTATCAAAGTGCCATGAATGTGTAGTGTATTTAATAAGCATAACATCTGTGGCTGAACTTGACACCTTCCTGAGACTAATCAGCTGTTTCCTGATCACACACACACACGAGCCTGTAATCCAAACAGAAACCTGCGTCCTCTAAAGTCTTTTCCATATTGATGGAGTCCACGTCAAAAGCAATATAGCTTTGAAAGCTGAAAAAGTCGACTTTAGCTCTGCTCAAATTAATTGAGCGTTGTATTAAAATGAGCCAATCATCATGGGATCAGTCATTTTCCTCAGTTAGGGCAAGCCAAGGAATTAGATTTTCAGATTTGATGGAAAATCATCATAATGTTGAAGGCAATGGATTTATACGAAGCGCTCTGGCAAACACAGACTAACAGTACTGATAAATATTCTAGAAATAGATTTCAGATACATTATAGTAATGCCCTCCGTAACAATGGGACTTGATTAGCACCCCTGTGCACAGTTAAAGTCAATGAATGAATTAGTGAATCAGTTCAAATTTCAGTGCTGGTGTAATCCAATAATCCAAACATATGCAGAAGGTTCAAAGGCAGAAATCAAAGATACAGATTAGGATTGTGGTCTCAAAACTGTAAACAAAATCCAGTGGGGAAATTCCTCTATATGCAAGACCTTGTACAAAATCAGTGAAATAAACAGTTTTGAAATATAAGTAAATATAATTAGGTGAAATGAGGTGAAAATAATTTTATTGCTTGACTGACTTACATTGGGCACAATTTAACATCTGTCATTGCACAGTGAAGAAATCGGGATATTGAACTCTAATACATTAAATGAACAAATAGTTAATAACATGTGTGATATTCACTAAGTGTCAAAGAGTATTTGTGCACAATTGTGGATTCTCGCATCTGAAGTGTTAAAAACTGTTTAAAAGCAGATGACATCACAAACAGGCTTGAAAATTGGAAGTAGCTGACATGCATTTTCCTTGCAATAACGATGCTTATTAAATATCACATGTTATGTCTTACACTGAACAAGCCAGCACAAAATTCCTTGGCACGAACACAGCTCAGGAAATCTGTCACAAACAAGCAAACTTCCTTCATCAAATGAAATTTAATGGCAGATATTAAAGGAATGACACCCCACCACTTATGCAAATAATGTTATGACTTACAAATATGTTCTGACAGCGGCTCATCTCCTCACAAACAGACTCAAGTGCTTTGATGAGATTTAAATTCCTCTCAAATTAGACCTTATTATCATTCCTCAATTTCTCTGTTCTTAATGATGACCAGACTGCAATCATTATGAACATATAAACAAACATCTCTCTCTCTCTCTACCGTTTGCTCTCCTTCTCTCTCATGTGGTTTTAATTTTTGTCCCCAGGCAACGGTTGGAGTTTGGCTGAGCTTGAGTTTCATTGTAAAACTTCAGTAAAAGACGGATTCCACTTCCATGGCTGAAACACAGGAATTGAGTTTATTATTATTTCTTCAGAGCATCTGTGAGGGGGCGACTGTGGGGCTCCTGGCTGCGCTCATTGGCTATTGGGGGCCCGGGTGGCTACCTTGATTGGAGTCAAACAGCTGTTTTTTTTTGTCCACTTGGTGGCACCAGAACACTTAACTTTATATTAGTGTTAAGTTCTTATTGTTTGTTGTTCAATTCATTTATTCTTATCATTTGGGTAAATGCGTCATGAATTAAGTATATTTTTAATGTTAAGATATTTTTATATCAAAATATGAAATAAAAAAATACTTGGGTAGTTGATATGACATTTAAAGCAGAGATCGTATTGTTCAATAGTGTGACAAGCTATACTCAATCTAAAAATAGGCCTATTTTAAACAACATTTTTAACTTCTATTAAAATTATTATATCGTTCTAATGATCTCATATGCCTACATGGAGTTTTTAAATGTGTATGTATATATATATATATATATATATATATATATATATATATATACAGTGGTGTGAAAAAGTGTTTGCCCCCTTCCTCATTTCCTGTTCCTTTGCATGTTTGTCACACTTAAGTGTTTCGGAACATCAAACCAATTTAAACAATAGTCAAGGACAACACAAGTAAACACAAAATGCAATTTGTAAATGAAGGTGTTTATTATTAAAGGTGAAAAAAAATCCAAACCATCATGGCCCTGTGTGAAAAAGTGATTGCCCCCTAAACCTAATAACTGGTTGGGCCACCCTTAGCAGCAACAACTGCAACCAAGCGTTTGCGATAACGTGCAATGAGGCTTTTACAGCGTCCTGGAGGAATTTTGGCCCACTCATCTTTGCAGAATTGTCCTAATTCAGTTACATTAGAGGGTTTTCGAGCATGAACGGCCTTTTTAAGGTCATACCACAACATCTCAATAGGATTCAGGTCAGGACTTTGGCTAGGCCACACCAAAGTCTTCATTTTGTTTTTCTTCAGCCATTCGGTGGTGGACTTGCTGGTGTGTTTAGGATCATTGTCCTGCTGCAGAACCCAAGTTCGTTTCAGCTTGAGTACACGAACAGATGGTCGGACATTCTCCTTCAGGATCTCTTGGTAGACAGCAGAATTCATAGTTCCTTTTATCACGGCAAGTCTTCCAGGTCCTGAAGCAGCAAAACAGCCCCAGACCATCACACTACCACCACCATATTTTACTGTTGGTATAATGTTCTTTTTATGAAATGCAGTGTTCCTTCTACGCCAGATATACTTGGACACACACCTTCCAAAGAGTTCCACTTTTGTCTCATCGGTCCACAGAATGTTGTCCCAAAAGTCTTGGGGATCATCAAGATGTGTTGTGGAGAAATTGAGACGAGCTTTGATGTTCTTTTTGCTCAGCAGTGGTTTTCTCCTTGGAACTCTGCCATGCAGGCCATTTTTGCCCAGTCTTTTCCTGATGGTGGAGGCATGAACGCTGACCTTAACTGAGGCAAGTGAGGCCTGCAGTTCTTTGGACATTGTTGTGGGGTCTTTTGTGACCTCTTGGATGAGTCGTCGCTGCGCTCTTGGGGTAATTTTGGGCGGCCGGCCACTCCTGGGAAGGTTCACCACTGTTCCATGTCTTCGCCATTTGTGGATAATGGCTCTCACTGTGGTTCGCTGGATTCCCAAAGCTTTGGAAATGGCTTTATAACCCTTTCCAGACTGATAGATCTCAATTACTTTCTTTCTCAATTGTTCCTGAATTTCTTTGTGTCTCGGCATGATGTGTAGCTTTTAAGGATCTTCTGGTGGACCTTACTGTGTCAAGCAGCTCCTATTTAAGTGATGCCTTGATTGTGAACAGGTGTGGCAATAATCAGGCCTGGGTGTGGCTAGAGAAATTGAACTCAGGTGTGGACAACCACAGTTATAGTATGTTTTAACAAGGGGGGCAATCACTTTTTCACACAGGGCCATGATGGTTTGGATTTTTTTTCACCTTTAATAATAAACACCTTCATTTACAAATTGCATTTTGTGTTTACTTGTGTTGTCCTTGACTATTGTTTAAATTGGTTTGATGTTCTGAAACACTTAAGTGTGACAAACATGCAAAGGAACAGGAAATGAGGAAGGGGGCAAACACTTTTTCACACCACTGTATATATATATATATATATATATATATATATATATATATATATATATGTAATATTCATTTATGTATATTTGCCACTCTGTAGAGACTGCTAGACTATAAATTAAATATATACACAGTACATATAGTATTTATGAATATATATACAATACACACAAACACACACACACGCATATATATACATATATATATACACATTTTATATTATATACATATTTAATTCATATATATATATATATATATATATATATATATATATATATATATATATATATATATACACACATTTTATATTATATACATATTTAATTCATATATATATATATATATTAATTTCAACATATACTAATACGTTTTTAAATTCAATTCAATTTAAATGCATTTTAAATGCATTTGTTAACATTAGTTAATGAACTATGAACTAACGTGAACTAACAATGAACAATTGTATTTTAATTAACTAACATTAACAAAGATTTAAAAAATGCTGTAAATATATATTGCTCATTGTTTGTTCATAATACATTTATTAATGTTAACGAATGGAACCTTACTGTAAAGAGTTACCATGTTATTTGTTATATCCATTTATACATACAGAATGTTTTACATCTATGTGCAGATTTTTGTTATTGTTGAGAAGCAAAACCGCAAGACCTGATCATCAGATAATTGTGTATACTTACAGATGGGGTTATTTTGGAGAGATTTTAGAGTTCGAACCACACCGTTTCCTTGCAGGACAAATCAAATGAATGTCAAACAATTAAAAAGGAGGTAAAAACATTGTGCTAATCTCTGGACACTTGCAATGTATACTAAACAGGTTTCTACAGTTTATAAATGAACAGACCATAATTTGAGAGATCAACTGTGTTGAGTCAAATAAATTGATTTATAACACAAAAGAGGGGAAGAGGTGACGTATAAGGTGGTAGACTGGTAGATGGTTTGTGACCTCCAGCGACATGGATGATGGATGACAGTGGAAGAGGAGAGAATAAAGTGAGGGGGAAAAGCATAGGATAGGGTTAAACTGTAAAACAACAAAAGGTGTCTTAAATGTCTGAAATGGTGTTATTAAAATCCGCTCCCGCACCCATCCTGAGGATCAATAACAATAGCATTGTCATTTATAGTTAGCTCTCCTAAACTGTTCACACATCCTCCATTGCTCTGTTAAACTGAGCAAAATGAGACCAATTTCTCCCCCTGTAGACTCTGTAAACTCAACAAACCCTTCAACTTCTATAGACTTGTAAACTGTGTTGTATTTGCAATGCACAACGCTCAGTTTTCTGCTGATTATGTAATTGTTCTTGACAGGAAGTACTTTTCAAATACAGCTTCAGCACTGGTGCCATAAAAAGCTTATTTAGAGCAGATCAGCAATGAGCTTTGACAATATAACAGTCCCTTTAGTCAAATAACATTATTTTGCTGATCTACCTTTTGAGACAGAATTTAATCTGCAGGATTCGGTCATTCATGACACTAGATTGATGGATTGTGACATCACAATAACTTTTAGGTTTAGAAACCATATATTACAACAACACAAACTATTTTTTAAACCATAAAGGCACTTTCCATTAATACAGTACAAAACAGTGCTTGAAACTCTTAAAATACAACTAAGTATAATTTAAAAGAGGTGGTTAACCTTAAACATTCTTTGTCTGTATCAGGAGGTCAAACAAAATATTATATGTGCTTATATGTATATATATAGTCTTTTTTGAGGTTTATAATTTTTTTAACCCTCTTACAATAATTGGCATGTCTATAGTTTAAAACCTTGATTTATGTGATGTTATTAAATTCCAGCAATAAACTTGGAAAAAAAAACATGAATGTAAAATAAACAACATTTAGGCTACTTTGGTTAATATTTAATTACAAAATTCTACAAATGAATTAATTAAACATTTTATAGAATCATGACTTATGATTTAAATGATTGGATAAAGTCAAGAAGGACAAAACAAGTGAGGTAGAACAGGCAAAAATTACTATTTTAATTTCATGTTATGATAATAATTCATCTTATTATTCCCAATAGTTCTCTCTCTAAAGACAGGGAAGGATTATGACTAGCAAGGGCCCCAGGGCCAATTTTCTTTTAAAGTTGAGATCTTCGCAATCTATTTTCATTGATTTAAGTCTCTTTTAATGCCTGTTCTGCTATTTACAGTAAGATTAATTCAAACACACAGCATGGTTGCGGTAAAGAAACCGTTCAACCGAAACATGTTTTCTGAACAGCCACTGTTCTTAAAGAGACAATACCATTTTAACTTTTGTTATACATAATGTAAACTCAATAACAAATGCATATATTTACAGGGTCCATAATAAATGATGAAACATTTTAACTTCATCAAACAATTTAAATATTGATGAATTGAACAAATACAGTAGGCTCCTACAAGGGTTTGGTGAAATTCGGCAATAATTTGCGCTGCTATATCTTTCCTAGCTCATCTGAATCATGTGGTGCGTTCCATTCAGAAGTGATCATCTCTACACCCTATTTCCTTCAAAGACTTTACCCTCCATTGTGAGAGCTTTAAATGGCTGAAAGGTGTGGGGCTCAAAAATAGTGGACATTTGGTCATTATTTTGGGTAAATCAGTTTTATTCTTCCATCGAAAAGCCCTGCGAAGGCATCATTTAAAGAATTTTCAAAATGTCCAAAAATTCCCTAGACTACATAACATTGACGGAATATTTAAATGAGCTACAATTCCAAGTTTTGGAATGTTTGGGATTTCAAACTTCCACACAAGCCCTTTAATATGATTTAAGATGCTCTCTTCTGTCTTTCTTTCTTTCTTTCTTTCTTTCTTTCTTACTGTTAAACCAGTAAAAGTTATTAACTTCAAGCATTTCAAACTATTTTAAACATTCAGACAAGGTTTTGTCTCGACAAACTTTACATATCTATTTTAATCAGTTCTTTTGAACCACACAGAAAAATATTAATATTTTCCTTTTCCCATCCACCTAAGCCAAGTTATTTTATGTAATGTAGGGCAAACATGCAGTTATAGCAATGAATAGTATAATAAACGTTTCTGTTCGACAGTCCTTTTATACAAAGAATAAAGCTTAACCATATAAAGCCATAAACATTTTTAAACCTATATTTTCTATAGAATAATGACATTTTAAGCAAATTTAGCTTGAATTTTTTTTTTTTTTTGAATTTTTACTTCATAAAAATCCCCAAAACTTTCACATAAAAAAAGATGAGTGCATTAAAATATGATGGTAGCTATTATGGAAAAGTATATAACATGGTCTTCTACTTCCAGTACAGCATGAAAACTTTCTCCAGGAGACTGTAGACATCTCATACACATCATGATGATGAGGTAGAGGCTTTAGAAAATCATGGATCAAATATGATACACACAGCGTTATAAGGTTACAGAGTTGCTCAAAAATTGTCATTAGAAATGGGAAGGCAAAAGGGTATACAGTAAAAGGGCTGGGGGCCCTCATAGTCACAGGGCCCTGTTGAGGAGGTCTTGTATAAGCTCTGGGGTCCACATATTTAAGCACATTGTTTTAAAAGTTGATGGGCTATTTTCTAGTTTCCATAACAAGGGAATATTCAAATGTTTTAATCTTACAGTTGCATGCATACATTCACTGTTTCAGTAGCTTAACTCGTGCCTGCAAGTCTGTTTCCATAAAGATCATCAAAGTTTGTGGTCCCGTGTCAGACTTCTTCCCTTAGAGTCCACACATGTCTGTAATTTCACCCCAATTGCTTACCCAAACCCTACGTATGTGTGTGTCTGTGCAATTCCCTTAGGTTCAAAAACAGGTGTGTGATTCTTAACAGTGTTGCTCAAGCATTTAAAGGAGGCTTCACAGACTTTCATCTTTTCAACATGTTTCCACCTTGACAGTTCTCAATGAATGGAACGTAAACATTCTCCTTACACTTCACTGAATTCAATGGCCAAACACAATGGGAGTGTTAGGCAAGATCTTTCTCTGCAAATTCAAAATAAATCACATTTCAGGTGTCACCACAGAAAACTGCGTTTCATCTATTCAGAAGCATCTAGGCTACTAAAACCTTCAGACATGAAGATGTGACTGCGAAAACTTAGAGATATTAGGCTGGAAATACACAGAAAAAAAATGGGAATTTCCCCATATAAAACATCATAAAGGAAAATGTCACCCACAATGAAAACCTTCCATTATTTAATTATTCTCATGTTGTTCCAAACCCGTATGACTTTCTTCCATGTAACACTAAAGGAGAAATTCTGATGAATTTTTACGCTTCTGTAGTCCATACACCATTTGCAAAAGCAAATAGTGACCACAGGTAATGATAAGCTTCAGAAAGGACAAAAAAGCAGCATAAAAGTAGTCCATGTGACTTTTACGCCATATTCCAAGTGTGCTAAAGCCATACAATAGCTTTGTTTGAGAAGGAGACCAAAATTTACAGTAAGTCATTATTCATGATTCCGCATATTTAAGAACGTTGCATTGCCATCGGGTACCAAACATGCAAGAACAAAAATGCTGTTTTGGATTATAGACAACAAACCTGGCTTTTGGTATAGTGGTCTAAAGCACATAACTGGTAATCTGGTAATCAGAAGGTTGCTGGTTCGACCCCCACAGCCACCACCATTGTGTCCTTGAGCAAGGCACTTAACTCCAGGTTGCTCCGGGGGATTGTCCCTGTAATAAGTGCACTGTAAGTCACTTTGGATAAAAGCGTCTGCCAAATGCATACATGTAAATATAAATATGTCTTTATGTGCTAATTTAATTGTCTGCAACTACAAATGAGATTTAAACCATAACAGTGCAGGGAAGAAGGATAAAAGTCATGAAAGTTTGGAACAACATGAAAGTATGTAAATGATGACAGAATTTAAATTTTTGGATCGAAGAACAAGATTTCTTTCTTTCTGAACTCCTGTCATAGATGCAAGCTTCAAAGACCAACAGTGGCACTTTGCCAACCAAATTTAATTGCAGTTAAAGTGGAATCTCTCGAGGGCATGCGCACTGCTCTCGAACTCCTCTGCAGAGTCGAGCTGGATGCTTGAACACTCGCGCACTCTCTCACAGCGTGAGAAAGCCATTCTTCACCTGTCAGCTTGTGTTTGGGTCACAGAGAAACAACAGAGTGAAATGAAAGAGAGAGAGCGAAGAGAAGCAGAACGGAATGGAAGAACATCAAGCGCTCATCCAGATTTTAAAGAACTGTTGCAGTTCATTAGTTTATGTTGAAGATTCTTGGTACTTTTAAAAGCCTCTTAAAATAGGCCCAGCCACGTATGTGTGAAAAGAGAGATCAGATCGGATACATGTGTGTGTGTGCTTTGTGTGCACGCCATATTAGTAAGACAGTGTGGGAGGTTTGTAATCTCTGTCCTTCCATCTCTGACACTAAAAGCTTTTTATTTACCCCTCAAAGACACACACAGATGCTTTCTATATGTTCATGAAGCTGATCCATGTGTGTCCTTCTCAGTTCAATGAAGTTCATCTTTCCTGGCTCAGTCCAATACAATCACCTAACTCTCTCACTCACTCAAACAAACTTCTACTCCTATCTTTCGGTTTTGGAAAAACTGCCAACATGTATTTCAGACCTCCCATTAGGTTATGTTGTATCCCATTTTTTTCTTCACTCAGCACTTAAGCTCTGTTCAAAACCTAGCGAGCAGCATTTTGAGGCATCGTAAGTGTACTCCTGATGCGAATGCTGTTCCAGAAGGTGGGCAGCAACATAATGCTGCTTTTTAAGACAACTCCTTTTAGCAAAGTTCAAAATATTTGCATGTATAATTCACAGAGGAGGCAATCACAGAATGCATTGAGGCAAGCTGTGAAAAAACGAATCCAAGATGGTGGACAGAGCGAGAAATTTAGCTATTATAAAAAACGCACTGAGTGCAAATAGCCCATCCTGTTGGCAAAGGCTTTTTACACTAACTCCGCCCACCATTGCTGAGACCAAGCTCAAGACAGCCACGGCTAATTTCTTAGGGGTCAACTGCTGGTCAAATGAAGGCAGGCATATTAGAATTTTTTGCAATGGGGCAGAGACGTTGAACTGGTTAACAGGTTAGACGTTAAGTGGGTTAGAGAATGTAAAACAGAGTGACTGTGACAAAGAAGTGTACGACATACAGCAGACTCACGTGTCTCTGTAGTTATGTGGTTAGGTGTGAAAATGCTTTGCCATGCTGATGATCCATACTTTTTCCCATGCCTCCTCTCTTAATATTTCCTATAATACTACTTATGATTATAAATAAAACAGGGGTGTAATAGTATCTGTCCATTTTTGCACCTATCACTATTTGCACTCAGTGCAAACAGCCTCTGCCTAAAAATTTGTTATTTTAAAAATATTGAAAGTATTTATAAGTATTAGGTTTAATTAAAAATTGACTATTTTACCAAATATCTGTATGTGTTCTGCAGAGGTGGGTAGCTAATTTGAAAATGTTGCTACCCAAGCTACCCATGTGCCACACCTCCCACTACAACCTTTTCCATTTTTAACACTCAACAAAACATGCTTTCAATTTGATATTAGGCTCATCAGTTTGAAAACACTATATGACTAATGTACTATAAATGTAAATATACAGTATATCATTAAAACATACATTTGCACTTTCATAACCACAGTCTTAGTACAAGTCTGTATTAAGCAACCATGTATTATAATGGGTTTTTGTGGTGGAGAAAACACTTAACATGAAATAATATAGGCTATTTCTCCTTAGATCACAGTGTCTTAGTTTTGGCAGTTTAGTGTTTATCACAATGGAATGTAAGAAAATCACATGAAGCATTAAAACTACACATGCACTGTATTTTTGTATTAAAAGAGCTGCAGTTTTTCTCACCCAAGAAAGAGTCTCTCTCTCTCTTTCAGAACAAGTGCTGACATAGAGTATGCAATGCAATGTAATTTCATGAATAGGTGCATGCAGTACCGCCACTCCCTATAAGCAGACTACGCAGTCTGCGTAGGTCACCAACTCCCTAGGGGGGCACCATCTTAACCTAGGAGGGTACCAGAAAGTCCACCGGCTGCCCTTACTCACACATTATACGTTATTCAAGGACCCGAAAGCAGTTGCGGAACACAGATGATCGCTTCACGCTCATATCATGCTCATATTCTCTCTAACGTTCCCGGCAGTTGGGTCAGAGGCACCAAAATACGAGAAAAAATGCCGTCCTGTATGGATTCAATATGGAATTTTTGTTCTCTTAAACATGGGATGATTCCCTATTATACGGGATGATTGGCAACCCTTATGTTTACATCGAAAATAGCTGCCCAGCCTGCAAGGGAGCGTTCCAAAGATTGGACAGACTTGCCTTGAAAGGGACTTTAATCATGCGAGTGGGCGGTCGCTGCTGAGCTCGTTTGCCGTCAGCTCGTCAGCCGCGATTCATTCATTGGTGGATCTTTCTCATCAGGATTTACGGGTAGTGGTCTTTACCAAGAATTCTGAAGTTAAACACGGTTGTTTAAAAATGAAGTGCCGATGACTTCAACAGGAGTATCCTATCCCTTTACAACCACTGAACTCATGGTAGGTCTTTAAAGGTTTATAAGCTATCATTAAAAATCAATCCCCCTATGGAAAACAAAAAAAATTGGATTTTTACTTACAGAACCAGACTGTTGGTCTCTAGATATCAGTAGTGGCCTATCATCATTGACCAAAAGCCTTTATTGGTCACTCACTTCACTTTATGTTTTATATCATTGTAGGGGCTTTCCATAGACTTCCATGCATATTATGGATTTTATACAGATCTAACCATAATTTATATCCCCTAACCCTAACACTCACAGAAATCTTTTTGCATTTAAAAAAAAATTATAAAATAAAAAAAAAAACATTGTTTAGTAGGCTATGTTTAATAAGCCATATTTCCCTCATAGGGACCGCTGACTGGGCCCCACAAGGTGATCTCAGGTTTTACTGTCCCTGTGTGTACATTAGGCCCCAACAAATGTAGTATAGCCTAAACATGTACACACACACACACACACACACACCCACAGCTACTGTATACGCCTACAAAACTCTCTGTAGGCAATCCAAAACTATCTTTTTTGAAAACATGTTGGATAACACTAAAACACGCCACGGTACATGAAAGTCTGTTTTTCCTTGAGGGTTAAGTCATCACTCACGTACATAAATGCGCAGTGACTGTGGTTGCCAACTCTTATCTGGGCGTATCAATTAATTAGGCAATAAATCAGTCACCCGGTGCCCGATGTTTCACCTGCACGGATCGTTTGGGAGAGTCAGCCCAGCCCCGCAGCCAAAGAATCGGCGTGCATACCATCGCACGGCACGGCGGGTTCGGGGGCGCTGCAGGTGGGTGCCGCGAGGTAATATGAAGGGTTGGGCGAGGGAAAGACAAAGCAAAAATAGAAGGATTGAGGAGGCAGTGACGGAAAGAGAGAGAGAAACAGAAATGCAGTAACTCCCCAGGCAGCTGCGCACGCTGGAAAGAGAAATAACAGGAGTTTATATGAGCTGCAGGTGATAAGGGCTCGAGACGGAGAAAGAGGGGGTGCTGCAAGAAGACGGGATAGGAAAAACGGTAAAAGACAGTGACGAAGAGTAGTAGGAGAAGGTGAAAAAGATTTGGGAAAAAAGGGAGCAATAAAGACTCACTGAATAGACCGGTGCTGATGAACTGATGACAGACGCGTGATTTAATGCGTGATTGGCAGGGGAAGAATTGCACTCTGCTGCACATATGGCAAAAAGACCCGGCGAGACGAAATGGCACGAGATGAGAGGTTTCGGAAATGGGCCTTTTAAACAAATAAAACTACTTTACGGACGCAGTGATGCATAAACAGAATCTATCTGAAGTACCAACACACACACACACACACACACACACTGAAAAAATGTATATAGTGACCTACTAAAACACTTTTAAATATTTAAAGGGATAGTTCACAAAATAATGAAAATAAAAAAAAATTAAAATCTCTCATCATTTACTCACCCTCATGCCATACTTGATGTGTATGACTTTCTTTCTTCTGCAGAACTCAAATGAAGATTTTTTGAAGAACATCACAACCGTGTAGGTCCATTCAACGCAAGAGAACTTCGAAGCTCCAAAAAGCACATAAAGGCAGCATGAAAGTAATTAAGGGGTGAAATACATGCTTTCGGAAGTGATATTATAGGTGTGGGTGAGAAACAGATCAACATTCAAATCCTTTTATACTATAAATGTCCACTTTTACTTTCACATTCTTCTTTTGTTTTTGGCGATTCACATTCTTCATGCATATCACCACTTGGCAGGGAGGAGAATATGTAGTAAAAAATTTTTTAGAGTTAAATATTGATCTGTTTTACACCCACGCCTATCGTATCACTTCGGAAGACATGGATAATACAGCTGGAGTTGTATGGATTACTTTTATGCTGACTTTATGTGCTTTGTGGAGCTTCAAATGTACAAAGTGAGATCTTCTTCTAAAAATATTTGTTTGTGTTCTGCAGAAGAGAGAAATTCATGCAAATCTGGGGTGGAAAGAGGATGAGTAAATGAGAGAATTTTCATTTTTGGGTGAACTATCCCTTTAATATTAATATTAACAAACTAAATTAAAACAATGTAGGCTGAGCAATAAAGAGCAATAAATACTGTAGATAACAGAGTAAATATTGCTTTAGGATTTTAAGTAACATCAGAAAATAAACTTTCAAAAACATTATATAAAAACATTAAAAAGTACTTAAATTATTGACATAATCTTTACTGTGTGATTATCAGATAAACATTAATACTAATACAATACAGTCTGAGTTTGTCTGAGAAGCAGGCCTGTCAAACTCAGTCTGTACTCTGTAGTTGTAACAACAGAGGCAGTAACAGAAAAGAGATGTGGCCGCACCCAGTTTGGGAACCACTGCATTAGACCTAACCCTATTCCAAAAAGAAAGTCTGCATTTTTGAGTAAAAAACATAATTACTTCATTTATTTATTGTTTTTCCAATGAGGACATCCCCAAATTTCCCTAAGGAAGTTTTTTTCTGGGGTAAAATGTGTCCCCAAACCAGGCAAGTACTTACACACACAAAAACACTCGCAATGATTCAAGGGAGCCACACGTGATAATACACTCACAAGCGTACAATGCAGCCTTTGTTGGCGATGTGTGGTCATCCATTTAGGGGGCCGAAGCCGACTGGACTCTGCATTACGCATTGAGTCTTTGGCCATGTGTGTGTGAGTGTGTGTGACCGCGTGTGAGTCCATTCTCCCTCTCCAAACTCATCTTTTCCCGTAATATGTGATAATTGCACATAATCACCCTTTTGTGTGAATGTGAGTGTATGTGTTTGCAAATGTGTGTGGGTGTGGTTGATAACTCCACTGCAGGTGTGTTGCTCAAAGGGAAAGAGATTCTCATTGATCCTTTAATTTTACACCAAACATAGCCTGAAGGAAAGAGACATTAAGTAATGGAACGTTCGTTCACCTAAAATATAATCTGTTTGTTCCGTGATGTTTATGTCTGTGTGTTTTGTTAAATATGACATTTTGTTTGTGTCCTGTATAGTACTTTTAACGACTGTTGTTTGCATGTGTGTGTGTGTGTGTGTGTGTGTGTGTGTGTGTGTGTGTGTGTGTGTGTGTGTGTAGGTGAGCGCCAGGGAAGAGGAGAGGCGTGAGAGAGAGATAAAGGGAAAGAGAGGGATGAGAGGATGTGGGATTAGATGAAAGGACGGAGTGGTCATAAATTTCGCTCAGACAGACGAATAAAACTTGCGCTATCCTCCCAGTCCCTCTGGTTTTTCCTCAAGGGGTGAGAGTGTACACACACACACCCACACACACACATGCGCGGTGTAGCCAGTAAAGGTCTTTTGTACTCAAGAACTACATGACATCATACAGTCAAACCCCAAAGAAATAAATAACATTAAATAAATATAACAGACATAAAACTACATATTCACACACATATACAGACATTACTGTACATACTGTACACAAACACTCATACATATTTATACGCCCTCCCCTTGACATTATGTCTTGACATGAAGTCATGAGTTGGAGATCAGATGGTAATACTATGGTACTTTGATATGAATAAATCGTTGTATTAACCATGGTATTTTCATATAGTATTATGGTATTTATATATTATGGTAAAATGTCCAATACATGATAATACCAGGGTATTTTGATATATAACATGGTTCTGAATGATCACCATATTTACAGTATACACCATGGCACTATTATGTAAACATGACCATAAACAATAGTATTACCATGGCATCCTGTCCATAAAAACATTGTAACTCCATGGCACTTTTTGGCAAATGTTTTCCTTTCTATTTCTCCTCAAATGCCGCCTGAACATCCAAAATTGCATAGGTGTGTGTGTATGTGTGTGTGTGTGTGGATAATGAACAGTGAAAGCCAATGAGGCATTTCTGAGTCAGTTTCTGAGGCAGCAAAAACTCTCCATTGTGTCTTTGGTGATGCCACACTTCCTCCACTTTTCCCCATTCGCCCTTTCACTATCCGGCATGACTCCAAACATGATTCACTTTCCTTCTGCTGAATCATGTCTCGCTCTTAATGAGCACATTTTTCCTTTGTCTCTGACGTAATTCCCATATCCTGGCCATCCTTTTTGTTTGGTGATTTAGTGCAAAGTGTGTGACCATCGAAAGTCCATAGATCTCCATCCATAGAGCGTGAAGCAGTCTGTTTCTCTTACACATTTTTACTCTGTTCCAAAACCTATTGAACTGCCTCCAAAGACAGCATTTTAAGGCATCCTAGGCCCATTTCTGACATAAAAATTGTTCCAAAAGATATCATTAAAGGCATAGTTCACCCACAAATGCACTCTCATGTTGTTCAAAACCATGGAACACAAAAGGAGATGTTTGACAGAATGGTAGGGTCTGCCTTGCTCTCTGTTCAGTTTCATTGCATATATTTCAATACATTGGAAATTAATGGTGACTGAGGTTGTCATTCTGCTTAAATCAGTGTTGATTTTTTTTTTTTTACCATTTTTTATTTCAGTCATAAATTTATCTTTTGCTGAAAATGTCCTTTAAATTTAGTCAATATTTCATCATGTGATATTCATTCATTTGAGTGACTTTTATTTTGTCTAAATTGGCATATCATTTTAGTTGATAACAGCTTAGTTGACCATAATGGGCAAAATGTCAAAAACATGTATCAAACTTTAACTGACCAAACTTAAAGTAATATTCTGGGTTCAATGCAAGTTAAGTTCATTCAACAGCATTTTTTACATAATGTTGATTGCCACAATAATTAATATCTACTAGTCCCTCCGTCTCTTTAAAAAATTCAAAATTCGGGGGCCTGCGTAGCTCAGCAAGAAAAGACGCTGACTACCACACATGGAGTCGCAAGTTTGAATCCAGGGCATGCTGAGTGACTTCAGCCAGGCTTCCTAAGCAACCAATTGGCCTGGTTGCTAGGGTGGGTAGAGTCACGTTGGGTTAGCATCCTCGTGGTAGCCATAATGCTGTTCTTGCTTGCGGTGGGGCACATGGTGAGAAGTGCGTGGATGCCGCAGAGAATAGCATGAAGCCTCCACATGCACTAGCTCTCCGCCGTAACGTGCTCAACAAGTCACATGATAAGATGCAGGGATTGACGGTCTCAGATGCAGAGGCAACTGAGATTCGTCCTCCACCACCCAGATTGAGGCAAGTCACTACGCCAACACAAGGACTTAGAGCGCATTGAAATTCGAAATTGGGGGGGGGGGCAAAATTCTGGAAAGAATGGAGCAATCCATACTCACTTTTTCAAAAGTATAGCCACATGATGTAAACAATGTGTGTTAACATGATTTTAGTGTGATAAAATTGCTTACTAACCTTTTCTGTGTAAAGTTATATCCAATTTTACAACTTTGTTGCCATGACGACGTAATGCTGTAACTGATCAAGTCTCCTATTATGTTCCATAGATCGAAAGACATGAGGTTGAGTAAATAATGACAGAATTTTCATTTTGGGGTGAAAGTATAATTATGTGAGCTCCTAAATGCCTAGTTTCTGCAAAATCTGGGACATCATCACATATATTCTTTATGTCGAAATCCCTGAATGCAACAAGCCCATTGAAAATGTTGATTATAAATATACTCAGAATCTTATTCATTACTGATAATTTTCAATAAGAAACTTTTTGAAATGTGCAAACTATTAAAAAATGTTCAATCTAATTATAACAAATTACAAGTGCACCTAGTATTTGTGTGTGCTGGCCATTTTTTTTGCTTCTTAGAGCATTGTGTTATTAGCTTAGCAACATGCTAATGTCAGTTGTCAATGTCAACATGCTAATGTCATGCTAATGTCTTCTATGATCCCAAAATTTGTCTCAGACGGCAACATTGTGGCATTAAAATCCCACAGTGTGAACCTGGCTATAAAAGGCAGCTATGTGTGTAGGCAGTGGACAGCAAGGCAGCTGACAAGGTTTTGGAACAAAGCCTTTGTTTTGTTTTTTTCAAACACGTAGTCGTCTCTTCAGTCGGGTGAAGTCTTTGGCTGACCTCCACAGCCAGCTCTGCAGTTCTCGCAGCACCCAGAATCCCTCCACCTTCCGTGAGAAGTCGTTAGGGGCTGGATGAGACGAAAGCATTGGGGCCGCCAGCAATGTGTGAACCTCAGCCGACCCTCCGTACTGATAGACGAGGGAGAGCGGAGAGAGACCGGGATGAGAGGATGATACAGAGCGCATAGAGCGACGAGGATGGAGAGATAGCGAGGTAAAGAGTACAGGCTGCTTCTGGTTCATTTCTCCATCACCATATCCAAATTTGAGAATTGTGTTGTTCATATTGTTGTTATAGATATTTTTGTTGTAGTTCAGTTTTGTTGAAGTCTCCTCTTCAACACTTAGTAATCTTCTCCTCTTTCCCCATCTCTCCATTCCCTCTTCCTTCTCGCCCTCCTCTTTGGCTGCCCAGCTCTCTCCTTCTCTTCTCCTTCCTCTCCTCCCCCTCTCCCTCTCTCTGTCTCTCTTATTGTCCGCCCGACTCGTTCCCTCTCGTACACCCGAAGCGGACTGAACACCTTGGTTTCGAGGCATGTGACTCCGTAGAGGGGCGGGACTGTTCTCGCCCACTCCCTGATACTGAGACAACAGGGGTGGGGTGTATCCTTGAGCAGGCGTGGCATATCCTGGGGACATTAGTAAATTGCCATAGGGAGGCGAGGTGTAGCCCAGGGCATTCATCAGCCCTGATATTGAGCCGAGTAACCCACTGAGTCCGGAGCAGAAATGGAGTAGGGAGCTCTGGAGGTACGGGCACAAGGTGGAGCGTGCCAGCTCCCTCACGGCACAGAGAAGAATGCTGTACGCACGCTGGTTCTGTGCCAGACGGGCACCATTCTCCAGCCCACGCCATAAGTCCACCCGTGTAGCTGCACTGGGCACGGATAAAGAGGAGCTATTGGGACGTGGAGGGGAGAAGCCGGGATCATTGAACGGAGGTCCAAGATACGACAGCTGAGGACCAGAGATGAGAACAGGAAACATTAGGAAGCAATTAAAATGATTTAAGATAACTTCAGATTTTAGACATCCTCTTATTTTGATAAGACCAAGATACTTAAAGACCTCATAAAATTATAGTTTTGTGGTTTTTATTCCAGGCTTTTAGGCTATATATTAGTGTAAACTTTTTGCAGATATACTATATATTTAAGCCTTACATAAAAGTTTTGATGACTCATCTTGTTTGCAGGGGTGTATTCAAATTTAGGCCCAAGAAAATGCTGTCAAGAATGAGAAATGTCCCCTCTGCCTAAATTATGAATACCACCGGCATCAGACCACATTGTAAAAAATGCTTTTTCAGGCTACTATAAATGTAGTACCAATGGTAACACCTAAGTAACGGGTTTTATTCAAGTAAAAAAAATTATTTAATCTGACTAAATCAACCTGACAAATTAGGTCACACACACACACACACACACACACACACACACACACACACACACACACACACAAACATGTTGGTCTACCTATCATTATGAGGATTTTCCATAGACATAATGATTTTTATACTGTAGGATCTATAGATTCTATCCCCCAAACCTAACACAACCCCTAAACCTAACCCTCACAAAAAACTTTTTGCATTTTTACATTTTCAATAAAGCATCGTTTAATATGTTTTTAAGATATTTAAATTATGGGGGACATTAGAAATGTCCTCATAAACCACATTTATAGCATAATACCCTTGTAATAGATCAAGTAAAAAAAGACCCTTGAGTTTACAATTGCAGGTAACCACTTTTTATTCAGTGTAGCAAATAGCAAATCATGGGTAATTGATGTGTCTTCAGATGTAAAATATAATTTTGGCTATTCAAAATAAAAGGACAGCTCTTTTAAAATAAAATGGCCAGCCTCAATTTCCTGATTTAAACTGTTTCAATAGAAAACAGATTAACAACACAGGAAAGAAAACTGCCATCAAACCATTTTATGGCCTTTATTCACCTTTACCTTAAAAAGTAAGGCAAAGTAGGAGATAGTAGCAACGACTAATTAAAACATGTAACCATGAAGATGTCACTATACAGCTGGTTGCAGAAGAAAAGAGATACAGATAAGACAAAGAGATTAAGGGGGAAGAGCATCCACAGGAAAACATTTATAAACAATATACACCCACACACACATGCTAATACACACCCACATATGTGCACACACACACACACACACACTATCTACAGTACAACTTACATAAGTGTCTCTGATTTCTTTCAGCTGGTGGTCCAGGTATTTGGTTAGCTCGTATGTTCTCTCAATAGAGCTCCTCTCATTGGACAGACTGAGCGAGCGGTCCAGCACCTGGCCACACCCAGCTGCAACGGCCAATAACAGTATCAGGGAAACTTCGAGGACTGAAAGGGAAAACAATAGTTAATGTGTTTTCATGCTTTCACACCAATATGGTAACTTCTAAAAATCAGCTTCTTTGAAAAATCCGCCAACAGCAAAAAATAAATAAATAAAATAAATACATTGAAATCATAGGGTTATTCTCATACGTCAAAACGTAAACAGTCGTGCACAACACTTGAGTGCATTGGATAAGCCGATAAGAATGATAAAAGTGTTTACAATAAGGGGGTGAAAAAGAAATCGATGTGCGTCCATTGTTTTTTGCTTAAAAGCATTTATTACCTAACCCTGATGAAGGAATTAAAGTGACCTTACACGTCACCTTTTAGAGTGCAACCGTGCCCGGGAAAAAAAGTTTTTGATTTTAAGCATAGAAACGATATAATTTTATTTTATTTTATTGCAAAATATTGATGTATATGAATATTTATGCAGTTTGAGAGTGCAAGGAGATTGTGTTTTTCATGATGCGTCATGCGTGGGTGGTTGCTGCTGAGCTCTGTTGGTGAGCTTTGTTTGATGCGATTGGATCGTTCTCTGCTGGATCAGGGGCAGTGTAGTTCTTCACCAGGAATTATGCTATTAAACACGATTTACGTTAAATTATGTGGACTGATGGCTTCTTCAGAAGCAAATACCATAAATTAAGAAGCTCAGTGCACACAGTATGTCAGCCTTTAAAGGTTTTTAAGCTATTGTTAAAAATCTAATAATCTTTGGTGAAAGTGAAAGGGATTTTTACCTCCGAAACCCGGCTGTTGCACTCTATTAAGCATACAAGACAAGATATTTTGTACATGCACATTTGACAATGTAAGCCACATTCTTTTATAACTCACTTGTTTTGGTGCAGCCTGCCTTTTTGCCTTTCAATTCTGTGACATGCTTTAATAATTGTTTTATTTTATCAACTTACACAAATAAAGAAATTTCAATTTCAAATAAATGAAATGTTGCTTCAGGGACAACACCAAGCGGAGAGAATCTGTCTGTTGTGAGGCCCAGAAAAACAGGATTGGTTTATAAGAGCTCACAGAGATTATGGTGAATCATTTTTGTGAATTTTTTTAATATGGAAGGTTTAGTTGTAATTCTTTTGAGTTAATCAAAGATTATGCTGTCGGTTATATGTTAAAGCTTTCATTAGATGACAATTTCATGAGGTTATGTTTGGCAATGTTTTTGCTACGGGCTACAAGCACAAAGTTAATTGAAATGAAAGAGGATTTCAAGAAGAAAATTATTTTTAGATGTTTTCCTGCACATATTGAATAGATGGTCACAGAGAATTAAAAAAGAATTGTATATGTATGTACAGTATATATATATATATATATATATGTATGTATATACACTACCAGTCAAAAGTTTTGAAACACTTGACTGAAATGTTTCTCATAATCTTAAAAATCTTTTGTATGCTTAAATGTTTGAAATTAGTTTTGTAGATAAAAATATAATTGTGCCACCAAATTGAATTATTTCATTCTAAAAATACAAAAATAAAAAAAGTTTTTGAAATTGATGACTTGGACCAAATAATAAAGGAAAGCAGCCAATAAGTGCCCAACATAGATGGGAACTCCTTCAATACTGCTTAAAAAGCATCCCAGGGTGATTCCTCAAGATGTTGGTTGAGAAAATGTCAAGAGTACATGTGCACATTCTGCAAATTGGCAAAGGGTGTCAACTTTGAAGATGCTAAAATATAACAGAGATTTGTGGGTTTTTTTTATATTTATTTTGGATTTTGTTTAGTCACAACATAATTCCCATAGTTCCTTTATGTTATTCCATAGTTTTGATGACTTTACTATTATTCTAAAATGTGAAGAAAAAAATTATAATAAAGAATGAATAAGTGATTCTACTTTTGATCAGTAGTGTATATACATACATACATACATACATACATACATATATATATATATATATAATCTTAAGATGGTTATGTATATCTTCAGCTTTAGTGTGTCAATAGGAATAATACATTTTAGACTTCCAAACATTACTTTTGCAAATAGAAGTACAGGGTGCTCTGCAAGAGATGGCATTTCCCCCACAAAGCCCCCCACTGAACATCGAGTCAGTCTGAGATTACATGAGGAGACAGAAGTAATTGTGACAGCCAAAATTGATAGAAGATCTGTGGTGAATTCTGCAATACGCTTGAAACATCCTATCTGCCAACAACCAAGAACAACTGTGTCCAGGTGTCCCTAGGAGAATTGGGGCTGTTTTAAAGGCAAAGGTGATTTAACTTTTTTTATGTTTACTGGACTTTATATGACATTAAGTGATAAATGAAAACTATTTATATCATAATTTTTGAAGACATCCTCACTATGTGGCATTTTTCACAAGAGACAAACTTTTGCACAGTACTGTATATACATACATACATGCATACATATATACAAATATACATACATATATATATATATATATATATATATATATATATATATATATATATATATATATATATATATATATATATATATTACTTTTAATGCATTTAAATAATGAAAGCTAAATTTATGATAACAATCCATTTAAATACACTTGCCCCAAAAATATTTTGGACACTACGTCACTTAAAAGTTTATGAATGTCATTGCAATTTAAAAATAAAAATCTAAACATTTTAACATTTTGCATCAATTGGCACCTGCAATCAAATAATGCTGAACTTTAATAATCACCTTCCTTTTGCCATTACTTTTACCCAACTATTTCCATGATCATTTTTAGTTGATGTAGGAAGTAATTTCTCCTCAAGTTCACACAGACAGGTGTATTTCATCACATAATGGACATTTTAAAATAATGTTTTACAACCAAAAAGTGTCAAAATAATTTTTGTCATAATTTTGAACATTATATCTATTGTTTTGTCATTTAAAAACTGCTTGTGCTGTCTTTCTTTAAATTAAATACCACTTTACACAATACCATTGCATATTTTTGCAAATATAAGTTCTGATGGGTGTTGCTGTGTGTGGTCTTCTGCATCTTGGAAGAGTTTTTTTATTATTATTTAGAGTTTGTGTGGTGTGTATATGTAGTTTTCCTTTTGGATTAAGTGTACATGCCTGTACATAGCCAGATTATTGTATTATATTTTGTATTTTATGAGCGTGTGTGTGTGTGTGTTTGTAAAGGCGCCCATCTAGGGGCCCTTTTAGACCCATGTCTTCAAAAGTCACACTGGGATAATCATGGCAAATGAGCATGAACCTTTGAACTTCTGAGGGTCACATAGTACTCTCATTATAGTCTAGGTCTATGCCTATTTGCCTGTGTGTGTCCTCAGGATGTCCTCCGGCACAAACACATCCCACCCAATGCCTTCTTCTCTCTTTTTCTTGTGTAAAGCATTCAGAAGTACATGGCAGAGATGTGTAATTACTTGTTGGAGGCATTGTGTTTTCAACAGGTGTGAAATATGTGCACCTCCTCCCCTTTTTTCTTTTTATCTGTTTGTCTCCTCTTCTTGAACCCTCCATCCTCCTCCTGTCCGTCTAAATTTTCTCTGTCCTTTTTCCCTCCCGCCTTTTCATTCTCATCACACGTTTTCTCGCTGGCACACATTGTCTCCTGTCAAGTTTTCCAAGTTGTTTTTAATCATCTCACACACGCCTCTTTTCGCTCCCCTTCTTTTTAAGTGGTTTATCTCCTCCATGCCCCCGGCCAAAATAACAACAGCTTATTAACCTCGATTAGCCCTGCCAGTTTTCTTTTCAACTCTGTTTTTTCTTTTTTTTTTCTCCTCTAATTCACTCATTCTCCTTTAAGCGGGAAGAACTCTCATGAAATACTCTCAGTAGAACTTCTTAAATGCTACCTGAAACATTCACACACTCATTCAGCAACATAAAATCACACAGACACACCTTTTCCCCAACCCGAGGTCAGAATAATTATCAAAATCTTTCTGTTAGCTCAGGGAGTGGAAACGTTCAGCAGTGCATCTCCGAGGGATCCAAAATCATAATCTAAACAAATTGTCCCATAGATTACAATTTTCAGATTCTGATTAAATAACGTTTCTGTGTGTATCATAGTAACAACCGCAAAAAAGTGGAAGGAAGTCAATGGCGTTATATTTCAATTAAATTTAAGCCAATAATGCAATTTTTGACCCACAGGAAAGTATGAGTACATGATTATAAAAATTAATGTGAATAGTTTAGCTCAAATGATCTGACTAAGCCTTGAAATAAATTTTATCTTTGACTTTGGGATCTTGGTAAAATTTAAGCAGAGAGTGAGTAATTGTTGAGATCTCGTCTGAAACTCAGGCATGTCAGATTACTTGGGTCATCAAATCTAAGAAGTAGGAGACTTGAAGGAATGTTCTGGGTTCAATACGAGTTAAGATCAATTGACACAACGTTGATCACCACAAAAATGAATTTCGACCCCAAAAAAATGTCAAATATATTATTATTGGTAACAGTGAGGCACTTAAAATGGAAGTGAATAGGGCCAATCTGTGAGCATTAAAGTGTGTTTCAAAATTACAGTCACAAGACTATATTCAACATAAACAATATGCCCTGTTCAAGTCATTTTAGTATGATAAAATCACTTGTCTGAGTAAAGTTATATCTAATTTTTAAAGTTTGTTGCCATGACGACGTATTGACATAAACCCTAAAATGACCATAAAAAGAACAATTTTAACTTTACAGCTCAAATAATATACAAGTTTTAACAGAAGAATGAATGTGTGCTATTATACAATTATAAGCTTGACATTTCTGCCTTTAAAGGAATATTCCATGTTTAATACAAGTTAAGCTCAATTGACAGCATTTACTGCATAATGTTGATTACCACAAAAATAAATTTTGACCCATCCCTCATTTTCTCTAAAAAATCAAGTTACAATGAGGTAATTACAATGGAAGTGAATGGGGCCAATGTTTTGAGGGTTTAAAGGCAGAAATTTGAAGCTTATTATTTTATAAAAGCACTGGTATTAATACTTCTGTTAAAACTCATGTAATATTTTAACTATAAAGTTGTTTAAATTTATATTTTTACAGTCATTTTAGGGGGGTTTAAGGTTGTTGACATTACAACAGCATGGCAACGAAGTTGTAAAATTGGCAATAACTTTATACAGAAAAGGTTAGAAAGGGATTTTTATCACAGTAAAATCATGTTTACATGCATATTGTTTATGTCTTGTGGCTATACTTTTGAAACAGTGAGTATTTTAACATTTAAAAATTGGCCCCCATTCACTTCCATTCTAAGTGCCTCAGTGTAACCCAGATTTTTGCTTTTTTTTTTAAAGAAAAGGAGGGACGAAATACATTTTTGTGGTAATCAATATTATACCACAAGTGCTGCCAATTGAGCTTAACTTCTATTAAACCCAGAATATTCCTTTAAAGACATCTGTGTTATTTCTTTCAAGTCACCTCATGCAACAGCAATATTTTGCTAAGGCAAGACTCACTATTACAATCATTCACACTTACGGTTAAGTATTTGAACAAACTCCTCATTCTAAGTATTTAATTATGGTGAATAACTCGTCCTTGGCTACCGTTTGCGCTACAGACATGAATGATACCTCATTGAGGAGAAGTATGCAATTACTTTTCTTTTTTTTTTACTTCTGATCAGACGAACAGTTTTCACTTGGCAGACAATAAACGGGCAACAAAGATCGAGTTTTGGGTGAATTTAGCAGAGGTTAGAATTCAATGAAGAACTCTCTGTTGGTCAGTGCATCGATTCGAGAAATTGTATGTTTTTGTCGTATTAGTAGATAAGTATGAATAACTTGGAGAACACGGTTCTGTCTTATGGTTTCGATGAAAGCACAACAGCCTCTAAAAACAGAGCTCTGGCATATTTACATAACCCCTTCAACATATCCCCCACAACTTTATTGAAAAACAATGGGTTTCATTAGGAAGGGTTTGTGTGTGTATATGTGTATATGTGTATATGTGTGTGCCCAAGTCTTTGCTTGACTCTACAGCTGGCAGCAATGTTATGATGTCAAATCGGTATATCAGATCCCATAAGTGCTGTCTTTCTCTGTGTCTGACTCGCTCTCTTACACACACATATCCACACGTAGCCTCTTGCCTTTCATTCTCTGACTGATTTGTTGCTGGTGTGTTAACACTAAACAGACGAGTCTCGCAGGCTCCAGTCAACAATACCAAGAATTCGACATTATGGTGCAATATCATAAAACATGTTCCCTCCTATCACTTCATATAAATTTCTATTGCCCATATGATGGGCCGGTCAGTTCCACGCACAAAGAGGATTGTTTCATATGAGTTTGTGTGTGTGTGTTTGTGTTTGTGTGTGTGTGTGGGGGGGTGGTCAGGGTCATGTCGTGGGTCTGTGTACAGTTAAAGTAGAGATTTATGTGCAGTCTGCACTCAATCATATGTGCATTCCTTTACCGACTAGATGCATGCCCGCACACACACACACGCGCGTGCGTGTGCACACATGCTAACATGAAGGGGTGGATGTTTGAATATTAATGCGTCAACTAAAATGTTCACGTTCGTGTTGCACTATTGAGTATCATGCAAGATACATTATAGACGTCCAACATTAAAGGGATAGATCACCCAGAAATAAAACTTCTGTCATCATTTACTTGTATGGTAATGAAATTGAATGATGACTGAGACTAACATTATGCCTAACCTCTCATATTGAGTTCATCGGAATAAAGAAAGTCACAGGTGTTTGGAACAACATGAGAGAGAGTAAATTATGTTTTTCAAATTTTAGTTTGTTTTGTTAACCATCCATTGAAAGGTCACTCGCAATGATGTTGGAATATAAATGCATCCACCAACATCTTCACATGCATGTTAACATATTCATGGATGATATATGTTGCAATTCAAAATCATTAATTCTGTGTTTCACTCACTCATCCACACACTTGCCCTCTGTGATCTCTACTAGGGGGCATACTCAAGCTCCCTGAGGATATTTAGTTTGAAATTTAAATTGATGGAAGTTGGCCTGAAACGTTGCCGTCTTTGCCAAGGACCTTCAGAACAAAGACGGACTGACAATAAAACCTGCATTTACAACCAATCCTTTCTTCCTTGTTCTCCATCTCTGCTCATTTTTTCTCATGCTTTTCGTTTCTTCTCTCCAATTGCTCTCTAACCAAAGCACCATATCTCTGTTCCTCTCCAAGGCTCCTCTACCACTATAATTACCTTTCTTTTTTTTTCCCTCTTGCTTTTTTTAATTATCTCCTCCCTTCCCCCTTGCCATTTCTTCCCATCTCTTTTACTCAAGTTTCTCATTTAAGGGCCCTCTCTTGTAAATAAATAAAATCAAAATAAAGAGCAACCATCTGATCGAACAATCTGAATGATAAAATGTGGAACTGCATAACAGAATGAAAGAAAGAATGAAAGAAAGAAAGAAAGAAAGAAAGAAAGAAAGAAAGACAGAGACAGGGGCTTGGTGGAGTAAGGGGCCATGTTAATTTGGGAAAAATGTAAACAGCATGTGTAACTGTTCAAACCGTGACCGGCTCATTTTATATCATTCCCCTGTGCTCTCTCCTTCTCTCTTTTTCTTTTTAGAGAGAATCTGGGCTGCGTTAACCCTCTTTCCTTCCCTCCATCTCTTTCTCCATCTCTAACTTCCTAAACCTCCTCATCCTTCTACCTCTATTATACACGCTCTCTCTTCTCTTCAGGCTCTTTCCCCCTTTCCTCCCAAAACCAACTGTCTTTCCCAGACTGTCGTCTTCCGATCTTTGCATGGATTAAAATGCAAATGCACGGGGCACTGTGACATGCTAATGGGTTGGGTTTTATTCTTCTGAAACCATCTGCATGAGTTTGAGTGAATTTGGCAGTTTGGTCCGTGTATGACTGGAATGATAGATGCATGTGTATATGTATGTGGGGCAGCATGCATGTGGGACAAACTGAACTGTAACGGAGAATAAGGAAAATGTATGTGTGTGTGTGTGTGTGTGTGAGCGTGACAGACTGTTCTGCTGCTTTGTTCAGGCGTAAATCGCATCATTTCGTCACACACTCTTCCTCCTTTTCACAGACATGGGTCCCAAAAGACAGGTGGTATGTATGTGTGTAGGTTAGCTTGTGTGTATACCCTGACTAACATGAATCATGTACTTTCTCATATCAATGTCAGTTAACAAGACAGTGGTGAACTTGCCAACCACACGCCTTGCCTTAATGCACTTGAGAACAAGAATAGAAGCATAACCACTATTAGTGTGTGTGTGTGTGTGTGTGTGAGAGAGAGAGAGAGAGAGAGAGAGATGTTTCCTGCTTTTATTTTGTCTTGATGGATAAAGTTAATTTATTGTGTGAAAATTTCAAGTACACCTAACATTTGTTTCATTTAAAAAAGAAAAGAAAATGTACTCGTTAGTTATTCGAACAATCCATTCTCTATATCATAATCTCAATAATCCATTTTCAAGAAGGGCCATTATCAGAAACTATCATGAAAGTTAATTCATTAGTTTATTAATTAGTAAAGAAATGGGATAAACTCACGGGTCATTTTAAAACACTCATTTTAAAAAGTTTACTATAGGTTTAATAAAGATACCAATCGTTCTAAATACACAACCTCAATGTTCAGTCTCGTGTCAATGTCATATCTTAAATAGTTTAATAAAGGCTGATAAGAGGAGCTGAACCGCATTTGGTAGCAATTGAATTGTTGTGTTAATATAATTAATGACAACTTTAACAAAATTCAAGAACTTGCTGCTCTTTCATCCATCCAGGCCTTTCAAACTAATGCATTTTCAGTGAATAAAACATTACATTTTAAAAATCGTTTGAAACAGTTTTACATCATGAACTAACTACGAAATGTTATCTAACATTTTACCTTAGAAGATTAAAATGCAGTAAGCAGCAAATAAATGGTGCTATCTCAAATATAAAAATTTATATATATATATATATATATATATATATATATATATATATATATATTACAATTATTATGTTGTACAATTAATAATACAATTATTATGTTGAAAATTAAGTTATACAAACATTTAAACTAATATATAAATATATAAATATATATATATATATATATATATATATATATATATATATATATATATAGTATAAAAGTTTGTATAACTTAATTTTCAACATAATAATTGTATTATTATTTTCAATTTAGGCTATATTATAAATTTTAATAAATAAATAAATAAATTAATAAATTTATATTTAATCATGATTAATTATGTATTCTACTATAATAATAATAATAATAATAATAATAAGTAAATTAATCATAATTCATTCCGCTCTGAGAAAAAAGTCGCTCATCACTTACCTTTGAAGTGATTCATTTTAACTGGACGGAATCAGTCGTTTCCGTTTCGATCAGTCAGCTATTTATGAGATTATTAAACAATTTTAGATCAAATGCAGGGAGCCCCGATAGTGTCCTTCGCTGTCCGGTGCTTTAGGCAACTCTCCCGGAACTTTTTCCCCAAACTTGTATTAGTGCACTTGTGCCTGGAGCAATACAGACAGGCGAAACATCCACGAAAAAATGTCAGTCCTGTGTAATTAAACTGAGCGTCTGCAGTGATTGACAGCTGCTGAGTGGCCCGTGCGCGCGCTCCGGTGTCCAGGTGAATTCTGACGCTCTGCGCGACTGTGGATGAAACTAACTGACGATGTGAAGTGATTTTATACACATGCCTGAGAGAAAGTTCTGTCCCCCTTCGCTCCTTCCTCTCTCTCCTCCTCCTTCTCCTCTCATTCTCTCCTCAGTGATTCAACGTTGATTGATCTTTTCAAAAGTGAAGGCACTGACCCTGCCACGAGACTCTAAAACCACAAAGCTGGGAGGAATTACACATTTGACAGCTATTTCATAATTGGTGTATTTATTTACTCACCAAACAGCCTTTCCCTCTCAGGTTCAGTGACTCAATTATAATTTGTCATTGGGTAATTCTTGTAAGGGACAGTGTTTGGAGACTGGTGGATATTGTGACCGAGCCTCGTGTTTGTCAAACGTCTCATGCCTCTGGTATTACCTTGATTGACAGTGAGATTATTCAGACCTTTCGCCCTCACACACCACTCAAAGCGCGCTTGTACTGCATGTTTAACACGTGTGTGGGTTATTTCGGAAGTGTGTAAGTGGCGGTGACGAGAGGATCGTTTCAAAATATGATTTTAAAAGAGCAGGAACGGATTAACACTTTGACTATTGCATAACCCAAAACAACCCGTCTGTCTGCTCTTCGCTTGTGATGTTTAACTGATGTGATTTAGCTGTCGCTTGGTGTTACATGTGATGTCCCGTGAGTCTGACGCCCCCTGGTGTTCCACTTAAGTAAGAATTAATTAAGCCCACTGATAAAAGCTTTATCTTAACTGAATGCGTTTATGTAAAACAATATTATAGCCCATAGAGAAATCTGATACATGGCATTGAATAAATATTAATATATAGTTTTCACTTGTGTAAAAATAAAAAAAGTCACCTACTTGTACATGAAACATATATTTACCCAAATATTAATGGAATTTGAATATGTGCATATATGCTTAAATATATGAATGGTAATTTTATACATGTTCTTGTGTATATATATATATATATATATATATATATATATAGAGAGAGAGAGAGAGAGAGAGAGAGAGAGAGAGAGATAGATAGATAGATATATTCAGCACACTCAATCCTCCAATATTCATGTAATCAAGGAAACTTAAATTAGTTGAGTAAATAAATAAAAAAATGTCTTGTCAGATTTACTCAATCCATATGCATTGGGACAACATTAATACATTTTGGTTGATTAACTGAAACTTGGCAGAGGATTTCTAGTTCCCAGTATGCTTTGCATGGGACACCGGGAAGGTATATGTTAAAAATGAAAGGAGTAGTTCACCCAAAAATGAAATTTCTCTCATCATTTACTCACCCTAATGAAATCCCAGATGTGTATGACTTTCTTTCTTCTGCTGAACACAATGAAGATTTTTAGCAGAATATTTCAGCTCTGATCGTCCATAAAATACAAGTGAATGTGACCATAAATTTGAACCTCTAAAGAGTACATAAAGGCAACATAAAACTAATCCATATGACTCCAGTGGTTAAATCCATGTCTTCAGAAGTGATATAATAGGTGCGGGTGAGAAACAGATCAATATTTAAGTCCCTTTTTTTTTTTTTTACTATAATTCTCCATTGTTTTTGTTGATTCGCATTCTTCTTGCACATTGGTACTAGGAGAATTTATAGTAAAAAAGGACTGAAGCTGTTTCTCACCCACACCTATCATATCACTTCTGAAGATATGGATTTAACCACTGGAGTCTTATGGATTACTATTAAGATGCCTTTAAATCACTGATATATAGATCAGTGCTTTAAATGCTTTTTGGAGCTTCCAAATGTTGGTACCCATTCACTTGCATTGTATGGACATACAGAGCTGAGATGTTATGTTGAGATTTAGAAGAATCTCTCTTATGTTAGTTTTACCATCATGGTGAAGAGTGGTGCTTGAGTCTAGGTTAAGGACCTGTTCATTTTGAGTAAATTATATATTGTTTTATCCACTGATCAACTGCTGTGCTAACAAAAAAGAGAGTCTTTTGTTATGTTTGTTAAACCCGCTTTAATATCATGCAATGTAATTTGACTCGTTTATCGATATTATTTAATGCCAGTGAATGTTTATCACTTATTTTGTACGTCTTCCTGGGTGCAGACATGATTGTGTGACGTCACGCACCTGCATCTCGGCGAAATCGGAGTTTAAAATTTCCGCACGACTTTCCAAGTTGTAATTACGACTTCATGTGGCGTTCCATTTCACTTTTTCCAGTAGGAAATTGGAAAATCCGAATTTTCGAGTTGCATGAAACGTAGCGTCAGCGCGTTGTCATGGAAACGCGTAACCTTTCAGAAGTTCTTCCGGGTGACTGCGTTTAGAACCCGGAGGTTTAACGCGGGAAATTGGAGAATAGAGGCACTTGATCACTTTATCATCTGTTTGTTTGTTTTATAAAATATCTTCAACGCCGGGAACCACGATTGCGCATTTGTAAAGCCAGTATTCAACCAAAGTAAGTGATAAAAACCGTTTATGTCACTGACTGAGGAGTTTAAATCAAGCCGGTAAAAGTAATCTCTGCTCCACATGTACGGCGCGAGAACAGTGGTTGTGTCTCCAGATCTAGTGTGATGTCTAACAAGACAGCATTTTCGAGTGCGTTCGAGGCTGTCTATGATTCCCAAATGTGCCGCTTAGATTTTGAACGATAGAACGCGTCTATATATGATGCCCCAAAAATGCTGTCTATGTAGGGAGCACACTATGTTTTAGACACACGCAGACACAAATATGACCAATGAATATGTTTTCTTTCTGGAACGATAATTCTGACGATTATCACCGATAATACATGTTATGTGAATGTTCAAGAAGTACGTTTGAAAACAAAAACTCATTGAATTGTAGCTCGACTGTTAACTAAAGTTGCTGTATTTCTGTAACTGTGTTTTATTTTCCAGGAATGGGAGACACTCTTGAGTTTAATGAGATTTATCAAGAGGTGAAGGGATCATGGGTGAGTGACACAAACACACATTATATTATATTATGACCACTGTATATCGCAGTGTACTGTTGTTGTAAAGAGATAATTCCCCCCCCCCCCCAAATACAGTGCAAGTGAATGGTGGCCAGAAATTTGAAGCTCTGAAAAGCACATACAAGGTAGCATAAGAGTAATCCATATGACTCCAGTGGTTCATTTTTTTGTGTTTTTTGTTTTGGGGTGGGGGGTGAAACTATCCCTTTAAATTAAACATGTAAAACAAGTTGTATTGAACGTGGAACGTTCAATGGAGCATTTCACACACTCAATGCCCATTATACATATTCAGAAGCCTGTTGGGTTTTGAATTGTGTATTTATAGAGTAAACAGCATTTAATCCTATTATATAAAACAAATAAAAAATATTCTTAATATATGCAACTATGCAGAAAGTTCCAGCACAACTCAGAAATGCCATACCATAAATGATCACCACGTGTTTCTGTTTTATTTTTTTCTCAGAATGATGGCCGGCTGAGGTTCAGCAAGCAGTCTGTGGTCTATAAAAGTAGTAAGACCGGGAAGGTTGACAGCATTCCAGCCACTGAACTCTCTGTGGCCCAGTGGCGGCGAGTCTGCCTGGGTCATGGAATCAAACTGGCCACCAGCACTGGACACGTCTACAAATATGATGGCTTCAAAGACACAGTGAGTGTGTTGATAATATTGTTATACTGACCAATCAAGACTTGCATATACATGAAAAGTGTTCTACACAAAGACATGGCTATTTGGTGAACATGAAAGAACTAGCGACTGGCAATGCAATGTGTGTGCATGCATGTTTGTATATACTGTATGTGTAATTTAAGATGTTACAGGAATGCCTTTCTCCAGGGGTTAATCAATTGCCTCAAGTAATGGATTTGCTCAGTGCATGTTTGTATGATGTCATTGTGTGGAGTGTTTATTATTAGGCACTGTTCTGCAAATCCGGAAGAGTCTGTAACATGTAACATAGACAAAGCTGATGTGTGCATATGTTGTCCACTCTATATTTATATATGTTAAATATGGCTAACTGTAAACCAGTGTCATCGTTTTTTCCCTTTAAATTATGGAAAAGGAAACATTTTAAGGATCAGAGGAGTGTGTGGGGTTGCTGGTTTGTATAATCTTAAAATGACTGTGAGGGATTCAGTAACTTGGCACCAAACTCATTAGTGCACAGATGGACACTCACACCTGGTAGAGTGACATGTGGAAGCCATTGTGGAGCGCTGGATAAATAAACAGACTGATTGAACGCGCTCCGTATCAGCCTCTGGCCGGATTACACACACCTCTGCTGTCCCAGAGGGTCATGCTGTGCTGCCAACTCGCTTTATTAATGAACTCATTCCTGGATGAGAGAGTCAGGGGAAGTGAAGAATTAATTCTGTTTACCTCTTCTTTCTTCTCTTTCTGTCTACGTCTCCTTCCTTTTTTGCTTTCTCCCCGCCCCCGAAGGATTTTGAGAAGATTTCTGCATTTTTTAAAGCAAATTTCAAGGTCGAGTTGACTGAGAAGGACATGTGTGTGAAAGGCTGGAATTGGGGCACAGCCAAATTCACAGGTAAATGCATAAATTCAGTGTACTCTGCACATGCTGCCACTAAAGACAAATCGAGTTTTGCATGGGCAAGCACCACACTTTTTTTTTTTTTGAGCATTTACAATTAGGGCTGGATATCATTCAAAAAATGTAGATACCGATACCTTGACTTCGATACCGGTCTCTAAATGATACTTTTTTCGATACCAATTTTATGAAATCCGTTTTAACAAGATAACAAACATTACACATTACCTAAAAAAAAAAAAGTTGGTTTTATTTTTTCAGTTTGTTTACTTTTTTTACAGACTCAAAGACTCATCTCCTGAGCCTTCTGGTGTCCTCATGCCAGGGTCAGCAGGGGCAGAGGCTGTAACATTAATGCTAAGAGGGGGGAAAAAAAAACAAGAAAGCTAAACTGTTAATTCAGCCGACCTTAAGGATAAGTACTGTTTAACAAAATAACTAGTTTAATGTATGTTAAATTTGATCAGTTACTGTCAACTTAAAGCATTTTTAACATCGATTTAGCTTGCTATCTATAGCCATACATCCAAACAATATCTAACGTTACGTAGGTCCTAGTTTATAGGACTATGTCACCGCGCACAGAAACGTTAATTTAACAAGTACACAAGTTAGCCGATTTGGTTTGTTTAATAAACATTAACCTTACCTGTCAGTGTCCCAAGTCATAGCGCCACTGCATTCATCAGTAGTTTTGAAGGAAGCTCTGTGGCAGGACATTGAGTGGATGACTGCACCGGCTCAGTCTTTATCAGATTTGTCATGTTGCCAGTCTTGGCAGCAATTATCTTGTCGCAAATATTGCATCGCTGTTGGCATCGAGCCTGGTGAAATGTAGCCACACTTTTGATCTTTTCCACATCTTTTACCTCTAAGGGGGTTGGGACGCATGCACACTACACACTACAGCCTCATGTGTGAGCCATGTAACCAGCGTAAACTAGTGTTTTTCCTTGATGCCTAAACGCAGCCAATCACCGGCACTTTTAGATTTGGGCACATCTAGCATGCTACATGCTTATCACTGACGTTGACGAGATTAACCCCTTAGGTATCGCAATTTGGTACCGAACGACGAGACATTTTTTTTGATACTCGATTGTTTAGAGGCAATTCGGTCAGTGCCTAAAATGTATCGAACTCTATACCCAGCCCTATTCGCAATAAAGGTCCAAGCTTGCATTTTACATGCTTCAATTGAAATTAGGCATTATAATGTACAATAGAAATAATGAATAACTAACTTTTTAACTTGTCATAGAGCTAGAATATATTGTCTGAATTGGGGGAATTATATCAACAATATCGCACACATCGAAAAAGTTGATATTGACCGATTGTACATGGTCATTGAGATATTTGCCATTCCTTAAATGTTTGCTCTCAGGGCCGCTGCTGTCATTCGAGGTGAGTGACAATCCTGCCTTTGAGATCCCACTGGCTAGCGTTTCCCAGTGTGCAACCGCAAAGAATGAGGTGACAGTGGAGTTTCATCAGAACGATGATGCGGAGGTGTCGCTCATGGAGGTCCGCTTCTATGTCCCACCCAACTCTGGAGAAGATGGCTCAGACCCTGTGGAGGTGTGTGAGTGTGTGTGTGTGAGTGAGTGAGTGCGAACCTGTGCTGATACTAAAAATCTCTCTCGCATTCTCTCATAGGCATTTGCTCAGAATATTCTGTCAAAGGCAGATGTAATCCAAGCCACCGGAGATGCTGTGTGTATCTTTAAAGAGCTTCAGTGCCTTACGCCAAGAGGAAGGTACACTTATAAAATGCATACAAACAACTTTGGCTTCTCTTCTTTTATACCACAATACACAAGTAGACATATAAATAATATCGCTAAATGAGTCAAAGTATCTACATTACATGATATTAAAGCGGGTTTAACAAACATAACAAAAGACTCTCTTTTTTGTTAGCACAGCAGTTGATCAGTGGATAAAACAATATTTAAATTACTATATGTCATAATGACAAAAATATATCATGGAGCACAACCAAGCAGTTGACAAATTGAATGCTTTAGGGCTCCAGAATAAAAAGAAATTACTTGGGAGACATTCCTTCTCCTAAAATACTCATAATTAATAATCAATTCTCAAAATACTCAACATTTGGGAGCCAAATTGTTACTGTAGTCTGAAATTTGCTGAATTTGTAGTTAAAATGAATGAATTGTTTGATTTTGACAATTCTTTAGATGCACTGTCATCCATGCTCGTGTAATGTTAGCCAGCTGGTACGTCGCTGTGCAGTGTGTAAAACCTCACTCTCCTGTCCTTAAATTAATAGTTCACCCAAAAATGAAAATTTGCTGGTCTTGTTTGTCTGTTCAAGTTTTTCTCGTAAACAATGACTCGCTTCCTGCCGCCGCCTCCTCCACGTGTGACCTTACCAACGAGCTTACATCATCCCTCTCATGAGCGTCCGTCACAGAGATGTAGGGAAGTCAATATTTGTAGTTAAAAATTATATACAGTATCTCACAACAGTGAGTACACCCCTCACATTTTTGTAAATATTTGATTATATATTTTCATGTGACAACACTAAAGAAATGACACTTTGCTACAATGTAAAGTAGTGAGTGTACAGCTTGTATAACAGTGTAAATTTGCTGTCCCCTCAAAATAACTCAACACACAGCCATTAATGTCTAAACCGCTGGTAACAAAAGTGAGTATACCCCTAAGTGAAAATGTCCAAATTGGGCACAAAGTGTCAATATTTTGTGTGGCCACCATTATTTTCCAGCACTGCTTTAACCCTCTTGGGCATTGAGTTCAACAGAGCTTCACAGGTTGCCACTGGAGTCCTCTTCCATTTCCGTCTTCCATGACGACATCACGGAGCTGGTGGATGTTAAAGACCTTGTGCTCCTCCACCTTCCATTTGAGGATGCCCCACAGATGCTCAATAGGTTTTAGGTCTGGAGACATGCTTGGCCAGTCCATCACCTTCACCCTCAGCTTCTTTAGCAAGGCAGTGGTCGTCTTGGAGGTGTGTTTGGGGTCGTTATCATGCTGGAATACTGCCCTGCGGCCCAGTCTCCGAAGGGAGGGGATCATGCTCTGCTTCAGTATGTCACAGTACATGTTGGCATTCATGGTTCCCCTCAGTGCCGGCAGCACTCATGCAGCCCATCTGAACCAAATAAGGTTATCTTGGTCTCATCAGACCACAGGACATGGTTCCAGTAATCCAAGTCATTAGTCTGCTTGTTTTCAGCAAACTGTTTGCGGGCTTTCTTGTGCATCATCTTTAGAAGATGCTTCCTTCTGGGACGACAGCCATGCAGACCAATTGGATACAGTGTGCGGCGTATGGTCTGAGCACTGACAGGTTGACCCTCCACCCCTTTAACCTCTGCAGCAATGCTGGCAGCACTCATACGTCTATTTCCCAAAGAAAACCTCTGGATATGACGCAGAGCATGTGCACTCAACATCTTTGGTCGACCATGGCGAGGCCTGTTCTGAGTGGAACCTGTCCTGTTAAACCGCTGTATGGTCTTGGCCACCGTGCTGCAGCTCAGTGTCAGGGTCTTGGCAATCTTCTTATAGCTTAGGCCATCTTTATGTAGAGCAACAATTCTTTTTTTCAGATCCTAAGAGAGTTCTTTGCCATGAGGTGCCATGTTGAACCAGTATGAAGGAGTGTGAGAGTGATGACACCAAATTTAACACACCTGCTCCCCATTCACACCTGAGACCTTATAACACTAACGAGTTACATTACACCGGGGAGGGAAAATGGATAATTGGGCTCAATTTGGACATTTTCACTTAGGGGTGTTCTCACTTTTGTTGCCAGCGGTTTAGACATTAATGGCAGTGTTGAGTTATTTTGAGGGGACAGCAAATTTACACTGTTATACAATCTGTACACTCACTACTTTACATTGTAAAATTTTTACAGTGTAATTTCAGTGTTGTCACATGAAAAGATATAATCAAATATTTACAGTAATGTATTTGTCAACTGGAGACTTGCATTGTTTAAAGGAGGCCTGAAAAGAAATCCTAAATATTTAAAATTCTGTTTTTATGAAGAAAGAAACTCGAAAACATCTTGGAAGGCCTGAGGGCGAGTAAATTATCGGCAAGTTTTTGGGTGAACTATTCCTTTAAGAGATGTACTAGCGACAGAGGTTAGGGCCATGGCTTTTATAGGCTCCTTGCTAGCTCGTCCAACTCCCATGCCGGGGATCACCGGTCTGGGCGGGTTGAGTAGGACAGGTGGCACTCGTGCTAAGTTTTCTGGGTGATTGAGGATTCTTTGCAGTGGTTGAATATTCATTGAACTCTTAAAAAAATATTGGTAATTTATTTATCACATTTGTTAGCAGATCAGATTAGTGTGCAGCTTCTTATTGCTGTGTACTGAAAGAACAGTATGTAACTGATTGTGGTATGTAAAGTATGTATACAATTGATGCTTCATCACTGGATGAAATTTGACAGCCAAATATCACTGTGTGTGTGTGTGTGTGTGTGTCAGTGTCAGTGTCAGTCATTAATGCCCGCTAGATTTAAAATGTTTGTCACAAACTCACTTGCAGTCTGGAGCCCTGTCTTTACTTTGTGTGTCTTCAGGAGATGCAACATGACTGATTTGACCTCAGCTTTAGTGTTGTCAATTTTGGCTTAAGCTAGTGTTTTGTCTTTCAGGTATGATATTCTTATCTACCCCACGTTTTTGCACCTGCATGGTAAAACGTTTGACTATAAGATCCCCTACACCACCGTACTGCGCCTTTTCCTGCTGCCACACAAGGACCAGAGGCAGATGTTCTTTGTGGTGAGTTGTGTGTGTGTGTGTGTGTGTGTGTGTTTTTAAAAAACCTACCAAATACAATGTCTTTTTAAATGTAGAAAATTGTGTGTTCTCACAGATATCAGAATCGTGCTTAATGAATTGATTACATCGGCAACCTTATAACAAAGAGAGCATTGTTAAGGGTTAACTCCATGTGACATCACTGAAGCGTTAAAATTATATTCACATTGAATTA